>CM072996.1:133962167-135402167 GCA_037038555.1 Rhynchonycteris naso | reverse complement strand
ATGAACAACATTTTAAAAGAGATAGCATCTTCTAAATCAAGAAAATACAAAATAGTCTGTTTCCTGAACTATGTCATTTTCAAAGACAACTCGGTGACTACTGGAAAGCATAATAAGATAAGTTTTATTTTATGAATGTGGGTATAGGAATATTCCCACTCCTATTCCTTGCCTTGATCTGTATTAAATATTTGCCTGAGCCAGGCACTGTATGATGTGATAGAAAATTAAAGATGAGGAAAAAGCAAAACACAAACACAGAAACATCTGACTACGTTTCAAATTGTGAAACACTCCTGAACAGGAGGATTGGGAAGAGTGAGTGACTGTCGGGTTCAGAGAGGACGTACTAGATGGGGAACTTTGAACGGAGTCCTAAGGACAGGAGTTTTTACATGTACCAGGGATAGGAAAAGCACATCAGGATAAAGAAATGTTGTGTTGAAAGGCAAGGATATGAAAAATTAACATTGTTTTCAAATAAGAAATTATAGTGTGGTTTGCCTTGACTTTGGATTGTTAGGAGAACATAAAGATGGCAGGTTGTGAAGGATCTTTCATGCAGACATGGATTTATGGAAAAGTGAAGGTTTCAAACTCTCAAAAGTGGAAGTGACAAGTCACTTTCATATTGATGGGTTCTCATAGGTAAGGTCACTTGATTTAAGCAGTTAAAATATCAGAGGAAAGATGTAGTGGAGAGGATCTGTTTCTCTGTAAATCCTTCCAAGGACACATTTAAATAGCATTGATTATCTTCCTTCATGTCTTTTCTTTTCCTCCTTCCCTTCCATTTTTTTTCTAACTTCTTTCTTTCCTTCTTCCTTGATCAGATATTTATTGTGTGCCTACTATGAGCCAGGTGCTCAGTATTTATGGATCCGGAAAGCAGATAAATATAGAGAGCTCAAAAGGGGGAGGAATATTTGATACTTATTAAAATAATAAACATGGACTTGGCATTAGACAGACCCTGGTTTGAATGCCAAGTGTTCTACTTGCTGACACTATGAATTTGACATTATTTCATGCCTTGGTTTTCTCATCTGTAAACTGGGACACTATTAGTCATATCACACGGTCACTTGTTAAACTGAAATGAGGTCATAACCTCAAAAGTTACCATTTATGACTTCCTGTGATGCGTCATGCCCTTTACATATATTATCACATTTAATCCTTAACAAAACACTTCAAGAGGGATACTAATCAATTACACAAAGGTTAAATGAAGTTAAGTAACTAATTCACACTCACAGAGGAAATAAATGATGGTGTTGTTTGATTCCAAAGACCCTGTCCTTTCTTCTACATGAAGACTTTCCTATGTGCCACACTGTGGTATTTAGTGTGCAATCATCAAATGGTGATACCCCATGTGTCAGCTGAGTAAAACATTTTCACTACTTTCTATGTGTCTCTTCACTAGGATTCACAAAGGCACAGGCAAACCAATTCCAAATACTATAATATGAATTGCTAAGGAAACACAGCATGCACTTAAGGCGTGAATGGCAAGATCTATCCATTATGGGTCAAATCGGCATGGCTGTGCTCATCTAAATAAAGTATCAAGGAGACAATATTTATACACATTCCATTATTTAAATTGGCTTCAGAGACTCTATGTGATTGAATCTTTAGGGTACACAGTATTCTGCAGTGATTATGGCACCAAGCCCATTCATTTTTGCATAAAGATCAGGACACTCAACTATCCTCATCTCATATCTTGTTTTAGTCAAGTGCTTTTCCCATTTCCTCTCGATATGTCCTATTAGTCATCTTTCTATGACTTTCACAATACATTCTGGACAGCAAAGATATTACTTTCACCTTAATACATATAGAATAATCATGCTCAATTAAAAAAATAAACATTGGCTTCTAACATAGGCCATTCTAAATAAAAACTGCTGTTAAGCTATTCCACTAGACCCTTAGTCTACACTTACCCCCACTGACCTGTCCTTTCTCTCACATGTCCATTGTGTTAGGGTCACATATTTTCCACACTCATCCTCTAATTGTTTCATGATAAGACACCATCTTAAAAACTGGCTTTTTAGCTTAAACTTCCTTTCTGTCCTCTGTTGGTATCTAATATAGTACTGAGCACTAAGTAGGTACAGAATAATTAGTATTATTCAATGAGAAATACTCTGTTGCAAACTTTCCTTTATTTCAAATAATATTAGTATCTGAATTCTATCATGATTCAATTACAAGAAGAAAGTACTCTCAGTGATTCTCAGTGATTACAATAGTGGTGGTTCATCAGTGGTTTCATTATTTTTTAAACCATACTAAGTATTTTAGAAATTCTCTTTGTTCACATACCCTTGAAAGAGTCTTTTTTTAAAAAATAAATAAATAATGGTACCTGACACAGACCTTTAAGAAGCTTGGAAGTGAGAGGTTAGTTCAGAAAAACCTAATTTCCACTGAGATCAGAGCAAGTTTCTAAAAAATTTTTCCAACAGTATTTCTAAGAAGCTACACAAAGCAGAAATAGGGAGGGGATAAGGGGGAGAATACTTCACCAGGACCCAAACAACCATAAAGCGAGATTTACAGCTTGTTGCAGAATGGCACAAATTAGCAATTAGATGTTATATGTTGAAACACAGGAGAATCTAGGGCTGCTGCCTTTTGAGCTTTTTGTTGAAGGAAACAATGAACTCCTCATAATAACCCTTTTAGAGCTGTTATTCCACACTGAGAGTGATAGAATTAAGAAAGAAGAAATGAATACAGCTGGAAGGGAGACGGAGAAGGGACAGGTTATATTGATGACTTTGGAAATGTTGCAGTTAGGGCTGAAAAACACAGCTGCACTTGAATTATCTAGAATGCGAAATGTGAAGACAAAATTACCACTCAGCGGTACCTAAATCCTCATGTGTCAAAAGAAGACATTTATTAAGAATAGCGTCTAAAATTCTTATGCTATTTGCCCTAGGATGGATAATGGGAGAATGTAGTGTCTGCAAAGACTAAATGATTGAGGCTGATTCTTGTTCATCTTTCCCCCATGGGTTATAAGTGTTAAAGGGTAGGGATCCTTCACAGAACCACAACCCAGGGGCTTGTACTTGAGAACTTAGTGATTTCATTTTTGAACCTTTCTTATTCACTTAATAAGTTCAATTGCATACCTATTAAATGACATAAATATTCAATATAGAAAAATCTATACTGTACAAAAAATTAGTGGATATTTTATCACTTCATAGTCATTTTTAAAATATCCCCTAACTTTTGTGATCATTATACTTTTATTAAATGAATGTACTGGACCATAATCAGTTGTTGTGGAAGAATTTTTCACTTACTAATTAATCTTCAGAAATAGTTTCTCTTGTTAAGTTCAGAAATGACTGTTTGCTAAAGATATGAGGCTCATTTGTTACTATCTAATGTGACTGAAAATGAAAAACAGATGTGCATATGTTAAGTAATTATGTAAATAAGATCATAAGTTTTAGAAATATTTTCAACAAAAATTGAAATTAAAATATTTTCCAATCAGATTAACTTAACCAGCAAATTCAGTTGAGTGGAATATCAAAGTTCTCAGTATATGTATCAGCTAAGTTTTTAGCAATATTTTCTCTTATAAAAAATGGAACCAGTGAAACTGTTTTCCTACAATATTTCATCAAATTAGAAAGATATGCAATTAGAGGTAATTGACTTTTTCCAAGGTCTAGATCAATTCAATAAGTGGTAAAATATAAAAAAATTAAATGTATACATTTATTTATTTATTTATTTATTTTCTTTTACAGAGAGAGAGTCAAAGAGAGGAATAAATAGGGACAGACAGGCAGGAACAAAGAGAGATGAGAAGCATCAATCATCAGTTTTTTGTTGTGGCACCTTAGTTGTTCATTGATTGCTTTTTCATATGTGCCTTGACCGGGGGTGGGGGGGGACTACAGCAGACTGAGTAACCCCTTGCTCAAACCAGCAACCTTGGGTTCAAGCTGGTGAGCTTTGCTCAAACCAGATGAGCCCGCGCTAAAGCTGGCGACCTCAGGGTCTCCAACCTGGGTCTTCTGCATTTCAGTCCGATGCTCTATCCACTGCACCACCGCCTGGTCAGGCATAAATGTATACTAAAATTTGTGTTATTTTGATACTTTTAATAGGAAAAGCCACTTCATTTATTAAACCCATAAATTAACTGCAACCATTAAAATATTTATTTACACAAAAGGCCTTTTATATATCAACAACACTCTCTAAAAGTCTTAGATAAGGGAGATTCTAGCTAAATGTACATTTTATTTTTTAATAACTATATTATCATCATTATCTTATAGCATGACTCAAGATGTAAAATCAATTTATCTTATTTTTAAAGTAAAGATGGCTTTCAGTTTTTTGAAATTTACAATTTTAAATAATTTTGCATTCCATAAAATGGGAAGCTAAATGAAACTATTATAATGTAATCAGTGATTCCATTTTTGCTAATTCATCATATCTCAGAAAAACTTCTTAATTTCTTTTTCTTTTTTTTAATTTTTTATTTTATTCATTTTAGAGAGGAGACACACAGAGAGGGGGGGGAGCTGGAAGCATCAACTCCCATATGTGCCTTGACCAGACCAGTGCAGGGTTTTGAACTGGTGACCTCAGTGTTCCCAGGTCGACGCTTTATCCACTGCGCCACCACAGGTCAGGCAAAAAACTTCTTAATTTCTTGAAAGGGCAGTGCAGTGGATTTTTTTTTTAATCACCACATTCTGGATTTTGTCTATATTTCTGTTTTAGATGCTCTGTAATCATTACCACTGACCTCTGTCCAGGTTAGGTTTTCCAGGAAGTCAACCTCTGAGATAGAGTTTAATGTGCAAGATGATTGTTAAGAAGGTTTTTTGGGTTTTTGTTTGTTTGTTTGTTTTTGTAGAAAGGAGAAGAAGGAGGCAGCACTGAGCAGAAGAACCAAATTGTGATGCTGACCCAACAACAGTTGCAGAAAGCTCTGGAGCTGGGATTGCCTTTTAGTGTCTCCATTCAGGCCAAGATGGCCAGGCCTTCATTCACTTGAATCAATGTCATTGAATGTAGGCCACCTGGGAGAAGAATAATCTTGGTTGAGGGTGCTATCTGCAGCTCTGACAGTCCGTAAAGGCGCTGACAGTTGAAGTTTCTCACTGATCGCTCTCAGCAGATGAAGAGGGACCTGGGCAGATTTACATATTTAAGACACTGAGGTTCTTAACTTACAACACACTAATGTGTTTGACTACATTGTCCACTCCTTCAAAAAAAAATAATAACACTCTTCTCAGCTTCTCCCACAGCTCATTCTCCTCCTTGCTCTATAACAATTTCGCTTTTTCTCCTTTTCTTTCTTCTTCTTTGCCAGTTTGTCAATATTGTATTCTAGACTCACAAGTCTCTCAGTTATTAGTTTTTCTTCTCACTTTTTGCATCCTTCTGGGTGATCTCATCTAACAAACATACATAAGGCACATTTTCATTTTGAACATGTCCTGTCTGCCAGGCATTGGGTGGATAGCCCAGAGTAAACTCAACAGCCTTTTCTCCCATTCCCAGACTATTTTCCTTCTCTTATTTATTCTCTCTGTAAATCTTCTACACTTTGTTTGTCAAAATCCAGAAACCGATGGAATTAACCTCCCTATGGGTCTCAATTCCATCCTCCCCTTTTCATTCTTTCTGCCACTAGTTTACCCTTTGTAACAGCTTCCAAATTGCTCTCTCTTGATGTGATCTCCCTATAGTACACCATCCCCAACTCAAGCCAATCAGCCTCCTGATACAAACCACAACCAAGTCTACACTCTTAACCATTGTCAGAGTGATCTCTCTCTCTCTTTAAAAACAAAACCCAAAAACCAAAGATATAAACAGCAAGCACATAGGAGACACTCCAGAATCTGGTCTTGTCCACTACTCAGACTATGCCCAGGGAGCCTGCCTCCCACTTTAGGTTTAAAGAATACTTATCTTTACAATTCCCATACACCACATTCATTTCCACCTGTTACCTGTTTGCTACTTCCATCTTCCCTTTTCCTCCCCTGCTCACCAAGCCCCACCATGTTGAGCACCGTTGCACTGCTATAGATGTTTGTGAACATCCCTGTTGATTCAATGCTTTATTTACCACACTGTATAAAAATTCTTTGCATATGTGTCTCTCTTCTACTTAAAGACAGTCCATTTTTCAAAGGCAAGGTCTGTCACATTTGTCTTCCCATCCCCCTTGGCAAACACCAGGACTTGGCACATACTGGGCAACTGGAGCTTACTGAAAGTTTATTAAACTGAAATGCATGTCTAGAGCTTAAGGAACCTGCTTGGTTGTTGACAAAAGTGAGATACTGTAATGTGTCCTCATTAGTTCTTCTGATTCTAAGAAAGAGACACATCATTCAAGCAAATACAAATAAATAGGGATTTGTTATAGGAATGTAATGGAACTGGAAAATGAGGCCGCTCTGAAGATCTGTGATTTACCCGTCAGGTTTCTCTTATAGCCGATGTCTCTATTTCTCAAGCATTTCTAATTCTTTCAGTAAATCTGATCTTTCTAGATCTGGTGGACCAGAGACCTCCAAGTTTCCCAGGCTACTCAAAGCCTCCTCTCTTTTTCTTTGGTAGCTATAGAGCATGATCTACAGAGACTGAAGAAAAAGAAGTATGTTACAAGGGTCCAGGATGGGAAGCCAGCTTTAAGAGGAAATGTGGAAGACTGGTTTAAAGAGATTATAAACTGCATTAGGAGAAGACTGGTGAGAGGGAAAGCTGCAAAGGAAGCAAGGACCAATTCAGGAGGTCCTTAAATACATTGGAATAAGCTGGACTTCATTTTACAGGAATTATGAGCCATTAGGTACTTTCAAGAAATATTATTCCAGCTATAGCAATCAGGGTGGGCCAGCACACTGGCAAATTCTAGGTGGGAAGGTCCTTACCATATCAGGGAGAGTTAGTAAAAGAAACAGTGCTCGTAGGGCAAGCAGGAATAGATGATGGGCAACATGCTGGTGTATTATAATCAGAAGGTCACTTTGTAGATGAAGAAGACACAAGTATCCGCTTTAATTCACTGTTCCTGTGTTTTATTGATAGCAAGTAGGGCACTGACACCTTCACTTCTGCTCAGCAATGTGGGGGAAGGATGACGTTTGGAGAAAGAAGACACTATGAGTTGGGTTTACAGAGTACGTGACAAAATAAATTTCTGAGGGATATGTGTCAGTGACCAAAGAAGGAAGAGTCCATGAGAATCAAATGTGTTGTAGAATAAAGGCACCTTTAACATATTTAAAATTATAGGATGCTATCCTACAACTCTTTATTGAAATTTCATGTGGATTAAATAAAATAATGCTTAGGGAGAAAGTGCTTAGCACAGTGCCTGGAAGAAAGTGAGTGTTCTTCTCTGCTAGCTGCTGTCAACACTGTGATTCTTGCTACTTCCGGTGCAGGTTCTGTTTCAGTTTACATTACTAATTCATGGGAGTGGGTTGTGGGGAGACCTTGAGCTGTGCCAGACCAGTCAAATGGGTAAGTCAACTGTGCTGTGCTACAGTCTACACTTAGAAGAGGACAGCAGTCACACCAGTGACGTTTCCTGGAGAACCAGCACTGTTCTACTTCTGGTTTTCCTGAGATTGAAGGCTATTTTTCTTTTTTCTAACTTGGCAAGCAAGAGAAGAATCTTGCATATCACAATATGGAATTTTAATGAAATCATAATTAGTTTCACATTAACAGTATGAACTTTAAAATATTTGCCCACATTTTGACCACATTATTCAACACCAATGAACATCCCATTGTTAATAATTTCTATTATTCAGTCAAAATTACATTTGACTTATATGTGAAAAATACAACTAAGAAGTCAACAGATTTAGGTATTGCCCTACAATCTCACAGAATTAATTCTGTTATTAGGTCAGAAATGTCTAGCAAGTTACTGTAGCTCTCTTAGTCCAGGGGGGCCGTTTAGTTGAACAGAAAACAGAGAATTCAGTTTGTGTCAACAGAAAGGCATTGTTCAAATTACCCATTTATCAATTCTTAAGAGGTTAATAAATAAAGCTCTTAAGAGGTTTTTGAATAAAATAAACCACTGCAGGTAACAATGGTGCCCATAGCACAGATAAAAGTTAGTAGATACATAAGGATGCTTGGTGTGAAGCTGCTGCATCTACCCAAACCCTAGATTCTTGCATCTGTGTTTATATTGGAACCTGATTGACTCAACTCCAACAGAGAATAACTTTCTTCAGGCAACATTCCTTCTCTTCTACCAATTGAAAGTCTTAGCTTCTCTATAGGAGCAAAAAATAGCAACAAAATATGAACTTGACCTCATTTCACACCTTAGCACATCAATCTGATTGTTCCACCACACTCCAAAGTGAGCACAGTTACTTTATGTGCTGCAGTTATACATCTGAAACTGTTTTCTACTCATTCCATATTATCAGATTGCTAAATTTAGAAAGAAAATGTGAAAAAGTTCACCATCATGCTTTCATTACAGAGAAATAAACATTTTACTCTTGGTTATGCAGCTAGTATTCACTGATAATCTTAAACCATCACATCTCCTGATAAACTTTAATTTGCCTTAGCTTTTAAGACATAATAACAATAGAAACAAAAGGACAGGTAAACTGAGAATTACGAGAGTATAAACACATGATTTGGACAATCAGGTGTTAATGTTTGTGTGAGCTAATTCATTTTAATGTGCAAGCTAGAAATACTCAGGCTTCCAATCTCAAGTCACTTTTGTAAATAGTACCCTCTCTAATGGGGGCAGCTATGTGCCCTTGTGAACACCTGGTTAAGAACACGCTCACTTTCATGTGTGCTCTGAGCTGCTTCTCCAAAGAAAAATAGAAACTAGTTTGCAGCACCACACGGGGCTCCAATGTATTATATGAGCCTATCACTGGTTTCCTTTGATAGCTTATCTATTCCATTAACTCAATAAAATAGAATGCAAAGCTAGGGACAAACTGTAGGAGGGCTCCCCTTGGAAAAGACATGCAAGACCTTTAAGCTGGGGTTTTAACTTATCTAATAAAAGCCAGTTAAATGGAAGCTAATACTTCATTTTTCAATCCCTTTATTAAACATCATAAGTACTGCAACTCAGGAGTAGAGAAATAAATATATGAAAGAGTACCGGTGGAGGCAATAAAGAGCATGGCTTATCTATTTTCTCAGGATTTAGGAAGCACTTGAAGCCAAAACTCCCAGGCAAGCATTTAAAAATTCCACAACAAAGGCTCCTGCTCCTTAACAAATACAGTGGTCCTTTTTGGATGCAGTAATCCTGCTTGATTTCTTAGTAGAATATAAACAGTTTAACCTAGTCAAAATCATAGAATCCCACCTATCATTTCTTCCATATTATACTTTCATATCAAGTTAGTAATTCAAGAAAAAAAAATAGGTTGATTAATCTGCTCTCCTGCTCCTCTACACCCAAAGAAAAACAATGCTAAAACTCAAACTCCACAAACCAAACTAAAGGAAAGTGTTCCACCTAGAGACTGTTTGCATGAGTCAAAGTAGATGAGAGCTTGGCCGGGAAATGAATATTATTTTAGCCTATCCTTGCAAGTTTGTAGTAAAAAAAAAAAAATGAAGCAAAAGGTATTGCTCCTGGTGTAATTAACAATGTTAATCTTCTTTTTCCTCTCAGTGGTGATAAAGGAGTCATTTTTATATTTAATTAATGCAGAGAATCATTTTGGAAACTGGCTAATGAGCCTCTGATCACATTACCATGAAAATGTGCATTAACATTGCAACTGAGGAGGCTGTTTCATGTGTAGCAAATCCACTTTGTAATTAGCCCACTGTGAAATGAATCACATTAGCGGGAAATCTGAGGGAACCAGTAGGCAGTGGGCACTGGACTGCTGCTATGCCCACAGACCACCAACATTCCAAACATCGTCTTTTGTCAACAATATTGTTTAAACACAAAAGTAGAGTGTGTCACATCTGGACAAACTGGAAGAATGAAGAAATAAACTTTATTTTGACAAACAAGAAAATTGAAGTTGGGCATAGACCCCCAGGAAAAAAACCCTGCCTAAATAAAATGGGAGAATCAATACAATTCTATAAAAACTATGAAGGATAAGGCTATAGTTCCCTTATTTTTATTCTGAAAAGCCCTGAGATAGACATTAAAGAGACATCTGAATTTATATACTTTTTCCTAGGATACATACAAATATTCTAACAAGCTTCTGAAATTAAGTTCTAGTGCTAAAAAGACAAAAAAGTATAAAAGAAAGGATCCAAAGGATCCAAGAAAGAGTGATAAAAAATTTCTTTATCTCCTTTTAAAGCCAAGTCATATCATATGGTCCCCCCACCCCCCACCCCCCATAATAGAAACATACTGGGTCTTCCTTTTAGACCAAAGCAAAAATTCCTAATTACCCGAAAAATTCCTCTGGCTAACAAAATCTGGCAAGAAACTTTTTCTCTCTATTCAAAAGAACTGCAATCACAGACCTATTAAAGCCCAATATTTATTCAGACAATAATACATGTTATTTTCAAATGCCAACACTATTCCAAAATCAAAGAGGTGTCTCAAAATATGACAGGCATGAATCTCAGTGTTACTCCTTTTACTTGACTGACGTCTTGGCAGTAGATACAAAAAAATGTTAAAAAGAATCCCACAGGAAGTCATCTGAAGGGGGAGTGGCAAGGAAGCTGAAAACTGCCACCCAAAACCCAAATAAAAAGCCCACAACCGGCAAGTCTACCCTCAATTCTGAATCCTCCTGAAAGAAAAAAATAAAGCTAGCCACAATTCATTTACCGTCTTTCAGACAAAACACAAAGCCTAGCTGTTTAGTTGCTGGTATCAGCCCCTGCACTCACCTGGGAAACTTCATACAGCAGTTTGTAGTGTTCCTCTCTTTTCTGAAAAGTGCACAAATTGCAGCCCATTCTAGAAGCAGAGAGAGAGAGCAAATCTTCTAATTTCCCCAGAACTGAAAGGCAAGTGAACTGAAAGGGAATCACCCTCCAGACTTGACTACTGTTTTTCATCAGTCACTTCAATCCAGAAACAGACAAACCGCTGTTAGCTGAAGCACGAGCCAGGGTGCTGCGGAGCAGCATGCTCTTCTTCGCTTTCCCTAAGTATCTCGCACTCACGGATACACACACAGAGTTTCCAGTCAGTTCATGGCAACACTCCCCCTGTCTCTGCATCAGTGCACATGACTACACAGATTCCAGCTCATGAATATTAATAGTGCCTCATTGATTATTTATGACAGAACATGTTAGCAGGGAGGGGTGTCATAGCTGCCGCTGATGACAGATGAATATTCACTAATTAAGAAGCAAATGTAGTGTGGTTAAACAAAATTCACTTGTGTCAATACCATCTCTGTTTATTAAGGATAGAAGGGTTGAGCACAGGGTATTTCAAAACAGAACATACACTTAATTTCTCCATTGATACAAGCTTTTAATATGGGAATAAGAAATTTAAAAACAAACATATTTAGTTCACAACGCCATATTTTGCAACAATTAGAAGAAATATTTTCAGCATTATTAAGTCTAGGGGAGGATGAATAGAAGCAATCATTTAAATTTATAAAATAAACACAGGGTCCAGGGACAATTTTGGAGAGATGAAAAAAGAGGATGTGTCATGCAGAGTTTTAATTCTGATCCTAAAACATGTAACTGAATAGTTCATATGTAAAAACCATTACTTCTTAGAAAATAAGGCATATTTTCTTAATCTAAAGAAAGCACATTTAAGCAGGTATGAGTAGATGATACTTATAGAGAAAATAAATATTTTAATTAGATTATAAGGGTATATCTATTGAATATGAATTTGTGGCAACGTAATGCATACAGATCTATATTGAAAAATTGGATAAATACAGCGCCTTTTCTGAGAAAAATTTCAATTGCATATAGTACTTATGCTAATTTTATTAAAGTCATATATAACGTTTCAAAAAGTTGACATTGTCAATATTTAAATTCTAATGTAATGCACACTGACTCCGTTTATGATTCTGTGTTTAGTGTTAGTATGTATAAGGGTGAATATAGACTTAAAAATTAAGCTTAGATGTTTAGATAACAGAAGTAATTCATTTAATTTCACATTCTCACAAACACATACATTGTATTGCAAGGTGGCATTTTTTGTCCCTTAAAGATATACTACAAACAGCTAATGCAGATAATGAAAGAAAATTCCTTTTGTTCCTCTACTGACTTATCCATAACCTCTACTAATTAAGAAGTATGCCCTTGTTCCAGCACATCCTTAAACTGGACAGGATAGCAGGTGGGTTCCAAAGCAAAAATAATTACTTGGAAACTGATGACTCTGGTTAGGAATCACAATGGATCTTGAAGATTTTTAATTGCTCAACGCTATGGATAGCTACTTTGGTGGGTCCAGTTTCCTAAAAGTGCTTTGTCAAATGTTTAGAATTGATAATAGGAAATGATTCTAATTAGTACTAATTGTTAACAAATTGGCTTTGCAACTAGCAACACCTCAACACCAGCAAGTAGCAAAGAGAGGAGCACTCATCTGCTGCTTATCAGTTGGTTCCCTTGGGATGTAATAATCCGATTTTCTGGGCCTAATTCACCTAACAGCCTGGCCTGGATGAACGCCAAGCTGAGATACTCACATGAAAGTGGCATCATAATTGGGAACACTGCATGTAAACAAAGTTCACCAGGACTTCCTGCAAGTTAGAAATTACTTGTAGTAAATATTAATTATTTTAACTCCTTTATGAAAAAAAGTGTTTTCAAGGAGCTATTTGTGGGAATCTTCCTGGAAATCAGTAGTGGCCATAAACAGAAGCAGTCCCTTTAGATGTAGTTGTAAAATAAATATGTTTGGTACTTCTTAAATTTTTAATTTTCTCTGAGTTTCTACACTACTTCCCATGAAGTGTTATGCCTGGGTTCACACCCTAAAAGCATTGGCTACTTATTTGAAGAATTCTGTATTGCTGTGCTGTGAAAGAATTAATGGTTTTCAGATGTTTAAATTCTGTACATTAAAAAGATCAAGGAATTAGAATTCAGTAAGGCAAGGATGGTTCACTCATCTGGCGCTGAAAGTGTTTGCTTCCTCCACTGATAAAACTTTATGTGACAGGTTTTGAAAGCTAAGTAGGAAACTTAATTATGAAAGTGATCATGGTGTATTGGAACTTTCTTCTTAAAATATTTTGTAGTTAGCTTTCATAGAAAACTTAAACAATCATAGCTTTAAACATATTTTTCTAGTCATCAGAAAATAAAGAATAAACATTAAAGTGAAGTCAGCAATTTCAAGTTATTCTCTGAGGAATTTCTCTGGCTGTTTTCTTTTTTCATTATTAGTTCCACTGTTCTTTGTTTCTATTTCAGGAAGCAAGGACAGCCTCTCTAATCACTTATCAAATGCTGTCCTTGGCCCATATATCCTGGAAAGATTCTATCTTCTGCTATGAATGGGCTCATCTCACAAAACCAAAGAGTGATTTGAAAAAGGGTGACCCATAATTCCAAAGTTTGCTAAATTTTAGTAGAACATGAGGGTTAGGTTGTTTTAAGGACTAAACTGCAAAATCTTGTCTTAGAATATAAAGTTTGAAGTAGATATGACAAATAAATTAATCTGACCAATATTTCAAAAATACAAATGGCTTACACATTATCTTTAGCAATAATAATAACTGGGATAAACTATTTAAAATAAGCAGAGAACAGATGACTATCTTTCCAAATATAGTCACTGGATTGTAAAAATATATGTTGGGTATGTATTTCAAGACATAGTTATTTATTTTTATTGCCTTTAGGTTGTTTACTCCCCCAAAATGCATGACACTTAAAATGAGACACATGTTTGTCCAAGTCTAGGCTGATATCTAAGAGGGTTAAGTAAGAGACAAATGAAAAAAAGAAATCCAGCATTTACCTTGCTTTTTTAAATATAAAATTTGCCACTGTGTAACTGAAGAGTAAATAAAAGAGAGTTTCTCTTTATTGAATAATTCCAGCCAGGAATAATAGAACATACCCATGCCAGCAACTCTAAATTGATTAATGGGTTTAGGTACTGAGAATTAATGGTTGTTAACATCACACAAACACACACACATGAGATAACTGGACATTATGTACTACCTGATAGGAAAAAATGCCACACTTTTTGAAAGAGCCTTTCCCAAAGTGAGTAAGTTACAGAGATTACAAAAGACAGGGGAACATATTTAACTATAGCATGAATGAAATCAGCCAAATTCAGACTGGGCAGCTAATCAAATAGATACCTGTTCCAGTGTCTGAGAGAAAGGGATAGAGAAAGAGAGGAAAAGGGAAAAAGGAGTGGAGAGGAGAAGAAGAGAGAGAGGGAGACAGAGGAGGAGACAGAGAGGGAGAGGGAGATAGAGAAAGAGAGAGAGAGGAGAGAAAGGGACTAGAGATATATATGATAGGGCAGAAATCATAGATTAAAAGAGATTTTAGCAACATTTAAAACAGGAGTTAAACTGTGTATTTTGGGTATGCACATCATTTGAGTAATAAAATTATTTAAAATGTAAGAAAATGATTAACAGAAAAGTCAAATTGATTGCTACTCTTTAGGGGAGAAGAGATGGCTATGTTTAGGAGGGGGCACCAGAAAGTTTCAGTGTGGCTGAGAAAATTCTAACTCCTGAGCTGGGTAGCATTTCACTAGACAGTCACATCATAGTTCATATAATCAACTTTTGTTTTGCATGTTTTCTGTATTTTTTCTACCTTTACAAAAAAGACACTTAAAAAACTAATTTGCAAAGAGGCTATGTCTATGTCTCAGCCCTGGTGGTCAAGGCAGTACATAGCTGCAATCCCTAGTCTGATAGTGATGGTCAGTCCAAATACGACTCTTTTGAGTCACCAATTTCCTGAGTGTGTGACAGCTGCCATAAATTGTAGCTGATTATTTTCTCTACTGCTTTTGCAATGATGCTGATGTTCTTTTTTCCTCTGCTAGTGTGGAAGTTCAGTAGGTAAGTCCACTTTATTCCCCTCACTATGTCCTTGTCTCAGTCATCTGACTTTCCAACTAGGTCTATCACCTACCTTTACACCTAACTTACAAATTTCTGTCCTAGTTTCAATACTGCATTCATGTTAGTGGGTGCTGGGACATGTTGAATATACATTTAGCTGTGTAACATTTTCTAAAATTTTCTATCTTATATTTAATCCTAAGTCAAAAAATCAAGCCATAGAGAGACAGTGACTTGCTCAAGGTCAAACTGAGTAAAGAGATCTGAACTCAGTTCTCCAATTACAAATTCTGTGGTTGAATTTGATAGCTAACTTGCTGAGCTAACTCTCTTGCACAGGAAGCTAGAACTACATCAATATGCCTTCACTTGATCCTGATGACTAAGGAAATGGAGGATAGCACTTGGAAGTGCTAAAATTAGAGAGAGAAAATAATTCTAGAACAATAAATTTAGCCTAATATGAGTGAAATAAGTTGTGGTATAAAATGTAAACTTTATCAAAGTGTTGAGATGTTTTTTATATGTCAGAGCTATATACCTTCAATTAGCTAATAGCTTCGATAACCAGTCATTAGGCATTGTACCAGAGTGCATACTAGGGATGAGCAACTCATCCTGGGGACTTTCCTAGATTAGCACTCAAAGTTTCATATCCAGAAAATATCCCTAGTCCTCAACAAATTGGTCACTGGAGTGCATAATTACTTTTCCAGGCTCCAAAAAAGCATACTGCTGTATATAAGTCCCCATTTTACCTTTACCTCAGATTTTACCTCATCCTTCTTATTCTTCAGAAACTCCAGAAATCAATCATATTGACATTTTGAGGTCCAGTTTAAATGCTCCCTGGGCTCACAAAGTTGAAGTAATGATCTCTTCTACTTCTGAATTCACAGTGCATTTTATCCATACCCATCTCAAGACACACGCCACCTCTACTTTGTATCACTTTTATATATACATGCTTTACTACCCTCTATTAAACTCTAAGACATGTGAGGGTAGCAGAAACCTAAGTCCTGGGAAAACTAGGATGAGTTGGTCAATTGACCTTCAATTGCATAAAACTCCTAGCATGGTATCTTTCACAATAAAGGCACATTGAATAAATGAATGTGACTGGGACAAAAGCAGACCTGATTCTGGCAAAGTGACATAAATTTGTATTTGTATGTATTTACCTAATGGTCAGGTGACAATTTTTTCCCATTAGGGCTGCTTTAAGAACATTAAGTCAAATGACTGAAGAACCATAAACATAAGGTCTATTTAATTTGGTTTATTTCTATAAACATAAATTTAAAAATCTTTGAAATAAATATTTCTGTGACAGGTACACAAATGAATAGGGTATGATCAATCACATGCATTTTATCAGTTATTTGTGGATTTATATGTATACACTATATGCACATTTAAAGTTATACACTGTTCCACATATCAGTCACACATTCACTTTTTTATTCTAGAAACATATATTGGGCACTTACCATATGAATCATGGTATATGAACATCATGGGTTTGAAATTATGTATCATCTTATTTGAATTCGCAGTGTCTCAGAGGTAACATGTCAGATATTATTCCTTAGTTATTAATGATGAAATCATTAGATGTTGAAAGTCCCAAAGGTAAGAGATCTAGAACTTTTGCTTTTAGGCTCTAATCCAGTGTTTTCTGTTTTTCATAACATTGTGTAATATTAACTAATATCATGAATTTAAAAAAATTCTTCTGCTGATACTGCCCATGTGTCACCCATTTGCTTGGTTATAGTTCTGTAGATAAATGTGCAACCAAGCATCTTTTTCACACTGTATTCACTAGGTGACCATCTTCATTTTGCATCAATTGCTTGCTCTTTTCATCTTCTCTTTTTCTCATCTCTAAAACAAGGATAATAACAGCATCTACCAAACAATTACTGCAAGGGATAAAGTTGTTGTGATAACACGTCAGGTATACCTGGCACATAGTAGGTACCTGATACATATTGGCCAAATAGTTATCATGATCATATGAGTAGTATAATAATGATAATAATGACCTCTATTTTAGAGTTTCAGGTGATCTGTCCATTTTAATTTTGCTGTGGTAATAAATCTCTGCTAATTATTTGACATTTACTTTATCAAAACTTTATATTCATACTTCTGTACACTTTGTTTGCTCTTGTACACTTATGTAGATCATTCAACAACTTCTAAAGGGCTGTTTGTTTTGCATTCTTTTGTATTAAAAAATAGTGACATAGGAAATAATCATTTTGTAAATGTGACACACACCCTCCCATTTCCTTTGCATAAAGAATGTAATGAAATAGATTCAGAGTAAGAACTCTGAAGTTCTATTTATTTCTTTAAATGCATAATGTGTAAGTAATGTGACAATATGTATACAAGAAACCAATAACAGAATGAAGCAAGATTTATGCAATTATGAAATAGGTAGTTTGATGATATTTCTTTGAGGAATTTAAAGACTATGAATCTAGCCTAGCATAACATTGACTTTCTTTTTTTAATTTAATTTATTTTACATAGATTCTAGTGTCGCCCCAATTGCACCCCCCCTCCCCCATATTCCCCTCAACATATCCCTTTCCACCCTCCCAACAGCTCCCTCCCCCCTTCTTTTCAGGTTTAATTCCATTCCTCAGTTCACATTGTTCCTTGGATTCCTCAAATGAGTGAGGTCATATGATATTTTTCTTTCTCTGCCTGGCTTATTTCACTTAACATAATAGTTTCCAGATCCATCCATGTTGTTGCAAAAGGTAATATTTCCTTCTTTTTCACGGCCCCATAGTATTCCATCATATATATGTACCACAGCTTTTTAATCCACTCGTCCTCTGACAGACACTTGGGCTGTTTCCAGATTTTGGCTATTGTGAACAATCCTGCTATAAACATGGGGGTGCATTTCTCTTTTTGAATCAAAAGACAAACCACACAATAAGAATATTGACATTCTTGATTTAATCTCCTTAGGCCACTGGCCATGTACTTTCACAGGTATCATGTTTTGTTAATGTCACACTGTTTTGGTAGTAGTTGGATTATCCCTGAATACAACCATCACTATTTTTAGTTTTACAAAGTGGCCTAGTAAGCTCAGTAAATACTTTCAATTCAACCAGTATTTACTAAACATTACTATGAATAGAGCATGGTGGTAATTCCTAAACATTTTATAAAGTAAGAAATAACATTTATTTATTATTTTTTTAAATGCTGGTTATTGTTCTAGTATTATAAATTATTAATTTCATTAAATCCACATATCAACCCTCTGAGTTGGGTACTATTACAATCTCCTCCTAATAGTTGTAAATGGGTAATATTAGTCGGAAATGGGGAAGCTGGGATTCAAACCCAAGTAGTCTGTATATACTGCTTACCCAGCAATTTACACTGCCAGTTATTCAGCGATAATCATCATTATGACAAATTCCTAGGTGGCTAGAAGAAGAATTATGGGGATGCTTGTAGCACACTGAGATGTAAGAATTTCCCCAAGGATCAGAATGTAGTCTAAAATTAACTCCCAGGCTCCAAGTTGTATCCTCAAGCTTGACTGACTAAAATAGATTGAATAAATCTAAGCAATTTCATCACCTTCCTCCACTCCACTGGTGACAGAGATATTGCTGTTATATGTACAATATAACAGAATAACTGTAGAATATTTTTTCTTCTTTATATTTATTATAGTAGGTAATATATACATTGATAGTAGGACAGTTATATCTCTTTATTAAAGAATAATCATCAACAGTTACTTAAGACAAGTAAATTTGGAGGTTCTGAGGAAAGTGAAGGTATAGATTTGCTGATGACTCCCAAATTTAAATCTCCAGACTTTTTTCTCTTTTAATCTTCAGAGCCACATGTTCACTGACTCTTCCATTAATATGTGGCTGTTAGCACAATCCACAGTACACTAAATTCAACTTATCAAAACTTAAGTCATAATCCTCTTCCCTTAGAACTGCTGCTTTATATGCACTTCATGTTAAAGAATGGCCTATCTCCAGGTACGCACATCTGAAATCTGAGTATCAGCTTTGACTCTTTTTCCTCCCTATACCCAATGACCAAGCACTGTCAGTTTGAACTGCTCAATATCTCCTTCCTTCCTTCCCAGTCCACTCTCCCATGTTCAAGCTACTGTCTTTTCTCAGCTATGTCCTTGATTCACACATGAGCATTTGGAGTTTACGAAAGTTTAAGGAGACAACTGTTGGGTTCTTGCTTCTCTCTGCCTACAGACACACATTAATAAGCCCTTCTTACCTCCAGTTCCCTGGCCCCTACTCTTTCTCTCTCTCCCTTCCCCTCTTGCTAAAATCAAAAAATAAAAAAAAAATTAAAAATAATATTAAAGATATATAAAGATCCTATATAATGAGAGGTAGTAATAAATAAATAAAAAGGTAATCATTCCATAAATATCCAGGCAACAATAGGGGTTATGTAGGGAATTAACACAAGGTGATTTGGTAGACAGTAACTGGGTATTTTTCTTGGATATTCTATTTCTTGCCTGCTTATATACATGCATCTACAGAATCAAGTAAATATAAATGAAGAAAAATAAGGTCGGAGATGGTAGAGCAAGCAAAGAGGTGAGCTACTTTAATAGGGTGTTCATGGTCTAAAATCTTTTCCACCTCAGGACGCTAGGAAATGACTTATCTACTATGGTCCTGTCATCTTCAGATACACCCCATCCCATTGCTTCTTCTGTTTTTATCATGAGAAAGGCCCAAATAGAGCTGTTTAAAACGTTTGCATCACTCATCAATATGTTAATACAATATCAATGAAACTGACGACACAGAATGCCTGATTACATACAAATTCCAGCCTAGGACACCATTATCATCAGAATAAGCATTTGAGTTCTTTTTAGACTTTGAAGGCATCTAGAAATGCCTATGAACGTCTCTCTAAAAACCTTTCTGTATGAACCTGAACAAGTTACACACTCTTTAGATGGCTCAATTTTCTCACTATGAAATAAAGTTATTCATAGTACCGACCACAAAGGAATTTTGTGAACACGTGCTTTATCTGGAGCCTGTTTCATTAGGTGTTCAACAAATATTAGCCAATATTATTACAGCTTAAAATATCAACTCTATTATTGTGAAGCTATCCAAAAAATCAGGCAGCTATATTATTGTCTTGTCAGCAATTTTGCAAATGGCTGGATATGTGCTTTGAAACATCAATTTTCCTCTGTGAGGGGCTGGATTCCTCTAAGATAAATGATGGTCAATGTCATAGTGACTGACAGTCAGGAAGGAGCAGGGAAGCTATGGTTATTGGAGGTAGGAATTAGGTGAAGACATGAACTCTCTGAATTCTAAAATGTTTGCTGACTACCTCCTATTTACCATGCTCTGGGTGGGCCTCTGAAACATGGCACTTAAGTAGGGGTATGCATCTGACTCATTTGTGAAGCTTTTTAAGGTTATACCTGCACAAACTCTAATCCTATGGCTTCTGAGTCAGCAGATCTGGGATGAGTTCTTGGGATATGCATTTTCAAACAACCCATGGAAAATTCAGATGTGTGCATCTCTTTCCCGCCTCCAAATCAAGGTGTGAGGTGTTAAACCTGACACTCTCTTGAATGCCTTCCCTCACTATAATTTCTAATATATTTACTTATATGCTTACAAAGATCATTGGGTCTTTGTTACTAATTTACAGAAATAATTGACATTTACAAAGCACCTAGTATATCAAAAATGCTTTAAATCTCACAAAAATTTTAAGGTAAACATGGTAATTTTTTACATAAAAAACTGAGGTTCAGAATATTGTGTAATTTGATTAAAGTCACACAGCAGGTAAGTAGCTAAACTGAGATTTAAATCCAGATGAGCTGAACTCTAAGACTGCCTCATCTAGTAAGGAAGGCAAAAGACCCACTTCATATAGGACAGTATCTTTAGTTTTACATCCCATGAGTAGTTTGTGGTAGGGTTGAGCTTGAATCAAAGTCATCTTCTTTTGCAGTTTACCAGACATGTCCTACTTAAGGGCTGTAGTAATGAAAAAATTCTTAGTATTACTAATAAGGCAGTTACGGTAATTAAGATCATAAAGCATATGGTGTCAAAGGAGTGGTAATGGAGAGTATACGTTAGAAATTGTAGTTTCAGGTTGAAATTCTTAAAATTGTTGGTGTTTTTAATCTAGCTATGTGTAAGCCTATTTTTTAGTTAGGTGGAAGTAGACTCAGCAGTCTAGTGATTAAATCCAATGTAAAGGACCAAATGTATCTACCACATACCTGCAAACAAAAGACAGCAATGTAGTGGAGGCACATGGTGAAAAGAGCCTAGATCCCTGAGTCAATACTTGGAGAAAGTCATTCAAGTGAGTTTCCAGATATGCATTTAACTCTGTATGAAGGATAAAGACAGTTTTATTAAACCACCAAGGATCTGAAAACTGTCTGTCTCCCCAGCATAGCTTAGCATGACTAATACTCAAAGATAACAAACACTTCTGAGTTCATGTGTTTAAACAAATAAGTTAGCACAAAAAAGCTCAACTCATCATGACTCAATAACAGGTCATGATGCCTTCTAGAGACCTCTTCAGCAATTTTCTGTAAAAAAATATAGCAACATAACCTACCATATTTAAATGAATATTCAGAAATAGCGGTATAAAAATTGTCAACTTTCCCTATAATCCATCCAGACTTTCATCAAATCATTTGTTTAACCATAAAGATAAACAATATGTTTTTGGAAAGAAGGGAGAATAAATCCAACACAGGGACAGTTTTATAGAAGCAGACTAAGTATATGCATGGTATGATCGTGCAGAGCTAATGATCCCTTGGAGAGAGACCTTGCCCATTTCAGAAAGACTGATGCTCAGAGGGGTTTTGCATCTTAATTGGGTTAAGACAGCAACTCTGTAGCAAACAAACATAGCATAAGTGGGTTAAGCTGGTTCCAAATCAAGTGATAAATTATTTTTACATAAAGGAAAGTGGGCCTGAAGGAAACCAGACAGGGGATGGAATGGTTTTTAATGTGGTTTAGAGACTAGGAATTTCCAGAGTATGAGGATTTTCTCTATACAGAAAGGGTAATGGAATGATATAAGCTGCAAAATAAAAAAGTTATGGGTTTAAACCCCAGATCTACAATTTGAACTACAAAATGAGGCTCAACTTTGTAAGCCTCAGTTTCCCATTTGGGAAACAAAGTTAAGCATCTGCCTCACGGCATCATTGATAGGCTTACATGAAATACTGTTTCTCATATAAGACAATCTTTTCCTACCTCGGATCCCAAGAGTCTTATCACTTTGAGAATGATTTGGATAGGTTACAACTACTAGTAACTTCTTCAAAATCTTAACAGCTAAGTTTGTTAATATCAATTTTTAATTTCTGGGACGGGGGAGGTGGGAGTCCAATGGCATGGTAAATTAAAAACTTCTGATTTGGGTAGAGACTCAAGAGTATGGAACTAGTATTAGAAGTTGGGCAAATATTTTACAATAGTATGTCTGTTAAATACAACAGTACATGCAAAAGGTCCAAAGCAGGAGATTACATAGAATCAGTAAAATTTTGGAAAAATTATCCTACCAGAATTAATCTCAAATATTTAACTAATGTAAATTAATGCTGAGGCAAACAAAATAACAGTAAGTAAAAACAATAATAAAGAGTTGAGAATATGTTGCCAATTTTTAACCAACAAAGAGGAGTTGTTGAACAATGCAAATCAGAAGGCAATGGTTTAGGCAAACCAGCATAAGCATCCATAAAAGGAAAGAGGATACTGGAGGACAGGGGTGGGGCTAATAATTTTGTAACTGACTCCGATAAGTGCCATAGTGGTCAAAAGAGATTTCTATTGCACATGATGGATATTTTGTGTATGTGTATATTTATGTGTATGTGTATAGTTTAAAATTTGGAACATTATGATTGATTTCTGATAGATTTGTTGCTGTAAATTTTTTATAATAATGATAACCAACAAAAGTTCCTTAAAGTGCCAGAAAGTCTGCTAGGTACCTGTGACACACAGCTCTCTCTTGGCTGAGAACATATTTTATAATTTCTGTCATGTAATGGCAGATACAGAAGACTCTCTTTTAATATTCATTAGTAATATGAAAATAAGTTATGTTAGTGTTGACTCTCTCTTTTTATTTTTGCTTTAATGATAAACCTATTTAACTATTTCTATAGGTGTAGCACATAAAATAATGTACAAGTCAGTGAGAATAAAACTATAAATCAAAGCAAAATTGATAACGCTGTCAGGGCTAAGAAATACCAAGGTAATGAGCCAAGAGATTCTAATAAAAAATTATCCATTAGATTCATTTATTCATTCAAAAAGTATTTATTGATATCCATGAGTATTCTGCTAACCTTAAATAATTTAATAAAGAAATAGTTAAAACAGAATTCTCGGTAGAGATATAGTAAAGAAATCACTGTGGTATATTAGCTGGTTAAGAAATCTATTTTTATATATTATTTACTTTAAAATATATGATACATGTACATATATTTCATTGTTGGTGATTTTTGACTATTTCTTAGAAAACCATAAGGTAAGATAGGTTTAGCGGGCAGTGATAAAGGAGTTGAAGAAATATAGTGGAAGAAATAGTGAATGAAAGATGAATACTTGAGGAAGCATGAGAATATTGAGGACATGACAAGTAATTCAGCCTGCGGGCTGAAGTGTGGAACCCCCTCAGGAGAGAGGAACTTGACTATTAGGGGAGGAGTCTTGGTGGTCTGTATTTGTTCTTTCTGCAGTGGGTAATAAGGAGCTACTAAAGAATTCTGTGTAAGGGAGTGCTAAAATGTAGGTCGTTACTTCAATTAGTCAATTCTCCAACTGGAAGAAACCAATAGGAATCTAATGACAGTATTATTAATAAAAAAATAAATCTTTTATAAGTTAGTGGTCTTGAAAGGGGAAATGGAAAGAATGGTATACAGAATAAGTGAGAAATGCTTCAGTGATCAGAACAAGTTATTTGCCAAGTCAATGGCAAGGGCTAAGGAGAAATCAACAATGAGGAAGCACATTTGTAAGACTGGGTGTTTGGGTAAAAGGCTATGTCATTAACAGAAATAAAGAAGTCAGGAGGAAAACCTTCTGACTAAACTGATTGGAGCTGGGTATGAGGACATTGAAGTACTTCTCAGAATAAATATCTACTTTATGGAGTTGAGATTTTGATTACAGAGGACAAAGATAATGACATGAATGTGAAGGTCACCATATGTATTTGAAACTGAGGTAATAAGTTGGAACTTCAAAGAAAATGATATTTATAAAAGGGAGATCAGGAACTAAACTTCGGCATATCCATAGGTAAAGAAATCAGAAGAGAAAGAGACAGAGAAGACAAGAGTCAAGGGAGTCGAAAATTCACAGAATTGTAGCTTCAAATATGAGGGGCTCCTCAGTAGGCTGCAGTGTGGCTGAGAATTTCAGGCAGGGGTAAAGTGTGAGGAGTGAGAGATTTGTTGACTGGGACACTGTTCATTTTTGAGAGCTGCTTAGAGTAAGGTAGAGGGAGCTGCATAGAGTTAAACAAGAAATGGGGCAAGAGATAAAGTGCTAACAGTAGATGAAGACTATTCTTTCAAGAACTTTATAATGGAAAAAAGGGGAGCCAAAGTGATATTATGGAAGACAGCAGGATCATGGGAAGTTTTGTTGTTTGTTTATTTTAAAATAGTAATGAATCTAATATATATATATATATATATATATATATATATATATATATATATATATATATATATATATATATATATATATACTGCATAGTCTTTAACCATTCATTGATGGACATGCAGGTTGCTTCCATACCTTAGCTATTGTAAATAATGCTGCAATGAACATAAGGGTGCATATATATATTCAATATATTTTCAAATTAGTGTTTTGGATTTATTCTGATAAACACCCAGAAGTAGAATTGCTGGGTCATATGGTAGTTCTATTTTCCTGGTTTTTTTTTTTTTTTTTTTTTTTTTTTTCTTTTCCGCAGTGTCGCTCGCGGGTAAAAGGGCCGCCGGCAGAGGGCGGTCAGCCCCAGTTATGCGCGAGCACGTGCTTTGGCGCTGCAGCCTGACCCCTGGCGCCACACGCAGGCGCAATGGGGGCTCAAAGGCAGCGCGTTTTCCTGGTTTTTATATAGTGGCTGCACCACTCTTTATGGTTCTAGGTGAGTACTAGATTTACCAGGGTGACTGCTCTGTAAGGTATATAAGTGTTTAATTACTATTCTGTATGCCTGAAACTAATATAATGGTGTATGTTAACTGTTACTGAAAAGTAAGTTAAAAGAAAAAAAACATAACATTAATCTAAGAAAGAAGAGACTGAAGATGCGGAAGCAAGATGGAACACAAATGTAGGGGAGCTAAGAGAGATGAGGATGAGAGAAAAAGGAAAGGGTATCTGGATGGATTGGAAACTTTTTTAGACAAGAGACAATGATAAGTAAAGACACGGACAGTTTAGAAGTGTGGGAAGGAAGAAGAGTTGAATGAGCTCACATCAGATGCCCTTGCATTTAATGATACAGGAAGTAAGGGTACAGTTTCTTGAGGCTATTTTTTTTTTAAAGAACAATACTACTTTTTAAAAAGCAGGCATTCAACAAATAGTAGTAATTTCAAATACTTCAATGCTGGAAAAAAACAACTTGCTTGGCTTTTGTCATGATAAAATTTACGTGGAGCATATGTCGAACAACTGAGGTTCCAAGTAATGATCTAATAAGAAGACGGATGCAAGAGAAACACCAAATATTACCAAGTAGAATCCCTCATGCATTGGATGCATCTAACAGCTGGCTAGTTTGATTAAAAATTACAATTTGAACAGATATAAACTCTTATTCCTTGACAGTCATTACACACCGGTCATAAAAGTGTCATTACTTCTGCAATAGTCAGCAAAATGCTTTGTAATGATCTAACACTAACACACCCCACTCCTATAAAACCCCCATGGCAGCGAAGGTTTACTCTAATACTAGTTGGTATTCAGAAGCTTTAAAACCCTGCCAATGCACCTGCCTTCCATAAGATCATTAGGTAAAAATCCCAAGGTAGCACAATCAACCTGGCTTCGGTTACCTTACCGTCTGCTAGGGAAGAAAATTAATGTTTTTCCACAAGTCTCCCTCCCAAGATTGGCTAGTGTATAGTTACTGGGCCAGCTGTCTGAGGGATACTTAGGTCTGTTCTAAGCTGACCTGGCTCATTGTGTGTTTGGATCCCAAGTCCCAACATAGCACACCAACACACTGCCTGTAGCCTGCACCAGCTGTTACACTATTGTACAGGTACTTAACAGGATTACAGCACGTGTAACCACTAGGTTAGCAGTGAGTACTGCACCGTCCAACAACAGTTTTGTGGCCGCTCTCACAGAAGCCATCAGACCTTTAAAAAGCATAAAACCAAAACACCAGAATGAAACTCACATTCAAGACAAGGGAGAAAGAAAGTCTCCTAATATGGGGTTATTGCTAAGGTCTATTTAACAAAGGCTTTCTGTTTTAGTCTCATTTCCTATGGAAAGTAATACAAATTAGCATAGAAAATCCTGCTTTATTGCAGAGTGGATTTACATAGCCTTAATCTGAAATCTGCTTTTCTTCTGGCTACCAGAAGCCAAGCAGGGCATCCCATCAAATTGCAAGAGGAGATTTGTCACATTTGACTGGTTCTCATGCTGTGGGTCGTCAGCTGGATGCTGATATAAGACAGCAGTCACCTCACCCCTGACACTTAACACCCGACAGTGGTCACCCAACTTATTCTTCTCCAGCCAAGCCCTTTTCCTTCAGCTGCTGCTGTATCTACTCCGGGAAACAGCAATAGATCAACTCTTCCTTCATATATCAGAGCTGTCCTCCAAGGAGGGCTGCAGTGAAATTGCTTTGTTTTACATAACAGCCAACTCTGAAATTTCATGGTAGGAAAGTAGCCACAGGCAAAGTGTAGTGAACCTCATACAATCTCTGGTTTAACCATTTAAAATAGGATAAAGTCATGACTATTTATAGAGATGCAGCTTGTTTTTGGATTTGCATGAAGCATGATCACACAATTTTTAACAAAGTCAGGGTTTTTTTTAAACTAGGAATTAAATTCCTGAAGGGCAGTTTTTAACATTGGTATCTATTTGGAGTAACCATGATTACTTCCTTGTTTAGATGCAAGCTAGAATGCCTTTGTTAGTGTGAAAGTGTATTTCACCATATCTTTCTTCTGGTTACTTTTTCCAGATAAGGTGCAGTAGAAATGATGATACCAATGATTCATTTAGGATGACATTCGACTTTCAATTAATGTTCCATAGGATGGAAGCAATGTTTCCAAGTTTTTCAATTTAGATTTTAAAGCATGTTGTTATTAAAAGAAAAAGTGAATACATTCAAACATCATGTACTTTAGCTATTTGTCAATGTCAGTTATAAATTCAAATAAATGATAATCTGCTACAGAAGAATGCTCATGGAAGCAAGAATAAAAATAACCCTATTAGAACTGCATAAATTCGACTTTGTCATTCAATGTTCAGTTTCCCTTTTAATAAAAATACAAAGATTGTAACTACACAAGTTATACAATGCACATATAAGATAAAAACTACCTATTATCTGTTGTAAGGATGAATAATTAGAAAATTAATGAATTAGGGTTGTTTGTGGTACATGACTCTCAAGGGACTTAACATGTTGAACTAAGTTGTCATATATATAATATGTATATATATACACATATATGTTTATATAATAAATAATAATATGTAATATGCATTCTATGTACATATATGTACATATAATTATGTATATATGCATATAAATATATGTATATATAATTATATGTACATATAGAAAATCAGAAAGTGTGGATAAATCTTGAGACCCATACTGTGTGCCTTACAGCCTCAACCTTCAACTATGGCTACACTCCCGACATACACTGCGTAGTCTTGCCATTCTCCAACACTCTCACGTACATATATCCTTTGTACTTTTAGTGATGTTACTTCTTTTCCTTTGAATACTATTAACCCATCTGAGAATTCAAACTTTACCCCTTCTGTGAACTTCTTCCTTCCTTCTTAAGCAGAAGCCAGTGCCTTCTTTCTGTACCTCCACACCACTTTGTAATTATTGCCATTATAGGAATTCTGACACCGTATCCTACTTGCCTGCTAGATTGTGACATCTTGCAGAATAAGCACCATTTCTGCCTTTCTGGCATCTTGAATACTGCCTGGCACAAAACAGACACTCAATAAGCACTAATGGATGATTGAATGAGATGTGCAAAACTAAAATACGTAGTGGCCAAATGAGGATGAACATCGTACATAAATCTCTTAAACTATTAGCCTTGTCAATGGTTTTCCTAATTGCTTTCCCTGAAAGTAGGTGATACTAATTAGTTTGAGTTGACAATGGCACATACCAAATTTCCTTTTGCCAAAGATAGCACTGCCTATAAAACAACCATCAATTTAATATCAGCTTTTGGTGGAGGCGGGGAAAAAAAAGAAAAATACTACATTAAAGGCATGTGTGAATTGCAAGCTCTTTTGTTAGTTTTCCAAAAATGTAAAAATATTTAACAATGAGCTTCTTTAGAATTGAGGAAATATGGCAATATATTTCTCAAGTAAGAATATATAAAAATTATCATTGGTCAGGCTATAGTATTCATCTCAATATTTCACTTATGGGAGTGATAAACAGAAGTTACATCTTTACTTGTATTATTAAACAACAAAATATGATTTCATACAGGAAGTAAAATTCAAATATAAGAACATATTCTTTCAATGTTACTATAGACTAAATGTTTGCATCGCACACCAAATACATATGTTGAAACACACATTCAATGTGTTAGAAGTGGGTGACAGAGCCTTTGGGCGGCGATTAGGCAAAGAGGTCAAAACTCTAATGAATGAGATTTGTGTCCTTATAACAGAACCCACAAAGCTCCTTTACCCCCTTATGCCATGTCAGGACACAGTGAGAAGATGCTGTCTATGGGCTAGGAAGCAGACTCTCACCAGATGATAAATCAATCTACCAGCACCTTGATCTTGAACTTCCCAGTCTGCAAAACAATGAAAAATTTCTGTTGTTATAATAAGATACCATCCCGTCTATGGTATCTTATTATAGCAGTTGAAATGGACTTAGATGCTTTTAATCACAAAGTTTAAACATCCAGGCACATGATGCTTTTAAATAAGGGTGTTATGGTAGTGTTTTTGGAAAACTCTACATATATCTGGAATCAGCTTCAGTGTAAAAAAATAGGCCTAATCTGACACATACTTTCAGATCAACTTGTACAAAAGTAGAATATCTATCTAGAGAAGAATAAAATAATTCAACCCAGGCCTTGTAGCCATCTCCTGTGGCTAGATTGGTCTCAACTGTATATAACATACACTTTGAGAAACATAAAAGGCTAAATGCTTTTCAATGAGAAAAGAAGTCCCTCTGTTGCCATTCTTGGTCTTCAGAAAGAAGAGCAAGATTATTTTATTTACATGAAAGAAAATGATATCGCTAAAATAAAGAATTAGTTGCCAGACTTTAAACTACAATAGATATATAAGTATGTGGGGAAAATAGAAACAAGTATGAAAACAAATTTAGTACATTTGCTCACATTTTAATTCAAATCTTCTTTTTCAATTTATACTATGTGTAAATTCCCAAATTTTAAGGGTTTAGTTTAAGAAAGAAAATGTTTACCAATTCCAGAGGAGAATACTTGGGTCTCCATCAATCACACAGTTGTTAATTTATGGAAGAAAACTGAAATATGGTTTGCTTCTAGGACCTGTGTGAGCTAGTGTGACTTAGTCAATTTTAATTTATTTAAAATTTAAAGTGAATATAAAGGATACACATATCATATATTTGCAAGCTTGGAAACAGACCAAACTTAGAATAATTCTACTTCAATAGTCAAGATCTTGATTATCTAACTAAATAAGCAGATAGTAAATAAAACGGGACATATTCAGCACACTCCTCTTATGATAAATTACCCTTTGAAAAACTGAAAGACATACTGCAACTCAGTGTTAAGGTTGCTTCGGTAAAGCATGCCTTCTGGACACAATTCCTCATTTTCAAATAATTGTGTTTTATCTACCATAAGATAAACAATTTCTTCCTTTAAATCCAGAAGAAAAACATGTCTGTACTTCACTACAGTACCTTTCCAAAGTCAAAATTTCACCAAAAAGATTGTATGCTTTACAACAAAGGCTGTTCATTTTTATAAATGTGGTGGCGTCAATACTTTCCTATATGCAGGCTAAAATGTTTATTCATTCAACTTTAACTTGTATCTGCATAATATAAACTGCTAGACTCTAGGAGAAAAAAGCAAAGTTCCAAATTAGTACCTGAATTTTACAGTTATACATTAAAATGTCCTATTGGTTTTTGCATCTAAATATGTTTCACTTACATGTCTATTTTTCTTTTACTGCATACAACCAAGGTGAAATTACCATCATTTTTAATCTGAACTGTACAAAACTCGTCTTATTATATATGTTTTGCCCCTCTCAAATACTTCTCTCAGGTTTTCTATACTTATCTAGACTAGAGGTTTATTTTAACATGCAAACTGGATTATGCCACAACCTTACTTTAAACCTTTAGTGAATTCCTGATGACTTAAAGTTAAATATCTATGTGCATAATTCTGTTTACAAGGGTCAGCATGATTAGATCTGTGCTTTTAAAGCCTCAGTTCTTGCTGCAATTACTTCAGTCATTAGCCTTTATTCAATTTTTCATACGTGCTTTGCCCTGTAACCTGCTGCCTCAGGATCTTTGTCTATGCCATTCCTTCTGAATGAAGAACACTGTTCTTTGTATCACAAATGTCTACTTATCTTACAAAGTCACTTCCTCTTGAATACCACCTTTCCTGAAGTTCAAAATGAGATGCTGTGTCTGCTAAACATATTTGTAGTATTCTGTTATTTTATTTTCCATCACGGTAGTTATAGTTTTAATTACTTTTGTGAAAATTTGATTATCTTCTTATCTCTTCTAAATTTTAGAGTTATAAATATTAAGTACTGAAATTCTATAGTGAATAGTGAGGATTTATCTCTTTACTTCTCTTTTTTTGATACTATTCCATTACAATTTTTATTTAAATCAATATTCAGTTATTATGTTATCACAACTATGTATATACAAGTCACTGTTAAGCCATGTGGTATATTCTGATTATATTCCTTTCTCATACAAAATATTGTTTTTTTCCTGGAGTTAATATTGGTCCTTTTTGTTGATGCTGCTTACTCAGTATGTATCTACATATCTCCATGTTTCCATAGTGGAGTCTGCTAATTGTTATCTAATAACACATATCCCGTTTTCCAAGTAAAAGAAGTCCCAATTTTTATCTTGGTAAATGATTTGCAAAATCCATTTTTCAAGTGTAAGCCAAGTTTCTGACCAATGAGATGAAAATAAAATGTCATGTGGGGGCTCTCAGGAACTTTCTTTCAATAGCTGTTGGCTCCTGTTCTTTGCTCGCTTTTCATCACCAAACTTTCCGCCTTCCTGTTATCTTTCCAACAGAGGTAAAGTGGACATAATGACTGGGAAAGAAGCTGTCACTTGGGCCAGGAAGTGACCTTGGGGTTGGAGGTTAGATATGCCCATATGTTTGGTTTAAGGGAATCTCTTACTGTTATAGTCCACATAAAATTGTATTTATATATATCTAGATATGAGGGGAAGAAATCTATAAAAATGGAGAGACTTTCAATGAGGGAAAACTAACTCTTAAAATATCAAAGTTGATCTAACGGACTCTCTTTTTTCCATACCTAAGGAAATTGCCCCAGAGAGAGAAGTTGTCTTATCTAAGATCATACAAACATGTACAGCAGACACTGGATTAGCCTGAGATCATGGGCTCTTGTCCCTTTTTTTTTCTACCCTTTCTTCTCAATGTCTTTGTTTTCTGTTAATAAGCAGGGATTTCCTTAGCTATACAACCTGGGAGAAAAGGCTGCAGATCACATTGAGAACCAAAATTACCAGAAGGCGGTGAAAGAGAAGAATAGAGCTGCTTTATATTTTTACCTGCAGAGCCTTGGAAAAAATTAACTAGGTTTAAATAAAATGACTTTTGATGCCTTTTACTTGCAGTAGCATTCTTGCTTCAATTAAGCAGTACTCAGCGAGGCAATAACCCAGAGTAGGTTAAAGTAAGCCAGAATTTGCTTATCCTCCAAGTTCTTAAACATGTTAACAATTTAAACCCAAGATGAAATGTCTGTGCTTTTGTTGATGAATGCCTGATAAACAAGAAATCCTGTATCAATTGATTTTTTTTTGTCTTCCACCCAGTGAGAGAAGTCAGCCTGATCAATGTTATTTTTCACCCACAGGTTCAAGTTTTCTGATCTAACCCGTGACTAAAAATAGAGAAACCCAGGAGAGGTGGTGTATCTCTATGGGCACATGGGGACTGCCATCTTCCTACTTCCTCTCCTAAGTGGGAAGCTGAAGGAAGTAGGGCTAGAAAGGAGGAAGGAGCTACAAACAGAATAGTTGTACTTATATTTGGGAGAACCCTGGTTTTGTTTGTTCTCACATTCCAGGCATTCCATTGTGAAAGCTATGGCTGGACTAACCCTTTCCCGGTAGCTCCTATGTGCCCAACAGTGAAAGAGGCACTCTCTCATGTACTGTGATTTAATCCGGCAACAGCCCTTTCGTTTTTTAAAAATGAAGAAATTAAGGCCAAGATAGATTCAACAGTCAGAGCCATTATGCCAGAACAGGGCTCCAAATTAAATCGATCTTTCCTTGTGTTTCACAGAAGCATTCTTCCTCCTGGCTAGGGTAACCAAACAGAATAGACTTTCTGATGCTCTAAATGCTAAAGAAAAGACTGCATCACTTAAACTATGACTATGACATAATATTTTAATATTTCACTTCAGGCGAGGCCAAGACAATATCTGAAGGAGTAATAGTAAAATGGTGTAGCTTAGATATGTTAATTATAGAACTGCCTATAATAAAGAATTTTAACGAGTGGCATGTATTTAAAGTCTGAATTTAAATTATCATGCAAAAATTTCAGATTAACCATATTTATCTTTGTAGTTGTGTATATATGTGTGTATTTTCCAGCATACAAGAATACAGAAGGAGTTTAAGGAATTTTTTTATGCTTATGGTTTTAAAACAACAACAAAAAGTAACAAAGACTGCTCATGACCATGCCCAACAAAACATGAAAAAAAAGAGTTAGCAATCTTTCTGGGAGAAAACGTAGGTGCCATTGTTTTTATTGTTACCGTATTTAATTTTTGCAGGAAGGTAAAAAGTTGGAATGGAAGTTTGTACACTGTTATGGGTTGAACTGTGTCTCCTCCTCCCTCAACTCACCCCCCCCTAACCTCCCGCCCCCAAACCAGCTATGTTGAAGTCTTAGCCTCAGTACCTCAGAATGTGACCTTATTTGGAAGTAGGATCGTTATAAATGTAATTAGTTAAGATCAGGTCATACTGGGGTAAGGTGGGCCCTTAATCCAATATGACTGGTGTCTTCAAAAGAAGATGCTATGTGAAGACACAGAGAGACTGTTATGTGAAGACAGAGGTAGAGAGTGAAGTTAAGCTGTTACAAGCTATGGGGCACCTTGGGCAACTAGGCTCTAGAAGAGCAGAGAAGTCTCCCTCTCTGGTGGCTTCAGTGAGAACACGACCCAGCCGACGCTTGATCTCAGACTTCTGGCCTCCAAAACTTTGAGACAAAAATTTCTATTGTTTTAAATCACCCCATTTGGGACCTGACCAGTTTGCTTAGTGGGTAGAGTATTAACCTGGTGTAAAGACATCCCCGGTTCCATCCCCAGTTAGTGCACACAAGAGAAGTGACTGTCTGCTTCTCTCTTCCTCCCTCTCTCCCTTCTCTCTCTCTTCCCCTCCCAAAGCCAGTGGCTCAGTTGATTCGAGCATTGGCCCCAGAAGGGGGTTGCCAAGTGGATCCTAGCAGGGAAACATGTGGGAGTCTATCTATCTCCCCTCCTATCACTTAAAAAAATAAATAAAAGAGCCAGTTTGTGGTATTTTGTTAAGACAACCCAGCAAAATTAACACATATGCTAATACTCATTGTTTCTGAGCTTTATTGAGAATATTGAAAAATATCATTTTAATATATGAATTTTTTTAGATATTTTCTTTTATTCTAAATTTTAAATTTATTGATTTTAGCAAGGGAGGGAGGGAAAGTGAGAGAGAGTGACAGACAGACAGGAACATTGATCTGTTCCTGTATGTGCCCTGACTGGGGATCAAACTGGCAACCTCTGTACTTTGGGACAATGCTCTAACCAACCGAGCTATCCGACCAGGGAAATATCTGAATTTTATTAAGAATACAGAGAAACTTTTCACATGTTGATATTTCAGAACCTTCAGTTATAAAGCAGTAAATAAATGAAATGCCAAAAAATATTGTCAGGAACAACCTCCCACTGAATCTCTGTTTACTTATCTCTTTCCCCAGTGGACTGAAAAGTAATTAAATACAGAAGTCTTGTCTTTCTGTAACTTCTGTACTCAGCTGAGTGCCCGGGGATCTGACAGAGAGACTCAATAAATGTATGTACTAAATAAATGAGTAAAGAAATAACAAAATAACACAGATTTTAACCTTTTTTAAAAATAAGAGGCATTTAAAATTGGTTTTCTAAAACAAAAATATGGTATATTTTTGTTAATCTATATAAAAGAATAGATGACTTAAAACTTTCTTTGTCATGTTCAACTTTTGTTATATTTCTTACTTCAGTTGCTATATTTAGAGATATAATCAATCATCTCTTTTAAAAGTAATACTATTTGGAGCCGAAATTCATTCCGAAATAGAGATAATTTTTACCTTTGATCCTACTTGGATTCTACTATGTATTTAAGCTGCCAGAGCATTTGCAGAAGTTTTTAAAATAAAAGCTATCAAAAGTTTTCATTTTCATTCAAGCAAGCATTAACAATAGAAATTAATATCTTTCAGCCCCAAAAGTAATAAGAAAGATGGGGGGGGGGGAGGAAAAGAAAAAGAAGTTTAGGAGAAAAAAAGGAAGGAAAAGGGAGAAACAAACAGTAAATTTGTTCAACCAGATCTTTGAAAATTCAACAAGAGTAGCATATTGCATATTGGAAAAGAAATGTATACAATCCTGACTTTAGAAGTCTTCAGTAAAACTCAGGTTTCAGAGTAAGAGGGGCCTATAATCTTTCTCTGTTATACGCTCATATTCAGCATGGCTCTTTAGGGAACTCCTCCTCCTTTGGATAAAATATGATTTTCTCTTTAGAAAACCTCATCTCTTAGGTTGAAAATGATGATGTATAAATCAACTCCCACACATCCACTTTGACAAAACCTGAACTCTGTAAACTTATAAAAACATAGCTTCTTTATATGATAGCACTTCACTGGGGGCGGCTTAAAATACAAACCTGATGTGCTGGAAAAAAAGCCATTTACAAACATCTTTATCATTCTGTTTCAAACCACCTCTAAATTAAAAACAATGAGCTTTTCATAATGTATGAATCAGTACCTTGTCAACATTTCCATGAAGGTGAAATATCCTTTTCTTTAGAGAATACAAAATGCTTAAGTTTTCTCTTCTATTCACTCGGTGGTCTCAGTTCACCATGTTTTCTTATTTATAATATCCATTTACCAAAATTTTATCTGGCATTTTTTTCCAGTTGATAAATACTGTCAAGGTAATTATAAGTGTATATTTTTCTACTTAGCTAACTTGCCTTATTATCAAGCCTTGCACTCTAAAAACTAATTGTATGTAAAGTCAACGGGCTGCATGTTTAAGAATTTTAATTACTTTTCTATGATCACTTTATATTCTGTACATAGCATCCAGGTAACACAGCCTCTACAATGATAAGGAGTTTAATTAGAAAGGTAAGATAAGAAAAATGCCTTTTATGTTAACTGAATTTGTTCATGCCAGTCACATGATAACTTGGACACATTCCTTCTTGCAGAATTTAAAAATGTGAAATGTTAATATTAGGTGAACCTTACTTCCTATGCTTTATTAATATGCCATTTGGTTCTCTCTCCTTTGTACATGTAAACACTACAGTTGTAATTAGATTGCAAAACCGAACCTGCCTTTAATCTTTGTGCCAGTCCAAACAAACAACTTCTTTCTGACACTCCTAACCTGGCACAAGAACCACAACAAAAAGATGCAAATGTAAGCTGCGAGCTGCCAATAGCAAGCCTGCCCTTTCCACAAACTGTCTCAGAGGAGAGCCATTGATTTCCTAGTTATTATGAACATGAAATTATTGAATGACAGATGATAGAGTGTTAGGTCCTACAAGTATTTTCCCAAATGGGTTATCTAGCCAGGGTTGCCATGGTAACGATGCTGTTTGACAGACCTTCCCACAAAGAACCCTTTGCTTAGAATTCAGCATCAAATAGCTCTCAGCTTACTACAGGCTCATGTTAAATCACAGAACTTAGGAGCTTTCTTACAAAGAGAAGGATTTTCTTGCAGGGCGAGTCCACTCTGTTACCCAAACTAACCTAAATGACACTGAGATATTTTAGCTCAATATTTTCTCCAAGTGGGTGAGGACTTTGCCCATGGCTAAACCCTGTACAATTAACAAAGGAAGTGTTAATTCACAAAAGATAAATTAATAGTTCTGGGAGCACAGAGTCCACAGGGAATATAAGTTCTGCATCATAACACACAACTCATTAGGAGGAATGAGGCTCACAAATCAGGCACTTTGACACCTAAGGGTTGTAACATACATTTCTTGTCATTGCAACATTCACATTTTAAATTTGGGTTGCCATTTTCTTTCTTCTTTTTCTTCTTCTTTTTTTTTTTTTGGTTGCCACATGCACACATAAAATAAAATAACATTTTCAAATTAAAATGTATTTTCTAAATAAAAACTTTTAGTTGGAATTTATTGGGGTGACATTGGTTCACAAAGTCATACTGATTTCAAGTGTACAACTCAACAAAACATCATCTGCAACTGCATCATGCACCCTCCACCCCAAGCGGTCTCATTCCATCCCCACTTTTCGCCTTTGCCCACTTCCATCTAGTCCCAACCCCCTTTCCCTCTAGCTATCACCATGTTGTTGTCTGTGTCGATGTGTTATGTATATACGGTCTTTTGGCTATTCCCTTCACATTCTTTCATCCAGTCCTCCAAAGCCTCACCCCTCTGACAGCTATTAGTCTGTTCCATATATCCATGTCTCTGTTTCTATTTTGTTTGTCAGTTTATTTTGCTCATTAATTTCCACATATAAGTGAGATAATATGGTATTTCTCTCTCTATGACTGGCGTATTTCATTTAGCATTAAAATCTCCAGGTCCATTTATGTTGTCACTAGAGGTAAGATTTCTCTCTTTTTTTATGGCTGTTTAGTATTTCATTGTGCAGTATTCCACAGCTTTTTTATACACTCATCTACTGATAGACACTTGGGTTGTTTCCAGATGTTGAGTATTGTCAATAGCATTGCAATGAATATTTTAAAAGGTGATTTTTCTAGTTGAAAGGTCTCTTCCTAACTTTTGGCTTCACACTCAGCAGATTGGCAATAAAAGGTTTATAAGGTGGTGTGGTTAAGATGAGTAGTTCTAGGTGAGTGTAAAGAATTTCATACCAAAACAACAAATTGAGGCCATCACAGTAGCTTGGTCAAGATGAAGGAATCACCCTGCTGCCCACAAGTAGGCTTTATATTGTTTTTTCTTTTTTAAACTTTCAAACTGTTTTATTTTCTCATTTTCTTTTCTTCTTAACAAATATATTGCTCTTAAAAATGTTCTGGAATTTAAGAGCTTTAGTAATCTTACTAAAGAACACTTTGTATCCTTACTAGGTAGTATTTAGTAATCTTACAGGAATACTTCATTAGGTTTATCAATACTTGTATTTTAGTCTTTCTGCAGAATGTGTCATCACTTCAAGGAGACATAAATTGGATTGAATTTTGCATCCATTTAATACTTTATAGAATAAGTCTTATAGAAATTAATATGAAAAATTGCATTCTATAACAACTCATTTTCAAGTTTATATCCAAATTCTCCAGTGACTGTTTTAGTCCAGAAATGCCCAATCTTAGTTTTATGACATTCTGTCATATTAAGAGAGGGATATAAAACAAAATTAATTTTAATTCGCCTTAAATTTTAAAAATATGTATGTCATTTAACATTTTTTTTCTTGTGTAGGGCAGATGTATCACAAAACTCAAGCAAGTAATGATAATAAGTTTGAATCATTTTGGACTAATTAATTTGACAATTAAGATCACTGTAGTTTAGAGTAAAAGTTAAAAATAGAAGTATCAATAAACTACAACTTAAGTGAACTTTTGCTACCCCAAATTTAAATTACTCTGAATCACAGGAAATTAAAATTTAACTTTAATCATGCTGATAATAGACAAATTCTATATGTCTGTAAGTTTTCACCCTGAGCTCCAGAACTACATAACCAACAGTCCACTGGATGTATTTATTGGAATGACCAAAAGTTACACCAAATTTAAATATGTATCTATATTGAATTTAGAGAAAAAAAGGGAGAGAGATAAACATTGATTTGTTGTTTTACTTATTTATGCATTCACTGGTTGATTCTTTGTGCTTTGACTGGGGATCAAACCCACAATCTTGGTACATTGGGACGATGCTTTAACCAACTGAGTTATTCAACCAGGGCAAAGATACACCAAATTTAACATGTTTAATATGAAACTCATTGAATTCACTAAATTCCTTCTGCTTACTCTTACCATTGCTCCAAAATAATTGCTGTTTTCCATATATAAAAAAATGGTTTACCCAATTGATGTTACCACACTTTGAGAAAGCGGTAACTGAGGTTATTGTAAATTTCTAGCATGCAGGAAAAGAAAGTTCTATGTAGAAATTAAGTTAATTTAAAATAAAATTTACCTTATTCTGTGAGTGTATGTGCTGATATTTGTACGTACCAGGCATCTAGATTGTCTTTCCCTTTACCCAGTGGTTCTCAAAGTGTGTACCGGGGTGCTCTGGTGTGCCCTAGAAGATTTCCAGGTGTGCCCTATGGTATTCCAGAGAAATATGTACCTGTTGGGGACCAAAAAACCAAAAGGGTTTTTGAAATTTAGATTTTTGAGGGACAGAGGTATGGGGAATTGGCTGTAAGCTGACAGTCTACTCAACCCTCACCTCACTTGCCTGATTAGGTTGCAAAAGGCTGTTAAGCTGTGGTGCTGGATTGTTTACTATACCCACCACGTTCCCCAGAAAGACTGGAGGCAAGTTTCTTCTATCCTTTGTTTGGTGTAAAACTAAGATGATACGTATGGTGGAGGTTTTCTGCACTCAACACAACTAAGAGTAAAAAGAGAGGAATTATTCAATGTATTGACAAAGAAATGAGAGTTTGCCTTTCAAATATATGCCCAAACATTGAAGAAATTGCTAGGACACATCAGGATCATATTTCTCATAAACACAAGAATAAAATATCTTGACACATTTGTGCCAGGACCTGCCAAATTTACTAAATCTTACTAAGAATGTATCTATATATATCTATATCTATCTATCTATCTATATCTATATCTATCTATCTATCTATATATATATATAAAGATAACTTTTTTGTTGTTTTTTTATTTTTTAACCCCTCTTTCTTACGAATTCTAAAAAGCATAACTCAAAAAATATAACATAAAAATGTTTTTTTAATGTCAGAATAAATTTAATTTTTTGTTGTATTTATTTTGTTTATCATAAAAGCACGTTTGGACTTTATATTATTTTTCTTTAATATTTGACTTAATTATTATAACATATTTCTCAGAAATTTGTATATAGTGTGCCAATAATTATTTGTAGAATTTTAAATGTGCCCCAACTTTAAAAAGTTTGAGAACCACTGTCTTAATCCCTTCTCTCTTTTAGTCTTTTTCAATGAGTCCCAACATTGACAGCTCATGTGAGTGACATGGAGAGTCTTTCTACTTCTTTCTTTTTCTACAGATCCTTTTTATTTTAGAATATTTCAAGCATGTATAAAAGTAAAGAGAATAACACAATGAGTCCCAAATCCCTAGTACTCACCTATAGCAATAATCTACTCATGGCTTGGGAAACTTATTTTTTTAATATTTCTATTACAGTTTACATACAATATTATGTTAGCTTAGGATGTAGAACATAGTGGTTAGACATTTATATAACTTATGAAATGATCATCCAAATACGTCTAGTACTCCTATGACACCATATACAGTCATCAAAATACTCTTGAGTATACTCCCTGTGCTGTACTTTACATCCCTGTGACTGATTTTATAACTGGCAATTTGTACATCTTAACCCTTTCCCCTTTTTCACACATGCCCTGGCCCCTCTCCCATTTGTATGTTCTTTTTATGAGTTTGTTTCTGTTTTGTTTGTTCATTTATTTTATTTTTATATTTTACCTATAAGTGAAATGGTATGGTATTTTTCATTGACTTAAAAACCTAGCCTCACCTGTGGTGGTTCAGTGGATAAAGCGTCGACCTGGGAACACTGAGGTCGCCAGTTCAAAACCCTGCACTGGTCTGGTCAAGGCACATATGGGAGTTGATGCTTCCAGCTCCTCCCCCATTTCTCTCTCTCTCTCTCTCTCACTCTGTGTTTCCTCTCTAAAATGAATAAAATAAAAATAAAAAAATTTAAAAATAACTATACAAGGGATAGAATTGTAAACTATAAAAAAAAAAAACACCTAACATTCGCCTATAGCAATCATGAACTCAGGACTTGGGAAACTTGAAAAAAACAACAACAAACAGGAAGTTGAAAAAACAAAAAAGTGAGTAATGTCTGAGACTTATAGAACCAGAGTTTCAGGGGTGGGCTTTAAGCACCTGACTTACGTTAAAACTCTTCAGATGATATGGCTATGGCTAGCAGCCAGGGTTGATAATGATTGGACAAGTCAACTCATAATTCCTTCTGGCAACGCCTTCTGAGAACTCAATTGAAGGCTTTGGCATCTTTCTCGTACACTCTCATAGATGCTATGTTACTCAGATCTCTACACCATGATTACTCCCTTTTTAGCATGTATGGCTTACTGCAAATTATTTTCTACTTGTCCATTTCTGGGATCTATATTTTGTTTGGTGTTGCCTTTTTAGAAACTGCTGCTGTGCCTTCCATATACAAAGTAATTAATAAAAATTTTAAGTGAACGAATTACATGCCAATACTTTTTAAATTGAGATATCCTTTATATATAACATTATATTAGTCTCCAGTATGCAACAGAATGATTCAATATCTGTATATACAGGGTGGGGCAAAAGTAGGTTCACAGTTGTAAGTATGCAAGTTTATTCTTGTATTACTATTTATAATTTATTGTATTATTTTCTGACAACTGTAAACCTACTTCTGCCCCATGATTTGTAGTGAAATGATCACCACAATATGTCTAGTTAATATCTATTATAACACATAGTTACAAGGTTTTTTAAATATGTTTTTTATAGTTACTGGTATATGTTTTTTATAGTATATATAAAAATTTACCTAATATTTCAGGACACTTTGGTAAAGACTTTCTCTCAGTTACTATCAGAAGAACATCATTAATCTTCTGATTGAAATTTTAAGTCAGAATTTTCACTGAATCCTGTTAATATATTTATTCTCTACTCCCTGTTATCCCACCTCCACCATGACTGACTTTATATTTTTAGTACATTTATCTACTTATCATAGCAAAAGAATATTCTTGACCTTTTTGATTCTGAAATTATTAATATTGTAAAAGGTGGGCTATATCTTTTTCAATGGTTTTTAACATTGGAGCTAAGGATGGACGTGAATAATCTGGGACACTTCTTCACAATAACCAAAATATCCCTTTCCTTATCCCTCATGTTCCTTAAATTCAAAATATCTCACATCTGACAATTATCTGAGGTAGAAGACGACTTAAAAGCCATTGATCTAATTCCATTGCTTCAAATGGTCTTCTCAGTTCACAATTATTTTTAACAAATGAATCATGATACAATGAGATGACAGAAATAAAATAAAAGTAACAGCAACAAAAAGCCAAACAAACTAAAAAGAGTAGATATTTTTCCAAACGCTCACTCTGAGGTTTACTAGCTGCTGCTGCTTAGTGTTGAGTCCGCTGGGATTGCAAGTTCTCATCATACAGTTAGATGGCTTTATGCTACCTATTGTTCTCAAGCTGGGTTTAATTCAAATGAATGAGCAAAAGGAGGAAGACACGACATCAATTTTAAATTTTTCGAAACTCTTTATGGCTCTCCTTTTTAGGCTTCTTGATACAGGAACAATTATGACTTGAATTGTTAAGTGATAAGAGGAACTCAACAATAAGATTTAAGTTGCCAGGGAAGATATTAAGTTCCCTAAATCCAATGATGTAGTCATATCTTCTTTTATCAATTTAGTTCATGCTGCCTGACCAGGTGGTGGCACAGTGGATAGAGCAGGGGTCCCCAAACTATGGCCCGCAGGCTGCATGCGGCCCCATGAGGCCATTTATCTGGCCCCTGTCGTACTTCCAGAAGGGGGCACCTCTTTCATTGGTGGTCAGTGAGAGGAGCATAGGATGCATCCGCACACATATTTCCCATTGAAATACTGGTTAGTTTGTTGATTTAAATTTACTTGTTCTTTATTTTAAATATTGTATTTGTTCCCGTTTTATTTACTTTAAAATAAGATATGTGCAGTATGCATAGGGATTTGTTCATAGTTTTTTTATATATATAGTCTGGCCCTACAATGGTCTGAGGGACAGTGAACTGGCCCCCTGTGTAAAAAGTTTGGGGACCCCTGGGACAGAACATTGGACTGAAATGCGGAGGACCCAGGTTCAAACCCCAGAGGTCACTGGCTTGAGCGCGAACTCATCTGGTTTGAGCAAGGCTCACCAGCTTGAGCGCAGGGTTGCTGGTTTGAGCAAGGGGTCACTCAGTCTGCTGTAGCCCTTCCTGCCCCCCGTCAAGGCACATATGAAAAAGCAATTGATGAACAACGAAGGTGTCACAATGAAGAATTGATGCTTCTCGTCTCTCTCCCTTCTTGTCTCTCTCTCTCTCTCTCTCTGTCACACACACACACATACACACACACCATATATATATATATATATATATATATATATATATATATATATATTTCATGCTACACACAAAACACTATAAAAGGTTCTGTGTTGGGCAAAAATTAACAATATGTAAGACACTGACCTTTCTCTCAAAGACTTTTAAAAAAATAATTTCTTTTACAAAAGAGATCATAATCATTTAATCTCTGATCAATTATGATAAGTAAAATCATCAGTGATTCTAATTTTTGAGAAATTATTAATGTTCAATAAATGCAAATGTTGTTTTGCCTCATAGATGAGAGGGGTGGGAATAAGTTAGGACTGTAGTAAGGAAGAGACCCACCCACTGGGCACAAGATTTGTACACTGAGTGCAAGGGATGGATAGAATTTTTTATATGAGAGAGAAAGTGGTAAGAGACCTCTATGCGAAGGGCACAGAATGTGCAAGGGCCCTGAGGAATGTAAAGTTCAGAAAATGAAGAGGTTGAACCTGTTTATGGCTAAAGCATCATTTGGGGAGAACCGCGGGAGAAAGATGAAGATCAGGGACAGACTATACCTTCTTTATATGATATTCTGTGGACTCTAGACTTCATCATGCAGATAACGTAGTTGGTATCAAGGAAAGTAGCATGGCTGACTTATCCTGAAAAGGAGAAATGCTGGCACTACTGAAAGGATTGGACTGGTTAATGCATGAGGAGGCTATCAGTACAAGATAGACAAAGGAATGAGAAGAGCCTGCATACTGGTGGGGAGTGGCAATGGCAAAGAGGGGGTGGACTCAAGAAGCCCTGTGAAACCAACAATCTGTCTCATTGAAGAAAGTTGAGCAAGGAAAGAAAGAAAGAAGAAAGAAAGAAAGAAGAAAAAGAAAGAAAGAAAGAAAGAAAGAAAGAAAGAAAGAAAGAAAGAAAGGGAATAAAAGGAAGGAAGGAAGGAAGGAAGGAAGGAAGGAAGGAAGGAAGGAAGGAAGGAAGGAAGGAAGGAAGGAAGGAAGGAAGGAAGGAAAGAAGGAAGGAAGGGAGAGAGAGATAGAGAGAGAGAGAGAGAAAGAAAGAAAGAAAGAAAGAAAGAAAGAAAGAAAGAAAGAAAGAAAGAAAGAAAAGAAAGAAAGAAGGAAAGAAAGAGAAAACAGTCAGTCTCTGGACAAAAAAAAAGGTGAGGTCCTAATTTCTAAAGTCTGCCTTCTGCCCCCAATACTTCCTTGATGGTGCCTCGAATGTGTTGCAAATCACTTCACATAAATTATCTTCCCCAGAACAGCTTTTTGATGAGACTGGGAAAAAAGCTGAGATAGATTTTGAGGTTTCTGACTAGATAACTAATGGATAGTGAATACATGTAAAGAGAGTTTTATAAATTACACATTCATAATAAAACTATTGAATTTAGTGCACAGCACAATATAAGGGCAAGTTAAAGAAACAACTGAAATGTGTTTATTACAGCTGTTTGAGAAATTGATGTTATTACAGGAACCACCAGAGAGAAATGTTCAATTTCAAATACCTTCCCTCAGTTCTCAACAGACATTCATGAAATGTTTCCTGAATAAGGGAAATGGTATATTTATTTATTTTACTATAGGCCTGAAAAGTGTCAAGTTGGTGACAAGTTGATGCTTCATGGATATTTTAAACTTATCTAGCAAGCAGAACAAAGGAATTATAAGGACAAACTCTTACCATTTACACAAAGAACTTGAATTGCCAGTATGTGGATTTTAGCTACATACAAAGCACATCATGCTCAACAACCTCTTTCAAATGTACACACTTAAGTCATTAGGGATAATTTTTAAAATGCTTAGATCCTAAATAAATGTAACAACCAACTTTAGTATACAATCTGGAATCTCAAGAATACAATAAAAAATCCTAATTATAATCAGGTTCATATCTATGTCAAAAATACAAAGGACATAGATGCAGGTAAACTGAGGAGGGCCTAATTTTGGCCAAGAAAGCTATATTTTTTCCAGAATTATTTTAACCTTGTGGACATTTTTTTTTTCTTTTAAAAAGACAGTTGTATGCTTCCTGTAAAGCAATGTCTGTTCCTAAGGGCACTTTGATAGAAGAGGTCTTAATGAAATTATTTTTCAGTCAGGATTACTTTCAATTTCACTATAAGAAAGGGTAAAATGACATACAGGGGCAGATTTATGGAATTATCTTCCCTGGGTTAAATCTATTCACTCACCTCCTCTTTCACCTGCTAGCTGAAAGCTATAAACATTTTAGGTTGTGTGACAATCCCAGAACAAAACAGAACATATGTAGTATGTTTTCAAATGAACAAACAAAAACAGCCCATGAGGTTCTAGTTTCTAAAGTCTGCCTTCTACCCAAAATGTACCCTTGACAGTGCCTCGAATATGTTGCAAATCACTTAACACAAATTATTTAGATTTAGATGAATATGAAGCCCCATCAGAAAAGTATTAGTCGACTATTTCACATGGAGGCCAATTACATGATTCTTATATCATTCCCTGACTACTCACTAAAATTTTGCTGATATTAGCTGATCTTAAATGCCTTTCTGGGATTTAAGGACCAATAGTGTCTTTTACAAAATTCCTCCATGATTTCTGTCAGATTTAAGTTAAATGCACAGCAGGGATAGAAGCGCTGCTAGAGAAGTGCAGATTCAGTAGATACTGAGACAAAGAGAATATATTTGCGTGTTGCTCTTATGAGTCTTGCACCAGAACCTGAGTGATGTGATTACTGCTTCATAACAGAAGGCTATTTTAATCTCTCTCTCTTTCATTTTTAGATGAGAGGAGGGGAGATAGTGAGGCAGACTTCTGCATGCGCCCCAACCAGGATCCACCTGGCAACCCTGTCTGGGACTGATGCTCTAGTACCAAGCTATTGTTAGAGCCTAAGGATGACACGCTAGGATCATCCAAGCTATCCTCAGCGCCTGGGGCCACACTCAAACCAATCAAGCCACTGGCTGTGGGAGGGGAAGAGAAAGAGAAAAGGAGAGGGAGGGAAGGAGAAACAGAAGGTTGCTTCTCCTGTGTGCCCTGACCAGGACTCAAACCTGGGATGTCCATACGCCAGGTAGATGCTTTATCCATGGGCCACCATCCATGGCCCTAATATCTCTTAAAATATTTGCACAATAGCTTGTGTTTAACAGAGAACACCTTGCTACAGTGAATCTGGCACCAAGTGCCAGAACACTCCCTCCCTCCGCCCCATTGTCACCTTTTTCTTTACCCTTTGCAAGATGTATGTAGTCTTTATCATGAGGCTGAGGAAGTGGAAGCATCCACCCAAAAAGGAGCAACTGGAGTTTACCCTAAAACTGAAGGGTCCATGGAACAATTCAGAAAGGGATATGAGAGGAAATTACTGCTTTTTCTTTTTTCTCTTGACATCAATATCACATGTTCACTATGGGTTGGAATCATTTTACAACCCAGAGATATTTAAAAATTTCAAATGTATAGCTCTGAGAGAAAAAGAATAGGAGGACAACTATGACAAGTTGGCAGACTAAGTAGAGGAAATAAACAGAATAAAGGGACACAATTTACCATTTTAATTTTAATTTTTAAATCATTTTTATAGACACCTATGTGTTTATACACACATATAAGATGATAGTGACTTTTTTTTTAATGAGTACAGATAATTTTTTCTCCCTTTATTTTATCTACCTTGGTCATATTTCCTTTTGACAATCTTCATGTATTATTTGTGTAATAGAAATAACCAAATTTTAATGGAGCAAATAACATATCAGTATTCCTGAGTTGCATATTCTAGTACATACAATAACCCTTTATTTTGAGGGTTTCGTAAGTTTTCCACTTTTCCTAAGATCTAATGACTCAAATCCTTAAAATTAATGCAAAATAAATAAAATTACTGAACTATGTTGTCATTGCAAGTGCTTATGTCTTTGTTTTTTTCAAGTTTCTCTGGAACTTTCTCAAAATTGAATCTATTAAAAAAATACTGAATGCTAAAAGCAATTAAATACCGCATTTTTCTCCCAGCTTGACTTGTCAATCCTATTAGACCCAACTCTAATTAAGTGTAGAAAACTGGTTATTTTATCTGCCAAATGAAAATAATCTAGTGAAAGTTAATAAGGATTGGCTTATTAACGATTGGCCATTTGGATTCCAGTTTGTTATAACAGTAGAAATTGCTTTCAAAAATTTTGCCAATCATTTTCAAGCATGGGACAGAGAAAGGATCCTTTGTTGTGCATATTTTTTGGATTGAAAATAGAATGGAGATATAATATAGAGAGTAAGAAGCCAAACATATCCTTAGAAATCATAACTTTGTCGAAGGTGAAGGGAGTACGAAGATAAAGTAATTCTAACATTTTCTTAGTGTCTTATTTTAGCACAACATCTTTCTATTTACAAAATCAAATATGAGAGTGATCTGAAGGTGGAACTCCCCAAAAAGTGGCACTTTAAAACAAGCATTTATTGCTTACTATGTAAATGAATATGCCCACCAAACTACATATGCCACTTTAAAACATGAGCAAGTGAATAAAAACAAATTCCCATTAAAACTGTATTTGAGAAGTTTTTATTTGTATTACAGTATAATGATTTCTAATTAGTATGTTTCACCACAAAATATAATAAATAGTAAGACTGATCACAAAATTTGCTCTCAAATATCTGACTTTCTCAATGTGCACTCACTTCATCTGTTTTGTAATTTTCTTAAAATATGTCCCAGATCCTCTGTTAAAATACAGCATACAAAGAGACATTGGGAAAAAATGCCATGGACATAAAGAGCTATTTAGTTTACTTACAAATGTGAACTGGGAAGTGCATCTTCCCAAGAATAACTTTATGATGAGACCACAGCCCCAGCCATTTCTACGACCATAGTCCCATAGGAGCGTCTGGGCCAGCAAACGGCCAGCTGTGTTGTTTCTGAATTCTTAACCCACAAAGATTTTGGGATTAAAAAATGTTTTTTGTTTTTGACTACTAAGATTTTGGGTAATTTGTTACGAAATAATAAAAATCTACACAGATTTTGGTACCTGGACCTGGTGTGCTACCATTGAAAAACAAACAAACAAACAAAGTGTAATAGGACAGTAGGGGTGAATTTGTGGGAAATTTTAGTAAATGTTATTGGAAATTGGAGGAAAGGGGATTCCGGTTATGGGGTGGCAGTTAAGTTTAGCAACCCAGTTACTTGCAGAGACTTGGAAAGAAGTGAATTACCTAATTAACCGAGTGATCTCATTAAGGGTATTTTAAAGCAAAGTGTTGAAGCTGCTTTCTGGTTACTCCTTGCTACTTATGGTAAAATGCAAGAGAATAAAGATGAACTAAAGACCTATTTCCATATGGCACATGATGCTAAAATTAAGAAATGGTTTCTGAGAAAAGATGGAATCCACTGTACTGCCAAGAAAAGCTGCTCCAAAGATGAAGCAAAGGCTATAAGATCTTTTTTAAGGTATCAGAAAGATCTAAGGTCGTGCCTCAGGGTGCCATTCAGCCAGACAAAAGGCAGACACAACATTCCCATGAGACTTATAAAATTTTAAAAGAATTATATATGTGGACACATTGTCATCTTGAACTGCCAGGGACAGAGATAGATCACAAAGTGAAATATGAATTTTGGACCTCCAAAGTTCTACTTGCTGGAAGCAGGTAAAGAAAGCTATTCAGATGCCAACATGTGCTAACTTTCATGAAAACACAAAGGATAATGTAGAATCTGAAAGGGACCTGATATCCGTGAGGAATCACTCTCAGACTTTGAGACCTAATCAAGGAATCTCAGAATTGTAATGAACCAGTGACTCCTTCATGTCTCTCATTTCCCCTTTTTTTAACCGTAATTTGTATGTCAGTTGTCTTATAGTCATCATACTACTATATTTTGTGTATGTGGGGGAGCAGATAGTTTGCTTCTTTAGTTGTACCGATCTACATATTAAGAGAAACTGTACTCAAGAACCTTTATTTAAGAGTCTACAGCATAGGAAACTCTACCATACCTCCATTCAATTTGGATGAGAGTCTAGATTTATAGCTAATGCTGTCTGTAATAGAGGAGACTTTTGGGATCCTTGGAAGAGGTAGTTGTATTTTGCTTGTGGGAACAATGTGAATAAATTTATGGCCAGAAAGTGGAGTGTTGTGGTTACAAAAATTCCCAGATACTGCTCCCTTCAAGAGGAGGAGCAAAGTTTACCTCCCTTTGGTGTGGGCCAAACTTACTGATTCACTTCTAATGAATAAAATATGGCAGAAGTGATGCTATCCCGCTCCGAAAGTAGGCTATAAAAAGACTGTCACTTCTGTTTGGTTGCATCTTTCTTTCTCTCTGAATTCTTCTTGGCCCACAAAATCATAAGACACAATAAAATGGTTGCTGTATTAAGCCACAAAGTTTGGAGAACATTTTATGCAGCGATGAACAACCAGAACAGTTACCAGTTTTATTCTAAGATAAACATTCTGTTCCACAGCAATACATAACCAGAAGAACTATCATTTCCACATGAGAAGAGTTTCAAACTCTTTCCTGAGTTCATGAGACCCTTGAAAACACACTTTAAAAAAATGAGGAGTCCTATTGCTCAAGTTTTCTAAATATGTACTCGCTACAACAAATTGGGCCACACAGAAATTGCTAACAGCCATGACAGCAAAGTAAGCTTATAAATAAATCTTATGGTTCATGTATTTACCCCGCAGGTAATTATTAGCCTCAAACCAAGTATATTGTTGAAAAAAAAATCATTGTTATATAACAGGTTTTTGTTATGTAACACATATTGGTGATGGTAAACCCAGTCTCATAGTATTATCACAGTACACACATAATGCCTGGACATTGCAGGCACCCAATAAATCATTATGAATAAATAAAAAGATTTTTTGAATAAATGCATATAGCATATGATAGAATACAGTGATTAAGAACATTGGTTTGATTCTTGTTTCTAGACTAATGCTAAGTTTAGATTAAAAAAGATTTTCTACACAGTCTTGGTTACCTCACCTTGTGGTTTGGTGTCAATAATAAAATGTTCTTATGCAGTTACATTGTGCATGTAGTTCCATTAGGAAACTTGCTGAAAGAAATGGCTGGTGAAGGAAAGGGTTCCAGTGATCCTAGATCCTCTGACCAGACACCATTAGTTCTATCACTATTTCTAATAGGATTCAATCGGTCGTGGTTCTCTTCATGGGTAACTTCTAGGACAATTGTGACTTAGGTAAAGGGTGGGCAATCTAGAAGAAACAATAGTATAAACATAGGTCCAATGAGAAAAATATGCATAGCATTATTTTGTGAATAAGGAGGCTTTCCGTGCCATGTTTTTATTTTAAATAGCTTTTGGTGAATCACTGATAAGTTGTGTCATCAAGTTAATGTGATGTAGTCAGCCTTTTAAGTTAAACATTGAAACAGTAGGATAGGCTAAGGTAGGAAAGGATAGGATAATTGAAGTGCATCATGGAAGTTAAAAGTAGATTTCTTTTGAATAATATTTGTTTAACTTGTATGTCTGTTTATGTGTCTATATTGAGTCCCAATGAATAATCTCTTCTTTCTCTGGGCCATAATTAAAGTAGTTTGAGTACCATTGTTCTTGGAGAATATCAGCAGAAGCCAGAGGGGGGACTTGAATTACAAGAACCAAAGCCTTTATTTTACTCTTCTATGAAAACAAATCCTTCAGGACACATTTGTGTTTTATTCATCTCCAAGTGTTGAATTCTAAAGCATTCTTCTATCAGTATATCTCACTTGGCCTAATTTTAAGAACTACAAAATAAAGTTTCTCTATTTTAGTGGCTATAACATCTATAGCATAAAGCTGTACTTTAACTTTCTTGCATTTTTAATTTTACATATTCTCCCTAAAGAGCTGTGCTGTTTAAAAAGATATAATATGATTTGAAACAAACCTCACTCGAGGGCTTCCTCATCTTCATCACTTTTTTGATTTTGACCTTGACAGTCATTCAATTAGAACCGACTTGCCAATCATGCACTCCTTTGCTAAAGTCAGCCTTCTCACACCAGGGAGAAGAGGCTATTTAGTTAGTAAAGATTTTTCAATGAACCCAGGGCCAAAAAGAAAAAACATTTTTTTCACAGTGTTAGAGCATATAAACTTGGATTGGGGGTGGGATCTATTCCAAAGACTTTACCATTTCCCCTAATGTTATGACACTCAATAAACTGAAGTGCATGAGGAGAGTCCACAAAGAATGTATTGGCAAAAAAATTGCTTCAAAATGTCCCAGATTGTGAGGTTGTTTATTCTATACTTTGACATGTGCCTCAGTAAGTAAGGTGGCTCAAGCTCTTCCCAGTTACCATGCCAATTCTCCCCAGTCTCAGAACACAGGTGAGCAGAAAGGCCACATCACACCCTGGTAGCACAGTAAGTGCGGGGAGAGCGGACTTGTTAAGATTGTCAAGCACTATTCACGAATTTATGCCGGCGGAGTTGTTCCCTCTGGAAAGGAACCAAATAGCTCATGCTTTTTGAAAATTGCTTATGACAGCTTTTCAGTCTGTTTTAGGCTGGTTCTCTATGGTGTTCTGTATTTTCATATACGGTTCACACATTAAAAAATTTACACCTGTCAGGTATTGACAGAGTACCTCCATCCCTAACCTTTTCCAGGAGGGGACACTTTGCTTCCAGACATTATCCAAATAAGTTTCTATCAAGAGTGAGGGTGACATAACAGGCAGAGGCATAAGAAATATGAAGCATTCAGTTAGAGAATTTTGATAAGAAGTCGAGTCTCTGGACTTTCTGAAGGGGTGGAAGTTACAACAGCCCTAGGACAGTTTCAGTGGCACCTCCACTTATGAGCTGAGAGTGGGGAGAGGTGATCACTTCAGCTACAGTGTAGAACGTGCAAAGTTTGTTTTATTGTTCATGATGTAATTTTATTTTCTCCCTGCATCTGTGACTTATGCATAAAATTAGAAAACAGTAAGACTGCCCAACGTATCTTCTTTTTGTTTTAAAATAAATGACAATAAATACTATTACCAAGTTGTATGCATTAGTTGTTTGGTTTTGCTCACTTCTGAAATTGCTTAGAGCAGAGAAGACAGTAAATTTTCACTTCCTTCAAACCACTGTCTCATTATTCTTTTTTTCTTTTTTTTTCTTTACAGTGACAGAGAGAGGGATAGATAGGGACAGACAGACAGGAACGAAGAGAGGTGAGAAGCATCAATCATTAGGTTTTCGTTGCCGTTGCGACACCATAGTTGTTCATTGATTGCTTTCTCCCATGTGCCTTGACCGTGCGTCTTCAGCAGACCGAGCCACCCCTTGCTGGAGTCAGCAACCTTGGGTCCAAGCTGGTGAGCTTTTGCTCAAGCCAGATGGGCCCACGCTCAAGCTGGCGAGCTCAGGGTCTCGAACCTGGGTCTTCAGCATCCCAGTCCGACACTCTATCCACTGTGCCACCGCCTGGTCAGGCATGTCTCATTATTCTTATCAAACAATGTCTTGGGACATATGAGTATGTCAAATATCAGTGAGATACAATGACATGTTATTTAGACCAATTAGAAGGATATGTATGATCTAAGCCCCAGTTTGGAAATACCAAAAAATCTTTTGTTGTTGTTGTTGTTGTTGTTGTTGTTCAGAAGTTCTTTACAAGCACCAGGCTACCAGGAGAAAATTCTTTGCTGAGAGAGTATAGTGCACAATTCCTTCATAAAATATACTTTGGCTCCTTCTTTCCACTTGGAAGGTTACATGGGTTGTTTAGGGATAGGGAACAAAACAAAATAAAACAACAACAAACAAGCAACCCAAACAGTTTGAGAAATAAAATGGTATAGGAAAAGCATCAATGTAAATATTTTGGTCTACATTTAATGAAGAAAGAATTATTTTTCTGAACATGAAAAGTTAAGATTTTTACACTCATCCCAGCTATAAATAACACCTCAGGAACTCTTCTGGTCAGTAATACTTAATTATTTCTGCTCTTAAAGTTTAATAAATGGCTGGATTATCAGTGTTAAAAATCCACAGTTTGTCTACTGTAAATTAATGTTATTAAAAATATCACTATCCTCAACTATAAAAAGGGTTTTAATCTCAGGCATCTAAAATTTACATCCTTTCTTCACAGCTGACATATCAAGTGTTGAATTACTGGCTTTTAGCCATTTATTTATCTTATTTGAAGAATACTCAATCATTTTCAACATTATCAAACACAGGATGCTATTGAAACCCTTCAGCGCTCAAGACTAGATTATCTCTGAGTATAATGGCAAATGTGACAATCACACTCAGCATTCTGCAGAAAGTAACAAAATCCAGAAGAACCCAGGAATGGAGATGTCTGATCACACCTCCAGGTGGGTGTCAGCTTCGTCTGACCTTTGGGTGGCCAGCAAAAGGGTCATGGCAAAGGAGAACTTGATATTGAGACTTTATAGGTCATAGTCCATAACGAGGGCACAGTGTATGGACACTTGGACCCACGTGACATTGTGGAGAAAGTATCTCACTTAGTGTTTAAATCACTTTATTTCAAAAATTATGTCTATACTATTGGGAGATCCAGAGCATTGAACCCTAAATTCCCTGCAAATTAAAAAAGACTAATTAAAGTCAAACCATAAACAAGGTTATATATACCACTGGGCCATGAACAAGTAGATGCAATTTTAAATCTCCCTTAGCCATTAATTAGCCATAGGAGCTTGGCCAGTTTACCTGGACTCTTCTTTATTTTAGTATTTCAAATGGAAAATTAAGAGGTGACACTAGACGCTTTCTAAAATCTGTTTCATTTACAAATTTTGGATTGCCATAGGTGTATAGGTGTGCTTATTTACTTTTCAATGCCATCTTTTGTTTTAAATTAGAGCTTAATTTGATTTCATTTAAAAGCTTAGAGAATATCTTTAAGAGATTTCTATAACAAAACAAGATGTGTTTTTAGTCTTACAAACATTCGTTTGATTCACTGGTTATAATTAGATGTTGTTTCAGTTAGGAGTGTATTATTTTCTCATTTATAGTGTCACTTATATTAAATAATGAAGCCTTCATGTGTACTGCATTTTAGACCTGAGAATTTTAAAAAGCAGTAAAATTCTCAGTATGAACAAACATTTATTTTTTCCTCTATTTTTTTCATATAACTTTAAGTATCTACAGAGATAGTTAACAATCCAACTGTCACCATCTATGGTTGTGAATGGGAGATTATCTCAGCCATCACAGCCAACTTTATGACAAGTTTAATCACTGTCACTGACAAATCATACAAAAATCAATCAGTCATTAATATTGCTGATTACTAAACACAGAGAAAAGTACGATTAGCACACATAAAGAAGAAAAAATACACTATCCTTACTCTTCGAATGGAAGCTTCTTTCATCTGTGCAGATGCTCAGGTCAAAAACTTTGTAGACATACTTGACTATTTCCTCTCTCATATACAACATCCAATCTGTCTGAAATCCTGTCGGCTCTGTCTCACAAACATATCCAACATCTGAACATTTCTGACCACTCATTCCCTGCTCCTTGGTAATTTCTCCCCTTCAGTATTGCAATTGTTTCCTAAATGTTCTCTCGATTCTACCTTTGTTTTCCTGGATCCCATTCTCAAATGAGCAACCACAGAGACAAAAGGAAAAGCAGATTCATAACAGGATTGCACAAAACCTCCAAAGGCTTTCACTCTAGTTGAGATAAAGTCTTGTCTGTGGTCTACAAAGCCCATCACAATTTGGTCCCTGGGACTTCTTTGACCTTACCTTCTTTACATTTTCTCTGTTCACTCTGTTTCAGAACATTAGCCTTCAAATATGCCAAGTCTATGGCCATGTTGTTTTGTATTAGCTGTTTTTTCTGAATGAAATATCCTTACTTCTTGCCTCCAATCTTTCACTTAAATGTCACCTTCTTATATACCTGATCCTCTTTTTAAATGTATACCCCTGGTCCAAACTTTCTATTCTCTTGACTGTTTGTTTTTCATAGCATTTATCATTTTGTACTATAGAAAATTATTTTGTTTATGGTCTGTCTCCTCCCACTAGAATGCATCTTTTATTTTTTAAATGTGGTAGGATAAGTGTTATTAATCTTGTCTGGCATCAAAGGCATGCCATTTAAATCCCTTAAAACAGCCCTTATTCTAAAACCTGATATTAACAACTTTAAATTCTGATTCCTCCATCCCCATGAAACATTATATTTTGTAAGTGACCTTCCACAGGAGGTACTTTCATGGTCAGAAATTGCGTACTCAATTCTGTGAAATGGCTTTCCCCCATATCTCCAATAACTTGCAGAAAATTCAACTAACTTCATGATATATGCATTAGTCTCCTGTGACTTGGACTAGTATAAATCAGTTCAAAGGCTCCCAATATAATCTAAGTAGAATTAAAATCTATTAGGAGATGTTTACTTACAATACAATGCAATAACTATTATAAAGCAAACATGTACAAAGCAATAGCAAGCACTTCTGAAAGAGTGATGAACCCATGTGAGGAGAGAAAACTTTTCAGAATGGGGTTATCCAAGCTGCTTTTCAGGAGTTCATCCAAATAATTTTGGACTCCAAAGGTCTCTGAGATATGCATCTTTGCTAATCATAAAAACTCAGGATGACTTGCTTCTTTTGAATGTACTCTGAACAGTCATAAATATTTTAAGTTGGTGCTTTAACCATAAAAATATAAAAGTGCTTATGTCTACCAGCTGATTTCTTTAAAATGCTCAGCATATCACATTGCTTTTCAGAGCCTTTTCTTCTGCCTGTCCCCCAGAGCGTTTCCATGAAGCAGCTTCGTTGGACTCAGTTCCCTGGCAGCAAGGAGGCAAATTCCTAGAGCATCTACATGGTGGAAGCTGAAGGGTGTGCTCGAAATTTACAAAGTAGGAGCCAGAAGTCCTCATTTGGTGTGATGAAGAGCAGAAAAGCACAGGAGACCCTGTTTCGTTGGGCTCACACATCTGAGGACTTGAAGGCATAACCCAGGACTGAGCAGCTGTAGCTGAAGCTCAATGTGTTACATGCAGTGCATTACAAAATCACAACACTAAAAAGGAATTCATTTATGCTGCCCTATTATATTGTGGTCATTTCCTTTCTTTCTGGGTTGAAATCCTACCAAGAAGAGAGACAAGGGAAAGGTATGGATCACTTTTTTATTTATAAAATGACCACTGACAAAACAAGATGAACTTCACTCTGTGTCAGTATAAATGCATTTGTTAGTAAATGAACTGAGTACTTTATTTATTTATTTTTGAACTGAGTACTTTATAAATATTATTTAGTGTTAATTTTTTCTTAACGTGCTTATTGATATACAGCTATAAAGTAAAATGTAAATTAAAGAATAAAGAAAAAATACTACCTGTACTAAAAAAGAACAGTGTTTTTATACCTAAATTCCCCCATCTTTTAACTCAGATTTCTACAATGCTGCCAAATAGCATAATGGGAAAAACACACCTTTGAAAAGTAGAAAAACTGCTGATTACTTTCTGTGTGAACAATACCATGCAATTTTGAGTTCCGTTATCCTGCTCAGTAAAAAGGCTAAGCCTACTTTGCAAGGTAGGTCCTTAAGATGAATCAAATGTGGTGAGAATATAGGCTGGCTTTTCATAATATTTGACAAATGAACAAAAGGCATGAATAAAAGAAACTTGGGTTCCAGCAAAACTTGTTAAGGTCCTATTTCCTGGATTTGCAATCTTATACCCTGGTTGCCCCTTGCTTGTTCAATGCATACTAGATAAGAGCATGGGTCTGGGAGCCTCTGCCACAAACTAGCTGTGTGATCTTGGTCAAGTTGCTTAACTTCTCTGTGTCTTAATTTCCTCATGTGTTTTTTTTTTTTTTTACAGGGACAGAGAGAGAGAGAGAGTCAGAGACAGGGATAGATAGGGACAGACAGACAGGGACGCAGAGAGGTGAGAAGCATCAATCATTAGTTTTCATTGCCATTGCGACACCATAGTTGTTCATTGATTGCTTTCTCACATGTGCCTTTACTGCGGGCCTTCAGCAGACCGAACCACCCCTTGCTGGAGTCAGCGACCTTGGGTCCAAGCTGGCGAGCTTTTGCTCAAGCCAGATGGGCCCGCGCTCAAGCTGGTGACCTCGGGGTCTCGAACCTGGGTCCTCCGCATCCCAGTCCGACGCTCCATTCACTGCACCACCGCCCAGTCAGGCTTAATTTCTTCATTTTTAAAAGCAGTATAATAATACTATCTAGTTCATAGGATTGCTATATTCAACCAGTTATTACACTTAAAGCATTAAAAATAGTGCTTTGGATATTTGATTAACATTTATACTTTATTTATTTTGAAATGATATAAGTAAATAAAGAGAAAGATTCTGAAATTAGATTTGAAATAAGTATCAGTGACCACTTAGAAAATGTGGTACATGTATACAATGGGATCTTAGTTGGTCATAAAAATGAAATATTATCATTTGTGATCACATGGATGAACCTAGAGGGTATTATGCTAAGTGAAATAAGTCAGACAAAGACTCATAACATATGATATCACTTGTGTGTAGAATCTGAAGAACAAAACAAATGGACAAACAAAACAGAAAGAGATTCATAGCTATAGAGAACAAACTGATTGCTGCCAGGTGAGAGGGGGTTTTGGAGGTGGGTGAAAAAGGTGAAGGGATTAAGAAGTACAAACTAGTAGTTACAAAATGGTCAGAGGGATGGAAAGTACAGCATAGGGAATATAGTCAAAATATTATAATAATGATTTATGGTGTCAGGTAGGTATTAGACCAGGGGTCCCCAAACTTTTTACACAGGGGGCCAGTTCACTGTCCCTCAGACCGTTGGAGGGCCGGACTATAAAAAAAAAACTATGAACAAATCCCTATGCACACTGCACATATCTTATTTTAAAGTAAAAAAACAAAATGGGAACAAATACAATATTTAAAATAAAGAACAAGTAAATTTAAATCAACAAACTGACCAGTATTTCAATGGGAACTATGGGTGCAGATGCATCCGGTGCTCCTCTCACTGACCACCAATGAAAGAGGTGCTCCTTCCGGAAGTGCGGCGGGGCCGCATAAATGGCCTCAGGGGGCTGCATGTGGCCTGCAGGGCCGTAGTTTGGGGACCCCTGTATTAGACTTATTGGTGTGATCTCTTTCTAAGTTATATAAATGTTTAACCACTATACTGTACACCTAAAACTAACATAAATCAATATTAAATGTCAACTGCAATTGAAATTTTAAAAAATGTTTTTGAATTAAAAATAGAAATGTGTAATAAAAAATGATAAATAAGAATCCAGCTATTATTTAAAGGACACATACTTAAAGACTTAATGACATAATTTAACTAAAATGGGAATGATAATAAAAATTATCAGCCAGAAAAACTGAAAACTGAAAGAGAAGTTAAATAATATTAATTGTAAACAAAATGGACTTTAAAGGTTATTAACAAAAAGAAATTTTCCTTATAAGTGAAATGAACAGTGTTATAGGAAAAGGTAATCATATTGATCATATATGTACTTAACCACATCTCTTCACAGGGCATAAAGGAAAAACTTAAGAGAATTACAAAAAAGAATTGATAAGTCTACAACCATATTATAAGATTTTATCAATTATTTTAAGAAAATGTCAACAGACAAAAAAAAGCAGTATCAATATTATAAAATAGAATTATACAATTAAAGGTTTGATTTTCTGTGTGTGCATGTGAGTGTATGGATAACTGAAGGTGAATGTATATAGGTGTTTACTTGTGAATATAAATGTATAGTAAATACACATATGCATTTGGTCTTGGCTGGTTGGCTCAGTGGATAGAGCACTGGCCTGGCATATAAACCTCCTGGTCAGGGCACTCAGGAGAAGTAACAATCTGCTTCTCCCCTCCTCTCCCTTTTCTCTCTTTCCCCTACCACAGCCAGTGGCTTGATTGGTTTAAGCATTGACCCTGGGAGCTGAGGATAGCTCAGTTGGTCCAAGCATCATCGGCCCTAGACAGGGTTGTAGGGTGGAGCCCAGTTGGGGCTCATGTGGTAGTCTGTATCTCTATCTCCCTTCTCTTAATTAGAAAAATACACACATGCACATATTTATGCTCACATGTAATAAGTAAAAAGACTTATACCCCAAAATTGTTTTAAAAAATTATTTTAAAACATAACAAAAATAAAAATGATAATAGGTATATTATGATTATGAAACTATCATTATATACAGCATATAGAAAAATCAATACAATACAGACCATGCTTTTTGATAAAAATACAATACAATAAGTGAGGGCACAATCTATAAGGTTGACACAGAAGAAACTTACTTCTAAAAATTAATAATAAAGAAATAGTGATAAAAATATTATAAAAATTTACATGTCATAGCAATGACAATTTTCTATATTAACACTTGTGGAATGCAGCTAATGCTGTATAGAAAAGGGAATGTGTAGTCTGGAAGTCATACATGAACAGTAATGAAAAGGAAACCTGTTTAACCTAGGAATTAATGAGAAAAAATAAGGGTAAGAGTAGAAATTATGAAATAGAAAACAAAGAAAGGAATACTCAATAAAAATAATTTAAAAGATAAGCAAAGTAGACAAACTGATTGCAATATTGGACTAGGAAAAAAAAGGAAAAATATAGAATGGTAGAAAGATGGAGACATTTCTATATATAATTAATACAGTAGGTATTTTCCCAATACCAGATCAATATATACATTATAAATAGTGAACATATTTTTGATGAAATGAAAATATTAAAATAAGATTGGCTTAACAGAAAATAGAAAACCTAACTAAGACTATAAACATGAAAAAACTGAATCCGTAGGGGGAAACAATATACTCAAAAATCACCAGCCCATTATATGGGAGCACTTTTTAACATACTTGATAATTTCCACATCTAACAAACTGGTACAAAAAATAGGAAAAAGTCTAGAATAAACTGATAGTAAAGCAAGCATGGATATATTTAAAAATTATGGATTATGAACAAGTAGTGTTTTTCTTAGTTATGCACACCTGGTTTAACATTACAATGATCTTTCAACACAATATGCCCTATTAGCCAATTAATTTTGTAAAACTACACATACAAGAAATTTCACTAAATAATAAAAATCTTAAAATAAAAACCAACATTTATTTATATTAAAAATCTTTCAAAAAGAGCTGTACGCTATTCAGATGCAAAAATATACAGCACATATTTTTAGACTTAAAATGGTGAGTGCAGAAAGCTTTTTCTTTAAAACCAAGAATAAGACAGGGATATTTGTCAGAACTTTTGTAATTTAATATATTTAATATTACAATAGAAGTCCTAGCCAGTGCAATAAAAATATATGAAGTAAAAGAAGTGAAAGAAACAAAAACCTTGTTATTTGCAATCTATTTCTATAAATAAAAAAATCCAGAAAAATTTACAAATTTATTGATTATTAAAAGATCTCAGCAAAGTCAATGTCTATGAATTCCATTTATTAGAATTATATAGTGAACTGTGCTTGAATTCTGCTTTCCATATGTACAAGCTAGTTCAGCCATGTAATTTCTGGACATGAACCATAAACTCTTTAATATGAATTCTTAACCTGAAATACCAGGATAATACTACTTCCCTGAGGGTTATGAAGATAAAATGAGGTACTGTTTATAGTATCTAGAAATGTAATTTCCCTCTGCTACAACATTTATTTCATAGTCCATAATAAAAATAAAGTCACTAGGTTACTCAATACCATTTTTATATGACAAATTAATAATTAAATTTAACTATAAAAAATAATTATCTTTGCATAAAATTTTCTTATAAGAAAGGAATACAATTTGGGCAGTACTTTTTAGCAAGATAAGCTATCCCTTCAAAGTAGTTGGCTGGTATTTGTTAAAAGTAAAAGTGTTAAGTTACTTTAGAGATTAGTTCTGCAATTAAATCTTGAGTAACCTCTTTCAGTTATATAAATGTAAAACCAGCAGGCTTCCATGTCCCAGTAAGACACTCAGAAAAATGTGCAGTGGGAGCCCTATATTCTTTATAAGACTAGCCCCTTGCCCTCACCTACATGGCTAGTCACAGGGGAGAAGATGGAAAAGTACAGAAGCACTCGGACAGTCAATAAAGACATCAATTTCTTTATAAGGACTAATGTTATCACAGTTTTTGAATGGATTAAATAATACCAACTGAAATCGGCAGACAAGGAAGATGCCAAAGGCCTCCAAGGAAAAACTTGTAAGTAAGGAAAGGGAGAAGAAGGTTGAGTTGAGCCCTGTGGTCTCAACTTCAAGGTCGTCTTGCATTATTTGAAGAAGACAAAGAAGCTAAGAATCCTTGCTCTAATTGTGTGGGTATATAATTCATTAACCCTCCCCAAATACTCATCCTCACACAACTCAATGAGGAGGGTACAATAATCTAGCTCTCCCATACAGCATGCATATGAGGCTTCTTTGTACCTAGTACCCAGCACTGTTGGTGTGCTTGGGGAAAATGATTGAAATGTGGATCACGTGGGACTGTCATCTCTGTGGAAACCATTTTGTTCTTCACAGGGACCCAATGGACAAGAATGTAATCATAGCTATGGACAGGGAGACAACAAAAACCTGTGGTCTTGTTTTCAATAGTGACACTTTGTGGCAGACAGAAGTAAAGGCGATCAAACAATGAGGACGGATCTGATTCTTCAGTTCTTTCTTCAAATTGCTGTGGAAAGCAGGACTGGGCTTCTTGATTTTTTTTTAAGAGGAGAAAGAGAAGGAGGAAAACGAGTATCTTGCTTATTAGTTCAGATGGTAACTTACGTGCTTACAGTGAATATTAGAATATCCTAAGATAATACCAGAAATAGAAGACACCTTACATTTTCCCTATGCTATCGTACATCAGGTTTCTTCTGCTGTCCTAGAAAACTCAGAACCAGATTGTCAAACTCGGTGCCAATTATGGTAAAACATTTCTCTCAAGGGCTTGGTAGCAGTGATTTCTTCTGCCTCCTGGATGTGCTCAGGAATGTTTTTAATAGCTAAATAAAATATTTCATGATTGAATTTAGTTTGTAGGAACCTCAAGTCCTCTTGAAAATAGGCAGGACATATTTTAAAAATAGTAAACTATTTCTATTTTCCCATAGTTATCATCCAAAATGGAACACACATATTACTCTCAAGCCAGTTTATGTCAATAGCAGCAATTCTCATTTCTTTTGTGAAAGTGTTTATGAAACACAAACAGAAAGAAGAAAAAATGCACCAGCAAGACACTAGAAGCATTTACACAAGTTTGCTAGCAAATATAACACTTTTTGCCAATAAATTTAAGATTCAGATTTTAAGCAATGATGGACTTGATTCTTCCTTACTTGAGACTCTTTTAAGCACATGTGCTCAGGATCTAGGGGCAAAGGTGTTGTCATAGGAACACAGAGGTGATTTGCGCCATGTCTACACTTCTGCCTTCTATAGTCTCTGAGCTGAACTTGCATGCCCTCTAACCTAGGGAGACATGGAACTCTAACAGCTCCTCATAGGTCTAAGTCAGCTTTCCTAACATCATTCATGCTCCATGTCATCCCACCCTGAACTTACTGCATTCTGACCCACTTGGGCACATTTCAGATAAACTTGGGCTAGAACAATTTGAAAAGAACATTTATTTCTAAAGCAATTCACAATTTCCTAATATCACGAAATGATATATAAGTTATAATAATTGTAATCTAATTTAAATTGTAAGGTAATTTTATGATAGTAGATGCTGAGAGGAATTGCTATCTTGTGCAGACTTTTACAATTTACCTTCTTGGTTTATCCATTCTTCTCTGTCAAACTCATAATACCCATTTTATTGCTAAAGTTTTGCTAAGGAAACAAGTTACCTCCAAAAGGCACCACGGTGGTATATTCCATTAAACATGGCAAAACTGAAAATTCCACATAAAAATAGGTTATCTAATTACATGGTAAATGTGTCATTTGTTCAGTATCCAGTACACCATATATTTAGAGGAAAATTACGAGGAACTTCTCAACTGTTTCAGATCTCAACCTTATATTTAGATGCAGTCATATATTACAGCTGATAATGTGATGTCAGTGAATAGATTGGAATTTTTCACTGTCCTTTATCAAGATAAATTGTTCTGTCAATAGCAAATGGCTGGCAAGTATTAACACTCTGCACACTATATGACTTTTCATTCCCTGCAAAAATTGTATTTAATGCTTTTGCACAAAATCTATGGCCGTGACTATCCTTATTACCTATTTAACTACCTTTTAAAGGGAGGATTTATTTCTGAAAATTAGGACCTGAGTAACAAGATGGTATCATGCATCATAAACTTTAAGTCAATACAAGGCAGGATACTTGCGGTTTGAATGGGAAAATACCTTGCTCTCATCTCTTGGTCATCCAACAGTATTAGCAATCTGTGGTGGGAGCAGCTGCTCAGAGCAGAACTTTATCTTGGCCTCCTTCCATCTACACTGCCACGGTGTCCCACAGTAGCAATTTGCTCATTGGCCTATTACTTTCAATAGGTATTGCAGTAATTGGCTATTTCACACTTGTAAGGCTTGAACTGGCAGAGAGCAAAGGCCAGGCAACCAGCCTGTCAGGGTCTAGCAAGTTGGTCGTTCATCAATTATAATCAGCTTTTACAAGAATCAGTGAATCCTTGAAAACCTTGTTTGCTCTGATCAGCTTTGCTACTAGTATAATTTGACCCCAAACTGGGCTGAGTCCTCATCTGAAGATTGTAAAAGTTGTCCCACAGTGACAAGCATGTTTGTTTATTCAGACCCCTGGAGAAACCAATTTGGGCTCAAAAGCGAGAAGGGAAAATTTTGATAATCCCCAGGATTCTGGGCTCCTTCTATCTTTGTAGCTACTTGATGTCTGTCACACAGTGCACTTGCTTTTACCATAGCAAAAACAAAAACAAAACAAACAAAAAAGCATTCGGAGGGCATCAAAATAATTTATTTTATAATGATGGTTTATTCAAGAGGGTCTCACCAAATTAATAATTGAATTCCTCTAAGGAGAGGTGCACTCTGGTCAGAGAATTTGGTAGTCCTATGGTCATGTAGATTATTTTAGAAATACCTGTTCAAGTTGAACATGCAATTAAAAATCTATTGTAATAGCAGAAATGATGTATGGGCTTGTGTGGACAGTAAGTTCTCAATGACCTGGTTTTACATGATCTAGATAGGGTAGAAAAACAGCTAGAAACTCTTGAGTCCATAGAGTAAATCAGTATGGACTTCATTCATATTTAGAAATAGCAATCTCTCTCTTATTATCAATTCCCAATATCCTCTATCATTTCTTATATCACTAAGAGAAACACAAATCTAAGGATTCAAGCAAAAGTTTTGTGAAACAGTAACAAGAAGTCAATACATTGTAAAATTCTGACAAGGTTTCACTGTCCTCCCAATTTTAGGGCCTGGGCATAGGGGTCATTTCTTATTTACGTAATTCATTCTAGGGAGCTAGAAAAACTTCATTTGTATTATTTAGAAGCAGAGTCCTGTTTAAAAATGCTTCCTAACATTCAGAATTTATATATTTCTCCCCATTGGCATCTCTTTTGCAAAAAGAATAAGCCAGTGCCTACTTGGGATGCAAGTGTGAAAGATTTTTAATGGAAATAACCACTCTTCATTAGGATGTCTATTATTGGCTATTGATCATCCCTGTGATTCCTATACTACAACCTATGTTCTCTCTTCCCAAAAGCCCATCCAGTCTGTTGGACAGCTGGTGACAAGGTGACCTGCCGTCCAGCAACTGCCTTAACTTAAATAAAATACACTACCACAAATTTAAACCATTTAGCAAAGTTCCTTTTTTTTTAGTTCCATACTTTAAAATAATAAACGGCAGGTGATTTAGAAAGCTGTTAGGGGAGCTCAAAACCCAATCCTAAATCTTAAGAGATGAGTCTTCTCTTAATAAATCTACCGCCAAAGAGTTATGCACTCTTACTAGTTGACTAAATGCAGTTTCACTGACGCATATCTAATTGTCACTCATCACAAGGGAATCTGTCAAGCCCCAAGTGCTCAGGCCCTGTCACCCTTCTTCATCCATTATTTATGTACTTTGTTGCCACTGAAGTTTAGTGTGGTATTGAAGACAGGTTCTGCCACTTTAGCAAAAAACTTTGGGCAATCACAGAGTGGATAATAATCATTCAACAGTGTGCAAATTGTTTCTGATGGGAAACCACCAAAACATTTCAAAAGCATCAGGATTAGCCCAGATGAAATCATACATTTCATTTCGCTGAGCAATGCACTGCCTGTTCCACCTAACAAAGCTCACCTGGCTGAAACTAAAGGCACAAGTGCCTTTTCTTTCTCAGAGAGCAACAAATCTCCATGCTCCTCCTTAGGATTGAAATGGGACTGCAAAGACCATAAGAAATGTAACATCAAGCTAATAACAACATCTATTTCAATAATAGGTAAGTAGACTAAGGACCCAGTGTAATCATTTTCTGTTTTTCTTTTCTCTCTCTCTTTTTTTAATTGCTTAGCTGATGAAAAAGTTGGAAGTATGAGAGATGGACATCTTTAGCACTTAGTTGATCTAAGAGGCTTGCATCGGGCAGTTCCTGGAAGGTAGTCTTACTTTTCCACTGGCCCTTGGTACCAGTACACACAGCCCTGGCCCACGCTCCTTAGCAGGGGGCTGGGACTTCGGAAAGCTTCCTCAACACACATATTCAGGCTTTATGATCAGCATCACATGTGCTTTTCTTTTTTTAAAGGAATCGCTGTCATATTTCATAGGAAGTATATGTTTTCCAAACCCAATCTTAAATAATGAAGAGAAAAATACACATTTAAACTATTTGAATGGTTTGGCCAGATTTAGTCATGAGGGGGTAATAAGAACAAAAAGCTGCTTCAGGCATTTAGTAGTAAAAAATTAAGGTTCCTGTAAATTAGGTGGCTATATTCATCTCCCAGTCCAATTACTAGCTTTATTATTTGTCAATAAAATACCAAATAAAAGACTAGTCTCCAGATAAGGCAGCTGTTGCCATTTGGACCCTGTGATGCTTTATGTTCTCTGACTGTGGTGTGGAAGTTGCTGATAATGCCTTTACATCACTAACAGGTGCCCTAAGGCCCAAATCTTATATACATTCCTCTGGAAAGAAAAATCATAATAAAAGAACAGAACATACACATCAGACACAAGGTGAGATTAGGCAAGTTGCTGTTTTATGGCCTTGTAACATTTGAACTGGAGTTTTTGAAACATCCTTTGTGATTACTAAAAATCAGAATTAGCGTAGGGATGTGGGCTAGAAGCATTTCTGATTTGATGCAGCAACTAAGCTGCTTGCTACAGCCTCACACAATTCCTCCTAACTAGAACCCAGTCTGTTCTGTAACAGCTGCTTCCCATCACTTTCCTGGATAGAAGGGCAGGGGATTACATGCCTTTGCTATGGAGACCCATGCATCTCCTTGACAATGTGCAGGAAATCCCACCATGTGGAAAAGACAAGTTTGCTTCTTCTCTTTGAAGATATATGCTAAATTTACGGGATCATTAGGCTACCCTGTGAAAGAATAGATTTTCTTTCTTTCTTTTACGACTTTACTTCCCGTAAAGAAGAAAATAATAGCCTTGTCTTATGTGGCTTTTAGGAGAAGAACATTGAGGACATAAATTCAAGCTTGTCTCATCTGGTCTGGGGTTCTTGTGTTTGGACAGGTTTTCTGTATTATTATTATTTTAAATCAGAAGCTAGTTTCAGTCTTAGAAATCCAGATTCTTTTCTTTAATATGAATTCAAGTAAATTCTCCAAAACTGAGAAGCCAAAGGAAAAGAAAAAAAAAACGCAGACAAAATTATTTGAAATGTATTCTCACTTTGTAGAGGCGGGCAGTCTTGGTTCTATTTGATTGCGTCGCTGCTCAAAATGAAGTTAGGATGATGGTACAACATGAAAATAAAACTTTGAATTGCGTTTCAAGGACTCTTCTGTTTAACTAGCTTCAAGAGTCCTTTTTTGATCATAATAAAATTATTAGCCATATGGTTCAGATGCTTGTGATCCCCTCTCAATGAGAGGATTATGCATGAGATAAAATGCCTACTGTAGCCACAGCCAAGCACACAGCTGGCTCTGATAATGCCAACAAATGGCTTCATCTGTCTCAGTGTCACGTAGAAGCGGGTGCAACGCGAGGCAGCCCCAAGTACAATTAAAATCTCCATCATCTGTGGGAAAGGTGATGGGGGTTCTGACATCAGAGCTGTGCCAGATCTATCCTCCTCCCGGAGTAACAGAGAAAACGTGCTGGCCCTTTCACCCTGTCACACTAATGATGCACCCTGAGCATCCTGCCCTCCGCACATTAAAGGTACTAAATCAAGGGGCCTGCTATTTGAAAGCTTCACCTTCATCTGACATTCAGTAACAAGATGAACAGTTTCTAAACTTCATGTTGTGTATTCCTTGCTTCCCCCTTTTTCCCTGATAACGCCATTTATGTCCACCAGTGAAGTATAAATAGAAAAGTTTATGATCCGTATGGCCTCAAATTGTGGCAATATGCAGGAATTTCCTTGTTTTAGTTCCACAATGTTCAATCACACTAATAAAATCAGGTTTGAACATCCATTTGTTCCAGAAAGCCAAATTTTATTGCTAAAACATCCATAACTCATCACAGGCAAGCTCAATACAAATTCACGGACAAGCCTCCTCTTCTGCATGTTTTCAGTAAAAATAAAAAATGGAGGCAGGCAGTGCAGGCACTTTGCTGTTTTGCCATGCTATTGGAGACAGAGACCTTGCAAACTTATTTCATGAGCATTTCAAGTGACTTTCCATTAACATTAAATGAAATACATTTAAATTTCAAAAAGAGGTTACTGAAAGTTAATTCTACAGTTAGTTGATTATTTATATACTCTTGTTATATACTTTTTCCTTTACTGAGTGACTAGCCTTAAAAGGCAAAATTATAAACTGCACATGAGCATGCAGATCACACATTGGATGCACACAATTCCTCATACAGCTGGAAGAGAAAACTATCCACTCCATATAAGACATCCTACATAGGAGAGTCAAAGAAAACCCTGTTGCAGATACTTGGAAGTCCTTAATGTATAAATAAATGTGTTTGTATATATTATGTATATGTAGATATAAATTTTATATATATAAACATATTCACGTATACAAATAATTATTTGAAAGATTACCTAAGGTTTTTTCTTTTTTTAAATTTCCTAACCCTTGAGTTTGGTAGAACACCTTGTGCAACATAAGGCAAACAATTGACAATTGACATTAGACATTTCAGATGCCAACTTTTGCTGCTCTATCTTCTATGGTCTATAATATACACAAGGGTATTTTTAATCAAGCTCTTTCAAGTAATTTACCAACATGACAATTAAGCTTTTAGTCTACTTTATAAAAATATATGTAAAAAAGCAAGTAAATTATTCATTAAAAGTTTTAAACCAAATAAGCCATATAACCTTGTGCAATGTCTTATGGCCACTTCTGTAGAATTGTTTGTGATCATCCTAAATTTGGGTTTTTTATACTTTGACTGCACCTCAGTATCACTTATGGTACTTTAAAAGGTAATGATATCTGTGACTTTCCCCCAGTATGCTGAACCTGAATCTGTGAGAGTGGGGGCCAGACTTCTGCGTGAGGTTCTTTTATAAGGCTCCTCTGGTGCTAGCTAATGCACATGAGAATGGAGACCCATATCTAAATGTTGCCTTAAAAAGTATTTTATCTTATTTATATTTTTCTTTCTTTTCTAAAAAAATGTATTTGAAATGTATGATGAAATACACAGCACCATGGCAATAACTGTATTATTTATGGATACTTCTTGCTTTAAGCTTAATAAATCAACAATGTTTCAAACATAAATTTATCCAATCCTGTAAGTATTTATTATACTGTTATGATATGTTTAGTTCTATACTACATATTGTGGGAAAATATAAAAAAGTACAAAACATAGTTTCTATGTCCATAGAGTTAATTGTCTCAGTAGGAAAAATACATAACAATAAGTATTAACCAAATATAGTATTACAATTGTCATCTCAAGTAATGCTTACAATAAATGCCAAAAAGCAGCAGAAGTAGAATTACCATTGTGTAGGCATGTGTGAATTATCCTCCATAGAAAAATTCATCAAGAGTTCCTCTGAATAGCAAAACCCACTGCTGCTTCTTAGAAATGATTAAAGAAAACTGTCACATGAACAAGTGTTAGTATTAACTTGCAATAGTTCTAGTCTGATAAAAGTTTGGTTTACTAACCCTGATCTGCATAGATGAGATTGTCTTTTAGAAGAGTAAACTAAAAACTTACTTGGAAGTGAGCAAATCAGTAAATATATTAATATAGTAATTTGAATATAGAAGTGTCCAATTTCTAACCAAAAGTAGTTATTCAATCGACTTCTGAAAACTATTCTCAGCCATTATGTAATTAACCAGGCCCTTCCTTCATAAAATTTAAAAGAAAGTTTTAGAAATTTGGTGATTGAAACACCTTAAAGAAAATAGTAGGAACATTATTCTGTATGAGAAATATAAAGTTAGGAAATATTAAAGGACTTGTGATAAGTCACCCAGTCAGCAATAAAATATAAATACTAACAATTATAGGACTAGAAGTCTTAAGTAGTATCATTGAGTTACCACCAGTTAGCTCATTAATCTAAACTTTCTTAGACAAGTAAATCCCAGGGCCTTAATTATTAAATAATTTAAATAAATGCAATAATTAAAGGCTTCGTTATTTCAGAAATACTATGTAATGGAACCCAGAGGAAAAAAACAATTCTCTACTGAGTGGCTATTCCTGAAAGACATTATACCTGGTTTTGACATGTGCTCATAATCTTTAAATTAGCATGAAAATCCCTCCAGCAACTGGAAGATGAAAATATCTATACAGAATAGGTTAGCCTGTTGATGTGTGCTTTAGAGTCAAAGAAAAACATAATACACATTGAAGGTCCTTAAAAACAAGGAGGTTCCACATATGGGTGACCCACAGCAGCTGGGGCAGGACAGCCCCCTTGTGACTCAGAGTGGTTCAAAGTAAGGAACTTCAAAATCTGCCTTGTCTCTGCCACTTATTACCTGGGTGACGCTGAGCAAGTCAACCAACTTTTCTCAGCTTCAGATTTCTCATCTGTGCAATGGAGGAAAGTAAGCAGATGTGAGAATTAAGTGGATGTGAATTGCCCAAGATATTGTCTGGCGCATTATCTCGATACAAGGCAGAATAACAACAATTCTGTTATTAATAAAAAGAATAATTGGGAAAATCATTTGTTAAAAACTGGAACACTGAGTTTGATCATAATATTCTCTTCCTATGCCAAGAAATTGTGAAATCTGGCAAACCTTAATGCAATTCTTCTACTCAAGTTAGATAATTAGATGGGAGAGGCTGCTGGTATAGAAATGGCTATGATTTTTGAGGCTGTGCTTTTGGCCTGTTTTGTGCTATTTCCCATACTCCTCACGTTTTTCAGATCAAATCCTACTAAGGAACAAGCCCCTCTCCAGCATTACTATAAGTCAGAAAATTTACGTTGTCCAGAATGAAACTTTTTCAGACCGGCTAATTGTCGCCTGTATCTCTCATCCTGCCTCTCCCCTGACTGCCCACAGCATGAGTCAGAGGAAGGATATCTCACTGTTTCTTGGTGGAAGGAAAGACATCAAAACTTTCCTCTTGGGTTTTCTGCACCCAATCCTTACTTCCAAAGAAATGGAGAGGGTGTTCCTCCTTGATAGGGTAGCTAGGTGGGAGACAGATTTTTAAAAAACAGATGGAAGAGCTACTCCCAAAGCAGACCCTGTGTCCAATGGGGGGTACCGAAATGTTCTGTGGCTGCATAGCTGTTGCTGCTACCCAAAGAGCAGCCCGAGCTAACACAGCCCCGGAGACTGGACTCGGCACACTGCCTTCCACAATTCATAAAGTTCCCAGAACGGTTCCAGGCCTCGGCAGCATCATTAAACACCACACTCAGCATATGCTTAGGGCTAAATTACTGTTTGACGTGCAATCAGTTTATAAGACGAAAACCATTTATGCTTTGTCAATATCATGAGGACAGAGGCCATGTCCATTTTGCTCACCTTTGTATTCCTAGCTTCTAGAAAAGGCTGAGACTGAGTACATAGTTATCAAATTAATAAATAAATAAATATAACACCATACTAGTTAAGAGAATGGGCTTTAGAATAATTGATATATACAGTTAAGTTCTGGCCCTGCTACCTACAAGCACCATTTATTCAACCTCCTATGGCTTTAGGTTTCTCTTATATATGATGTGTATGGTAACATCAACCAGCTTTTTGGGTAGCTGGGATGAATAAAATAGTTTATGCACAGTAAGTAAACTAGTGCACACAGTAAGTGCTCTGTACATCTTGATATTATTCTAGAGTAGTCTCTATGTAGAGTGTGTGAGCATGTGTGTGTGTGTGTGTGTGAGAGAGAGAGAGAGAGAGAATAATAATATATGGGGACAGAAAAGTTAATAAAAATCTTTCTAGATTTGGGAGTCAACACAATGTAAATTACCTCTTTAGGGTTCTGCTTATCATCTGCATAAAATATAAAAATCCTTTAAAAATTGTTTTTCAAAGAATTCTGAACTGAAACGTGCTTAAGACTTTAGATCTAACCCTACTTCCCTAAGGTCTGTGGATTTGCAGAGTGGTAATCCTAAGTAAGTACTTGAAATGAGTCTTAAAATCACTCAATAATGAGATTTTTCTAACAAAAGAAAAAATAAGATATCAGTTTGGAACATTTTCCTGGATAGAATGCCACTTGTTACTCGTTCTTCTCTTTAGTTGTTCAAAGATAAAATTGTCTCAGTGAAGGTGTCAGAGCCAACTGTCTACCAGATGAAATCAATTCTAAAAGGTCATAATAAAATTAGTAAAGGCAGATGGAAAGTGTGCTGATAACAGCTGGTAACCCCAAAATGTGTGCACAGTGGTATAATTATGATATCAGACATTGTTCTTTCACTTCTCTTTCTTCTCTACATGTGTTCTTCAATTCCCAAGGACACAATTATCTTGGTGGTTGAAATTCAATAATATACGTTACAGATTGATAGTTGGGAAGGCATCATTAGGTTCTTAGCCAATGAAGAATTCTGCATGTCGATACAGCGTTTCAGTGAGGGAGCATGGAGAGAATTCTGGCTTGTTAAAAATAGCTTAGGGCCTTGTGTATATATTCTAGAAACTATCACCTCCCAACATGGTTACTAATGAACCTTAACAATTTTTTATCACTTCCTCCTACCAATGTTAAAGAATAAAAGATGTCAATTATATCTAAGAAAAAGGAAAGAGAAAAATTTAAGACCTTTGGTTTTAATCAGTTTTCTGCCACTCAATAGTTACAATTTGACATTTCTAAACCTAACTGTAAAACTATTCCTATAATGCTGCAATTGGACTCCATTTAATTTAGGCAACATTTAGTGTTTCAAAGACTCTATATATGTAAATAGTGTGTTTAATAAATGTCTAGTCTTCCCACTTGGTGTTACATACTTGGATCTGCAGCTCTATTGGACAGATACTGGCCAGAGCAACTCAAAGAGAGTACGTAATTATTTTATTCAATTAAATTCTCAGAGTAAAATAAAAACAAAAGGAATGAGGATATTTCAATGTTCACATGCAGTTTTTCCTCTCACGTTTATTTTCAAAAGTCTATGGAGGCAAGAATCTACTTATAAAGAAACAGTGGGGTGATTGTTTTACTACACAATAGGATGCACATAATGCAGGTACTCATTTGTTAAGCATCAAATAACCACTCTCTCCGGAATAGTTCCCTCTCGTCCCCTACCCCTGGGTTGAATAACTATGAATAAAGCAAAAATTTAAGTCTCTGAACAAGATCCAAAAAACTTGGAGGTACTAACACTTTTTGATCACCTTCTTCCATTTTCACTTTTCATCTTGTGGGACCCAGCTGTCTGCTTCTAAGACTACAAAGATTGTGTTTACTACAGTATCAATGTTCTTGGTTTACCATTGACAGATTTGAAAAGGTTGTTGAAAACTGGATGCATATATGCAAATGTTTTGTTATTAAATGGAAACATTCCAAGAACTCAAATGATCCATGTGAAATTTTAATTATAACTTAACAGCTGCTTGAGCTAATTGAAGGATATCAGAGAGGTGATTTCCTCCTCATTGTAATTAAAGAGTTAAGCCTAATTTGCTGTTGTCAGAACAAGACTAAATACCAATCTGATCTGCCTAATTATATTAAAAGGTAAACAGATAACTGCTAGAGAAGGGTAGGGTCCACCCTACACTAAGACAACAGGTTCTCGGTGTGCCATCACCACCCGACTCCTGTTGGAACAGGAGCAATGACCTTTAAGGAATGTAGCAACTGTTCTGAACTTCTGCTCTGAAGGCTGCAATCTCATCTTGCAGCATCATCTGTTCACTGCCTCCAGCAGCCAAGTTTATCTTCCTGAACCATAGCTTCAGTTTCTCAACCCTTTTGCCAAGGACCCTCAGTGAGCTCTTCTCTTATGAGATAAGCAAACTGGGGAGGAGAGAGGGCAAGAAAATCTTCAGAGCAAACGGTGGCAAAACAAGATTCCTGGCTAAATGGTATGGTGCTTTTCCCCATAAGTCTCATTGCTTTGTCTCTACCAACATGAGATTCACCTTGTTCTCAATATACTCCATTACACTAGTGAGGGACTGCATCTTGAACGCCTTTTCATTGTATGGTATCACTGACCTTTTCTTCTGGAAGATCAAGAAATTAGTATTTCTAAACTTTTTTACAAGAGTGTTATGGAAGAGGGGCCTTTATGAGCAAATATCATCCAAATAATTAAAAGGGGTTAACACTCTTATTCGGAAGTGCAAAGAATTTAGACAAAATAAAGAAATCACTTTATCTAAGCCTGTTATTTCATGCTATTTAATATGTCCCACCCCACTCTGAGTAGGGCTCTGGATGATAAAACAGGGAGGTAGAATTCAGCCATCAAGAGTTCTGGCAATCCTGATACTTCTTAGAGGATTGTTGTCCTTTCACAAATTCCTTTCCATGCTGTCAGTCCATCATACAAGCGTAGCCTGTATTTGTTTCTGTCTTTTTTTTTCTGACTTTCTAAAAAGGAGACTCCCAGGTAAAATGCATTATTTAATAATCTCAGGATCTTTCTCAAAGGACATGTACCTCCTTCCCCCAGATGCTTAAAGCAAGTGAAGCAAGGCTTGCTTACTCCCCACAAATCAATACTGCAAGTGAAACGAGGCTGAAAACAGAATCACTGTCAAAATAAACTGCTGTCCCTGTATGTGGTCCATGTGTCAGCTGGCAGGTAGATTGGGGCTGATTATATAGGAGGACAATGCACTATAATTCTTCAACAAAGTAATAATCCTTTCTCTTAGAACAGGAACCCTTCTACACAGACAACTTATTATTAAAGTTTTGACTTTCTCTTCTCTAATCTATGCCCAGTCTTATATTGCTATTGTTATTGCCTAAGTATATACAGTGTGTCCGTAAAGTCATGGTGCACTTTTGACTGGTGACCGGTCAAAAGTGCACCATGTCTTTATGGACACACTGTATTTGCTGCATCTACTCAACTTGTTTAACTTTTTACCCTGCAAACCAACTCCCTTGCTAGTATGACCCACCTCTCTTATCTTACCTTTCTAGCTATAGTCTCTCTCTCTCTCAAATTATTAATTCTATATAACAATAAAAATAATCATTACTTAAAAATATATTGGGTTGACAAGCATCACTTAGGTAATGTCATCCTACTGCTCAAAATTCCTTAATATTGGGATATTTCTTATAAAGTTCAAACTCCTGAGGCTGATATTAAAAGCCCTTATAATCTCACTATATACGCTTGCACTTTTCATGATTTTTAATTTTGAGCAACAAAACAACCCTAATCTGCTAATGCAGAAAAGGAAATTGTGGAAGAATTATTGGGTTGCTCACAAAATTGTTGGAGAAGTAACAGAACCTACTCTGAAAATGGACTTGAAAGAAGAGAGGCCAGGCAGCTACCTCCAGATCATGCCACTGAAATATTCTAGTGAAGACACTACTTTCTTCACCACTGACCATGGGACACCTTAGTTGCCACTTACTGTCACCAACACTGCTAGAGGTCAATACTAGGTGCACTGCCGTTGCTACCATAATGAATGGATGTGGCCAGAATGGATGCCTCATTACAAAGGCAACTAGTTCTTGACTTCAAGTCCCAAACAAGTTTTCTATTTAGCAAAATTCATCTTTTGTAAGGGAGCTGGAAACCTGCCCTATCTTTGGTTGTAAGGGACCTGGGAAAACAAGTCTCTGGACTTTCTAAGTTCTAGAGCAAAAAGTAAAGTCTGCCTTCAACCAATGCTCCTATGGGGAGAATTCTCCAATCATGGCCAGTGATTCAGATACCAGGAAGAACATGGGTTAACTAATATCCTAACCAAACCATTAACCCATTCCATTAATCGGTGGTATATTCAGTCACCTGAAATAAATCCTATTTCTGCCCACCTTCACTAATCATTAAAATAATTATGCTTATTAATATTTAAAGCACCTAAGCACCGAGTATATCACCAAATAATAGTCCCTAATTGATGAGAAAGTACTACGTACTTCCATTCCAATTTAAACACCTTTTTCTTTAACACCACATCTATCAAACCTAAGGATCTGTGTGAGCCCATTTTGTCCAAGCAGTCATCTCTGAACACTTTCACTCAGTGTTAGCCATATTTTCTAAATCCCTATTGCATTTAATACGTATCATTCATTTTGGTGTTTATCACTTATATTGTCATACTGTTAGCTATCTTTATGTGTATAGTTTTATACCTAAAGCTTCCAACCTTCATTACAATAAAGACCATGTACTAAAATTTTTTATAGGATTTCTATACATAAGATTGTATCTTTGGGAGGGAAAGCACATAATAAATGCTTTACTGATTGCCCATTCTTCCCCTGAAGTAGGTTTTAAATTAAATTCTCAATCACCCACCTCTACATACTTTCTTATTCATATAGAAGGAAAAGTGTAGAAAAATCTAAGTTAATAAGTCAGCTGATTTCCTGTTAATCAAAGAATTATCATAAAAAGCTTCTAGAATATTTTGTTCTCATATATATATATATATATATATATATATATATATATATATATATATATATATATATATATAGTGTTACTTTAAACCATGTCACACAATTTTTGTAAGACATAAACTAGAAGAACTGACAACAATAAGTTTATCAGGGTCAGAAGTGCCAAGATAAATAAAAGAACTCAAGGTCTCTTAGCCCGAGTAGAATAGGAGCTGCCAGTCACCCAAATAAATCACCCACCACTCCCTTGCCACTGGCTCTTACTATTAGCTTCTGACATGCTTGCGTCTGTCCTGTCTAAATCAACAAAAGCACTTTCTTGACAGTCTGTCCTTTTGCAAGATGATGCTCATCCTCATTCTCTTTCCCTTCACAGCGATGCTATTTGAAAGTGAGCCTGTGGTCATTGTCTTTGTGTCCTCAAACCTGTACAAGCTAACACCACTCTTCCATCTAATCTGGAAATACAGAGTTCACCAGGTAGCTGTCATGTGCTCCCTCCAGGGCACCTTCCTCAGAACTTAGTGGAACCACTAAGTGTAATTAGGTACAATGGCCACCACCACCATTTTTTTTAAACGTAAGCTGCCACATCATTGTGTTCCCAGCTTTCTTCCTTCACCTCTATTCCTTTGAAAAATTTTAAAGGACTCTCTCTGCTTCAGTCCACCTGTTTAGCATTGGATGCTCTCTGTGTTGTCAATTAGATGCCCAGACTTAGTTAATTTCCGGAACGTTTCAAATTGTGTTGTATGCTTTGTTTATACAATGTTTTATGTCAGTTATATTGCAACAAAGCTGGAAAAAAGAAAATAAAATAATGAATATTCTCCAAACTAATGACTTCTACCTTATTCTCCCCTTTTCCATTTATTTATATATCCGGTCCCTCCCCCAACATACTCAGTTGCAGGTTTTTACAGAAAAGCTGTTTTACCTACAAGGTTTCCTCACCTGTTCTGTTATAATAAAATTATATCTTCTTTTCTGATATGTCATGTCTTCGAGTGACTACTACCTGTAAGGTAATGACTCATATCTGTATCTCCATCTTAGATGTCCTTCTAGAGCCAAAGTCATATATTCAACTGGTTGATTCTTTTGTTAAAAACTTAATGGGCTTCTGACAACCAGGATCATGTCCATGACCCAACACTCTGGAGGAAATGCACCTATTTCACCTCCTTTAGATCAGACTTTTGTTATATATTGAATTCTTCCTGGACACAGAACAAAGCCTTGACAGCCCCCACTCGGAGCACGGTTGTGATGTATACGCCCCTCCCAGGTACAGTGCCCATGAGGGGCAGAGGGTGACACCGCTGTCTCTGCTCTGACAGAAATCCTGCTCTGGCTCCGATAAATTCAGACCCACCCAGTCTGGAGTTGGTTTCAATTCCTCAGTTCCCACATTTATAAATAAAGTAGATACAATAACATTCATAATGTAGTTATGATAATATTTTAAAAGTAGATATAATTGCAACACATCTAACATGACTGGGGGCATACATTCAGAAGGTATGTATAAAGACCTAAGCTACCATTACTATATTTCAGAAACTTATTTCTGTTTTTCTGCCTATGCTTTAAGCTTTCTATTTAAGAATCTATTGCCTAACTCAAGGTCACTAAAATATACTCCTGTGTTTTGTTCAGCTTTTATATACATATATAAATTGTATTCGAAACACCCCATGAAGGAAATCTTGTGTTACAGGCCTAATTCTTTTTGATTGTGTCAATTATATAAGTCAATTCAAAGTATATTTGTGAGTGACTGTTCTATATTCAAGATAGATAGTACAGATGCTCTCTCAGAATCACATAAGTTCTACACTGAAGAAATTTTGCCTAATAAATAGTAACAGACATAACACCAATAACTAAAATGTAAGGTACAATGTGACAAGGACTGCAGGCATGACAGGAATCAAGTACTTACCTTGGGAATTTAGGGAAGAAAGATTATCTGTGGTTGTGAAAAGCGATACTCATGCTTGAATTGAATCTTGAAATAAAAATCAAGGTAAAATTTTGGCAGATTTCCCCTGCTTTAATAAAGACCAGGAACATCACTGATTAATCCCACTTGCCTTGCAGTTTCTAGAGTGGACAGTATTGCTGATCTTGGCTGCTCTGTATCAAAGAGAAATGGTTCTAAAAGTGTTGTTGGCAGAGCACAGAGAGCCCCTGAAATCCTTGCAGGGGGTCTATGAGGCCATGACAATTTTCCTAATAATATTCAAACATTATTTTCCTTTTTCATTTTATTCACATTGTGACATTATATGCACATATTTAACAATATATATATATATGTAAGAGCAAAGAAAACTCAGGAGTGACCTTGAGTTAGGCAATAATTTTTTTAAATCTGACACTTAAAGCACAAGTAGCAACATATCATTGTGCTACATCAGAATTAAAATCTGTGCTGCAAACAATACCATCAAGAGGATGAAAGACAATCCACAGAATGAGAGAAAATGTTTGCAGAGCATATATCTGATAAAAGACTTACCCCAAATAGGTAAGGAACTTTTACATCCCATTCCCACATCCCCTCCACTCCCTGTTTCTATCTACACAGGAGCCCCAACAGCACCAGTTTTGTGGGGAGCAGAGCAGTCATCCCAGACAGCTCCCTGATCCTACTAGACCATCCAGCAATAGGCTCAGAGCTGCTCCACAGGCACCATGTGGAGCGCCCTCCTGTTGGCAGCCATCCTGGCCCCCAGCCTGGCTCTAGGGGGCTGTCTCTGAGGGTCAAAGGAGCAGGGGGTGCCAGGTGGGGGCTGCAGGGACACATGAACCCTGCAGAGGGAGGCACCCCTGAGATTCAAGAAGGTTCTGGATATCAACCAGTTGCTTAAGACACTCTTTGACAGTGGCTCAGTCTCTGTGGGTGACCTGCTCAAAACTTTGGGCAAGGCTAGCCAGGATCCTAAGAAATTGTCATTTATCCAGCAGTGTGACACACATGACTTCTTTGTGGGATTTATGGGTAAGAGGAACATCTAGCCAGACATGCCTATTGATGTGAACCAAGAGGATGTCCCCAGTTTGGCAGCCTCAAGTACCCCCCCCCAAGTGGATTCCCAGGTACATGCACTCCTATTTCCCCTTTTCTTCCCAGCCTTGTAACACTCCTGTGCTTAAGCTCCTTCCCTGTCCCTGTACCCACCACTGTTAGGGAAACTGAAGGGTCAACAATAAAAAGACAAAAAAAAAAAAGACAAATAACCTAATTTTAAAATAAGCTAAGAATCTGAATAGATATTTCTTCAAAGAACCCATACAGATGGAAAATTAGCATATGAATAAATGTTCAACATCATCAGTCATTAGGAAAATTAGATCAAAACTACAATGGGAAACCATTTCACACCCACTAAGATGGCTATAATAAAAAAAAAATACACACAATAATAAGTGTTGGCAAGGATGTGGAGAAATTGGAATCCTTGTACATTACCAGTCAGAATGTAAAGTCATACAGCTGCTAAGGAGATAGCCTAGCAGTTGCCTAAAAGGTTAAATACAGAGTTGCCACATGACCCAGAAATTCCACTACTTGGTATACACCTGAGAAGAATGAAATCAAATATCCACATAAAAACTTGTACACAAATATTCACTGTAGCATAATATGTAATAGCTAAATAGCAGGAACAACCTAAATGTTCATCTTCTGATAAATGAATGAACAAAATGTGACATATTCATGCAATGGAATACTATACAGCAATTTTAATAAATGAAATACTAATATATGCAAGGAAATGGATAAATCTTGAAAGTATTATGCCAAGTGAAGGAAACCACACATAAATAACCACATGCAGGATAAGTTTTATGATTCTATTTACATAAAATGTGCAGGAGAAGCAAATCTATAGAGACAGAAAGTAGGTTAGTAGGAGGATGCTGGAAGGAAACGGGGAGTGACTGCTATTGGTGTGGGTTTCTTTTAGGGGGACAGAAATGTTTCATAATTAGATTGTAGTGACTGTTGCACAATTTAATTTGTATATTTAAAAAGATTTATTTGGGATCCCATTACACTTTGGGCTAAATGGACTATATCAATATTTATCAGATAAACATAACAATATTTATATATGAGCATTTACTGTGTTAGAAACTAAAGTTTAGAAAATTAAAGGAACTGCATAAAGTAATCCTCAGGATAGCTAAACTAAATAAATTTTAATTCATTTTCCTTGATAGACCAAATATCATCTATATAACACTTTTTCAGGAGACTGGTTCCAGATCTACTTTAACTGGGTAATATCAAGCAAATTACTAAACCTTCTGTGCTTTAGTTTTCTCGCCTGTACCACTGGGAATTGGCCATTTTCAAGATTCAATGTGAAAACAACGAGGCTTTGCACAGAATCTTTTCTTTTTCTTTCTTTTTTTTTTTTTTTTTACAGGGACAGAGAGAGAGTCAGAGACAGACAGATAGGAACAGAGAGAGATGAGAAGCATCAGTCATCAGTTTTTCGTTGAGACAACTTAGTTGTTCATTGATTGCTTTGTCATATGTGCCTTGACCGCAGACCTTCAGCAGACCGAGCAACCCCTTGCTCGAGCCAGCGACCTTGGGTCCAAGCTGGTGAGCTTTTGTTCAAGCCAGATGAGCCCGCACTCAAGCTGGTGACCTCAGGGTCTCGAACCTGGGTCCTCCATGTCCCAGTCTGACGCTCTATCCACTGTGCCACTGCCTGATCAGGCCAGAATCTTTTCTTTCAGTAACACACATGTAACAACGTATCTTTTAAAGTTTAAACCTTCAGTAATCATGGGCCTCCCTTTTCACAACAAAACAGATAGATATGATTCATGATCCAGCTGGAAACCATTGGTCATGCTCAGAAATCCACTTTCAGCTTGAGTCTCTGAACTGTCTCTTAAAAATATTTCAGAAAGAATTCCGAAGCAAACATTTCGAGCAAAAGGAATATAGGTATATCCATCCACATGTAGTGCTTCATGGACAAAGAAACTGTGTAAATTAAAAAATTGTATGACTCATCTCCCTCTACCCTGACAAAAGTGAATTTAAAGCAATTGAGAAGATAAATGGTTCCTCGTGTAAAGTGGGGGAGGGAAAACTAATTTGGGACTGTGACAGAAAACATTCATTTGTCATCACTGCATCGAGGTGTCCTGGAAAATGACTAGAACCTCATTATATACTGTTTGACTAGAAGGACCAGCATCTGTTTCTGCCTCTTCCTTTGTCAAACTTCTCCTCTGAATACCTCAGTTTATTTGCACTGAAGGTTATTAGCTATATTAACTTGCTTCAGGTCAGGTGCCCAGCAGAAGGCATGGGGGCTGGTAGGGAACTGAGAGAGGGTAGGGGGAAGACACACCAACTAGGTTAGGAGGTAGAAGGGGGTTCATGAATCTGTAGGAACTAATTTGTCTAATATTCGGTAACAAAAGGAACGCGTCTGCGCCGTGCATTAACGCAGCATCAATCACTGAGTAACTGCTTGACACACATAATGGGAATCTTCTCTGGCCAGCCCCATGATCTGTACAGACAGCTGGGGAGATAATAACCCAAATGGAATTTTTATTTTAATGCAACTCCCATCCTTTAAACACAAAAATGAAACAGATTAAAGTTGGTAAAAATGTAACAGCCTTTCATAAATGCTGAGTGGATAGCATATTTATTCTGGCAGTGATGCCTAAAGTGTCTCCACTTAATTGTTGGGATTCTCCAGTTTAATAGCCCTTTTCTTCTTCTTCTTTTTTTAATTTAATATGAGTTGCCTTAGTCTTTCCCGTGGTTGTGTCTAATAAGGTTGGTTCCTCTGGTTACATTGCCGTCGGCCCCCACGCCTGTTTAAAAGATGCTTGGAAATTGCACTTCGAATAACTTGCTTTATATTTGAGTCAAAATCACACACATATTGATACTTATGTAAAATACTTGAAGCACATACCTATATCCACAATGCATACATGATATGTTAAGAAGTAGTTATGCAGTTATATAGAAATATATAGTTAAAGTTAACTACTATAAGGACTCACAGAAACAGACATTATTTCCAAAAACAGATCAGCTTGCCCGACCTGTGGGGGCACAGTGGATAGAATGTCAATCTGGAATGCTGAGGTCACTGGTTTGAAAGCCTGCGCTTGCCCATTTAAAAATATTTTTTGAAAAAAACATGAATAAATATGAAAACAGTTTTTGACATTTAATAATTTTTTAAAGAATAATCAGCAACTAGAAAAAGAAAATCTACCTGTATTTTTCTAAATGAAGGTTACGAGGCACAATGACATCAGCGTATTAGAGCATTAGAGCATTCAGTATGTTGTCACAATCAGAAATAATGAACTCAAAAAAGAAAGAAAGAAAGAAAGAAAAAGAAATAATGAAGTCTACATGCCAGAGTTACTTCTAAAGGATAATTTTAAAACAGTAAAGGGACCAAGAGAAATATGAAAAATAGTAAGTCTAACAATGACAAACAGAGGAAAGGAATTTAATGAGGTCAAGTTGAACATTTAATTTAAGATAAAAAGCCTCATTGAACTCTGCCTGCTGTTCTACTACAACAGAATGATATGATCAGCTTCCTTGATCTCTGTTACAGATTCTAACTCAGGGAAGCTGCCTGAGTGTGAAGAAATTAAATATAAAATGCCTGTGCTGATAATGAATAGAAGCACACTATTTTACAATATTTGTTGTGTTGTTTTTTAGGAGTGAAATAATTAAGTTGGTATAATATAATTTTTTGATTCATTTTTAGATCCAAATATCTTAAGGCTCACAGAAATCTTTGATATTTTTACATAAAATGATGTAAATATTTTCACTAGTTTTTGTCTTAAACCTAAAAAACAAACAAACCCAAAACCCTGTTAATCAAAGAACTATAAAAACATGTGGCCTGATCTCACTGAGATTTAACAGGAGAAACTGATAATGAGTCTAATAATTACTTTCTATTTTCACCACAGGGTTCTGATTTTGTTTAAACATAGTTTCAGTGTTAAAAATATCATACTCCTTGCAACAAAAATACAAATCACACACACACACACCAAAATTGTGACTCAATTTTCCCGTAAAGAGTCAGTACTATACATGTACTTATGCATCCCCACAAGCAAAGAAACAATCATTAGATTTAATATTCTGTTGCCCATATTCAAGAAACAGTGTTTTATCACTTCAAAAAGTAAAATTACACTATAATACTGAACATGCTTTTCCAACTCTATGTCTTTTCATCCTCTTTTGAGAATCAGTGCTTTAAAGGGAGGAATAATTGGGTCATACTTCTCCAGAAAACAGCTGAGAATTGGATGAGAAGACTTTGATCTCAGCTCCAAAATGGCCCCCAATGATTCCTGCCTCCTGGTATTTGTGCTCCTCTGCAATCTCATCCCACACAGTACCAGGGTTGCCTGTGTTAATGACAGAATATGGCAGAAGTGATGGCATATAGCTTCTGAGATGAGTTCATGAAAACACTGTAGCTCTTAGTGGTTCACTCCCTCTTTCAGATCATTGAATCTGAAACTAGCCAACTCTCATGCGATAAGTAGCCCTATGGACAGGACCATATGGCAAGAAACTGAAGCCTGCTGACAAGAGCCATATGAGTAAGGTAGAAAGCTGATTCTCCAGCCCCAATCCAGTCTTCAGATGACTGAGACCTTGGCCTTTACTTGACTGCAACTTTATGAGAGATGCTGAACCAGAATTTACCCAGCTAAATTGCTCCCAGGTTCATGGTCCTAAGAAACTGTGTGAGATAATGAGTTTGCTGTTTAAAGTTGTTAAGATAGGTAGTGAAAGATAAATATACAGTTCCTGCTCTAGCTAAGGAGAATTGGTGTGGTGCTAAAGAAAGGGCCGAATTTCCATTGCCAATAAACATGTTATTTTTCTTGGGTACTGGAACTGGTCCAACCTAATTAACATTCCATTAACTAAGCATGGATACGGGGAACTTCCTCCTTTTCCCAATGCAAGGCTATGCCTACATAAGTGTTATAACTAAAACCAAACAAACCAAAGTGACTGATCCATTGTGACCCATGGTGTTTCTACTGCATATACTTTATAAAGAATCCTTTGAAATCTATTCAAAATGAAAAATTAAGGCCATAAGAATTTTGCTTGAACATGTACATTCTGTTAAATAAGTTCAAAAGGCTAATCTTCATACATTGCTTGTAGACCTCACTAGTTTTGAAATTCATGAGAATTGAAATAGTTGGCACTAAATAAATATTAGCTGAATGAATAAATTAACTAATTTATTATACTACTAAGTTATATTTTATGATTAAGGAGGAATATTAAAACAAAAATTTAGAATAAATTCCAATCTTTTAGAATAATTGAATTATATACTATAACCACATACCTAGACATGATATGTTCTCTAAGAAAACAAGGCTATAGATAATTACCCTTAATTTATTTTCTAACTTCACATTTAGCAAGAAATTATAGCTCAGCATCCTTTATAGACTTAGCGTGGTCTGCTCCAGGAGAGAACTGGGTTATAGATGGTTTAACCCTATTGGATTTCAAGGAATGACTTCATTCTCATCCTGGTAGGTGACAAAGGAAACTGAAACCTGGGATCAAGGTAATCTGATAGGTCTTCATGAGAACAGAGGCATGGTTCAAACTAAGAAGACCAGAGACTCAAGACTAATGTGATGATAACTACTATATGACACTTGGACAAGCTATGAAACTCTTCTGAGCTTCTTCTGAGTAATTCATCTCCATATACAATCAAAATCCAAAGGCGGGTCTTAATTGCTCCACTAGCTTGTCTACCCTTGGAGTTCTGACTGCTATAGACCATCCCTAAATCCATAGGTCACTGATTTGAGCTGACAAAAGGCAAAGTTGAAGGTCTCATACTACAAGGTGTGAGAAAAGTAGGTTTACAGTTGTTTGTACGGCAAATATTACAATAATTAATAAATAATAATATAATAATAAATTGTGTCTCATGTATTCACAGCTGCAAACCTGTTTTGCCACACCCTATATTTGTCATTAGAGTGACATTGCCATTCTTTCTGAGGAACACAGCTCTGACCTGGGCAGCTTCTACTTTGGGTTCGGGTTAAGAAACTGGAGAGAATGAACACTAAGTTACAGATTCTCAAATTTGCGCAGTTTCAGATTAGCATATATAAAGAAAAATGATGTTCTGCACACATTAGTCACATGACTATCATGTTCATCTTCTCCTTTTTGCTGATACCTTCCTCTATATAACACTGTTTTGGGGAAGGAGTGTCAGGCTGTTCTTTACACAAAGGTGGCCACTGATTGGACTAACGGACTGGGGTAGTATCTGGCCCAAGGGTAACCAATCTCTGAGCGGGCCAGTCACCTATTATGGTTACTACAAAGGCAGTGCATTGTTCTCCTTTCCCAAAGCTTCAATCTATCAACTCTTCTTTCTTCCTCCTCTCTGTTCTTCACATGCCAAGATGAACCAGCCCTTACTTATTACATGCATTATTCTAGGGGATACTTTATATAATTTGGCATATTATTAGCCACATTTGTTTAGTAGTAAGGGCAGCGGACTGCATCTTTCCATAGGCAAAGAATGAGAACTGTTAAATGAAGAGGAGTACCTCCTTAATTTGCAGACAGGTTGTAAACCTTAGAAAGAGCAATGATTCTTTCTGAAAGAATACCTTTTTGTGAGCCTTACCCTAAAAGTAGTTGTTATATAGGACAAAATGCTTTTTCTGAAAGGAACTCTTATTATTTCAGTTAACATTTTAATAAATAATACACTGCCCTTTTTAAGTGAAAATTACCTGGATAAATTAACATGAATAATATTAATTGGCATGTTTAGGGTATCAAGGGTCACATTCACAGTTTCCTGCTCTGGAAAAATTCATAAGCATATATATTGGATATATCAACTCCATGTGTTTTTCTGAACATTGAGGCTATTTTTCCAACACTGAGCAAAAAAAAGATTCATAAAGTAATGTTAGTCTCTTTATTCTCAGTGTTGTAACCCAGTGAAATAACTAATATCCTGGGCAACTATTATAAATACGTTGTATTGTACACTGAGTATTAGCATATCTAACATCTTTAATACCTTCCTTCAACGGCAAAACAAATCAACTCAGAAATCATTAATTAGTTTTCAAAACTCAATAATTAACCAAGCTAAGAACGATTGTTCCTTTTATCAGTTTATTTTAATATGCTATAAAGCACACAACATTTGTGACATACATAACATAAAATGGTGGTGAATAGGCATGGTAATTATTATGATGGTTCTGTCTCGAACACTTTTTTTGTCAGTATACAAAGCTACATTAGATGTGTAAATGAATCCTCTGCTGTCACTGTTTCAGAATATTGTATAAACAGTAGACTTCCCACAAAATACCATTATATTTAACATTTTCATTTTAACTTAACCAATTATTTTTTCAAGAATGCTCTAACAAGAGCATTATTGCTCGTTTTATTTAAAAATTCCAAAGCATATCAAAACTTTGCTGGTCTTTTTTTTTTTTAAGATTGTCACATAGACACAGGGTTGAAAGTATCACATATATGGACTTTTAAGTACATGTTAGTTTGAAAAAAAGCTTATTCAATGGCAGTTTCTATTAGGGACACTGAAAATTTAACTGATCTAGAACACAAGGTTACAGTCTCAGTGAAAAGCGAATTAAAGAAAAATCAGATATTCTATAATCAATGATTTATCTTTTGTCCTCTTCTTTAACCAAGGAATTAAATCCAGCCCCAGTTAGTCTAGTTATCTATGATGTGCAAGGCAGACATGATCCATTGTGTACCCACAGTGAGTGACAGCATGAATGACAGCCTTTGCCAGTCAAAGCCACGATAAGGGCTGGGTTCTGAGAGAAGCTCCCACTTGAGACCCATGTGCATTGTTCCAGCCATCACTCCCGGCAGGGAGGCTGATCCCCAGATAAGAAGGTGATGGTGCTGAGCTTATTTCTGAGAAGGATCTTGGCAAGCTAATCAGTGCCATCTGCATTTAGAACAACGGTCATCAATTTGGTTTCTTTCTGCTTTCTTTTATTTCATTTTTTTCCCAACTTTTCACTGAATACTTCCAAAGCTTCATTACATTTGGTCTGCTACCAGAGACAGGCTCTTGGTATTCAAGAGCAAACAAAGCCAAACAAAACAAAAACACCAAAAAAGATCTGAGAAGGCAAAGACAGCAGAGAAAGGGCCTGAGAAAGATTCCGTTCTGATGACCGGGGCTGGTGAGATGCTAGTTATGGGCTCTCCGAGATTCAGATGCTAATTAAGAGGCAAAGGTTTCATGGAGTCTTCCAGAGAAAAGGATGGCCTTTGCCCAAGAGGTGTGCATAAGTAAAAACAGTAACAAAAAAAACTGCCAGTGGAGTGGTAGACATTCAGCTAGTACCAGGGGTCCCTGTCAGCAACTTGAAAGCCCACCAGAATTAGAAAGATGGAAATTTCCCTTCGGACAAGAGTTATGGAAAGGTTAACTGTCCAAATGCTGAGTCTTTTTGTGCCTCACACAAAGATAACAAGGTTTGAAAAGTGTATCCTGATGGAGCCAATAAAGATTCTCTGGGACCCCTGATACTCAGATAAAAGCAAAGTAAAATATGATAAACCACACAAATCGTGATGCTCTTTCCTTCATCTAATTCTTCATGAATACATGCTCTTTAACAGGTTCTGAAAAGAAAACAGTGAATGCTCAATAGTCTATGTGAATTACAGAGATTTTTTCTGGTGGAATGCTTTGACATAGGAATAACATGATTGTGTGTGTGTGTGTGTGTGTGTGTGTGTGTGTGTGTCTTTTCTTTTGTCCAATCACAAGCAACAGTAGGGATTTCCCATGGAGGAATGGAGTGAAGGTAGAATAAGATACCGTCCAATATCTGAACTGGCTGAAGACTGCACAACAGGCAGAATCAGGATCCAGTGTGGAAACAATAAGCTGTGGTCTGAGAACCAAGTGGCAGAACCTGCTATCAGACCACTGAAAGCAGCGCTCTCCCCAGTCACAGAGCAAGTGGTCTGCTCCTCTCCCTGGCAAAGCAGAGGGCTGGAAGGGGTCCTACCTGGGTTCAAGGTGAAGTGGTAGCAGTGAGGGGCAGCGGTATGTGGCTGCCAAGAAAGAAGGGTTTACAGAGACCTGTGCTGCCCTTGGTGCCTTCAGCAGAAATCCCTGAGACCCACACTTCCTATTGCAGAGCCTTAGCCCACTGATCCCCAATGGTCCCAAACAACCTGGAATCCAATGAACACATTCTCCTGCAGACGTGTTACTTTTCTTAATTTCTAGCTAAAGACTGAGGCAGCTAAAGGAGTGGTTTAGAGGCACAGGCTTTGAAGTCCAAAAGCCAGGATTCACACTCTGGCTGCATCCCTTACTACTTATGTAATTTTGGCAAAATGACTTAAATTTTTTTTTTTGCCTCAGTTTATTAAAATGGAGATATTCTTAATATCTCTTACTAAAGCGTTACTGTAATGATTAAATGGGTGAGTCCAGTAAAGCATTTGAAACAGTACCTCCACTCACAGTAAGTACTCAGTTGTTATTCATTGTTGTTATTGTTATTATTGCTATAATTATTATCTCATGTACTTCAGATCAAGGAGGTAAAGAGACTGTCTTTCTCAGCTCGCATTTCCACTTCCAGATGATTTCTCTATCTCCCTTTATAAAACCTGCTCTTCTGCCCTTACTACCTTTTTGGAGTTATTGTTACTCATTTTTTCTATTTTAGCTCTGAGCCCTGTTTTACTTGTCATACAAACTCTAGCCTGTCTTGATAACGTCATGTCATCATTAATTGGGACGATCCTCCCAATTTAGTAGACCCTGAGGTTCTTAAACTCCTCATCTCAGAAGATCTTGTCCCTCACATACTGCAAGTACCTTCTGTCCTGATCAAAGCAGACTTCTTCATCATCAGAGTCTGCAACCCTCCAAATCTGAAATGCAAACATCCCACTCTGCGATCACACTTTCTATGCTTTCCTCTTCCTCACTCAAGCGGCAGTCTCCCTATAGCATTATGGTCCACAGGGCATTGGATCCATTGAGTTTTCATCTTCCTTCACTTTCCTCATGTTTTCACCCCTGCAACTTACAGGCAAGAGGCTATCACTCTCATCATAATCTCTCTACTACATCGTTTCTCTCCTCTTTCATTATATTCTCCTTGCAAAACTCAAACTCCAGATGAACATAGCCATCTGTTTTCTGCATGTTCCTTTCTGAATGGCTGAGTATAGGTGGAGAAAATTATGCAACCAGGTATACTGTTTTCAGTTTAACTTCATGAACTTATGTCTCAACTGGGCTCTTAATACTAAGAAATTCTCCCCTGTTTCTCAGTTAAGCTCAGTTCCCAATATTTGAGATAACTATTTTATATATCATCCTTTCTCCTTTCCTATCCCAATTCGGACTCACTCGTAGCTAACTGTCCCACGTCATATTCTACTGCAAAAATGGAAATCGCCAGATGCCAAGTTCCTTACAAGTAGGTCTACAAACTCACTTACACACCTACAAATCTTTTCTTTTTCTCTCCTTTCACAAACGCTTGGATTCCATTTTGGCTTCTCTTTCAGGCTCTTCACTGTTTCTTCGATCCAACAGTTTTAGCCCTTCAAGTCCATAAATATTTGGAAGATGCAATTGTTTCTGGGTTTATGTGATCATTGCTATCAATATTTGTACTTAGTCATATTCATCTATAAATGATCAGATAATCCTACTAAAGCATAGGAAATAATTAAGAATATGTAACATTCTATAATCATGAGACAGGTATTCACGAAGCAAAATAAATGGAATATGGTCAAACATACCTTCTGTTTCTCTGCTTTTCACGATCATCAGTTTCAAGTTCACACAGTATCAGTATCTCCTGTTCTCACTTTGATTGGTTCATTGATTGGCTATATTTCTCAAATCAGTTGGGGTAATTTGCAATCTGCGATGTTAATTGGTCTTTCCTGAAGCCTATTCATTTTTCAGATGTTTTGAGCTTGAATTCACCTCAATCATTCTCAGTGTTTTTGTCTTAATAGCAATGGAGAAAACAGTTATATTAAAACTGCACAATATGCTATAATTTAAAGCTGGATAATGAAAACCTTTTGATGGTATGAGCTAAATGCAGTACCAAAAATATTTGGGGGGTGACTTTTTCAAAGATTCTTGCTGAATACATACTAATTAATGTGGACACAGACTCTGCAAAAACACTTCCTTTCCAAAAATGCAAATACTTTAATTATTCTGACTTTGACAAATATAAGCAAAGAATTTAATGTATTATAAATTACTTTGGGCTGCTGGATGGTATTTGAATATATTTCTTTCACTTGTAGATTGACCAAATAGTTCTTGGCTTTTTAAATTCTAATAATAAAAATAACAACTAAAATTTAGGGAAGCTTACTTTAGCATATTTGGCATTATGCTAAGAGCTTACATGCATTAGCTCTTGTAATGCTCTCATCAATCTTACAAAATAGGTACTATTAGGGAAGACCACAGAAAACTGTTTTTTCTATTTTTTAAACCATATTTAACCTGTAGACTTACAATTTTATATGATTTAATCAAATTTTAATACCTCTATTAAACAGACAAGGTTACTGAGGTACAGAGAGATAAGGTTGATTACTCTAGGCTTGTGTCATACATAGGTCAGAAGGACTTAGAACTAAAAAGCCTAAAACCCAGAATGGTATCGTAGCAACATAAAATACCAAGATATATATATATATATATATGGTGGGAAACTTTGATCAATGATAACTTGATAACTTTTGGGCTCTGCAGCATTGGGTTATCAATGATTTGACTCATTCAGATTTTATCAGATAATTCTCTGTACTTTGTCATCCTGAGTAACACTCATTGTGCTAGTTTAGATGTATGAAAGGAAAATAGTTCTTTTAACAGTATATAATAATTGTTATTGAATTAGTCATTGTTACTGTAAGTCACCTAAATTAGTCATTGTTACTGAAAATTCCTAACATTTTAAAATGGTTTAGCTTATCTCCCAAGGAAATCTGAAAAAGCACACTATATTTCTTTACAACATAAGTCTAAAATTAATCAAAGACTGGCCAGTTGTTATCATGAGAGTATCAGGAATAAAAGATTATAGGGAAGGATTGTGGGTTCATCTTTAGGGAGTCAGGTCTTATCAACTGGAGTAAAAACAGTGTCTGACTTGAGATATAGTTTAATCTACAAAAGTACTTTCCTTGAATTAAGACTTTGTATTTTACATTTTCTCATATGTTTGATGGAGTTGAACTTGTATAAGTGATTCCAGATGCAACAGCACTTACTTAGTGAAACTAGAAAAGGAATTGAGTTGGCAATTAAAAATTTCATTTTGCCTGATTTTAGTAGTCAGTATTTTAGCATTACTCTATGATTGTATTAAAGAAAAATGCACATCAACACTACATTACTAAAGACAGTCAACTCAAAAATGACAACAGATCTGTTTATTGTCTTGAACGGTATGCTGAACTGACTTTTAAAAACATGATTAGGTGATTGATTATAAGTGATTAAGATTACACAATTAACTAAACAGAAGAAAGTTTCACTAGCGACCATGGGATCTGTAAACACATTCTGTGACAAATATATGCTTTTTTAAATCAACTTACTTTTTTAAAAGCATAATATTTGTATATTAGTATATATAAAGTATTACCATAGAATGTGTAGAATATTAAAGTTGGCTTTTGCTTTGGAAGAACATATTGAAAACACATTCCTCCATTAAATATAAGCCCAACTACTTTGGGAGAATGAATTTCAAAACATGGGAAAATACTATTGATTCAGGAAGGTTCCTATCTTTGATGGCTCCCAAATGAATGAACATCAAGTTGTAACACCAAATAACTACCAGAAGATGCCATCAAGAATATGCAGTAGATTCCACTAATATACTGAGAGATGAAGAACTTTAAAGCTGAAATAGAGTTGAGTACCAAGTCCAATATCTCAAAAGAAGAAAGGCATCTCAAGTTCACCAAGTTGGTTCCCATTCTGTTTTACTATGTCCAAGTTTGCTCAAGCTTCAAACTCCATTAATGAGCTCTCCGTGAATAATACTCTGTCTTCACCTTCTAACTAAATAAGGTAACAAATCAGAAAAGCTTCACTTCTAGTCACAAAATAAAATCTGCTTTGCTCTGCCTAAATGCTCCTCATGATGGTCTCCTGTCTTTCTGTTTTGCATAAGAGTCAGCAGAGGTGTCTGCTTCAAGTCTCCAGATACCCTAGAAAGAATATTGCTGTGTGGAAATAGTCTTATCAATGCCAAGTATTATCTATGCTCATGGGGTCTTATAAATAACTTGAACACCTTTTTAAAGGCCATGCAGAAACAGAATTTTGACAAATAATGTTTTAAACAAAATTGAACTGTTTTTTAATAAATTTGCCAAATCTGTAGATATATATTTTTAAAAGTGAAATATATTAAAAATATTTTTTTTTCTGAAGACATTTCAACTAGTGCACCACCACCAAATGTCAAGGAACACATAACAATTTTTGTATTTTGTACAATAGTAACAGCCTGGATAAAAGACTAAAAACAATAATCTCTATAATTGGAAATTAGATTTTCCTTTTATATTTTTCAGGGTTTTTTTTATTTTTATTTTTTTTTATTTTTCAGGGTTTTTTTAAATGCATAATTAATACAGTTGGATAAACCTTCTTATCCTCTGAGTTACATTAAATATAGTTTGGATACATAATTATGTTTACCCATTTTTTTTATATTAGCCTCATTTAGTGTAATTTATTAATATCATGGAAACATGCCTCAACATAGAAAAATCATATGTATTTTGATAATTTCAGTAAGTTTAAACAAATACATCCGAATGCATAATTATATATAGAGAAGTGAATATATAAGGGATCCCGTAATACAGGCCTAGAATATTTATATTGTATATTCACACACATTTATACCAACACAGAGCAGTTTAACATTATTCTCTATCCTACAATTAAATCGCTTTTAAAGATGATACCACTGGAGAGTTAGTAGTTACTGAAGTGATTTTGAGCTCTGCACCAACAGGGGATTACAGAGATAGTGGCCATTTCAACCATAAGCTCCTGGCCTTACCCACTGGTCCCAGAATATGCTGAGAACTCACAGGCACTGGTTACCCCTTGCTAGTCACAAGCTACACATAGGTGTTATTCAAATTGAACAGGCTTCTCAGTTTGATGGATGTTCATAGCTACAACCACGTCCCCCAAATTAAAGCAGCAGAAATCAAGCTGCACATTGTAACAGTGATAAGGGTGCCTTTCAAATTTCAACAAATGTGCTACAATTGAGGTATCTCAGGTACAGAGGGGAAAGCCTTAGCAAATAACTTTGGAAGCGCGGAGACTGGCCGCGCTTTAGCACCATGGATTAGCCGCAGAAGGAAAGGCCCTTAAGGAACAAGCCTGCGGGTGGGTGTGCGCTGCTCTCTGCCAACTACTCCACGCTGAAAAAAAAGAAAGGGATGCTAGGGAAAGGGAGAAATCTAAAAATGTCCTGAAAAATGCGAGAGCAATGCTGCACCTACACCCCAATTTAGCAAAAGAGAATGTGTGCTAAAATAAGGAAGAAAAGTGCCATTTCTTTAATAGGAGGATGGCAGGGAAAATAAAATTAATGTGGATTGCACCTTCCAGAGAAACAGAAATTATAAATGACCATATTCTCTTGGAGAGAAACTGATGAAAAAGATGGGGAGAGAAATAATTCAATTCAGACACTCAGGACCAAAAACAAATCATTCAGTCTTGTTTGCTTTCATTACTCTGCTGATATTCAGAATTTAATTAAAAATTTAATTTGCCCATGTACCTGAATAGCCTAAGTTATATATAATATGAGGCCATTCATTTTAGCTAATGATATTTTATTCCCTTTCTTTAAAATTTTGAATTATAGTCTGTCCTTGCGAGAAATTCTTTGCATCCTTATTTCCCAATTCTACGCAAGAAGGAATGTTGCTTTATCAGGTGCATCTAGTCAGGGCTGTTTTGTGTTCAAAGAGGAAAATGTACTGGGTAGAAGATAACTGCATCAGAATTACAGACGACCCCAATCACAGGGCTCCAAGCCTTCTGCTCTCCTCGCCCCTGCAGTGAATGGAGTGTGCTGATCCCACACGTCCTACTGATTTTAATCCTTTGCTGTTCAATCTTCATGTTTGAACTTTTGACTCCTATTGCCTCGCATCTACATGTAGAACACTTTTTATTTTCAAATTGAGGGGTGTTTTAAAATAATAATTGTGAGTTGTGGTTGTGAGGTCAATTTAGTAGATCATAACCAGAAAACGAACCTGAATAAACTAGATTGAAAATATCAAAATCTATCAGTTGAAATAATGGTAAATATGGTTAGGCAAACTCCATGTGTATATGTTGTGATGTAAATGTATTACTGCTGGTCATGGTCCAAAAACTTTGAAACTCACCACCGTAGAAGAGCACTTATCCATGAAACAAAAAGGTCAAACACATTCCGAATGAAATTATTCTAGAAAGTTTTTTCCAATTTATTTGATATTTATTATATTCAACTTCTTTAAGACACATACACTTTAAACCTGTTTATTTCTTATGGTAGTCTATGCCCCATGATAAGAATGGAAACATTTGCTAAAAGGTCCCTTCTTTTTTAGCAAATTAACTGAGGCAGATTAATGGTTAAGCTCTCTAGCAAATAATATTTGGCAAAAACTCTAAATTGAGGGCCTTGAGCATTGCTCAACAGCTATACTCATCTGATTTCTCTAGAAAGGGCCTCAGTCCTCTCTAGCTGACCACAGCAGTCAACCCTCTCCTGGTTGACAAGAGCTTTTATGAATCGCCAAGTCCTGTTCTCCTCCTTCATAGTAGAGCCCATCTCATCTTATTTCCTCAGCTCACTGTTATGAGTTTTTTAAAATCAATGATTATACTATTTCTGAGAATTCAGTTAAAACAGTATACAAGAAAATACTGTAATCACTGATGCATATGAACTAATTTTGGTTCATTCTACTTTCAGAAGAATCTCCAAGCTACATTATGCTAAACGTATTGGTATAAACAGCTCTCACAGAAATGTTAATTTCTATGAGAAATTTCTAACATAAGATTTTCTAATATTTCAGAGTACAAATTCAAATGCCACTGAATAATTACATAATAACATGGCATATAAATAAAACCCCAGGCATTGGAATATGTATTTTTAAGATTACTGTATACTAGAAAATCAAGTAATGATCACATTATAATACTTTAACTATTATTTCACAAATATTAATGAAGTATATTTAAATATCTTTATAACTGGTTCTCACTTTAAAGAAAGGTATTTGCTGTACTATGTTAGTTGATAAAATAGATACACTAGATCAGCACTGTCTAATAGAAATCATATAAGCACAGATGACAGGCACATACATAATTTCAAATGTTAAATTTTCTAGTTTCTACATTATAAAAAGTAAAGAACAACAAGTGGGGTTAATTCTAGTAATACATTTTACTTAAGCCAAAATATGCTTATATCAACATGTAATCAGTATAAAAATTAACAAGGTACAGTATCTTTATGCTAAATCTTGAAAATCTCACAAATCTCAATTTAGATTCGCACTATTTTAATTAGTCAGACAGCCATTGGTGGTTAGTGGCTACTATATTGGCAAGCATAGGTCGGAAAGGCAACTATGGGGTTTATAGGAATATTTCCTGTACAGTGAGTTCCTTTAACCAGTTACTCTTGATAGATACATCTGAGAAAACTGGTATCTGGGTTACAGTATGCTGTGTCCATAAAAAAAAAAGTATCCTTCTAAAGTCACAAGACAAAATAAGTGGTTAATGGATGGAATGTTTTTCATTGAAATGTGTTCTTCATATAATTTGTAAAATTCCTGCTTTCATAATGTTTCACAGAAAGCACTAAAATATCTAATTGTTTCCGTAGCCAACAAGCTGCATACTACTGATTATAACAGTGTCCTCTTACCTGAATTTAAAATATGGCCAAATTTTCAAAAATTGTTTTGCATATCAATTTGTATAGATATATTTTTGTAAAATATATCTGCAAAGTGAGATATAAATAGTATAATGATTAAAGAAATATTTGAGAACTTGCTGGTGCTTGTAAAATCCCATGCAGAGTAATATAAAATGGGACAAATTAAATCATTTTTATTTAGACAATACTTTTATTCAAACAATCTTTCTATGTTATGGTGTATTATGACACATTAAAAAACATTAGTTGTGACAAAAATATCCTCCCTCATGTATTACTGAAAGTATTGTCTTATAAATAAATGATTCATGAAAGTTCAATTACAAGAGTATAAACATCTAAAATAGCGAAATACCTAGAATTCAAAAGAAATAAACCTAAGCAGTTTTTTTAAGGAGCCATCATATAGCTTAATTTATTGACAATGTTTTTATAACATCTTCTCTATTTGAGATTAATAATATGTTATAATATACTAACCCCAGTTAACTTGTCATTTAATTTATTATCTTTAAGAATTTAGAAAATTAATGTAAATCACATCTTTATGAAGAAATTTTAGAGCCATATTTATTAATAAAACTAATGTGTATCTCTATAAAATATTAATAAAATAAAACTAATGTGTAACACCATAAAATATGCAGCGTTTAGTAGACATATTGTAAGTCATTAAAAGGAAGAAGAAATTTAAAAGTTTAAACCTTAGCATTTGTTACTGTACTAGTGATATACTTTTTGAATAACAATTTTATAATATTTAAAGTGAAAATACTATCATTTAAATTTGTATGAAAATTTATCTTAATCTTTTTATTTTATGGCTTGGTTATGATTATTTCTTGCTTTTATTTGCCTAAACAATAAAATAAGACCTATCTCTTCATCTAGCAAAAAAAATTACTTTTTCATCTTCTGTTTACCTTAAGAGTGTTCAATTTCAATAGATTCATTACTTTTACATTTTATTCTATTTTATTGCTCTTTTTCATATGATTTTTTAGATGCCTATATCTAGACTGAACTAAAGGTCTTATGTAAATTTCCAGAATAGGATCAATGTTTTCATATGATACTAAGTAACTAAAATATTTATATTTTGAAAAGTAACTTTGATCTTTCATTCCAATAACAAAAAAGGAATTATTTTATTTAGATGTTTCCTTTAAGGCATACTCTATGCCTTAGACTGTTCCAGCATAATCCTCCTGTCAACTTGAGGCTGCAACTGAGGTGCAAACTATGGGGGTATAGTGCTTTATCCTGTTGGGCTTAAAAGAAATGCAATATATTGATAAGATCCAAAAAGTCTTAAACAAATAATGCAGCTACTAATCTAGCCACCTTCATCACCAGTCTGACAGAGTGGAAGGGAAACATTTCTTTAATGGATTGGCCTTATTTGCCCTCTGCTATGTTTTCTATTATCCTAACAATGAAGCAGATAACTATTTTCAAGATATAAAGAAAGCATAACCTCTCGCCTCAATATTTACAAAAAAAAAAAAAGAGAGAGAGAGAGAGAGAGAAAGAAAAAGAAAATGATCAGACTCAGGAGTCCTTTCAGTAAAGTTGTTTCTAATGACTTTAGTAAAAGTTCCAAAATTAGTTTTAGACATTTCATAAATGCATTTTTTGTATAAGACGAATTCCAGCTATACATGTTGGAGTACATTCCTAGAATTACTCTAAAACTGCCCAATAGGCAATTGTCAAAGTCTACGTTAGAATTTTTTTGGTAAATGGCAGCATTGGTGGGCCAATCCCTGAGGGTTGTTATGAACAACCAGTTTTAAACAAATAAATTCAGATCTCTTGCAGGATGAAGAGGCACTGCCATTAGTTTATAATCATATCCATTCACATGAAGATAAAATTGTAAGCTTTTTAACCAAAAATCCCACTATAATTATTTGAATTATAAAATTATAATAATGCTAAAATATTCTTAGTAATGACACCATCTCTACTTAAGAAAATTAAAGGTTAATATGTCACATTTATACATGTGGTCACTGTGATGTCATATATTTTTTCTTCTAAGAAAACATGACACAGTCTACTTATTTAAATTACAGTAATTAAGACATTAGATTCCACCCAAAAACCAAAACAAGCAAACAGAGCAAAGGAACAAATGCTACTAGTTAGGCAACTATGTATACAGAGGACTAAGTGAAGAGTGAATTTGACTTGAATTCCTAGGAACTAAGGGGCAGGGGGATTTGGAATAGGTAGTTTTTATTTTGCCATAACAAATTACACAAAATCTGTCCATGGGTACACAATTTCCTGGGAACAGTGTCACAAAAGGGAGTTCTATGTAGGTGTGTGTGTAAAGAACAGCAAATTTGGACAATTTTTTAAACTGCAGTATTAAAACTGAACCTAGACACAATGTTAAGATGATACTCAGGTTAGAAGTAGAGAATACACCACTAAATCAAAATGCAGTGAAAGTGTTGCTGAGCTATTGAGGCGATGTGGTCCAGGCACATGGTGTTTTGATGACGGATGTACTTTAGTAAGAGAGCAGTGGAGAATTCAAACACTGGAGGGCAATTTATTGCTTATCTGCATAGTCTAGCATTTGTGACACAAAGAACAGCCACTTTATTTTTAAAAGGTGTTTATGAGGGGCTTTTTTGTTTGTTTGTTTGTTTAGTTCTTATCGGATTTTCTAGTATGTGAGAAAAATTTTAGAAACTCTCACAGTGAAGATTTTTTATACTTAAACGTTTGGGGGGTATGATTAACTTGTAAAAGTTCTCACATATAATTACCTTTTGTTATAGAAGTTCTGTATATAAAATATATATAGGTAGAAATGCTAGAAAATCTAAGCCATATATATATATATATGTATGTATGTATAAATGCTAGAAGATCCAAGCAACAAGAAGAAAAATTAAAAATTATACATAATTGAATCACCTAGAGATAATCATTATTACTATATGGTATCACCACTTAACATTTCTATAGTTATAGGATTATTTATTCTAATGAACTTCACCCAGCTAGTCTAATGAATTTTAATTCACAGATTGTCATTCAAAGGGAGAGATGAAATTTCTCCATTGTGTTGTCACTTCCTACTTAACTCAGTGCAGTTTTCACAGGTTCAGTCTCTAAGAACAGTATTGAGTCAACTATCTCACTGTTGACATCTGCTCATCTCTGATTGCAGGGCAGCCTGAGGTCAGCTGGAAATGAGCACTGCTCCCTCCAGACCAGATGCCCCATGATTGGCCACTGCAGGGAAAGCCCGGTGTGATAAGGAGACAGCTCAAGGCGGTGTGGAGGGCGTTTTTGCTTGATACCCTAATTCCACAACACCCTGGATAACAAATAAAAGCTTTTCCTGAATATTTAAGATATAAAACTGATAACCATAACTGAGTTCTCAGCAGCAAGGAATTAGAATATTTACTGATCGACGTAATGAATAAAGGGAAGCTATGTAGTCAGCACACATTATGGGACATGAAATGACAATGTAGTGTCAACCCTGTTGCTGGTTTTGCTCCAGTGACACACCTAATAAAAGTGGTAGCATGCACACAGGTCTGGGGGACCAGCAGTCTCCTCAGGATTGCCTCTGAGTCACAGGAGGTGTGAAGCAGTATGGTGAGTCCTCCAGGGAGCACCTGGGACCTGGCAAGGCCATCACACTGAAATAGTGTTTTCTCTACCTTCATCCCCAGGTGGGACTATGCTAAAGATGGGACAGTAGGCATGCTTGTGGCAACTGTATAACAGGTGGGAGCAGGGTAGCTGCAGGTCCAGGAGGCAGAATAAATGCCTGGGGATGTGCAGACGCACAGTCTAAAGCCAGGCAGAGCTAACAGCTGCAGAAAGCAAGGGTAGGGGCCAACCGGATACAAGCATCAGACATAGAGTGGCTCTTTTGGCAGAAAAGGGTAGGGCGCCCAGGAGATTAAAAAGCAAGGGGCAAACTACAGAGTTCTGCAAATGAGCCAGAGGCTTGCCATTGAGATGACTACGTTGTGTTTACCTTTATGCATTTTTAATAAAGCTTTCAGCCTCAGTATCCTTCTCTGAATGAACCAACATGTCCTATCAAGAGATTATAAAAATTATGAATTTAAACTCCAGCTGACTGTGGAACTGATGGGCTGATTATTCAGAGGAGGGTCTGAATACTTGTAGGCTATTGCCTTTGGGTGGAAGGAGGAGGAAAGAGATTTGTGTCTAGATCAGTGATGAGCAATCTTTTGACCTTGGTGTGTCAAAATTTGACAAAAAGTCGAGCATAACTCAAGTGGTGTGTCACTTCGAGAAAAACGGCCTAACTGGAAGTCCCAGAACTAGATGCTCTGTGCCAGAGTTCTGTTGTTTTGGCCTACAGACCTCCGGCACAGAGTGTCTACACTACAGCAAATGTCTTATCCTCGGCTACTGCACCTGGCCGTGCAGGAGCCGAGGATGAAACGTCCTTCTTGGCATGCAGCCCCATACTTCTCTGGTATGCGGCCGCGTGTCATCTAAAATGGCTACACGTGTCAGTGCTGACACGCGTGTCATAGGTTCACCATCACGGGTCTAGGTGTTGTGGAAAGACAACAGATATGGGCATTGAGGAGTGGTGGTGCTGGGATTGAGTGGCTCTGGAGCATGTGACTTGTGTGGAATGATGAGGAGTATGTGCATGTGAGGCTGCAAGACTGGCCACACATGCTGAGGACCAGGCCCAGAGTGACACAGCTCATCAGAGTCTGAGCAGATCCCAGCCCTCATTCTCTCTCTCCTCTCTGCAAGCCTATCTACGCGGCAGTGTTGCCATCCTGGGGGTTTGTTGTTATAGCATTTCCATAGACAGGTCAATGACAGCGGAACATCCCTCTACAAACTGTTAGAAGAACTAGGAAGATTTAAAAGATTTAGAAGAACTTAGAAGAATCTTAGAAGGTTTTGATGGGAGGCTGAGGACCTTTGTGAATGGGGGCTGCTGGAAGAACTGTCTGAATTTAGGCATTAATGTGACTGTAAGCTCATTTGCTTGCATAGAATGATGAGGCCTGGGGCACTCAAGTTACACATAGAAATTCATATGCTTGTTCTATATCATAGTTGTTCTGAGGAATTAATTATGTAGCATAAATGATAGGGCCCAAACCAGGTCCTGGCACGAAGAAGTTTCTTACTGTTTTCCAAGAAACACTGTGCAAGAAATGTTACATGCATTTTCCATTTTAATCCCCACATGTCATTTCACAAATTATTCAATAATGACACTTGATGTCTCTGACATTCATTCCAGAGAGGTACTAATCTACACAGCATTATACAGTTGGAAGTGATAGAATCTGAATGATAAGAAATTTCTGCTTGTAGCTTTGTTTTGTTTTTATGATTATACCTGTAATTCTCAAATGGAAGCAGGAGGGAAGGTGATGGCAGAAATCACCAGAACCCAGGTGTGCATAATTTGAGAAAGCATAACCAATACATCTGCTGTTTTCATTATACAAACTACAAAAAGCCAAGCGTGAGACAGCCGATCCCGGTTGGTGGGGAGCTCAGTGAAAGACTGAGAGACACAGCAGGACCATGTGGCTGGTGAGCCTTGCAGCTCACGGCACTCACTAGCCATGGGACCCAGCACACACAGCCACTCAGTGAGGGTATCACACCGTTCACCTTTATTTCTCTTTGGGAGCGGGGATCATGTGCAATTTTTATTTCCTTCTTTGTTTCCACAATAAACTTGCATTGTTTCTGATCATAAAAATAGTTATTAAATGTTGATTTGATTTTGAAATTTAATGTTTATTATAATATGGAAATCATTTTAGATTGAGTAGTCATAGGTAAAAGGTTGTAAAGGGGAGTAAATACAGGTAATTACATAAACATGTCTATAGAGAAAATACACTAAACCTCAGATCATTTTGATTGTCCTTTGAAAAATTTGTTTTGTTTTTTGCAGCGGTATTAAGTGTTTAGATTGTTTGTTATGTAATAGCTAATATTTATTAATGAATAAGTGACTTCCTGTTGTAAGGCACAGGACAGAGAGAAGGGTGAATGGCTCTACTGCACCTTCCTCGATGCTGAACATCAAAATTACTTGTAGAGTTTTTTCAACCCACAAACCTTCTTAAACATCTTGCACCACCTGCTAGTACCATTTCCCAGATTCAGCAGTAATTGAAAATGGGAAACATGCTTGAAAATCACTCTGACAGTGACTCAGTGTTTCTGATGTTAAAGTGTTCAGTTCCACCTGTGTGTGAATTTGGAAAGCGGGGACACACTTGCCGAGCTGTTGTGAAGAGCTGTTCAAAAGCGACACTCTGAAAACCCGAGAGCAATATATCGGCCATCTAGGGACAAGATGTATAAACCTCCGTTTTCTGTTTGTTCTGTTTGCTTTTGCTTCTCAACAAACAAACTCCACTCTCCTGTTCTATCTCCCAGCCTCTGAAACAATAAAGAAATAAATTATATCAGGTTTTAGAGGATTTAAAACTTCATCATGGTAAGGTGCTCCTGTTTTGGCCCCTATATGCTGGGGTAAGAGAACACAGGTAACAGAGACCCTGAAGAAAGGTTTAGTGAGATAGAGCCCAGTGTTTCTGGACAAGGTTAGATAAGGAATTAACCTTAATAAATGACTGAAGGTATCAGAGTTTCATATGATACTACCAAACCTGGATTCCTGAATGCCCTGTGGAATAAGATTTTAATTTGTTTACCTTTTACATTGCTACTTTATCCTGATTTTAACACATACCACACTCTTACCCCAAATTACATATTTATATTGAGTTGTCCTCTAAACCAGAGGATTCAGTAAATGAACAACAGAAACAATGTAACAGTGGACTATGATCAGTAAGCTTGAATAGTGGAAGAGAGAGTATTTCAATCTGAGCAGACAACTTCTCTATGAAAAAGGAAAGTGGGTAACAGTTCTACCTAGTTTAGGGTTCCAAGAAAGAAAATACATTATATTGAGACTCATTGCGGAAGGACTTGCCTCTCTCCCTGGACACCTTACCCTACCTCACTTTATAAGTCACATGCTGTCTAGACCAGATTCAAGGTTCCCTCTGAAGAGATTACATTCACAGGGTCACTGGGAGTGATGGTGGGGGCAGGAGCTTTCAGACTGGAGAATGGAGCTTTGATTTATGTTGGGTTGCAAATTTAAGTTCTGACTAAGACTTTTCTACCATCCAATCTGAAAAAACATGAACAATAACAAAAGCAAAATAACTTGTAATGCAATATATGTGAGGACAATAAATTAGCATTGGGGCATTCTACCTAAATAGTACTTTATATTGTTCCAGGATAACTACTGTACTTTATAACTCCTTCATTATACTGTTAAACTCCTATCCTGCATAATACTGTTATAAATCCTATCCCAAATTTTCTCAGCATTACAAATGTATTAACATCAAAATTTTAGTTAAAATTTATTAAAGAAAAACACAAGAACTATAGTTATTTATTAACCAAGATTAAGAATCAAATGATAACGATAACAAATAACATTGAAGTATTTGCGTCTATTTATTTCATTGTTCGTATTTTACTTCAAACAAAGGGATTATAATGTTCATTTGCTCTCACACCTTTCATATACATCTTCATTTAATGCAAAGGTCAAATGCCAGTGGTGTGGATCAAATGTAATAAACAACAGTGGGAAAAAAATCAAATGTCATTTGGCTTTTTCCCTACCATGTCCATGACAGTAGTCAGAATAAACTAAACTGAATTTTATATACTGGTCACAGAAGAGGTTTTCATTGTTATGGAGTAGGCATGCATGAAAACAAGGACACATCGAGTTCATAAAATGTCACTTCACAATGAAATATATGCTCACTTGTTTTCTGTAGGTTTGACTTCATAAGCTTTTAGATTGAAAATATGGATGATATAACAGAAAAGAGTTCAGAAAGGAGTGAAAAACTGCACACAGACGGATTCTCCTGGATGCTTGGGAATATAGCTTTGGTTTAGTGCACACCACTTTACACCAAGCAAACAAGATCATTGAGAGTCGTAATTCCTCCCACATGACCTCTGCCTGCATGAGCCACCATTCTTAATGACTTACAGTTTTCAATTATTTTTAATACATATATAAACTCTAAAATCTTCCAAGAATCACTTTTTTTTTTCTTTTTGAAGACTCAGGCTGGACTAGTACCACAGAAAACTTAGATAAACTGTGAAAAAAAAAAACCAGTTAAGAGTCTGGATGTCTCGATATTAAGAGAATCTGAATGGGGAAAACATAAACAAAAATAATTTAACTAAAAAAAAATAACAAAATAAGACAAAGACCAACTAACCCACAAATGAACCTTTACAAAGCACAGCTTTTCAGCATAATTTTACAATAGTCCCCAAATGGTCCACGCCCTTTCCAAGTAAACATTCAAGACTCAGTTAAAATATCAATTTGGTGAAGGCCTGTTACTGCTCAAGAAATAATTTCTTGACTATGTCACTGCAGGATATTCTGCATCCTTAAATTGTAGTATTTATGTCATATTTTAATTTGTATTGTAATTTTTCTGGTGCTGAGGCCTTCAGATTATAGAGCATAGAGAGTGATTTCTGGGACAAGAAGTGACAAGTAGCCTCAAAGAATTCCTTTTTCTGAAATAGGGATAAATAAGGAGAGTCAAAATGAAGTGGCCTTCTCAGCAAAGGGAACAGAATGAGCAATGTTACAGGCAGAGTCAAGAACCCATATAGGTTTTAGCCAATAGCGAGACTCTGATCAAGATAAAAAGGAGCTAAGAGTCAGACCACTGATGAATTTCAACATCGCCTAAAGGAACAAGGACTCTTTCATTTAATCAAGGGAATCACAAAGGCACATTTGCATTTACTAATGATTTGAAATAGTAGGGTCCCAATGAAGGAAAATTAGAGATAGAAAAAAGAATTTTGAGTCTTTTATAACAGAAAAAGGCTGCTGATGGGGTGAACTAATGTCTGATCACAGTGGAATGATGAGGGTGAATGAGTTCAGGAAATTCTGGAGTTTGTATTGAATATGAGATGGGAGATACAAAAGTCATTTAAGGATTGGGATCCTTAATCAACAGGATGGTTTTTATACTTCTGATTGGGAGGTGAGTATAAATGGCAGTCTGGTCCACCTAAATGGGTAGCAGTGGAGGAAGGAAAAGTCTAGAAATAAGCAATAAGAATGATTTTTAGTACTCTGAATTTATTTAGCCCCTGGGTCAGCCAGTGGGAGATGCTTGGTAGACAGTCAGAATATCTTGGTCTAACACTAAGGAAAGCAGTATGATTCAGTAATGATGGTCTTTGGAGTTACTAGTCTCTAGAGGATGTAGGAGTGAACAAGACTACCCAGGAACAGAATATAGAGAAAGAAGAAAAGAAGGAGGCTACATATATATATATAATTATATTAAGTGAGAAGCAGGGAAGCAGAGAGACAGACTCTGGCATCTGCCCTGACCAAGATCTATCTGGCAAGATCCATCTGGGGCCAATGCTCTGCTCATCTGGGGTTGCTGCTCTGTTGCTTGGAAACCAAGATATTTCAGTACCTGAGGCGAGGCCATGGAGCCATCCTTAGTGTCCAGGACCAATTTGCTCAAACCATGACTGTGGGAGTGGGGATAGAGGGGGAAAGAGAGATAGCGAGCAGGGGGAGGGGAAGGAGTATAGAAGTAGATGCTCGCTTCTCCTGTGTGCCCTGACTGGAAATCGAACTTGGGACATCCACACACTGGGCTGATGCTCTACTGCTGAGTGAAACAACCAGGACTATTTTTTCTTCCATAAAAACATTTGGCATAGATATGAAAATATCATTATTAAAATACTCAGAAAAAGTTAAAGGACAAATAAAATGTCATGTTAATAAAGACACTGAATAAAAACCAAATGTGCTATAAAATTGTGTTTAAAGTAATACTATAATATTTAAGTTTTTAGTGTTTGAACATGGTATGGAAGAAAAACTGAATACTGATTGAGGGAAATCAGATTTCGAGCTCTCCTCTCATCGGCTGGGAGCTACAAAAGGTATGATGCTTTAAATAGAAAATGCTAATTTTTTTCAAATTAAATATTTTTCTGTGTATTATGTTTAAAAGGAATTGCATTAACTTTTCATAAAGCTAAGTATTCCTTGGTAATGAACATAAACATTTTTCAATATATTTTATTTTAAAATTAACTCTAACTTTTGAAACTTTGTCAAATGAGTATAATATAAATTTATTTCCATTTTTATAGGTCACCAATATCCCATATAACAAGTAAAACAAATCAGGAACTGATTTATCCGTATTGTTAAATCTAAATATTGGCATACATACTTCCTGAGGATCACTGAATTTTGACATTAGGATATCTTGTGTTCTATAAGATTAGGCAGTAAATTGGAAAGTCAAGTTTCTGAACTACTACAGGCTTAATGCATCATTCTATTTTCTGCACAATAATACTCAATATTTCAGTCTTTATGTGCTTGAATGTAGTAGTTCTCAACCCAAGAGGCATATCAAAATCACCTTGTAGACCTTTAAAATTCCAGGTGTTCAGGCCCATTTGAACTTGCTAAAACCAAAGAGGTATTCTTATATCCTGAAAATTCCAGCACATAACACCGACCCCCACAAACTAAACAATTATAATGTCTTATGTATTGCTAATTACTTTCCATAGGCAAGAGTATTATTTCCCCTCATAATAAGAGTCTTGTCTCCTTCTTTTTTTTATAAATCCCTGTCTGCTTGTAGCTTACTATATCAGACTCAGAATACATATTTGTTGACTGATGTGATTTTTAAAAGATTTATTGAAACTAAATTAAGCTACCCAATAATGGGTTAGTAGCCTGTTAGTTTTTGAGCAAAAGCATATAACATACTAAATTGTTGACAAGGATATTCAAACTGTTTATTGCTTTCACCTATTTTTTTGATGATTCTATGCAATAAGAAATTTTGCAAAGGTATGAGAAACATTTTTTTAATCGTTGTTATGTGTGCTGAAGAAAATATATTATTAACAGGAGGCCTAATTTACATTTCATATCAGAGGAAGTTGGTAGTAAAATAGTTATAGGCTCATGAGATTCAACATTAGAACTTTATATTTCCCATAATCCTATATAAACTTTGTGAACCTGCAAAAAGAATGCTTTTATGTTTGTTAGAACCACTTGCCCTAAATGGAAATGGTTTCCAAGGTATAGCAACTAAAAAAAGTGGCAGAATATTTGTAAGAATTTGTCTCATGAATAAAATACTAAAACATGGTAGTGACTTAGAAATGCAATACTGTAGGAAAAGGTAGCCTTTGCTTTTTCATAAAGTTTTCTTTTTTATCTTAAGAAATATTTTCTCCTTCATCCTCAAGAGCAACAATTGACACTGATTACTTAGCAACCGTATAAAGCATGGTATGGTCAAGCTGTGATAATGGAACCATCAATGCAGTTATAATGTACTTATGTCCTGAGGACTGTGGCTGTGAATGTAACTATGATCCAGGCTAAATCCTCTTTGCAAGTCTGGAAGGGTTAAGAGCGACTGAATAGAGCTCTTTAACACAGCAAGTCACAAGGTGAGGAAAAGGAAAATGAGGTTAAGAGAGTGATGTGATCTTTAAGAAATTCTAGATATTGTTCACATGTAAAGCCCATCATTTTATTAATTTTAACCCATAGCTAGACATTTATGATATTTAAAGTTTAATAATACTTCAAACACACACATGCTCCTCATTGTTTTTCAGGAAGTGAAAAGGGCTTTCATTATCTTTCTATTGTCAATATTAGTCATTTAAAAAAAAAATTTATCACCTGACCTGTGGTGGTGTAGTGGATAGTTTTGACCTGGAACACTGAGGTTGCCAGTTCAAAACACTGGGCTTGCCTGGTCAAGGCACATATGGGAGCTGATGCTTCCTGCTCCTCCCTCCTTCTCTCTTTCTCCCTTTCTTTCTCTCCCCTTTCTAAAATGAACAAATAAACTCTTTAAAAAATTTAAAAATTTTTGGTGTTTTGATTAATGATCATTTGCATCATATATATATACATATATATGTGTATATATACATATGTGTGTGTATATATATATGTATATATATATATTTAAATGTGTTTACCATTGTTTACTATTACCTGATCCTAGCCTTTGATCCTAACCTTGGCTCATTTTTCTATGTGATTGTTTGACTTTCCTTTATTGATTTGTATCAGCTCTTTGCATATCAGGGACATTAAAAAAATGATTGTTTCAGTCATATTTTTTACTTTAATTTTGTTTATATTATAGTTACTTTTTCTCATTTCCAAGTATTAAATTGTGTTTCTACTGGTGCTGAAAGAGGCCTTCTATACTCAAAGAATATAAAATATCAGATTCTATATTTCTTCCCAGTGTTGTATTTAAGGGAGACATTGCATTTTAATGTAGATCTTTAATTCAACTTGAATTTATTTTTATGTAGAGTTTTAAGTAGAAATATCAACACTTTTTACAAGTTGAGATGTGAACATAAAATACCCTGAAATACTTCATTATAAGCATACCCATAGCTGTGATATATCAGTCCGCATAACTGCATTTTTAGGAAGAAAATAATAAATAGTATTCTCTAGTACCAGAATATTGTGAGAAGTATAAAAAGTTAGAGAAAGTGAATTTAACTTTAGTAGGTAAACTCTCTTCTTTGAAAATAATTTCTAGAATATTTGTCACTTAGATATTCAGATATAAGCACATGCTGTTTTTAGAGCATAAACACCCATGTAAAAGGTTTAAAATCATGTATGAATATAGTATATCTTCGGTTTGACTGCTATTTGACATTGTGGAAACCTCTGCTTTCTCCCATCTATAAAGATAGACTGCTCACAAAAATTAGGGGATATTTCAAAAGTGAATATGAAGCCATAAAATATCCCCTAATTTTTGTGAGCAGTGTAGTTGAGTTGACAACATGGAACTCATTTCTAGATTTTTAAGATGGTCTCCGGATTTCATCTTTGATGTGGCTTCCCGAGACCTCCTGTTTCTGAGATTATAATGTAGTCTATAGATGATTCATTGTTTTGAATTGTGGGTGCAGAAGGTATTTTTCTTTCGCACATTGAAATAATGTGGCATTTAAGAGAGAATTGTAATTTTCACATCTCAGGTTCCTCAATTGTAATTGTATTTGCGTACTCTAATGCCACCTGAAATCAAGATGAGACTGAAATGAGAGGACAAAGGCAAGAGCCAGCATAGGTGAGCAGTGACACTGGACCTATTAAGGCCTTGCCTTTCCAATTCCTTGAAAACACATACACTATACATGGACCAGGACTATTCTATATTTCTAGCTTAATGCAAGGTAAACTGAAATAATTATGCTTCTAATTTAAAAGAATTTAGAAATAGGGTCAATATTCAAGAAGAAAAATTCTTTTTAAGAAATGTCATAAGAATTGCTATAGTCTGAATGTTTGGGTCATCTCAAAATTTATGTGTTGAAATCTTAACTCCTAAGATGATGGTATTAGAAGGTGGAGCTTGTCAGAGGTGCTTTGGTCATGAGGATGGAGCCCCGATGAATAGGATTAATGACCTCACAAAAGAGGCCTGACTTGTGGGCCCCTTCTGCCATATGAGGCAGCAAAAGAGAGCCATCCAGGAGGTGGTCTGCCTCCAGGCACCAAATCTGCTGGTAACTTGATCTTGGACTTCGTAGTCTCCAGAGCTGCGAGAAATAAATTTCGGTTTTTATAAGTCATCCATATTTGGCTATGGCAGCTGGAGCAGATAGAAAAATATTATCAGAAAAAAATAATATACAAAGCAGAATAGGAGATATTTATGTGCTGACATATGGAGTCATGATTTCAAATTTACCCGCTTAATAACTATAGGTATTAGCACTGGCTGGTTGGCTCAGTAGTAGAGCATTGACCTGGTGTGTGGATGTCCCAGCTTTGATTTCCAGTCAGTGCACACAGGAGATGCACTCATCTGCTTCTCCATCCCTCCCCCTCTTGCTTCTATCTCTCTCTCTCTTCCCTTCCTGCATCCATGGCTTGATTGGAGCGAGTTAGTGCCAGGTGCTAAGGATGACTTCATGACCTCTGCCTCAGGTGCTGAGAAGAGCTCAGTTGCTCAGCAATGGAGAAACACCCCAGATGGGCAGAGCATCACCCCTTAGTGGACTTGCTGGGTGGAGCATAGTCGGGGCATATGCAGAAGTCTGTCTTTGCCTCCCCTCCTCTTACTGAATTAAAATAATAATTAATAATAACTGTAGGTACCTGAGAAAATTACTTAACCTGTCTGTCTAAGCCTAAGGGTTTTTGTTTCTTTTTTTTATCTATAAAGTGAGCATGATAACAGCAATAACCTCATAGAAATGCTGTATGGATAATTGTTTATAGAACAATTAACACAATTATACCAATGCTTGACACACCATAACCTGTCAATACGTGTGCTTACAAATTAACCAAAGATATTTTCATATGTAACCAAGAATGGATTTCTAAGATATTATGGAAAGGCTGTCTTGGAAGAAATGTGATATGGAAGACAATATAGGAAAGTTTCTGGACTGTGTGAAGCTACTACAGTACAATACAAAGAAACATTTTAAAAAATAAGCCCCCCCCCCCACTCACCATTCCTGCAGCAAGTACTAATCTCATCAGGTCTTGCTTTAACTACAGCATGTCCATAAAGTCATGGTGCACTTTTTACCGGTCACAGGTCAAAAGTGCACCATGATTTTACGGACACACTGTATTAGCCTCTTAACTGTCCCCATTAAATAGCAATTAACCATAGTGCTTATTGTATGTCAGGCACTGTTTAAGTGCTTTAATTCACTTATCTTCCTAAGTTTTCCAAAACCTTCTGACCCATTCTGGCACCCTCCCAGGTGTCCAGTGATGGACTTCAGTAGGATTTTAGCAGCAGAGAGAAGAAAAAAACCTATTGGCTTTCCTCAGCCACCTCAGACAGGAAGTGAGACACCCGAGTGACCCTTCTAAGACAGAATTTACCACATCACCTTTCTACTGCTTCCTCCACAAAGTGTAGTTTCTCAGTTTATGACATGGTCCTGGCTCTTCTCTAGTGCTCTCCTCTCCTTTTAAGTTTTTTGGTAAACCCCCAAGCTGGCCATGTTGTTTTACTCCCTTTGCCTTTCAATACAAGGCTCTTGCCTGTCTGCCATGCTCTTCTCCTTTCTTTCCACCTGGTTGTCACACCCTCCTACTGCAAGCCTTACCTGTGAAAGGACGTTGGAAGTCTCTTCCAACTGCACACAGCCAAAGTGGAACACAGCCTCTTTGTGCTATTCCCGTATTCTGTATATTCTCAGGTGGTTGTACTCACTACTCTCTACTGAAATAACTGGTTTTCTTGTGCCTTTCATCCACTAATTAGTCATCCAAGTGACAAAAGAAAAGAACCACATGTTATTCATTTTTATATCTTTAGCATTTAGCAGAATGTCTCTTAGGCATGATTTTTCAATGGGGTGGATATCTCACCTACGGCAACAAAGCTTGGTTCTTAGGAAGGGGGTGAAAAAATCTTTGGTATCAGAATGGTGGTAATAACCCCCCAAAGAGTTGTAGTATAAGAGAAATATATAGGCTATGTGAGGTCTGAACATTTCCTAGCGAGAGGGCAGTTAGGTAAAAAAAATAATAGTCTAAAAAGCCTCCTTAGGTGCAGCATTTATGAAAAATGTTTGTGAAACACTGTTTTGAGGTAAACACTGTTAATCAAGGTTTATTTTTTATTTTATAATATTCATAAATATTTTTGAGTAAAGGAAGGAATGAATTAATTCAAACTAGTACTGACACTTACTATCTGGGTGATTTTGCGTAAGTCCTTTAACTTCCCTGATGTAATGCCTATCACAGAAGACCTGTGAAAGGTGAATGCACAGCACGCATTTGAAAACCCTGTAAACTCAAACATATGGAAATGGTATACTTACTCTTCCATGCTCCAGGACCGTGCCCCTGAAATTCCTTTCCTCGTCTTCTCTACTCAGCAACTTAAAACTGTTCATGTCCTGGATCTTTTAAAGGAAAACTGCTCTCCTGCATATATCTCTACTCTAATAAATTTCTTTATATGTCCTTACCTGGAGCCTAAAAATTTTGAGTGCTGAGTTTGTGTTTTATTCATAGATAGTAGGTACCAAAATGAGAATCAAATGAATTCCAAAAGCTGATGAGAAAATGTGAGGTCACATACTACCATGTCAGCGACAACATAGCCTCCCCAGTCCTCTCGTCACTGCTATGCAGAGTGACAATGAAAAAGCTGCCGTCCAACTGACCCACAACTGTGAGCTTACAAAGAGCCAATCTGGTAAAGCAAAAACACACCCTTTAACAAAACCTGCCTTTTGCAGACGTGCGTCACCCTAGACGCGTGCCACAGTTCTGCAATAATCTTTTCAATCAAACCCTGAAACAATTTCAGTATTCCCACTGTTTATGGGGAAGCAAGATGAAGACAAATTAGACATGGTGTCTCTCAAATTTAAATAAAAAAATAGTTCACGGAATGATTAACTGGGTTGAATCTTGTTGAAAACTAACTTAATGTGAGATTTCCAGAAGAAACTGGTGGGTTCCTCACTAGTATTTTAATTTATAAACATAATTATTTTATAATTGAATGAATGCAATCTTTATTCTTCTATAAAGTAAAAATTTTGGAATATGGAGAAAGAACTTATAGGAAGCTCAGAGGCTTGAGATGCATGCATGACTGGATCAAATCACAGGCCAGCAGGAATCCCCCCTCAGGCATTTAGCACAAGGAGTCTGGGGAGTTTTCTCTAAAAATCTCCTTTGTAATTATGCTGTATCACATTTTGCCATGGGCCTGGTCCGACTGGTGGTTTTACTGATTTACTGGCCACTGACAACATTATGAAAATAGAAGACTTAGAGCAATAATTGTCGCTGCCATGGAGGTCTCCCTGAAGACTGTCCTTACCCTGCCCTGAGTTCATGTGCTCCCCGCGGGTAATTCCTCAGTACATGTGTTTCATGGCTCGCTGACCATCAGCATGAAGGCCAGTGTCATGAACTAAATACTTGTAGCTTTGAAATTTTCAACTAACAAAATTATATACATAGTCTACTGATTGACATAAGTAAGCCAAGGCTCGTGATTAAATTAGGCCTGGACTGAAATTCTAAACATGTGACTTTCCGTTTAGGATACAAATGAAGGTTCGGTTGGACCAGCTGCATCCGATGTCAGGATGTCATGCATTACAGATGGGGACAGGAGGGTAAGTGAGCAATCGATAAAGTAAGGGTTATTAAAAATGGTTGTCTGGAAATAATCCTGCAAGGCTGTGATACCTCACTGAATGTATAGAAAACTTTTAACTTCATAAAGTAACTTTTCCAAAATTCAGTGTTTTGCAAAATTTAGCAGGAGTAAAACAGATTTAATTCCTTTCAGATTATGAAACTAATCCTAGAAAAATCACTATCTACTTGATAATTTACATATCTATAAGAGGTGTATAGAGGTAACAAAGCTCTTAATAGTATCTTTACATCATTGTAAAAATCTCTGCACACAAATCATCCTCAAAATATTATCTAATGTTGTGCTTCGAATACGGCTGTGTCTATGTACCCTTTCCCTTGGATATACACTCGGGAACAAAAGGTACAGAAACCACAAACTCAATATTGAGTATCTTTTGAAGTAAACAATCTTACTTTATGATGTAGTTGAGTGGGAGCATATTATTTTAATATTAAAAATACATAATAATGTAAGGAATACAAAATGTACATGGGTAACTAAGATTACACAGGAAACTTCAAAGAAATACCATGTTTGAGGTCAGTAAAAATAATCTGAATAAGATATATGCATGCACATCTATGCATTAGCTCAAATAATGATACCGTCATATTTTAAAATAGTATTACGCCACTTTTAGACACGAACCACGTAAGTTTCAAGGAGGTTAAATAACTTGCCCAAAACCATGTGGTTAATAATCATCAAGGTTTCATTTCAAACCTTGAATTGTGAGGCTCCGAAACAAATCCCAGGCCCTTTGCATCCACACTTGGGTGTTAGAACTCCTAATACCTAAATTCTGCTAACCACTCTCTAACCTTGTTTTCTCTTACTTTGCTTGCAGTGGAAAAGAAAAGATTTTGGGAATTATTACTTATGGCACAGTTTTTATATTTAGCATCATCTTTTATTAAATTTGTGATATGTAGAACAAATGACTGCAAAAAGCCTTGGAATTAAGTTGGGTATTTAAAACATCCAGACATGTATCAGATAAGATAGAGCCCTAATAATTTGACTTCACCTTTCTTTAGGAATGGGGAAAAGATCATGAAGTCTTTATATGGTCAGATTCTTTTTTTTTTGTCATATCTAAAATAAAAATAGCGATTGTCCTCCTCATGGCACAAATACAGATATTCCACTATGGTACAAAAGACAAAGGAAACTCCTCGAATACTGAACATTTGAGAAACCTCAATATATGAAATACAAAACACTAGGAACCATGAAAGTGGGTCCCTGAAAGGCAAGGCAGTTTATTCTGATGGGTATGATGTCGGTACATGTTTCCTTTCTCAATATTTCAACCTCTTTATTGTTTTAATCCCTTTGAAAGCAAAAAACTGCCACACATCCCCAATAACCTCGTGGGTGTGCAAACGTTTGGGAGAGATTTTCCAGCAAACCAGCAATCATCTATAAGCTAATAACTGTCAAAGGACAGAGATGATATCAAAACTAAGGTCAACACTTAGAATTGGAAACAAAAATAATCTATACTGATAAGAAATTCCTCATCCAGATAATTCAACACTTTAAAAATAACAACCCCTTTCACCTTGGCAGCTTTCGTGCAGATAAACAGAAGCCATAACACAAAACTTGTGTTTTGATAACCTTGATCTCTGGAGTCCACTGTCATTTTAAGTTCCTGGTCTAGAAAGACATATTTATTTCCCCTGAAGCTTTCAATAAAGCACAGGGAAGTCTTAGAAGATATAATAGCTCTGAAGGACCACAAAGTTATACTGCAAAACCACGTGAAGTTTTCATAATGATCTCTGTGTAGAGCTGACCAGTATGTGAAAGGCCCCAGGGATATTTGACAAATATCTTACAGATATAATAGGGAAGGAGAAACTCTTGAGGTTTCTATTTCCTTAATGTATATATATCCTGGGGCCAAATGAATATCTTTATTAGAGGCCATTTCTCAAAGAAGAGATAATGATCACAAGGGAAAAAGTAAAACCTACATATTATGAAATATTTTTAATATATGTTTGATTTTAATTGGGGGCATTTCTGGGTGTGCCAGAGAACTTATTGCACCGTGTCATATAAAAATACACACACACACACAAACACAAACCTTCAAATGAAATTGTTAAAGTTATTTTAATCCTCACGATTGACTATCTGTACTGGAAACATTATTAAACTAATTCAGCAAAACTATGTTCATTCTAGTGCTGAGTTTATCAGGCTTCGTGATGTTGGCATGTCATTTATTACTATAGCAGTTGGTTTCTTAAAATGAATGTACATGATTATAAATCTACTTATTTGTAAAGGTTTTGAGAAGATAAAAGAAAATATATATTAAAATAGTACTTAAAAAAGCAACGCAAAAGTAATCTGGCCTTGTTATTATTGTTACTAGTATTTTTTTATTTTAGTATATATTTATGAGTAATGTATACATCAAGATGATATAATGATATAATATATAAACTATAATACAAATAAACACAGAGATGAATACATATGCTTTATCTTTTATAATACTGGTAGAGGTTATTCAGAGGTAAGGTAGATAAAAAATTAAATAAAAATGTATACAATAAGTTGATTTTAATAGGGTATAGTGACATGTACCTATTTCTGAAAAATATTTTTGCTCATGAAAGTATCATAAAATATCATTATATATGAAATATTGTTCTTGCTTTATAAAGATGAAAAATATAAATTGTACAAGATCTTAATATATAAATATACTTAAACGGCTTTTTGTGGCTGAATTTGCTGAGTCTGTTATTGTGAAACACAAAGTCATTGTAAAATATACTTTGAAAACAACCTCAATTTAAAAACGTAGTAAAAGCACAAGAGGATTATTTACAGTTGTTTCTCATAAGATTAAATTAAATAATTTTACTACCTGAATATATATACTGTACTCTGAAAATTCTACTAAGAACCAACTAATAAAAGTGATTCTGTTATTGAATAATGAAGCATAATTCACTATTAAGAAAGATTTTAAGAATACCATATAAGCCTATAAACCTGAGGGTTATAAAATAAATAAATTCTGGAAAAGAAAATATTTAGAATCAGTTAGGATCTGAAGTCAGAACCAATAATTATTATGATGTCAGAAGTTAAATTTGTGTCCAACAGGAGCACTCTGAGCTTGAACAAATCTTGATGGTGTCACAGATTACAAAAGAAGAGAAAAATTGGAAGCCCAAGAGGAAGGCTGAGAGATGAATATCCAGATCAAGGCTTTTTAATTGTAGAAAATTTCAATCTCTCTCTTTTGTTTTTTTAACTTTTTACTGTGAAATCAAGTACAAGAACAGTTCTGAGAAAGTTTTTAATTAGTGTTATTTAGCAGTTAAAGCAGTAGAGAAGATGAGTAGCTCTGCTTATCTATTTTTTTAAGAATCATTTGCCTTAGTATGTTATATAAAGTAAAGAATCCCTCCAAGAACCCAGGGTCACTCCTGCTTACTGCTTTCATGGAAGGATGCAGGAAGCATCAGGCATTAGCCTGGGAAAGAGTGCTATTTAGAAGGTGTCAGAAAAAAAGTACAGCAGGACAAGAGGAATGAGAGAGGAAGGCCAAAGGGGCGTGTGCATGAGCACCAAGCAGACAGGTAGGGCTTAGGGTTAGGGTTCAAAGCTCCTAAGAGAACTGAGCACCACAAAAACAGTTCAAAGGACAGAGGTGTATACATTGTCTTCTCAAAGAAAAAGAAATATTTCCCCCAAATTTTATCTCTTTAATTGATGAATAATAGAAATTCAAATGTTCATTGTAATCTGACACATTTATGTTCCTTCCTAGAATACACTGTACTGGTCTATTTCAACAGTTGGCTCATTTTAACGCCATTTAGCCATATTTTTATTTATATTCTAGCTCCATTACATGCCATTTCTCATCAAATTCTGATCAGGTAATTTGTAAAAATCTAAAAAAGCATAACCTCTTTAAAAAAATTTAAGTCATGCCTGACCTGTGGTGGCGCAGTGGATAAAGTGTCGACCTGGGAACACTGAGGTCGCCAGTTCAAAACCCTGCACTGGTCTGGTCAAGGCACATATGGGAGTTGATGCTTCCAGCTCCTCCCCCTTTCTCTCTCTCTCTCTCTCTCTCTCTCTCTCTCTTTCACTCTGTGTCTCCTCTCTAAAATGAATTTAAAAAAATTAAAAAAAATTTAAGTCATAAAATAAAATTAAGATTAGAAATGTATACCAGGGTACCACTGGATATGATGTCCACACAAATACCAAATTAAAACAGAAGGTAAACTTGAACGACAGTGCAGCTAAACATTATTAAATCTACAAAGTTATTAACACAGGACTATTCAACCAGCTCACTCTTAGCTAGGAAAATAAGAAGAGAACGAACAATATGCAAACAGTAAAGTCTGTACATAAATAGAATCCTCAAACTCTGTGAACTGTCACTGGATATAATCTTGAAACTTGATTCTACCTGAGCTGTGGTGGTGCAGTGGATAAAGCATCCACCTGGAATGCTAAGGTCACTGGCTCAAAACCCCGGCTTTGCCTGGTCAAGGCACATATGGGAGTTGATGCTTCCTGCTCCTATCCCTGTTCTCTCTATGACTTTCTTCTCTCTCTCTCCCCCCCTCCTCTCTATTTCTCTAATAAAAAGGAATAAATAAACAAAAACCAAAAAAATAAAAGAGAAATCTGATTCCTAAGATTGTTTTTGAATACTCATACCTGTTAATTGCATTTTTCTCTGGGGTGAGATAATTGGGAATTTTAGCTTCCCTCATTATTTCTGTAACTTAAGAAAGATCACTGAAGTCAAAGAAATATATTTATACTAGAAAATATGCATTGGTTGCTCTACTTTATAGGGAAAACTAGGAATGGAGTCTGAAAGGGAGAGTGAAAAACTGACAATCTAGTTTAGGAGACGGCAAAGATGTCACCACTTCATCATGGCAGTAAGTCTAACATGGGTGCTTCTCTAGGCTGCATCAAGGTGCTTCACGGACTTTTCGGTTTTCCATCCCATTCTGGATTCCTACGTCTCTTAAAGGTTGACTAATTAAAATACCACATTTTCCTTTGTAACCTAACTAATAGTAAATTTAGTCAAAAGTTTTGTATTATTTTACTCCCACTAAATGACTGAATGGGAATCCCATGAACATGGCTCAGGGCACAAGTCACAGAGAGGCAGGTTTCCGCTGAGGTCAGCTTGAGAAAGGGAAAGGAAGGATTCTCTCCTCGAGGCTGAACAGGATAATTTTATGTGTCCCGCCAATCACAAGAGGTAAACAGCCTATATTTTAACAAGCCTTTTTTTTTTCAGTTTCCTAGCACTTTGAGGATAGCCAGCACTAGTTTACTGTCTGCTCCAAATTTTAAGTGTGGGAACTGGTTTAAAATAAACTTCAGAAAATAGGCGTTAGTTTTACATTAGTTGGTGAAAACTCACAGGAACAATCCCAGGCATTGTCACTGAATTTTGTTGGAGTGGAAGGCAAGCCAGAACTGGGGCCACTGCGACATGTTATCTCCTGAGTTTAGGATTTCAATATTCCTTCTTATTTTTCTTTTCTTTTAGTCCAATGTTATTACATGTATGCTATTTACAAGTCAAACATTATGATGATTTTTTATATTACATCACCTATTCAAAAGCATACTATATTTTAATATATCTTGGGCCACACTTCTCAAAGTTTTAAATTCTGTTTTGTTTTTGAGGGGTGAGTAGGTAGTATATTTTTGTTTACTATTCTTTTGCTTTTTCTGGCTTTCATAAGCCTTTGACTTGTTGAGAAAAAAACATATGTCTTCATAGTTAATCGCTTCTACCCTCTTAGTCATTTTATCTTTGAACTGAACCAATTTCTACTCTGTACCCTTATTTGTAGGCTTTTCGTTTGATTTTAGGACTTTTTGATTTATGGATGACAATATAGAAATTTTTTTGTATTTAAAATTAATAGATCGGTTCCAATATTTCTTGTATCTCAAGTGTTCCAACCTCTTGTTTTTCATGACTGTTTGGCTATAGTACACCTTAAAGTACCTTCTTCAGAATAGTGACTGGAAGGGAAACTTTTCGAGTTCTTGCGTTTCTGCAATTGTCTTTATTTTAACCTTACAGTTTAAGGAACTTTTTGATGGGGGATGAAATTCTATTTTCAAATCATCACCCCTCAAAATTTAAAAGGATCACTCCCTTCTCTTTACATTGTTACTAATGAAAAATTAGATGGTGCAGTAATTTTTGTATCTTTTAAATGGCTAATCTTTTTTTTCTGGAAGAACTTAGGCTCTTTGAAAAAAATTAATGTGCCTTTATAGTTGTAGGAAATTTTCTTCTGTGATTTCTTTGATTTTTCTTCCTTGCATTTTCTCATTTCTTTCCTTTTAGAATTTACATTGAGAGTATTTGACCTCCTGCATTGATTTATGTTTCTCTGTTTTCTTTTTCTAAGAGACCTCTTCAACATTATCTTCTAGGTCTTATAATAGATTTTTTAAACTGCTTTTGATATACTGTTTTTAATATACAAGGAATCTGCCTTAATTTCTGAGTATTCCCTCTGGTGAAGTGTGTGTGATTCCTTGAGCTCAGATTTAAAAAGAGATAATGCTGAAGTTAATCAAATTTGGATCATCTCTATGTTAATAAAGAGATTTAGTTTCAAAGTCATCCTATTTGATATATACTATTTTCAATATAATAGTTTTCATGTGAAATAATTAAAATGAATTAATTTCTTTCTATCATTTCATAATCTCCATAAAGTCATAACAATTATCATAATATTGTTATTTGTATTTTTATTCTTTGAAATCAATCTTATTTACATCATATAATTAATTAATTACTTTTAAGAGAAAGGCAATTCAGCATGGTAAATTTTGATTTTGTTTAACATTATCTAAATATTTTAATGCACACAACTTTGCAAAGTATATTTTAGAAATGGGAAACAACTTGAGAGATGGTGGTAGGTGCAACAAACCAGGACCTATACACAGATCTGTCTGACTCCAAAAGCTGTTGTCTTTCCATACACTACACTGCAAAGGGAAGCAGAAGTTTTAATGGCATGAAAAATTCAGGTGAATATTTTGCCTGGGAAACGCAGACTCTTGTGATACCAACAAATGGTAGTGGAAAAAAATAAGCAATAAACCTCTGTGCATATTTATGCAAACATCTTCAAACTAATCCAAGCAACACTATTGTTTATTATTGCATGGCAAGTCTTTTGTAGAATACTTATAAAAAGGGAAAGACAAATCCTTGCTTATTTGTAATGGTCATATTTTCCAGCTTCGATACTTAGCATTAGAAACTTGTTTTATTGGCTTTATTTTGCAGTACTGTATCATTCTTCATGACATCCAGAATGAATAATTAAACAGGTAACTGTGAAACACTACAGAAATTAATTTTAAGAGGACAAATGGGATCAGGGAACACAGCACACACTGCATTTTACTGAAAACACCTTCAGCCATTACACTAAATAATCCATGTCACATCCTCTGGTAATTTCCAGGGTGATTTCCTTTTGCCAGGATGAGTTATTTCTGCCACTACTTAGAGTACAATATACTCGGGATATGCATTAATAGTGAGTTTATTTTTTCAAAAGAGGAGGGACGCAGTTAATGATTTTAAGAAAAGCACCCCAATGCTGGCACCATGCCATGACATTTATTCTAAATAGTAGTGGAAGGTGTGTGTGTGTGTATGTGGCCACTGGCTTTACCAAGATCCGGGGGGTAGCTTTATTTTTTATTTTTATTTTTTTACAGGGACAGAGAGAGAGAGAGAGAGAGAGAGAGAGACAGACAGACAGACAGGAACAGAGAGAGATGAGAAGCATCAATCATCAGTTTTTCGTTGAGACACCTTAGTTGTTCATTGATTGCTTTCTCATATGTCCCTTGACCACTGGCCTTCAGCAGACCGAGTGACCCCTTGCTCGAGCCAGCGACCTTGGGTACAAGCTGGTGAGCTTCACTCAAGCCAGATGAGCCCGTGCTCAAGCTGGTGCCCTCGGGGTCTCGAACCTGGGTCCTCCGCATCCCAGTCCGACGCTCTATCCATTGCACCACCGCCTGGTCAGGTCAGGGGGGTAGCTTTTGACTTCCTTAGTGCATATACAGAAGAGGAGAAATGTAGGTGATGGGAAAGAGGGAAAAACAACTGCCCGGTCACTTGAGTGGAAGTGGGTGAACTTTGTAGAGGTTGCGGCAGGTAGCCTGTGTACCAGGACAGCACCAGGACACTCTGCATCTAGGGGGGATCTCATGACTAACTTCTTGCCAATGGAAGGCAGATGAACATGGTGAATGCTTTCTCCAGGCCTGACCATAAAACAGTCCAAGGGAACTTCAGTTTTCACTGCCTCTCTCATCTCCCACCCGCCTCCATGCTACCCTGATGGAGCAGCTGGAAGGAAAGGGCCCCAAGATGGCAGCACAGCCACACGAGGCAAGGACCGCAGAGTCCCCAGCGGATCGCAGAGGACACCCGCCCAGGAAAGCTGCCTGACCAGGAGCATTCACACTGGACTTCTCATGAGCAAGAAATAAACATTGACTGGATTCAGACACAGAGATCTGGAGGTTGTTTATCATAACTTTTAGCTGATCTTGTCGAAGATAGAGCCTAAGACATTACTCACACTGGTCTGATGGACAACTCTCTGGGATATATTTTCAATGGTCAGTGAACCCTATTAAAATGTGCACAGTGTGCCACATTCTTCTACATATTCTTTAAGGATACAGGTGACAGGTTGGCATCATACTTACAAAGTCATTATAACAATTGAAAAGGAGTCTCATGCTCCCAGTGATATCTAAGGTCTTATTATGTATATATTCCAAAAGTAGATTTCTAGGCCACTTGGGGTTTAAAACTCTATTTTATTTGAAATAGTAGCAGAAGAAAGTAAACATAACCAGAAGGCATCCTGAGATGTAACAGTCAAATGAGGAAAATAACCCCCAAATGACAGCTTTAGAGATCTAGGGAGAAGTTGTAAGCAAACACCTTACTAGGCTCTTTTTTACTCCCCTCCCTGATTCTTTGTATGTGTGCTATTCTCATGAACTGTATTTTCTGCACACACATGATCTCCTGCAACACAAAACTAGCTCTTCATACATATAATCTGAGGAAGGCCAAGCTCTGGAACAGTTCTTTGTCCCTTTGGTAAGAATGTTTTAGCATCATGGTGGAAATTAATAACTCTTCACAGTTGGTTCCTTAAATCTGTTGTCTTGCCCATTTTTCTCTGTCCTTTTGTTATTGTAATTCATAACTGCATATTTGCAACCACATACGAATGATATCTCTTTCTCGTCTAAGAAGAAGACTGAGAAATGCCACCTAGGTGAGTATAAAGCCCTTTGCCTGTTTCCCGAATGCCAGCAGATTTCTAACTGTCCTGATTCTGACTTCCTCCCATGGTTGGTGTTCAAGGTTCCTATGATGTGACTCTTATTGAGGCTACATCTAATGTAACAGGTTTGATAAAATGGGGGAGGGGTGTCAATGGGGAGGATGTAATTGCTGTATTTGCCTACCCTGCAATAGGCATTCCTCATGGTGTACACAAAATTGTCTAATCTCCTTATTTTTCTCACTACTCTTATTAATACAAATCAAGATTTATATAGTTCTGGTCTCAATAACCATACAAATTATATGACTACAGTGTATTGAGCACCTATTGTATTTAGGGCTTACTTTTGGCTTTGGCAGAATCAGAATAAATTATATTTTAAATTCTATAACAAATAAAGAAAAGAATACTTATTGAGCATGTTCAGATCTTACCGAAACTCTGAGAACTATTATTCTGATTTTACAGATTATTAACATGAGATTCAGAGAATTTAAGTATTATATCCAATGTTACACAGCAGGTGAATGAGAAATTTGAGGGTTAAATATACTTCCCACAACATCCAAAAATGAAGCAATGTTCACAAAGTCCTTCATCAAAGCAAAGATAAAGCAAGGGTGCAACTTTCTTGGTTTCTTCCATTTAAACTTTATACTTTAAAAGCATTTTCTATTAGCCTGACCAGGCAGTGGTACAATCGATAGAGCATAGGACTGGGACGCAGAGGAGTCAGATTCGAAACCACGAGTTCGTCAGCTTGAATGCAGGGCCACTGGCTTGAGTGTAGGATCATAGACATGACCTCATGCTCACTGATTTGAGCTTAAGGGTGGCTGGCTTGAAGCCCAGGTCGCTGTCTTGAGCAAGGGGTGACTGGCTGGGCTAAAGACCCCCAGTTAAGACACATATGAGAAAGCAATCAATGAACAACTAAGGAGCCACAACAAAGAATTGATGCTTCTCATCTCTCTCCCTTTCAGTCTGTCTCTCTTTCTGTCTCTGTCACCAAAAATTAAAAAAAAATAGCATTTTTTATTAGGACAAATTACGGTGTTGCTGATCACCAATATCTCAGAAATATTATTCAACATTTTTAATGTCTGTAATGTTCCTAGTAATATTATTTTCTTTGTATTTGTAAATTTTCTTTGTTTTATAAAACATTTATAAGCTAATAAACATCAATATTTGAATAAATTTAAAATATTTTTAAATCCTATCTTAGAATTTACATTATCCAAGGTTAATTTTAGCATTTTAGAAAGAGAAATAAAAGTACTTTTAAAAATATTTTTCTTTAAAAACTCATATACATTTCTTTTAAAAAATCTTTTATTCTCTCATTGAAATTTACGCTTTGTCCAATTTAGATAGAGATAAATATAGAATTCAAAAAATACTTAAAGAGGTGAATCACATTATTTAGATTTAGAAAATTACAAATTTCTAGAAATAAAGGTGAAAAGTCTGAAAGTAAGAGAGGAGATATTCTTGCTAGACCCAGGAGAAGTAATGAATTTCTGATAAGACTGTAAAGAATGACAGGTTATTTTTTTCTTTGAAATATTCTGAATACTTATTTTCCTGGGATTAGGGTAAATATATGAAATTATCCCTCATAGATTTAATCATAATCTATTTCAGCATTATCATTCCATTGAAATCCATTAAGTAATATCAATACTGGATTTTATACATTTCTAGATCTTTCCACCAAGTTAAAGTGTTTTTATATGTTAGAATACATGTGTGTTATAGAACACACATGCATTAATATGCATGCTTTTTTAAAGGGTAATTATATATATATATATATATATATATATATATATATATATATATATATGAAGGGACTTTGTGACTTTTGCAGTGTCATGAATGAAGTGAAAAAGAAATTTTATAGAAAATGTAATAAGTTAGTGATCTATTTACTTTTATTTTAAAGTGTCATGACACATAGCAACCAGCTTCAAATTTGCTATTTTCTAAACAGAAGATGTCTTTGAATAAAAGCATTTTGAGAAAAGCCTTTACTCAGTGATATACAAAATTCCCTACTAAAGTATATTTTATATTTTACTTTGAAATTGTTTTATTTTTAAAAATATGTCTCCCTTAAGTAAAAGCACTTAAATCATCTTTCATCTGAGCTTATGGTAAGGATGCTAAGAGGATTCTATTCCAAAGCACAATGGATCTCAAACATCAAATAAATCTCCAACTGCACATGAACCCAAAGGAAAGGCCCATCACCAGCATTTCCTATGTATCACAGTGGCTTTTTACAAATAAGTAGATACTCTTAAGCTAACTAGTTAAAGGTGCATGCCTTATGTAGAGTCAAAATTCTTAGCACTTTCATATCAATCCCGGGAAATGCAGCTTGCATTATGCAGTCAGAATTCCAATTTCTTCTTTAGGGTACACTCGCACAGCAAAAGGAAGAGGTAAGTTGATGGAAAAGGACTTGGTACAGCTTTTTTCTCCATCTCCAATATGGAGACAAAGAGAAGGCATCTCTTTTCAGAATTGCTGTCGCCATAGTGTTGCATGCTTTTCTAATTCTGATATTGGACTGCAGCAATCTATTCTGTGAGCACCAGCTTTGAGGACTCGCTGGTGCAGAACAGGGCCACACAAGCCATTTGAAATGTGAGAGCCATGCCGTGCCTTGCGAGCTGTACCAGTTACATATTTGCTTCCAAACGAAGTTAAGTTGATGTGTTCCAAAAGGCGCTGTATTAATAAATTCTGGTTTCCTTAGAAATGGGCCATCTTTATGCAGCTCAGCTGGTTTGCTGCTGCTAACAGTCCCTGTGTTTATATTTCAGGGACATGAGGAGCAGTGGGCCTAAGCTGTAGCTTCCCACCTGTTTCAATCCAAATATTCTTCTGGACTAGTTCAGGATCTTTTGTGTGAGAAGCACAGCTCCTCCCATATTGGTTTAGATAACACAGGAAATTAAAATACACTGTTATTATAGTTGTATGACTCTAATTAGTTTGAATGTTTAAAAAGGGCTTAAGTTATAAACTATGTATTACACTGCAGTAAACGGGACTGTGTGGATACATCAAATCACTGTTCTCTGAACTGTTCAGAGATCGGCATGAACAGCATATACGGATACTTAGGTCAAAATGACAGAGGCTTAGTAAACAACTCTACACATTAAAAAGAGCTAAAGAACTTTCCAGAGCTAGTTTGCACAGTTTTAACAAATGAAAATCATGGCAAAATGAAATACATGTCTCACCGCCTTCTGAACAGCTGTTATTTTCCACCTAACATTTCTTATAAAATCTTTCAGATCTTTGTTACTGCAACAGAAAATTGTACCATGTTAAAAAGAAAAAAGTGCATATTCCTGGAGAAAAGAATGGTTTTAAATTGGGTCTTTTCTACATATATACCAACCATACCCCTGCTGTTATTCTAAACAAAATCAATACATACAGAAAGAAGCCTTGGAGATGCTAACAAAGTTTATCTGAAGACACTTCTTTAAATCACATACAATCAACGGAGATTTGCTACCAACTAGGCTGGACTGTCATCTTGCAAAACACAAGAAGTAATGATGAACCAGTGGCCATTAAAGCTCCCAGGAAAAAAGTTCCTATAGGCTATCTATATATTTTTTAAGATGATAAATAAGAACAGTAAGGACTTATTGATTTCTCACCCTTGCAAAGATAACTGAGAGGCAGGGCGATATTACTTGGAGCAGTTGCACAGTATTATAGCACAACTTTTATTTTTAAAAGAAACACTGCACCATCTTGCAAATAGAGACACAAAGAAGAACTACAGTCCCAATTAGGACAAAATCAGCCACTCTAGGCAGTAAAACAACAGGAGGCATCACAATATCGATACCTGAGAAATACTGCCACTTGTTATCTAACCATATCGCTCACTCAAAACATGACCCAGGAGAATCGGAGCCAGCTAAACACTTCAGAAACCATCCAGGGCCGTATGGCACACCATTCTTTCAGACCTCAGGAGTAAAAGTTAGCCAGGGCCTACTGACATACTAAAATGATTTATTAGCACAGGCCTGAACTAATGCATTCTGCTTTACAACTCTCCTGGCAGTCTGGGGGAGAGGCTGCGTTTATTACCTACAGTGCATAATGCCCGCTGAAGAGCTCTGTATTATTCATTAGACTGCCTTTTTTGTGCCATCATAATGCTGATAAATTATGAAAAAATGCATATTTTATTTCAATTTATAACATATTGTTGTATACATATCGATACATCACGCTGCGGCAGGCAGAGCAAGTATTGCTGACAGCTGTTGACATGCTTCAATAAAGACCAAACAAAGGGGCTTCACCAATAATCCTAAGTCACAACTAGCATTTCAAATAAAAAGGCACTTCTTTCTCTCATAATATTTAGAGGGGATTTGCAGAAATGTCAATGCTATTTAAGGGAGAAACTTTGGCTAAAGTCCCGAGAAATCATTTTCTACCCCAATTCACCAGGGTGGTCTGAAATAGAAAGGCATTTGCAGGAAATGTGGGTCCCAAATAAAGAACATGAAGTCTAATTAATGAAGAAGATGTCCTATCAGGGTTTTCTATTATTATATTTTATTTTTCTTTTCTTGCCTCAGATGATGAGGTGCTTCTTGCTAAAACATTCTGAGAAGACCCTTAGAAAAGAATTTGACTTTGGGTAATGGGTATACAACATAATTTACTGTCTAAATAATGTGGAGATGTTTTCTCTACATCTATGTACTCTGGATGACAAATATCACCCTGTAAAATTTAGTTGTCTAAATAAAAAAAAAGAATAGAGATTTTTTCATTAATTTAAACTTCCTTTGAATTTTTTTGTTTTTCAAGTTAATTTCTTATTAGTCTGACTGCATAGTGAAATAGTGTTTGGATCTTTCTAAATAAATTTTCTTTGTCATTTTTCTTTTTAAATTTCATATACAAAGTAAGTGGATCTCAAACTTTTTGAAGTCAGGGCGCATTTAAAACCCTACAAATAAATTGTAGATGCACTATATATACAAATTTCTGAGAAATATGTTATGATAATTAAGTCAAATCTTAAAGAAAAAATATAAAGTCTAAACATGCTTTTAGGTAATTAAATGAAATAAATATGACAAAATTAAACTTATTCTGACATTAAAAAACATTTTATGCTACATTTTTTGAGTTATGCTTTTTAGAATTTGTAAAAAAGAAGGGTTAAAATTTTTTTTAAATGACAAAAAGTTATCTTTATATATATAGATACATTCTTAGCTAGATTTAGTAAATTCAGCAGGTCCCAGTGCAAATGTGTTCAGTTTTTTTCATTCTTGTGTTTATGAGAAACATGAGCCTGATGTGTCCTAGAGATTTCTTCAATGTGTGAGCATATATTTGAAATGCAAACTCTCATTTTCTTGTCAATACATTGAAGAATTCCTCTCTTTTTACTCTTAATTGTGTTGAGTGTAGAAAATACTAATTCACATAAATTGGATGTAGAAAATTGTAATAAAATGTTCAAAGCTTTTTTACATATTGACACATATTCTTTTATAGAAATCCAAAAGGCTTCAAAAGACAATTCTTTATGTTTAATCATCAATCCACAATCAGTGGATATAGCTGCCAGTTCTTCTCTTCTGTTAATGTTAAATCAAAATCACTTGAAGCTTCCATGAATGGGTTTCTAATCAAATCATATTGTTCAGTTTTAAGTGACGGGAAATGCTATAAATTAAATTCTGCCCATCAACCTTCAAATCCTATTTTATTTACACTTAACTTTTTCTCACTTCCAGAATCAGATTCTTCAATATCACGCTTCTTTTTGAGAAATCTATTTTATTTGGGTGTATTTATCTAAAAATAATATAATGATGTGTTAAAAAAAAGAGTGGTAGTTCCATAATGAAATGGTGCAATAGAGTAACTATATTTATTTTTATATCTGGGCACATGCTGTGAACCAGCGCAGCTAGTAATTTCAGGTCCCGAGTTGAAATGGTGCGGAATTAAGAAAATGCAGGGTTGGGAGGCTCTGTAATTGTCGCTGGCAAGAACAAAGCATGCCCAAAAACCGCATCTTGCTTTATTTATAGGGCAAAGTGAGGTCATTAGCAAATCTTAACTTTACAACAAACAAAGGATAGAAGGAATTTGCCTCCAGTCTTTCTGGGAAACATGGGGGGTGTGGTAAACAATCCAGCACCACAGTTTAACAATGTTTTGCAACCTAATCAGGCAAGTGAGTTAAGAGGTTGGGTAGACTGTCAGCTTACAGCCAATTCCCCATACCTCTGTCCCCCTAAAATCTAAACTCCAAAACCCCTGTTGGTTTTTTGGTCCCCAACAGGCACATAATTCTCTGGAATACCATAGGGTGCACCTAGAAATCTTCTAGGGTGCATCAGTGCACCCTGGTGCACACTTTGAGAACCACTGTACTAAGGTATAGTTTAAGTATAATGACTAAAAGTAAATCTGGGTTAATGGATACTTTTAATTAGGGCAAGTTTCTTTTAGACATCAAGAATTGATGCAATTCTGAGCTGAAAAAGATCTGAGAACTCATCAGTTTTACCACTTCATTTAGAAAATTGAAATCTGAGCTTATAAATGAAGTGATTTGCTCTGATTCTACCTCTAACAGGGCCACAGTTAGAACACAGGTTTGTCTTTTAGTTCAGTTTATTATTCCCAGTGGCCTTTTGGAGTTTAAAAATGTTATTTTATGTATATGTATGTATGTATGTCTGTGTGGGTATGTAATGATTAAATAAGTTAAATAAAGTTAAATGATTTAAATAATGTTTGAATGCAGTGATCTATTTCTGCTTATCACAATTTCAGGAGGTGGTGTTGCCTGGGGCCCTCTACAGAGGCTAGCTAGAATCAGCAGACTACAAAAGCTACCTTGCATGTGCCTTCACATCTAAGTAAACAGAATTGGAAAAAGAAAGAGATATTATTTCCAAACCTGGATAACATAAAGGCTATTAAAATAAAGTAAAAAATATTAAATAATCGATATAAAACAATATGCCATATATTGAAAAACATAAAAGGTCATCATTTCTGTGTGTTGGAAGGGGTGTCTCATCATGTCATCAAACCCATTTACCACAATAAAAGCCTCAATTGCTGCAACAAAAGTCATGCTGTCATAATGCTCTCAACTGCCCTGAGGGTCCTCTGCAAACAGAGTGTCAGTGACAAAGACTTCTCATGAACACCCAAACATTTACTCTGCCTGCTTGCTGTTGACACATCCATGTACACATCAGACAGCCACACTGAGAGAACCAAAAGCTTTCCCAGGGATAAGCTGGGAAATATTTTTGAAAAAAAAAGGAGGGGTCTCTAAAAGAGTGGGGAGAGGCAATTCTCCTCTTACTGCTGAAGCTGGCAGTGAGCTGCCTCTAGACATAATAGTACCAGTAAAGAAAAAATGGGACCTTCTGAGCTACCAAATCCTTATTTAGAATCAACCTTAGAACCTAAGTCAGAATTTTTGTTGCTATTTTCCACTAAGTAAGACAGTCCTTCAGAGTAACAGAGAAATAAATCTTCAAATTTTAAAGAAATCTTTGTATGCACCTTGCAGGGGCCCTTTTAATGAATCAGTATTGTCTTATTTATTTTATTTCAAATATTATTACAATTATCTTAAACTCTGTTAATTTGTTTCAACAAATCTTCTTTACCTCCATCAAAAGCATTAGTGTTCACATATAAATGGTTATATGTTTCATTTCCACACTTTCAGTTTTAAAAATTCACACTTTCCCCAGGTTGAACCCAGCATCAGTTAATTGTTTCACCTGAGGACAGAGAGACTTAAGTAAAAAATAAAATGAAAAATAATGCAGCTTTCTCTAAAGAAACCCAAATAGAAACTAATGGATTCAATAATACTCGCTCCAACCTATTACTGGGAATTAACCTTTATCTTTGACCAACAACAGCCATCATGTTTTTATCAAATGAAGATTTGCTGCTTCTCATTTAGGTCCATAAATTGTGCTAAGGTGTTTTAGCTCTTGAAATTTTAATAACGGCCTACTTTATATGAATACGATCAATGCTAAAATAACTAGCATTTAAAATTTTTCTTTTCCTTTTATTAATTGTTTGATTTGTCATTCTTAAATTCTTTTGAGATGAATGGACCCTTACAAGTCTCTCTAGTTCAACATTTGTATTTTATAGATAAAATGACATGTCAATACTTGTCAAGAATGTTTGATTTGCTTCAGATGTGACTAGAGAGTGGTTCTCAAGCTTTATCAGCTCAAACACTTGAAAAAACAATGTGTACCCAAGCCCCATGTGTCTGAGTTCCCTCAGTGCTTTGAAATTCACTAAACAAGTATCATCACACATTGCTATTTTCACATTACACTGCCTTATTTCTTTCCATTGATTTGATTTGAGAGGGAAAGGAAAGGAAAGGAAAGAAAAGGAGGGAGAGAGAGAGAAAAAGAAGCATAACCTCGCCATTCCACCCAGTTGCTTCATTCAGTTTTGCACTCATTGTTTGCTCTCATATGTGCCCTGATCAGTGATTGAACTTGCAACCTTGGCACAGATGGTGCTCTATTCACTGAGCAACCTGGCCAGGGCTGCTTTATTTTTTAAAATTAAATTTATTGGGTGACATTGATTAATAAAACTATATAGGTTTTCAGGTTTATAATTCTATAATACATCATCTGGATGATGTCCCAGAAATCCTTCAGGGTCACCAATGCGACAGGATCTTTAAATGGGCCCTGTTCTCTCTCTGTGTTTGACTGAAGGCATAAAGGAGGTTGAATGAAGAGCCATTATCCCTACAACCTGAGTGAATGCTAACTTACCATGCAGGAGCTGAAAAAATGATGTCCAAAAGCAAATACTGAGACCCTTAACTCAGCCTGTACTTGGAAGGTATTTAGAAATTAGAGGAGTCAAGAAGTAGACCTTTAGGAATATGTTTTCTTAGGTTTTTGGCGTGCTGCAGCATTTTTGCACGGTTCCCTCAGTTCTAGATGAGTCAGAGGAGTTTTAAGGGAACCAATGGGGAATGCTTAACTTTGAAGTGGGGAGTTTTGATTATTAAGAGACCATTTTTGTAATTAGAAGTCACTGAAGCTTTCGGATTGCTTTGATATTCATAGAAATAACAGGCCTGCCCAGCAGTCTTAGGGACAGCAGAAGGGAAAATACTGCCTCCCACTGCACTCTATTGAGCTGTGCTCCTTCCAGGTAATTGTTACACAAAGTAACCTTTGTTAAGTCAATAAACCTGCTCATTTAGCAAACTGCTAAGATTAAGTAATGCTTGTACATTAACGAATCTCAACGATTAACCTTCTGCACAAAAGAAATTGAAAATTGGTGGAAAACATCATTCTGGATAGAAAGATGACAACTTTTCTTGATATTGCATCTTATATCTATTTTTTCTTCCCTAACTTCTGAATATACTGTAAGACTTAGCATGGAGCCTCCGTTCCATTCAGTCTTCTTTCCTTAGAGGTAATAAATATATCAAAGGGTATAAATGATTATAACTTTGAGCATATCCCAGGCACAGGAGGAAAAGAATCACCTAAGTGTCCAGGCAAACATATTAAGTGTCAAAGGTCTGTGCTGACTTACGGCCACAGCTTTTACATCTAAGAGTGCTATTAGCATAATTGGCTTTTGGATCAGATGGAGGCCATTAGATTTAAATTCTATGCTGAGAACTAAAATGTCTAACTAATATCCCTTTTATTTTACATTACTTTTCACTTGCTCACATAAATTATTTTCCTCTCTCCTGGACATAAAGGGGAAAAAAATCGTTTCTACCCACACAAAGCCTCTGTGTGTGAATTCTATTCGTGGCTGCTAATCTACCAAAGAGAAATTGATTCCCTCTGCCAAACACTGCTTTTTCTACACACCAAAGAGCAACAGAGTATCCTCAGTCGCTGCAACCAGGGCCATTCCCCAATCTTATTTCAGCTGAGGTCACACTTTCATTCCAGCAGTCAGTCTAGATCAGTATCGCCACAGCTGGAGATCACTGATTAGTCTAGTGATTCTAGTCAACTGAGTTGGACCAGGTGAGGATTCGCCACAGTGAGCAGAAGGGGGAGAAGAAACTGAGATGAGAGCTCACCATCTGTCTGTGGACACCATACCTGGACTGGGAATAAGCCCCTGCACTCACAACACAGGGAATCCAAGCTGCCCCTTCCCCCAACGAGGAACTCACACACAGTGCCACTGAGCTCAAGTATCCACCCTACCCTCACACCCGTTTTACTTTCAGCACTAGTTCTGTATTGAGAGGCAAGAGGATTTTATATTTTTGGTATTGTTACTTAACCAAATCCCATAAAAAGGAAAAAGACTTCACTGGATGGAACACGGAGTTTTTGGCCCAAATTCAGAGGCTTGGGTACTCTGCCATCTGCTGGAGTATATACAGAATGTTTTGAAATTTCCATATGCTCTCATTACTGGAATTTTCTGATATTTTCATTGTTCAGCTGGATTTATGAAGTTGAAGTTTTAAAAATTGCAAGTTAATAGAAAATATTCAAGTCACTGCTAGAAATGAATCTTTTAAAATTAAGAGTCGATTTAGATTTAGAGAGAAGTTGTGAATATATTACAGCGGTTGCACGTCCTCACACCCTGTTCCCCTCATTGCTTTCATCTTTCGTGAGTGTAGTACGTGCATCACACCCACAACATTGATGTATTACTATTAACTAAAGTAGAAATGGATCTTTAAAAAGAGAAAATAATGACTGTTACTGACTCTAGTTATCCATACAAATGTAAGGAACCACAAACAGGCGGGTAATAACAGTAGCTAACATTCCTGCCTGGCACTGTGATACCTGCTTTCCATCCATTGTCTCACATAATTATCACAGCAGCCCACTCATAGGTGTTACTACAGTGTTATCTCAATTTTCCTAGTCAAGAGAATAAAGCTTGGAACGATATTGGCCCTAACATTAAGAGCTGTGTGAATAAATTTGGGGCAAATTTTATTCAAATAACCCCTCTTAAATGTATTGCAAGGTTTTAATCAATAAATACATGGAAAACATTTAGAAGAGTCAAAGGTATATATTAAATATAAAATAATACCTGGGTCTATCTGAGAACAGAATATACTCCTCAAGCTCTTATAATATACTAAGGAGAGTTTGTAAAAGCCTACTTCATGTGGAAGAGTGATACCTCCTGCTTTATTTTTTCTTTTTAAGATTGCTGAGGCTATTTGTGTTCTTTTTTGGTTCCATATAAATTTTCGGAATATGTGTTCTATATCTTTGAAGTATGTCATTGGAATTTTAATTGGTATTGCATTGAATTTAAATTGCTTTGGGTAATATAGACATTTTAATGATGTTTATTCTTCCTAACCATGAGCATGGTATATTCTTACTACAAGGCCATTGTACTCAAGACAGCCTGGTACTGGCATAAGAACAGGCAAATAGATCAATGGAACCCAGAAATAAACCCACACCTTTATGGACAACTGATATTTGACAAAGGAGGAAAGAATATACAATGGAGTAAAGACAGCCTCTTTAACAAATGCTGTTGGGAAAATTGGACATCTACCTGCAAAAAAATGAAACTAGACCATCAACTTTCACCATTCACAAAAACAAACTCAAAATGGATAAAAGACTTAAATGTAAGCCATGAAACTATAAGCATCTTAGAAGAAAACATAGGCAGCAAGCTCTCCGACATCTGTCGCAGCAATATATTTGCCGATTTATCTCCACAGGCAAATGAAATAAAAGGCAAGATAAACTAATGGGACAATATCAAACTAAAAAGTTTTTGCACAGCTAAAGACAATAAGAACAGAATAAAAAGACAAACCACACAATGGGAGAACATATTCGACAACACGTCTGATAAGGGGTTAATAAACAAAATTTATAAAGAACTTACAAAACTCAACACCAGGAAGACAATCCAATCAAAAAATGGGCAAACAAAATGAATAGAAACTTCTCCAGAGAGGACATACAGATGGCCAATAGGCATATGAAAAAATGCTCAACATCACTAATCATTACAGCAATGCAAATTAAAACCACAATGAGATATCACCTCACAACAGTCAGAATGGCGCTCATCAGCAAAACAACACTGAACAAGTGCTGGCGAGGATGTGGAGAAAAGGGAACCCTCCTGCACTGCTGGTGGGAATGCAGACTGGTGTAGCCACTGTGGAAAACAGTATGGAGATTCCTCAAAAAATTAAAAATTGAACTGCCTTTTGACCCAGCTATCCCACTTTTAGGAATATACCCTAAGAACACCATAGCACTGTTCGAAAAGAAGAAATGCGCCCCCATGTTCGTGACAGCATTGTTCACAATAGCGAAGATCTGGAAACAGCCCAAGTGTCCGTCAGAGAATGAGTGGATTAAAAAGCTTTGGTACATATATACTATGGAATACTACTCAGCCATAAGAAATGATGACATCGGATCATTTACAACAAAATGGATGGACCTTTATAACATTATACAGAGTGAAATAAGTAAAACAGAAAAAAACTGAGAACTGCATGATTTCATACATAGGTGGGACATAAAAGCGAGACTATGAGACATGGACAAGAGTGTGGTGGTTACGGGGTGGGGGAGGAAGGAGAGGGAGGGAGAGCAGGGAGGGGAGGTGCACAAAGAAAACCAGATAGAAGGTGACAGAGGACAATTTGACTTTGTGTGATGGGTATGCAACATAATTGAATAAGATAACCTAGAGATGTTTTCTTTGAACACATGTACCCTGATTTATTAATGTCACCCCATTAAAATTAATAAAAGAAAAGGAAAACCTATTTCATGTAAACTATTTTCTCTTAAGGTGTCTAATCCCTTACTCTGTTGTATTAGGTCTGTGTTTCTCTTTCTCTCTTTTCATTATCATCACTCCCTACTTCCCTATTGAAATCCTAATACCACAGATATACTGTTACATTTGTTTATACATCATGGTCCTTTGGAGGGTCACAAACCATTGTAACATCTGTTTTTATGCCCCCAAGAACAATTTTTATCGCTTTTGGGCTGATAATCATCCCCATTGTGAATACTCCAGGCTCATCTCAAGTTCACCCTTCCTCTTAATAACTATAAAACTGAAGCTAGTCAACCACATCCACCTAGATAGAATGATATAAACCCAGAGCTCCCCGTGCCTGTAAACTTTGCTCAGCTCTGGAACTCACAGTCTCCACTTTTCTCATATCCATCTGAATCACCTTCGGTCTTCACACAAAGCCGTGCCTTTCTAAGTGATTTTCTTAGGTTCAATTATGCTCCATTTTTCTTACAACAAAACTCCTTTACACATATCACTGTGGCTTTTATTAGAAAGCTCAGATATGAGAAGCCCTGGCTGGTTGGTTCAGTGGTACAGCGTCAGTCCAGCATGTGGATGTCCTGGGTTTGATTCCAAGTTGGGGCACACAGGAGAAGCGCCCATCTGCTTCTCCACCCTTCCCCCTCTCCTTTCTCTCTATCTCCTTTTCCCCTCCTGCAGCTAAGGCTCCACTGGAGCAAAGTTGGCCCGGGCACTGAGGATGGCTCCATGGCCTCCCACCCAGGTGCTAAAAAAAAACAAAAGAAACGACTCAGGTTGCAATGAAGCAAGGGAGCCGGTTGGATCCTTGTTGGGTGGATCGCGGTTGCGGTGCATGTGGGAGTATGTCTCTGCTTCACCTCCTCTCACTAAAAACAAACAAACAAGAGCTCAGATATTAGAAAGGTCTCTCTTAGTGTGGACAGTCATATATGAGTTTGAATCCTATCACTTCATTTAATCTATATCTTGACTTATAATAATATCTCAGATAGATTTTTTTTTACTACAACATATTCTCATACAATTTTAGAGGAGATAAATAAGAAAACATAAAACATATAGAATAGACCTTAGCATGTAGTAGGTAAGGATGTCTACTGGAGGGACTCTAATTCCTGCCTCTCTACCATGTCATTCCATGAGCCCTTGTAAGTTTATTGTTTAACCTACTGCAAAGCTCATGCTATTGGCTGTCCGAATTTTTAATAACATACAAAAACTGAATGTTTGAATTTTTTACAATTATAATTAAAAATATATTGGACTTACATTCTAGTGGAGGTATATTTCTAGTAAACTGATAAATATAAAAACATACCAAGTGCTCATAATATTATGGGGAAAATAATGCAGGTAGAGTGTCAGGATAGGGGGAAAATGCTAATTTTTATGAGGTGATCATACAGGGCCTACCTGAAATATGAACTTTTATAAAAGACTTAACTAAAATGAGGAAATGAACCACACACTTCAGTATAAATGTCATTAAGCATATCCACTTTCTTTCTCAGAGTTGCCTCTAATGTAAATTTGATCCTATGTCAATCAATGTCTTGAGCATAGTCATGAAATTAAATGTAGAATAGCTTGGTTAAAGAACTAACTCTTAACTCCAAGCTATAGAGATAGTTTAGCTCTCCCCACTGATACTGACCCATTAATTAGTCTCTGGTTATGAGTTACTTAAATGTATATAGTCAGCCAACATTTACTGTGTGTAAGAATTCAGTGAGACCCTTGGCAAAAATTTGGGTGAATTCAGAGTATTTTTACCTACCATAATTAGCTTGTAGCTTGTCAGCCTAGGGATCCAATAAAAAGGAAAACTTCAATGAGGTCTGGGGAGCCAACAGGCAGAGATGCTGTGATGGCCGAAGGATCACCTCTAATGTCCCTGCGAGTCCACCGTACAATACTTGCTTCCAAATTATTCTCTAGTTTAGATAATTTACTAACTCGGGATCTTTTATTCTTTCTAGTTTCAACTAGAAAGTATTAGCTAACACAAACAAGCTCAGCACTTTAAAGGTTTTCCATTTATAGATATCTAATCAACATATTTAAATTTATTTTTATTGAATTTATTGGGGTGACACTGAGTAATAAAATTATATAGGTTTCAGATGTACAACTCTAAAATACATCATCTGTATATTGTACTGTGTGTTCACCACCCAAAGTCAGGTCTCCTTCTATCACCATTTTCCCCCCTTTATCATTCTCCTTCCCCAAATCCCTCCCTCCAGAAATCACCACTGTTGTCTGTTCCATGAGTTTTTCTTTCTTCTTTGCTTAATACTTTTACCTCTTTCACCCAGCCCCACAACCCCCATACCCTCTGAAAGCTGTCAATTTAAAATGAACCTTGATACCATGCCAATTTAATTTTTTATTTATTTTTAATTATATTAATCCACTTTAGAGAGGAAGGAGAGAGAGAGAGAGAGAAGGGGGAGGAACAGGAAATATCAACTCCTATATGTGCCTTGACCAGGCAAGCCCAAGGTTTCAAACTGGCAACCTCAGCATTCCAGGCCAATGTTTTATCCACTGCGCCACCACAGGTCAGGTGCCAACTTAATTCTTAAAAGATTGATTATTTTAGATAATGTTTGGAATTGAAGAAGTTATAAAGTCAGTAATTTTAAATACACAATACACAGAGCAGTTATTAAAAATATATTATTGTTCTATAAAAAATACAAAACTGATATTCCTAAAGAAAAATTTCAGCTTTACTCAGTCATTAGGATGACCTACTTTTGACATGTGGTTACAATTTATTCTACCACTTACTGGTGATATAGTTATCCCAGTTCAAAATGAAAAAAAAATAATGTTCTCACTTATAAGGTTATACGAACTTACTTGAAATGCCATGTTCTACATCGAAGAAGGCAAGACCCCTTTTATGACAAAGGGAAGAAAAAGCAGTGTGTACCCCGGATTTCCATGGTTGCTGACCAAGCTTGCCTTCATAGATTTACACTTTGGGGCTTGATGCATTGAGAAAAATGATAAATGATAATGGGATGACATTAAGGCATAATTGCTGAACTAGTTCTTTGGCATCTGCTGCAGTGAAGGTAAATTTAATGATAAATTACATGCATTTGGTGGTTTTCCAGTACAATAAGACATGTATTAAAAATCCACCCAAGTTTTTGCTGATAAAACTAAAAAAATATTTTACCAATCAAAAAAATAATTTTAGATTTTGTTATTTTTAGGTATTCTAAAATTCCTAAAACTACTCCTTCCACTTAAACATACATTTTCTTCAGTGAAATACATTAATTTGCTTCTGCACCACTTTTAGAATAATGTCTTATCTCTGAAGCTCCTTACTAACTCCCTTTTCACTTGCCCTGTCTCTGTTTATGATTTAGGTTTAACTTGCAGAGAAAGCTTCTTGTAGTTTTTTATTATGCCACACGATTTCCTTCTTCTCTGTTCTGAATTCCTTACTTCTTCTCTTTCACAAAAGTCTTTTCCTCTTCAGAAGTCAGGGGAACTGACTTTTCAGGGTTTAGTTGTAATGGCTTTCACTACACACCCACACACACCCCATCCCCCACCAATCAGGTAGGATCATTCTTTCTTTTTTTAAAACTGTCTCATGCATGCTTCCAGTATTATGCAGGCTGTGGCAAAAGTAGCTTTACAGTTGTGAGTATGTGAAACTGTTTATCCTTGTACTATGATTTATTAATTATTGTATTATTTTCTATATGAAAAACTATAAACCTACTTTTGTTCCACCCTGTATTTATCAAATTGGATTACAACTTACTTTCCTTACATGACTATTTCCCTCCTTAGACTAAGGCTTTCAAAGCAGAAACTATTGTATATCTCTTTGTTCTCTCTATTTGTAGCATTTAACACATTGCCTATTAAAATAGATATTTTACATGAATAAAATTAATCCAAATGAACACTCAGCTCTTTGTTCACTTTCCATGCCCATGAGGGTTTAACTCTAACATGAAAAGACTACTAAATAAGGCTTAGAGAAGTTCAAGATACCAAGAAAACTGACTTTCCGGAACTCCTGAGATTAGGCAGTTCCTACTAGTTACAGAAGTTAATTTCTTCCTATATGTTTTGATTAGTAGAACTTTACTGTAACTTCTGGAAATTAAGATGAACTCAACAGCAATGGTGGTGCTGTTCTCTCATATGTGTAACCAACTCTTCCCATATCCATTCCAAGTGCTTTTAAGGGACAATTTGACTGCCACAGGAGAATGAAAAGAAAGTATTTCCTAAGTAATCAAGAGTGGCCAATACTTTCAGAATTTTCTAAATGGTGATAAAGTTTGTAAAAATCTTTCTGGTAGTACTGGTACACATGCTTTAAAAGCATATCCAATTTTTATCAGAAGAGTAGATTACACTTACTGACCATGGTAGGGCTTTTGCCTGTAAGGAGGTAGGAATAACTGCTGGTGTAGGTAGATATTTGTGGGGCAATTATATCCATGACCCTTTAAAACAGTTTTAAGTAGTCGTAAAGATTTAATACTCATTTAATACATTGAATGGGCCATTATAGTTACGATGCCTTAAAATTAGTATGTCAAGCAGGTCACTGTTAGAATCAATACATATGGTCTGTGAATTATACTTTACATGAATGCCACTTAGGAATATTTTATGTGAAACTCCAGATCAGCAAGTTCCAATCAAGTCAGAGTCAGAAAACAAAAATTTGTGTAGTATTTTTGCCAGATAATTTTAGGTTAATTCACCATATATATTGGTGCTTTGACTTTAAAATATACTGCTCACAAAAATTAGGGGATATTTCAAAATGAATATGAAGCAATGAAATATCCCCTAATTTTTTGTAAGCAGTGTAGGTTATTTATAATGAATTTTGTATTCCTAAAGTTAACTTGGTGGAGAAGAAAAGAAGCAAATAATTCAGTGAGTGAACCTTTAAAAATCTTTGACTTTTATTGCTTATTTGAATTGAGAAAACAAGTTTAAATGTCTGCTTACCACTCTCTTTCATACTGAAAAAATAAATAAGAACATATTATTCAGTAGATAGAGAAGCTGACTTTGTGAGAATTTCTATATAATGGAGGCTGATGTAGACACAGAAAGGATGCTTCAAGATCACTTGGGGTTTATGCCATATTGAAATGTAAAGATCTTTTCTGAGATTGAAATAATCACAACAGGCCTGGGCAGCATGTCTTTTATTTCCCTATTTCAGATATCCCTTAACGATAACCACAAGGTTCTCTGAGGGGCATGTATTTGTTTTCAGTGCAATTGTAATAGAATGAAGGAAAGCTTTAGCTTGCTAACATGCTGCATTTCAAATAATTCTTTCCATCCACTTGCAAATGTGAATTGTCACCCCTGATTTATGTTCATTAATCAAAATGGCAAATGCATGTGGAGTGCAGAATCAGGGTCCAAGCTGTTGTCTGAAAATGTGATCAATCATCACTGATTGGCATTTTGAGTTAAACTATATAAGAATGTGGAAAAACAGATGCTTGCTGAGAACAAGGAAAAGGAAGTTAGGGCCAAGAGGCTAGCATTTTAATTGGCAAGATGCAAAATGTTTAAAACAGAATAGACTAAAGCTAAAAAAAAAATCTTGAGTTTTAGAAGAAAACAATTACATAAAACATAAGGAAGGGTGATTTAATAAAAACACATTTATGTAAAAGATATCTTTAAGACAATGCCATGGACACTTAAATATGCTACCTGAAGTTGTGATTTAATAAGGCTATGAAAATAGGACTTGACCCATATTTTCTATACCTAAGGGAAGGTAGCTAAGTATAATGAGAATCTGCTATTCATAAAACAATAAACTTGGAAGGTATTTAATGTATCCTGACTTTACTTTCTGCTTGTTGGTAGGAGTAGGCGGTAGGTAAATTTATTTAATGAGTCTCTTTTTAAAAAAATCTCTAAATATAGTAATTCAAGAACAAATAGCTATACTATTTTAACCTTAGAGATGAGAATATACTTTATTCATATCTTGAGGTACAAATAATATAAAACACAAGGGCAAAAATGATATTAAAGCAAATTTTAGAAGCCAAATAGAATTACTATAGTACTGAAACTATGTGCTGGCTTTAATATTGTATGTAAAGACTTTAATATTTCTCAAATAATAATAATTTCAACCTGTAATAATGAACAAGGTTTTCACCTTTTAATAATCAATTTTAGCAAACTGTCTTATTTTAAATACAAAGTTGTCACTCAATCTATAGATAGATTAACAACACACTTCAGGAAAGAAATTTCTCATTAAAAATATTACTTCACTACTGCATATATTGAGTTTTTACACTCTCATTATGGTATCCATGTAACAAATATTTTGAGATTTCTGACTCAATGAACAAATGAATAGAGGAATGATGAGTTTAATATGAAATTTGTGCCACTATTTCCAATTACATGAATCTATTCTATCCTATTAGTATATAAAACATCAAGAAATAATTACTATAAGAGTGAATAAATTTATTTTGAGGTTAATCAATTACTTTAGAATAAGAAATGCTTAATATGCAATAATGGCAAGTTAAAAGCAAATAAAAAGATTATAACCTTGTATTGTCATTAAAAACAAGCAGCAATTTTCAGAAAGTCAAAAATTCTAGGACAAAATTCCTTTGAAAAATTAAAGAAATAATCCTTTTATTAGGCAAGCCATTTAAGTGTGACTTAGTTCTTTCTACAATTACATTAGAGAATTAGATTATCTTTAACGTCTCCCAGCTACAAAACTTATCAAGTCTAAATTTCTATAAATCACTTAAACTATGACCATTATATCATTGATAATCTAATTCTAAACACACACATGTCTACACAAACAACAATTACAATCCAAACATGAACCCAGATTAATGTTAACGGAGCAGCAGGCACTCTTAAATCTGTGAGCTAATTTAATTTATAACAATCTTGGGGATTTTGAAATAATTATCACTATTTTAGAGATAAATAACTGACTCAGCTATAGCTACTAAATCAGCAAAATTTGAAACCTGAATTCAATCCAAGTCTGCATAATAGCTAACTCCTTCCACTCCACAATAGTGTTCAATTAGAAATTATAAAAGAAAAAGAGAGAGAGAAAGAGAAGAGGAGAGAAGAGAATATGGGACTTAACTTTTAAGAAATTTTACAGCAATGTTGCATATGTACATGTGTGAGTGACTGTGTGTGTTTGTGTGTATGTGTAGCAGAATGTTTATCATAATTAAAAACCTAATGTTGCTGATAACTTCCTCAAGGAGAACCCCTGGGCCTATGCAAAACAAGTTTTTGTTAATATGCCCTTAAGCTTCCTATACTGTGATTTATTTAAGGTTTGACTATGCATCTTTCAATATTAAAGTTCTAAAATAGCTAAAATAAATTGAAAACACATATTTTAGAAAAAGTTTATTTTGTATCATTTGTTTAATTTAGATCAGAGGTGTTTTCTACCTTCTTTTTTCTTCTCTTGTGAAACAAAGATTTTCATAAAACCAATTAGTCCTCTGTAATTGGGACTGCATCAGAAGCAGTGTAATGCACATTCTGGTAATAAAACTTCTACTGGAATCAATTATGTTGGACTGCAAGAAGCTATCTGCTTCCTGTATGATGCATAACATCCGGCTTAAATAGTATCAACATTAATAAGCTGCTCTTAAATTCCTATACCACTTTCTCTGGGGAGAATGTTACTGTCAGCTGTCAAATGCTTATAGAATGATTAATGAATCATACATAGATGATTGACAGGGAAAGTCTATTTTATTGAACATGTCAATCATTTTTATGGTTGCTTTCCATTTTCATGGACAAGAGCAATACCAGTCTTAGCTTTTTCAAACCATAATAATCCAACTTGGTTTGCTGTAGGGCACTAGCTAGACAGAGATCTGGAGAAGACGTTATTCCATTTCTTTTTACGTTGCTCTAGGCTAAACCAAATATCCTTGTTTGCACTTTCCAAGCTCAAGGCAAGCAGGTAGGCGAAGCAGACAATTCATTTTAAGTGAAAAATTAATGACAGAGGGTTACCATACAGAATCGCATTATCCATTTGATAAGTTATAAGGCAGGGTGCAAAGTAGAATGCCTTAGTTCAATCATGCAGTTTCCTATGTTTTTACCCTGCAATGATTCAGTTATCATGTCTATCTTATGTTCATTCCACAAATTTTATTTGAATTCTTAAAAATACCCCAGTCTCTTCAAGTAAAGAATGGATTCATTAAAATAATATTAATATTGCTAAAAAATATGGAAATGTCATTTGTCTGACCCTTAAATTCTTCACACTATGTTGGAAAAGAGTTGTGTGTTTAAGTGGCAATTACAATGTGATTTTTTAATGTGTTGGCTCTCTTTCAGTGTCCAAAACTATAATATGTTTACAATAAAATTTAACAGGCAAATCATTTTGAGGGAAAAAAAAGTCAAAGATTCTCATACCTGAAAATAATTCATGACTACAAATAGTGAGACCAGAATAGCTAGTCAAGAATTGGTAATTGATATTTTTAAAAAATCTTTATCCTTTGGAGACTCTAAGGTTTGTCCAAGGAAATAATGTGTATGAACAGAAGACAAAACCATCTCTGACCTTTTGCTTTTTTCGCTGTTTCTGTGAATCCCAAGATATACAGGGTGGGTAAAATTAGGTTTACAGCTGTTTGTACAGAAAATAATACAATAATTAGTAAGTAATAACATAAGAATAAACTCTGTTTTGCATACTCACAACTGTGAACCTCCTTTTGGCTGCCCTTGTATAAAACAAGGGCTACTATCTTATCTTTTCATGATGTAAAAAGACTAAATTTTTGCACAAGATAATGGCCCCACTTGGTAACAGGCTTAACCTTCCCTAAGTCCCCTCATCTCTCAAATTGACATAATACTAATTTAGGGCCAGGTATGTTTGGGGATTTAAAAAAATAATAAGATGTGTTAATGAACTGGCACAGTACCTAGAACATAAAAGGGGCTACATTTGTAAAAATTCTTTTTTTGTGTGTGACAGAGACAGAGAGGACAAACAGACAGGAAGGGAGAGAGAAGCATCAATTCTTCATTGTGTCACCTTAGTTATTCATCTACTGCTTTCCCACATGTGCCTTGATTGGGGGGCTACAGCAGACCGAGTGACGCCTTTCTCAAGCCAGTGACCTTGGGCTCAAGCTGGTTGTACCTTGATGAAACCAGATGAACCTGCGTCCAAGCCAGCAACCTCAGGGTTTTGAACCTTGGTCCTCCATGTCCCAGTCTGACACTCTATCCACTGTGCCACTGCCTGGTCAGGCCACAATAACTTTCTTATCCATCCCTTTTCCTTCCCTTTGCTTGAACTCCAATTATTATCAGCAGCACATAGAAAAGACTTTCTAACTTCTAATTCACTAGGAAACCCTGACACTTCCTCCTGCTTCATCTGTTCCATACCTTTATCTTTTTCTTTTCATTCTCCAAATACAAGAATGGCATTGAGCATCATACTGGGATGCGGAAGACCCAGGTTTGATTGAGCGTCGGACTGGGATGTGGAAGACCCGGGTTTGAGACCCTGAGCTCGCCAGCTTGAGCACAGGCTCATCTGGCTTGAGCAAAAGCTCGCCAGCCTGGACCCAAGGTCGCTGGCTCCAGCAAGGGGTTGCTCAGTCTGCTGAAGGCCCACGGTCAAGGCACATGTGAGAAAGCAATCAATGAACAACCAAGGTGTAGTAATGGCAATGAAAAACTAATGATTGATGCTTCTCACCTCTCTTCGTTCCTGTCTGTCTGTCTCTATCTATCCCTCTCTCTCTCACTCTCTCTCTGTACCTGTAAAAAAAAAAAAAAGAATGGCATTGAAGTTTCAAGTAACGTGCTGCTCCAACTGTTTGGTAATGGCTGCGTAGAGATGGAGTCTGATCAGGCTCAGTAGCAATGATCAATTAGCAATGCCTATGGCAGGCACAGGAGGGTGCCAATGAATTATGTGTGCCAAGTATTTGCATTTCCTATTCAAATCCCACTACAGCTATATTTCTACTTCATTATATGCTGGAAGTCATAAGCAATTTTTACATTATCCAAATAAGATGACAGAAAAAGGCTAGATTGGTTTGTTTCTGAGAATTCATGGATCAGCACTGAATTATTTTTAATTAACAGCTTGTTTGGCACCCAAGCTGAAGAGTAACATGAGCAAACAATGCTTTGATGAACAGAGATGGCAGGCTGGTTGTCTAACTCCATGGATGGACAGACGGAAAGACAGACTAATAGAATTCTAGTAACATGTAATGCAGAATGTGTGAATCCATTCGGAAGAGCACTCTGCATTATGGTATTACATTAAAAACTATTCTTAAACTCCTGATGCATTATAATGAAAGAATAGCATCATTTATGAATGATGCAAGATTTGGATAAATTCCCAAAAAGCACTTTATTATTTTTAAACAAGAAGCTTTTCTTTTCAAACAAATAAGCAAATTTCTGCATATTCACCCAGGTAACACGTATGGAAAGGTTAGCTTGGTCTAAGCTTACAGTGGACTGGTTCTAGAAGGCTGCAACGTGGCAGGGACTGGCTTGCCTCTTCCCTTCCATTCTCACCACCATTCTCTTCTGACTCATAAATTTCTAATATCCTCTAGGTCCTCTGGTTCAGTATTTTCCAAATGTGGAGCATGTATGCCAATAAAATATTTTTTTATTGTACAAGGATAAATAATTGTCCTTCAGTGAGGCTGAAGAGGAGGCTGGAGTGAACTTTCTCTCCTTGGGTGTCAGGCTGGTAGGTGGCTAATTCACAGGTGGCCAGGTATTGGTGGCATGCAGATTATTACGATTCACTGGGTCATGGACCATGCAGAGAACAAAGGAGTACTAGGTTAGTCACAGGCCCTTCCCATTCTGGAGCTTTCCCATTTGGGGTACAGAACTAATGTTTGCAAACTGTATAAGAAAAGAGTTAGAGTCAAAGACTTGATACTTTCACAGTCTGTTAAGTATCTTTTCCTCATCTTCAACAAACAGAAATCTGAGACTCAGCTTCCTGCTTTATACCCGCTTCCCACTGCTTAAAGGATATCTGTCCATACCTAAAAATGGAAATTGTGATCTGGCTCATAATATCTAACTAGGTGCACATATGAAATGAGATTCTAAGTTCCAGTTAATATCAACACAAAGGGAAAAGATGAATTACCTTATTTACTTCAAAAGCTCATCTTAAATCATAAACTAAGCAACAATGGGCCAAAGCAAATCCCTTTATTAAGAACTGATGATAAAAATATTTTGCATTAAATAATTAATTTTCTATGCAGTTTTGTACTGATAGTAGATCCATCATAGTTTCTTTCTATCATTTAATTTCATTTTTTAAGAAACATATTTTTCTTGTATTCATTTTTATTGTATCTTAGTATTTATGACACATCACTTTGGATTTTAATTTATGGTAATGGTATCCTTTACAATACACTGATTAAGTTAAAAAGGTGAACCAATGAGAAAACAATAGTACAACAGGTGTAACGATATGTCCAAAGGTTTGAGACGCATTGGTCTGTACAAGTCTCAAAGAAAGTATGTCTAATTGGCTAGGTAGTTACCATCCTCCTTCTCTTCCATTTAGACCATCACAGCCTCTTAGTGAAAGGGCTGCCTGTCAGTCAGATGTTCATCTTTGGCCCAGTCAGCAGCTTACTCCTGTACTGAGAAGACTCTAGATCTGACATACTATTGTTTTAGAAGTAAACAGAAGTTTTAATACAGTTCTTTAATGTTTAGTCTTTTCCTAAACATTCTTTTTTTTTTTTTGGTACAACACAATATTTAATCTAATCCATAGGATTTAAGACAAAATCTGAAGTAGATCCTCAATGTGCTCTAGTGTTATATAGGACTGTTCCTTAAAATAAAACCATATTCATAACATATTCATTTTAAATCATATTAAAATTAGTAAAGCTTAGCGATATTAAATTATTTAAACCGCTTAGTTCCATGAATTAAGATGTATTCTCAGTTGACAAAAATAAATTGTGTTGATGATTGAGTATAAGTCTTGCATTTATAAATCACACATGTAAAATATATCCTTTAATATAAAAAATCAACTTTAAAAAGCCCATAATTTCTTAATATTTATATATATTCCTAAATGTCTTAATTTCAAATGAGTTATTTATTTTTAACAAATGTTTACATTATATTGCATAAAACAGTCTTTAAAAATAAACCTTGAAGACATTTACTGCACTATCTACTTGTATCTATCAAATTAAGAATACATATGCAAACTAGAAATTCAAATTTAGAGTAATTTATTTTCTTTTATAACAGTAAAAATTTTTAAAAGCTTAAAACTTGGCTGATAATTTGTTTCTCAGAAAAATAAAATGCTAACAAAAGAAGACTAACACTAAATAATTTCTTTTGTTATTAAGAAGTCCATTTTCAAAATTCTCCCACAGAAAGGCAGGGTAATCCTGCATCCTTTCACAAACACCTTTGCTCAGCTTCAAAGCAATATTATATTGCCCTCTAATGGATTTTTTGAACTACTACAAATCAGAATGTAGATAACAAGAAAATGGCAAAAAGAATATATTTTAGTGCAATAAGCAAACTTCTAAGAGCTACAACTAATAACTAATATAAGATTGACTTTAATTCCTATTGTTATGATACTTAATTCATGATAACTTTAAAATCAATTATCATAGTCTTCTTTTAATTGTAAACGATCAGTTTCAGGTTACTCTGGTAAGGCCACAGTTACTTGATCTTATTTCTAATTAAATAGCATTATTAGTCTGGCCAATAAAATCCTTTCATTATTTTATTATCATATGACAATGTATTCGTTACAACTACAGCATTGCTTAGTTATATAGCAGGAGAGTAATAGGTTTAAAATATTTCCCTTTTTTAAAATAAGAATATTTGTTAAGTACGTACATATTCTTATTTATATGTCTATACTTTAAAATAGTTTTAGAACTCAAAGATTGGACGGCAAGATGGCGATGGAGTAGGCAGATGTACCAACTTCCAACTCCCAGAACCAAAGTGGATTATAACTTAATTTTAAGAACCATCATCTGGATAAACCAACTTTGAACTAAACTAAGTGGACTCTTCAACCAAGGAACACTGAAGAAGCCACATTGAGACTGATAGGAAAAGCGAAAACGCGGAGATGGCTACCCAGCTTCCCGGAGCGAACGGCAGCCCAGAGAGACCCGCCTGGTGGGAGGAGAGTTTGGCGGAGAGGGAGAGACCTGGGTCCCATGAACAAAGCCCCAGCCTACAGTCCCAGAGCCTAGAAGAGGTGTTTGGACAGTATTGAGCTGTGAAACAAGTGAGGATACTGTTCTTGAGAAAGAGGCAGTATTCTCAGACCCAAGATTCTTCTTAAAGGGACAGTGCAGAAAACCTCTCTCACAACCACTCACCCGGGGCTCCGGAGAAAGGAGACAGAGGACGGGACCAGAGCGGCAGGAAGAGAGTGTGAACTGAAGGCACAGGAAGAAACACTCTGAGGGACAAACACCCTAACCCCTGGGCTAAGTCACTTCCCTAATCAAAAAAGAGTATTTCCCCTGGAACTAGCAATACCAGCAAAGGGAGACAGGACACCAGCCAAACAAACTCTCCTGCAGCACTTAGAGCTGAGCTGCTTAGACGGAGGGAACTTCCTGTTCTACAGTATGAGTGTTAGGGTCTGAGCTGCAGTGCACCCACCAATACTGCTGAAGGCTGGTTGGAGGGATGGTGGCGGCAGGATGCTGAAACATGGTTCTGTCGGTGGGGGCGGAGGCCCAGCCGGTGTGAGCTCGGTCTAGTGCAGCAAGGGTGGAGGGAATGCGCAAAAGTGGTCCGGCAGCTGCGAGCCCACCTGTAGCCCCACCTGCAGGGGAAAAGTGGGAGGCCTGGAATGGGCAGAGATCTGCTATGCGAACCTGGACTCTGCGCAAGCCAGCCCTGATCGCGGGGGCGGGGCTAGGACCAGAAACAGGTGGAGGCTTGCGGCTAAGCACACGCCAGCATCCCGGCCCAGCGGGAGAAACCTTGGTTTGCCATCCTGCGTTCGTAAATTGACTCTGAACGCAAGAGTGAGGCTAGAGCCCCAGATGAGTGGAGGATAGCAGCTGAGTACACGCCAGCAGCCCCACCAGGCCCGAGAAACCACGATTTGCCTTCCTGCGTGCGTGAGTTGGCTCTGACTGTGGGGATAGGGCTAGAGCCCCAGATTAGTGGAGGCTCACAGCTGAGTGCACGCTAGCAGCACCGCCGAGCCCGATAAACCGTGGTTTGCGATCCTGCGCAGGCAGGCCCTGGCCTCAGAAGCAGGGCTAAAGCTCCGGACAGGCGGAGGATCACAGCTGAGTGCACATCAGAAGCCCCATCAAACCCGAGAAACTATGGCGAGCAGGCTCTGACCGCGGGGGCTGGGCAGAAACCCGGGAACAGGCTGGGTCTACAGCTGAGCAAAGGTGCTCACCTCTACCCTTGGTGCTGAGGCTTGTGGCTTGAGTGCAGTGCACAACCCAAACTGTGGGGGCAAGGGGAAGGCCCAGGCAGGCTGAGAATTATATAGCCGGGCACCAGAACACAGCCCCTCCTGCGAGGAGAGGAAGAAATCACAGCAACAGCCACAGTGGTCCTGCACTGGAAACACCCATACCCAACCGCCCTAGGCAGCGGCAGAGGGGGTGGTGGGCCTGCAGACAGACCGCACATAGAGAACACAAAGTCAACACCCAAGGACTCCAGTGGCCACAACCTTCTTAGACACAGACAAAATGGGCAGGCAGAGGAATGCACCCAAATAATCAAGAGAAATCCCTAGAGAAGGACCGGAATGAACCAGATATAAACAAATTACCAGATGCAGAATTTAAAATAATGATGGTTAGCATGTTCAAAGAAATTAGAGAAATAATGGATAGTCATTACGAACACCTAAATAAAGAGATAACAAGTATAAAAAATGAAATTGAAATAATAAAAAAGAATCAGACAGAAATGACAAATACAGTATCAGAACTGAAGACCACAATGGAAGGAATTAAAAGCAGGATGGATGAGGCTGAGGGTCGAATCAGCGAGTTAGAGGACATAATAAACAAAGGCACAGAAGCAGAGCAGAAAATAGAAAAGAGTCCCCAAAAATCTGAGGAAACTCTAAGGGAGCTCTGTGACAACATGAAGAGAAATAACATCCACATCATAGGGGTTCCTGAAGAAGAGAGGAGAGAACAAGAAATAGAAACTTTGTTCAATCAAATCATAGCCGAAAACTTCCCTAAATTAAGGCTGGAAAACATTTCACACGTTCAAGAAGCACACAGAACTCCATTACAGAGAAACCCAAAGAAGTCTACACCAAGACACATCATAGTTAAAATACCAAAGCTAAAAGATAAAGAGAAAATTTAAAAGCTGCTAGGAAAAAAAAAAGGCTATCACCTACAAAGGAGCCTCCATAAGGATGACATCAGACTTGTCAACAGAAACACTTGAGGCCAGAAGGGAATGACAAGATATATTCAAAGTAATGCAGAACAAGAACCTACAACCAAGACTACTCAGTCCAGCAAGGCTAATGTTTAAAATTGAAGGAGTAATAAAGAGCTTCCCAGACAAAAAAAAAAGCCTCAAGGAATTCATTAAAACCAAACCAATTCTGCAAGTGATACTAAGGGGCCTGTTGTGAACAGTTCAAAGGGAAAAAAGAATATAGCAAAAGAAGAATACAGCTTTTAAAAAATAAAATGGCAATAAACAACGACATATCAATAATAACCTTAAATGTAAATGGATTAAATGATCCAAACAAAAGACATAGGGTAGCTGCATGGATAAAGAAACAGGACCCATACATATGCTGTCTAAAAGAGACACACATTAAAACAAAAGATGCACATAGATTGAAGGTAAAAGGATAAAAAAAATTTTCATGCAAATGCAAATGAAAAAAAAGCAGGGGTAGCAATACTTATAGCTGACAAAATGGACTTTAAAACAAAGGCTGTAGTAAGAGATAAAGAAGGACACTACATAATGATAAAGGAAACAATTCAACAGGAAGATATAACTATTATAAATATCTATGCACCAAATATAGGAGCCCAGACATACAAAAAGCAGACTTTGATGGAAATAAAGGGCAAGATTAACACCAATACTATAATAGTAGGGGATTTCAATACCCCCCTAACATCACTGGATAGATCCTCAAGAAAGAATATTAATAAAGAAACAGCAGACTTAAAGGATATATTAGATCAACTCAATTTAATAGATATCTTGATAACTTATCACCCTAAAGCAGTAGAATATACATTCTTTTCAAGCACTCATGGTACATTTTCTAGGATAGACCACATGTTAGGACACAAAAATGGTCTAAACAAATTAGAGAAGATAATCATATCAAGCGTTTTCTCTGATCAAAGTGCCATGAAACTAGAAATTAACCACAAAAGAAAAACTAAAAATACTCAAACACTTGGAAACTAAATAGCATGTTATTAAATAATGAATGGATTAACAATGAGATCAAAGAAGAAAAAAATAGTTTCTAGAAACTTATGATAATGAGCATACATCAACTCAATATTTATGGGACACAGCAAAAGCAGTACTGAGAGGGAAATTCATTGCACTACAGGCATATCAAAAGAAGCTAGAAAAAGCTCAAATAAACAACTTGTCCCTGCAGCTAAAAGAACTAGAAAAACAACAGCAAATAAAGCCCAGGACCAGCAGAAAGAAGGAAATAATAAAGATCAGAGCAGAAATAAATGACACAGAGGCTAAGGAAACAATACAGAAGATCAATGAAACCAGAAGCTGGTTCTTTGAAAAGGTAAACAAAATCGATGAACCTTTAACTAGACTCACAAAAAAAAAAGAGAGAGGACTAAAATAAATAAAATTAGAAATGAGAGTGGAGAAATAACAACTGACACAATAGAAATACAAAGTATTGTAAGAAAATACTATGAAGAACTCTTTGCCAAAATATTAGACAACTTAGATGAAATGGACAAATTTCTTGAATCATATATCTTTCAAAAATCAATCTGGAAGAATCAGAACACCTAAACAGACCAATTACAACAAAGGAGATCGAAACAGTTTTCAAAAAACTCCCAAAAAAGAATAGTCCTGAACCTGATGACTTCAAAAGTGATTCTATCAAAAATTCAAAGAAGAACTAACTCCTATCCTCCTTGAGCTATTTCAAAAAATTCAAGAGGAAGGAAGACTTCCAAACTCCTTTTATGAGACGAGCATAATTCTGATCCCAAAACCAGGCAAAGACAACACAAAGAAAGAAAATTATAGGCCTATATCCCTGATGAATTTAGACGCTGAAATTCTCAACAAAATATTAGCCAACCGGATCCAGCAATATATGAAAAAAATCATACACCATGATCAAGTGGGATTTATTCTGGAGATGCAAGGCTGGTTCAATATTCGCAAATCAATCAATGTGATTCATCACATAAACAAAAGGAAGGACAAAAATCACATGATAATTTCAATAGATGCAGAAAAGGCATTTGATAAAATCCAGCACCCATTCATGCTCAAAACTCTCAGTATAGTGGGAATACAGGGAATATTCCTTAACATGATAAATGCTATCTATTACAAACCCACAGCAAACATCATACTAAACGGACAAAAATTAAAAGCAATCCCCTTAAGATCAGGAACCAGGCAGGGGTGACCCCTTTCACCACTCTTATTCAACATAGTTCTGGAAGTCCTAGCTACAGCAATCAGACAAGACGAAGAAATAAAAGGCATCCAAATTGGAAAAGAAGTAAAACTGTCATTATTTGCAGATGATATGATATTGTATATAGAAAACCCTAAAGTCTCAGTCAGAAAACTACTGGACCTGATAAAGGAATTCAGTAATGTGGCAGGATATAAAATTAATACTCAGAAATCAGAGGCATTTTTATAGACCAGAAATGAACTGTCATCAAAAGAAATTAAGGAAACAATCCCCTTCACTATTGCAACAAAAAATATAAAGTACCTAGGAGTAAATTTAACCAAGGAGGTTAATGACTTGTACTCGGAAAATTATAAAACAATGATAAAAGAAATCAAGGAAGATACAAACAAGTGGAAGCATATACCATGCTCATGGTTAGGAAGAATAAACATCATTAAAATGTCTATATTACCCAAAGCAATTTATTAATTCAATGCAATACCAATTTAAAATTCCAATGACATACTTCAAAGATTTAGAACACATATTCCAAAAATTTATATGGAACCAAAAAAGAACAGGAATAGCCTCAGCAATCTTAAAAGAAAAAATAAAGCAGGAGGTATCACTCTTCTGGATATCAAGGTTTACTACAAGGCCATTGTACTCAAGACAGCCTGGTACTGGCATAAGAACAGGCACATAGATCAATGGAACAGAACAGAGAACCCAGAAATAAACCCACACCTGTATGGACAACTGATATTTAACAAAGGAGGAAAGAGCATACAATGGAGTAAAGACAGCCTCTTTAACAAATGCTGTTGGGAAAATTGGACATCTACCTGCAAAACAATGAAACTAGACCATCAACTTACACCATTCACAAAAACAAACTCAAAATGGATAAAAGACTTAAATGTAAGCCATGAAACCATAAGCATCTTAGAAGAAAACATAGGCAGCAAGCTCTCTGACATCTGTCGCAGCAATATATTTGCTGATTTATCTCCATGGGCAAATGAAATAAAAGGCAAGATAAACAAATGGGACTATATCAAACTAAAAAGTTTTTGCACAGCTAAAGACAATAAGAACAGAGTAAAAAGACAAACCACACAATGGGAGAACATATTTGACAACACGTCTGATAAGGGGTTAATAACCAAAATTTATAAAGAACTTATAAAACTCAACACCAGAAAGACAAACAATCCAATCAAAAAATGGGCTAAAGAAATGAATAGAAACTTCTTCAGAGAGGACATAAAGATGGCCAATAGGCATATGAAAAAATGCTCAACATCACTAATCATTACAGCAATGCAAATTAAAACCACAATGAGATATCACCTCACACCAGTCAGAATGGTGCTCATAAGCAAAACAACACAGAACAAGTGCTGGCGAGGATGTGGAGAAAAGGGGACCCTCCTGAACTGCTGGTGGGAGTGCAGACTGGTGCAGCCACTGTGGAAAACAGTATGGAGATTCCTCAAAAAATTAAAAATCGAACTACCTTTTGACCCAGCTATCCCACTTTTAGGAATATACCCTAAGAACACCATAGCACTGTTCGAAAAGAAGAAATGCGCCCCCATGTTCGTGGCAGTATTGTTCACAATAGCGAAGATCTGGAAATAGCCCAAGTGTCTGTCAGAGGACGAGTGGATTAAAAAGCTTTGGTACATATATACTATGGAATACTACTCAGCTATAAGAAATGATGACATCGGATCATTTACAAAAAATGAATGGACCTTGATAACAATATACCTAGTGAAATAACGAAAACAGAAAAAAACTGGGAACAGCATGATTTCATACATAGGTGGGACATAAAAGTGAGACTATGAGACATGGACAAGAGTGTGTTGGTTATGGGCTGGGGGGAGGGAGAAGAGGGTGCGGGAGGGAGGAGAGGGTGGTGGAGGGGGGAGAGGGTGGGGAGGGAAGAGAGGGTAGGGGAGGGGCACAAAGGAAACCAGATAGAAGGTGACAGAGGACAATTTAACTTTGGGTGATAGGTATGCAACATAATTGAATGACAAGATAACCTGGATATGTTTTCTTTGAACATATGTACCCTGATTTATTAATGTCACCCCATTAAAATTAATAAAAGGAAAATTAAAATTAATAAAAGGAAAATAATAAAAAAATAAAAAGAAATTAATAAAAAGGAAAATAAAATTAATAAAAGGAAAATAAAAAGAACCCATTAAAATTAATAAAAGGAAAATAAAAGATTAAGATGCTAGGTCAAAGGTGTGGGTTTATAGGAGAAATAAGTGTCTTCGGCCACAGCTTGACTCGTCGTCAGAGCTGGTCCTTGATCACACATGTAAAAGCATGTTTATGGACTGATAATTATCAAAACAAATATTAATTAGCAATACTAATATTACCAATACAAGGGAAAAGGAAGAGTTTTCTTCGTGTATAAGATATGGAGTTACATTTGGTAAATATTTTCATTGTATAATGTAAAATAATAATTCTTTTTAAATTTAGTATAGGCACAAAAATTAATATGAATGCTAATATTTCATCCCCAACAGCATATTACTTCTACCTAGCTGATGGACATTATTTAATTTTCTTTAAGTGAATATTATATATTAGTCACTAAGATGGCCATATATATATATATTAGTTATATATATATATAATATAAATTTTAGTTTTATATATATATTAAAGATGGTCACATATATATTTTTTAGTTATTTATACATATAATATATATATATTATATATATTATATATATACAGTGTGTCCGTAAAGTCATGGTGTACTTTTGACCGGTCACAGGATAAAAGTGCACCATGACTTTACGGACACACTTTATATTTTAGTTATATATATATTAAAGTCACATATATATATATATATATATATATATATATATTTTTTTTTTTTTTTTTTGTATTTTTCTGAAGTGATAAGCAGGGAAGCGGAGACACAGACTCCCACAAGCGCCTGACCAGGATCCACCCAGCATGTCCACCAGGGGGTGATGCTCTGCCTATCTTGGGCATGGATCCATTACAACCGGAGCCATTCTAGCACCTGAGGCAGAGGCCATGGACCCATCCTCAGCGTCGAAGCCAACTTTGCTCAATGGAACCTTGGCTGTGGGAGAGGAAGAAAGAGATAGAGGGGAAGAAGAGGGGAAAGGGTGGAGAAGTAGATGGGTGCTTCCCCTGTGTGCCGTGATCAGGAATTGAACCAGGGACTTCCACACACCAGGCTTATGCTCTACCGATGAACCAGCTGGCCAGAGCCTATATTAATATTTTTTTAAAACCATATTGTACTTCTTAATCTTTTCATCTTTAAAATTGGTATGGCTATGCCTGACCTATGGCGGCACAGTGGATAAAGCATTGACCTGGAATGCTGAGGTCGCTGGTTCAAACCAGTTCCCGCTAGTGTGTGTTCTGCCTGTGATTACTCCTGTGGTTTTACTCTGTGTAGGTTACTAATCAGCAGCAATTTCATCTTTTTAGAACCAAATGTAACCTTCAAGACCATCTCAAATGTCACTTCCTCAAGGAAAGCTATATCTCCAGTATCCCTAGCCAGTACTTCTTACCTGTTTTCCAGTTTTATTGAGATATTATTGACATATAACATATGTAAGTTTAAGGTGCACAATGTGATGATTTGATATACATATATATTGCAAAATGACTACCGCATTAGGTTAGCTAACATCTCTATCCTCTCACATAATGACCATATCTTGTGTGTGTGTGGGGAGGGGGTAAAAACATTTAGGATCTATTCTTTTTTCTTTTTAACAACTTGCAAGTATAAAATACAGTCTTGTTCATTATAGTCAACATGTTATAAGTTTGATTCCAAGAACTAATTCATCTTATTGCTAGGAATTTGGACTCTTCCATCAACATCTCTCCTTGTCTCCAGCCCTTGGCAACCACCATTCTACTTTGTATTTCCATGCATTCTAGTCAGCACTTCTAAGACCATGGTGATGCTATTGCATAAATATTGTTGTAAGTATTATACATGTTACAATATATTGGAATTGGTTTTTCTTTATTCATTTCTCTCATTAACTTAAAAATTCCTAAAGATCACAAACTTGTTTTACTTATTTTGTGTACCCAGGCCAAAGGCACTGCATATCATAAAGACATTCAACAAAATCTTCTTAAAAAGGACCAAACGTATATATGCATATCAGAAAGGGACCTGTAAGTTAGCTTTGTGCACATATGGGAGACAGTTTAGTTCAAGACTATACTGTACAATAGAGCACTAATCCCCCAGCAGGAAAAGCTATAATAATTGTTACATTTTATAGCACTAGGTTATCAGTGCCATTGGGAAGGGCAGTCTGATTGGGTTCTGGAGTACTGATGTTGGATAGAAGGCACTAATATAGGGAAGTGGATCAAGCATCTGTGAAAGTTGAAGGAGCACTAATGGAATCATGGGATGAAGCAATGAGAGGATAGAGATGGGAGAAGATAACTGAGATCACAGGACAAATGTCTAGATTTCAATGAGGAGCCATAAGCGTCATCACTCTGCCTTATAGCCTTACTCACCATAATACTGCCCTTCTCATGCCCATGTTCTCTGCCTCGGATCATCTAGTACAAGAGTGTGTTTCTCTTTATCACATTACACTTTATTCTAAACTGTTGAGTTTGCTCAAATGTAGAAGATTACAACACAATAAAATAAAATGCAACTACTTTGATTACTTTTATAGAAGAAAATGATATGCTTCTTTTAATTCCTAAATCTTGACTAAGCCAGTGACTACTGATGTAGTATAATTCATTTATCAAAAGTTATTAGATCTGCACTTGACCAGGCAGTGGCGCAGTGGATAGAGCGTCGGACTGGGATGCGGAAGACCCGGGTTTGAGACCTCGAGCTCACCAGCTTGAGCGCGGGCCCATCTAGTTTGAGCAAAAGCTTGTCAGCTTGGACCCAAGGTCGCTGGCTCCAGTAAGGGGTTGCTCGGTCTGCTGAAGGCCCGCGGTCAAGGCACATGTGAGAAAGCAATCAATGAACAACTATGGTGTCACAAGGGCAATGAGAAACTAATGATTGATGCTTCTCACTTCTCTCCCTTCCTGTCTGTCCCTTTCTATCCTTTTCTCTGACTCTCTCTCTGTCCTTGGGAAAAATAAAAGTTATTAGATCTTCAACAATCCATGTGGAATGCAATTTGCCCATTTGCCCTTAGGTGATTTCTACAGAAAGCTGTAACTGTTTCTCACAAGCACTGCAATTTACATTCTTCTCTGATATGCTCAATATATTAAAAAAAAATCTAACTAAAATTATTTTGTCATAAAAATCCATATAAATTAGCATGAGGAACTCTAGGGAATTCCAGACCCTCTAGACATTTTTGTACATCCCTTTTGATCTATAGGATAGAGGGCTCTTTTTCTTTTCAAACTAGGATATGCCATGGGGTTCATGCAGTAACAACATAAAGAGAGTGAATCTTCCGGATCATGAGTTTTGCTCAATGAATAGAAAGTGTTGCTTTTGTAATTAAAAAGAAGAGTTATATCCTGGAGTTTAATAAAAAAAATCAAGATTTTAACTATAGTTTGATTTTAGGAGGTTACTTTATAGTAAATCAGCAGAAAATGGTGGTTGGTAACTCCTTATTTTTCTTCATTATTAGTATGTCACCCGACCTGTGGTGATGCAGGGGTTAAAGCGTTGACCTGGAATTCTGAGGTCACCGGTTTGAAACATCGAAATTGCCTGGTCAAGGCACATATGGGAGCTGATGCTTCCTGCTCCTCTCCCCTTCTCTCTCTCTCCTCTCTCTCTAAAAAATGAATAAAGTAAAAAAAAAAAAAAAAGAAAATATGTTAAGTGGAAAAGTGTAAGACACACTATTTCTCTGTGAAGGAAACAAAGGAAATGTAGACTATAGAAGATCCAAGTCCTGACTTCAACTGTACACAAGTTTATGTAAGATTTTTTGTACTTCCTTTTTAATAAAATAGTCTCACTTTGCAGAGACTCAGAGTGGACGTTAACAGACCTCAGTTACATTTTGGTGGAACTAATAAACCGGAATTTCCCTTACTGTTTGTTTAAAATATAGTATAAAGTAATTTTTTAAGTATCAAGAAATGTGTTTATTACTAATAATTATATAACACTGGCTATATAATTTTATTATATAAAAAAGGAGCATAATTTTACATGAACTCGTGCACATTTGGAATCTTACTTGGCGCTGCTACTATCTGAATTTCCTTAAGGCTTGAGTTTATCTTATTTTCAGAATAAAATAAACTATGACACTTCCACTCAATAGCACTAGCTTGTTTAATCAAAGACCACCCAGAATATAACACTTTTTGCAGGCTTTGTTTAGAAGGGAGTCAAGACTAAAATTTCCACAGAAATTATACCAAAATGAGCACACACACCCCATTTCTGCTGTCATGTTGGAAATTATACCAAAGTTCTTCTCAAAGTAGAGTCTATGAAACACTATTGTTCCTACAGATAAATCAAAACAAAACATGACAAGTAATTCTTCTTTAAAATATTATCTAAAGAGTTGGTCAAATAAAAAAAATCTGTCCAAAGATCTTACTTTTAAAATGCATATTTAATTGCTTTTCATCAATCTAATAAAGCCAATTTCAAATATTTTAAACAAACCAATTCATAAGCTATAGCTTGAAATAAAGAGGAAAATGACCTAATACAAGTTTAAACTGTTTCTTCAAGGTCAGTTTTTTCCTGAACCTTATCAAAAATACAGATGAAAAAGGCTTATATAACTGACACTTTGATTTCTGTAGATATACTTGCAAAACAAATAGAATTTATAATCCTAGCAAGTGAAATAGTTATTGATAAAGACATCAAAAGAGATATCTAAGACTAAAGGGATTAGTTTTTAAAAAGGAGCTTTCTAGACTTAAATTTATTTGTGAAATAGTTACAAGAATCTGAAACAGTTTGGCCAATATATTATTTTTAAATTTTATTTCTTAATACAAATAATATTTAGACTTGTCTCTGTTGTATTTTGAAGTCCTTGCCCACATCTATGAGTAGAGTTTACTAAAAAGACCCTCTGAGAACCAAAGCAGGACTCTAGCCCGTGATTTACTTACTGGTTTAATTCTTCCATCAAGAGCAGATCCAACCCTCAGTCTCATTTCATCTAACATAGATAACAATTTTCTAGTACCACTATTTCTTCATGTTCTTGTCCTGTTCAAATGAAGTGTTATCATCTCCAGTGGCTGTTTTTAAAGACTACAACATGGACATAATGTGTGAGCAGATGTGTAGACATGTCTCTTCTATCTACATCTCTTTTCCTTAATACGAAGTTATTTTTATATCTATTTTTGACTCTATCTTTTTGCCTCTACTCTCCTTTTATTTTCTCCTTTCTCTCTCTTTCTACACTGTCTGTTCTTTTTAATGGGTTAATATAGAAATGTTTAAATGCTATCTTTTTTCTTATCATATTCTTCATTGTAGAACTATTTTCATGTGCTTAAAATATAAATATTAAAATACAAATCAGCTAAAGATAGACATCATTACAAATGAACCATAGAAATGATCCCTGAAAGTATAGTCTAGACATCATTACTATTTTGGTGTTTACTTCCAGTTTCTTTTGTGTATGTATTTAAAGGCAGCTTAATTTCTAAGCATGTGCCATTGTTTTAAAAACTCTGTGTAGTACGTGACATTCTAACCACTTGGCTGTACATCTGTAACTAATACAGAATACTAAAAATAAACTGTAATTAAAAAATAAAAAAATGATGTTTCAACCTGCTCTCTCTATATATTTCTGTTAATGTCTTTAACAACACGAGAGCCAAAAATATGAACCAAGATCTGTCTTCTTCATTGCCAGCAGAATCACCATCTGATAGCATTAATTGAATGGCACCACCTTTTTTCTTTATCCTTTTCCATGATGATGTATACTATACACCTATTGGTTATTTATTAATTTATTATTCATTTCTCCATCTAGAATATAAGCTCCACAACAGCAGGGAACTTGGCTTGTTCATTCCTACATCCCTAGAACTAGAATAGTGTCTAAACAAATAGTGTGCATTCTATAATATTTGTGGAATAAATGAATTAAATGTACTTAAAGAGTAATATTTATATTTTATAAACTATTTTGTGGTATAAAATAGTATTTATTATTATAAAATATATACTTTTCCTCCTGCCTTGGGTTATGTATGATATTCTACTGGGAATAGGAAGATAGCCTTCTGGTAGCTAATCTATACAAAGAGGACCTCTATCACCAATGACTTCTACTTTGAATTATGTGTAAAAAGAGACATTTCATTTCTCATATATAAGTTTTCGCTCTTTCTTTCTATTTTAATCTCTTTCCCTCCATTTACCAGAATAAAAATATTGAAACTATAGATATTATTAGTTCAAATGGCCAAAATATAAGCAGGATATATGTCTCTCGTTGGATAGCAGAAGGGAAAGCAAGTAGAGTTTACAACACAATACATTCCAACTTGAGTTTTAGAACTAAGACACCCACTGCTCAGTATCAACTCCGCCAATTTCATGTTAAGACACACAATTATAGAGTAACCATCAATTACCAGTTGTTGTTCATTGTGATTGAATCCAGGCTCTGTCACTTGCTGTGTGGTCATGCTCAAGTCATTCAAGTTCTGTTATTCTCTATCAAAAGCATAGTAATGCTACCTATCCCATAGCTTGTTGAAAATATTAAACAATATAATGTACCTAAAGCACTGTTATTCATGGGTATGTAATAAGTGCTGAATGATATTACTGTTACATTTATTAATCTCAGCAGTTTCTAGGCTACATACAGGTTCTCTGCGAGAGGGTCCTATTCACAGGAAGAAAATTAAAATGAGTAAATAAATGAAAGGGGCAAATGAGTCAAAACTGCTTTCTTTCCTTTTTCTTTTTTTTTTTCAAACCTGCTTTCTATTTGAGAATACTTTCCCCAACTGGAGCAATAGTGAAATCAGTTCAAAATAAACAAATGAAATACAACTGAAAAACTCAGTCTCTTGGCAAACTATTTACTAATTTCAATGATACCACACTTCCCTGGTTTAACTTCTTTCTGGTCATTTCTTCTTTGTCTCCAAAGGTTCTTTCTCCTTAATCTGGTCATTAAATATTTCCTGAAGACTCTCTTCTTCTCATTCTGAGATCTACTGAAGGGTCTATTCCAGGGCATTCTAAGGTCTGTTTCTTTCTGGGTCATTCACATGCAATGCTTCAGTGACCTCCTCAATGCAGCTTACTTACACATTTATATTGCTCGGCCATAACTGTCTTCAGACTTCGTATTAACTATCTATTTGACTATCTATCTGTGTTTTAAAGCTTTTTTGACTTAACGGGTTCACAGCAATCTTTTTTTCCCTACCGAATCTATCCTCTGAATATCTCAGGTAATGGCATAACCATTCATTCAGTTAAATAAACCATAAAGTCATTTCTGTCTAATTTCCCTCCTTTCCTCTCCAGTTCTAACACCATAATCCATTGTTTTTGCTTTTTGAATATTTCTTGAGTCTACCCACTTCTTTCCACCACCTTTAACCCAGCCTGGGCTATCATGATTCCACACATGTGCCTCTTGAACAGTCTACTTATATTCACTTCCTGCCTCCACCCCCACCAATCTATTATCCAAATTGTAGCCAAAGTGATGCTTTTCAAATGTAGATCGAAATATGCTCCTTAAAACCTTTTAATGACTTATCTTCACTCTGATAAAAGCACAACTCTTATCTGCCTTAACTCAGGAAAGTAGGAAAGAGAGACTAAGTGTACACTTGTATGTAGGGAGATCAATATATTACTATGAGTTCTTATAGCACACTTTAGGTGTTCCATATCTATTTGTAGAATATTCAAACAAAGACACATTCTCAGAATAAAACAAAAAGTATCAAGTATTGTTTTTTATCACCCCCTCTTATAAATTGTTTAAATCACAAATCCACCTTAAAAAATTTCCTTCATACAGGGTGGGGTAAAGTAGTTTTATAGTTGTTTATATGAAATATAATACAATAATAAATAATAATACAAGTATAAACTGTTTTGCATACTTACAACTGTCAACCTATTTTAGACTTACCCTGTTTTATTTATGAAGTAATCAAATTTTGTTTCTGGGATAACAGGGCATTAGAAAGTGATTCAGAAATAAATATATTTTTCTTTGTTCAAAATATTTTATTGATTGATAAATTTTTAATTAAATTTATTGTAGTGATATTAGTTAATAAAATTATATAGGTTTCAAGTGTATAATTCTATGATACATTATCTGTATATTGTGTGCTCACCACCTAAAGTCATATTTTTCTTTTGTCACCATATATTTGACCATCTTTACTCTTTACTAATGCCCAGTGCCCTTACCTCTGGTAACCATACTTTTTTCTGTCTGTGATTTTTGTTTGTTTGTTTTTCTTGTTTGTTTGTTTCCTCCAGTTTAATATTCCACATATGAGTGAAATCATATAGATCTTAACTTTTTCTGTATGATTTATTTCACTTAGCATGATAGTCTCAAGATCCATCCATGTTGTCACAAATGGCAACATTTCATCATTTCTTATGGCTGAGTAGCATTCTACTATATATACGTACCACCTCTTTTTTACTCAAACATATACTAAAGGACACTTTTGTTGTTTCCATGCCTTGGCCACCGTGAATAATGTTACAATGAACATAGAGGTGCATGTATCTTTGCAAATAATTGTTTTCAATTTGGGGGGTTAGATACCCAGAAGAAGGGTTGCTTGGTCATATGGTACCTCTATTCTTAATATTTTGAGGAGCCTGCACACTGTTTGCTATAATGGCTGCACCAGTTTACATTCCAACCAGCAGCGAATGAGGGTTCCTTTTTCTCTACAACCTCTCCAACATTTGTTATTGCTTGTCTTATTTGTAACAGTCATACTAACAGGTGTGAGGTAGTATCTTACATAGTTCTAAATTGCATTTCTCAAATACCTAGTGAAAATGAGAATTTTTCATGTATCTGTTGGCCATTTGTATGCCTTCTTGGGAGAAGTGTCTGTTCAGGTCTTCTTCCTATTTTTTAATTGGGTTGCTTGTTTGTTGATGTTGAGTTGTATGAGTTATCTACATATATTGGATATGACCGCTTGTCAGAACTGTTGTTTGAAAATATCTCCTCTCATTTGGTTTTGTTGGTGGTTTCTCTTGCTGTGCAAAGTTTGATATTTTTATTTATTTTGGTCTTGACTTTCTTTCCCTTTGATGTCAGCTTCATAAAATTCATTTTAACGGGAGATGGCAAGATGGCAATGGAGTAGACAGACGTACCAACTTCCAACTCCCAGAACCAAAGTGGATTATAACTTAATTTTAAGAACCATCATCTGGATAAACCAACTTTGAACTAAACTAAGTGGACTCTTCAACCAAGGAACACTGAAGAAGCCACATTGAGACTGATAGGAAAAGCGAAAACATGGAAACAGCTGTCCAGCTCCCTGGAGCGAACGGCAGACACGTGTGGCGGGAAGAGACTTTAGCAGAGAGGGGGGGAAATGGGTCCCAGGAACAAAGCCCCAGCCTGCAGCCCCAAAGCCTAGAAGAGGTGTTTGGACAGTATTGAGCTGTGACACAAGTGAGGATACTGTTTATGAGAAAGAGACAGTTTTCTCAGACCCAGGATTCTTCTTAAAGAAACAGTGCAGAAAACCCCTCTCACAACCACTCACCCAGGGCTCCGGGGGATGGCGACAGAGGAGAGGACCGGAGCACTGGGAAGAGAGTGTGGACTGAAGGCACAGGGAGAAACACTCTGAGGGACAGCCACCCTAACCCCTGGGCTGAGTCACTTCCCAAATCAAAAAATAATATTTCCCCTGGAACTAGCAATACCAGCAAAGAGAGACAGGACACCAGCCAAACAAGCTCTTCGGAGGCACTTAGAGCAGAGCCGCTTAGATGCAGGGAGCTTTCATGACTACAGTATGGAGTGTTAGGGTCTGAACTGCAGTGCCCCTACCCACACTGCAGAGGGCTTGCTGGAGGGACAGTGATGGCGTGACACTGAAACACAGTTCTGTCAGCAGGGGCGGAGGCCTAGACAGCCGGCGTGAGCTTGGTCTAGCCCAGCAGGGGCAGAGGGGACTCGCAAAAGCAGTCTGGCAGCTGCAGGCCGACGTGCAGCTCCAACTGCGGGGGGGGGGGAAAGTGAGAGGCCAGAAACGGGCACAGATCTGCCACTGAACAGGGCCCAGTGGGCGCAGCATCACCTGCCCGCGAGGTTTGCGACCCTGTGCAAGCTGGCTCTAACCACGGGGGCAGGGCTAAGCCCAGGACAGGCAGAGGCTCACAGCTGAGCAAAGGTGCTCACCCCTATCCTTGGTGCTGAGGCTTGTGGCTTGAGTGCAGTGTGCAACCCCACCTGTGGGGGCGAGGCAAAGGCCCAGACAGGCTGAGGCTGGTAGAGACGGGCATGAGAACACAGCCCCTCCCGCTGGAGGAGAGGCGGAAATCACAGCAACAACAACAGTGGGCCGGCGCTGGCAACGCCCATACCCAACAACCCTAGGCAGTAGCAGAGAGGGTGGTGAGCCATTAAAGAGAAACCCAAAGAAATCTACACCAAGAAACATCATAGTTAAAATACCAAAGCTAAGTGATAAAGAGAAAAATTTAAAAGCTGCTAGAGAAAAAAGGCTATCACCTACAAAGGAGCCCCCATAAAGATGACATTCAACTTCTCAACAGAATCACTTGAAGCCAGAAAGGAATGGCAAGATATATTCAAAGTGATGCAGAACAAGAACCTACTACCAAGAATACTTTATCCAGCAAGGCTAACGTTTAAAATTGAAGCAGAAATAAAAAGCTTCCCAGACAAAAGAAAACTCAAGGAATTCATTAAAACCAAACCAATTCTGCAAGAGCTGCTAAGGGGCCTGTAGTGAACCGTTCAAAGGGGGAAAAGAATATAGCAAAAGAAGAATACAGCTTTATAAAATAAAATGGCAATAAACAACTACATATCAATAATAACCTTAAGTGTAAATGGATTAAGTGATACAATCAAAAGACATAGGGTAGCTGCATGGATAAAGAAACAGGACCCATACATATGCTGTCTACAAGAGACACACCTTAAAACAAAATAGGGACAAAGATTGAAGGTAAAAGGATGGAAAAAAATATTTCATGCAAATGAAAATAAAAATAAAGCTGGGGTAGCAATACTTATATCTGACCAGATGGACTTTAAAACAAAGGCTGTAGTAAGAGATAAAGAAGGACACTACATAATGATAAAGAGAACAATTCAACAGGAAGATATAACCATTATAAATATCTACGCACCAAACATAGGAGCCCTGACATACCTAAAGCAGACTTTGATGATATAAAGGGCGAGATTAACAGCAATACTATCATAGTGGAGGATTTCAATATCCCACTGACATCACTGGATAGATCCTCAAGAAAGAAAATTAATAAACAGCAGACTTAAAGGATACACTACATCAACTCGATTTAATAGATATCTTCAGAACTTTTCACCCTAAAGCAGTAGAATATACATTCTTTCCAAGCACTCATGGTACATTCTCTAGAATAGACCACATGTTAGGACACAAAAATGGTCTCAATAAATTTAAGAAGATTGAAATCATATCAAGCATTTTCTCTGAACACAATGCTATGAAACTAGAAATTAACCACAAAAGAAAAACTGAAAAATACTCAAACACTTGGAAACTAAATAGCATGTTATTAAATAAGGAATGGATTAACAATGAGAACAAAGAAGAAATAAAAAGGTTTCTAGAAACAAATGATAATGAACATACATCAACTCAAAATTTAAGGGACACAGCAAAAGCAGTTCTGAGAGGGAAGTTTATAGCACTACAGGCATACCTTTAGAAGCTAGAAAAAGCTCAAATAAGTGACTTGACCCTGCATCTAAAAGAACTAGAAAAACAACAGCAAATAAAGCCCAGGACTAGTAGAAAAAAGGAAATAATAAAGATCAGAGGGGAAATAAATAACATAGAGCATAAGGAAACAATACAGAGGATCAATGAAACCAGGAGCTGGTTCTTTCAAAAGGTAAAAAAGATTGATGAACCTTTAACTAGACTTACCAAGAAAAAATGAGAGAAAAAATAAATAAAATTAGAAAGGACAGTGGAGAAATAACAACTGACACCACAGAAATACAAAGCATTGTAAGAAAATACTATGAAGAACTATATGCCAAAAAACTACACAACCTAGGTGAAATGGACACATTTCTTGAATCATATAATCTTCCAAAAATCAATCTAGAAGAATCAGAAAATCTAGTCATACCAATTACAACAAATGAGATTGAAACACTTATCAAAAAACTCCCAACAATGAAAAGTCCTGGGCCTGATAGCTTCACAACTGAATTCTACCAAAGATTAAAAGAAGAATTAACTACTATCCTTCTCAAGCTATTTCAAAAAATTCAAGAGGAAGGAAGACTTCCAAATTCCTTTTATGAGGCGAGCATAATTCTGATCCCGAAACCAGGCAAAGACAACACAAAGAAAGAAAATTATAGTCCAATATCCCGAATGAATTTAGATGCTAAAATTCTCAACAAAATATTAGCCAACCGGATCCAGCAATATATGAAAAAATCATACACCATGATCAAGTGGGATTTATTCTGGAGAGGCAAAGCTGATTCAATATTCGCAAATCAGTTCATAGACTGAAGGTAAAAGGATGGAAAAAAATATTTCATGCAAATGGAAATGAAAAAAAAGCAGGGGTAGCAATACTTATATCAGACAAAATGGACTTTAAAACAAAGGCTGTAGTAAGAGATAAAAGAGGACACTACATAATGATAAAGGGAACAATTCAACAGGAAGATATAACTATTGTAAATATCTATGCACCAAATATAGGAGCCCCGACATACATAAAGCAGACTTTGATGGATATAAAGGGCGAGATTAACAGCAATACTATCATAGTAGGGGATTTCAATACCCCTCTAACAACACTGGATAGATCCTCAAGAAAGAAAATTAATAAAGAAACAGCAGACTTAAAGGAGACACTAGATCAACTTGATTTAATAGATATCTTCAGAACTTTTCACCCTAAAGCAGTAGAATATACATTCTTCTCAAGCGCTCATGGTACATTTTCTAGGATAGACCACATGTTAGGACACAAAAATGGTCTCAATAAATTTAAGAAGATTGAAATCATATCAAGCATTTTCTCTGATCACAATGCCATGAAACTAGAAATTAACCACAAAAGAAAAACTGAAAAATACTCAAACACTTGGAAACTAAATAGCTTGTTATTAAATAATGAATGGATTAACAATGAGATCAAAGAAGAAATAAAAAAGTTTCTAGAAACAAATGATAATGAGCATACATCAACTCAAAATTTATGGGACACAGCAAAAGCAGTTCTGAGAGGGAAGTTTATTGCACTACAGGCATATCATAAGAAGCTAGAAAAAGCTCAAATAAGCAACTTGACCCTGCATCTAAAAGAACTAGAAAAACAACAACAAATAAAACCCAAGACAAGTAGAAGAAAGGAAATAATAAAGGTCAGAGCAGAAATAAATGACATAGAGGCTAAGGAAACAATACAGAGGATCAATGAAACAAGAAGCTGGTTCTTTGAAAAGGTAAACAAGATTGATGAACCTTTAACTAGACTCACCAAGAAAAAAAGTGAGAGGACTCAAATAAATAAAATTAGAAAGGACAGTGGAGAAATAACAACTGACACAACAGAAATACAAAGCATTGTAAGAAAATACTATGAAGAACTATATGCCAAAAAATTAGACAATCTTGGTGAAATGGACAAATTTCTTGAATCATATAACCTTCCAAAAATCAATCTGGAAGAATCAGAACACCTAAACAGACCAATTACAGCAAATGAGATCGAAACAGTTATCAAAAAACTCCCAAAAAAGAAAAGTCCTGGGCCTGATGGCTTCACAAGTGAATTCTATCAAAAATTCGAAGAAGAACTAACTCCTATTCTCCTGAAGCTATTTCAAAAAATTCAAGAGGAAGGAAGAATTCCAAACTCCTTTTATGAGGCGAGCATAATTCTGATCCCAAAACCAGGCAAAGACAACACAAAGAAAGAAAATTATAGGCCTATATCCCTGATGAATTTAGACGCTAAAATTCTCAACAAAATATTAGCCAACCGGATCCAGCAATATATGAAAAAAATCATACACCACGATCAAGTGGGATTTATTCTGGAGAGGCAAGGCTGGTTCAATATTCGCAAATCAATCAATGTGATTCACCACATAAACAAAAGGAAGGACAAAAATCACATGATAATTTCAATAGATGCAGAAAAGGCATTTGATAAAATCCAGCACCCATTCATGCTCAAAACTCTCAGTAAAGTGGGAATACAGGGATCATTCCTTAACATGATAAAGGCCATCTATGATAAACTGACAGCAAACATCATACTAAATGGACAAAGATTAAAAGCAATCCCCTTAAGATCAGGAACCAGGCAGGGTTGCCCCCTTTCACCACTCTTATTCAACATAGTTCTGGAAGTCCTAGCTACAGCAATCAGACAAGAAGAAGAAATAAAAGGCATACAAATTGGAAAAGAAGAAGTAAAACTGTCATTATTTGCAGATGATATAATATTGTATATTGAAAACCCTAAAGTCTCAGTCAAAAAACTACTGGACCTGATAAATGAATTCAGCAAGGTGGCAGGATATAAAATTAATACTCAGAAATCAGAGGCATTTCTATACACCAACAATGAAATATCAGCAAAAGAAATTAAGGAAACAATCCCCTTCACTATTGCAGCCAAAAAATTAAAGTACCTAGGAGTAAATTTAACCAAGGAGGTTAAGGACTTGTACTCAGAAAATTATAGAACATTGATAAAAGAAATCAAGGAAGATACAAACAAGTGGAAGCACATACCGTGCTCATGGCTAGGAAGAATAAACATCATTAAAATGTCTATATTACCCAAAGCAATTTATAAATTCAATGCAATACCAATTAAAATACCAATGACATACTTCAAAGATATAGAACACATATTCCAAAAATTTATATGGAACCAAAAAAGAACACGAATAGCCTCAGCAATCTTAAAAAGAAAAAATAAAGCAGGAGGTATCACTCTTCCTGATATCAAGGTTTACTACAAGGCCATTATACTCAAGACAGCCTGGTACTGGCATAAGAACAGGCACATAGATCAATGGAACAGAACAGAGAACCCAGAAATAAACCCACAGCTTTATGGACAACTGATATTTGACAAAGGAGGAAAGAACATACAATGGAGTAAAGACAGCCTCTTTAACAAATGGTGTTGGGAAAATTAGACATCTACCTGCAAAAAAATGAAACTAGACCATCAACTTACACCATTCACAAAAACAAACTCAAAATGGATAAAAGACTTAAATGTAAGCCGTGAAACCATAAACATCTTAGAAGAAAACATAGGCAGCAAGCTCTCCGACATCTGTAGCAGCGGTATATTTGCCGATTTATCTTCATGGGCAACTGAAATAAAAGGCAAGATAAACAAATGGGACTATATCAAACTAAAAAGTTTTTGCACAGCTAAAGACAATAGGAACAGAATAAAAAGACAAACCACACAATGGGAGAACATATTTGACAGCACATCTGATAAGGGGTTAATAACTAAAATTTATAAAGAACTTATAAAAAGCAAAACCAGGAAGACAAACAACCCAATCAAAAAATGGGCAAAAGAAATGAATAGAAATTTCTCCAAAGAGGACATACAGATGGCCAATAGGCATATGAAAAAATGCTCAACATCACTAATCATTAGAGAAATGCAAATTAAAACCACAATGAGATATCACCTCACACCAGTCAGAATGGCACTTATCAGCAAAACAACACAGAATAAGTGCTGGCGAGGATGTGGAGAAAAGGGAACCCTTCTGCACTGCTGGTGGGAATGCAGACTGGTGCAGCCACTGTGGAAAACAGTTTGGAGATTCCTCAGAAAATTAAAAATCGAACTGCCTTTTGACCCAGCTATCCCACTTTTAGGAATATACCCTAAGAACACCATAGCACTGTTCGAAAAGAAGAAATGCGCCCCCATGTTCGTGGCAGCATTGTTCACAATAGCGAAGATCTGGAACCAGCCCAAGTGTCCGTCAGAAGACGAGTGGATTAAAAAGCTATGGTACATATATACTATGGAATACTACTCAGCCATAAGAAACGATGACATCGGATCATTTATAACAAAATGGATGTACCTTGATAACATTATACGGAGTGAAATAAGTAAATCAGAAAAAAAGAAAAACTGAGAACAGCACGATTACATACATAGGTGGGACATGAAAGTGAGGGTATGAGACATGGACAAGAGACTGGTGGTTATGGGATGGGGGGAGGGAGGGAAGAATGGGATAGGGAGGAGGGGAGGGACGCAGGGAAAACCAGATTGAAGGTGACAGAGGATAATTTGACTTTTGGTGATGGGTATGCAACACAATTGAAAGATAAGATAACCTGGAGATGTTTTCATTGTACATATGTACCCTGATTTATGGATGTCACCCCATTAGAATTAATAATAATAAAATATATATATAAAAAAAAATTAGATATAAAATTGCAATAATAGTCAGCCAATATAAATATTTCAGAACACATGTCTATCTATCTATACTCCTTGTACTAATGTTAAACACTCTTTTGCAAAGACAAATTAAATAAATATTAAAGATAAAAATCTATTCGAAAAAAAAAAATATTCGCAAATCAATCAATGTGATCCATCACATAAACAAAAAGAAGGACAAATATCACATGATAATTTCAATAGATGCAGAAAAGGCATTTGATAAAATCCAGCACCCATTTATGATCAAAACTCTCAGTATAGTGGGAATACAGGGAACATTCCTTAACATGATAAAGGCCATCTATGACAAACCCACAGCAAACATCATACTAAATAGGCAAAAATTAAAAGCAATCCCCTTAAGATCAGGAACCAGGCAGGGGTGATCCCATTCACCACTCTTATGCAACATAGTTCTGGAAGTCTTACCCACAGCAATCAGACAAGAAGAAGAAATAAAAGGCATCCAAATTGGAAAAGAAGAAGTAATACTGCCCTTATTTGCAGATGATATGATATTGTACATAGAAAACCCTAAAGTCTCAGTCAAGAAATTACTGGACCTGATAAATGAATTCAGCAAGGTGGCAGGATATAAAATTAATACTCAGAAATCAGAGGCATTTCTATATACAAACAATGAACTGTCAGCAAAAGAAATTAAGGAAACAATCCTCTTCACTATTGCAACAAAAAATATAAAGTACCAAGGAGTAAATTAACCAAGATGGTTAAGGACTTGTACTCAGAAAATTATCAAACATTGATAAAAGAAATCAAGAAAGATACAAACAAGTGGAAGCATATACTGTGCTCATGGTTAGGAAGAATAAACATCATTAAAATGTCTATATTTCCCAAAGCAATTTATTAATTCAATGCAATACCAATTAAAATACCAATAACATACTTCAAAGATATAGAACACATATTCCAAAAATTTATATGGAACCAAAAAAGAACAGGAATAGCCTCAGCAATCTTAAAAGAAAAAATAAAGCAGGAGGTATCACTCTTCTGGATATCAAGGTTTACTACAAGGCCATTGTACTCAAGACAGCCTGGTACTGGCATAAGAACAGGCACATAGATCAATGGAACAGAACAGAGAACCCAGAAATAAACCCACACCTTTATGGACAACTGATATTTAACAAAGGAGGAAAGAGCATACAGTGGAGTAAAGACAGCCTCTTTAACAAATGGTGTTGGGAAAATTGGACATCTACCTGCAAAACAATGAAACTAGACCATCAACTTACACCATTCACAAAAACAAACTCAAAATGGATAAAAGACTTAAATGTAAGCCATGAAACCATAAGCATCTTAGAAGAAAACATAGGCAGCAAGCTCTCTGACATCTGTCGCAGCAATATATTTGCTGATTTATATCCATGGGCAAATGAAATAAAAGGCAAGATAAACAAATGGGACTATATCAAACTAAAAAGTTTTTGCACAGCTAAAGACAATAAGAACAGAGTAAAAAGACAAACCACACAATGGGAGAACATATTTGACAACACGTCTGATAAGGGGTTAATAACCAAAATTTATAAAGAACTTATAAAACTCAACACCAGAAAGACAAACAATCCAATCAAAAAATGGGCTAAAGAAATGAATAGAAACTTCTTCAGAGAGGACATACAGATGGCCAATAGGCATATGAAAAAATGCTCAACATCACTAATCATTACAGCAATGCAAATTAAAACCACAATGAGATATCACCTCACACCAGTCAGAATGGCACTCATCAGCAAAACAACACAGAATATATGCTGGCGAGGATGTGGAGAAAAGGGAACCCTCCTGCACTGCTGGTGGGAGTGCAGTCTGGTGCAGCCACTGTGGAAAACAGTATGGAGATTTCTCAAAAAATTAAAAATCAAATTGCCTTTTGACCCAGCTATCCCACTTTTAGGAATATACCCTAAGAACACCATAGCACTGTTCGAAAAGAAGAAATGCGCCCCCATGTTCGTGGCAGTATTGTTCACAATAGTGAAGATCTGAAAACAGCCCAAGTGTCCATCAGAGGACGAGTGGATTAAAAAGCTTTGGTACATATATACTATGGAATACTACTCGGCCATAAAAAATGATGACATCGGATCATTTACAACAAAATGGATGGACCTTTATAACATTATACAGAGTGAAATAAGTAAAACAGAAAAAAACTGAGAACTGCATGATTTCATACATAGGTGGGACATAAAAACAAGGCTATGAGACATGGACAAGAGGGTGGGGTGAGGAAGGAGAGGGAGGGTGAGAAGGGAGGGGAGGGGCACAATGAAAACCAGATAGAAGGTGACAGAGGACAATTTGACTTTGGGTGATGGGTATGCAACATAATTGAATGACAAGATAACCTGGAGATGTTTTCTTTGAACATATGTACTCTGATTTATTAATGTCACCCCATTAAAATTAATAAAAAAGAATTCATTTTAAAATGCTCTTTTGGAAAAGTCTTTTCTCTGTTCATCTTCAGAACATTTTATTTTATTTAGAATATTTGACTATAATAAGTTGTACATAACTAGGAAAATAAAATAATTTTATTTTCAAAATTATCATTACACTATTTTTCTGTCAATGCATTTAAAAAAATCAGTATTTATTTTCCTTACCTGTTTCTTGTGACTCTAACTTAAAAGGCATCATACATATATTACAAGAAGTTGAAGTGTACTAAATAAATTCCTTCAATCCCCTCCCCAAAACATACAGATAGACATAATGTAAGGTAGAATTTGATCTAATCATTTTATTTCCCTATGTAAAGCTCTCCAATTACTCCTACTACTCTTTCAAATCCCAAACTTCCTATGAAAGCTTGTGGAATAATTCACAGGTTATCGTTAGCCCCACTCAATATGTTTTCCTGAACTTTATTCTCCTCTAGAATTTCCCGTGAATCTTTTCTGGGACAATTACTCCACACCACTTCCCACAGCCAGGGAGCACATTCTTATTGATCCATCAGCTGGCACTCAGATTATCACCACTTGCAAAGGGTGTGGCTGCCTATGCAACATGGCCCTACAGCACTATGTCTCCCTCTTTGCACAGTACTTTAACTTGTTGGTTTTACTACCTACATCTTTAAGCTCATAAAGGCAGGGCATCTGTCATATTCCCAGTACATAACACAATTTCTGGAATATAGTAGATAGTTTAATATTAGTTGAATAAATGAGCATGGGTTCAATGTTCTAATCTCTTGTTTGCAACATACTTTTACATATATTATATTTAAAGAACCCTAAATATTAGTATTTTCATAATGATATATGAAACTGTAATTCATAAAGGTTTAGTTGAGTATAACTCTCAAGCATTTATAATTTTGAGTCAATTTAACTCAAATTCTAGCCCTGTCACTCATTAGCCATGAGACCTTGAGTACTTAGTATCCATACATTTTGGTTTTTTACAACCTATCTCGTGGAGGTTTTGAAAATATTAAATAATAATATTAGGCTTGTAAAGTACTTAGTGTTATGTCAGCTCTGAGCTAGATAATAAACTTTTGCTGCTTCTTATTTTTCTGGTTGTGTAGAAGAAAATGCCTTCTACAATTTTTATCTCAATTCAATACTCATAATTAAAAGCAAATTAAAGTCTCATTCTCTTAGGGATATTTTTTACAATTTTATATTGCAACAAAACTTTCTCTACATATTCATTTTTCCTGCATACTAGTTCCACTTTTTTCTTTCAAAATCAATTTTACTGAGGTATAATTACAATAAATACACCGTTATTAAGTATATAGTTTAACGACTCTGTCAAATATATATAACGCTATAATCATCCCCATATAATCAAGGCCTGAAACACGTCCAGCATCTCAAATAGCTCTTTCATGTTTCTTTGTAAATAAATTCTTCCTATTCTTTCCCCAATCCCAGGCAATCACTGCTCTGCTTTCTATTATTGTAGACTTGTTCTCTGTAAACGAAACTTCTGTGTCTGCCTTCTCTCACTAGAAATAGTTTTTTCAATTTGCCTTTTAGTGTTCAATTCTTTTTTATTGTTGAGTAGTATTTCATGGCTTGGACATACCAATTTTTATCCATTTATCTCTTGGTGGACAGTTGAGTTCATTCAAGACTTTTGATATTATGAAAAAAAGCAATATATTTTTATTTTCATTTATTTCTGGATAACAACTGAGGTAGAATTATTGATCATAGATTAAAAGTATGTAAAACTTTATAAGACGTTGCCAAAAGTTTCCAAACTCATTGTACTGCAATACTTATTTTAAATATAACATATTTCTAATTACTTTGTTTCCTAAATTTTATAATTTTGTTTAGAATTTGTTTATTTATATTGTAATTTGACCACACAAGACAGGCATGAATAACTCAGGTAAGAGAAGATGCAATCCTGAGTGAGTTATCAGAGTGTATTTATAGAAAGAGAAATTAAGATGATGATGAAATAATCAAGAAATTTCTGCCCTGGCCGGTTGGCTCACTGGTAGAGTGTCGGTCTGGCATGTGGAAGTCCCGGGTTCCATTCCCGGCTAGGGCACACTGGAGAGGCGCCAATCTGCTTCTACACCTTTCCCCGCCTCCTTTCTATCTCTCGGTTCCCCTCCCGCAGCCAAGTTGGTCCAGGCGCTGAGGATGGCTCCATAGCTTCCGCCTCAGGCATCTAGAATGGTTCCAGTTGCAATGAAGCAATGCCCCAGATGGGCAGAGCATCGCTCCCTAGTGGGCATGCTGGGTTGATCCCAGTTGGGTGCATGTGGGAGTCTGTCTCTCTGCCTCCCTGCTTCTCACTTCAGAAAAATACAAAAAAAAAATGTCTTAGTATGTACTAAGTGCAGGATTACAAACAGAGACTTCCAGTTATCCTAAAAATGTTGTTTTGGAAGTGAGCAAATGGCCAAGGCTATACTGGCAACGGCAACAACTGCTGAAATACGAAATGAACCAGGAGAAGCTAAGAATAATAATGATAAACAAACAAATAAATAATAAATAAAAAGGCTTTGTGGGTCTCAGGTGTCAGACTATTTTGTAACGTATGTATAATAATCTGTCTGAACACCTGAGTCAAGAACAAATACATAAAATACACAAGTTACCCTACCCATTGTCTCCATCATTATATATATATATATATATATATATATATATATATATATATATATATATATATATATATATATCATCTAGAAAATAATTTATAAACGATCGGTCTAAATAAAATTGTCCTTAAGTGAGATTTATGTCTTATATCTATGTACGATGAGGTAAATTGTGGGAAAATTTGATTGATTCACCAAAAAACTTGATTTAAACACACATACACACACACACTTTTCTTATAAATAAAGACAAGGCTTCAGTTACCAAATCCAAACACCACATCTGTGAGTGATCTCTGCTTCCCCATTACTTCCATACTATCTTGTGCAATATTCTTAGCTTTGTGCAAAATAAGTCAACAGTACATGTCATAAAGTGAAAAAAAAGCCCTGTGAGCAAAGGAAGTCTATGTATTACTTCAGGCAAGTCATCTTCAAAGCAATCTTGTATGGTGATGAGTCCACTGCTATGCTTCTTAAATTATTAAAGTTGAAAGCAACCTGGATTAGGAAGGGAATGAAGTGCTCAGAGCATGATGACTGTTCCTATCACCCTGCTACTGACTTCTCTCCAGTCTCAAAGTTATTCTTTCAGCTCCCTTCTTCACCCAAATCCCTATATCCAGTAAGGAAGCCAGACCACAGGTTTTATAGTAGTAGTGCATTGTCTCACTGCCAGCTGCCTCAAGGGGTGTGAAAGCTCCCAGGCACAAATGTAATTTAACCAAAACAACTTATTCTGACGTGTTATATACAATCTTTATAAATCACCTTCAACACAGAAATGTTTCCTTATTGGTAACAAAGAACTTGCTCATGGAATGTGTCTTGTATCTGCCATACTCACAATATAACTGCACTTTTGTGATAGAACACATTTCACAGCACCTCTTTTCAGACCTCCCTGCATATTCGATCATTGAATCTTATAAAATAATGATCCTTTTTTGGAATTGATTTTGTTTGTGTGTATATGCATGCAGGCATGTATAACCTGGATTATATAATCACTTTGTTTGTTAATAATCAAAACATTTTTACTTCAAAGGAACCTAAAACAAAGATCAGGGAATTGAAAATGCCTACTAATCTTCCTAAGCACAAAGCATACATGGTTCTTGTAACCACGGCATCTAATGCTTTCTGGGTATGACCAAACAAATGCGGCTACATAGTCCTGATTGCATTACTGGCGACATTATATGAGGAAAATTACCTCATACTAAGTAAATTATCTGCGTTTCAGTTCAATTTAAAAATATTGTTTTATAATGCAATGATTTACACTGAGGTATTTTCCAGAAACATATATTTTTAATAAAACATATTTTATTAAAATATACTTAGTAAAACATTTTATTTAAATGTATTTTTTAAATAACATTGCATAATTTTTAATATTTTATAATGTACGTATTAACTTATATCACTTCTTCCAAGATTTCAGGCAAACTGCTTTCCAGATGTTTGCAGTTTTGGTTAATTGTTATAGATGAAATCTGTTAGGGCTCACAGTAAATGTCAAAACTGCATACTGCAATCATTAACATAAATGACCTGAACTCTTTTTTGACAGTCTACCATAATGATTAATTACTGCCATTCTCAAATCACAATTTCACACTGGATTTCCTGGGAAGGAGGATAAAAATCTCAGTTATTACTGTCTATTATACACAAACTTACTGGATTTACCTATTGCATGTTAAGTAAACTTTCTCTTTTCAAGCAGTTTAAATATTACTTTTCTTGTCATTTGTGTTAAGTCCCTATTTTCAGCATATCATGTGTAATTCATAAAGCCTATGGTGCATGTGCATGATGACAAAATTGAAGTTAGCCAAAAATTTTTGATCCCCTCACAGAAAACCTCCATAACACAGGATATAGGTTTTGGAAATTGTAGCCAGCACTTTGGGTTTCGTCTCATCTGATTCCAAAACTACTCAGCAAAATATCTCCTGAAGCACATCCATAATTTTTACAAATTATTATTTGCTGAAGCAAAACAGAAAAAACAAAAAGCAATATAGTTTGTAAGTGTTCTGGCCAACATCACTTTAACCAGCATAATGAGATGGTGAAGTAAACCTGCAAGGACTAGCATCATTTCATTCACTGTAGCCTGCTGTGTGCAGGTCATTTCCTGTTTCACCCGGACGCCTAAAACAACACACCAGTAAATTTCACATCTATAAACTCTCCCAGCACATGGCCTAATGCCAGTGCTTTCTGCAGCTGAAATGCCTGTACAAATGTCCTAATCATCTTACTATAAACTGAATCTTATAAAATCTTAGTTTGAGCTTAGATCTTCAAAAACAATTTCTCAATATCAGGGTTTTAAACTGGCTACCCTAACCACAAAGGCTATTTTGTTTTCTTTTTTTTAAATCTTTAAAAATACTTTAAAATATGTATTTAAATAAAAAGAGGACAGAAGATGAGTGTACACCTTTTTTTTTAATTTTGTGCTTTAGTTTTGTTGCAGTTTTTCACTGTCTCTACTTTCTATGATTTTATTTCATTTTTCTCCTGTTATTATTTTAATTTTTTTTTTACAGGGACAGAGAGGCAGAGAGAGGGACAGACAGGGACAGACAGACAGAAACAGAGAGAGGTGAGAAGCATCAATCATTAGTTTTTCGTTGCCATTGCGACACCTTAGGTGTTCATTGATTGCTTTCTCACATGTGCCTTGACTGAGGGCCTTCAGCAGATTGAGCATCCCCTTGCTAGAGCCAGCGACCTTGGGTCCAAGGTTTTTTGCTCAACCCAGATCGGCCCGTGCTCAAGCTGGCAAGCTCAGGATCTCAAACCTGGGTCTTCTGCATCCCAGTCTGACACTCTATCCACTGCGCCACTGCCTGGTCAGGCTATTCAAAATATTTAAAAGGAATCCACACTCCCTCCCCAAAAATCAATAATCTACTTTATATTGAGTAATTGTACGGTCAGTAGTGTGAAGTAGCCAAAAAAAAAAAAAAAAAAAAATCAGCCTGACCAGGCAGTGGCACAGTGGATAGAGCATCAGACTGGGATGCGGAGGACCCAGGTTAGAAACCCCGAGGTCACAAGCTTGACAGGGGCTCATCCGGCTTGAGCAGGGGTTCACCAGTTTGAGCGCAGGGTGGCTGCATGGGATCATAGACATGTGTATGTATATGTATCCACACTTGAGCATGGGATCACAGATATGACTCCATCGTTGCTGGCTTGAGCCCACGGTCACTGGCTTGAGCAAGGGGTCACTTGCTCTTCTGTAGCCCCCCAGGTCAAGGCACATATGAGAAAGCAATCAATGAACAACTAAGGAGACTAAGGTGCCACAATGAAGACTTGATCCTTCTCATCTCTCTCCTTTCCTGACTGTCTGTCCCTATCTGTCCCTCTCTTTGTCCCTCTGTCTCTGTCATAAAAATAAACAAACGAATAAATAATCTTGTTGAAACAGAGAGGGCAAGGCTGTACTTCCAAATATGTAATTGACTCACTGAGTCTAGATGGGGCCTGAGAGTATCCATGTTTAGCAAGTTCTCCCAGAATGCTGATTGGGCCAGTCCACAGACCACACACACAGAAGGTAAGGTATTAGGCAATATGATTAGCACCTTCTCTCTAGAGCTCTCAACCAGACAAGATGCATCATTCTTATGTACTCCCCAAACAGTCTTATGCAATCACAATCTACTTTGGGCCATCATTATTTGGGTGCATATTAATCTCTTTACTAAAATTTAAACTTTTTTTTTTTTTGACAGAGACTGAGAGAGAGACAGAGAGGGATAGATAGGGACAGACAGACAGGAAGGGAGAGAGATGAGAAGCATCAATTCTTTCTTGCTGCACCTTAGTTGTTCATTGATTATTTTCTCATATGTGCCTTGAATGGGGGGCTACATTGGACCGAGTGACCCCTTGCTCGAGCCAGCAACCTTGGGTTCAAACTGGTGAGCTTTGTTCAAACCAGATGAGCCTGCGCTCAAGCTGGCAACCTCGGGGTTTTGAACCTGGGTCCTCTGCATCCCAGTCCGACACTCTATCCATTGTGCCACTGCTTGGTCAGGCAAACATTTAAACTTTTTGAGGCTAGAGTTTCACCAGCATTACAGTCCTCACAGCACTTTGCATTGGAACATTGGGTATATCAGATCTCAACATGTTTGCTTAATTTTAAAAATAGAAAGAAATGAAGGACATATTAATTCCTGGAAAACTAAAACCAAAGTGAAGAAAATATTCTAGCTGAAGACTCCATATAGAATTACCTACTTACATTTCAGAATAAAGAAGAAAGAAATGTGTAAGCTCTCTATGCAAAGCAATGCTTTTAGCTTCTTTAGCAATTCAGAGTATCTTCACTGCATTTCACATTCAATGGTATAATAGCACTGATTATGCCAAAATCCCAGAGAATGAAGAATAATAGGCTTGAAATGAAACTTGCTGCTTTCCAACTCCAACTGAATGAGATGGTTTAGAGGATGAAGGAAATGAGAATAGAATCAAGTGCCACAGTGAACTCAACTGTGTGTGATTTGAAGCTCTTGAAGTTGACTTCATCAGAATGCCTGCCTCTTGTTACCTGATCTCCCCTTCAGCCAGCCACACACACACAAACTGGAAAGCTTACATATAGTCATGACACCATCAAGTGTAGCAAGACAACATGCTCCAAACACTTGGGATGAAAGCTTCCTTTGAAAATGAAAGAACCCAAGAACATGAAGAATAGGTTGATTTTCTTCAAGAGGATCAGATCTGTAGACATCTTCATCCATATGTATCTACACAGCATAATCTTTTTGCAAAAACTTACCTATCGTGTTATCACAGCTCTTCAATCTAGAGTGCATTTTGAAATACACTATCAATTGTGCAACTTTTAAAAATTTTGACACTGGCAGTATGATAAAACAGTTAATTTTTTAAATTCCTCTGCAGACAGAGCTTGTATCAGTATTATGATGAAACAGGTAAGTAACACAATGCAAACGGTCAAAAGACATTTTATTAGAGAAATCTCTCTGCAATTGGTAAAAAGACTCCTGGCTACCAATCGCTGTTTGACGTGCATGCTATTAGAGTTACCACCCTAAATTTTGAAGTGTAAAAATCCCACCTGGCTTTGGACTCCCTAGAGAATAATTCCATATCTCTTCATGTTGCAAACAAGGTCCTTGAGTATTTCCCCCCAGGTGACCCCTCTAAATCACTTCATTGTTTTGTGTGATTTGAGCCACATCTAAAATCATGTCCCTGCATCCTTCTTTTCTTTTGCAGGGCAGATGGTGGCCATGGGGGGTCCAGCTCACCCCTCTAATGAGTTCTCCCTCATCTTTCACTGGAGTCAGCCCAGACTTCCTGTCCCCATAGCAAAAGTTACTGTTCCATCCACTATATTTCCCTAGGTTTTAAAAACAAACTGTTTTGTTATGGAAAATGTCAAATATTTTTAAAAGTATAAAGAATAAATGAATCCCTGTGTAACCATTACCGAGCTTTAACAATTGTGAACACATTGTTTCATCACACCCTCTCCTCCAAACCATTTTAAAACTAATCCTAGATATCTTATCATCCCATCTATAAACATTCACTGTTCATGGTACTTTGTATAAGGCTCTACTCCATCACAGGTCACATCACATTATCAATAATTTTCTGCATGTCTATCTCTCCCACTTGAAAGCGCAGTCCTGTCTTATTCCTATTTGAGTTCCCAACAATTGAAATAGTGCCAAGCATATAGTCAAAATATGTTTGTTGACAAAATGAATGTGTACCTTTATTCATTCAAAATATTTTTATTAAACACCTACTAGGAGGCAGCATTGTTCTGGGTCCTGAGGATGGTAGTGAACAAAACAGGCAGAATTCCTGTGCTCAGAAACCTTCTTTCCTAACATAGGGGAGGTACAATATACTGATAAATATGTAATAAGTAAGGTATGATATGTAATAAGTAAGGATGCTCTGAAGTACAGTAATGTACTGTAATGCACTGGCTAGAAGGCACTGGAGGTATAAGCAGGGCTGCTGCTTTATAGTAGATGACCCAGGAGACATCTGATCAAAGACCAAAATGAAGGGATGGTCAAGTCAAAAAAGGGTACATTGAGGGAAAAGACTTCCAAGGAGGGACTCAGCACGGCTCTGAGATGACAGTCAGCTTGACATGCTGAAGGGACAGGAAGGGTGTTAGATTGGTAAGGGCAGAGTAAGCAATGAGGAGAGGTTTAGCAATGAGGTTGGAGCAGGGAACCATGTAAAGCTATGGTCATGGAGAGAACTTTGGGTTTTACTGAGATGGGACTCACTTGGAGCAGAGGAGTAGCATGATCCTGTGACAACGAGAGGCTCACTCTGCAGCAGTGTGCACATTATAATGCGGGGGAGGCAGAAAAGACAGAAGAGAGACCAGAAGAAGTCAGTCGACTGCAATGCTCTAGAAGAGAGAGACGGTGGCTTCACATAGATGATGACACAGAATTTCATGGTGGGCGTGGGAAAAGGAGGCGTGGATGATTCCAATGGTTTGACTTCAGCAACCAGAAGGACAGATGGCCATTTACTGAGGTGGCTGGTGGGTCAGGAGTTGGAAATCAAAAGTTTGTTTTGAGACATGAAAAATTTTATGCCTATTAGATGTCCAATTGGAAATGCTGGGAAAGCAAAAGGAGTTCAGGTTAGATGTCAAAACACATAGAAAATATTAGGAGCCATTTCGGCTTCTATAGCCCTGGGGTTTGGCTGACACCATCTATAACTAGATCGAAAATAAAAAGGTGAGATAAGGAATATGAGATGGTAATGGTGATGCTGAAGTGAATATTTTAGCTAAGCTTACACAATAGAAACATTACCTTTTTTGTTGTTAGTTGTAGAGTTATAGTCTCTGCATGTGAAATCCTGTATTATAGCTCATGTATTATAAATAGCAATATATTCTACAGCTGTGAATTAAATATGAGGCGACACAACCAAACATAGATATTAAAAAGTATTTTTTAAGTGAGAGGAGAGAAGATAGACAAACTCTACCTGAGCTCTGACTGGGATCCACCCATCAAATCCCATCTGAGGCTGATTCTTGAATCAACTGAGCTATCTTCAGTGACTGAGGCCAAAGCTCAAACCAACTGAGCCACTGTTGCAGGAGGGAAAGAGGGAGAGAAGGGGGAGAGTGAGAGGAGAGAAGCAGATGGTCACTTCTCTTGTGTGCCTGGACCATGGATTGAACCCGGGATGTTCATATACCATGCTGTTGCTCTTTTTTGGCCAGGGCCAAAATTAAAGAATATTAAAGAGTATTAACTCTAAAACACATAGGAAGAAAAATCATCCCCCCAAATTGAAATCTGAAAATTAATTTTACTTAGCTCACAGTTGTAAATACAAAGGGACTTCAATAAATCTATATATTTAGCTTTAAATGTGAACTAAGCCAAAAGATTCTTAATTTGCTCATATGCTGTCAGGTAACTTACCTGGATGATAGTTTTTACTTTTCAACTAGTTGCTCTGTCATTATTTTGTTACAATGCATGAGACGTGATCATAAACTTAAAACATTTTAAGATCTACATTTTTCCTTGTTTTACCCAAAACTTACTTATTCATTTTTAAATCTGTAATTATTCACTGCAGTACCAGAACCATAAACCAAGATGACCCCAGGTGTTAAAAATTAAAACAAGTCTACGGAGTAATATCCGTCCAAATGGTTAAAATAAACAATATTTCTGATAAAAATCTGACTTTGACTCTGGCTCCCTGTGTATCTCGCTTTGTTTTCTGCTCTGTGAAGAGCCTGCTGGGGCACAGGAACAGCCTGCAGGTAAGGCGAAGGGATGAAAAGATACAGGGGAAGACTCTTCTGCCCTTGACGGGCAAAATGTTCTTGACTCAAATATATATGAGGCAGAAATAATATAACTGAAGAATGAACAGCAAGAAAAGAATCTTATTTAGAATCAGGTGTGACAAAAGCATTTAGAACAAGCACTGCAATTAGGTAGGAATGAGGAGCCAGTCATGTGGTAAGAAGCAGCTGCCCTCCCATCCTATCTGCCCCTGGACTGGGGTTGCACTGGGAGCAATGGGCAGAGGGCACAGTGATGCCTGCCAGGGGCAGTTCTTCTGCAGCAGTACAGGCCACGAGCAGCTGACTGATGCTCTCCCTTCAAAAGGATGTTTTGTGGAAATTAACACTTTCTAGCAGAGGTTTTCCCTAACAGACTTTTGAGAGGTTTTCTCTAACAGACTTTTGAGATGAAGCAAGAAAAGAAAAAGTACAGGAGCTATAGAGATGCAGCAAAGAACTTTTAAAAAATAATAATCATGTTAAGGATTCCTGGACCCACACTGAATGCAAGATAAAATGTGCAAGGAAAATTTCAAAATGATAAAATTCTTAAGGACTTCTTGAACCCAGATGAAAAGAAGATGTCATGTGTGTTTCTAGTTTCCAGTTCATTCTTACGAAAACAGTTGATTGATAGGCTAACACAAAAGGAAACTTCTCAGGGAAAGGACAGGAATTTTAAATGTGAGCCAAAAAACAAAGAGAGGGGTATGCAATTAATCATCTGGTTTGAACTCCTACAAAATGAATTTCAAGGTTAATGTATCTATCTCTTGATGTTAAATATTGGAATGATGCTAAGTATACTTTATTCATTGCACAACTGTCCACATAATTTACATGATCTCTAATGGAACCACTTAATACTCTACGTCTACTCAGGACTAACACTAAGCATTCTTGTTATACTAAATTTTAGCACAAAACTATTAAGAACTCAAGATCAGGGACCCTTCCCTTCCTGTCTTTATCCATACGCACACATGTACACAAAAAAAATTGATTTGGATTTCAATAGAGACATGTTCTACATAAGCTGATAAGTCTATCCTTTTTGACTATTACTATTGGTCATCACTCTCATTGACCATCCAATACCAACACCCCCACCTCAGAGCACACACCAGCATAAGCTGACTTTGGGAAACTGTTGGTCAAATACGTTAGTAAAATATCATTTTTATGTATGCTCGCTTATAGTTTGCATTGGGGGGCAGGGCAGCATCAGGTATATGTGGTCTGTGAAATTGCAAATTACCTTCCTGCTTGGGAAGGGCCATTGTTTTGCTAATGTTTGCTGGAGCAGAGATTTTAGCACCAGGAAGTTTTAAAAAGAGATGAAGGAGAAAGAGAAGGAAGCCATGTTTGCAGAGTGAGAGCTGAGAGAATGCAGGGTGCGGTGGAAGAAGCCATGTGCAGAGAAGGGGAAGGTGTGCAGATGGGGAACCAGAGCTGAGGGACATTTGTGAGCTCCACTGAGACTGGTGGAGCCTTTGATTCTAGAAGAAACTGGAGAAAATTCTCCTGGTTGTCAAACTGGAGAATGTGTCAGTGGCTTTGGGAGCCCAATGTGTTCGCTCATTGGCCAGTGCGAGACTTTAATAATGGAATGGCCCGCCATTTTTTGGCTCCACTGTTTCTTTACCGTCTCCTTGAATCAAATGAGAACCTGCACGTGAATGGCCACGGTGACAGCAGCGACTGCTGATCATATGGAAAACTACTTAATTCCTTCAGATTATAAGATTAGCAAGCCTCGGCTAGTTGGCTCAGAGGTAGAGCATCAGCCTGGCATGTGGAAGTCCTGGGTTTGATTCCCAGTCAGGGCACATAGGAGAAGCAACCATCTGCTTCTTCCTCCCACCCTCCTCACTCTCTCTCTCTTTCTTCCTCACCCGCAGCCATGGCTCAAGTGGTTCCAGTAAAGTTGGCCTTGGTGCTTGAGGATGACTCCATTATCTTAGCCTTAGGTGCTAAAAATAGCTCAGTTGCCCAGCAACGGAGCAGCAGCCCCATATGGTCAGAACATCACCCGGTGGGGGCTTGGCAGGCACATGTGGGAGTCTGTCTCTCTGCCTCCCTGCCTCTCACTTAATTAAAAAATAATAATAATAAGATTTTCAAACATTCTGTCCAGTAATTTATAATCTAATAAACACTTCTGCAAAAACAAATTATTTTTCATCCTTGCATCTGGAAGAATGTTCCCAGGTGCTCAGAAATTCAGTTTCCCCAAACCAAGGAGCTTCAGATAGTGGCCCTGATTCTCCTACTGCAGAGAGAGTCCCAGCCAGCAGGTCTGTGACAGTGTGTGAGCTGCAATAATGTCAAATGTCACCAGGCATAACTGATCATCCTGAATGTTAGTTTTGGAAGGGAAACACTTCTACATTCTGGTGTGTGTGTTAACTTTTATATGGATTTTATGTTGATTATTAACAATTTCCTCCCCCAAGAAACCTTTGGCAAAAAGTTTAGGATACAGATACATATATTTATATTGCTAAGTGGAAATTTCATATTTCATAAGTGTATCAATCAAGGTGTGAGCAAAAAGCTCAATAGGAAGAGTAAAGAATTTGGAGTGTGTTATAGAGATTAGACCTTATGCGATTGTGGGCACTGGTTAAACAATTTATATAGGGCCCTTGTGTCTGATGCTGGACCTAGTATCAATGGGGCGAATAGGTAGGAAGGAAATATGACATGGAAATGAGAAAGCCAAAGGACCACCTCCAAGGACGTGCTGGGACACATACAGATGAACTAAAACCTGCACTGTTTGCTCATGTCCTCCAAGCTTCCAACTTTGATAATACAGGTGCTCTGTGGGAGAGGCTGGCACCTTCATACAGAGCTGGACACTCCTAGCTCAGGAGCTGAGGAAGCTGAAAGGTCTTCAGGAGCCAGAGGAGTGGCGGACACACTGCTGCCCCAGGGAGGTCCAGCAGGATCTGTAGGGTCCACGAGCCCAGGCATTGCCTCACACTTATGAGGTGAGCCATCAGGTCTATGACAATGTGTGAGCTGCAATAATGACTGGCCCTACTCTGAACTTCCAGGAACACAGCTCTGCCTCACTTCTGCTTTTCCAAATCTTATAGCACTTTCTCTTGTTGTCCATTTTAGCCTATAGCTAGAAAGCAACCAACTTCAAGCTTAGTTTTAGCTAAATAGTGGTGGTTGTGAAATTTGAAGAGTGACTGAAACTATATCATCCATCCAGGATGGTCCCAGTCAGTGCTCAGAGTAATCACAATAAAAGAGTAAGTGCTAATAAACCATTCTTTTCATTTGCCTTAAGAAACATAAGGTCATACCACCAAAAGTTTATAAGGGAAGAAAAAACTATTCTGTTCTAAACTATACTAAGTGCTTTATTATTATATCATTTAAATCCTCACAACAATATTGCAATGTAGTCATTTTATTTCTGTTTTATAGTTGAGGAAACAGACTCAGATTTTGTTATGTTACTCTGTTATGAGTAACTTACCCATAAATACTGGACTAGTAGTATGTGCTAGAACCAAGGTTCAAGTCAAGCCTGTCTGCAAACCATAATCTTTCCACTAAGCACTGATTTTTAAAATGATTTGACTTTAATATCTGTTAGGACTAGTTTGTTTAATCCCTTTAAACAAATAAAAAATCTAGATGTACAACAAAATCATCAACTGGATAAAAACAAAATGTGTATTCGGTTTTTGTCCCTGCTTTCTGACACAGAGTTTCTAAAGCTCTTGCAATTTCCTGAGTGACAGAGGTAACAAGAGTGTGTTTTGTCACTCACAACAAACCCCTTTCAACCATCTGAGTTTATGCTAATAAGGGACTTATCCTTAGATAGCTTCAGAATGGGGGATGGTTGCCAGAGGAACCCACCATGTGATTAGAGGGTTGGAACTTTCAGTCCCACCCTCAGGACCTCTGGGGAGGGCAGAAGAGATCAAGCCAGTGGTTCTCAAACTTTTTGAAGTCGGGGCGCACTTAAATCCTACAAATAATTGTAGGTGCACTATATATAAATTTATGAGAAATATGTTATAATTAAATCAAATATTAAAGAAAAAAAATAAAGTCCAAGCATGCTTTTATGGTAATTAAATGAAATAAATATGACAAAATTAAATTTATTCTGACATTAAAAAACATTTTTAGATTACATTTTTGAGTTATGCTTTTTAGAATTCATAAAAAAGAGGGGTTAAAAATGGAAAAAAACCCTTTATATATATATATATATACACACACACACATACATACATACAACATACACACACACGCACGCGCACACACACACACACACACACACACACATATACATACATTCTTAGTAAGATTTAGTAAATTCTGCAGGTCCCAACAAAATGTGTTAAGTTTTTTCATTCTTGTGTTTATAAGAAACATGAGCCTGATATGTCCTAGCGATTTCTTCAATGCTTGGACATATATTTGAAAGTCAAACTCTCATTTTCTTGTCCATACATTGAAGAATTCCTCTATTTTTACTCTTAATTGTGTTGAGTGCAGAAAACCCCCACCATACATATCATCTTAACTTTACACCAAACAAAGGATAGAAGAAACTTTCCTCCAGTTTTTCTGGAGAACATGGGGAGTAGTATAAACAATCCAACACCACAGCTTAACAGCCTTTTGTGACCTAATCAGGCAAGTGAGGTGGGGAGTTGGGCAGACTGTTAGCTTACAGCCAATTCCCCACACCTCTGTCCCCCAAAAATCTAAACTCCAAAAACCCTGTTGTTTTTTTGGTTCCCAATAGGTACATATTTCTCTGGAATACCATAGGGTGTACCTAGAAATCTTCTAGGGCACACACTTTGAGAACCATTGGATTAAGCTAATCACCAATGGCCAATGATTTAATCAACCAGGTCTATCTTATAAAACTTTAATAAAAACCCTTACACAATGTGGTTCAAGGAACTTCTAGGTTGGTGAATACATTGGGTCTCAGGAGAGTGATACCCCTAGAGAAGGCATGGAAGCTCTGCTCCTCCCCCAATCCCGGACATTGCCAAATGCACCTCTTGCATTTAGCTGTTCCTAAGTTGGATCCTGCCTAATAAAACAGTAATTATAACTAAAGCACTTCCCTGAGTTCTGTGAGCTATTCTAGTAAATTATTGCATCTGAAGAGGGGATGGTGGAAATCTCCCAAGATTTTACAGTTGGTCAATCATAAGTGTAGGTGGCTTGAACCTATGACTGGCTTCCTAAATGGGGACCTTCTTGTGGGACTGAGCCTTTAATCTGTGCGGTCTGCATCAACTCCTGTCAGAACTGATTTGAACTATAGAATACCCAGCTGGTGTTCACAGAGTTGAAGAATTGGTTGGTATGAGGGAAAACCCATGCACTTAGTGTCAGAAGCACTGTGAGGAAAAAAGGTCAGAACAACCAAGCGGAGTAGATAACAGCTCCAGATTTCTATGCCTGATTGCGTCTCTTTGTGTAACATAAAGGAAAGAGGTAAAAGCTCTGGGAAGGGAGAAGAGGGTATAGACATTGAACTTCGTCCATTTTAAGACAGCATAATCCATGCAGAATTAGTAGATCAGCAAACAATTAGTCATCTGGGCAGCCAGTTTGAGTCATTTTGTCAATGTTTTCCCTGGTCAAGATAAGGACATCCACCTAACAGCCTAAAGCAGCTGCGATCAACATGTGAATTAGTTGGCTCCTCAGCTACTCCCAGTTTGTGTGCCTCCAGAATTCAGAATTTAGCTTTTACTTTTTAGTATGGTGCTGACAAACAATAGTTTCCACATCCCGTGTGTTCTAAGAAAGGGCTTTGTGGGATCCTGGGACGCACATGTGAGAATCCCATCTTGATTTTGTAGTTGATAGGGACAACAGAAACAAGTATTTAGGAATGATTACCCGCAAAAATACTTCTGGCAACCATCAGCTAGAAATTTATTAGATGCTCACAATTAATTTGAATTCAACCATAATAGTGGGACATGGCAGATTTTCAAAGCAGCAAAGCAAGGACAGAATAGGAAATGAGTAATACAATTTGCCACGTTTTCAGCGATATGAACTGTTCCCTGCCTCAGTGGTCTGTCCCAAGTGTGTAATATGTGTCTTTTCCCAAATATACACATTAGAATTCTTTAAAAGAAATAAATGATTCCTATAATTGACAAATTGAGGTTTAAAACACTGTTTGATACCCTTCCCTCTAGAAACTTTTAAGTTTAATTCTCTTTATGGTTTTTGTTTGATTTTAAGATTTGTCTTTTTTATAAAATGTCTTTCATATTTTTCAAAATAGTTACCTAACTTTTACTTTTCACTCTTCTAGTTTCTCTAGTATGCCTCCTTCCCATGAAGCATCAGAAAAGCTGTGACAGGCTAAAGCGACTTTCCAAAGCTTCAAAAACAAAATTCTTGAAAATGGCTTATTCAGTGGTTCTGTCACTTTTATAACCCCAAGAGCATGTGGCACCTTTAACCTGGAATGTGCTCAGTTAATTTTTGGTGCATGAGTTAAACATAGTAGATAAGGAAAGCATCTAATTTCCCCACATCATTATGCTATTTAAGAACTGGGAAACAGAACCAGGGAAGTTGCTGTGCCCTGAGTATCAAATGAAATTATGTTACTGTATGTCACAAAGCAACACATACTTGTAATAATACTAAAATTATGAAACAATTTAGTTGATACATTCACTTGAACATCTATACCAATTAACATGGCCAATGAAAATGTTTCTTTTTTTTGAAAATATGTTTCTTAAAGATATTTGCTCTAAATATGTCTGTCTTTCATGATCTTAATTTTGCAACATGTTGTATAATACATCCATTTCATAAAAAAAAAAAATCAGGGACTAGGTTTCTTTTTGAAGTATTATAATTCTCCCATTTCATCATTTGTCTCTGGATTGTACACTCTATTCATTTGAAAGGTAATGATTCTTTAAAAAAAGAAAAGGCCCTGGCTAGTTGGCTAAGTGAATAGATTGTATGCTCAGTGTACAGTCATTCCAGGTTCAATTCTTGGACAGGCACACAGAAGAGACCATTTGCTTCTCTCCCCATCCCTCTCCCCCTTCTCTTTCTCTTTCCCTCTTGCAGCCAGTGGCTTGAATGGTTCAAGCATCAGCCTTGTATGCTGAGGATAGCTCAGTTGGTCTGACTGCACCAGCCTTAGGTGTGAAAAATAGCTCAGTTGATTCTAGCATCAGCCCAAGATGGAGGCTGCCAATATATCCCTCGATCAGGTACAAATGAGAGTCTATCTCTCCTATACTCACTTAGGAAAAAAAATGAAAGGTTTAATTTACATTTTATTCTAAGAAATGCCTACAAGGGGACAAGATCACTGGGTGTGATGACTTGAAGATGGTTTTACTAATTGTGTTTTCATTTTCACATTCCACATCCACTGATGCAAGTTAGTTTTGAGAATTCTAATGCTTCTTGTCTTTGTTTAATAATATATGTTATCATTTATTTTAACTTTAACTGTACATCTAAAATGCTATCAGTGCTCCACCTTTAGAGTATATGATAAAAATAGAACAAAACATTTATCTTTTCTGTTCCCCCTCAATAAATCCCATTTATAAAAGAAAATACACCAGAAATTGAAAATAGAAATTGTTTTTGACTGTGTATGAAAATCCAAATGTCCATTGTTTTATCATTTTTCTATTCTGTTGGTTATGATGAAATTCAAAGAGAATGGTGAGCTGATAGAGTGAGAGGAAAATAACCTTAGAACTAGGTCGAATTATTTCACTCACAAGTGTCTTCAAGAAAGAGCACAATTTCTGGACTGCAGTACAGTATGATACTCAAATCCATAATCTCCTAAGGCCCCCTTCCCCCATGCCAGCTGAAGTCTTCATTATCTGTTGTCTACACTATTGAAATAGACTCCTAACTGATCATTCTGTTTTCAATCTCTCTTCATTATTCTCTAACCCGTGTTTTACAAAGCACCTGCATTACGCTCTAAAACAGACACTGTACCTATCAAAAGTACTTAGATCGATCTCTTTCAGCAGAATAAAATCTCAAACCATGCCATATGTTACTCAAGGCTCTCTGAAATCCTGTCCTAAATTAGCCTCCCACTCCACCTCTACTCTGGTCCCTCTGTGCTCCTGCCACGCCAGACCATTTACTATTGCTTAGTCCAAGAATTTGGAACCCTCCTCCATCCTCCCTGATTCTGCAATGCATCACCCTCTCAGACACATCTGAAATGGCACCTCCTTCAGGATGCTTTCCTTGATCTTTGATCTCTGAGAGGAATCAATCTTTCCTTCCTTTGTACTATGAAGGCACAAAGGAGATCATTTTTTCTCTCTCTCATGACATTTGTCCATTTGCTTTTATCTGTGCTATATTAAAGCTAGTGTGTCTGATTCCCTGGGTTGCAAACTACTTTGGTTAGAAGCTGTATTTCAATCACCTCTAATGTCTTTTAATCTGAATACTTAATAAGTGTGGGTTAAATGTAATATGAGAAAAATTATTCCAAATTAACACAGAGTTTTGTTCTGTAAGATTAATAATATTGACTCCTGAATTGATGAAGTTACTAACTTACATAGTTCAACATATCTAATCTAGCTTTAATTTGACTTTTGAAAATTAAATAAATAAGAAAATGAACATTATACATTTTACAAAGATATTTTGTAACTCTGTCGCCTGATAATTTTCTACTTGATTAAACAAATATTTTTGCATTGTCTACAATACATAAAACTTTAATTTTGTGCATATTTATACATTTCATCAGAGGCTGCCAACCAGTGGTTTATGGGCCAAATAACCCTCGAAACTACATCTCTATGTGATTTGGCCCATAGAAAGTATTTAAAATTTTTGAACTAACACTTAAAAATTGATATATTTTACATATAAATTTAGATGTGTACATTTCCTGAAAAAAACAACAACAAAGTCTAGCACTTCTAGGCCCACATGCTTATAGTAACATATGTGTTTAATTTTCTACAATCCTCACCATTCTTATGTTCAGTATATACAAATGAACTTCCTCCCATGTGGAATTTTCCTGGCCCTTCTCTACATTTTGAATTTGTGGTCCTGGTTAACATAATAGTTTTTCTTCCTTATTGGTGTAATATCTTTATGAAAAGCTATAATTTACAAAGCTGGACTTTGAAGCCCCATTGCTTTCAACTTTATTTTATTATTTGGCCTTTCTCTTATTTCTTTTTCCAGAAGATGAATATGGTTGCAAAAGGAACAATATGGCATATTCATCAGTCAGGTGAGAAGGTGATAGGGTTTAAAGTGTCACCTTCGTTGTCAACTCAAATACTTGATTCTACTACACTAAAAGTTTATATCTGAACAACGTAGAATTATAGTGATCATCTTAAAACCAGCATTCCATGATTCTTATTTTATAATCAATAAGACAGACTAGACATATTTAGGAATACTAATGCTCTGAAAGGTGTTTCTAATAGACTTATAAAGGACTGTGTGTTTAGGTAACCTTCTAACCCCTTGCAGTGCAGGTTAGTGGGGTCATTTGCACAGACTAGTGGCTGGCTTCAAAGCTGGGGTCTGGGGAGTGCCAGAAATGCATCCTTCCGCAGTCTCCCAGTCGGTCCACTTCAATTAGTCTCATATTTACTCTCTTGTGCTCATTCGCATTTCATTTTTGAAAGCTGAGACAGGCTGTCTCCATCTGTCATTGGGTTAAATAACTATCTCCAATTTCAGGAGATTCAATGAGCTAGAAAATACAGCTCTGATCCAATCATCTTTTAAAGAACACATTTATTTATATAACAACTAAAGAGTAACCTAGAAAAGAAAATATTGTACATTAGGGTCTTTATGAATATCATTATCTGTCTCATATAAGACACGTGTGCCCATAACGGTGAACCTCAAAGACTTCCTATGCACTTACGTGTGACTCTGACCCCTCCCAAAAACCCAGAAACCATCATTAAACATTTCTTGTAAGGTGCCTACATTTGTTAGAGAAAACAGAAATGTAATATCTTCCACATTGCAATTATAAAAATCCCTCTTCATAAATGATATCAACCCATATCATAGGACCTGAAATTTTCTGTTCTGAAGTTCTGAAAAGTATACTTGAAATCTTCTATGATGGCTTTTCTGATCAAAGTATTTGAGTTTCTGTCCTAATCTTGGCTACTCAGTATTCATAATTTACATGAAAATGTCAACTGAATTCAGACAAATTATACATCTTTGAAGGTAAAGAAAATCAGAATTCTCAACATTTGCCAAAATAATTTTGCAAAATATAATGACAATATAATCATCCTAATTATAAAAGTATATTAATATAATTATATTATATCATATATTGATATAATATAATTAAACAAATATTTTAATCTCATTTTAAATATTTTAAAATAAATATTTATATTTATTTTAAATAAAAATATTTGTTTAATTAGTTAAAATTATAGACAGCTCTGTAATTTTGGAATTTTAAAAGGCAAAATATGTTACCAAACATATTCTTTCCTTAGTTGGCTTCTTAAGGATTCTATTAATCAAGGAGCAGTAAATTAACTAAAATAAATATTTTTTGTACAGCCAACAATGCTTTATAATTCAGTCCAATCAGAGGGTGGCTCTTTGCTAGATCTGAAAATGGATTTCTTTGCTATTCATCTCCTCATGTGCCAGACGTGTAAGAATAGGAGCACCTTTATCTAGAAGCTAAGTAAACTGTACAATGTGTTGTTAAATTCTAGGCTTTGGTAACACAGATGCTGAACACTCCCTTACACATCCAGTAATAATATATAGGAAAAGAGTATAGGGGTGTTTTTCACATTGTAGATTCAGGACATATCGAATCAAGAGTGTACAACAATGTACTCTCTGTCTTTATCATCCTATGCAAAAGGAGAGGGGAGGCTACCTAGGCATAAATTTATATCTACTTTATTATAAAAGAAAATGTTCGCAATAGTATATGAAGGCAATACTTCAAAACCTGGAAATTTACACTTGAATGTGTTTTTTAACATGCCATTCTTTAATAGATTTGGAATCTAAGTGGCTCTGCTGTTGTAGATGGCATTCTACAAGCTCTGTGTTTTCTAAAAATGGCCTCTTAGAAGAGTGCAAATGTTTAGGGCAGTTCAGTTTTTTAGAGCATCATCTTGATATGCCAAGGTTTTGGGTTTGATTCCCAGTCAAGGCACATACAAGAATCAATCAATGAATGAATAAATAAATGAAACAACAAATCAATGTTTCTCTTTCTCTCTCCTTTCTACTCTCTACGCCTAAAATCAATCAATAAAAATAAATTAAAAATTTTTAGTTTTTTTTCTTTCTTTTTTTTTTTTTTTTTACAGGGACAGAGAGAGAGTCAGAGAGAGGGATAGGTAGGGACAGACAGACAGAAACAAAGAGAAATGAGAAGCATCAATCATTAGTTTTTCGTTGCCGTTGCGACACCATAGTTGTTCATTGATTGCTTTCTCACACGTGCCTTGACTGCGGGCCTTCAGCAGACTGAGCAACCTCTTGCTGGAGCCAGCAACCTTGGCTCCAAGCTGGTGAGCTTTTGCTCAAGCCAGATGGGCCCGCGCTCAAGCTGGTGACCTCGGGGTCTCGAACCTGGATCTTCCGCATCCCAGTCCGATGCTCTATCCACTGCGCCACTGCCTGGTCGGGCTAAAATTTTTAAATTTTTTGAAAATAAAGAAAAATATAAATAATTCCCCTAAGATAATGATAATTTCATAAAATTTTACATTTAATAAACTTCTTTAACTCAATTATAAGCAGTAACAGTATTTTGAAATAGTTTCTATGCAATTATGATACCTTTTTTAGAATAATATTAATACTGAGACTTTTTATTTGCTTGTATGGAATCATAAATGTTTGGTACTAACACTGACCATTATTCAAAATCTAGTCTATCAACCAGAAGGCACAGATGCAGATATCACAACTCAGAAAGTGTGACAATTACTCATAGTCAAGTAGCAAAGCCAGGGTGGGTTCATCAGGGGAGTCAAGTTAAACAGATCAGCAAGTTAGTTATCTTGCAGAGTTTTTTTGTTTGTTTTTGCTATTGTATTTAAATTATAACAGATCAAGTCTAATCTTTTCTGCAATGACTAATGTCATTGGGAAATTAGACAAAGTAAATGCCGGCAAGTGTTTTCTTTTTAAGTTGATGACACAAAGGCAATTTTAATGTCCATATATTTTTCCCTAATAAAATTCTTGAAAAAAGCAGTTGAGAAATTTAGGAAACCCATTCACAATAATAGAGCAGTCAAGTTGCTTAAAATCTTATCAAGTCCAAATCAGTTCCTAACTCTATCTGCTCAGTCCTAATCAGTGTTTCTTATTTAAGATGAATGCACAACTCATGAAAGCAATGTGAGCTCATGAATGGATTTCTGTTTTATATCTCTTTGATATTTCTTTTTGAAAACACACACACACACACACACACACGTACCTACACACTTTATTAAACCACAGGGGAGTTGACAGATATGACTTTAAATTAATCTTACCCTGGAAGAATTAGACAACTCAAAGATAAAACAAAGCCACATTAAAAAATAGCAAAAATATTGCTATTTTTTAATGTGGCTAAAATACAATTTTCCTGTCTCCTGGGTAAAAAAGACTAGCTGTGTGTTAAAATAAAAGAACTATGATGTATGTCACTACTACAAATGAAATCCAGGTAGAAGAATTAGAAATAGAAGACAAAAATTTACTTTTCTGAAAATGTCTAAAATAATAAAAGACACCATTTAAATGATCATCTTTGAAAAAGCTGAAGTTTCCAAGTATAGATGAAATACACATTACTTGGAATCTACCATTTCCAAGGACAGCCAAACAGAACATTATTTATTCCATTCTATTATAACATGCCATTCCTACTCATAACAGCCTACATTTATAAATAATCATTAATGATATAGTCTATTTTTTGGCTATATGGCAATGGGGTGACGTATAAATTAAAATAATCCAGTAAAGCAGACAGCCAGAAATCACAAATAATTCCTTTGGAACACATTGGATCATTTCAATCTTATATCTTAGTCGACAATGAATCCTCCTAATTATGTTTTCTTCACACTAATTAATATTCATTATTCTATTCATGATTCAATATTCTATTGCTTGCACACAATCTAGTGATGAGAGAAGATTTGAAAAGGCAGAGAGGGGTAAAAAATCTGCAATTGGTAAAATCATTGATATATGAGTATCTTCTAATAAAGTGACAAAAAGGACCCTACTTGTACATGGGACACATTATGCATTACCCAGAACTGGAAGTGCATATGCACTCTACTTGGTCAGTTTAAAGCAGGGGAGTTCTCATCAGGTGGACACTGTGCTCTTCCCAGCACTAATGGCCACTCTGTTCAAAAATATTATCAGGTTTGTGATTTCTGGGTTCTAGAGTATTTGGGATGATTTTGAAAATCAATTTCTGTTGAGTTATAGGGAAGTCCAGACATGACAATTAAAACAGACTGTTTCTGCCATGAACCACCGGTAGAAACCTGGGGAAAAATCATTAAGAACACCAACTTTATGGAGAACCAAAATTGTTATAGCTTTAAAAAATGTCAAGCTGGATCATGCCTGAACTTCCAGCTTGAGAAAAGAGGCTGTCCTACTAGTGAGAAATGCAGAGAATGTCACTTACCTCACCTAGGACCTTGAGGAGGAGAAAGGTTATTAATAAAATGGGCATCTCTCAGGCCCCGAACTCTGAGAGCTGCCGAGTCTTCTGAAGTCCAGCATAAGGGTTACAAATGGAAATTCAATTATAGCAATGGCACTTGTGGTCATGAGGTTCTATCTTAAAGAATAAATGTGAAACTAGATGAAAGTAGACGCCAGAACTACATCTATTCCTATGCTTTGATATAATTTTCAACCTTTTTCATCTCATGGCACATATAAACTGTTACTAAAATTCTGCGACACACCAAAAATTTATTTTTTGCTGATCTGACAAAAAAAATAGGTATAAGTTTTATTCATTCACACTGAACGGCTATTGTTGTGTTGGCTGTTGTCATTTTTATTTTTTACAAGCTAAGGGAAAAGAAGTCAGTGCCCTTGACTAAATAGTCAAGTATTACATGTTTTAACAATTCTTGTGGCACACCGGTGTGCCCACTGCAGCACATCAGCACATTGCTGATACAGCAGATAGGAAATAAGACGAGGAAAAATCACTGTATGGGAGAGTAGAGCCTCGTTTTACCAATATTAACACAGTGTACAATCTTAACAGGCTTCTTAGACTTGAAAAAGAATATCTCAGTTGGAGAGATGGGTGAAAAAGGTGAAGGGATTGCGAAGTACATATAGACAGTTACAAAATAGTCATGGGGATGTGAAGCACAGCACAGGGAATATAGTCGATAATATTGTAACAACTAGGTATGGTGCCAGGTGGGTACCAGATTTATAGGGGTGACCATTTTGTAAATTATATAAATGTCTAATCATTATGTCATACACCAGAAACTAATATTTTATGTCAACTGTAATATTTTTAAAAAATTAATTTTAAATAAAAATAAAAACTGAGGGAAAAAAAACCCTCTGAAATAAGAAAGCAGAAATAATAGAAATAGTAAAGCACCAGAAATTCTGTTTCTGATCTTGAATCTGACATTTTGGTTATGAAATTTTGAAAAACCTGGTTTGCTATTCCATGTTTCATTTGTCATAGTGAACTTTTCATTCTTTCATTGACAAATTTCCACTTGCCTGCCATAGTGATAATCTTTGTGTTTTTGTATGTTTGCTTGCTTTTGTTGTTTTTGTGGCAAAGACAGAGAGAGTCAGAGAGAGGGACAGATAGGGACAGACAGACAGGAAGGGAGAAAGATGAGAAACATCAATTCTTTGTTGCGACTCCTTAGTTGTTTATTGATTGCTTTCTCATATGTGCCTTGACTGGGGGGCTACAACAGACTGAGTGACCCCTTGCTCAAGCCAGCAACCTTGGGTTCAAACTGGTGAGCCTCACTCAAACCAGAAGAACCCTCACTCAAGCTGGGGACCTCGGGGTCTCAAACCTGGGTCCTCCACATCCCAGTCCGATGCTCTATTCATTGCACCACCGCCTGGTCAGGCCCATCGTGCTAATCTTCAGGTTCACACGTTGTATAGTTCTTCAGTGAGCAGAGACATAATACATATATTATCTGACTCGGTTCATCAGGATAAACAGTACGTGAGTTAATGTGCAGGGAATTATAAAGCACGACATGATTCAGGACTTGACTGAGGTAACAGGTTGACTTCCAGTTCGTGGGGGGGGGCATGGGTTATCTTACTGGTAAGAAGAAGAATGTCAAACTAAATTGTTCAGAATTCTTTAAGAATTGGCATATTAAATCCCATCCAGGCTGATATTGCAACGTAAATCTCTTACTGTCTAATTTTTAAACTCTAAGATATTTCCATGAAGAGAATTAATATGCTCTACACATAAGCATGAAGGTACTAGGAAAAGAACCACACCTCATTTTATATATTGACTTTTACACAAATAGTTCAGTGAAGTGTAAAGGAACATGTTTCCTTGTGTTTAAAGGAAGCTTAACTTGAACTTTTGTTTTCTCTTTTAGAAAACTCATGCTTATACTTAGAAAACTCATGCTTATACTTGTCCATGGCATTTCAGTTGTCTAATTCATAAAAGTTGGAGTGTCACAGCCGCGTGAGCATAACAGATCCTGAACAAGGTAGCCTTTTCATTTAGGAAGATGATAGAAGTCTCCTGGGATATTTTACCCCAATTAACAGTATAACCCACTGCACAGTCTCTTTTTCTGGCAAAAGGCTGTTTTGGAGTCAGGTTTTTTTTTCTTTGACCCATTATATCCAACTTAAACAGACTATTCATATAATACTAATGCTACTGTGAACTGAATACTCACAAATTCTCAGAGTAGTACAAAAATTATTCTGTAGTCGGTAAGTCTGACTTATGCCCCAAACTTAATTAAAGTTAACCTTCAGTCTAAAGAAACCCTAATAAATTTCCCTTCAGGGTTTTAAGATAATTACGATGACATAAATGGTGATATACCGATGAATGGCTCCTACTGTTCATCTAATTGGAGAAAGACTTGAAAACATCTTCGCTGGGCTCTGGCAGATTCTGAAGAAGGTTAATCATAACTTTTGGTAATAAGTAAATATAAAATTCAGTCATTCTGGCTCAACATTAGTTCCATCTAAATGATTTCTTTCCTCGTATCATTTTTTTTATATTATAGATAGTATCAACAACCTTTTCTTTTATAGTGTAATGAGTCACCTAAGTAGTACTAGTAAACATCTTCTCTGAAAACTATTATATTTTTATTACATGATCATACACAGAATCAACCTTGTGACATACATGTGTTGGGATATACATATGTTGTACATCCCACATATGTTATATATCCTCTGTGTATAGATTTTTTGTTTGCTTGCTTGTTGAAGACAATAATTGTTTAAGATGTGATTTTTGCTTTTCCCTTTGATCTCTACTCCTGACCACTTTGTTTCTAGTCATATTTACATAGAAGAAAAGTAGGATACACTTCATTAAACAGCATGCAGTACATATCTTACATATAGACACTGATGACTGTGATATCCCAGATTTCAGCTGAATAGGTCATTTTCAAATTTCATACTGGCCCTAACAAAGCAAGGAAAAGCAATGAGGTTATTCAAAATCACTCGGGATCCTAGAAGAACCCTAATAGAGAAAACCTCAAGTAACATTCTTCAAGAATTACATTTGACCACCATTTGACTGAACACAGTTCCCATATTCTCAAGTTCTCATAAATACATTTTAATCCACCATTTTGCTTATTTTATTTATCATCTGTGAAAGATAATATGACACCAGTATAACTAATAGCTATTATTCTAAATGTATGGATTGTCTACAGGTTTTGAATCCACAAATCTGGATAAAGACATGTTACATACTTAAGATGCATTACTACCAACTGGTTGCAAACTGGAATATCATGGCCAATATAAGCCATAGACAAACTGTTTTATGACCTACACTGTTTTATACATTGAAGCAACATTTAAAATCAGGAGGTTCTATGCTTTACTTTATGAGTTAACACCTTAAGCCAAAGTTTTTTTTACCTTTATTTTAAGTCATGGGTCCTTTACAGAATCCCATGAAAGCCATGTACCCCTATAATTCATTGTTCCTTCAACAAAATTTATTGAACAATTACTAAATATCAGTCCTTGTTCCAATCCCTGGAGTTCTTAGTGGTGGATAAAAAAACAAAAGCAAAAAACAACAATGAAACAACATGTCCTCAAGGAACTTTTCATCTAGAAGGAAGTAGACAGAAAATAAGTAACTAAATCCATTATGCAGTACATTAGAAATTGATTTGCTATGGGAAGAAACACCAGGTAAGGAGGGCAGGGATGTAATTAAAGAGGTGGTCAGGCAAGTGCTCACCAGGAACCTAATATTTGAACAAAGTCATGAAGTTGGTGAGCGGACCATAGAAAGGTCTTCATCTTTTAATGAATACATAATAACATACAATACACAGCATTTTCCAGAAAATTTCACATTCTGCTCCCCAACATTCCCTTTTTTTTCTGAATTATCTGTTCTATTCTATTCCCTCTTCTTCATTTATTCTCTTACTTTTGGAGACTACAGAACTGACTCCCAGAGTATACCATCTATATCTACCATAAACGAGTTTTACACACAATCCAAGCCAACTTTTGAAATCAGCTTCTCTCTGGCTATTTATTCTTTTTTTTCTTTTTAAAATAATTTACTTAGAAAATTCAATTTATTGGGGTTATTTATTCTTTCAAACATTTATTTTAAAACAAAATTCACTGAGTCCTACTACATGTCAGATGCTTGTTCTAAGAATTGAGGATTCTGTTACAAGCTAAACTATGTTCCCCTTAAATTAATACAAAGCGCTGAGACACAGTCAGTCTGAATGTCAATGTATTGAAGATTGGGTCTTAAAGGTAATTAAGGTAAATGAGGTAATGAGGGTAGGTCCTTATTCCATGTGACTGGTGTCCTAAGAAGAGGAGATGAGGACACAAACAGATACAGAAGAAAGACCATGTGCAGACACAAAAGGACAGGGACCAACCTTTCAAAAGTCAGGGGGAAAGACCCTTAGAAACTGAAACCTGCTGACACCTTTATATTGGATTTATAGCCTCCAGGACTGTGAGAAAATAAATTCCTGTTGCTTGCGCCACCCAGTCAGTGGCTCTTTGTTGTGGCAGCCCTAGTAAACAAATATAAACTTCACATAGGGAAAAATATATATAAAAATCCTTGTGCACTCTTCTAGGCTTTACTTTATGCTCTCCCACTCAGCACACCCTTCCCCACTTGTCCTGCACCTTAGGATCCTGCTTTGCATTTCCCACTTTTATGGAAGGCACATACACTGGTTTATCCTCCCTCGGACAATGAAGTCATACGGGGCCTCTAGGTCAAACTGACACAGAACCTCTAAATTGCTCCCAATGTTATAGGTTGTATGTGTCTAAAAATGTGCTAAAAATAGATGGAATCCCTAATAACATTTTTGGAAAGTATAATACAGCTTTAAAATATATGTTTAAATAAAATTATTCCATTTTCCACAAGAACGGGGAATACCTACAGCTGATTTCTTAATATCATGTCAAGGGAAGTTTTTGACTAGTAAACTCATGAAGCATTATTCCAAAGCTTATCTAACAGTGAACTTTGTCTCCCAAGGAAAGTTCAGATTTGTCAGCTTTAGCAGCTTTAACGCCTCACCAAACATATAATTCAATTTCTTTTAAGCATTTACGCCATTTAAAATTCAGATTATTAAGGCTATTGCCACGGCTACAATTGATTAGCAAGGAAGTTATGCTTACTCCCACTGCAAAGAAAACCAAATTTCAAATCGTAGAGCACATCATTGAATTATTCTTTCTCCTTGATCTCTACCTTACTAGTAAAATGTCAACAAAAAGTAATATTTGAAATACAAGGTGGGACCAAAAGTAGATTTATAGTTGTGAGTATATAAAATACAGAGTTTATTCTTGTATTGTTACTTATTAAGTATCATATAATTTTCCATACGAAAAACTATACACCTACTTTTGCCTCACTCTGTATATACAACCTGAGCTTTGAGACTCTCCACCCCTAACATGACTGAACCCCTACTCAATCATTGAAATACAGGTCAGAGGTCACATCCTCCAGGAACTCCTAGCTCTTCTCCTGGTTTCTTTCCACCATCACCAGCTAGAATCGAGGCATGTTTATCCCTCTCTCAGAGTCTGTCTTAGCATGTAGGGCTTGGTGCTGTAATTCTCTGATGGCCTCAACTGCTGAGAGAAAGTACCTATAACTCTGTGTACAAAGCAGCCCCTGTAAATGCATGCAGAGTGAAGCAGAATTTACATCAGAATAACTCTATTCTTCCTAGATACCTGCTTAAGATTTTAGAAATATTTCTACAGTTAATTTAAGGTTTATTCACTTTTAGCCAAATATTTGAATTTGCCATAAAGGGATAAAATTAAAGTAAAATGTGTAAGGAGCAGTGATGGGAAATATTTGAACATACTTCAACCTTTATAAGTGATACATGTTTGCTGGAAATGAGCTATAGTTAATGACAAAAGTTAATTTATTTTATATTATTTTATTTCAGCAAATACACCCAAATTGAGAGTTCCCCTTTAGTAGTCATTTTCTGTTTCCAATTCCCATCACTGCAAGAACTTAACACTCTATACAGAGAGTGTGGCACCTCTTCCAAGCCTCTTATCAAATTTTTATATTGTAAACAGTATCCTAGTGCTTTAAAAATATTCTTAAACTAACCCACCTCAATGCAAGGCTACATGAGAAGTATCATACCTCCTGACTGGCAGATTTATACTACGGAATGATTTTTTCACCTTCAACATTTACAAAATCAGTGATCAGGTCTGCTCTGAAATAGTATTCTTGTTCTTCAGCCTTTAACATTATTTAAATATTTGTATATGTTGATTTTAGAGAGATAGAGGAAGGGAGGGAGGGAGGGAGGGAGAGAGGGAGGAAAGGAAGAAAGGAGGAAGAGAGGGAGAGAAAATATATATAGAGAGAGAAATCAATTTGTTGTCTCACTGATTAATGCATTCGTTGGTTGATTCCTCTATGTGTCCTGACCACTGATCAAACCCACAACCTTGGTGTAACTGAATAATGCTGTAATCAACTGAGCTACCAAGAATATGTTCCCCTTAAGAGTTCCAGCTCCTTTATCCTCCCCTCCCCTGGAAGAGGGGAAAGGTGTTCCTTGAAATGCAAATAAAACGAATAAGAAGCTAAGAGTGTCCTACAGATTCATACAACCCACAAAAGACAATAAAGGCTTTTACTTTAACTCTCCCTACAATTCAAACAAAAGATTGTTTTTCTAAAATTGACTTAATCTTTTCAATATTTCATTATGCCAGAGAAGCAAACTGAATTATGGAAGGGTATGGCAGCTGCTTTTTAAAACTTGACTTTATCAAACGTTTCAATTTGTGGAATGAATGCATTTTCACAGTGTTTCAGGTCTTTGCTATTTGACTTGTCCAAGTCTTTTTCCATCTGGACTGGGAAGGCCGTGCTCTGTGGAATGTTTATGTGAATAATGTGTTGTCTCCATTATTTCTTCCCTAAAGTTCTGGATGGAATTTAGAATGGTTTGGGGGGCACAGAGAGGAGCCCTGCAAACTGGGAAACATTGGCAGGCCATGCTAAGAATACTCAGGATAGATGGTGTCTATACGTCATTAAAGAGAAGGAAACAAATAGGAATCCCAAAAAGGGGATACTAAGGTAGGGCAGAGAAAACTGTTTATACAGAGAATAGTTCCTTCAGGCTCTCAGAAGTACTTGCTGTACTGATTTTCAAAAAAATCTTTATCTTCCTTGAGTATTCCAGGTGTAAACTGTTTCTTTACAATAAGAATGTGCAAGGGAAAATTCGGCATTCCACCTGATTGTATCTCCAAAAGTCTGGTATTCTTCATTTATGTTCCAAAATGACACACTTGTTTGATACTTTTCCTCTGTTTTGAGATGCCATCTCAGTAAGGGATAAAAGTCTTAGATGACAAGGTGGGGCTCCATGCTCAAAAGTTATTAAAATTCTCAAGATAATGAGCACAGTGCATTAAACAAGCACAGGACCTTTCTAAGAGTGATAGCACAGGTGCATGTCCATGAAGCCAGCCCTGCCTAAGAGGCTTTTTGAATTCTGTATGGACTTTAAAGACAGAAAATGGTTAGTTGGATTTCTGTAATTTGGGTCAAAGACCTCTACTTCAGGAGCACTTGAGTCTAAACTGAAAGTTGGGGTATGGTGTCAATTTTAAATGACAACTTTGTTTCATTTGCTACTTAAACTAACTTCAGAACGACAGGTATTACCCAGGTATATGAGAAAGGAGACTGAAAGGATCATCTGACCCATGAGGAAGAAGCTGAAATTGGCCGGTTTGTTTGGGGAAGGCTATGATACTGGGGAGGTACTTCCTCAAGAGACAAATAAATATGGATTTCTATATGAGGAGGGCTCTCCCATGCAAGGCATTTAATATGAATATTACTAAGACAGGCAACTCCTTTTAAATAATAAAAAAGCACGTTAAATTATACTCAGCCCACTGCCTCAGTAATTTCTTTTAAAAAATTAATGCTTGATGATTCTATATTTTCTATAAAAACAAAACAAAACCAGATGATAAATATCTGGTTCAGTGCTCTGAGATGAATTATAATTTAAGCAGATAAGACCAGCAGGCAAAGAATAATTACTCTGTACCTACTACAGAAAAACTCAATGGAAGGTAGAAACATAAATTTAATGTTCTGAATATGCAAGCTTTCAAGTCTAGTGAGATGTATGTTTTTACAATAAAATATAAAAATTGAAAAATATACTCAAAGTATTTTTCTGATTTTCAACCTCAAAAATTTTCAGCTAAAACATATTTAAGAAATGACTTCTACCATGCATTCAAGTCCAACTCTTTCTGATGTCAAGCTTCTGAAATCCTACCCACTATTTAAGGTTCATATGGAATCATCTATGAAAACTTTAATCTGCATCTCTTATTTTTTTCTTGTTTTTCTTCCCTTCATTGGCACTTTCTATCTAATTAATGGGATTGATTATACAGTACCTTGCACTATGGTTGTTTATATTTCTTCTCATTTCTCTTTTTAGAAAATCTCTATAACAGTACCAAGAGCTTTATTTTAATTTCTCATATTTCTCCTATAATCTTCAGAATAATACTTTGCATAGACTAGATGCTTAATAATTATTAGTCATACCTAATTAATCTGTATTTGACCTATATAAATGAATCTTACAAATTAGTATTAGAGATAAAATTTTATTTAAAATAATTACATCTGTTACACCAACAAAATTGACAACCTAGAAGAAATGGATAAATTCTTAAAAATATATGACTCACCAAGACTAAGTCATGAAGAAACACAAAATCTGAACAGACTAATTACTAGCAAGGAAACGAAACCAGTAATGAAAACCCTCCCAACAAACCAAAGTCCAGCAGCAGACAGTTTCACGGATGAATTCTGCCAAACATTCAAAGAATTAACATCAATCCTTTCCAAACTCTTTCAAAAAACAGAAGAGGAGGGAACACTCCCAAATGCATTTTATGAGGTCAGCATTACCCTGATATATTTGTTTACTAGTATAATTGAGACCACAGTTCTGAGATAGAGAAAAGCCTGCTGAGTAAACAGAACCACAGGAGTAACAAGAATTTTCAGGCTCTTACACAGTAATAGTAGTTTACATTTCTGCAGTACTTTACAATTACAAAATGCTTTCATGTAAATGACCAATTAAATGACACTAAATTTAGGAGAGCATGGTGTTAAATTCAGTGAAAGAGGAAAAAAATAGAGCCGTAGGATGTTTATAAGAAGGCAAGTTGTAGACTAAAAAGCGTAGTATTAGACTACTATGGGAGAACGACAGGAGGAAAAAATAAAATTAGGCAGAGAGAAATAATAATTCTAGGTAGTCTTTGCCTAAGGTGAAAATTGTGCAAGCCATACTTCAAATGAATATAGTAAGTACATGTAAAAAATATTCTCTAACATATTTATATTATCATCATGACAACCTGTTGAGACTCCAATAACTATCAGCCAGCGGCCATAGGCTGGCTTCTTCACCCCTCCCCCTCCTCCTTCTCTCTGTCTCTCTCTTCCCCTCCTGCTGCCATGGCTCCATTGAATGATTCAGTTCAAGTGCATCAGCCCCCAGGCCTGAGGATGGCTTCTGTGGAGCCTCTGCCTCAAGTGCTAAAAGTAGCTCAGTAGAGACCATGGCCCCAGATGGGCAGATCATTTGCCAGAGTTGGAGACTGCTGGGTAAATCCTTGTCAGGGCACATGAAGGAGTCTGTCTTTCTATCTCCCCTTTTCTCACTTGGCAAAGAAGGAAAAAAAATATTCAAACAGTACCATCAAGCAGGCAATGTTGGTCCCTTACATCCTCATAGGTATCCTTTCACTAATTTTCATATATTAACCACTGGCATGGGTGTTTCTCAAACAGTAGCATACAGAAGTCTAACTTGAAGAGCATATGAATTAATGATAATGAATATTTATTTAAAAAAGAGAATCAGAGAATAAGTACTCTGCCACAGAAAGTATTGGTTCAGACAACTATTATATAAAATAATATATGGCTGTTAATATTTTCATATTTAAAGGGTATAGATACACTACTTGGAATGACAGAAAACAGGCCCTGGCCCATTAGTTCAGTCAGTTAAGAGCGTTGTCACAAAACAACAAGCTTGCGGGTTGATCCTCAGTCAGGGCACAAGTGGGGAGCAATCAAAAAATGCACAACAGAGTGGAACAGCAAATGTTTTCCTTCCCATCCCCTTTCTCTTCCTTCCCCTCTATGTCTCTCCAAAAATCAATGAAAGATAAGCCGTGGCTGAATAGCTTGGAGCATCATCTCAGAGCATGGAGGTTGTCGGTTCGCCAGTTAGATTCCCTGGTCATGGAATCTCTCAATCAATCAATCAACCAATCAATCAATAATAGTGGTAGAAAAAACTCCATCTACCTAAACAAGAAATCTGTTCTATAACTGCTAGTTCACAAAAAAAATGATACAAGGAAAATCATTAAAACTAGTTGGAAGAAAACTATCATTGCATTAAGTCTACATGATAGCAATAATTTTGTATGAGCAAAATAAATGTTTCAATATCTATGTCGGAGTTTATGTTACCATAATAAGTATATCATCTCATTGCAGCCCAAAGAGATTTTGGAACATACACTGTTGTAAAACAAGATCAAATTAACATTAGATCAGGCTTCTCTCACCCTTTGGGTGACTGACCCAGTGTCCAGTCAAAGGTTTCCCTTAAATTAGACTTAAGATATATATACCTATTTTTGGGGTTGTGTACAATGGGAACTGGTATATAAAGGAGCAATAAAACGAGAGGCCCTGACAGAAGAACACCTACAGGCGAATGAACAATTAATGTCATTGTTATGCATCTCTGGTCTCATTAAAAACTATAATCCTTGAAACTATGTTTTCATATCAAGTTTGGCTGAAATAAGTGGCTTTTACTCTGTGTGAATTGATTTTCAGAGCTTATCAAATTCAATTGCATTTTCACACACCCAGGTTTCTGCGCCTTCTGCCTAAACGATCCAATCATCTAATCAGCAGAAAGTATCTGCAGGTGGCCTCTTCCTGTTCTTCTGATTTTGTTAGAGTTGCAGTTTTAGAAAAATTGTTTTCTGATTAAGATCATACCTCTCTGTTTAAATGATTAGCACTTCTATGCTAAGCATATTATGTAAGCACCTCAGAAAATGAGGAGAAACAAATTTAATCAACAGGCTTTTTATAAGCAGTATGGAGAGAGAGAGAAATAAAAACAGACAAATACATTAGAGTTAAGAACCTCTCCTTATATCCTACAACAGACTTTTTTTCCGCTAAAACAAACAAAAGCAAGAACATCTAAAGTCATTTTCTAAGAACATTCCCAGGATCCGGTTGGCTTCTGAAAATTAAAATCCCAATCTATAATCTAGGGAACTTCCCATACACTATGATGTTTATCACCTCACAGAATAAATGAATGCTAATAATTATTTCAAAAAAGTGACTGATTTATAGAGTACCCAGGTGTGACAAGTCTGGCAGCTGAGACTATTGACAACTATGTAACTTACCTCCAACTGCATTTAAATTGATCCTTGAACAACACAGAGGTTAGGGGCACCGACCCTCTCCCTGCACAGTCAAAAATCCACGTACAACTTTTGTCTTCCCCAAAATTTAATTACTGACATCCTACTGTTGACTGGAAGCCTAATAGATTACAAAGACAGCTGATTAATGCAGATTTTGTGTTATATGAATTACACTGCATTCTTACAACAAAGTACACTAAAGGGGAAAAGACATTATTAGGAAAACCATAAGGAAGAGAAAAAATATTTAAATAATATTGAAAAAATCCTGCGTATAAGTGGACCCACACAGTTCAAACCTGTGTTGTTCAAGGATCAACTGTGTTTGCTAAAGAAATAACTTAGTGGATTATGATCTTTTTAATTTGAAAATTATTTGTAGCATTATGTAGACCTAATTTATAAAACTAACAACATTTTAGAGATTATAGCTGAGTAACAGTTTGGCACAGAGAAAAGAGCTATAAGTAATTAGCAGAAATAGATTTCAAAGTTTGAGAATGAAATGAGTTCACTATTTGTGACTAGTTTCTTTTGAAAAAAGTATTAGAAATCTTAGAAATGGCTTAAGAAATTCTAGGACTTTAAATTTTCTGTAAAATCCATATATACTGGCCCTGGCCAGTTGGCTCAGTGGTAGAGCGTCGGTCGGCCCAGTGTGTGGAAGTCCCAGGGTTGATTCACCGTTAGGACACACAGGAGAAGCAACCACCTGCTTCTCTACCTCTCACCCCTCCCTTCTCTCTCTCTCTCTTCCCCTCTGGCGGCTATGGCTTGGTTGGAGTAAGTTGGCCCAGACTCTGAGGATGGCTCCATGGTCTTGCCTAAAAATAGCTCATTTGCTGAGCAATGGAGCAACGGCCCCAGATGGGCAGAGCATCACCCCATAGGGGCTTCCTGGGTGGATCCCAGTTGGGGCACATGTGGGTATCTGTCTCTCTGCCTCCCTGCTTCTCACTTAAAAAAAAATAAATAAATAAAAATAAATCCATATAAGCCAATCACTACCAGAAATTACACAAAGAACATCATAAGTTAGAGCTAACTTTCTGAGCACAGTACAAGTCCACATTTATAATTGGCTTCTAGAATTTCCAAGAATACCCTCCAAAAAAAAAAGCAGCTATAAATGATATTTTTATACTATGGATTCATTTTTCAACAACTATATACAAATTAAGCAATTTAAAACATTTTTTATACTTTCACATTTAAAAAATATCCACTAATTGTTGAAAATGAGCAGTAGAAAAAAATGTTTTTATTGCATTTTTAAGAATGTTGTAAAGTATATTTTCACACTTCCATTACAAAATCTACTAATAGTAATTTCTTGAACACATTCAATAGAAAACTTGCTATTAATATTCTGCTTGTTGATAAATAAAGTGATGTCTAATTTTAGGATGTCTTCATCTGTATACAAATGACTTCTTAAAAACCTCAAGAAGTAACTTGATTTTTTTTTTAGCTCACTTTTCTTCAAAATAAACCACTTTTTATGGTTCATTAACTTAGCTACATATTTGTGTTCCAGGAGCTCTTTCTAAAATAAGGGTTAACAAAAAAACTACCCTTATCTAAATCGAAGGGCTGACACATTACGTTCTGATTTGGCGAAGGGAGAGGAAGCACACATACCCAGCTATGCACAAGTACACAGACCTAGGGAAATTCACTCGATTTACGCACCTTCTTAACCTCAAGAAACTTAACCTGCACACTGTTAAACGCCTGAAGTAAGAAAAAATAAAGGTAAAGATTTCCATTCCTCATACAGATAAACTGTCTGGAACATCTTGTTAAACATTAATACCCACACAGAACAAGAAAAACATATTTATAAACATTAGCCATCTTCACTTGCTTTCCTTCATACGGTCTCCAGAAGACGAACAATAAGCATCTTGGTACTGAATTCAAAGAGTAAAAAGGACCAGAGAGCATATTTCCTGCAGATCTGAGGTTCAGACTTTTATTGAACAAGAAATTTCATAAATTCTTCTTAGTTGTGTATATTACAAAGTTGCCCCCATAGTAAGAATTAATCTCAATATGGTAAAAGTTGATAAGCAAACACCTTAGGCTGTGATCATTCTAAAAGGTAAAGGTTTGTCAGTTGCTACTGTTTAAATAAGTGACAAAGATTAGAAGTTAAATCCCTAAAGAGATGCAAACAAATATTACTGGCATATGCTTTAAAAATCTTTTAGAAAAACTATCATAATACTACATAGATTGGGATGGAGACTTTGTTAGCTAAAAAGCTTCACATGGTAAGACATCAGGAATATTAAACTTCGGGAATCATACTCTCAAAGCAGAAAACTCTCTTCAAGTTATCCCTGGAATTGGATTTTAAATTTTCTCTATGATCAAATAGTCAAGTCTTTAGAATAAAGCTTAGATTTAAAGAGCTCTGTTTTGGCAGGTTAGACATTCCTAGTACCTTGTGAATCCCTGGATTTAACCATTGATCCTAGAGAAAACAATTGGAAGAGAGGAAATAGTGGACAGCAGATTTTTATGCATAAAGCTTATAACTGGTAAAAGAACGTTCAGAACTAAGAATGAACCTATCTTTTCATTTTGTTTATGTTTTCCTTTGCTGTGTAAAAATCTTTTAGTTTAATGTGGTCCTATTTGTTTATTTTTTTCTTTTGTTTCCCTTACTTGAGGAGATACATCAGAAAAAAATTCTGTTACGAGTAATGTCCAAGATTTTATTACCTATATTTTCTTCTAGGACTTTCATAGTTTCAAGTCTTATATTGAAGTCTTTAATCCATTTTGAGTTTATTCTTGTATATAGTAGAAGAAGGTGGTCTGGTTTCATTTTTTTGCATGTATCAGTCCAATTTTTCCAACACCATTTATTGAAGAGACTCTCTTTACCCCATTTTATGTTTTTGCCTCCTTTGTCAAATATTAATTGACCATAAAGGTATGGGTTTATTTCTGGGCTCTTTACTCTGTTCCATTGATCTATATGTCTGTTTTCATGCCAGTACTGATGGGAGAATATATTTGTCAATACTATATCTGATAAGAGGTTAATTTCCAAAATTTAAGAAGTACTCAAACACTCACCACTAAAAACAAATAATCCAATTAAAAATGTGCAAAGGACCAAAATAGACACTGCTCCAAAGAGGACTTACACATGGACAATAGACATATAAAAGATGTTTAACATCACTAATAATCAGAGAAATGCAAATTAAAACTACAATGAGAAATCACTTGACACATGTCAGTATGACTATTATCAAAAAAATCAACAAATAGCAAATGGCGAGGGTGTGGAGAAAAGGGAACCCTTCTGCACTGTTGGTAGGAATGCAGACTGGTGCAGCCACTGTGTAAAGCAGTATGAAATTTGAAATTTCCTCAAAATATTTAAAATGAAACTACCTTATGACCCAGAGATTCTACACCTGGGAATATATCCAAAGAAACCTGAAACACTGGTTCTAAAGAATATATGCACCCCTATGGTCATTTCAACACTATTTACAATAGCCAAGATTTCAAAGCAGGTCAAGTCCCCACCAATAGATGAGTGAGTAAAAAGGTATGGTACATTCACACAATGGACTACTACTACATGGTGTAAAAGGAGCTCTTACCTTCTGTGACAGCATGTATGGACCTAGAGGTTACTACCGTGAGTGAAATAAGGCAGTCAAAACAAAAACACATGCTGTATGTAGGACAGTTAAAAGAGGGTAAAGGGGTATAAACAGTGATGGAAGGGGACTAGACTTTGAGAGGGGAATGCACAATACAACAAACAGATGGTGCATTACCAACTTGTACACTTGAAACCTATACATTTTATTAACTAATGTAACCCCAATAAATTGAGTAAAAATATTTAAATAAAAAAGAATAAATCTATTTGTAACTTGTTCCACTAAATGTTTTGGAATCATTTAATGATAAAATTATTACTAACTGTAAATGCTATAAGAAAGACATAATGATCACTGTATTTCCTTAATGTTTTGGTAAGCAGTACATGCGGTTAATATAACTAACTTGAACTTTACTTTCTGGCTTAAAGAGTTGCTGGAACCCTCAACTCCACAGGTCTCCACTATATGTCAGTTCATGGTTATTAATCCTCTAAATAAACCAACCCATATTTTCTCCTCGGGCATAAGCAAATAGATTGTAATAAAAATTGAACCTTGTATGCCTGACCTGTGGTGGCGCAGTGGATAAAGCGTTGACCTGGGAACACTGAGGTCGCCAGTTCAAAACCCTGCACTGGTCTGGTCAAGGCACATATGGGAGTTGACGCTTCCAGCTCCTCCTCCCTTTCTCTCTTTCTCTCTCTCTCTCTCTCTCTCTCTCTCTCTCTCTCTCTCTCTCTCCTCTCTAAAATGAATAAAATAAAAAGAAATTAAACCTGTAAAAAAAAAAATTGAACCTTGTCAAATTTAAGTTGTTATTCATGGCATCCTTTAATTGCACCAATATATTTACTACATACAGCTTTTAGCATAGCGTTCACACACAATAGGAGGCCATAAATGCTAGAGTGTTATTAGCCTTTAAAATCATCATTGTTCTCATTAGGATGAAAGTAAACAACCATTTGTTATGTAATTTATATTATACGTTGAGACTCACTTTGAGTTCTTTCTGTATCACACCCTTATGTACACATTATAGCTCAATAAATTATTTGATAACACGTGGTTCCACATCATAAATTATATATTTAGTTATGTAAACTATGGCTAGAGTATTTAGGGTTTCTTTTTATTTCTATAATAAAAAATATTTTTCAATTGTTTACTTACATAACAGTTTTTAGCCAAGCCATCCTTTCAGCTCTAAAACACTGTCTCGTCATGTGTCTGCCTGGAAATCCACTTTTATCTTAGGGCTGCTTCAATGACCTAATTCTGAACCAGTAGGATCTGACATTACTGGAGTTCTAATTGAGCCAAAGAAAAATTATGCTTCTCTAAGAGAGATGTGTATTGTAACATTCTGGCTTTAAAAAGAAATCTCCTTTAATTGAAAACTCAGGCAAGAAAAAGAAATTTTTCTTTGATCATTCTTATCTGTTGGAAAGAATTATGCGTCCCAAAACATGACACCCACACATTCAGTAAGGTGAAAGGGTTTGTAACACAGTGTATCTAGGCCAAAAGTATTTGTCTAGGGGACATATTAATCTTTTTGACAGTGTAACAAAGAATGGGAATGGATATATACTGCAGAAGAATGGCCCTAGAAAATCAGTAACGTTAACAATTTTATTTCAAGATGATCAAGTGTATTAATGTCAAAAGAAACACAAAATTATTTCTTCATCTAGAAAAAACTAGGTAAGGCAGAAAGGGTATAATCACTTTGTGATAGCTATATGTTTATAAGAAACAGGAAAGCTTTTTCTTTTATACACTTAGTACATATTTATTGCACAACTCAACATGTAAGGCATAAAGTTTTTGACTTTATCTTTTAATTACAATTGACAATGCTTTGCTTTATCCTTAAAATCTTGTATGTATGAATTAATTCATCAAACAGCTGAGTGCCACTGTGTGCCAGGAGGTGAAGGTGCAGAAAAGGTAGGATTTCTGTGTTCAGCATGGTGTGAACAGGTACCTCACAAGAAAGGATAGTAAAATGACCAATAAACACATAAACTTGTTTAACTTCGATAGACATCAAGGAATTGTATGCACACCACTTTGCCAGATGACTTAAATTTTAAAATAGAAACAATACCACATCTTTGCAAATGTGTAGAGTAATTGACATTGACACTGCTGGTAAGAATGTAAATTGCTACAACTATTTAACACATCTGTTGGGCAGAAACCACTAGAGCTGAACATGTACATATCCTATGATTCTGCAGTATACAAATGTACTTCTATGGGTGTGTGTGTGTGTGTGTGAAATGCAAGCATATACTCACCAAAAGATGCAGACAAGAATGTTCAGAGCACTGTTATTGCAGTAATCTAGAATTAGCAATACTATTGATGGTAAGATTGATAAATAAAATGGTATACATAGTAATACAGTCACATAGCTATAAGAAAAAACAAGCTATAGTCAGATGCAACAACATTAGTGAATTTCACCAATATAATGTTAAATAAAAGAAGCCATATTCTAAAGCATACCTGTTGTGTGATTCTATTTATACAAAATTTAAAAATAGGCAAAACTTGAAGAAAGTTCATGATGGAACAGAAGACTCCTGAGGTGTTTGTAATGATCTGTTTCTTGATCTGAAGGCTGGCTACATGGGTGACTTCACTTTAAGATTATTCATTGCAATAGACACTTATGATATGTGACTCTTCTGTAAAAACTTACTTAAATGTGAGCACCAAGCATCACTCTTCATTTAAGATGAGCATATTGTAGAAAAGTGAAGACAAGGGGAAATATTCAAGATAAGTGTGATGAATAATGTGACAGGGTTGTCACTGCCTTCTGGCAATTATCTATTGTATCTGCCGCAGGCCCTTATTACTGCATATATGGACAACTCTGGTACTCACCCACTAGTCTCCCTATCTCAAGTACCTTCACTTTTCAAACTATTTATACACCTCAGAGAAGTCAATTTTTGATTAACCTTTTAATCATTGCATTGCCTATGTCATTCCCCTGCTCAAAAATGATCGCTGGCTCCTCATTGCCTAGACTATAAAAACCTAACTCCTTTGCCAAGCATAAAATACCTTTCGTGTATTTCATTAAAATCTGACTTTAACGGTTCATGCATTATCTACCTCGAATCATCTATATATAACTCTTAATAGGTAGCATTAGGTGATGGTTAAGGGCATAGACCCAAGAACTCTTATGCAACATCATTATTCATCACAGAAATGAACATCAAATCCATGATGAGATATCATTTCATACCTATTAGAATGACTATCACCAAAAAGATAAGCGATAACAAATGCTGGTGAGGATGTGGATCAAAGGGAACCCTTGTGTACTATTGGTGGCATGGTAAATTGGTGCAGCCACTATGGAAAATGTGCTAGTTCCTCAAAAAATTAAAAATTGAACGACCATATATATGAGCCAGCAATTTTACTTCTGGATATTTATACAAAGGAAATGTAAACAGGATAGCAAAGAGATATCTGTACTCCCACGTTCATTACAGCACTATTCCCAATAGCCAAGATACAGACACAATCTAAGAGTTCATCAGTGAATGACTGAACAAAGAAGATGGATACATATATACAATGAAATATGATTCAGTCACGAAAAAAAAAAATCCTGTCATTGAGACAACATGGATGAACCTTGAGAGCATTATGCTAAATGAAACAAGCCAGACAAAGACAAGTACTGTGTGGTGTAACTGATATACGAAACAAACAAAGACAAACTCATAGAAACAGAGAGCAGGAGATGGATTGTTTTATATGACTAACATGTTTAATAACTAATGATTTCTTTTCTAGATATAATTTTATAAGGTAAATTTATTGTTTACTTTAATGTGATACATTACATGGGCAAAATATCAAATTACCTAACTTAACATAGCAATACCTTAAAATTTATTTATTTATGTATTTTCCAGCTATTCAGAGTTAAATTTTATCTCAATCTATATTATAAAAAAAAACAAACAACTATTTCCCTTATAAAGTGAATAGCACAATTGCTCATCTAATCTTCTGATTTGAAGATTTATTCCTATATCTTTACAGCAATGTAAAATCGTTTAAAATATTTTAAACCAGTTAACAAATAATGTTTATTCTTTGGGGCATTTTCTATTTAAATGTAATGAATCACCCATGATGCTGATTATAAAAAGAGTGATAATAAGCTTCTTTTAAAAACTATATTAATTGCTAAAAAGAAGGAAAGGTGAAAGGTAGTATCCATCAAGTCATCGGACTGGGATGTGGCCACAGTAATTCATAGAACTGAGAAGACCAGGCTCCAAACCTTGCCCACATTTCAGCTGCCCTTTCCTCCTTTGTCATGCTTGCATAAGGGAGTGGAAAGAACAACATTTTAGAAGAGTGGAGAAATTTCTACTCCTGTCTATAGAAACACACTATACCCTACTAGAACTATAACAGCATGCATTCTACAAAAGGACCATCTTCTTAAACTTGCCTTAAAGAATTCCAAGCAACAAGCTTAGTGAGGTTTTTCCTTAAGCTTCCTCAGAAAGCCTCACAGCTGGGGCTACTGTTAATTATTCCAAGCAGTTCTCATCATGAGAACTTCAAAGCATGTCCCTGGCCACTCCTCTAGGAAGTGTCTCTCTTTTCACCAAACCATTTACAAAACTTGGAACCATTGAAAACATCTTTCATCTTTTCTATTCTTCTGTGGTTAATCATGGTTTTGTTCAATTCCATGTTCGGTCGAGTGCCATTTTCTACAAATCTGCTTTGCAGGCAAGCATGTAAATTCAGTCAACTTTACTAGTGTTCAAGTTCAATAACAAAATATATGCACCAGGATGAAGGCAAACACACGTCTTCAGATCCAATTCAAGAATTTACATAAACAGAATTTGAAACATTGTATTGTAGACTTTTTGGCTCTTTCTTATTTACAGGATAGAAGAAACAGTGTAGACAAATACATTTGTTTCAACCTATTATCACTAGATCCCAGATTTTGAAACTTAAACAGTAAGTCTTTCCTTGTGATAAAGATTCAAAGAGAATGAATAGGATGTAACAACGGTGATAGTCTTCAAGGACTGCCCACCTGGTACGTGAAAAACCTTTTTATATACACCACATTGCCTGAAATTTTGAGCTCAAGGTCTATGCATTCACTTATTCCATAAAAAAAAAACAATTAACTCCTGCAGTTTGCCATACACAATGCTAAAAGCAGGAAGAGTGCTGCAGCTATTCAATAAAATTCTAAACCACTTTTAAGAAAACTATACATATGTGGGAAAAGTGGGACATGAAAGAACAAAGACAAAACATAGCATGTGTAAAGTGCAGTGAAAGTGAGAGGTATAAAAATCACTGACAACAGAGATAAGAGAATAATTTCCCTCAGTGGGTCTGTAGGGCTCTAGGAGTGGAGGATTTTTGAGAATAGTCAGAAACTTGCCAGTTTGAAAACAGATGTGGGGTGGCAGTGGAGTGAGAACACCAGGTAAAAAGAAAACAAGGAATAAAGCCAGAAAGGCATGAAGATAAGATAATTGAGGAGTTTCATGTAAAAGGGAAAATTGAAAATAAAAAACAATAAGGGTTTTGCAGGTTCCTTTTTGCTTCTTTAATCAATTTAGATTTTATACTGTTGACAGTGTAATGCTAATTAATGAAGAACCTTAAGTGAAGAAGGAAAAGGAAGCAAGTTGCTGGGGCAAGTACGTGGCAAATGGTTAAGACTGGGTAAAGGCGGAGTTCACCGCAGAAGCCACTAGTCAAGGTGAAAATGATCAAAGCTGGACAATCACTAAGGCTTTATCTGCAGTAAAAGTTCAGATACCCAGAGTGGGGCAAACTTTTTCTTCAAATATCTATTTGAATATGGCTTTAAAGACATTGTTTCCTAAAGATGAATGCTGTAGAGAAATAAGAAAACAGAAGGAAGATGCCAGACGGAGGAAAAAGGGGGACAGAAGACACTAAGACATGGCCAATTTTGAAAGTTTCTGTGAAATCAATGAGAACTCATTTAAAAATAAATCTCAACGTTACAGGGAGATTCCACTTCAAGATACTAATGTTATAGAAAGATCATGAAATCACCTCCCATAAACACACCAAATCTACACTTACAGATTAAACAATTTCCTGGGTGTGGGGAAGGGCAAGGAACCTAAAAATGGCAGTATGACCCTTTCACATTGAGCAAATGAACGGGGAACCACGTGGAAGCCGGGAGGAAAGGTGGAGACACATTTTTGCCAGAAACCCCATCCTTGGCACAGTGACCCACAATCGGGGAACTCAAAGCCCAGATCTTCTCCCTGCACAGTGAAGGGTTTGTAACCCACCGTGTGTACCTCAACTATTAACGTTGGGGCTGGCACCTGGGAGACTAGCTCCCAAAGCACTTGGCTTTGAAGAACAAAGTGGTGCATGCTCAGAAGACCCGTAGGGCGTGACAAACTGAGAAATGGACCTGACCGGCTCAGGTGCAGACCCGCCCTCCCAGGTCCCAGCACAGAAGCAGCCCTGCACAAAGTCCCCAGACCAGGTCAAAGAGGTACGTTTGCTCATTTTAAAGTGTTGGTACGAGGGGCCCGGGTCTACTGGGAAACAGTCCAGAGACGAAGGCTAACGGTGCCATCCTTTCGCTCTCTCTGCTGTTCTAAAGCAGGCGGGCACCACTGTTGTTCTTTTCTGCAGTGCCATCTTTATGCAGCAGCATGGGGGTGCCATCTCCCATGCTCTCCCTCTGCCTTGTAGAAGCCAATGGACCCCACCTTTCTCTCTTTTTTCATTTTTCCCTTATTTGTTCTATTTTATCTTTTTTTTTCTTTTTCAAGAGGGTGACATATTTGTCCTCCCCCTCGTCTCACTCCCAAACACCAGGCTCTCCTGGAGGGAAGTTTTACACACATCTGGTGCCCTGATTTTACATCTGGTGCCTCGTGTTCGTAACAGCCATGCTTGGCTCTGGAGGCCAGGCGGGCTTGTGTTCCTTGTCCCCTGGGACTGTAACAATCCAAGAGAGAGTTCTCAGAAGACCCCCCCAAGGGCTTCACCCCAAGAGCAGACTGAAACACACCCCCACTCTTTCTGAAGAAGAGGTCTCCTTGCTTGTCCAGGATCTTTGGCCTGCGGGGCAGGCTTCTGGTTTGGCACACCTGCAGAGGCCAAGGGAAGGACTGTCAGAGAACAGAGTCCAGGGGACACAATCTTTACACTCACCCTCTGCCTCACTCCAGCTCACAGTACATTCCAGGGAAACCTTATAGCCTTGTCTAGTGCCCTGATTTGTGTGGCTGTGCCAGAGGGCACCTCTACATTGTCTGGCTCCAACAGCACGAGGGGCTTTAGCTTCCAGGTCTCACAGGCCTAGAACCAATGGGGAAAGAAATCTTTCTACCTCCGGACACAGCAAGAGGCAGAGACACAGAGTTAAGTCTTTTGTGAAAGAGGCCTATCTACTTCTCATCATAGCTGCAGCCTTAGGGGCAGTCTTCTAATTAAACACACATCTGAGGGCTGCCATAAAACCTTCCCTGAGACCTTGGAGGGAGGGTACTACCTTTCTGTTCTCCCTCTGTTGTGCTCCAGAGCACCAGCATCTCTTATAGTGGAACACTTACATGTGTCTGGTACCCCACTTTGCACATCTGGTACCCTGGTTTTAGAGGCTTCTGTCCAGGGGATGCCTCTGGTGACCAGAGTAGGGGGAGCTTGCATTCCTGGGTCACATGGGATTGTAACTATTGAAGAGACAGTTCTTGGCAGTCTCCCACCCCCCAGAGTCCTACACAGAAAGCGGTCAGAAACACACCCCCAGTCGTTTTATGAAGGAGGCCTACTTGCTTGCCCTGGAGTTGCAGCCTCGGGGGCTATGGAAGTGCTTTCAGGGAACAGAGGCCAGAGAGTCTACCTTTGTGGTCTCCCTCTGCTTCACTATAGCTCCCAGCACCTCCTAGAATGGAACTTATATACTCACCTAAATTTTCACAGTTGCCACTAGGGAAAACCCCTAGATTGTCTGGCTCTGGCAGCCAGCAGGACTTCTAATTGCTGTCCCACAAGATCATAAATATTTGCATACTTTAAAGTCTGCTACCTGAGAATCTGGCTTCTAATCAGCCTGCATCTAGGTACTGACTGAGATTCCATCCCTCCCTTTGTGATAATAACAGGTCTTGACACACCCTGTATTAAAAATAAAATATGCTGTCTGCACAGTCACAAATGTTAGAGAAACAACTAAGATCTCAGGCAGGGTTGAGTGATAAAGTTTTGTCTCATACACTAGGCCAGTCCTTTAAGGATGGGAGAAGTGGCTGTTTCATCTAAAGCATAGAAACCAATATAGAGAGTTAAATGCACGCACACGTGCGCGCACACACACACAAATAAACAAATAAAAGAAATAATAAAAAAGGAAAAGGAGAAATGAAAAGTTATATTCGATATAAAAAAGCATGATAAAACCTCAAAAAAAAAAACTTAATAAAACAGAGATAAGTAATTTACCGGATAAAGAGTTCAAAGTAGTGCTCATAAGGATATTCACCAAACTTGGAAGAAGAATGGATGACCACAATGATAACTTCAATGAAGAAACAGAAAATATAAGAATTTAACAAACATGTAAGAAGATACTCCAGAAAAGTTCAACAGCAGATTGGATGAAGCAGAAAAAAGCATCAGTAAACTTGTAGAGATGGCAGAAGAACTCACCCAATCAGAGTAGCAAAAAGAAAGAAAAAAAGTAAAGATAGCTTATGGGAATTATGGGACAATATCATGACAACTAAATTTGCATTATAGAAGTCCCAGAAGAAAAAGAGAAAAGGGCAGAAACTTTATTTGAAGAAACAATGGTGAAAACTTTCCTAACCTGGAAAAGAAAACCAACATCTAGATCCAGGAAGCCCAAAAAGTTTCAAAAGAGATGAAGCCAAAAAAAACCTACACCAAGACACAATATAATTATAATGTCAAAAGTTAAAGACAGGAGAAAATCTTAAAATCAGAGAAAGAAAAACAACTTGTTATGTACAAGGGAATCCTTATAAAACTGTGGGTAGATTTTTCAGCACAAACTTTCCAGCCCATAGGCAGTAAGTAGCATAATATAGCAAAAGTACTAAAAAAAAAAAATCTTCCAGACTAGAACAATCTATCTCACAAATGTTAGACCTCTTTGAGCTGAAAAGAAGGGGTGTTAATTAGTAATAAGGAAACATGAAAAAACATGAAAGTATAAATCATACTGGTAAGGTAAATATAGAGTAAAGGATAATCATTTATAAAATTAGCATAAAGGTCTAAAGACAAATGTAGTAAAAATAATTGTGACTATAATAATTAGTTAAGGAATAAAAAGATAAGATGTAAAATGTGACAACAAAAATATAAAATGTGGTGCAGGGAAGAATAAAAATGTAGAGCTGTAGAATGTATTCAAACTTAAATTGTTATAAAGTAAATAGATTGTTATAAATATAAGTTGTTATATGTAAGCCTCAAGGTAACCACCAAGCAAAACCAATAGGAGATATGAGGAAGAGAATGAGAAAGGAATCTAAGCACACCACTAAATGAAGCCATCAAGCCACAAAGGAAGAGAGCAAGAAAAAAAGAAAGGAACAAACTACAAAACAGCCAGAAAAACAATTTAAAAATTGGCAATAAGTGGAAATCTATCAATTATTACTTTAAATATAAAAGCACTAAACTCTCTAATCAAAAAGCACAGAGTGAGAAAAAAACATATTGGGTGAATTGATTAAAAAAATAATAAAACAAGCCCACATGAGACATTGACATTAGGCCACACACAGATTGAATATGATGTGATGAAAAAATATATTTCATATAAATGTAACTCGGAAAAATCTGGAATAATACATAATGATAAAGCAGCCAATCCTTAAGAGGACATAACTTTTGTAACTAGTTATGCATCCAACATAGGAGCACCTAAATATATAAAGCAAATATTAACAGACATAAAAAAGAAATAGACAGCAAGCAATACAATAGTAGGAAACTTAATAATCCACTTATATTAATGAATAGATTGTCCAGAATGAAAATCAATAAGGAAACACGAATCTTAAACAAAAAATTAGTATATATACAGGTATATCTCAGGTATATGCAGAATATTCTATCCAAAAGCAATAGAATACAAGGGGGGACTGCATCAAACTAAAAAGTCTCTGCACTGCAAAGAACACCATAAAAAATATGTATAGGCAACCTATTTAATGGTAGAAAATATTTTCAAATCATATATCTTATTAGGGGCTAATATTCAAAAATATATAAAGAACTCATACAACTTGATAGCAAATAAACAAACTAAACCTCACACTCTGATTAAAAAATGTGCAAAACATCTCCATAGATATTTTCCGAAAGAAGACATATAAATAGCAACAAATACATGAAAAAGAAGTTCAAATTCACGATCAGTAAATGCAATCAAAATCACAATGAGATATCATTTCACACCTGTTAGAATAGCAATTATCAAAAAAGTCAAGAGATAACAAATACTGAAGAAGATGTAGAGAAAAATGAATCCTTGTGAACTTCTGGTAAACAATATGAATGTTTTCTAAAACTTAAAAATAGAATGACCATATTATCTAGCAATTCTACTTCTGGATATTTATCCACAGAAAGCAAAAATATTAACTCACCCCTGTTTATTGCTGCAACATTTATAATAATCAAGACATGGAAATAGTTTAAATATCTATCAATGGATGAATAAAGAAATAAAATATGGCATATATATACAATGGAATATTGTTCAGCCATAATAAAAATGAAATATTGCAATGTGCAACAACATGAATGGACCTTGAGGGCATTAAATTAAGTGAAATAAATCTGACAGGGAAGAAGGTACTATATAATCTTACATGTGGAATCAAAAGAAAACAAAACAAAACAAACAAAACCCCCCAAACACTCCTAGATATAGAGAACAGATTGGTGGTTGGCAGAGTCAGGGATTGGGTGTGTGTGGGAGAAATGGGTAAAGGGGGTCAAAAGGTGCACATTGCCATTACAAGTATTGATCGACTTAGACCTATGCAACTTACCACCATTTGACTTTACAACCACAATCGCTACCCACGACTGCAACTCATCTGGAGCAGTTTTTGTATGCACCTGTATTTTGTAATTTTGTATGTTTTGCAAATATTAAACCATTTGTACTGGTAATGCAGTGTTTTACTTAAACCTGACGAATGTAAAAATAAGAAACAAAATGGTGTAGAGATTATACAAATGGCATAGAATGAACAAAAAAAATTATGATATATAACAATAATGAAAGAAAATTATAATAAAATATGACTTAAAGATTTTTATAACATCATTTTACAGTACTGTACATATAGCCTACTCAATTTACGACCAAATCGTGTTATGACCGGTCTGTCGAAACCAATTGTGGTCGTAAGTCGAGCACTAGCTGTATATAACAAATAAATCAAGGGATGCAATGTAGAGCATGGGGACTGCAATCAGCAATACTGTACTATGTGTTTGAAAGTTGTTAAAAGAGTAGCTCTTAAAACTTTTTACCATGAGAAAATAATTCTGTATTGTGACAATGTCAATTAGACGCACTGTGGCGATCATTTCATAATATATACAAGTATCAAATCATTATGCTGTATACCTGAAACTAATATAATGTTGCTGTATGACAATTATACTTTAATAAAAAAATCACATGAATATTTGGGTGGTGGGGACACAAATGAAAAACAATTAAAAATAATAAGTACTCTTCTATAATTTTGTAGCACAGAATAAATGAGGAGATGGGAACCACAGTCAGACCTGCTAACAGGAACACCCCTTGCAATTATACACTACTGCACAACCAGATGTGTTGCCCCATTCCCTTTCTCAGAAGCTTAGTACTCAAACAAATAAAAAAATCACACCAAGTTCATCTCTTATACATTTATAGATAAAACAGTGCTTAACACACTATGGTGTTAACACCTTTCCAGCCTCTCTTGTAAGCTAATATAAGTCTATATTTATTAATAATGGAAACTCAGTGGAGTGGCAAAACACTATGGTCATCGAGACAGAAGACCTAGGAACTAGCCATTGCTGCCCTCCTAGTTACAGGCAAGAAACTGAGAATACGAAAAATTGAGAAAACTTTGCAAGATAACCCAGACCAAGACCCAAGTTCAAAACCTGTGCCCTTTCCTAAAACTATGGTGCTGTTCTTATATCCATAGATTCTACTATTTTACTAACCCCTGTCATCATTTCTCAAAAAGAATCTTGGAGAACAGGAAAACTAGATTAAATCTATAGTGTCATTCCAGTATGACAAGATGGTGATGCCCATTCATGTTTGGAACAATTGAAGAAGCAGTCTCTCACAATAGCCCACTTTGCCCTGTACAGGCAGAAAACAGGAGCTCTACAATGTGAGTTACTTGAGGGCAGAAAATGGGATTTATTGCTCCATAACACAGAGTATGTCATCTGCATGCATAGTAAATATATACTGGTTGAGTAACTGAATTAAGTCATGAGTGTATGGTCATAAAGTTTTTTTTTCCCACAGCCATTTTTGCATCCTACTGTCCATACAAATATGTGAAAATTGTACAACTTAAAACTTTCTACATTTACTCATCCAACCTGTGGTGTCTATGGAAATACAAATCACTGAAAGCTGAGAGAGCGTGACCTGGGTTCTCTGAGGGAGGAAAATCCTAACCCCCATTGCCTCTGAGCTATGGAGAGAAAACTATTTGTATAAACTGGATGAGACGCATCAGGCTCCCAAGAGTAGTGGGTTCCAAGAATTGCCCTGTGCCAGGCACTTGGTGTACACAGTAACTATGAATGGCACGGATATTGAGGCCCAGCTGGCTTACTCAAAGCCCCACAAGTTTCAGGAAACAGAACATGAATTCCAGCCAGATCTCCCCAATTTCAGTATTCATGCTCTTCCCTCTACACCACCGTAACTTTCAAGATACATTAAATAGCATGATGGTAAAACTACATCCAATTTAAGTAACATTTAATCATGATTACAAATCTCATGACAATGTAATTCTTTACTTGCACGAACATGATTGCTTTTAGTTTTTTCTTAATTCTTTCAGATAATCGATGTTGTTTGTACAGTTAAAATACACTTTTAAACTGTGGCATTCATATTTTATTGAAGAGTTCAGAGAAGTGCTTGAATTAAACAGCAATTTGTCAAAAGACTAATGTCCCGCCAGATTCACAAGTGATCTACAAGACTTGTAAATGCTTTTTTCACAGCGCGGCTGCTCTGTGAGGAGTAAGGGGCCCTGTGCTATCAGGCACAGACAGACAGGGCACACTGTAGATCTGCTTCAACAGCATTCCTAAATGCTAAGCTCCAATCTGCATTTAAATGTCCTTCATTAGCAGATGTAACGGAACTGTACAGATCCTCAGGCAAATAAACGTGATAACCTCTAGGGATTGTTACTTTAGCAGTGCAGAGTGTAGTGACATAAAATGCAGAAGATAGGGCATTACAGATAAAAAGAAAACAAGGAGTAGTTGGCGGTCTGGAATAGTTTAGAAATCCTTGTTGAAATATTACATTTGTCAAGTTCTTTAAAATCAGCTGTTGGGCAGATGAAATATATTATGCTCACTTTGTTAAAGATGGTGCTGCCCATGTGCAAGTTTTAAGAGTAAGTTTTTCCCCACACCCTTCACTAATTGGATGATGTGGGGTGGTGCACTCTCATGAGGAATCCTCCCAGTATGTCTCAGATAAGTGACTTTGTATCAGAGACTTCCTTGTTTGTAGACTGGATTAAAGGTTTTGAATCTACACTATATAAAGTGGGGCAGGCCAGGAGCTTGCTTCTCTCGGTTCCTGAGGTTAGTATTAGAGAGGAGAGCAGATTAAGGCCACGTGGAGGAGAGGAGAAGCAGCCAAGATAGCGGAGTGCTGAAAAATAAGCCAGTTTGTGCAGACTTTGTGTAGAGAAAAGGAGATGGGGAACAGAGGTGAATAAATCTGGTGAGCTAGAAACCTTTGATTCTAGGAAACTCGGATAAGTCAGTAGCTTTGTGAGCACTGAATGAGTGGGTTTTAGAGCCCAGTGTGTGTTTTTGCTTGCCCGCCGGGTGCAAGCTAGAATTAAAGCTGATGGTCCACCAGCTCTTGACTCCGTTGTTTCATTACCGACTGTCCGAATCTAATGCGAACCTGCATGAGCCAAGTGGCTGCTGTGATGGTGGCCTTGGCCACTAGCTTTATTTTTATTTACATCAGCACTTTCCAGAAAGTGCTACCCTGACATTGTTCAATGTGGAAACTGTTATAAAGTAAATGAAAATGCCCTGTATGCTACATTTCATCATGATTTCAAGCTAAATAAATAGAGATTTTAATATATACACTAATAAAAAGTCTGCTTTCTGCTCCAAACTGTTCTTCCCATAGACTGCACAGACCTCCTCCCCATTCCCTGGTCTCCAGTAGCTGAGAGAAGTGTGGACTTCTCCGCCACACAGCCTTGGCTAAGAGCAGGGGAAGGGGAAAGGAGAAGAAAGGGTGAACAAAGACCCACAAATGACTATGCACACTTCTATTCACTTCCCCAGTCTGGGCTTATGATTGCATGGCCTGTTATCAGCATCACAGAAATAACAGAGGAGGACATGCTGACAGCAGCAGGGAACTTTGATTCTGACCTCCTTCCCATATATGCCTCAGGCATCTAACATGATGAAAACCACAGTCAAGGTATTGCGCTCTTAGAGAATTGTGCCTGAGCCTCTGAGAGTATCAAGGGCCCTCTGTGGATCCTTTGAGTCTGGAAGAGGTGAAAAACAGCATGCAAAGATGCTTTTATTTGGATGAACACTCTGCTGAATTCCTGGTTTAAGTAATGTTTTCGGTTTCCAGTGATACTTTGGCAACTAAGGCAACTAATGGTGTAACTCAAGTTTCACAACTGATTTCTTTTCTGAACTTAATCACATAAATATTTTAACAAATGTAGGTGTGTGTGTGTGTGTGCGTGTGTGTGTGTGTGTGTGTGTATATATATATATATATAGAGAGAGAGAGAGAGAGAGAGAGAGAGAGTGTGGTACACATGGTTTGTCATGGAACTGACTCCAAAACTGAATTTGCCCTGTATTATATGAAAAAAACATGACATACATTTACCTCATGACTGTGATTTTTGCTTTTATGATTTTTGAATTTATTTGATCTGCTTCAGTGGAATGCAGAACATTAAAAAAATATCACTTTGGGAGCTATTAGCCTTTGTTAAACTTTGAAAATTGTTATATCTAATATTTTTATTAGAATTAGTAGAATCTCTTTATTCAGTAGAACCAACCTTTAACAAATCTACTTTCTCCTTTAACCAAATGATTTTAAAAAAAATTATTATTTTACAAGAACAATTTATAACCTGTTGTGATGTATGCTTTAAACAATTAACTTGTCAAAATATTTTATCATATCTTGGCTATAAGTAAAATATAAATTAACGGTTTCTTTTTTCATTTCAGTCATATATCACTGAATTCAAAGTACTTGGCAATGAGTCAGAGTGTGACAGGTAGGTCATATGAGTAGTTTCATAATACACAAACTACTGGTGTACTTGACACTGCTAAATGCTTCTTTGTTGCATGTGGTCCAAATCAGCATGGCCATCTGACATTCCCATTACTTCAAGAAACCAATCATTGAGCACAAAACAATGAAAAGAAAATACTTTGTTTTAAAATCTGTTCTTCTGCCTCTGCATATTTTAAATTAATCACTATATTTCTTATCAGTATCCCATTACTATAAAATGTGTAGAGTGGACCAGCACCACATGGCAGAGGGACTAAAATAACTGACAAGCATCAAATATTTCTAACTTTATTTGGTATTGTTGGGCAGATAAAATATAATATGCTCACTTTGTTAAAGATGGTGCTGCCCACATGGAAGCCCGTCACCCAGGTGATATTATTTGCCCTTATGCTTGGGATGAGTGTGGGGGAAAAGCTGTAATGTAAGCAGGTCGGGCTGTTATAGCTTAAGGCTTAGTTTTAAGAGTAAGCTCTTCTCCACACCCTTGACTGGATGATGTAGGGTGGTACACTCTCCTGAGGAATCCCATTATACAGAGACATCCTTGTTTGTATAATTGGATTTAAAGGTTTTGATTCTACGGTATAAAGTGGGAGAGACCAGTAGCTTGAGATCTCTCTTGGTTCCTGAGGTATCAAAAGGAGAGCAGATTAAGGCCACATGGAGGCCAGGAGAAGCAGCCAAGATGGCGGAGTGCTGAGGGAGAAGCCAGTTTGTTAAGAATTTGTGCAGGAGGAGATGGGGAACAGAGGTGAATAAGTCTGATGAGCTAGAAACCTTTGATTCTAGGAAACTCGGATAAGTCAGTAGCTTTGTGAGCACTGAATGAGTGGATTTTGGAGCCCAGTGTGTGTTTTTGCTTGCCCACCAGGTAAGCTGATGGTTTACCAGTTGGTGGCTCCTGTGTTTCATTACCGACTGTTCGAATCCAATGCGAACCTGCATTGGCCAGGCTGCTGTGATGGTGGCCCTGGCTAATGGCTTTACAGGTATATAAGGATCTTTCATACACATATATGCACAAGAACAAAAATGCTATGTGTTTAAATATATATATTAAATAAAGTCACACAAATACCTTTTTACTTTAAAAAGCTGATGGCATCACCAAACAACTAAATATGAAGGATTTATTTCTAATAATCTTCCTTCCAAAATATTTCATGCTACTTAACAGAAAACATTCCAGAAACATCCATACCATCTAACTTATTTCTTAACTGCAAATGTGGTCACATGAATCTGTTATAGAACTATAACAAAAATATGCATGTTATCAGTATACTCTGGCATAAAAAATACATTGCTAAATTCTATGAATGAGGCAAATTTTAACTTCTTGTCATTAACTGCTAATAAATGCATGTGAAGATGAAATACTACTAATCTATAGCTAGTTATAGATCATAATTTAGATTTCCATGGTTGATGTCTTTGATCTTTATCTTATATGACTTAAATAAGGTTATTTTGACATATATTAGTAACAGTATTAGACAGATGTCTAGATGCACTTCATCCACCACACTTTTTATAAAATTACCTCTTTACAGTATCAAAACAAATAACATCTAATTTATTTTTAAACAAAAGTGCTATATCATTATATAAAAGACAAATCTTCTTCCTTTTTTTAATGTAACATTAATGAAGCATGCATAGCATTGTTACCTAACTAGAATAAATTATTTTCTAAATCCTTAGTATGTGGTTCTGTTGTATGTATATGTGAGTAAGTGTGCTCATTGAATATATGTATTCAGTTCCACCAGCCCTTCTAATAGGCATTCCCTTTGCATTCAACTGGAAAAGCCAAAAGGCTTTTGAGAAAAGGCTAAAAGAAATAAGGATTTTTGTGTGTGTGTTTAAATTATACAGCACAGATACAAGTAGCAATAGAAAAATTCTAACTTTAGAACCTGTAGCATGTAAATGTTTCCTTGCAAACTGTCGAGACAACCTGGATAGTGTCAGTGAAAGTAGGTCTGTCCTTTGTTGGCTCTACAACTGTAAGGAGAAATAATGCTGTATGAGGCCTCTTCAGATAAAAACCACAGTTTTTCAGCTAAAGCATCTCTTCTCTCTTTCTGAAAGTACCTAGTCAGCTAATTTTTAAATGTTATGAGTCCTTTTTTCCAAAACAGAAAACTATTGGCTCTTCTATACTGTCCACCTCTATCGTAGGTCAAATTATTCAAAATTCAACTTTTTTAATGGACAAATAATGAATAAAGATCTAAAACTCTATTCAAAGTTCAATAAGGAAAAAGTCTCCATCAAGATAGTTTATATAAACATTCAGAAAGACAGCTCTAATGCTCATATAATCTAGAAAAAACAAAATTTTCCCAAAAGACTAGTGGAATCCAACATACCTTCCAAACTTCTATTTAGCCTTTACTTACATTACAGAAATAACTCCATTAACAAAAGTATCCTAATCATTTTCAGTAACACTACATAAAAATATCTCTACTAGTTAAAACTTCAAAAGCACTGAGGTGGTGAATGGCAGTGTGTCTCAAAATGCCATTATAGCCCATATTTCATTAATGTGAAAGTATTTACCTTGTCAACCCCAAATACAACAATACAGCTATAATGTACACTAGAGAAAATGAAGAGCTCCTACCAGGTTTTTGCAATAGGAAAAACAAACAAACAAAAAAAAAACCATGCTTCCTTTTTTATGTAAAGAAGACAACCGTATTAAACTAAAAAATGGTAAAAGACATTGCATACTTTTAAACTCTACATATAACATACTAATCTCAAGTTTATTAATAGTAATAGTTCCTCATCAATAATGCCCTTCAGCAGAGATTATCCTTTTTCTGAAATGTCACAAAAAATTAATCCCTTAATTATCACACAACTCCCTTCACTGTTAATGGGGAGAGACAATTGTTAAAACAAAGGTATTCATTAACACATTTAGAAACTTCAAGTGATTTATTATTTTATCTCAATATCTAATAATTGATATAGGTGATATATATACTAAATACTTTAGAGACACATCCTAAAAAGTACTACACCAAGGTAAAGCAATAAGTTTAGAAATTTAAAATGTCTGAATATTTCTGCCATGAATCATATTTGTGTGTTACTGTCTTACCTCGATGATTTTGTCATGAATCTGCAGGCCATCTGCTCTGTCAGCAGGTCCATTTTCCAAAATTTTTGAAACATAAATCCCTTCTGTAGGTATTTCTTCCTGATTATTCTAAATATAAAACAATAACCATTTACAGTAAGAAAGATATAAACAAAATTTGAAGTTGGATCAAGGACAATTTAGCAAATGTTACACTGCCAATCTTCCTTAACATGCAACTCTCTTTCTTAGCTGGGGATTTGACACTGAATGTTAACACCAAACAGTCATTAATCAAGATGGCAGCTTTAATGAATGAATTCAGCATTTCTGACCAGATGATCTATTTACCTCCTGTGTTTGAGAATATGGAAGAAGCTATGGGGAAGGGGCATGTACAAGGTGATATCAATGGGCGCCTCGGGATGATTTATAAAACATCTCACTCCTAAAAAATATCTCACTTCTAGAGAAAAGGTACAATTAAAAGGATTATAAGTTAAAGAAAACAACAAGCATATCCAGCCTCACTGTATAATTGGTTTGTGAGGTGGCTATGGTTTTGAAAATACAATTTAGCCTCATGATGTGACAGACTTGGAAATATAGCTCTGACTGTCTCTAGTCACAGGGAAGACTGGGTGCTTGCTCAAGTGTGAAATCCCAAAAGAACTGCAGGAGAACCCACTCAAAGCTAATCTTTACACATTTCCAGGTATAATGAGTCTAATGATTAGTTAAACCTCAAATGCACAGCCAATATGGTACAGTAGGACATTTTAGTCAGTCCCAGGAAACCAATTATATTGTAAAACTTATTTAGGGAAGGTGCCCAATATCCTATAAAAATACATTGCATAATTTTACATGTCATTTTATTTCATGACAGGTTAAATAAAATTATTTCTTTTTAATTAGCCTTCCTTAACATGAATTTTAAGAGGCTCTAAAAAATGGCCAATGTCATCTAAATGTCAAACACCTAACTAGCATTTATAACAATATTCCTTAGGGAAAAATGAAACAAAAATGATATAAAAAGACATCTATTATTTTCCCATAATAAATGGGGGCTGTTCTAGAAACAGAAGCAAAGCAGTCATTAGTTACTAGGTTTTTGAAATACTAAATACAAAGAAGCAATAAGTCATTGCCATCCTGACCTAAACAGAGCATATGGCCAACGACTCTAAGTTTTCTTGGACAACATCTGCAATACAAAATGCCAAAATATCATGGCAGTTTATTGGAAAAATTAAAGAACATTATTTTTTTAAAAACCCACCATATTTTTCTAGTTATGGTGAAGATTAAGTTGCTGTAGCATTTAGAGGACATAATAGAACTTTGTAATTACAGTATACAGTATAAACCCATGCATTTTGAAAACAATTGGCATTAATGTAGAAAGTATTATTCATTCAATTTTAAAAGAATTTGATATGGGGAGCCAAAAGTATTTCAAATCTTCTCTTGTCCTTTAACATGATATTTCCTATGTAACTGTAAAACAATATTCGTTATTTCAAAACTTATGTTAACTGTTCATTCATTCATTCAAAATATGTGCTATACTGCTTGGTCTGTGTAAGCATCTGCAAACAAACCAATTCAACATAATACATAGGAGGTAAAAGTAGACAATATAATTGCCTTAGATTATTAAATAGAAATTGCCTATATACATTATTGTAAAATAGGATTATTTAAGAAAGTTGCCAACAGGGTTATACAATGTAGATGAAATGTGAAATGTACTCTTTTTTATTTTTTTAAATAGCAAAGAGAAACAAGTTTTTTTCTAGCTGTAAGTTTTCTTTAATTTTTCCTCAGAAAAAGTGTAAGTATGTATACTGGAATACTTACATTAAAGAATTTATTTGATCACAAGCATGATTTTAAAGACTTGTTTTTCTTATTCAAAATCCAGAAATAAAAGCTAAGTTTCCTATTATTTTATAAGCAAAGAGTGAGCTATACATTAACAAGGTGGGTTACCTGATTTGGTCGGCCTCCTATAATATTGAATCCCAAAGTGTCATTTTCTCTTTCTAATACAATGGTGAATGGCTTATATTCTCCATCCTGAAAGAAAGGGGATAAAATAACTAGGTTTAAAAAATATTAAAAATAAATAAAAGCTAGAGCACAAGATTTCTGTTTTCTTCAAATAATTTAACAGTTGAAAAAAAGAGAAAAACCTTAAAATTAAAGATGGTTGAATTTGAGAGAAGGTTAATTTCTTCCTAAATTTACTTTGAGAGAGTGTATTTGAAGGAAACAATTATGCATGTGAGAAAAACAACAATTTTCAACTAAATGGCATTGCATTTCTATGCATGCAGCTTTTATCCTAAATGCATTCATCATCTAATTCACTGTAATTTAAAACAGATTTTTTTATTTAGCTCTACAGGTGTCCTTATTCTTTTCTTCTATTATGGAAGAGTAAAATAAATTAATAAAAGATATGAGAGTTATTTTTACATAAAAATTGCACTTTGGAAAGTCTTAAAGGATTAGTGAACGATTTATAAATTTCTTTTGTTTGTAATATTCGGATTCCTATTGTAATGCAGGATCTGACAGGCTATAGTAATCCTAATTTTAAATACTATTCTTATTAGGTTTTACATAACTCCTGAAGAGTTTAGAAAACCGAATATTTGCCAGGTAAAGTAGTAGTTCTCTCTGGATGGCCAAATAGGAGTTAAACACATAAGAATGATATCTACAACCTGTTTATTAGAATATACCAACTTAAAACTAAGATGAAATAATGCCAAACTAGGTTGCTATGGGTATTTTTAACTATCCTAGGGTATTATATGTTTGGAAATTACTTCTGAATGATAAAATCCCATTAGCATCATTACCACCACCACCACCATCACCACCTTTCCCAGGAGCTTTTCCCAGGCAGTGCACACAGCAGCCCCTACTGGTCGTGGGAAAACATTTCTGAGTAGCACAGAGAAGCCTTCCAGTAATTAAGTCTGTAAATCATGGGCAGTTTTTCCTCACTTCCCAGAACCATAGATAGCTGGACTTGTTGAATAGACTTCTCCACCATATAATTTTAGCTGTTGCTCTTTTTCATTAGCCACTTCTTCCCTAAGAGCTTGTAACCTGAACTAGCACTACAGAGCATATTCCTGTGCTCCTCTCTGGCTATTCTGTTTGTAAATTTACCTGGATATAAATAGGATAGAGAAAGAATGACAGGTAGCATCCAATGTTTTAATAAGCTGTGTGCTTCAGTTTATCAGAAAAGGAACATTTTAGCCCCTCATATTTCAATTTTCTCCTTTAAGTACAAGGGCATAAGCGTCTTCACTCCACGCCTGAGTTGGAGGCAGTCCCAAACGGGAATCATCCTGGGCTGCTCCTCCCCAGGATGCTTAAGAATGAAAACAGCTCCTTGAATGGAGTGCAAGTTCTGCTAAATCCCTGCTCACCATGGCAGCAACCAACAATGTCAAACACTATGCAGAAGTCCTCCAGAAGAGGAGTAACAGCTTTATAAACAAGCCTCTTCACAAGGGGTGCTGCAAAGAGGCTTGTTTATTCGGTCTAAAAGCGGGCAGTCCACAAGCACAGTTTGAGGCCAGCAGCTTCGACAAAGAAGAGAAACAGCCGCTGCTCGCGGACTCATCTGCCCGCAGATGGATGTAGCTGCTCTCAGACTCGGTGTCTCAAGTCACCCCCCCACACACACACACACATATACACACACTCCGCTAATAATAAAACACTAAAGCAGGTAAGGGTTGTGTAGGGAAGGGCAGGGTGATGAAAAGAACTCTGCAGGTCTAAGAAAAGTCTCATCTCTTAATATCTTAACTCTACTTTCCCACATCCCTGATAGTCGCTGTACTGGGTGGAAGGTGGCTGATGTGGGCAATTTGACAGGAAAACTAAGTCATTTAGAGACAAAGTATGGGTCTGGTGCAGGGGAGAAGGGAGGCAGGGTCGCAGAAGTCCCTGCCTCCTGGCTTTCTTTCTCTGGCTTCAGGTACAGGCCAAAGGTACAAAATACAGACAGAGAAGGTAGGGCAGGAGGCTGAAAGATGGGGAGCAAGGTTCTGGGGTAGAGAATGATGTTCCTAATTCATACTTCTTCGTGGAAAAGTTGGAATTGAAACTGTTAACTCTTTCCAATCCTAGTATAAGTGGAAAAGGGACAATCCTTGTTAACTGCAATACTAACACATTCGAAAAATAAATAGCGGTAAATAATAAGATCGGGGAGGGTGGAGGCTACCTATTGCACGATACGGGAGGGTATCACCCTCCACCGGTGACCTGAAGTAAAGAAGGAACTCTTCCCCTTCCACCCCAATCGATCATTGCCCGGGTGCCTTATCCCTCTGCGCTTACCCGGCCGTGGCCGCCGCCCAGGTCCCTGGCGAAGTTGCGGACGTGAGCCATGTACTGCGTGAACTTCTCCCGGTACCTGCGGGCCGCGAGCTGCACCTCACCCTGCAGCGTCCAGAGCTGCGCTAGCAGCGCCTTCTCGCGCCGCCTCCAGGCGAGGACTCGAGGCCCGGGCCCCCGCCCGCTCCCGCAGCAGCCGCCCGGCAGGCTCCCGCGCGCGCCCCCGCCCCGGGCGGCCCCGGGCGCCTTTCCGCAGCGCCCCCGCGCGAGCACGTTCCCGCCGCCGCGGCCGACCGGCCCCGAGACGCAGCCCCAGTGGCCGTGGCGGGCAGGGCCGAAGTCGCAACGCTCGACGTGCGCCTCCAGCTCGTGCAGCGGGACCGAGAGGCCGCAGTCGCGGTCGCGGTAGTCACACTGGATGCGCAGCTTGCGGATGAGGCTGAGCAGAGGCAGCACCCGGTGCAGCTCGCGGAGCGCCAGGGGCTGGCACTGCAGCGGGCACCGGTGTCGCCGCGCCGCCCAGGGAAGCAGGCAGCTGGCGCAGAAGACGTGCCCGCACGGCGTGCACAGAGGCTCTTGCAGCACCTGGCCGCACAGCTTGCACTTGAAATCCGGGTCCACAGCTTAGGCAAAGCGCTCCAGGGCAAAGCCCAAGGCAGGGGTTGGGGGAGGCGGTACAGGGGGGTGGGGGCGAATGCAGAGTCCACTTTCTCTCCGAGTTCCCTTGTCTCCTCGGGGTACCCCTGGGACAGCACTCCAGCTTTGGCCCTGGCTGATTGGAGGGGAGGAGGAGAAGTGTAAGGGGTTGTAGTTTCAGAGTTTGTTTGGCTTGAAGTTTTCGGGCTCCAGCTAAGTCCCCTGTCTCCGCCGTATTGATGCTAATAGACGCCACCTCAAGTGACGCCCCCTCCCCCCCTTTCGCTGCTTTGCAATTTATATTATTTCAAGTTTGGTGGGGGTTTTTGTTTGTTTGTTTGTTTTCAAAAACGTTCTCTGTTGCCTTTTTTTATCTTTTATTTTCTTCTATTTTTTATTCTTTTTTATTTAATCCAGAGAGAGAAAGAGGGGTAAGGGGAAGACAGAAGCATCCATCTATTTCTGTATGTTCCCCGGCCAAGGACCAAACAAGCCACCTCTGCACTGTGCAGAACAATGCTCCAGCCAAGCGAGCCATCCAGCCGGGACTGTCCGCGGAGAGCTGAGGCCAGCTTAAAATAGCCCTTGGGGAAATTGTGCTCCACTCCGCTTGCACAGTGAACTTCAAGCAGTCTTCGAGCAGAGCTGGTATCGGGCTCAGAGCAGAGGTCGAGAAATAACTTTTAATTTCACCTGAATATAAGCCCCAGGAAAACAGTATCTTTGTCCCAAAGGTTTTCCATTGAATCCTCATTGCTCCACATCAAGTCGATCTTCAATAAATTTGTTTGAATTAGATGCATTTTTGTCCTTTCAAATCAGCCCATTACAAAATCGCCAGCTAAGTGTGTCTGCCACCTTAGGAAAATCCCGAGAAGGTATCTACAGAGCCAAACTTCTCAAATCACGATTCAGAAATCAGCTGAGCGTAGCGGGGCGGGATGATGACTGTCAGCAAGGATGCAGAATAGGCCAGGTGCCCGCCTTAGGAAACCTCTCTTAGGGAGAACTTGAACCGCCATTCCAGACCTCCTACCCTGTAAGGACTCTGAGATTCTGTTACTGAGCAGTCCAACTCCAGGTTCAATCACCAGACCATCCATCTTCTACTTCCACTGGGAAGGGAATGCAATCATTTGGACACCTGGAAAGAACTTAAGGGCAGGCTTTTGAAAGAAAGTGGTGAAATAAATAAAATCTTAATAGCTGCTTCCATCCATTTACCATGAATCTACGGATGAGGTCCAAACTGCCTCTTCCTGGAGTTTGACCCTTCAAGCAGTGTAGCATGCCAGGCCTTACTGACATCCTGCAGAAAGGGGTGCCTCCAAGCCCCCCTTACCCAGTTTCCTCCACTATCTTCTAAAAGTTAGGAATACAAAGCAACCCTGTCACCTGGATACACACCACTTCCTGCTGTTATCCTGAAGCTATTTTCACCTGCATAGGAAAGGCTTCCTAAATTAATCTTTGCTGGGAGCCTTCTTCCCAGAAAGCTGGGTAGCTTTGTATAGCACCAGAAACTGTCAGTTGAAGCACATGAGCAAGGCTCCAGTCTTTGCTCTTTAAATCCTTAGAGCTAAGAGAAGAATTAGCCACGGCTAATAATAGAGGCTAATAAGAACCTTCTGAGCCTTCTTTCTGTTTGAAAGATGAGATTTTAGTAGAGTAGTTCAATAGCAGTGGGGATCCTGGAGTGGCTTGCCAGATATTTGATAGGCTTTTAACTTTATTTCAAAATAAGATTCTATGTTCCACATTTTATGCATACAGATATATGATAAAGTAACTTTTGCCACAATGCCGTAAATTTCTCCCTTCCCTTTGGCTTTTCACCAAGTAAACAAACAATTTTCCTAATATATAAGAAATCATTTAACATTAACAGTATGAACGTATTCTTGTGAATTGCACAGACCATAAAAAGAAGAATATTATAGAGTTTATTCAAATAATCTAGGCCAGAAGGTTCTATTCCATCTTCTTTTAGTTATAGAAAAATCTATGACTTATAGCTGTGACTTTATGGCTAGGACTTGACATTTATTTCACAATAAACAGAATGGCATTGAAAACATTTTTAAAAAAGAGAGAGAGGGGGGATGAAATCTAAAAATGTTCAATTGAGATATAAGAAAAATAAAACCTGCAGTTACTTGAAAAGAAAAAAAAATACAACAATGATTATATGATGAGTTTGGTCCACCCATGCAATTCCTGTAGCAAAAGTTGGGTCACGAGCAGATTATTATATGAGTAATTCCAGAATATATAACATTTTGATTATTGAAAAGAAGATTGATGTCAAAAGCTTGTCCACAGAGAATAACAAGTTCAAAAATGAGAACATGTGAACTGAAGCCAAGTAATGAAGTAGGCCAAAAGGGTGCTTAGGAAAATCTTTTACATGAGAAAATGCAAGCTTGAGTGCTTCCAGGAGAGTTAACTACCAGGACAAAAACATTATAAGAATTGAACACTAAGGACAGAAACACACTTAAGTGAAGCTCATGGACTCTTCCCATATGAAGACATTGCAGCATAATAAGTCCGTGACATCAATTGAGCTAAATAGTCTGATTTCATTTCCCAGACTGAAAACAATTATTCTATATATTAGGAGAATTGTAATATCTCAGAAAAGCTTGAGTGAACTAGGAACCTGGAGCCCAATTAGATTGAAGTAACTAAGTAAACAAAGAAAGCACTTGTAATAAGTTTAAAATATGCACACATATTGCAGCAAATCAGATTCAGAAACACTTAAATATCTTTTGGCAAATGAGAAAAATCGCACCTTGCATCATTAGTTTGCCTATATACCCTTATGTCTTCACTGATCTTAATTACTTATTCAGAATCCCTCATTAGTGAAAGTTGCAGGTTCAAAAGCAATGTTGGGGAGAGAGCTGAGAGGCAAGCCAATGTCTTTCTTCTTGTTGGGCAAGCCCAATTTCTATCCTGCTTGTTGGTGTGGCCAAGAGCAGGCCTATCACCTTTCTCATAACCTTCCATTTAGGCAGATCTGAGAATGTGCTTTGCCAACTAAGATACAATGGCAAGACAATAAATATACTTCTTTCATCTACAAGCCAAGGACCATGGCTGAACTTTGTATATTTGGTTAGGTATTTTCAGTGTAAGAACTAGTTTTTGCTTCAATCTACTGCCAGGGGTATATAGTCATGAAAACAGATAAAGAATTAACTTGCTATATTCTTTGGGCCAATTTTTACAGTGGTAATAAAAGTGGGGTATGCCTGTGAGTGTTTCCAGTGAGAAGAGGCAGGGTTCCAACCCAGCTCTGAGTCATCCCTACTTCCAAGGATGAATAGGGAATCTGAGAGTTACTGATTGTTAAGTCAAATGCTAAATGACCTAATACTGAAATACTATATTCCAAGACTAAGAAATGATGAATGGAACAGTGAAAAGGAGAAATAGATATATTTTTTTCCACTCTCTGCATAGATAATACCTTAAATCAGCTTGCTTGTGCTATTTTTTAATGTTGTCTCATGCATTTTATTGAGAATCAGTCAGGAAGTTTGAAGAGCCTTTCCTTTTTAAAATTTTTTTATTTATTTATATATTTTAAGTGAGAGGAGGAGAGATGGTGAGACAGAATCCCACATGCACCTCAGCTGGGATCCACCTGGCAATCCCATATAGAGCTGATGCTTGAATCAACAGAGCTATGCTCAGGTGCCTGAGGCCAACGCTCAGACCAAATGAGCTATGTTTAGTGCCCAGGGCCAATGTTCAAACCAATTAAGCTACTGGCTGTGGGAGGGGAAGAGACAGAGAAGGGGGAGAGGATAGGGGAGAAAAGCAGATGGCCGCTTCTCATGTATGCCCTGGCAGGAAATCAAACCTGGGATGTCCATACATGAGACAGATGTTCTATCCACTGAACGAGCTGGCCAGGGCCGAAGAACTTTTTGCATTCTCATCATTTATATTTTCATTTCCCTGATTCCCTGGTCATGTATCATGAATTACTATTGTGGTTCATAATCATATGTATTTCTCCAAAGTGGCCTAAATTTAAGCTGTAACTATCTGTATAAGATTACTCTGGTAGGTGAGGTAAAAATATCCAGCTGCTTGAGCTCAAAATAGTTTCTGTAGCATATATTTATTTGTATTGTTTAAATTAACATTCATCTTTGTTCTTTATATTTTTACATCATAGTCTATCAGAATTGCACCTAATTGCATAAATAAATGTGTTTATAAAGCATGAAATAATAACAGGGCTAACTTGGAACTATTTAAACATTCAAAACTTGATCAAAATAATAAAAGATGCTTTAAAGTTGAGTTATATGATAGCTAATAAGAATGAGAAAGCAATTTTCACAATATAGGCTAATAATATATTATGTCTGAGAAGACACACATTTGTATATGTATTTTGCTCTAAAAACTACAGAATTGATCTGACGCAGAGGTCAGAGAGCAATACCACTTATAATTCCTATCTGTTGATATATAATACATTAGAAGTTATTTTTTATTACCTTGCTTTTCAACTATCTCTGGCAAAATGAAGAATCTAAAGGGGCATCATGAAAGTACAGAATGTTATTTTTAAGAAGAATAAAATTACATGAACAAAACTATTTTGTACAGCAAAACACAGTGAATGATATTTAGTGACTGTGCAGTTTCTGTGGGAATGAACTATCAGAGCAGAATGAAGAGTTGGAAGGAAACCAAGTTACAGTGAGATCTGAAAAATTTTGGCAACTTTCAATTCAATTAGGAACTGTTTTCTAAAGTCATTCAGACTTTGGTTAGGGTAGCATTATTATCCTATTTCAGAGAGAAATGTGAGAGATGGTTTATGCAAGAAAATAGAATAAATCCTATATTTAATTAACCTTGATTTTGTGCTATATCTTTGTGAGTCATAGTCACTGACAAAAAGGCAAGATATCAGACCAATGTCACCCTGGTAAATTTAATGTCTAAAAAAAATAAAATAAGCATGCCTGACCTGTGGAGGTGCAGTGAATAAAGCATCGACCTGGAACACTGAGGTCACTGGTTCAAAACCCTGCACTTGTCTGGCCAAGGCACAAATGGGAGTTGATGCTTCCTGCTCCTCCTCCTTTCTATCTCTCTCACTCTCTCTACTCTCTAAAATGAATAAATAAAAATATTTTTTTAAAATGTTGAAAAAAAATACAACTATAAGAGCTAAAAGGCAGTTACTATTTACTCTGGGACAGGCAAAACAATATACTCTAAATGCACAATCTCATTCAATTCTCCAAATGACTATATTTGGTAGATACTATTATTATTCCTACAACTTGCCCAAGTTTATACAAATAGAAAATGGCAAAATCTGGTATTAAACTAAGGTTTGCTGCATTAAAGAACTCTCCTCTATAGTTCACTATATTGGCTCCCCCACTCCTACATCTGCTATGGAGTTATTTTAGGATAAAATGCACTATAAAACATAATACTTAAATGGAAGTCATAATTGTGCCTATTTGATTCCATTATGCAAATACTACCACATTTCCCCCCCCTTTCTTTGAGGAGGAACATTCTAGGGTCATATTTATTAGAGGTTCTTGAGTAATTCATGTGAATGAAAATACTGACCTTATTAATTATTCTGTCTAACCAATGTGGCTATATTTTTCGATCACTTTGTCCTACATAACTGGTCTCAAGCTAAGAGTTTTCTGTATAATAAACCAATTGTCTTAGTTTCTTAAATCCGGGTTAATAAGTCAATCTATATATTTTGTTTGAAACTTTTGTGTTTAGTTCTTCAATGAAGATCTTCTGTAACTTAATATCTTTTAGATGTTTCTCTAACATTCCAGCAATTTCCAAAAAATGTTGAGATATGGTTAAGTTCATTAAATAAATATGTTGCTTGGTGACAAATTATTTTGCCCAAGATCATTTTTTTTATTTTTACTATTTACAATAGTATTAGAATCAGAATCTAAACCCAATGTAAGTAGGGTTTGAAGACAAAACCAGAAAAAATGTCACTTAGTGATTTACCATCAGTAATACTCCTTTGGGTTTCTGAAGTCAGTTTACTCATTTCTCACAACTCTAAGACAATCCATAAATAGTTAATATTGGTTATTATTAATTTATTACATGATAACAAACATTTTAAAAATAAGAGGAATTAGAAACTTTACATGAAAACTCTGTTGACTACTATTGGGTTTAAGAAACAAAGAGATGTTTTCATCAAACTACCATATCATGGTTTTGCGCATGAATTATTTTCTCTCAGTATAATCTCATCTGTTAAATAAAATAGTTGACATTTTATCCTCTCACTTCCCAGATATCTTTAAAGACTAAAATAAAATATCTGAAGTTTGTTTGGAATGTTTTAATGACCATTCATAATAGTAGACAAAATGATCAAACTACAGTATAATATGTAACACAAGTTTAAATTCCAAAGCTCCTAAATTCAGGGTATCCTATGTTTATTAATGTAAAGCAAATATTAGTGTTGCCACCAGCTGGCTAAATTAGTCTTGACCAATTTAGTTAACTTTTTCTTAACAATTTCTCACCATCTGTAAAATGAGAATAATAATTCTACCTACCTCCTTCATTTGGCTATTGTATAATTGATTTAATAAAAATAATCTAGAACCTTGAAGCATAGTTAGTATATCAATATTTGCCTTCGTTATTGCACTCCAGAAATATTTTATCAAATTACACATAGGAAGCAGTATATGAGTATACATGTCCTACAACACTGAATGCCTGCCCTCCAAAAAAAATCTCATTATTTATTTTCATTTGCATTTTTCTGTTTATCACTGAATATTTTAAATATTTATTGACCATAGGTATTTCTTTATGGAATTGACTTTTCATATTTTTCTATAATAATATTTTTCTTTCAGTAATTGATATGATCTTATATATATTCAAAATAATATTTTTTGTCAGCCTGTATGATGCAATTAAATTCTGTTTCAGATTGTCTGTTTTTGAAAGTTGTGGGAAAAAGAGCATGACTTATTCTTTGTAAAAGGATCTTAAAACAGACTATCAATCATCACTATCTTGTTTTGAGAAGAGAAGACATTCAAGAGTTTTTGCTTTGTATATGTCTCACCACATCCATTAAATATATGTGTATGCCTTGTTACATGAGAGAAGAGTGTACCATTTAGTGCAACTGTGAACATGAGTTAGGAAAACCACTTTCTTCCTTCTGGATTCTTCCATCAGATTATTGAAACCACCAAAACAGTCTTTCATCTATGTTGCAAAATCTTGCTCACCAGTTTTGTGGTATCATTCACCTTTATTTGATATGTGCTATGCTAAAATTGTACTTTTTTTTATAAGGAATTATTTATTTTTAAAAAAAAGAGAAACTTTGTGCGTACAATGCAGTATTTGGCTAATGTTTGTTTAATGTTAAATAAACATGCTAGTTTAAATTATGTGCAATTTTGATTCATAGTTAAGATTATGATTACAGTATTCATTTGCAGAGTCTACAGTATTCATTTACAAAGTCATCCCACAACTGCACACCAAATTTCTGATTGTAATAGAGAGGCTGATTAATTCCATTTGTGTGCTTCTTGTCCATCGCTTAGTTCCATGCTACTTACTCTTATCAGGTCTATAATCACCATCTAATTTACAAACCCTTCGGGTTAACTGTCTTCCCCAACTCTTTCTAACATAGTTTCTTTCCTTCTCTTATTATTATTATTTTTTTATCATACTTGCTTATCTTTTAACCCTATTTTCAGGCTCTTTCACAATGCCTTCCTGTGTAACTCTATTTCCAATTTATTTTCATATAGTCAAACTTTCCTAAGAAAACTTCATTAGTATCTACCATTCCAACTTAACCTGATTTTCTTCTTGTAACTTAATTTTCCAACAAGAAACTCTGAAAGAACAAAGTAGTTTATTTTAAGTATTCAAAGCTCAGACTTAATAAAGGGGGCAGAATTTATTCATGGTCTATTTATAGAGACATGCATACAACTCTCATTCATTAACCCTTGGTACCAAAATTTCAGCTCATGCTGGCCTAAACAGTAGGTTGGAGTCCAGAGCTAGAGTAGGCTTTAGTTTTACCCAGTGGCTCCAGAATGTCCTCACAGTTAGTGTGGCCAATCCACACTAACTGTCAGTGTTTTGTGCTTCTTCATACAAGTCAAGTGTCGAGGTATTTCAGCCAAGAAAATCAAAGAGCCAGAACCCACCCTGCTCCAATTTTCATGAGTCTCATTGGCCATAATTGCACACGAGAGCATTAGCATTCTAGAATCAGTAACTAGCAAGGGTCATGAAATTATGCCGATTGAGTCAGACTGACCAGATCTCACTCTTGGAGCTGGGGATGAGATCAGTTTCCCCTCAGGGAACAGGGCTTTGACAAAGAGAAACACATACATGAACAAAACGGCTGTCTTCTTCGAAAAAAAAAAGTAATAATTTACTGGCTGCTTTCTTTGTTTCAGAAACTGCTCTAAAGTTTAAGTGTATTTTAATCACTTTAAGTCAAAACAACTCTAGGAGGCAGGTATTATTTTTGTCATCATCCTCATTTTCCAGACAAAGAAACTGAGGCATAGAGAGTTTGAGTGACTGGTTTAACGTTTTAGAGTTCTTCAGGGGCAACACTGAGATTCATACTTAGACATCTAGCTTCATAGACTTTGTTTTTAGCCACTAAGCCCAAACATTCTTATGCAGTCTACCCCACCCTCTTTTTTAAAATCCATAGTGAAGACTTAGATGCTGTAATTAGTGAAGTCCTTGAAATGAATGCTTGCTCTCTTATATACTGGCTGTGTGATCTTGTGGGAAATAAATTAACCTTCCTGAATATTAATTTCACTACCTATAAAATGAGCAAAATAATGACTATTGCACAGTGATCGTGTGAAGAATAATAAAGTAATGCTTATATCTCTGACACATAGGGGGTATTTAATAAGTGATTGCTCTTGTTACTTTTTTGGGACAAAACTAATTTATGTTAATACATTTTAAAATGTAAAAGTATTCAATAATCATAAATTTTTTTGGTTACCCTCTAATTCATATTATATAATATATCAACTCTTATTCAAATTATATGAAATATAATTTTATTAAAACTTTTCTTAAAGTCTCACATTAATAAATATGGATAAAACTAAATACTGCATGTACTTTTCTCAAAGATGCTGTTTTTTTTTTCAGTTAAATAATCTAAAAGAGAGAAACATGGAGAAGACTATAAACATTAGATTTCTTTTTAACTTTATAGTTATAAAATTCAACCTGCCCCTAAATGTTGGCAAAGAACCAGATTTTCAACTAAATGTGAATCTTGCCAAAATATTTAAGAAATATAATCCAACAAATCTGGAAAACAATCTGGCAGCACTTAGTGACGTCAAGAATGTGTACCCCTGTGACCCAGCATCTCTCTCCTGGGAGCCTCTTCCACAGGTTGATTCTGGAGGTTTGCCGAAGAAGCTTTGTCTAGGGATCAGGGGATTATGGGAAACCTAGGTGTGCATCTCTAGGAGAAGAGAGGAAAACTGTGGTAGAAATAGCCTATGGGATATTCAGTGGTCAAAAGCCAAGATTGACATACTCATAGAGCACACAGCTGTACTCAAAGTCACAATATCAAGTTAAAAATAACCATAAGCATATCTATAGCAGAATACCACTTTTGTAAATTAAAAACAGATATATTCATAAAACAACAACGCACATTTATCAAGGATACATCCATATCCAAGGACACATATTAAATGCATTAATATAGGTGACTATGAAAGGAATGAAATAGTAGTGGGAAGTGGGAATAAATGGAAATAAAAATAAAATGAGAAAATAAATTGCACAGACTAATGATGATGTTGTATCATGAACTGAGAGTTAAGATTCATTCAATTCTCTGTTTTGTAGGCCTAATAAAAATGGAAAAGAAAAAGAAATGGAAAGAATGAGAGAGAAGAAATGAAAGGGAAGGAAGAATTACCATCAGCTCATTTCTTGCATATCCATTAAAGAATGTCTATTTTAATTTTTTCATAGTAGTTTTAATTCTGTTTGCATCACTGCATATCTCCAAAGCACATTTCCTGAAGATGACTGCATTAATTACACCTACTTCAGTAGGTTCACATAATGACTACAGGGACATTTAGATATTAAATCAATTGATTTATTCACACTTGAATTAAGAGCAAGAAAAGTAAATTTCCTCCCTACCTTGCTTTGCCCTCTACTAAGCCTGCTGAGTATTTGCTGTAACAGAATGGTTTCTACAGCTATTTATGAGCCTGGTGTTTCATAGCCAGGGAGAACTCCCAAGTAATAAAAGGGTAGAATATGTTTGTGTGTGCATACTTGTATTGGTGCACAAAGATTATATAAATTATACTGCTTATTTTAATTTTTTTACTATGGGGTAGTCAAGCTAAATGAAAGACATATGGAAAGCACAGAGAAAACAAGAGGGAAAGAAAGGACACCACACAGAACATCCCTCTGGGCTGGAGGGATTCTCTAGCTTCCAATAAACAGTCAGAACCTGGAGAGTTTGGGGAGAGAATGAAAGGGAGAAGATTGGCAGGGTAGAGCACTGGCTTCCCCAGGGACACTTAAGGGGTTAACCATGACCTAAGACTTCTTATATTGTCTAGTGTCAATATCCAGCACAGAAATTAGGAAAGGAGTAGATGATTCAATAAATGACAGTAAGAAAACCAACTACATATTTGGAAACAAAATCTATTTTGATTTTGACCCATCTCCATTTGTGCAGATAAGTTCCATACATATTAAATATTAAAAATTAAAATTTCTGGAAATCAATCTTAAAAAAATAGATGAAACTATCAATAGGTTTGGCCATGTTACCTTTTAAACTTTTGAATATTGACAATAAAATGAATTCAAAAGCTACATGCGGGTTATATCTCTAAGAAAAATAAAAAAACCTAACAGAAATGAGCATAGAGCATTTATAGGAAAGAAATATTAACAACTAAGACATAAACAAAAGGTTAATTTTATTAATTCAAAGACACAGGAAATACAAAATCAGTAAGAGAACACTATTTGTCTAATAAATTAGCAAAGATTAATTTTTTTGTGTATGTGTGTGACAGAGACAGAGAGAGGGGCAGACAGACAGGCAGGGAAAGAGATGAGAAACATCAATTCCTTGTTGCAGTACCTCAATTGTTCATTGATTGCTTTCTCATATGTGCCTTGATCAGAGGTCTCCAGCAAAGCGAATGACCCTTACTCAAGCCAACGACCTTGAGCTTCAAGCCAGATATCTTTGGGTTCAAGACAGTGACCATGGGGTCATGTCTATGATCCTACGCTCAAGCCAGCGACCCTATGCTCAAGCTAGTAAGCCCATGCTCAAGCCAGATGAGCCTGCACTAAAGCCGGCGACTTTGGGGTTTTGAACTTGGGTCCTCTGCGTCCCAGTCTGACACTCTATCCACTGTGCTACCTCTTGGTCAGGCAGGAAAGATTAATTGATAATTGATAAAATACAGATGTCTAGATACCGGGTGTCTTTGTATGTGTGAAGGTCTATCTGTGAGTTCATTTGTGAGACTGACTGAATTTCACATTTCCTACTGTGAATAAATACAACTTCTTTGTGGAGATAGAAAATCACTTTAAAAGTTTAATTTTTATCCTTAGTTTTATTTAGACTACAAAATAGAAAAGAATCTATCAACCTACACATGATTTATGATAAAAGTTATACTACAGCACAATATAAAAGGACAGTCTTTTCTTACTAGGTCATTATGGATCAATTTGATAATAATATGGAAAAATATCATGATCTCTATAACATACTATATGCAATGTCTAAGTGTGACAGTGTTCTAAAGGTGAATGATAGGTATGCTACACAAAAATAATAAAACAATAAAGATCTTAGAAAAAAGTATTGAACATCTCATTATACTAGAGTAGGCTAAAATTTAAGATGTAAAAGTTGCTAATGACAAAATTTAAAAATAATATATTAGAAGGTAACTGGAAGGATATATGGATTCATAGGCTTTGCTTTGAAATTAGATGATCTAGAGCATGTTTACATGTGGATTAGTGTGAGCCCTTACTGATGGAGAACATGATGAAGCAGGAGAGAGAAGGCGCTGAAGGAGTATGTGTTCATAGCCGTCTCTTGGGAGCTGGCTGGCTTCACAAATTGCTTCTAAGCAGCAGAATGTAGTAAAAGTGATGGGGTTTCCCTTACATGATTAGGTTACATGAGATTATAATGTCTACTTTATTAGCAGACTCTCTCTCCCTCTCTCTGACTTTAATAAAGCAAGCTGCCATATTGGGATGCTCATGTGGATTGTGTCCAATAGCCAGCAAGAAACTTAGTCTTAACAGTTTAACAGCCCAGAAGAACTCATTCTTGCCCATAGCCATAAAAGGCTTATTTGGATAATCCATACTATCTCAGTTTTTTTGCATATTTGTAGCACAAAAAAGAGCTGAGCAGAGAAAGGGCAGAGTCAGAATGGGGAGGAACATCGAGCCCCAGGATGATCAATCAGATTTACCAGAGACTGAGGTGGCCCCAGAACATTATACTTTCAGTTTTAAAACTGGGACAGCTCCCAAAACCAAAATGGTTTGGTCACCCTATTAGGCCTTAACTGTTGAAATTAGGGTTCAATGTCACAGACTTGGACTTCTGTGACAAGTACCAGCAGGATACTATGGTTATGTATGGATCTGAGGTCGACAGCCTAGTCTACCTTTACATCATCTATATACTCAATCCCATATGAAGATGACATCTTAGCCAGAGAGAGGGTGGAGGGAACAAGTTCTGGGTGGGAATAGGTTGGTGAAAAAATTCTTAACCACTAAGCATTTATGTGAAAGAGAATTATTTTACCCAAAAAAGGACAGTTTAAACACAAGGAAGATCCTTCTTGTGGATAAGCTTATATCCTTCCTCCTTTCAGCACTGTGGGATCCAGACTCAGGAGCAGGAAGAGTTCTGTTTCGGAACACAAAGGAGCATCTCAGAAGGAGTATACCCAGTTTTGACATCATTATACCTCCTTGGTGGCTTTGTTGTAGATCAATTTAGCTAAGCTGGATTTTTGTTTTGATGATTCCCTCTCCTGTGTGGTTTGAATTAGGATAGGCTCTAAGTGTAACTTGTGCAAAGTTTGGAAGGAAGAAGTGATTCAGCAGCCATGTTCATGCTGGAAAGTTGGGTGCAGGGTTAAAGGTTGTGTGACTCACGCCAGTGTCCTGGACTTACTGGTACACCTTGTTGGCTTTGATGCATGGCCCCTACCATTCCCATTGATCTTCCTGAAGCTTCTCTTATATTTGGGCCAATTTCCATGACAGTGTCAGCTCTTCCACAGGTTACCAATATCTTCAAAGTTGGAGGTTTAGAGGCAGTGAGAAGTAGATACAACTGCTGGTGAAAGACTGTAGCAGAGCTCAGAGTATCCTTGTGAACTTCAACTTCTCTTCATAGGCTCCTTTTTGTCTCTGCTCCCTGAACTTCACATACACCTTCCCTTTCTTGCTGCTGGCCCTTTCCAATGTCAGGCACAACTTCAGATTCGAAGGAACACACTTAGACTATCTAGTCAGCTCCTATAACTGCACAAGTTCTGATCCTTATAGTAAATGTTTCATGTCCTTCAGAGTGGTTCAGCTTCTTTGGTGGATTCATAGCATTCCCAAGATGTGTTAACAATTGCATTAATATCTTAACTTTCCAGATGAAGGCACTGTAGCTGAAAGAGGTTAGGTAATTGACCTCAAATTGTAGCACTCATATGTAGCCACTTCTGATTTGAAATCACATGTTTCAAGCTCTACAATCCTCTTTCTTTCCAAGTTGGCTTATCCTCAATGATTGTTGTCCTTGGGAAATCATTCTATCACGTTAGTCATTGCCTCTCAAAACTATGGCAGAATAATACAGGGCAGGGAACTCAGGAGATTGGAGAATGGCTGCCTCTGGGGAGGGCAGGGCACCTAGAAAGCAAGTTCTGGTTGCCTAAGTTTGAAAGCCCTAACACTCACTGTGATAATAACAGCCTGTGACATACTTCCTAAGTGCTTTACACTTATTAAATCATTTAATTCTTATGGCAACTGTAAGAAGTAGGCTTTGTTATTAATCCCATTTTTATAGATTAACAAGATCACTCAATCAGTTGGCTTAGAGTCAGGATTCAAAAACTCAGAAGGTTGGCTAAACAAGTTGGATTTTCCAAACAAAATGCAGCAGACACCATGAGCAGAGATCAATTAGAGCTTCCCAGAAAACCAAGGTTTTCTATCTCACAATTTTGTTGAGTTAACGAGACATCCAGAACTATATAGTCTTGTCATTAAAAACAAACAAACCACAGGAAAGAGACAACAAAGTAAAACTAAATGACCCTACAGTTAATTTATCAATCTTACACTTTTAGAGACATTAAATTACTAACCAAAACAATGTTTTCAGTAATTAAATATTAAAACCATCATTATTATTAACCACTAAAGTGAAATTTCTGGAGAATGGCCCAATCGTTCAGGTTGTGAATTGTTAGGTATTTCTCAAGTGTCCACTGGAAATTTTTCAGCTACACTAGGATTTTTGTTTAGTGGCTGTCTGTCACAAATGATTAATTCTCATGCAATCTAGGAAACCTTTTTAATTATAATTAATTTTGAAAAATTATATTTTTAAGAATAAAAAATACCTTTCTGTTCATCCAACATTATTAACAAGATGGAAAAACAAAACATGAAGTGTAAAGAGCAAGCCAGCTATAAAAAATGATGGAACAATAGCATAACATGGGATTCCCAGAGAGTTTAATTCATGGAATTAGGATTTTGAAAGGAAGCTTAAATGTTATTCCATTAAAATATAATCGGCTTACCCCAGAACTAAGCCAAATATCCTTAAAGATCTGTGAAGTTACTGTTTGACATAGACACAGATGTTTTTCTAAAAGTCAGAGAAAATGATCTAGCATGTCTTCTTAAAGGAAAAATAAAAAAGGGAGTTAAAAATCAATAAATATGTCTAAAAGACAAACATTTGCATCTCATTTTGCTATTATTATTTTCTTCTTTCTGGACAGGAGTCACATTAAAAATAAGAAATGAATGTGTAAGAAAACTTAAAGAACAAATACATTTAATATTTTACTCATGAATTGTAAGGTCAGTGGATAATGGGGGATGGTCATGTGAGGAACTCAGACCTGGGAATTTTGGCTAGGGTTGCCCACAACCAAGCGTGCCAAAAGAAACTTCCCAGAGGTCCTTGGGAAAAAAAGCGACTGTCCATCAGCCAGTGAGATTTCACCATTTCATATTAGCTTGCCCACCCTAGAGGACCCCTTTAAATATCCCTCATGCAGTTCAATCCGTGCGACTCCTCTGGCCTCTGTCCCCTGGGACCAGAGGACCTACCTCATCAGGTGGGATGTGCTATACTAAATAAAGCTCCAGCCCCCTTTCTTCTTTCTCAGAGGGGAAAGATACCTGACATGAATAAATTAAAATGGCTCTCATCACATAATTTTCAATAGTACTATATAGATTAAGAACATAATTCTTCTATTTTATATGGGACTTTAGAATTTTTAAGACACATTCATATGCATTCTGATCTTTGAACTTCTTTAACAACAATTCTGCGAGGAAGGGCAAGTATTATTATCACAGTTGTACAGAGGACAAAACTGAGTCTCAGATTTTGAAATTAATTGTACAAAGTCACAGACTAAAATTGCATCTTGATCAATTAATTTTAGAATTAATGCTTTTCCTCACACATTTAAGCTAGTTTTTCTCTTTCTTGGTTTTGAAAAGCTTGGCACCAAAAATTATTAACATTTGCTTCTTAAATATCTTTTTAAAGTTAAAATTGTATGAAAATAGCTTTCCTTTTTATTATATTTTATCATACCCATGGACCCTATTGTTTCACAAAGCCTGTTTTGATATGAATGACAATTGAACTATTAAAACCTCTTTCCCCCACAATAATAATAATAATAACATTCTCCCTTAGGCATAAAAGATCAGAAACTTTTAGATATCTCTCTAATATCAGTGTTATATAGAAAAATCAAGTCAGTTCAATAGGATAGAAAATTTCAGCCAGAACAATAAGCTAGATCATTGGACTTAATTCAGAAACAAGATCTTATAAGCTTTTCCAATCACTCTTAGACTTAGAAATTCTACTTCATTAGAAAGTAAATAAGGGGCATAGTTTTCTATTTAACACAATATTATTTTCTCACCTGTGAAAATATTGACCTTTAAAATACTCTTTTTCATAAGATATACAATTTCTTTTTCTTTTTTTTTCCTTTTTACAGGTACAGAGAGAAAGTCAGAGAGAGGAATAGATAGGGACAGACAGACAGGAATGGAGAGAGGTGAGAAGCATCAATCATCAGTTTTTTGTTGCCGTCGCAACACCTTAGTTTTTCATTGATTGCTTTCTCACAAGATATACAATTTCTTAATTCAGCATACTCTATAAGAGATCACATGAAGGTAGAGATTTTTGTCTAGTTTCTTTCACTCTTGTAATGAATGTCTAAAACAGTATCTGGCACAGGGTAAATGCTCTACAAACCTGTGCTGAATAAAGAAAGGGTATTTATAAACCAAGGTTTGGTAGTAAAATTGGTTTTCTATCTACTTTTAAGTAACAGGAATGTGTAGGAAAGATTTGGTCATTGATACAGTTTACAAAATGATTCCCCCTCTTGTTCTCCAATTTTGATGCCTCCACTTATTTGGCATAATTCTTATGGTTCACACACTCAGTGATGTAGGCAAGTGGGATCAAAGGGTTAAGGACAGTGAAGCAGACTAAGATGAAGCAGAGCAAGAAGGACAAAATTCCATTTTTTCCATAGTATTTCACCATTTACTTAACCTCCAATAATGTCTTTTTAACCTCCACCTTAACTGCCTTCCAGTAATCTAATGGACACTACTACTGACACCGTGTCCTCTATATACTTACTGCCTTACCGCCTATAATCAGGTGGAACTCTGACAGGCATATATCTCTAGAATAGCTGCTGATAATGTTAGCATCAGTCTTATGAAAGTTGCAAGAAAAATGTCTGTTATTAAACTATTGTTTATTCTGAAAATAAACTGAAAAAAATATTAATCACAGCAAAATACAAAAAAAAACTTAACTGCAAAGCAACATTTCTCATTATCTGTAAGTAATTCTACTTTATTTAATTATGTCTAGCAAATTGCCAAGGGAAAGTGAACTTCTTTTTATTAAAAAACTCTGTTCTCAACTGCCTGCTTAATCTGGCTGCTCTCTTATGAACACCGGCATCTAAGTCTTCACAGGTATTGTTTTACTGATAAGTTGTAGATATGTAGTTTCCAAAATTAATCTTTCTTTAGTTTTTTTGATGTCTTAATAAATTATAAAAATTTAGCCAAGAAAAAAAGGTTAAATGGCCATATCAAAATATGCATTGTTTACCTTTTGGCATAAATGTATCCTAAATTATTTAACATTCAGAAAAATAGTCCACTTGAATGGTTTACATAGTGTAGTTATTTTGTCCATTCACTTTTATTTATTTATTTATTTATTGTTCTTCTTTTCCAAGTGAGAGGAGAAGAGATAGACAGAGAGACTCCCACCTGTGCCCTGACCTGGATCCACCTGGCCACGCCCATCTGGGGCTGATACTCTGTTCAACTGGGCCATGCTCACAAGTGAGCTATCTTTAGCACCTGAAGTAAAGGCTCCACAGAGCCATCTTCAGCACCCAAGGTCGATGTGCTTGAACCAATTGAGCCATGGCTGTGGGAGGGGAAGAGCAATAGAGAGAGAGAATAGAGAGAGAGAGAAAGAAGGGGAGAGGAAGCGGTGGAGAAATATATGGTCACTTTTCCTTTGTTACCTGACCGGAATTGAACTCAGGACTTCCACATTCCAGGCTGAGGCTCTATCACTGAACCAACCGGCCAGAGCCTCATTCACTCTTAATATCTCCCTAATTGAGATGGTTTGTATATTATGTTTGACAGTGTTCAGCTTGAATTTACAGACTAATCTAGTATCCCAATCAGCAATCGACTTACAGTAGAGAGCCTTTTGAAAGGAGGTCTTGTTACATCCTTTTCCCCAAATAGATTATTTTAATGTGCATTGACCAATAATGCACTCTTTATCTGTTGGAATTATATTGCACTAAAATTTCTGTAACTGATGATTAAAACAAAATATTATCATCAATTTGAAAACGTTATTTTTCTTTGAACCCCACCTCCAGCACTAACCATTCTTTTTCTCCCTATGACGTAGGTTTGCATCTTCTCTCACGTTATATCTGATGATACTCATTCCCTTTACTTTTTTTTTTTAAAAGTCACTCGTTCTTACATTTCAGTAAAAATTTATTTTATATGGTCATTATTTTTTTCTATTTTTGAAATTCCATTTTAAAATTATGTTTTTAATAAACCTCATGAACATCCCAAATAAGTTATATCTATACAATTTCAAAATTCTGCATGTCACCTTTTCCTTCCTACATACCTCCTAAATTGGAAAAAAAATTAACAGATATTTTCTGTTAACATTTAAAATAAAAGTTACTTATTTATGAATCTAAATTTATCTGGCTCTTAGTGAAATAAAGCTTTAAATATTCTTCCTACAGAATTCTCTATATGCAAACATTTCCTGAATCACATCTAAATTACTATGGTTTCTGAAGAATCCAAAAGAACTTTCAATATGACAGTTTAACACTCATGAAGTAATCTGTAGCATGCACTTAGAGGATAAGATTGAATAACTTCTGTATTCTTTCAGTTCTGAACATATTAGTATTAAAAGAGCAAGTGTCACCACAATAACCTGCGCTAATGTGAAGATCATAGCAGAGCTGAAAATGAGGTTCTCTAAAGAAAGGCTGTCAAATTTTGGCCTATGGCCAAATCTGATTGGCCACCAAGTTTATAAATATCATGTTATTGGAATAGAGTATAGCTCATTCGTTTATGTATTGTTTATGATGATTTCACACTAATCTGGGATAGAGTTTGTCTGGCACCCAAGGTGTAAGATGTTTACTATCTATATAGGCCTTTTACAGAAAATACTCTGGAACATTATATAATTCCATCAGGACCACTACACACCCCATTGTCCCAGTTGGAAGAGTATTACTGCTTTAAAATTCTCATATAACCTACTGATACTTTTCAAATCAAATTGATTATAATACTTTTGTCAGCCATATAGTTTAGAAAAATATATAGTTCATATTTAAAAATTGTAAAAATGTTTTTAAAAAGAAAGCAACAGTGTTTTTTAAAACAAAACCATCCAGTATTCATAATATATCACACAGTAGAAAACAGAATTTCAAAAGTCTCTGAGATACAAAAAAGTAGGGAAAGGAAAACAGTAAATGAATAGATGTTTGGATCAAATTAGAGAAATTATATAATGAGAAGTCCAGCTTTTTATAAAAATAAGAAGTTTTATTAACCAAATAATTTAAAAAATGTTTTTGAAGTAAAATTAAATACAAAATAACTTTAAATTTATAAATTGATTATGACAAAGAACTAGGTAAACCATTGTAGTAAATTCATAATCCAATATTTTTATAGGTTTCTATAACTAGGTTTTCAGTAGGCCAATAGAAATTTGTAGAGAAATCATAATTTTATTTTCAATAGTTTCTATTTTTAAAATTATCTTATAATAGAATAAGTTATTATCAGTATTGGTGACTAAAGAGCTTTGGGGAAGTTATAATATTAACATCTTTCAATTATTAGATAACAGCACTGTGCTAAATATTTTAAGATACATTCTCTCACTTGTTCCTGACAAAGAAATTTACCATCAGATTATATTAATTAATAGTATTTAAATTCATCTATTGGAGTATAACATAAACTTTTGAAGAAGGTTGAGGCTGGGATTTGACCTAAGCCTTGTCTAACTCTATACTGCTTAGCAAATATCTCATTCTGTTATAATGTTATTGATGGTATGATAATATGTACCTCATTTTGTTTGTATTTTAAAATATGAACAGGTTGCATAAGAGATACACAATAATTAGTTGAAATAGGGAAAAGAATTTGTGTCTCCTAAAACTTGGTGCTAAAGTAGTAAAATTCTATACCTCAAGTTATTTTAAATAAGGATCTTGCTTATTGTGTTTAACATAATTAACCTTATGATACTATAGAATAACTTTGAACCTACCACAGATAAATGAATAGAGAGATAAATTAGACAAATTAACAAGACTTTATTATTTTCCATAGGAACTTTTCTTCATAGTCAATCAGTGACTTTTACATTGGTAAATCCAAAGATCAATTCTCATTACTTATCTTTCATAATCTATAAGAAGCATTTGACACAGTATATCATTCCCCCCTCCCTTTTTTTATCTTTGTTTCTCTGGGCTCTAAGGATCATTCACTAACCAAATTTTCTTTCTGCTGTGCTGGTCATTTCTCTTCAGTCTCCTCTGTTCCTTCTCTCCTCCCTTAATGACTTCCTTGATGAAGTGCCTCAGGCCTCAGGCCTCAGGCTCATAACTTTCAATACTGTCTTTCTGCTAAAATCTACCAAATTTATGTCTTGGGGCTAACCCTCTCCCCCTCAGTCTCCAATATCTCCAATTGATAGCTAATGGATATTTAAAACCCACACCAGAAATCAGTTTCCTATTTTCTTACCTAAATCTGCTCTATTCCAAATCTTCAATTTCATCCTTTGAGGTGCTCAGGCTAAAAACAATAGTTACCATTTATTTATCTCTCTCATACTCCCTTTCAAATTCTTCAGACATTCTGTTGGGTATAACATAAAAATATATTCATAATCAGCCACTTCTCAACATGCTATTATTGCCAGCCTGACTTGAGCCCAATTACCTCTCATCTGGATTATTACGTTTCTAGTTACTATAGTGTAATTACTGTATATAGTCTTATTCCATATAAAGCCTATTCAGTTAATTATTTTTCTTTGCCTAATCATGCTTGAAAAATTATAATACTTTTCAGGCAATTATTTCATATATACTTTTTTGTTTTCACTCAAACTACATATGTTATACTATGTTATGTTCACCATTTAACATGAAAAAAGTTTCTATGTAAAGACCATCATTTGGAACAAATTTAGATTGTATGTGATATCTAGATAAACCTAAAATGTTTTGATTTGCAAACATATACCAGTAAGGAAGTTGAAGAGATAGCATCTGCTACACTCTTCAATCTGTTTGACTGCATGCTATTTCCATGTATTTCAAAGGGTGTTCATTTAACGTATGGTTATCATCAAGCACATGTGACTCTCATATTTAAGAACTAGCCAGAAGTCAATCACTTGAATTTCTATCATCTTCCAAAGAATGACTTCTTTTCATCTTTCTTCCAATAATTCCACCAGCCTTAACCTACTATCAAGTATCAAATATTCATTTTTTTATGAATACAATAAACCTTTATTAATTTTCTGTAAAAATATATTTGTTTACTTTCAAATGTTTCATAACTTATTTAACTGATACATTATTCTGCATATAAAAATCTGATAGAATTTCTTGGTTGGAATAAGATGGCTAATAATTGTTTTCCTATTAGAATTAATAAAAGAAAATTTCATTCAATACTTTTCTTTTTACCTAACAGCAGAGTTTTCAGAAACAAAATTCTTAAGCAAGAGTTAGGTGTAAACTCTCTAAAATTTCAATTTTTTAGTAAAATAAGAAAACTTAGCTTATGCACTAATGAAGATAATTTTGATAATCTAAATATGAACTAGATGATTCTTCTTTTTGATTGCTTGCAAATTATAAGTTACTTATGACACTGAAAAGTAGTTTTCCCTCTTAGACTTTTGTTTTAAGTGAGAGGAGGGGAGACAGAGGAATAGGCTCCCACATATGCCCAACATGCATTTGCTGGGCAAGCCCCCTCCTGGAACGATGCTCTATTATCTAAGGTTCTTCTGCAACCAACCTATTTTTAGCACCTGAGGCTGAAGCTCCATGGAACTGTAATCAGCACCAGGGACCAACTAGCTTAAACCAGTTGAGCCATGGCTGGGGGAGGGGAAGAGAGAGAGAGAGAAAAGAGAGGGGGATGGGTGGAGAAGAAGATGGCTGCTTCTTTTGTGTGCCTTGACCAGCAATCAAATCCGCCTTGACCAGGAATCAAACCTGGGACATTCACACACTGGGCCAATACTCTACCACTGAGCCAACTGACCAGGGCCCTCTTAGACTTTTTAAGCAATTCTGCACCAATTTAGTCAACATTATAGAGTATGACCTTGCACCAGTGAGCATTCATAAAAGTTATTGTTTAATGTATGCCCTAGAATATCAATATCAATTATTATTGCAGAATTGTATAGAAGGAAAACCATATATGTGTTAGCAGTAGAGCAATAGCTAGAAATTGGAATTGGAAGAGAAAAAGGATTGAAAATTAAAAACCTGATTGGTATCTATGTACTATATATTATGTTGGTCTAAGTTATTCCGGGTTTATTTTTTGCTCATATATAAATTTATGAGAAATGCCCACCACATTGCTCGACACATAGCATACATTAAATAAGTAATTTTTTTATATTTTGAAGATTGTGGAGTGAAATTATTGATGTCTGAGTTTGATTCAATAAAATGCGTTTCAGAAAAGGGAAAAATAAGCTGAGTTAGCCACTTTGAAGTTTGACAATGTGAATGTTGTTATAGAGACACAGATTATTTGACTCTGACCCAAACATTTAGGTAAGAAATGAAGCATTAAATAGCTAGATTAAAAGTAGGCAATAAAAATAAATTAATTCTTAATGGTAGATCAGAAATACTTAAGATTTCCATCCGTGTGCCTACATGTATACGTACTTAACCACATAAAGATTTTAAAAGCTTTAAAGAATATTTTAAAATCTATTATTCATACTAAAGTTGACTTGTGGCAATGAGCAACTATCATTTCCTTCTCTCAGCTCATATGGAAAAACAAATTACTTGCTATATAAAATAGAGGTTATCAGCAGTATTGCTAATTGATGGTATAGCTGCCAAATACCAAGTCCCATTCTGACAAAGAATATGACCTAATGTTACTCAATAACATTTCATCAATCACAAGTCAGAAAATAACCAACAGTCAGTATTTTCTTTGGATCAGCAATGCAACTTAATAGTGGCAGTTAGCATAATTAAAGGCCAGTGATCAGATTAGAAAGTCATAGTTTGTAATTTTTTTTTACTAAGAAAAAATAGATATTAAATTATGTTTGATATGAATCCAAAGCATGGGGAAAAACCCACCAATGTGATTTAAATGCTTTCAATGAGTGTTTAATGAGTACCTGCTCAGTTCCCAGTTAAGGGCACTCCGGGGGACATAATGGTAGAGGATATCATCTCTGCTCCTCATGTATTTATAAATAATTGGGTAACTAAAATGAGCAGATTTCAAACAAAAAGAAAAAGCTCAGTGGTTAAAAATAAAATACTTTGTGATAACTAAGGATAAGAACTAGAGGAGTTGTAATTATCAGCAAAAAAAATATTTCATAGAAGGTAAACTTCAAGAGGATGCATGAATGAAAAGCATTTCAGTGGCCCTTCCTGTCTCTAAAGTTGACTTGCTAAATGAGTACATAAAAACTTAGCTGAACAAGTACGTAGAAAGGCAACTGTGTACCCAAATGTTTAGGACATAGACGTTTAATGCAATGAAAAGTTATATATACAGTCATCATTTTGTAGCTATTAATACTGAAATGATGATTGGAATTATGAACTTATACACAAGCTTGAGGGACTGGATCTAGAAGCATAAACAAAGAACCAAGCATGGAGTAACGAGTAAAATACAATGATCTACTTGGAGAGATGCAGGAAATTATTTATTTTAGGCACTAAGAGCAGTAAGTGAGAAGTTAGCAGTATCGAGGCAGTTTGAATGAGATAGGAAATGATATTAGATCAACAAGCAGTCAGTCATTGGAACCATATGAGGAAAGGAAACAAACAGGAATGAGTAGATCTGTTGAATTAAAAATCATCATTAATCTTTGGAAAAGTTAGATAGTGAAAAAAGAAAATAAAGCATTTGCATGCTATCTAAACATTCTGAAAACAGCAATCATATTCTTTCTAAAACAAAAATTACCATTGCAAATATTGCTTGGGTGATTATTTTGGTATTTCACAGTAGAGGAAAGCAGCTTCAAAAAATAAGAATTATTTTACTTTTCTTATGAAAAAGTAAAGTTGAATGCCAAATGTGAACACCGTAACTGGTTGTTCAGCATTATATAGAATAACAATACAGATTCAGATGGTATTCTTTCAAACCATGAAGTAGTGTGATGGAAGGTTAATCCAATTTGTCAGAACAGAGAGCTTCAGCAATCTTAAAAAGTACTTAGGATATCATAAGTTTGTTTTTCTGTAATATTAATATAAGCAGCCAAACATTATTCATTCTCCCTCCAAACCTAAGTTCAACTTGTTCTTTGGTATTCAGCACTAGTTTAAAAAGTGCTAACTTGTAAATATGAAAAAGAAACTGAAAATAAGACAAGATATACTTAAAAGAAAACTAAGTCTTAGTTTTAGTAAAATGCATGAAACCACATAATGGCCAAGAATAAATATTAAATTGGAGTCAATTTATTTCATTCCTTTCAGAAAGCTAATTTTAACAATGATGGCCGTGTCTCTGGAGACAGAGTGCCTGCATTTGCCACTCACTAGTTGTGTGTCCACTAACTAATTACATATCTTTTCTGTGCTTCAGTTTCCTCATCTTTAAACTATTGAAAGCACCTACCTTTTAGAGTCAGGGTGAGGATTAGCTCATGTAAGTTTTTAGATCAGTTACAAGCATACACTTAAAGTTGAAAGTGTTTGCTGTATTACTTATCATTTTTATCATATTTTCTAATTTTTAAATTATAGTTTACATTCAATATTATTTTGTATCAGTTTCAGGAATATAGCATTGTGGTTAGACAATCATATACTTTACCAAGTATTCCCCCAATATTTCTAGTACCCACTTGGAATTTTACATTATTACAATATTATTGACTATTGTTCTTATGCTGTGTTTTATATCCTTGTCAATTTATACTTTTTAATTCCTTCACCTTTTTCATACCTCCCCCACCCCCCTCCCATCTGGCAACCATCAGAATGTTCTCTGTATCTTTGAGTTTGTCTTTGTTCTGCTTGTTCATTTATCTTGTTTTTTAGATTACAATGTAAGTGAAATCATCTGGCATTTGTCTTTTTCCATCTCACTTACTTCACTCAGTGCAATACTGTTGAGGTTCATTCATGTTTTTGCAGATGGCAAGATTTTATTCATTTTTATGGCTGAGTAATATTCCATGTGTAATGCACCACTTCTTTATCCATTTATCTATTCATGGACACTTAGGTTGCTTCCATATCTTAGCTATTGTAAATAATGCTGCAATGAACATATGGATGTATATGTCTTTTGCTTTATTGTTTTGGATTTCTTCAGATAAATAACCAGAAGTGGAATTGCTGAGTCCTTCTTTATCTCTCTTTTTTTTTTCTTAATTGAGAAGTGAGGAGGCAGAGGAACAGGCTCCTGTACGCCCCCTGATCAAGATTCACCTGGAAATCTCACTACGGGGTAATGCTCTGCCCATCTGGGTATGCTGCTCTGTTGCTTGGCAACCAAGCTACTTTAGTGCCTGAGGCAAGGCCATGGAGCCATCCTCAGTGCCTGGGGGCAAACTTGCTCCAACTGAGATATGGCTGCAGGAGGGGAAGAGAGATGAAGTGAAAGAAAAGGGAGAGCGAGGGATGGATAAGCAGATAGTCACTTTTCCTATGTGCTCTGACCGGGAATTGAACCCAGGATATCCACACTCCGGGCTGACATTCTACCACTGAGCTAACTGGCTAGGGCTCTTTATCTCTTGTTATAGCCTTTGTATTAAATAATTTTTTTGTCTAGTATAAATATTGCTATCTGAGCTTTTAAAAAAATTCCATTTTTTTAAATTATCTTTTTCCATCCCATTACTTTCAGTCTATACGTGTCTTTTGATCTGAAGTGAATCTCTTATAGACAGCATATGTAAGGGCCTTGTTTTGTTATTCATTCATTTCTTTTTCCTAAGTCAGGTTTCTCAATGATTTTATAAAGTTGTAATGTTATTTCTAAGAGTTGTTATAAACAATTATGTTAAATTTATTTTGTGCTACCATGTGTTTGTTACCTATCCTTTTATTTTTCAGTATTTATATTGTGGGGCTTGATCTCAAACTATGCCTCAAACTATAGTCCACTAGCCACTTGCCACCCTAATAAGATGATTATTAAATTAAATAAATGCATTCCTGGGTTCTAACACATAACTACTGAATCATAGTCTATTGTAGTTAGATCCAGGAAAATATATTATTTTTATCAGCATACCGTAAGTTCAAGAAATGTGTATTAAAGTTTCAGAACCACTGACATAGATTATTTGGTATACACTCTCATACTTGTTCTCAAATCTTTTTCTCATATTATTTTTCATAAATTCTTATATTATCTTTCCATATTTTCTCTTGTTGACCTTCAAGCTTACAGGTGAAAAGAAAGCAGCATTCTGCTTAACAACAAATAGTTCTATAGGTTATTTCATATTTTTGTTATAAAGTTGATTGTAAATTTTAAATTCTCAGCTGCATTAACCAGGTGACTGAACGTTTTCATATAAAGCACCTAAAAAACATAAGGTAAATAGCAACTAATCTTGTGTAAGATAAAGTATGAAGCTGTGCAAATTCCTTAGCATGCCTACACATAGTAAGCACTTATTGTGCTTTTACATACTGTGCTGTTTGTTAGATACCTATATTACTTAATTATCATGTCACCCTTAAGAGATGAAAATATTCACAGATGAAGAGACAGATTTAGAAATATGAAACAACTTTCCTAGAATCACCCAACAAAAGAAAGAGCTGGAATGTCAAACAAACTTTATGATTCCTAACAATGATCTCAAATGTTATACATAAATAGATCTTGGACATCCAGTCAAGCATTAGATAATAAATATATATATATTTATTTATTTACAGGGAAAGAGAAAGAGTCAGAGAGAGGGATAGATAGGGACAGACAGACAGGAATGGAGAGAGGTGAGAAGCATCAATCATTAGTTTTTCGTTGCTGTTGCAACACCTTAGTTGTTCATTGATTGCTTTCTCACATGTGCTTTGACTGTGGGTCTTCAGCAGACCGAGCAACCCCTTGCTGGAGCCAGCGACCTTGGGTCCAAGCTGGCAAGCTTTTTGCTCAAGCCAGATGGGCCCACGCTCAAGCTGGCGAGCTAGGGGTCTCAAACCTGGGTCTTCCGCATCCCAGTCCGACGCTCTATCCACTGTGCCACCACCTGGTCAGTGAATATATATTTTGATATCTTTTTTTTTTCCCATATAAGATTTTACAAAAATTATGATAAAGTAATAAAAATACATAGTACACATAGTACAAGAGAATGGTGTGGTGAAATGGTGACATAAAGATGTCATTGCATTTTAGAATTTAAATAAGATGAAATTGTTGCCAGAGAGGAGAAAATGGATACAAATGCTAATGAATGAACTAATTGATCAACACCACAGAACCGTGGAAAGGCTCCAAAATTAGAGATTATAGGAAGCAGGTTTCAATGTAAGGATAAAAATAGGGGAAAAGTCGAGATTTGTTACATGGAAAAATTGAACCAGAGCAATACTAGAAAGTCCTTCTTATATTTTTAATATATCATGCTACAAATATAAAATTAACATATATATATATATATATATATATATATATATATATATATAGCCTATAGTGTAGTTGGCAAGGACCTATATGAGTCTGATGAAAGATTCAGTATCTTTACGTCTATTCATTAATTTAAAAAAATATAAAGTGTTAGGGAAAATATTAATATTAACTTTATATACAACTTTCATAGAAAGTATCTTAATTTTTAATATGAATAAAGTTGCCATTCTGAATAGTACTCTTTTTTTTGTACCAATTTTTTATTTAAATGGCTTTATGATATTCTTGATTCAAAATTAGTATTAGAAAACACACTCATTTATGAGCTTGTTCTTTGAGGCTTTTAAAAAAAATTTTTAAATAATTTAAAATTTAAAATATATTTCTTTGAACTTCCTTAATTGGTTGCTTCAAATTACCTAATCTGCCATTATCTGAAGGAATAATTATTTTCTGCTAGAATAAAATCATATTTTTCGCAACCATTCAAAAATTTAGTTGAAGTGATACTTTTCTTTCATTTTCAAATGAAATGTTAGTTATGATATTTTGAATAAAGTTGATTTCTACTTTAATTCATATAAATAATTTCAACAAACTGATAAAATTCTATGTTAGAGATGATACATGTATGGCTAGAAAACACTCCCTCCAGCTGGCTCTAAAGGACTACAAAGTCATAATACACAAATGCATGTATTAAGGACAGTAACTACAGATAAGGTATCCAATAAGTGAACATAAAAGGTCTGACCACCTCCTGGAGCTGTGTCTCCTAGGAATCTCTACCTGGCATTTTTATTCCCCAGTCCCTGCCTGGAACCTCTTTGGTCAATAGAACACAAACTTCTCCATCAGCGCCATGGGATTCTTATCTATCATGATCAGTGGTACACTCTACAGCTGGCTGCTGAAACACATGTCACAAAATGAGATGCAACCCAACAAATCAGCTGGTGCTGAATTTGCTCATCATGTCTGCTATCTGAACAGATTAAAGGGGGCCTGTTAAGAAGCCCCGAGCAAGGCTACTTACTGCTATTACAGCTGACAGATGGGTGACCATATAATTTATCATTCAAACTAGGGCACATTTGAAGAGCCAAAGGGTGTACTATTTAATTACATTGGGGCAAATTGTGTAAACCAAGGCTGTTGGGTCTAATAGGAAATGTGATTATTACCACCATGACCCCACCCAGGCTTCATCTGGCCATTTCAAGGACTTAGGTATCTCATTGTCAATCTGAAATTCATTCACAGTACTTAATTGGAAAGTTCAAGTCTTGCATTAAAGCACAAAAATTAGTAGAAGTCTACAAATAATGGTGAAACTTTAAGAAGAGTACAGCCAAGCCTATACAGCATTATACCTGCATACCTCCTTACTCTCCCAACATATGGTGGCTTCCCACTGAAATAGCCAGGTTATCACCCAACCACTGTCTGAGAAACCTATCATTGTTGATTTTACCCCACACATACAGAACTTTCAATTAACTTTTTAGTGTTCCAACTAAAATATTTGGAATAGGTAGACTAAAATTTCTAGGCATTTATGAAGAGATTTTTATATGAAAGAGAATAAAACAAGCAGAAAAAGAGAATATTAGGGAAAACACAAATAGTGCAGGGAGCAGAAAAAAACTTACTGTAACAGCCTCAGAAAAGTAAGAGAATTCTTTGTATATCCATAACAAGTATAATACCTAAACAGGGGACTTGGAGAAAGATGTACAGACATAAGCAAAATCCCTGTTTAAAATATGAGAACATAAATAAAATGTTGACAGAGTGTGAGAAAATAAAGCAGAGAAAAAACTCAGAAAGTACAAAAAATGGGTTAGAAAGAATAATGCAATCACTTATTAAATCAGAAGATTTTACGGCTTTAATAAAATAAACAGTGAGTTCCAGAAAGAAGAAACAGAAGGGAGATACATATGAAAAGAATGATATTTAAAAATCTCTTAAAATGGACAAACATGGGTCTAAAAAGATTAATGAAAGTACAATGAATGAGAAACAATGACACCAGATGTATAGTTAAATATTTCAGAAAACTAGAGAAAAAACAGTGATCCTCAAAGCTTTCTGAGAGGGAATAAAAACTGATCACCAAGATAATATGGGACTCACATGGCATCACACTCCTTAACAATCTCAGAAACTTAAAGACCGTATAATAATGCTTTCAAATTCTGAGAAAAAATTATTTTTTGGCTGGAATTTTACACATGCCTATGGGGTTGGGGCAAAGACATCTTCAGACATTCAAACTTCTCAAAGAATTTGCCTTCCATATAGACAGTCTTTGGAAGCTACTGTAGCCTGCAGTCCACTAAAATGAGGAATTGAACAAAGAGCACTATGTACTTGAGTGTTAGCTGTTGAGATAAAACAGTGGGATCAGCATTTGAGAGAAACCCGGGGAGAGCTCAGGTGACAGCTGTTCCAGACCTAGAGGAAGCAGTACATTTGGATCGCCAGAAGAAATATTTTTATTTAAAACAGCAAGACTGAAATTGAAAGACTATTTAAATGTAAAATGTAGTATTCAGAGGGTATTAAAATTTTTTTGAGATTTTTTGAAGATTGATTGAGGGAATAATAAATAATAAACAAATAAAAAAACAATTGTTAACTCCTTCTCCACAAAAAGGTACTGCTGCCCAAGAAAGTAAATATGTATATTTTGATTCCACAATGAATACCATTAACATTATCATAATAAGGTAAATCTTGAATATTGAATTAACTAAAAAAGTTAGGGAAGTGGAATGAGATAAATTGGGGAATTGGAATGTAAAAATACTAATTTCCTATATTCTTTATTAGAGTGTTAGCAGATATCTTAAATAGCATCTGTACAAATATGTTACTTAAACTTTAAAATAAATGCAAGAACATATAGGTAAAGAATTTAAGAATTGTTTTTAGTGTGTGGGGCAAGAGGTTCATGTTATCAGTTATAAGCTTCTGAGATGTATTTTATGATTTGAATTAAGAACTTACGTACAAATGAAGTAAAAAGAATATGGAAGCTGCCCTGGCTGGATAGCACTGCTGGTTAGAGCATCATTCCACTATGCCAAGATTATGGTTCGAGCCTCAGTCAGAGCACATATAAGAATCAACCAATAAATGCATAAATGAGTGGAACAACAAATTGATTTCTCTCTCAAATCATTCAATAAAAAATAAACAATGAATATGGAAGCCATTAGATGGTTATGAACAGAAGAATGTTGTGATCCAGTTTATATTTTAAATGTCAATAACATACTAAGTAGAAAAATAGCTGACTATAAAAAGCACATGTATAGAAAAATCTGTGGAAGGATATATAAATATTTATAATTAACAGTAATAACTCTGGCAGAATTTGTAGTGATTTAAAAAATAATTAATTGTATTTATAAATTTTTCTATAACTAACTTGTACTACTTGTCTAATACTTAAAAGAAAATGCTCAAAGTCAGAGATACACAGATCAGAGCTGACCAAATGAAGTTTAAGCTTCAGGGCCCCTCACTTGCACAAATCACATGTTTAATAGTCATAATTTTGTTTTCTTTGCTAAATTATGCCTACCCCTACATACTGTAGACCACATAAAACCCTTACATGTAAGTTCAAGTTCTAGCCCTGTCGCTTACTACTGTGTGATCTTAGCTGACTCCCTTATAACTCACATAATTTAGGCAACTTCTTCTTACCTTCCTTATATCGAAAACAATGGTGTTATTATTTCTATCTCAGTCATTGTAAGTTTTAGATTTCATATTAAAAATAAAATATATTTTACCAAGCCTGGCATATAATGGCACATTAATTATTAGTTCTTCTCTTTTTTACATTTTTAAATAATAACATTTTAAGATGAATTGTATGTTTTATTTCTAGAGTTAGCCATAAATCCTTGCCGAATATAAAATGTTTTGTCCTTGAACTTTTAGAATTCTTTGGAATAGCTCCTCTGGCATGCTTCTGTGGATGAACCCATGTTCCATTTATGCCTTTCTCACAAATACATAAATTTTGCTTTCTCATTTTAACTTAATATATGCACTGGGTCTTCCTTATTTATGAATGAGAAGATCTGGTCATTGTGAAAACCCTACATGCTGTATTGGATTCCTAAGCCTGCCATACTGAAGTAGCACAAGCCGGGTGGCCTAAAACAACAGGCATTTATTCTTTCACAGTTCTAGAGGCAAAAGTCCACTGCTCCCACTGAGCTTATAGGAAAGAATCCTTCCTTGCCTTTTTAGCTTCTGGTGGTGGGAGTGATACTTAGTCCTTGTCTTGTAGCTGTATCATTCCGTTCTCTCCCTCCATTAGTATCACATGACTTTTTTCCAATGGATGTGCTTCTATGACAAAGTTTCTCTTTTCTTACAAAGTGACCAGTTATTGGATTTAGGGTTTAGCTTAATTTAGGATGACTTCATCTTAACTTGGTTACACCTGTGAAGACCCTATATATCTAAATAAGGTTACACTCACTAGTTCCTGGTGTTAGAATTTCGACATATCTTTTGGGGGTACATAGCTCATCCACACAAATAACCAAAATTTTAGCCGATATGGGGTACAATCAACTTCAAGCTTTTTATTTTATGTCAACTGCCACATTTTTCTAACTTTTAGAAAAATAGAGGAAAGTAAAGGTTCTGTGAAGTTTTAACAGAAATTGAATAAATCCAATATTACTTTAATCTGAATGTGATATTTTAAGGATTAAGTAATATTTAGTTTTCATAATATAGGTATCTTCTTTACTTTCCCATTTATTTATGTAAATTTAACAATTTATGAACAAGTATCAAAAGACCACTTTACAAAAAAATGGAATGTGGAGAAACCTTTTAGCATGTGTTAAAGAACACTAAATTCCCAACCTATTTTTTTACTTAAGATAAAAGTAAGCTAGTTGCTAAGGCCTGAATCTTAGGTTTACTTTGGGAACTTCCAAAAATACTTTGATGTCTCAAAACTCAGTTCATGAATCACACTCAGTACCATCTTGTGACTAGCTCAGAATTTTCAAGTGGTGTGTCGCGGCAGGTGCACTGGTGAGCTGCAAGGATTTTTAAAAATGCAATAGCTGACTATTTAGTCAGGGGCACTGACCTCTTTTTCTGTAGACTGTCAAATAAAAAATGACGACTGTCAACACAACAAAAGCTGTCCAGCGTGAATAAGTCAAAATTATACTTATTTTTTGTGTGGTATGAGATGAAAAAGGTTGAAAATCACTGGCCTAGCAGGATGAAAAGCTTATTACATAATAGTTAATTGTTTTACATCAAAATGAAGTGCACCGCTACAAAAACAAAAAAAATGAACTTAATGGGCCCTAATAACAATTTGTGTGCAATAGATCTTAAACTTGAAGTATAGCATTTCATATTTAAATGTTATACTGAAAACAAGTCTCTTTTCTAATCCAAAAAATTTTTATCTCAGGTTATCTAAGTTGCTGCTTTCTGCTTTGTAATTCTGCTTTACTCTTTATCAAATGAAAAAATATGTATGTGCATAAATTCTTCTTGATTTTTAAAATTCTATATCAAATAACTAAGTGTATGCTAAAAAGAACTAGGATTTTTATTTTATATCTGTTAAAAGATTAAATATCATATTTTGTGTGTGTGTGAGTGTGTGTGTGTGTGTGTGTGTGTGTGTGTGTGTGTGTGACAGAGACTGAGAGAGGGACAGATAGGGACAGACAGGAAGAGAGGGAGATGAGAAGCATCCATTCTTTGTTGCGGCACCTAATTGTTCATTGATTGCTTTCTCACATGTGCCTTGACTGGGGAGCTACAGCAGACCAAATGACTCCTTTCTCGAGCCAGCGACCTTGGGCTCAAGCTGGTGAGCCTTGCTCAAACCACATGAGCCAGGCTTCTCTCAAGCCAGAGACCTTAGGGTTTCAAACCTGGGTCCTCTGCGTCCCAGTCCAGCGCTCTATCCACTGTGCCACCACCTGGTCAGGCTAAATATTTTCTAATTACCAAATTGAAATATTTTAATATTGATATATGTAGTTGCTCTTTCCTGATATTTTCACACTGGATATTTTTTATTTCATTCTATTGCCCTTGAAACCTATTTTGCATTGAATACCAAGCATAGGTTAGGAGTGCCACAAGGACAGGTTCCTTGACAGCAGGCGCTGTGGCCTATCTGATTTAGTGCAGAACATAGCATACTAGGTGGTTGGCAAGTGTCTTTCTATGGAAGAAATAATGCTGATGTGGTGATAATGGAATGGTTGCCTGTAGGTACAAATAAAATGCCCTCTTAATTCTGTGAATTCAGAGATGGTGAATGGACAATATATCTTATTAGGCATATATGGACTTCTTTAGAAATATCCTTGGCATGGTTTTGCTAGAGGAACATAGGGTAGTAAGGTAATGTTTTAAATAATATTTTTTTCTGTTTTAATAAGGGTCCAAACAGGAAACAAACGGTGTACTCAGATGAGGTGACTGGAGAAAATTTAAGAAACTATTTAGAAAGATGTGGGCAGCATAAAGAAACTGAAACAGGGATTGTAAGGGGGATGAGAGAGCACTGCTGTCACATGGAGGCTTCAAGAGGCAAAGGGAAGGGGCAGTCACTGAAGCCTCAGGAAGCAGTCCAGGGAGGAACGGTTGGTGCATCCCATGTTCATGACAGAGTGTTAGGCAAACCAATACCTGGTCCTCCTACTTCTGAGTTTGCCTGCGGTGTTTTCACTGACTGACCCAGTGGAAGCCAAGGGACCATGCAATGAACGAAGCGTCACAGAACAGTGTGGAAAGGGGGAGAGAGTGAATCTGGAAAGGCAAATGGAGAATACCTAGCAGGGTTCTGTTCTTCATTTTACTGTTTGATATATAGATTAAATAAAAAGATAAAGAAAATCATCTTAGGCACCTTCTAGATGATATTTATTTAATGAACATAAATGAAATCTAAAAGAGTGCTATGCATATTTAGATTTTACTTTATGGGACTCATCTTTTTTTTACATTTTTTTAATTAAATCTATATATTTCTATGATAGATGATCTTCATATTTTCTAGTCTAGAACATCTAAAATTGTAATTTCCAAGAATTCATCCATTCATTATTTTGAGTGTACTCTGCTGGTGGTAAAGAGACAGATAAGACATCCAGGCCCCTGCTCTCCTAAAGGTTACATTTTAGATGGGAGGTGGGCAACAGTAACTGGATAGACCATCAGGATAATTCCAGGTTATACGCACCACACAGAAACTGACAAAGGAAAGAAGATGGAGGTGAACTGAGCTGTTCACTTTAGAAAAGGACAGGCGAATCTCTGACACCTGAAGGAAAAACAGGAGTCCATCCAGTTTTTCAAACACTGAATACAGGAGTTTCATCACCAGTAAAAGTGATGAAGTAGGTTCAAAATAGCCTTTTCTTTGAACACAAAGAATTATAACTGGCCGGTCTATATCACACATGCTAAGTAAGAAAGTGCTGTTTCGTGAATTTGCTTTCAGTTACATGTGTGTATGTGGGCTGCTCTTTAATGTAAAATAAGTCCTGTAAACTGATTACAATTTAATGCTGCAGAGGCTAATGTGGCCCAAATTGTCACCAATATCCACCCTTTGAATCTCTTCTGTTGAGTAATTTGGGACATGGATTAGTTATCTTCTTCTTTTCAGTAACTTTTTTTCTGAACATTCCTCTTCCTTTCTTGTCCTAAATGAAATCCTGCTGATGCTGCACTTCGAGCAAAGCTCTGGAGTGAAAAGTTTCTTTGGTTTGCATTCCCTCCATATACCTCAGGGCTCAGAAAAGGGAAAGGTGTGTATCTCTCTCCATCATCAGTGCTGTTTGCAGACTGTCCCCATCTTTCTCATTCAAATAGATCAGGTTTCTTGAAGTTCATGCCAACAGGCTTTATCAACTGCCACCCCACCCTCTGAGTTTCATCTGCCAACTTCCACGCTACACCCTCTCATTCATAATGACTTTAGTAGTTGCTCCTTTTCTTCACCATGTTTACTCTGGCATGGTTCTTGCTGACTCAGTAGCTGCTTACAGGAACTACCTAATGCCTTGGCTTCTTAATTCTTCAGCCTCATGTTTTGTTTTTTGTTTGTTTGTTTTTTCTTTCCCTCACCTCACTTACCAAAACCCATGGTCTTAGCTTTAATATTTGTAACCATCAAAAACTCAAACATTGCCCTGGTGGGTGACTCAGTGGATAGAGCATCATCCCAGGATATGGATGTTATGGGTTTGATTCCTGGTCAGGGCACACAGGAGAAGTGACCATCTGCTTCTTTCCCTATTCCTCCCTCTTCCTCTTCTCTCAGCTTCCTCCACTCCTGCAGATAGTGTCTCTGTTTCGAGTATGACCTCCAGTGCTGAGGATAGCTCAGTTGATTCAAGCATCAGTCCCAAACAGGGGTTGCTGGGTGAAGCCCAGTCAGGGCACATGGGGGAGTCAGCCTCAATATCTCCCCATCGCTCATCTAAAAACAAACAAACAAACAGTCAGTTGCAGCAAGATGGTGATGGAGTAGGCAGACGTACCAGCTTCCACCTCTCAGAACCAAAGTGGATTACAACTTAATTTTAAGAACCATCATCTAGAAAAACCAACTTTGGACTAAACTAAGAGGACTCTTTAACCAAGCAACACTGAAGAAGCCACACTGAGACTCGTAGGAAAAGTGGAAATGCAAAGAGGGCTGCCCAGCTCCCAGCACTGAACGGCAGCCAGGAGGGACTCACATTGTAGGAAGTGAGTTTAGCGGAGAGGGGAGGGTCCTGAGCCTAAGGAAGAAAGCCCAAGCCTGCAGCCTTAGAGACTAGAAGAGGCATATGGACAGTATTTCGCTGAAAAACATGCTAGGATACTATTTGTGAGAAAGAGAGAGATTTCTCAAATCCAGGATTCTTCTTAAAGGGACCGTGCAGAAAACCTCTTTCACAACCACTCACCTGAGACTCTGGGGGAAGAGGAGAGATGAGAGGACTGGAGTAGCAGGAAGAGAGAATAATCTAGGAGACACAGGGAGAAACACTCTGAGGGACAGCCACTCTGACCCCTGGGTTGAATTACTACCCAAATCTAAAGTGAATATTTCCCCTGGAACCAGCAATACCAGCAAAGGGAGGCAGGACACCAGCCAAACAAGCTCTCCTGAGGCACTCAGAGCAGAGCTGCTTAGATGGAGAGAGCCATCAGGAATACAGTACTAAGGTCTGAGCTGCAGTGCCCCCACCCACACTGCTGAGGGTTTGACGGGGAGCGGGCAGCGACGGGACACAGAAGCATGGTCCTATTGGTGGGAGATGAAGCTGGGTTAGCCACAACTGAGGCCCGGCATGAGCTCAGTCCCACTTGGCGGGGGTGGAATGGGCTCACAAAAGCCGTCTGATCCAGCTGCAGCTCGGGTGAGCAAGGCCGGTCCTGCCTGCAATTCTGCCTACAGCAGCAAGGCAAAAGTCAGAGAACCAGTGGAGAGCCGTGGCTGAGCAGGGGTGTGCAGCCCCACCCAGAAGCCTGGGAACTGGGGCTTGCAGCCTGGAGCACAGAGCCCACCATAGGGGGCAGGGCAAAAGTCGGGACACAGGTGAAGACCTGAACCTGAGCAAAGGTGCGCAGCCCCACCCCTGGAGATAGGTCTTGCAGCCATCTCGAGCACAGCCTTGCCTGCAGAGTTGGGGCAAAAGCTGGGAACAGGTGGAGACAAGTGGCTGAGCATAGGTGTGCAGCCCCACCTGCAGTGCCAAGGCATGCAGCCCAAGTGTGGAGTGCAGCCCCACCTGAGGCGGCAGGGTGAAGGCCAAGGCCTGCCAGAGATTGTAGCCCGGGCACATGAACACAGCTCCTCCTGTGGAGGAGAGGTGGAAACTGCTTTGACTGCCGCAGTGCTGGCAACACTCATACCTAAAGGCCTGAGGTAGCCATTGAGGGGGTGGTGGGCCTGCAGACAGACCACAGCTAGGGAACACAAAGTCCACCCCATTGGACTCCAGTGGCCAAACCCTTCTTATACACAGACAGAATGGGTAGGCAGAGAAATGCAACCCAAATGAATCAAGAGAAATCCCCAGAAAAGGTCTTGAATGAGTCAGATATAAACAAATTACTGGATGCAGAATTTAAAATAATGATTGTTAGAACATTCAAAGATCTTAGAACAGCAATAGATGGACATAATGAGCACCTAAATAAAGAGATAACAAGTATAAAAAAGGACATTGAAATAACTAAAAGAATCAGTCAGAAATGACAAACACAATATAAGAAATGAAGACCACAATGGAAGGAATTAAAAGCAGGACGGATGAAGCTGAGGATTGAATCAGCGAGTTAGAGGACAAGACAAAGGCACAGAAGCAGAGCAGCAAAAGGAAAAGAAACTCAAAAAGTCTGAGAAAACTCTAAAAGAGCTCTGTGACAACATTAAGATAAATAACATCTGCATCATAGGGATTCCTGAAAAAGAAGAGAAAGAACAAGGGATAGAAACCTTGTTCAATCAAATCATAGCTGAAAACTTGTTTAAACTGATGCAAAAAAAAGGCACACAAGTTCAAGTAGCACAGAGAATTTCATTAAAGAGAAACCCCAAGAAATTCACACCAAGACACATCATAATTAAAATACCAAAGCTAAGTGATAAAGAGAAAATATTAAAAGCTGCTAGAGAAAAAAGGACTATCACCTATAAAGGAACCCCCATAAAGACATCTGACTTCTCAACAGAAACACTTGAGGCCAGAAGGAAATGGCAAGAAATATTCAAAGTAATGCAGAACAAGAACCTACAACCAATACTACTTTATCCAGCAAGGCTAACGTTTAAAATTGAAGGAGAAACAAAAAGCTTTCCAGATAAAACAAAACTCAAGGAATTCATTACAACCAAACCAATGCTGCAAGAAATCTTAAGGGGCCTGTTGTAAACAGAAAAAAGGGGAAAAAGAATACAGTAAAAGAGGAAGATAGCTTTAAAGAATAAAATGGCAATAAACAACTACATATCAATAATAACCTTAAATGTAAATGGATTAAATGATCTAATCAAAAGACATAGGGTAGCTGCATGGATAAGAAAACAGAACCCATACATATGCTGTCTACAAGAGACACATCTCAAAACAAATGATACATATAAACTAAAGGTAAAAGGATGGAAAACAATATTTCACGCTAATGAAAATGAAAAAAAAAGCTGGGGTAGCAATACTTATATCAGAAAAGAATAACTTTAAAACAAAGGCTATAGTAAGAGATAAAGAAGGTCACTACAGAATGATAAAGGGAGCAATCCAACAGGAAGATATAATCATTATAAATATCTACACACCTAATATAGGAGCACCTAAATTTATAAAGCAGACTTTGATGGATATAAAGGGTGAGAACAATAGCAACACTATACTAGTAGGGGATTTCAATACTCCACTAACATCACTGAATAGATCCTAAAGAAAGAAAATTAACAAAGAAACAGCAGACTTAAAGGACACACTAGATCAACTGGATTTAATAGATAACTTCAGAACCTTTCACCCTAAAGCAGTAGAGTATACATTCTTTTCAAGTGCGCATGGTACATTCTCTAGGATAGACTGCATGTTAGGGCACAAAAGAGGTCTCAACAATTTCAAGAAGACTAAAATCATATCAAGCATTTTCTCTGAACACGATAGCATGAAACTAGAAATCAACTACAACAGAAAAACTAAAAAATACTCAAACACATGGAAACGAAATAGCATGATATTAAATAACAAATGGGTTAACAATGAGATCAAAGAGGAAATTAAAACATACCTAGAAACAAATTATAACAAGCATACAACAACTCAAAATTTATGGGACAAGCAAAAGCAGTACTGAGAGGGAAGTTTATAGCACTACAGGCATAACTTAAAAAGCTAGAAAAAGATCAAATAAACAACCTAACCCTGCATCTAAAAGAAATAAAATAAGAACAGCAAGTAAAGCCCAGAGCTATTAGAAGGAAGGAATTAATAAAGATTAGAGCAAAAATAAATAACATCGAGGCTAAAAAAACAATACAGAGAATCAATGAAACCAAGAGCTGGTTCTTTGAAAGGGTAAACAAGATTAATGAACCTTTAACCAGACTCAACAAGAAAAAAAGAGAGAGGACTCAAATAAATAAAATTATAAATGAGAGTGGGAAATAACAACTGACACAACAGAAATACAAAATATTGTAAGAAAATACTATGAAGAGCTGTATGCCAAAAAATTAAACAACCTAGATGAAATGGACAAATTCCTTGAAATATATAATCTTTCAAAATTCAATCTGGAAGAATCAGAAAACCTAAACAGACTGATTACAATAAATGAGGTTGAAACAGTTATCAAAAAGCTTCCAGCAAACAAAAGCTCTGGGCCAGATGGCTTCACTGGTGAAGTCTACCAAAGATTCAAAGAACTATGCCTAGCCTTCTCAAGCTATTTTAAAAATTCAAGAGGAAGGAAGACTTCCAAGCTCCTTTTATGAAGAGAGCATAATTCTGATTCCAAAACCAGGCAAAGACAACACAAAGAAAAAAAATTATAGGCCTATTTCCCTGATAAATTTAGATACTAAAATCCTCAACAAAATATTTGCAAACCGGATCCAGCAATACATGAAAAAAATCATACATCATGATCAAGTGGGATTTATTCTGGGGAGGCAAAGATGGTACAATATTCGTAAATCAATCAATGTGATTCATCACATAAACATAAGGAAGGAGAAAAAACACATGATAATTTCAATAGATGCAGAAATAATATTTGATAAAATTCAGCACCCATTTATGATCAAAACTCTCAGCAAAGTGGGAATACAGGGAACATTCCTTAACATGATAAAGGCCATCTATGACAAACCCACAGCCAACATCGTAATTAATGGGAAAAAATTAAAATCAATCCCCCTAAGATCAGGAACAAGACAAGAGTATCCCCTTTCACCACTCTTATTTAACATAGTACTGGAAGTCCTAGCTACAGCAATCAGACAAGAAGAAGAAATAAAAGGCAACCAAATTGGAAAAGAAGAAGTAAAGCTATCATTATTTGCAGATGATATGATATTGTATATAGAAAACCCTAAAGTCTCAGTCAAAAGACTATTGGACCTGATAAATAAATTCATCAAGGTGGCAGGATATAAAATTAATACTCAGAAATCAGAGGCATTTTTATACACCAAGAATGAACTGTCAGAAAGAGAAATAAAGGAAACAGTCCACTTCACCATTGCAACCAAAAAAATAAAGTACCTAGAAGTAAATTTAACCAAGGAGGTTAAAGACTTGAACTCGGAAAATTATAAAACATTGATAAAAAAAAATTAAGGAAGATACAAACAAGTAGAAGCATATACCAGCTCCTGATTAGAAAGAATAAACATCATCAGAATGTCTATACTACCCAAAGCAATTTATAAATTCAATGTGATACCAATTAAAATACCAATGACATACTTCAAAGATATAGAACCCATATTTCAAAAATTTATATGGAACCAAAAAAGAACATGAATAGCCTCAGCAATCTTGTAAAAGAAAAAATAAAGCAGGAAGTATTACACTTCCTGATATCAAGTTATTCTACAAGGCCATTGTACTCGAAATGGCTTGGTACTGGCCTAAGAACAGGCATATAGATCAATAGAACAGAACCGAGAACCCAGAAATAAACCCACACCTTTATGGACAATTGATATTTGACAAAGGAAACAAAAGCATATAATGCAGTAAAGACAGTTTCTTTAACAAATAGTGAATGGTGTTGGGAAAATTGGACAGCTACCTGCAAAAAAAAAAAAAACCCCAAAATTAGACCACCAATTTACACCATTCACAAAAATAAACTCAAAATGGATTAAAAACTTAAATGTCATTCGTAAAACCATAAACATCTCAGAAGAAAACATAGGAAGTAAGCTTTCTGACATCTCTTGCAGCAATATATTTGCTGATTTATCTCCAAAGGCAAGTAAAATAAAGGACAGGATAAAAAAAATGAGTTTATATGAAACTAAAAAGCTTTTGCACAGCTAAAGACAATATGAAAAGAATAAAAAGACAAACCACAGAATGGGAGAATATATTCAACAATATGTCTGATAAGGGGTTAATAACCAAAATTTATCAAGAACTTGTAAAACTCCACACCAGGAAGACAAACAATCCAATCAAAAAATGGGCAAAAGAAATGAATAGACACTTCTCCAAAGAGGGCATACAGTTGGCAAATAGACAGATGAAAAAATGTTCAACATCACTAGTCATTAGAGAAATGCAAATTAAAACCACAATGAGATACCACCTCACACCAGTCGGAATGATACTCATTAACAAAACAACACAGGATAGGTTCTGGCAAGAATGTAGAGAAATGGGAACCCTCCTGCACTGCTGGTGGGAATGCAGACTGGTGCAGCCACTGTGGAAAACAGTATGAAGATTCCTCAGAAAATTTAAAATCAAACTGCCTTTTGACCCGGCTATCACACCTTTAGGAATATACCCTAAGAACACCATAGCACTGTTCGAAAAGAAGAAATGCACCCCCATGTTCGTGGCAGCGTTGTTCACAATAGCGAAGATCTGGAAACAGACCAAGTGTCCGTCAGTGGACGAGTAGATTAAAAAGCAGTGGGCCTGACCTGTGGTGGCGCAGTGGATAAAGTGTCGACCTGGGAACACTGAGGTCGCCAGTTCAAAGCCCTGCACTGGTCTGGTCAAGGCACATATGGGAGTTGATGCTTCCAGCTCCTCCCCCCTTTCTCTCTCTCTCTCTCTCTCTCTCTCTCTCTCTCTCTCTCTCTCTCTCTCTCTGTCTCCTCTCTAAAATGAATAAATAAAAAGAATTTAAAAAACAGTGGTACATATACACAATGGAATATTATGGGGCCATGAAAAGGAAGAAAATATTACTTTTTGCAACAACATGGATGGACCTGGAAACTATTATGTTAAGTGAAATAAGCCAGGGAGAGAAAGAAGAATATCATATGACCTCACTCATTTGAGGAATCCAATGAACAATGTGAACTGAGGAACAGAATTAAACTTGAAGGGAAGGGGGGAGGGAGCTGTTGGGAGGGAGGTAAGGGATATGTTGTAGGGAATACAGGGGAGGGAGGATGCAATTGGGGTGACACTATGTAAACACAATAAATTAAATTAAAAAAATAAAATAAATGCTGGGCTCCATCAACCACTGTGGATCCTGGGATTGCACCCAATAAACAAACAAACAAACAAAAATCCTCAAACATTATCAATGTCTGTTTCAGTCTTCAGACTCTAACCACCTTGTCGAGAAAGGGGAACCCTTTCCTCCATCCCGTTTGCTTACTTGTTCTAGCTTCACTCCAGTACTTCTTTGCCCTTGTTGAGATTTAATTCTTTACTGCTTTTTTCTATAGCAACTGTAACCCTCTAAGTCTCATTGCTATGGTTATAGAGTTTAAATTTCATGGCCAGTAATTAAAATCACTTTTTTTATAGTGTGTGTGAAAACCCTTATCTATAATGCATCTAACTCTCCTTCCTTCAATTCCTGCTCCAACTCTGGTAAAATGCAGCTATTCTCCTATCAATACTAGAGCCAATAAATGTTGCTGGAAAAGCATACAATGGATCCAACGGGGCTTACCTTATGTGCACCACCACAAATCTCGTGATTTGTGAGGACGCAACTTTACTCAGGAGTTCCACATACTATTGTAAAATTGTTTGCTTTCTTACTCTCTAAAACAATTATTTCAAACCACTTCCCTTTTATCAAGCTTCAACTCTCTACTTCTCTCCTTATCTTAGGTAACACCCTCAAGGAGCAAATAGGATTAGGTGGGATTCCTACACCTAATAGCCCTAAATCTACCACTCTTCTGGGATTGAAATCAGCATCCTGTGCTTCTTTCTTCTCCTGCTCAATGGATGGTGTGCTCCCACTTAATCAAAGTCACTCCCTCACTTGTGCCCTGTACCATCCCCTAACAGTGTCTCAAGAACCTCCCTCCTACAACTTCCTCCTCTCACTCCTGCATCATCAGCTTCACTGCCCTTACTGTTCAGCTGGTTCATTCTCATCAGGCGTTTCCTCTTTCAGTTCCTTCTGCCCATTTCTGGTCTCCCTAATAACAGTCTTGAAAAAGTTCTGCCAATTTAATTCCTCCACTAACTCATGTCCTATTATCTCCTCCACTTACTCTAGTAGGGTTTCTGTCTCTATTACTGTCCTGATACTGATCATTTCAATGTATGAGTCTTTTACATTTCCACCAGCGGTGAAACTTGTGCCCTCATCTTACTCAACTTCCCAAACTATTCAATATAGTTAAACACTCTCTCCTTCTTGATTCTGCGACTTCTCTTGGCTTCTGAAATACCACATTCTGGCATTTTCCTTTTACCACACTGGCATTCTTTCTTAGTTTTCTTTGCTAACTTTTCTCCTATCCTAATTTCTAACTGGCTGGAGCTCTTTCTTTTAGTTACATTTTTTGTCTAGGTAATATTTCCCAACTCAGGACTTTAAGTACTATCTACAGGATGATTAACATTAAATTTGTATCTTTACTCTAGCCTGAAAACTGAAATATCTAAGTACCCACTTAGCATACCTATCTGGATGTCCAAGAGACATCTCAAATTCTGAATAGTCAAAACAAAACTCTTAATTCATCCCACTCGACCCCAAACTTGTTTTTCTCATAGTCATACCCATCTCAGAAAATTGTATCTTCCTCTACTTAATTACTTAAACCCTTCTTGCTTTCTGTCTCTAATTTTTAGGAAGCCTTTTGTCTATCTCCAAATGTCCCATCTCTTACATCTGTATCATTACCAGCCTGGTGGTAAGAGTTTTTATCTTCTCTGACTTGAGCTGTTTTAAGATATCTGTGACCTCATTTCCCTACTTTTCTTTTTTACTTATAAAAATCTCTTTTGCAAGTTAAAGTTATTTCTCAACTCAGAAATCAGAGCTTATCACTGGCCTACTTACTATAATTTAATGGCTTATTATTTTAAAATGAAATCACAAATCCTTAACCTGGCACCAAGTTCCTACTTCATCTGGTCCCTGTTCTTTCTCTACCTTCCTTCTTACTATTCTTGACTTCGCTCACTAAGCTGCAATTACTCTGACCTTCTTTCTATAAATTAATGTGCTAAATTTAGTCCCACCTATACTCTTAGCTTGGAAACTTTCTCTCCGTATTTTCACTAGTTTTTCTGTCATTAAGATCTTAGTTTCTATGTTATTTTTTATAGAAACATTCTCTGAACCTCCACTCCAAATTAGCCCCCAAGACATTCTTTAACACATCTCCTGATTCATTGCTTTGTAGCCTTAATCATTATCTAATGTTTATTCATTTATTGTCTCTCCTTTGCCTTAACTATTGGTTTCATAAAAGCTGGGCCCATATTTTATTTTTTTAATCACTTGCTCCCTGAACCTTCACAATGCTTCCCATATCATATTTCTGTAATACACTTTGATATACGAATGAATGAATCAGGACTCTGTTTCAGTTTGATTCTCTGTTCTCTTCTTGAATTCATGGCTTTTTTTTTGCTTGTTTGTTTGTTTCTTCCATATATCTAGTGCACTAGAGAAACTCATAAAGTATAGAAACAATAGCTTGACACTTCTCTTTATACCTCTCTCTTTTATGACAAATTCTAAATTCTGGTGGAAGAGATGCTTATTCATTCAGATTGAATCAGGAAACCTCTGGTCAAATGAACCATAATCAGGGGTGTTTAGTTATAGGCATATTGTACAAATATGGGTACTGGGGGACCAATTACTATGGATAAAATATTTCAAAGAGTAGAGATGCTGAATAAGTATTTATTATAATCAGGAAGGATATTCCAAAAATATTTTTGTGACCCAAACCAAGTTTCTTTATGACTCACGTCTTTGTCCTTATTTCATCTGATGGGTATGCCTCTCCTTGTTATAACTGCTCCCTCTCCAACTATGTCTTTGCAGCCCTTGTCTATCTATGTTATTTGCTCCTTATCTGGACTCCCTCTGTAAGTTTTATATAGCCATATTATGTATGTATAATGTCTTCTCTATAGCATTTTATTAACATGTCTGTCTTTCCAACATATTGCTTTTTAAGGCTATGGACCATACCATAAATTTTTTATACCCATGCTGAGCAGATTAAAGGGGTCCTAATAAGTACATTTTTTTTTACACATGACAGAGTAAGTAAATAGGCAGAAAATTAAATTTCATATAAGTTTCATAGTAGTGAGTAGAAAAACTAAGACCAAGGAGGAAGAACAAGAGAGGGTTAAAAAAGAAAGTTTTGTGTCATGTATGCAAAGATTTAGTGATCATGATATGGAACAGAGAGTTCATGGGTAGAGAACAAATAAGCTGGATTTAATGGCAGAAGGAAGGGACATATTGAGCACATGAAATTCTTCTGCTGCTTAGAAATTTCAACACTTCCCCAAACATCTTAGAAAGAAATTCCAGAAATGTGAACAGTCTATAAAAACTGCATGTCATCAGTAATTTAAATTAATAATTACATCATTGTTTTATATTTGCTTTTCATCAATGCAAATAATTCAATTAATCAAATTATATAGGGAACATTGTTAAAGGTGAATTATTCCCACTGACAGGGACAAATTGAACCAAAAGGACTTCTATGAATTAAGAGAAATAAAAAGTGTTACTTAAAATAAATAATAGATTAAATAAAAATTTAAAAATCAAAGAAAAAGGGAAAAGAGTAAAATCCTCTTAAGTGCAAAGCACACAAGGTCCAGCCTTTTCATAGCATTAACATTATTTTTGTTCAAGAAAATCCCAGTCAGATGATGTGGATTTGAATATAGCTGTGACATTTTCTAGATGTAAACCTGGATAATTTATTATTTAAATTTTCTAAGCTTGTGATTTGTAAAATTATGTTTTTGAGAGATTGAGAAAAATGCATATAAAATTTATTAAATAAATATTTTACATTGGAAAAAATAAAAAAAATTAACCAAATTTATAAAGAAAAACATAGAAAATAAAAGATATTTACTTATGAAAATGACTGGCCCAGGTATAATTAGAACCAGGGACTTGAATAATACTATGGAGGTTTGTTTGTGGGCTGAAATCTTAGGCAGCTCTTTCTATGTGTAAAAAAGGATGCTGGCAGTCTCCAACTTGTATTCTAGTTCACAGAGAGTTAAGAGTCTGTCTGGTATTTTTTAGAAAGACTCTGATTAGCCTCCTCAGATGCCTACTCCAATAGTAATCACTGTATCCTGAGCAATACAGAGCTGCTGGTTAGTGTTACACATATCTCTAGGATTGTGTGGAGCATCATAATTGACAGTCCCATTAGGAACACATGGAGACAGAAAAGATGGTTCCCTAAAAGAAGGTATAAAGGTAGACAAAAGTATAATTTTCCCCACTTAATAAATTGCCTTATCTATGAGAAAAAAAAGACTTGTAAGAACAGATGTACATCAAATAGACAGTAAATATTACATTATTTCTTTGCTCTTCTTTCTTAAATGAAACATTATCTTCTCTGTTAGATATGTGCATTTCTGGGTACATTAAATAATCAGCAAGGCATTATTTTCAGATATTGAAAAAGAAATTGATGATAGCTAATAAACAGAAGGAATTCTAATAGATTTATTTGTGTAGTTAATTGGGATTGAAGTTGGTGTAGGTACAAATGTGTGTGTACCAAACCAGGTGAGCTGAATACTAATCTTAAAATATTTAAGAAATCTATCATTGGGAGTCATCATTTGGAAATTCATCAAACGAAGTTTTAGTAACATTGTCATAATTGATAACTCATTTATCCATGCTGAGCCTCAGTGTTTCTGTTGTTGTTTGTTTGTTTTGCCAAAGAGAGAGTGATAGAGAGAGACAGACAGATAGTAAAGGAGAGAGATAAGAAGCATCATCTTTGCTGTTGCGGCACCTTAGTTGTTCATTGATTGCTTTCTCATATGTGCCTTAACTGGAGGGCTTCACCTGAGCCAGTGACCCCTTGCTCAAGCCAGTGACTTTGGGCTTCAAGCCAGTGACTTTGGGTTTCAAGCCAGCGACTTTTGAAATCAAGCCAACTAGGGGGTCATGTAAAGCCACACACTCAAGCCAGTGAACCCACGTTCAAGCCACTGACCTCATTGTTTCAAATCTGGGTCCTCAGCATCCCAAGTTGACACTCTATCCACTTTGCCACCACCTGGTCAGGCTAGCCTCAGTGTTTTCTAATTTTCTCCTTACTGTTCATTCTTTCACTTTTCTTCCATTTTCCTGATGAATATTCACCCATTCACTTTTTTAAGCCAATGCATATTGAGCCCTTACTATGTGCCAAGTGCTACATCCTTTTATATATTTTGTACCCATATAAAGTTTTATGTGCAATTATTTTCTGCATGGAGCCTTACCACATTCACAGACTCAAATTTCCATCATTTTTTCTAGTTTTTAACAATTACTGCTGTTGTGTTCAAACTATTCTAACTGAGGCTACCTGCTTCTCTTTCCCTTTCATGGTCTTTTTTTTAATTTCTTTTTTTACTTTAATTTCTTACATCTCTTTCTTGTAACACACTAAGTGGATCAAAATAGATTTACTAAGCACCTATTCAAAGTTTATAAAAGTGCTGAATGCTTTTCTTTTCTATTTTTGTGACAGGGACAGAGAGAAACAGAGAGAGGGAAAGATAGAGACAGGCAGACAGGAAGGGAGAGAAATGAGAAACATCAATTCTTTGTTGTGGTTCCTTAGTTGTTCAGTGATTGCTTTCTCATATGTGCCTTGACTAGGGGGCTACAACAGACAGAGTGACTCCTTGCTCAAGCCAGTGACCTTGGGCTCAAGCCAGCGACCTTGGGCTCAAGCTGGTGGGCCTTGATTAAACCAGATGAGCCCACACTCAACCTGGAGACCTCAGGGTTTTGAACCTGGGCCCTCTTTGTCCCAGTCTGATGCTCTATCCACTGCACCACTGTCTGGTCAAGCAAAAGTGCTGAATGCTTAGATAAGAATCTTTAGGGAGCTTACCCTACAGTTACAAAGATGGGAAGAAAAATCTGATCTATAGCAAAATATAATCAGTCTTTGGCAGAGGTGTACTTTGAGTGTAATGGAAGCACAGTGGAGATTCAACTCAATAAGATAGGCAGATGAAGAGAAGGGCCCGAAGGCACAGATATATGAGCTAAGATTTGAAATATGATAGTATAGATATTCTAGGGAATAGCAGACAAAGGCAGAGAAAATTGTTATTCCATTGAAGTAATTACAGATAGATTGGTATAGGAGCTGGAGAAAATAGGTTCTTATTGTAGGAAGAATGGGATATGAGTTTCTGGGTGCAGAAGCAGCCAGCTTCCTGCTGTATCCTCACATAGCCTTTCCTCTGGGCTCATGTGGACAGAGGGAGAGACCTTTGCTCCTCTGGTGTCTCTTCCTCTTATTGTAAGGGTACCAGTCCTACTAATTAGGGTACCCATCCTTCTAACCTGATTTAACCCTAATTACTTCTTTAAAGATCCACTCTCCAAATGTAGTCACACAGGGAATTAGAGCATCAATGTATAAAAAGGGGTACAATTCTGTCATGAACATAGAGAATGAAATTAATAACTCCAAATAAATATAAATGATATATTATAGTAATTTCCTTATCCTTATAAAGTTTGGGTGACTGTAGTCTGCTCTACTACATTAAAAAGTGTAGGAAATTTTAAAAGCAAAGCTTTATATTATGAAAATGTTTTGTGTAAAATTGAGTCCACTATATCAGCTGTGGGTCCTTATCTGACTATTGGAAGACTTACAGCTGTACATATGGGGGAAGAGGCTGTTGGAATTTCCTTGGTCAAATTCTCCTTTACTTTATGAGTTCTTTCTTATTTCAGTCAATGTTTCTGCCATCACTAAAGGAGATATTTTCTAGCTCATGACATTCCCAAGAGTAGATTTGTCTATTTTGATCAGTGTTGGTGCATGACAAGCGCCACATGTTAACCACACTAAAATTTTATAGCCATCTGACAGAGGCATACAAAGAGAATGACACTTTAAACATGTGCACACACTATAAACTCAAGCTCACACCTTCTCTGATATTTGTATAACTCACAAAGCACTTTTGCAGATATTTTCATTTGAAGCTCAAATTATTCCTTTGAGATAGGTACAGGAAAATATCCCCATGTTTTACAAAGAATGAAGAACTTTCCTAATTAGTGGGGGCAAAATTCAAACCCAGTTTTTCAAATTACAACTCCAGTATTCTTAGAGCTCAGATATTCTCCTAATGCCTTTTCATTCAGAAGTCTGTTGATTCTCACCTGACCGGGCGATGGTGCAGTGGATAGAGTGTCGGACTGGGATGCAGAGGACACAAGTTCGAGACCTTGAGGTTGCCAGCTTGAGCACGGGTTCATTTGGCTTGAGCAAAAAGCTCACCAGCTTGGACCCAAGGTTGCTGGCTCGAGCAAGGGGTTACTCGGTCTGCTGAAGGCCCACGGTCAAGGCACATATGAGAAAGCAATCAATGAACAACTAAGGTGTTGCAATGAAAAACTTATGATTGATGCTTCTCTTCTCTCTCTGTTCCTGTCTGTCTGTCCCTATCTATTGCTCTCTCTGACTCTCTCTCTGTGTCCCTGTAAAATAATAAAATTAAATTAAAAAGTCTGTTGATTCTTCAATTTCTTTTAATGTTCTAAACAACTTTAAAAACAAAATGTGATAAGGAACAAAACCAGCATATTAAAATTATAGTTAGTTCAAAAATAATTATTTTTCCCCAGAAGAAAGGGGATTACTTAAATTGAGATCCAGAACTTAGGCAGTTTTCAAGGAGGCTTAATACTCTCTGCCATACTTTGTAATACTATGGTAATCCTCATGAAAGTTCAACCTTATGAAAATTTTCTGCTTGAAATAATACTGTGTTTACACTATAACTACATCTAAAATAAAATATATTCTGCTTAGAATGCTAAACAGAATATAATTTTGTCTGTGACTCAAGCTTTGCCAGTTTTGAGTTTCAGCCTTGATGTTCTTCTTCAAAGCCAACAAGCTTTCTCATGCCCCAATATCTTAGTCATCCTGTAAGAATCAATTTCACTGTCACTCTCATTTGAGAAGTGTATCCTTAGGTTCCACAAAAGGTATTGAATTGTGTTTTCCTTCATACTAACTTAACAATTAACTAACTAATTAGTTTATTAGTATTATTTTACTTTTCTCTCTCTTACTATTGAAAGGGCTAAGAGTCCAGACACTCTGTTCTAAGTTATTAATACATTTCAATGCCTAACTGTAGGTGTTTAATATGTTGAACAAATGAATGAACTAACACAGTCACACAGTTTGGAGATATACAGGCAACAACAATATTATCAAGATATAAAAAATGATTTTTGGAATCAGATCTAGATTTAAAAACCAGTTTTGACAGTAAGCTGATATTAACCATGAATATATTTTCTTACCCTTCTCAGTTTCAACATCTGTAGATGATTAGCACAGTATATACCCTATTGAGTATTCAAAATATGTTATATACCATTTTAATTTTAATAATAATATACTTAATTGAGAGAATAGCTAGTAGGGTACAGCTGGTATATATTTAATTCTTTTTGGTACAAAGTGTACAGAATATTTATTAAACAAAGTGTTATTAATCATCTTATACCCTCTCACAATGAAAAAGTTATTAAGAGTCTATCTGTGAACTGTGTAGAGGACTGTGCACTTTATTAGAGCATGAACTATGTTTAGAAAGAAAATTAAACACCTCTGATAGAATATGCAAACATTCCATTGTTTGTCTTTTCTCATTTCTATTTTACAAAAATTCAAATTGTTGCTCTCAAAGCTGAACAGAAAAACAATTATCTGTTAAAAAAATTTGAATCTTAGTTTTGTATGTCCAATAAAACAAATACAATTTTTTCATAATTCATCATATGATTGTAGCTGGTCTGGTTTTTATAAACATTAGCATTTTACTCTTAAAAAATATTTGCCAACATTTCTTTGAAGTGACAGCATGGATAGACCTGGAGAGCATTATGCTAAGTGAAATAAGCCTGACAGAGAAAGACAAACACCATATGATCTCACTTATATGTAGAATCTAATGAACAAATTAAAGTGACAAACAAAATTGAAACAGACACATAGATACATGGAACAGACTGACAGCTGTCAGAGGGGTTGGAGGACTAAATGGTAGAAGGTGAAGGGATTAAAAAATACATATATACAGGGAAAGGGGTTGGGGAGTAGGTAGAAGAGAGCATAAGAGGAGGATGGGAACAAAAGAGACTGCTTGGGGCAATGGGCACATGATGCAACGTGCAGATGATGCTTTGTTGAGCTGCACACTCAAATTTTGTACCCCAATAAATTCAATTAAAAATAAATATTTTTAAAAAGTGTTTGCCAACAAATTAATACTATAAGCCAAATATTAGGTTGAAAATTAGACATAGTTAAGGGACTCTAGCCACTAAAGGCAATTTAAAATATTCACTTTCGTATATATGGTGTACAGTCAGAGTCAATCAATGCCATCGCCATTTACTTAATATCAGTCTTTGACAGATCTCTGTTCTACTAAGGCAAACACATCAAGTTAATATCTTACTTTGTGCGGAAAAAAACAAGCAGAATAATTACACATCTAAAACACATAAAATTATTTTTGTACATATATAGGTTATCAGAAAATAATCCATAAATTAAAAGGAATACTTTTAAGTGTTGTATAGCAGAGATACATTTTGGATCACAAACTGTGTGCAAAAACAATAAAAATAAAAAAAATGTTTGGGCCTGTTTTAAAATAAACTCTTATCCTATTGCAACTATAAAAAAAAAATGAGTAAGTAGCCATTATTGGAAGCAACGCCCAAGACGTGTTCATACCCTGTTCCTCAGGAAAAGGGTCCCTACCTGCAATCTCACATGCGATCATTTTCCAATCATGCAGTTGCTCCTGGCCTGAAGTGTCTCTAGCATGCCATACCTGGTGTATGTTATGGATGGACTAGCCTGACCTGGGGCTCACGTTCTCCAAGACCAGCTGCGTATTGCAAAGAGCAGCTTAGATTTCCAAAGACCAGAATGGGACCTGAGCTGTGGGGCTCACTTCTCCCACTAGTCCTCCACTTCTGTTGCCCATGGAGGTAACTCTCCAACTGTTTCTCAAGTGTATACCTGTGCATGCTTGCGTGTGTGTGTCCAGAGGGTGGCAGAGCCCCTGCTAACTTCTTGGGTGCCCTAAGACCAGACAACCCTTGCCCTCAGACTGCATTTCTCCTCAGGGCAGAGACTCTCACACAGTGTGGCTATGGGCTTGTGCTTGAAACTTGGAGCACGGTGGGGGAAAGAGATAAACATATAAAGAAAATCAACCCAGGTTCCCATGTCACCCATGTTTCTGGTCACATATTAAAGGTAAGTGAGACAGTGATGAGTTTCAAAGTAAGGTTTTAATAATTAGAATAAATTATAAATCACTGAGTGGTGTTTAGAAAGACAAAGGATAGTAATAAATAAATCTAGCTTAAAGAGACAGGGGAATGAAGAAAGAAAAAATAATTCTGATTTGATCTTAGCTAAAGCTTCCAAAATTGTCAGTTTAAATGCTATTTTTAATCTCCTTTAAGTAGAGATTATTCCATAACCTAAGGAACCAGTCTTCACTATACTTCTTTTGAAGTAAATACCTTACCCTGGCACTGTTTCCATGTTTAGAGAACTCCTGCGAGGAGGTGAGGAGACTCTGAGGAAGTGGGACTCTGCAGTACTCAATCTTATGTTGCTCAGAGGGACTCTGCTCAGATATTGTCTCTATACTGGACTTAACCAGTAAATTACTTTATGAAGAAAGGATTCTCTAAACAAAATGGGTGTGTATTCATAAACAAACACAGTAAGGGTATCAGAGAAATGACTGTTATAATAGAATAATAGATAGATGCCACTACTTATTTTTTTAATCTACAAAGCTAAAAAATATCCACCATATGAAAGAACTAAGATAAACTTAGTAAAATTAGTGATCAAGAGGCCTTATTCATATATAAAGGATCTATATCTGTGCTACTCTTACAGTATAACATTTCATTTATAACATTTTGAAATAGGCAATTCAGAGATATCTCTGTTGGCAGAGTAGTCAGTACTCAAAGATTTAGAAGCAAATGAGGTTATGACTTATTATCTTTCCTTTTTACATAGCTCAGTTTATTTTTCTACATATTCTGTTTATATTTACCATGATTTCCTTAAAGAAAGAAGTGCATTTTATTTACACCGATCATGTTCACATCTAAGTAATGCCTCAACATCCCATTATTATTTTTAATAAGTGTCATTAAAATTATAAAAGATAAATAAAGGAAAAGGAGAAGGAGGAGGAGATCCAGTTTAGATAAAAACAATTATCTGTTGAAAAAATTGTCTATAGCATCAGAAGAAGCACTGTTTGAAGTCCTATTTTCTCACCTAGTGTGTTGTGTGACTTCTCTGAACCTCTGTTTCTTTATCTGTGAGCTGAGGTTAATAACTTTTAACATGGAATTCCAGGTACTTTTCTAAGTATATAGTATTTATTAATTCAGCCTCACACAATTCTATGTGATTTTTGCCACCATCCTTCAGTTGAGGAATCGGAAATTCATGGATGTTAAGTACCCTGCCCAAGGTCACACAGGTAATGAATAGTAAAGCTGGGATTCCAACCCAAGCAGTCTGACTCCAAGGCTGCATGGTGAACAACTACCTTAAGTTATCTCTCTGAGGAGCTGGTCCCAGACATTATAACAGGCTCTCCTTAACCCTGGGTCAGTCACATATCTACTCATTCAGTCTATAGATATTTATTTGTATCTATGATAAGTCACTTACACAGCTGAGAAAAAAGCAGGAAAAATGGTTATTCTCATGATGCTCATGCTATAGCAGGGGAAACAAAACAATTAAGCCAAATCTACATAATGTGTCAGGTAATAAGTGCTAAGATGAAAAATAACTTAGGGAAGGGACTGGAATGATAGGAGATGTTCTTGTTTAGATGGGTTGATTAGAGAAGGCTTTCCTGACAAGGCAAAGTTTAAATGGAGATATAAATAAAATGTATCATGTGAACAGCTATGAGGATTATATAAGTGCAGTAAAGTACCTGAGACAATGCCTGACCCATCATAGGGACTGGCTAACTCGTACCTTATTCTCCCTTTTAGAGTTAAAAGAAACTAAGAGATGCAAACTGGGTCCTGTGAAAAGGACAAGTATTGGTGGGAAGCTTGTTTATTCAAACTTTATAAAAATAAACATAACCAAAAGTCCCCAAACTCCCTTGAACATTCAAATTTACAAAAACAAACACTTTGCAAACCAAGATATAAGCTGTGTTTTGACTGTGTAAGAGAGAGAAAGACAAAGAAACAGAGTATAAGAGGGAGGAAAAGTTAAAAGGGACATTCAAGCAGAAAGTGCTGGCAGACTTCTGAGCATTTCAGAGCATGAAGCATCTAATGTCCTAATAAATAACGTGTCTGGCAGGTCAGAATTCAGAACTTCTGTCTAGAGATGGAAAGATGAGCATTCTGGATTTCATCCAGCTCAATTAATGTCACATATATCATACGGCTCGCCCAAATTCATAAGTCACAGCCATGACTACTACTGTTTTTAAATGATGCCGTGACTATCATCATGCCATTTAGAGAAACTGAAGTTTCCTTTGGGAAAATTATGTGAACATTAAAATTTTATGTGACTACCTGAAGAATAAACATGGAAATATAATAGCTCTAAACTTCTTTTGATAACGTATATAACTGTAAGTATCATATCAAAGCTTCTAACTCGCCTGCGTTGACATAGTACATTCAGGGTGACTTCATTTCATGGTTTTGGTATTAAATTAAAGTGAAATTTATATAAAAGTCCACCTGAAATTTAATCCAGAATCCAGGTGCAGGGATTGTAAAATAGTAATTACTGTGAGGTTCTTGGCATGGACAGGAGGAGCAGATCACGTTAGTGTTACCTTATCTCACACTGCTGCTGTTATTTAAACTTTGCAGTCACTTACTGATATTGGCACTCATATTGATTCTATAAATATGTAGTCAATCGATGTAACACAGGGAAGTCTGAGTAATGGAAGTTGATGGATATAAATGTGCTTTTCTTTCCCTAATGGTAACAGAAGTTCTTTGTAGAAGGCAATAACAGAAGAAACTCTAATCCAGTGGACTGCTCACTGTTCCATTTCTTTCAGGACTTGATTAAACTTCAGGGTTCGCCAGTGGAGCTTTTTGCCAGGAAATGGGGGGCAGGGGGACCACAGGGAGAAAGCACCCTCTGAGTTCCTCCTCCATCTGCCCTTCCATCTCCTCTTTACCTCCCCACAACACTTTCAGCTTCACTTTAGCAAAGCTTCCCATATCACGTGCTCTAGCCCAAGCTGTTATACTCCTCCAAATTGCGGCTCAGGTTATTTTATCTAAGAAAAGAATTCCCCATATTTAAAGGCATAAGGCGTGCAATGTTTCAGTTGCATAATAAATCTTTTTAGTCTGACACTATGCCACAACCCTTTAAAATAGATCAAATTAGAGCTGTAAAACTGGAACCTGTCAGAAAGAACAGTGTGACACACTTTTCAGTAGCTGAAGGCTCTAGTCCTCAGCTTTTCCCTACATTTCTCCATAAAAACCAGGACTAAGACTGTTTTAGAAAGAGGTGGTAAATACTGTCCATAAATAGTGTTCTGCGTATTCATGGAATAGATTCGTTTTTGTTAAGAACAGTATTATTTTACTTCATAGGTTATTACTAGTCAAATATTAATAATAAACATAGTCACTCAAATCAGGGTATTTAGAAGAATAATTTCTCTGAGAGTAGGTGAGGCCATACTTATTTCCAAAAGACACAATTACATGAAACTTTAAAGCAACATGTCTTTCTCATTAACATAAAAGGCATAGTAGGTGTGACTGCTTTATTTTTAAACATATAGTTATTACGAACTCTAAATAGTAACATGGTTTTACGTGAGTTTTGTATTTCAGTAACCAAGTAACATTAAAATATATGGTGGCTTATGATAATGTGTATGATAAGGGTAGTAGTATAGTGACAGAAACAACTTTTGATCAAAAATACTGTCAAGACACAGATGTTGCAGGAGTATTGCATTCTATGTTCACACCCTTTCTAGGTGTGGTGTGACTTTTTCCAGTCCTTGTAAAATCTAGATACTAAAAATAAATAGTGCTTACTTCAGAGTTTACACTGAAACAGATGAAGGTTGCAATTTTAGAAAGTCACATTTCTGATTTTAGAGCAGCCCTTATGGATTGTGAATACATTTCAATTATATCTTAACCCTCAGAGGAAAGTCATTGCACATCCTTTCATGAAACTCAGCAGACAATTCATTTTTCTAAAGAAGGGTTGTTTCTTCTACAGTTGTGGCTTAAGATTACAAATTTGATTCCACAAAAGGTTCTTACTCTTCACTGATATTCACTGAAAATTTTGAAGTGTAGTCTAAATCTAATGGGTTTTGTTAAGGGAGATAGTGGGCAAGTCAGTGAAGTTTAATGTGAAGTTGGAGTGCCTTTTTTTTGTATTTTCAGACCTCTAAGTTACTTTCCAATTCACTATCAGTTAATACATCAAAGAGGTTGCATTTTAAGGCATCTACTATGTGACACAATATAATCACGTGTTAAGTGGCATGATATAACTGAAAAGGGCTAAATAAACTCACAAGAGTAAGTAAACTGCAAAAGTTGGCAGAGATTTTAAGACCACCTACCCTTGACGAGTGGAAGAAGTATGAAGATGCAGGAAGAGACTTAATAATTTTTAGGATGAGACAGACTGAACTTTGGAGAAGTGGATGTGGTTGAGAATACTCTTCAGAAATGAAAGGGATTTCCCTAACCAAAATTTAATGGAAAATAAATATAAAATGTTTTAATGGGTATACATAGTAAAGGATTTTGAAATGCTGGTAGTGAATGGATCTAGAACAGTGAGCTTCTTGTAGTGAAATTTCATGGAATTTTCAGTAGGTACATGAAAACAATATGTGAAAAATTTGGACATGATAGGTTGAAATGGAGAGGAACTGAGGTCACAGGAGCTCAAATCAGGTTGAAGGTTGTTTTTCCTAATTTTCAGATAAAGATTGTGGCAAGGAATTAGCTGCCTGTGAAGAAATATGTCGGAGAAGCCATCAAAATCTAAGGAAGTGATCGTTATTCTGAAATAATAGCTATAGGAATCATTGAAAAGACTTGAGAAGTTTATTGGACTGTCCAGAGAGATGAATTACTTGTTTCCCAGGAGTGGCCAGGCCAGACTACTTCCTCCTTCCACACGTAGGATTTGCGACCTGACTGAGCATTACACTGTCCGGAGTTCACTTCCTTCCTTGCTTACTCTGACAACAATAGCACCTGATATTTACAGCATTTTATACTTGTGACATTGTGAAATGTTTTGTTTTATTTTAAAGATGGGAGAAGAAGAAAGTATTTTGTCTAATCACATAACCTGAAAAAGGATACATGTCATTTCATACCAAATCTAGCCATTGAGTTTTTTCATACCACTTCAAAAATACAGCCTTTGAGGAATCAGAAAGAAACAATAAAATTTGGAGCTCAACTATACATGGTTCAGAATTTCATTAATTTTCTAACAAATTTCTCAGTGACAGACTAAGATATCAATGAAAGTATTCTTGAGATTGGTTGTTAGGTGATGGTGGCTATTTCTATGTTGGACTGTCAACATGTCCAATTAGGGATGAAGGTTGGCTGACTTTTTATTCTTTTTTTCAGTCTTTTCTGGAGTAGATTTATGATTTTTTTTTTATTTATGATTTTTGAATCTTATACCTTCCCACTGTGTACTGATGGGAAACACCCATTTTCTTTTTGGCTGTATGTGCAGAGAGAAACACAGTTGAATGGCCTCTCAAAGCATCTAAAATTTGGCATGAATTTTCACACAGATTTTGTTTTGTAGGCAGAGTGCCCAGTTTCATTTACATTTTTTGTTTATTATTTGTTTAGCATTCCAAATGCTCTTTAGCCTGCTGCTTTCTGAATATGATTGCATTTGGCTGCTATTCTGTAAAATGGACAATGTCATTTAAAGACAGGGAATAGATCTATATTGGCAAGGGATAAAATTTGTAATTTTAAGCCTTTTATGTTGTGTTGTTTATTTGTTCACAAGAACATTTTATTCCTACCCTGAGGGAAGGAGGCTTTCTGAGGTCTTTACATGGCTGTCTTGAAAATACCTAGGAAGAACAAAAATATGGGAATAAAAAGAAACATTGGATCTCTGAACAAGAAACAATATGCCAGTTATTTACCAGGTTTTATTTCAAGTAATTTTTAAATAATTTGTTGGTAGTGGAATTTGGGGCATGTGGTTAACATTCAACTAACATACGTCATGTAATAATGGGTGTAAAGTATTATTTGTGTGTGTGTGTGTGTGTGTGCGCGCGCCAGAGAAACAAAGGGTGTGCATGTATTTTTCTTATTCTTTCCATGGATGAACATAAATTACCAAAATAAAATGAGGTATTCAGTCTTCACTTAATAGGGAAAAGATCATAAAACAATCCCACTTAGAAGAAGGTACCCCTCTACTATCATATAACACTGAAAGGAGGTACATTTCTCTGGTGATTTGTTTCAATTAAATCTTACAAAATGTTATCTCTCTAATTATGGCACTGTGAGATACTACTACAGATGTCAAGATGAATAGAAATTTAATCAATAAAAAAGGAGAAAGGAATTGAAAATCACAGTAATCTACCTCTAACAATAAATGAACTTTTATTTAAGCAAGACACACCAAGAAATAAAAGGTGTCTTGTGTTTGTGTAGGAAAATGGGGACTGAAAAGATGGCAGTGATGGATGAAACTGATAAGGTAGGCAAAGACAAGATAACATTATATGTTATTCAAAAGAATTCAGAATTTTTCTGGCCCATTCCATGTAGAAATATGATGAATTGAATGTTTGTGTCTTTTCCAAATTCATTTCTTGAAACCCAGCCCCAAGGAGGTGGGGCTTTTGGGTGGTAATTAAAATTAGATGAGTTCATGAGGTTGGAATCCTTGTGAGTGGGATTAATGCATTTCAATGAGTCACGAGAGAGGCAGAGATTAGTTCTAAAAAGTGGTGGGAATGTAAATTAATGGAACCATTATGGAAGAAAGTATGGTGGTTCCTCAAAAAATTAAGAATAAAATTACCATATGACCCAGCAATCCCTCTACTGGGTGTATACCACAAAACTTGAAAACATGGGTACGTAAAGACACATGCACCACCATGTTTATCACAGCATTGCTCATGGTGGCCAAGACATGGAAACAACCAAAGAGCCCTTCAATAGAGGATTGGATAAAGAAGATGTGGTACATATATACAATGGAATACTACTCAGCCATAAGAAATGATGACATAGTATCATTTTTGACAACATGGATGAACCTTGACAACATTTTACTGAGTGAAATAAGTAAATCAGAAATAGTCAAGAACTGTACAATTCCATACATAGGTGGGGCACAAAATTGAGATTCATGGACATAGATAAAAGTGCAGTGGTTACCAAGGGGAAGGGAAGAGAAGAGAGGAAGGGGGGTGGGAAGAAGGGGAGGGGATTAAAGAGAAACAAAATATGGGATGACAGAAGATGATCTGACTTTGGGTGATGGGTATACAGCATAATCAACTGTTTAAATGATGTGGAGATGTTTTCTCTAAATCTATGTACTCTGATTGACCAATGTCACCCTGTTAAATTTAATTGTCTAAATAAATTAAATTAATTAATTTAAAAAAAGTGGAAGCAATTTTGGAACTGGATAATGAGTAGAGGTTGGAAGAGTTTTGAGTTGTGTGCTAGAAAAAACCTGCATTGCCATAAACAGGCCTTGAAAGGCAGTTCTGGTGAGAGCTCAGAAAGATAAGAGGAAAGCCTTTCTCTTAGAGAATACCTAAGTACTCCCAAAGAGAATGTTGAGAGAAATAAAGAAGGCAAAGGCCATTTTAATGTGATCTCAGATGGAAAAGAGGAACACATTCTTGGAAGCTGGAGGAAAAGAGATCCTTGTTGGAATATGACAAAGGATTTCTCTGCTTGCGTATGTGTTCTAATATTCTGTGGAAGGTGGAATCAGTAAGGGATGAAATTGGATAATAGTTGAGGACATTTCTAAGCAAAATGTTGAAGGTGAATCTTGGCTTCTGACTGTTTATGGTAAAATGCAAGAAGAGAAAAATGACTTGAAGATAAATTTGTTAAGCAAAAGTAGAACTAAAATTGGAAAACTAATCAAGCTGCCCTTATTGCAAAAAATAAGTCCTGTTCAGAAGAGAATACAAAAGATCTGACGAAGCATCAATTTGATAAGTATATTAGTATATATATCTGAACCAGGAACTCAATCAGCCACCCCAGCAGGAAACTGCCAGTTTGAACTAAAAAGGAAAGAGACAGGAAGGAATGAAGGAAGGCAGTCAGACATTTTGGATTCTACAGGACAGGATCATAGAGCTACTTGGCTTTGAACTTGTGTTATCTTCAAGACAAGAAAAGATGCAAAGGACCCTAAAGGATGCAAAGAGAGACAAATATACAGTGATAGAAAATATTTTGACTTTAGGTGATAGGTCTACAACATAATCAACAGTTCAAATACCATAGAAATGTTTATCTGAAACCTATGTACTCTTACCCTGGGGAACAAAATTTTTGTTGCATCCACAAAAACACTTTTTCTTACCTAATTTGAGTGTGCTAATCTCAAATCTGACACTAGTTTTTCTCTGTAAACTACAGGGTTTTTTTTTAATTCAAGACTTTAGGTTTTCATCTTATTGTAAAATTTTCAACATTTAGTTTAACATAATCAAGTAGAATGTCTTCTTGGGCATCATCTTAGTGAAAATATAATCATTTATATAATGCAGTAATACCCTAATACACTAAAAGATATGATTGCATCAGAATTTCTCTACAATTTCAAAATTGAACATATTAAAACACTTATTTTAATCATAAAATTTGTGCAAAACTTATTTAAATTCTATTCAGGTAAAAATTTGTGTTTGTAGTTCTTGCATTTGTGTACTTGTTGAGGACAATCTTGTTTGATGCTCCAGCAGTAGTCTGCCATCATATTTCTGTCCCATTGCCCCTGATAACACTCTTCCTACATCTTCAGATCTTGATGAAAGCATTCTTCCTGCTCATCACTAACAGCTCCAAGATTTTTGGAAAACTTATCAAGGTGACTGTTCAGGAAGTGAATCTTAATGCTCATGTTACATCCAATGTTGCAGAAAGCCAACAACATTCTTTAAACCAGAAGTTCCTAGTTTTCTGCTTTTTTGTTGCCAAGGAAGTTTTTGGAACTGCCACAAAAGACTGCCATGCTGCTTTCTCCTCCTTATTCATCTTCCTGACAAATTCTTTGTCACATTTGAGGGTTCGAATTTGAGGTCCACTGAATACACCTCCTTTTATCTTCTCCAAAGACAAGGCAGGAAAAGCAGAAATAACATGTTGAAAGCATTCCCTTTCTCTATTCAAAGCCTGCACAGACTGCTTGATTATGCCAAGTTTGATGTGAAGTGGGGGGAAAATGATCCTGTCTCAATTAACTACAGGTTCATTCACAATATTTTGCATCCCTACTTCCAGAGCTTCACGTTTCGGCCACTCCTTCTGTGTCCAGTGTTTCTCCTGAGCTCGGCTGTCCCACAAACACGGAGAGCAAGGATACTTCGTGAAATGTTTCTGTTGTTCTAGCAGGAAATTTACCATTGTAATATCCACACAAGTGATCCAGTTATGATTCTCATACTTCAGTAAGTCGAGGACAATTTTTATGTCATTATAATCTTCTCACAGATGAGTTGAATAACCAATTGGAACCGCTGCATAAACATTACTGTTGTGTAGAAGAACACATTTCAGACTTTGTTTAGAGCTGTCAAGAAATAGCCGTCACTCTGTTGGACTATAAGTGGTAACACCTAGCTGGCTGAGAAAACTACTGATAACATGACAATAAACAAAGTGTCTGTCTTCAGAAAAAGACTCCACAAAAATTTGTTCATGCTTTCTAAAATGGGAATATTAGGATATGCGATCATATGCCGATTTTTCTTGCTAATGCCATTTGTATGGATCAGACAGAAATAAAAGTCACTGCTGTGGTCCTTAGGTTCACCCCACACCATGGGAATATCAAAAGGCATTCCTTTGCCTTTTCCTTTTGTCCAGTCATGAAGCATTTCCTCACAATTATGACACACAATATGAGGAGCCCAATTCTTGTATTGATCACCAAGGGGAACTTGAAAATAGGCAATATATGCATGTATCACAAATGATGAAATATTGTGCCTTTGATGTTGAAATGTGGAACAGCCACATATAAAACAGAGGGTGTCAGGACTATTCTTACATTTATGCCTACTCGAAGAAACCATGATTCAATCTTAAAACAAAATAAGAGGGTGTTTTTATCATACATTAATATTTTTTTTACATTTAAAAACAACTAAAATTATGTAAAATTGATGTTTGTAAAACATTAATTTCCTTGTGGTTATGTTCAATCCAAGAATTGTTGCCTTTTAACTCCAATATAAAAACCAATGCATGCCATTAACTGTAAAAAAGTAAATTAAAATTGCATAAAAACTAGTGCATGCACCATAAAACAAATTTTAGATTTGGAATCAGTGATGCAGAAATATAAAGTTCTAAAACCTCATGCAACAGAAATGAAAAAATATTGTTCCCCAGTGTTATTGATCAATGTCATCTTGTTAAATTTAATTTTCTAAATAAAATTAAAGAAAAAAGACAGGGATAACCACTGTGAAATCTTTTATTCACACACATACCATGTATTTTCATTTCTGGTTTCTCTTCTCTCCCCCTAACTCCACTGTCTGTGAAATAATGAATGAGAATAGTAAGAAAACCACCCCAATCTTGTTATTATCTGCAGCAAAGTTTGTATGGTAGCTTGTTTAACAGCTTTAATTTAGATATAGGTGTAATTGGCTTCTTTTATTCAACAAGATTTCAAATTCCTGGATTCTTAGTTTATTTAGACTATAGACTACAGGCAGTATTTTTCTTAACAAAATTGTATTACCTTTTGTCTCTGCTTACAAACTAGTTCAGTACAACAAAAATTTACTGCAGAAATTTTTTATTGAAACTATGGATAAGAAACCAATATACAACATTTTACTTTCTTCCACTTACTTACGTAAGGCTACAGTCTTGTTTGGCACTTGATCTGACTTCCACAATACAGTAGGCAATATTTTGAACAAAGGTTTTACCACTTCTTAACAATAGTTACCAGATTTCCAAACTCCAATAAGTAGGTCATCTCTGCTTTCACCTAGTCAATGCTACATTTTAGATTATATAGTTTGATTAATTCTCTGTTAGCTTTCAGATTTAGGTATTTAATATACTTAATAAACAAATACATAAATAATTTCCATGTCAAAGATATATTTAAAATAATATGTACATTGTATTTCAAATTAGAAAAATATTAAAATTGAATAACTGATAAACATGGAAAAAATTGGTACTCTCATATGTGCCTGTTGGTAAGACCATGCTTTAATTTAGTAGGGCAATATAAATCAAGACTCATAATTAATATGTTTTAATAGTGTAGTAAAACTCATGAAAAAAACTTTTGAGAAATAATAAAATAAAAATGATGTGAATGATTTCTTTCATATTGTTGCCAAAAATAAAAAGCTACTTGTATATTACAATAAAGACAAATGGATGAGAAAATTGACACATCTACTCAATAAAACATTATGTAACTATTAAAATAATTATGAAGACTGTTGTTACATAAAAATGTACTCATATTTAATGTTAAAAGTGACATAATGATTGCAAGCAGGTGAAATAATATGTGAAAAATTATTAGATAGGAATATAACAAATTAATTATAGCTGTTTTGTTGGATGGTGAGATCATATTGTTCTAAAATATCTAATTTTTTGTCCAGAAAAAATACCTAATGCTTTATGGCATTGAACTGACATGACTTAACTTTAAAACATAATAAAGTGCCTATCTTATTAAGTAGATTAAAAGGGGCAAACGGCTGTATTATGGTGCGCAAAATCAGATGTAACGTTCTATTCTGTTTGTTTGGGGCTTTATGCTACTTGTAGAATAGCTGCTTCATTCTTTTATTCTTTAATTATTTTCTACAATTTATTTGTTTAAACTCTTACACAGACTGTCAATAATTAATTTCACAAAGAAATTATCAAGATACTTTTTAGGAAATTTCCTCTGGAATTGTTCAGAACACAGTTTAAAATTATGTTTCTGTAAAGCTATACACAAGCATTCCACAATGTTATTGTAACTTTGTCTAATATGATTTTCCATTTTCTATTCTTGTTTTTTATTTTGCTTACACTGGGCTGCTTCCATTTCCTTAATTCTCCCTATTGATACCTGGGGTATTTAAAATACTTTTATTTAGCCGGTTATAAAATGGCTTTCTATGAGTAATGGAGAATATTAATATAAATTTTCTAGGTAGAGGAGCAAAAATAGAATAGATTTTTTAAAAAGGCATGTTTAATACACTCATATTAATAAATTCCTCCAGTTTTGGGATCCTGTTACATAAGTTTACTTAGGTCCACAGTCTTTATTTTTCTCCAGGGACCTCTGGAATATGCTACACAAGTCTATTATTGTCTGTTTTAATGCTTTAATAAAAATACTGATTGTAATTTTTTATGATGAAGTTTATATGCCATATATTGTTTCCTACTTTTGCATGTGTCTCGTGATAATATTTTTCCTTTGAAAAATTATATTATCTTTCTGAGAGAAGAATGCTTTTAGAAATTTTCAGGATCGATATTGTATTATTTTCTAATAAATAGCTTGGTAGCTTCTGCAGTAATAGCTGTAATATTTGAGTTCACTCACCATTATCTCTTCTCTATGTTATATCTTATTACTTTTCATTTGTCTTTTCTTCTACAACCTGGAGGAGATTTTCAAGTTTGTCTTCTACCTAGTGACTTTCAGTGTTACTTAGTTTTTTAGTTACTTTGTTTTATTTTAAAATATTTCTCCACTCCATTTACACCTTTCACATCTATATTCTGTTATATTTGACCTTTTCATTTATACCTGCTTTTGCAATGATTCCTGCTACTGGTTCGAGGTTTTTCTCTATATTAGCATGGAAAATTCCTAAAATTTTCATCTGGTTTTGTAAACATTGATATTCCTCTGAATCTTGAGAATATTGGCCCTTTTTACTTCTTGTGTAGTAATTTTGCATTATCATCATGTGTGGTTATTTAAAGCCTCATCCTTATATAACATGACATAGGCAGAAAACTAAAGTTGGTGATTTGATCTGTTTATTTGGTTCATATGGACAATTTTATATCAGTTAGGTGATTGTCATGACTACTTAGGTAAATTGCCTGTTAATATCAATAGAGCCAAAACCCCCCAAACATTGTCTAATTCTAATCTGAGAGACAGACATAGGGACATCTTATAATTCCTTAGCTTGTTACTTTGACGTGAAACTAAAGGAGAATGTTATATTTAAAAAAAAACAAAACTTCTCCCATTTAAAATATTTCTACATTTTTTCCTGCATCTGCTCCATCTGCATAATTTTCATGTGGGAATGCTACTTCTAGAGTTGCAATATGACATCACCAATGTTCTTCCTTCCTACCTGTGTACTTGCAATAACCTCACTTTTCTTCACCAAACCCCCAACTTGATCTCTACCACATGCTTTTTATCAAGTATGTTTGGAATTTTAAGTCCTTAAATAGATACGGCAGAAAAAGGAAAAGTGGGAGAAACATAGCTCTCAAGAACTAGCACCCAGTAAGTTGAAAGTTAGTAGCTCATTTTCCTAGGTTAGCATATCATCATTTTTCTATATTCAACAAATATCTCTTAAGCTCTTGTATATGTCATGCACTGAAGAAGTTGGTAGAAATAGAGTGGTGACAAAAGAACAAACAAGTAAAAAATGAACCTCACATTCTAGTAGGGTAATAAACATGAATAACCATGAGCTTTTTTAAAATTTATTTTTCTAGATATTTCTTTTATTTTTAATTATAATTTGTGGTAAATATGATGAAGGGAAAGCATAGAATACCATTAAACAATTGATCATGATATTGATTAGTGGCTGAGAGAATAGTTTTCTGGTAAATAACATTTAAACTGAGGACTAAAGAGTGAGAAATGACTAACCATGTGGTGTGTGAGTATGTGACTATTGGGCGAGAGCCAGGAAGCTGAGCAGCCAGAGGGGACACAGCCTGCTAAATGCCCTGAGCCAGGAAAGAACTTGGCACAAATCATGTGTCTGAGGAAGGTGTGAAGAAGGTATGAAGCATGATTCTCCCTACAAGTGAACTTGATACACAGATATCACCATACTTTTTATTACAGTTTTATTTTGTTAATTCTGTTTCAAAAGGGAGATTATAGGTTTTCTTTAAATTTATTATGAGTTTCAGTCTTTAACAGTATATTTATAAGTGGTTCTTTTTTGTTTGTTTGTTTTTTGTTCTTTTGGCAGGTGGCAGAATTTGCTTCAGGATTTACTAACTAGCTGATACTTTAAGAAGAATTAATCAGGCAGGCAAGCATTCCCAAAGCATGGTGGTAACAGGATCACAATCCTGACCACTACAATTGTTAAGTTGCCTTGGCCCCTCTCCTGGATTTGATCAGTATGCTTTACCACATATGCAAAAGTAAAGTAAGATTAACATGGGACCAAATTGCAGGTCTTTAACCTCATCAGAAGTATCAGATGACAGATGGAACAGGTGAAGGATCACTCTGCCTTAAGGAGCAGTACGACCCTCATCCAGTTTTATACATTTACATGAAAGAGTGCAGCTATACTCTAAGGGATGATGGTGGAAAATCCTGTGCTCAAATGAAATCAGGGAGGTGATGGGAATCAGCTTTGCAGCTGTCTTCCACAACACTGGGATGCGAAACAGCCTTGTGACTCTTCTATAAGAAGTTTACCAATCCTTGCCCCACAAGGAGTCCTAGGGCTCCTAACCAGGATGTGGATTAGACTGTAGCCAAGGTTGGCCCCAGGGCTTACATGCAGGTATGTGAGATCACAGGGACATCCTGGCAGAGCCACTTCCCTACAGAATCCCCTATCTATTCTTAATACTGTTCTAAAGTATATCCTGCCTGACCTGCAGTGGCACAGCGGGTAAAAGCTTTGACCTGGAACACTGAGGTTGGCAGTTCAAAACCCTGGGCTTGCCTGGTCAAGGCACATATGGGAGTTGATGCTTCCTGCTCCCCCCCTTCTCTCTCACTCTCCCTCTCCTCTCTCTAAAAAATGAATAAAGTCTAAAAAAATAAAATAAAAATTTAAAGTATATCCCATGTCTTTTAGAATTTTCAAAACAAATGACATAGTAAAATTGTGCAAATTAATATATCAGGCTGAAATGCCAAATCTCTAAATACATACATATGTACATATATTATATATCATTTTTAAAGTGGCTGTATTTTTTCCCTAAGTCTTGCTTATTTCAGATAAAAGTGGGAAAACTGGCCATCAGGTTACTATCTAAAGGGATGGGGTCCTCTTGTAGTTTCTCAGCTCTATTCTTGACATATAATGTGTCCAAAATGCCATATGATGGGTGAGTGTGGCCTGTGGTAAATGTTATGGCTAGAAATAAAGGCAAAAACAAGTCAATTTTAGGTCTTATATAACTGTGTAACAATTTAAATTTTTTTATATTTTACCTTTAGGGTGACTTTAGAAATTAAAAAAGAGTTAAAATATATATTTGCAGCAAGTAGTATAGATGTAACATAGCATCCTCACCCCCTCCCACACACCAAAGAAACAAAACCAATTCAAAATAGAACAAATACATCAAATAAATTCACAGTTTTTCAGATGGAAGTGGATAACCTTATTCTAAAATTTACATGAAAGTGTAAAAGACCAAATAGTTAAGATAATCTTGAAGAAGAAGAAAGGGTAGGAAGGTTTACTTTAATGAATATCAAGCTATATGTTATAAAGGTAAATAATTAAGAGAATGTTGGGTTAGTTGAAGAATAGACACAGAGATCAAAGCAACAAAACAAATAACCCAGAAAAAGATTCATATTGATATAGACACTTGGTTTATATAAAAGTGAGTACTTTAGAGAAATAAAGGAATGATCTATTCAATAAACAGTGTTGAATCAATCAGATAGCTCTTTTGTAGGGGGGATAACATTTACCTTATGTCTTATTGAAAAATATATTTCCAGATAGATTTTAAATTTTAAATATAAATTAAAATAAAAATAAAAGACTCTCTTCAAGATTATTGGTATAAAATAGTTTTTGAAATAAACATAAATATAATAATCATAATTTATTAAACTGAATACTTGAAAATTAAGTACTTTTTATCATAAGACAATTTGAGAGAGGAAAAATGCAGGCTACAAAGTGGGAGATGTATTTACATCAACTACAACTGAACTCTAAAATGATATAAAAGACTACTACGAATCAATAAGAAAAAGACAGACTAGACTTCCCAGAATGGGAAAAAGGCAAGAGACTTGAATAAGCACCTCACAAAAGAATCCCAAGGGCTAATATGTACGTATAAGAGTATTAATACCATCAAAGCTCTGGGTAGAAAAACAGAAGCCATATTATGTCTACTGGATATAAAAGATTTTAGTACAGGGAATTAGTAACTTCTACAAACATTTATAAAGCAGGGGTGCAAAGCTCAGAGAAGCTCCCACCATCTCTTTGTCTACATCAGTAAAGCAAGTTGCACTCAACAGCCCAGCACAATGCTGCTGACGATTCCAGTTAATCCGGTCTACCAGTTAATGTGGCTACTGCACTCTCTGATATGACCTTTTCTTTTCTTTTTCCCTTCTCTCAGAATTCAATCCAGAATCAAAAAGACAGAATGTTTTAATAAATGCAACCTCTGTCTTCTCTTCTGTGATGCTGAAAATATCTTGGCTGTGATACCAAGATGACTACAGATAATTTAGAATAATGTCTAACCTCATTGGTAATCAAGAAAATGAAAAGTAAACCTGCAAATTGGTTCACTACAGGCTCACCAGATGGCTAGATATAAAATGATGGGCAATTTTAAGTGTTGGCAAGCATTGGAAGTGATAGCAATTCTCAGACATTGTGGGTACAATCAAATTAGAAAACCATTTGGAATTGGTACAATAACATTAGAAAACCATTTTGGCATTGTCTACAAAGTAGAACATGTCATATCATATGACTCATTTCACTCTTAATTGGAATGAGTTTTCACACACACACACACACACACACACACACACACACACACAAATGTATGAAAACATGTACAGAGGACCATGTCCAGTAATCTCCATAGCTATGTTATTTGTGATGGGCAGAAACTGGAAACAATTCCATTGTGCATAATAGTAGAATGGCTAAATTGTGGAATACTGAAACTATAGAATACTATATAGAATAAAATAAACTATAAATAAATACAGCAACAGGATGAATTTCGCAAATATATTTTGTAAAGTTGTAACAAAATGCTATGTTGTCTGAAAGAAGAAAAATGCACATATTCTATTGTTTCAGTCATAATAATGTTTAAAGCAGACCAGGGTAAGCCACTGTGAAATCTAAACAAATGGGAGGAATACTTCTTATTACATAAAATAATGTTTTTTGGAAAAATTATTCATATTGTAATAATTTATTGAGTTGTACAATTATATTCTGATTGACCTTCATGCTTTATACATCATAACAAAAATATAACAAAAATTTAATATTTAAACAAATCAACAAACAAAACATAAAATTAGAAAATAATATCCCTAGCAGAAATCAAATAAGGGAAGGGTATAATTTAATATCATTTTCCAAATGTAATAGAAAGAAAAAAACACAGAATGCTCTCACTTGACTTAGTACAATTCCAAAAAACAACCACGTACCACCCCTGAATATGATATCAGAAAACTGGAAAATTCAGAGAATTTTTCTTTATATTTTACCACTTTAAAAATTTTTATTTATTAATTTTATATATAGAGAAGAAAGACAGAGAGAGAAACACATCTATTTGTTGTTCCATTTATTTATGTATTCATTGGTTAACTCCTGTATGTGCCCTAATTTAGGAACCACAGTTTAACATATCAGGATGACACTCTAACCAACTGAGATACTTGAGAAAGGTTTAATTCTACAACTTGAAGAGAAACGGACTCAGGGACAAAAAGGAAAATCAATGAAAAATACCTAGTGCAGAAATCCATAATTACCATTGTACCATATGTATATTGTACCATATGTACCACTGCTACATATCAGCAGGGACAGAGAACTATCACCAGGGCACAACAGTCTCTAGGGCTTCATTCTGAATTTAAGGAAAGGAAGAGAATACATAAAAAAATCAATTAATGACCTAAAGAGAAGCTTGAAGCCCTAAAAAGAAAAAACCCCAAAACAAATATCTTCTGAATAATAATTGGTGCTCTTTAAGCAGAAAACCTCTAAAGTAAAATGTAGTTGAAGAAATGATAAAAAAAAATTCTTTAATAAAACGGCTGAGTTTTTTCTTACAAGTCTGTATAAAAAAATGAAAGTATAAAGATGTATTTTGGCTAAGTTATTGAACCTCAAAGATAAAGATTTCTTTTAATCATGAAAGTGGAAAAAGCAAGTGACCAAACAAAAAGGAGAGACCAGGCTGCTCTCTAACATCTTCCCAGCAGTGGTCAGTATCAGAAGAGAACAGACCATGTGTACCAAGTCTTAAAGGAAATACTATTATGTCCAGCCATTTTCCCATTCAACAAGCAAGCATTTTCAAATATGTTAAAAACTAAGGGAATATGGTACTTATGACCCCTTTTTAAAAGAAAGCCCAATGAACGATTGATGATTACATTCTACAAATCAGAAGATGGTTAGAAAATTAGTAGCAAAAAGAGCAAACTCAGCCCTAAAAGCAGGAAACAGAAATGCCAGGTCTACAGCTTTCTGGCAGGATAAATAAAAATCAATAATTGTTTACCAAGTTATGAGACAAGTTTCCCAAGTTTGCAGCAATTCAAGAATACAGATCTTCTGACCTGTTCTTGTGAGAAGAAATGAATCTTATTGCTGAAACCTGTGACAGGCAGAATTCTAAGATGGCGCCCTCAGATTCCCAGCCTTGGCTATATACATGCCTGCTCCCAGCTGCTCAAATATACATCAATCTAGGTAGTGCCAGGAAGAGTTTCTGCATACATAATTAAAGTTCCAGATCAGTTGATCTCTAGACAGAGAGATTATCCAGGTGGGCCAATCTAATCACACGAACCTTTAAAAACAGAGAATTTTTTTCAAACTACAGTGGTACTTTGAGATAGGAATTTAATTCGTTCTGTAACTGAGCTCGTAAGTCAGTCAACTCATATATCAAACTGCCCATTCTGGACCCGTTGCACCAACGCGCCAACTAGCGGCAGCTTCCTGAATCATGACTTGTATCTCGGAATTTTGCTCGGATCTCAAACAAAAATACGGATCAAGTCGAAGCTCATATTTTTAAAAAAAAATTGTATGTTGGTCTGTTTGTTTCTCAAGGTACCACTGTAGTTGCAGAATAAAAAGTCAGAGATTTGTAGATGAGAAAATTGGTTGCAGTGTTGCTGACTTGAAGATGGAGAGTCGTGTGGCAGGGACAGAGAGCAGCCTATAGTTGCTGTGAGCAGCCCCAGCTAACATTCACCAAGTAAACAGGAATCTAAGTCCTGCAGCTGTACATGTCTGAATTCTGACAATGATTAGGGTTCCTTGGAAGCAGATTTTTTTCTCAAGAGCTATCAGATGAGAATTCAGCCTGTCCAATACCTTTATTCTATAGAGCCTGTGATATCCTGGACACAGAAACCAGTCATGCTGTGCCAGTATTCTGACCTATTTAAATGCTGTTGTGAAGGTCCTGGCCCACTGGTTCAGTGAATAGAGCATCGGCCCAATGTATGGACTTCCCAGGTTCGATTCCTAGTCAGGGCACACAAGAGAAGCAACCATCTGCTTCTCTTCCCCTTCCTCTCTCCCTTCTCTCCCTATTACCTTCCCACAACCAGTGGCTTGATTGGTCCGAGTACCAGCCCAGGGTGCTGAGGATAGCTTGGTTGATTCAAACATTGGCCCCAGATGGGGGTTGCCAGGTGGATCCTGGTCAGGACTCATGTGGGGGTCTGTCTCACTGTCTCCCCTCCTCTCACTTTAAACAAACAAACAAACAAATAAATGGTGCTGTGATAAGCAACTACATTCTAGGTGATTTGTTATGTGACAGTAGAAAACAAATACATATAAAATTTAACCATACAATTATCAATCACAATAAAGAGCTCAGGAACATAGAAACAATAGTTAGAAGGTTAGTACAATTAGAAGGTTGGTCAGTGAATTTATATAAACAGAAATGAGATAAATAACAAATGACAAAAAGTACAAGGATCATTTACTCATTTTTTTTTCCTTCAAACACATATTGAGTACCTATCTAACAGCTACTTTTCTAGGCACTGACATAAACATAGGAACAAAGTAGATATATTTCCCTCCCTGCCTTTGTGAAGTCTACAATGGTGGGGGGTGGGGAGCAGACAAAAAACAAAATAAATAAGTAAAATGTATAAAATGTTAGAGTATGATATGTGCTATGGAGAACAGAAGCCAGGGAAGGCGGATAGAAAGTTTGATGGGAGGGTTGCTAATTTAAACAAGGTGGTCAAGGGAGACCACTGAGAAGGTGGTATCTAAGTACAGGGTGTCCTTGGGTTATGACACAGTTCCATTCCTACAACAGTGATATAACCTGATTTTTGTTGTAAGTCACAACACACTCTAACTTAAATCACTTACCTATTCTGACACAGTTGTGAAATCATAATCTAGAACATAAAAACACAGCCAAGCCACAGGAAAAGGACATAAATATATTATAGTGTACACTGTACTTTAGTAACAGAAAAAAATGACAAAATATGAGTGTAAAAATAAATTCTTACGGTTATTCCTGTGGTTGGCTCGCACACTGGAAGGGGCATTGCAAGGTGGGAGAGAGAGACCTATTGGGAGGAGGAAACTGGAGAGGCAGGAGAACCTTCAGAAGATGCTGGAGATACTGGGTCAGGTAGATCAGGATTGCCTGAGAAACATGCAGGAGATGCTGGAAATGATTCTACCTGTACTATAGGTGTTTCATCTTGAGAAGCAACTGATGTAGAAGGTGCAGGATCTGTTGCAGGCCTCTCTGCCTTCTTAAAAATTGTTTCAGGCTAGTTTGCAAGGTTTGTGTCTTCTCTTACAAAATCTGGCATCCATAATAGCTCTGTGGACCTTACTGAATCTGTCATTGCTGGGGTCCTCAGCCTGAAATTTTGCCAACCCATCCTCTATCATAGAAAAACCTTCTGCCAAACCCTTGGTAGTAAACCTTTTGGGTTCTTCCTCTTCAATCAGCTCTTCTCCTGCTGAATGAAATCCTCAGCAGATAGCTCCTCTCCATGTCTGTAACATCCTCAGCCTCCACCTCCAAATTAAGCTGTTTACCCATAGCAACAACCTTCTCTATTACAGCCTCCACTGACTCCTCAAAACCATGGAAGTCTTTATCTTTGATAATTGTTGCTACAGTAAGTGGCTAAGGCCTAGCTCATGGTCAATGTTTGTTGCTAATTTTTCTTTTTCTGATCTCTTCACAATGTCTAATTTTACTTTAATCGTGATGACTTTCTTCTTTGAAGCACTACCATCTGAAGACTCTGACTTTAACTTAGGAGCCATGATAAGGGCCAAAAAATCACAAAACAATGCAACACAAATGGAACACTTGCACTTTTAACAGTTCAAGATGGCATAGGTAAGCGTGCTGAAGAATGCCAACCTCCCTCACTCATACTGTGTATTCTTCCACTGCACACAACCAAAACTAGTTTGCTCATGTAGTCTGTGAGTATGACAATAACAGCGTAAGCCAATAAACACTTATGTCTCAATTTTTAAAAGTTTTTATGGGAGTGAGCACTGTAAACTCAAAACGCGCATGTCAAGACTGTTGGACAGCCTGCATGATGTGATGACAGGGAATGAGCCATGCAGAAATCTTAGAGCAAAGTGATTCCAGGCAGAGGAAACATCAAGCATTGAACCGTGAGCCAGGAGTTGCCTGGCACATCTGAGGAGGCCTATGTGGCTGGAGTGAATTTATAAGAGATGACCTGAGATGCATAAGAGGGCAAGATTTTGCAGGGCCTTGTAGGCTATTGGTAGGACTCTGAAGTGTATCCCTCAAAGGGTTGACATGACTACTTTTATAAAAGGATCATTCCGAGTGTAATTCTGAGAAGTGACTGAAGGGCACAAGGGTGAAGCAGGAAGATCCTTAGGAGGCTGTTGCAAAGATTTAGGTGAGAATGATGGAAACTTGCAGCAGAGTGGTGGTAGTGGAGGTGCTAGAAGATGGGCAGATTCTGGGTATGTTTAGAAGGTAGAGCCGACAGGTTCTGAATATGGAGTGAGAAAGTGTCATGAACTAGCAACTGGAAAATAAGAATTGACACTAACCAAAAATTGCCTGACCAGGCAATGGAACAGTGGATAGATCATTGGACTGGGACACAGAGGACCCAGGTTCAAAATCCTGAGGTCTTCAGTTTGAACATCAGCTCATCCGGCTTGAGCGTGGGGTCACTGACTTGAGTGTGGGATGGTAGACATGACCTCATGTTTGCTGGTTTGAGCTCAAGGTCACTGGCTTGAGCAAGGGGTCACTTGCTCTGCTGTGGTTCCCCCACCGCCATCAAGGCACATATGAGAAAGTAATCAATGAATAACTAAGGTGCTTCAATGAAGAATTGATGCTTCTCATCTCTCTCCTTTTACATCAGTCTGTCCCTCTCTCTAACTCTCTCTCTGTCTCTGTCAAAAAAAAAAAAAGAATTGGTACTAACCAAAAATGGATAAGACTATGGGAGAACCTGGAGAGCTGGGTGTTGAGCATATGAAGTTTGAGAGGCTCATTAGGAATCAAAACAGTCACAGAATAGAGTGTAAGTGGTATAAACCTTCATAACATAATAACAGGCAAAAATAAAATATCAAACAAATAAACAAACAAAAACCAAAACTGTGTAACAAATGTTCAGCTATGTGGACAAATAGGAAGTAGGTGGTAGGAGGATGAATTTGAATGTTCACACCCGCATCCTTATATTAGGCAGTTACTACTGCCTGCCACTGACATGTTTAGTTTAAAAAATAATAAAACATCTTTAAGTTTTTATGCCCTTTTAAAATTTAGTTTAGAAAGATATTTATGGTCATGGTGCCTTTTTTGATGGAGAAACAATTATCAAAACTTTAACAATTTATTTAGTTTCCATTCATTTAGTTTTTTCTTTTAAATTACAATAAAATGGGATGCATTAATTTTAAAAATTAAAAAAACAAGTACAGTTCCATTTTAATACCATTGTTTTGGTGTTTCACACTAGATATCTATACCTCTATGTTTATATATGAATAGAGAAAGTCTAAAATTAAGGTTGCTGAAATTTAACAATAACTATTTCTAGGTAATAGGTTTTTCTTTTTAATTTACTTTTATGCTAAGGAGTTTAGATAATTTTTAAATATGCAAAATGTATAATCAGATAAATATATATGAGTTACTATATTTAAAGGTAATAAACTTCAGATTATAAAAGTGTTTTATATTTCTTTTAAGTTAACAAAAATTGTACAACAGTAAGCAAAAATCTAAGAGTACCTCTGGGAAATTTATCTCCAAGCCTGACTCAGGACTAGGCGTGTCTATATTTACTGTGTCAGTGGTGGTAACCTTATAAACACCTGTCTGAGGTGATTCATCAGCCTTTTGTTTGAGAAAGTGAGAAGTGAATATAATCACTTTTGTGGATCAGTAGTTTATCCCATAAAAATAATGAGACTGAATTATTTATTAGCAGAATGTTTGCCACCAAAAGACATCCATAGGTAAGATATAAAATAACCAACCAGTTTGTCCATTTCATGATATCACTTAATCCAGTGTCTTTGCTTATTCCGACCTAGAAGAGCTGACTGAGTTGCTTCAGGTTTACTATTTTCTCTTTCTAAGGATTACCAAATAATCTGTGGCCTTTTGGTTATTAGAATACATATATTCTGCAGCCTAGAGCTGCAATGCCCAAGACAGTAGCCACTAGTTACGTTAGACTATTAAATTTAAATGTATTAAAATAAAATAAAATTTAAAATTCACTTTCTCCTTGTACTGGCCACATTTCAAGTGCTCAGTGGCTAGTGGCTACTATCTTGGATGGTGCAGATAAAGATCATATTCATCATCCCAGAGTGCTGTAAAGCAGCGATTTTCACAGAGTGTGCCACAAGTTTTTAAAAGATGAAATACCTGGCTATGTAGTCAGGGGCACTGACCTCTTTTCCCTTAGATTGTCAAGTGAAAAAAAGAAATGACAACAGCAACACAACAATAGCCATCCAGTGTGAATGAATCAAAATTATACCTATTATTTTTGTCAGATTAGCAACAAATATGGAGAATATCCCCTAATTTTTGTGAACAGTATATTTTTTGGTGTGCTGCAGACTTCGGTAATTAGTTTATGTGTACCATGAGATGAAAACAGTTAGTGTTGGTCTGGAGTTAGTTGACGCCATTAAGAAAGATTTTTTGTTTAATTATTCTCTAAAATATTTTCTCTGTGTTTATTTCTAGGTTACTTTTTGAAAAATGCCATTTCAAAGAAAAACAAAACATGTTATACAATATCCAGTGATTTAAATTAGTTTAAAAATTAAGAACAAAATAGAAAAGATAAATAAATTCTAGTAGAAGTTAAAGTTGGCTTTCAAATGACAATGTCACTGTAGACAGAGCTCCAGTTTCAAGGTTAACATGAATCTGGAATAATTTTCAAATCTTAGTCTTTCAATAAACAAGTATCAACCATAAATTTAATTTATAGGTTTAGTCACAAAGAACCATGTAATTTACCATGCAGAATAAACACAAAATCTTTTTCATTAACTGTACTTAAGATTTCTTTTGAGACATTTTACAAAGCTTCCAAGAATATTTACTGGAGATGATGGAAATTTGTTCTCAGGTGGATTGGCTTAACTTTCCTACTGGGAATGTACGTGGTACCTACATCAACCACATTTAGGGTATGGGGGGGTGACTTTTTCTTTGGACAAACTTTTCATGTCAACAACCCAGTATCTGAGCTCATAATGGCATTCTGACAACTAATCTCATAGATTAGTTTAAAATATCTCTCGCTTATGAAGCAAAATGTCAGGGCCCTTGATATTAGAGTTTACTTAATCTAATTTCTTCTGCCTAAGAGTAAAAACATTCTTTTCACAACTGGGGAAAAGCATTTGTATTAATGAGTTACTCTGTTGACACCCGTTTAATTACGCAGATAATGCTTTCTTTTCATTTAGGTATTCTTTTATATTTAGTAAATTAATTCCTTAGATGTATTTACAAATATATTTCTGTCATATTTCACTCTTGAGCATAAAAATATAAGTGAAATAAATCGACTAAGGTATAATTAAATCCTTTTTGTTTTGTAAATCACTTTTTGACTCAGAGTTCTCAGTGTTCTTGACTCTTTGGGCTATAATGGGTGTAATTAATGGAATACCTTTTAGTCATATGTTTTCTTCTAAGCCGCTGATACTCATTCAGCAAAATGTGCTATTTGCCATCATTTCTTCAATGACAAGTATAAATTTCATTAATATAAAATTTATGCATTGCTGCTACTTTCTAGTCTTTTTGCATACACATTTTTAAATAAATACCTATTTATGTAAAATCAAATGTTTTAAATGTAATTAAACTAAACGTGTATGGTTTCAGCCACACTTATTATTTAACTGTAGTGAGGTCAATATTGACATCATGACCAAGTTCTCGCCTACTTAGACAAGGTCATCTATTTTAAATATGTATGTCTCCTTCCTACTATAATTGTGAGACTTCATTTCAGAAATTATAAATTGTGGAAAAATGCACAGTTTGGAAATTATTAAATGATTATTTCTTCATAGACATTGAGTAAAGTCTTAGTTTCTATCATTTCTGAAACCTGATCATTCAAATTTTCCTTCATTTAGCATCTACTCTATGTTTAAGACACTTCATTTAGCATCTACTATATGTTTCTACATGCTTGAAATTGATTAGCTAATAGGATTTAATGACTCATTATATAAAGTAAATTCTGTGTGTGTGATAACTGTATAGATAAAATGTATAAGTATATATATACACACATATATATAGTTACTATATAAAAGTACATAGACAATTATATGTAGTAAAAATTTGAAAACTATCTGAAGATCTTTTAGTAAAAGTTAAGATTAAACCTTTTTTGGTACGTTAAAAGCTAAATTATATCCAGCTGCAGTGTTTAAAATTGCTTATATCAACTCAAGGACTCTACATAGTGCCCATCCTTAAGTGTAAGTTAATGGGTAGCCATTGCCCTGAGAAAAGTGTGGATATCAGTAGTTTCCACAGATGCCTCCAGGGGCCAGGAAGCCAGGTAGGATTTGACAATAGGAGTGATAGCAACCTAACTTCTTGCAGCGTGGTGATCTCCTTAGAAGAGGGAAGCTGTTTTCAACTGCAGCTAACTGTGGCTATAAAAACACATGTCCCACTGCTGACAGATCTATCATTTTTTCAAGAAAGCCTTAAATCCAATATTTGACATTAATTCAATTGACAATTTGTTAAAACAAACAATGAAGACTATATGCTGGCCAACTTTGAGGTTGGATAAGACCATAGAGGGTAAGATAAAAAAGTAAAAGGATGTTTTGTTTTGTTTTTGCCTTGGCCATCATTTTAATGTAGATGACCCTGTAAGGAGAAAAGATATTTACCAGATTCTGAATATGAAATTTCATTATCTGGTAGATTTCAAGAAGCTTCTTTATAAAAAGCTGGAACATGCCATAGCCTCTTTTTCTTTGCCTTTTTGTCCATTTTACTGCCTGAAATGCCCTTGGACCTTGAAGTCAGTGTTCACACCTTAGAAACATCAGACAGATAAACTGGAGGGAGCCTACGTTCTTGATAACTTTGTAGAAAAATTAACAAGCCAGCCCTTCTTTGCCAACCCACAGACTCTTCTAGGAGAGGGAATACATTATGTATTGTTTAAGTTAGTGTTTTTATTAAATTAGAAATTCATTCATAAATTTACTCTGAAAGCGCAAATAATTCTATATTTATCTTCACATCTGTTAAAACCTTTGAATCAACTTTCCAGAGATAATAACTAAAAATCCAACCAAATCTGGTAGATTCTTTAAATGATTAATGAGACAAGATATTTTAATGATTTTAAAAGGGTCTGCATTATAATATTCAAGTGTATCAACAGGATGCCTTGAGCTCATGAGAAGTAGATAGTTTCCATTACTCACTTCCCCACACTCCCCTGATTTTATGGGTCTACATTTTCAAAGCAAAATAGTTCATCTTTCAAAGTTTCTTTTCCAAATAGCAATTGCCAGATCAGTGGTTTAGTTTTTTTTAAGTGGCTGCATATTTAAATACATATTTGAAATTATAGAAACCTCATAGGAACTTTCTAGAATCTTTTTAGGTTCTTTAGAAGTGTCAGAAGACTCGAGTAAATAAAAGGAACCTAAGAAATGACTGATAAGATGACATTTTCCATAACAGATTCTAAAGAATCAATTGGAATGTCTCTACTATTCAGAAACCGAATCTGAAGAAGAGCCCAATGCAGTAGGTAGAAGCCCAAGGGACAAGCTGGAGATCAAAGAGCTTCCTGTGGCTATTCTGGGGACAGAAGTCTGAGGCTTCTCTTTGATTTTGGGTTTGCCCACCCACATAGCATGTAATGCTTTTCTACAATGGCCACCCAAACTGAGCTTTTCTGAGTACAGACAACAAGATATGTCATGGAAAGAAAAGTTCTAACCATCTTGGTTTTGCTTGCCTTAAAGAGTTGTCACTAGGAAAAACATTGTTACATTAATTAGAAGTAAAAAAAAAAAAAAAGGATTAAAGGGAAAGAAAGAAAACAAAACAAAACAAAACAAAAAAACCAAAACATATTTTTAGTAAAAAAAAATTTTTAGGACTCAGAAAGGTCACATTCTTTATTTGATCATTAATGAACCAATTTTGTGTAGTTCTGCAATAGCCTTGGGGCACCATTTCCATGGCTAAAAGTGCTTGATTATACTGAATAAACAAAGAAATAAATTTACTGTAAAGACTGAATGAGATTCTTTTCCCGGGGGTGGTTGCAAGAAAGACCGGAATGATTTTATTTTCAAAGTTCAAGATAATGAGAACAGTATTATAAAAATACAGTGTATTTTTTTTTCCTTGTTGCAATTGAAACACAGAAGTAGTTTGTCAGTTCAGATTTAGCACACAGTCTTTTAGGACCAAGCTGATATTTAGGGTCAGATGAAACTACTCTTGATAGGACATATATGAGATCCAATCAAATAATTAAAGGTAGAAATAATTTATTTCTTTTTGTTTAATATTGATATTGCAGAGGTTTAGGATGCCGCTTGAGGAAATTTCTTCAGTTGCAGTGTTTAATGATACAGAGAATATGAGCCAGTGATTATTTGTGCCAATTCTTTCTTATTTCAGTGAACAAAACCTAACACCCAGGAGTCAGGTAGCTAGCTCAGTATCACTAAATCTAGAACTCAAATCTATGGTTTAAGTCTCCTAGTACACTAGGTTTTGCAAAGAGCTACTGTATTTTCCAAGATTTTTCAAATATTACAATCCTCCTACAGCTGGATTGCTTAGAGTACTGTATTCCATTTCATAGTAGATTAACCATTTCTAAAGTATTCTACCTGTTTGCCCATAATATAAATCTTTTAAAAACAGGCATCTCTAACCTGACCAGGTGGTGGCACAGTGGATAGAGCGTTGAACTGGGATGCGGAGGACCCAGGTTCCAGACCCTGAGATCGCCAGCTTGAGCGCGGGCTCATCTGGTTTGAGCAAAGCTCACCAGCTTGGACTCAAGGTCGCTAGCTTGAGCAAGGGGTACTCAGTCTGCTGTAGCCCCTCCCCCAAGGTCAAGGCACATATGAAAAAGCAATCAATGAACAACTAAGGTGTCACAATGAAAAACTAATGATTGATGTTTCTCATCTCTCTCTATTTCTGTCTGCCTGTCCCTATCTATCCCTCTCTCTGACTCTCTCTCTGTCTCTGTAAAATAATAATAATAATAATAATAATAATAAATGAAAACAGGCATCTCTACTCAAATCAGAGAGCATCGTGAATATACAGAATCAATTGCACCTCCTATGTCAAAAATGCCAACAGTAAATATTTTCTGAAAGCAGTTTAACTCAGCAGTGAAAACAATCCCCTTGGGCATTGAAATGGTTTATTTTAGAAATCTGTCTCTTTACTTTTCTGAGTGCTGTAATTCTAGATGAGAGAGGCTGAATTTAATAAAATAATAAACTTGTATCTATAATACTTACTATTGTCTTGAACAATATTTTATTTTGACAATTTTAACGGGGTGACATTGATCAATTAGAGTACATAGATTCAGAGAAAACATCTCCAGATCATTTTGACAATTGATTATGTTGTATACCCATCACCCAAAGTCAAATTGTCCTCCATCACCTTTTATTTGGTTTTCTTTATGCCCCTCCCCTCCCCCACCCCCTCCTTCTTTTCCCTTCCCTTTCCCCTGGTAACCACAGCACTCTTGTCCAGGTCCATGAGTCTCAATTTTGTGCCCCACTTATGTATGGAATCATACAGTTCTTAGTTTTTTTCTGATTTACTTATTTCACTCAGTATAATGTTATTAAGCTCCATTCATGTTGTTGTTAATGATCCTATGTCATCATTTCTTATGGCTGAGTAGTACTTCATAGTATGTATGTACCATATCTTTAGCCAATCCTCTATCGAAGGGCTTTTTGGTTGTTTCCATCATGTCTTGGCTACTGTGTACAACGCTGCAAAGAACATGGGGCTGCATGTGTCTTTACATTCCAATGTTTTTTTGTTTTTTTTTGTTTTTACAGGGACAGAGAGAGAGTCAGAGAGAGGAATAGATAGGGACAGACAGACAGGAACGGAGAGAGATGAGAAGCATCAATCATTAGTTTTTCATTGCAACACCATAGTTGTTCATTGATTGCTTTCTCATATGTGCCTTGACCGTGGGTCTTCATGAGACCGAGTAGCCCCTTACTCGAGCCAGTGACCTTAGGTCCAAGCTGGTGAGCTTTTTGCTCAAGCCAGATGAGCTCGCGCTCAAGCTGGCGACCTCGGGGTCTGGAACCTGGGTCCTCAACATTCCAGTCCGATGCCCTATCCACTGCGCCATCTCCTGGTCAGGCTCATTTCAATGTTTTTTAGTTTGGGTGATATATACCCAGTAGAGGGATTGCTGGGTCATATGGTAATTCTATTCTTAATTTTTTGAGGAACCACCATACTTTCTTCCATAATGGTTGTACTACTTTACATTCCCACCAACAGTGGATGAGGGTTCACGTTCATGTTGAACGTGCTTTCCTTTACCCTTTCCTTCCTCCAAGCCCGCATCAATGTGGCCGAGCAAAACAAACCAAGCGCTATGCTTCCATGTTTATTTCCACCTTCCCTGTCTCCTGAAACCAAGATGCAGTCACTGCTTCTCCTTCTACCACCTTATGTACCTTTTTCTCCACAGCCTCTCCAACACTTGTTATTACTTGTCTTGTTGATAATAGCTAATGTAACAGGCATGAGATAATATCTCATTGTAGTTTTGATTTGCATTTCTCTAATAGCTAATGAAGATGAGCATCTTTTCATATATCTGTTGGCCATTTGTATTTCTTCCTGGGAGAAGTGTCTGTTCATGTCCTCTTCCCACTTTTTATTGGATTGTTTGCTTGTTTGTTGTTGAGTTTTGTGGGTTCTTTGTATATTTTGGATATTAGGCCCTTATGTGTGCTGTTGTTTGAAAATATCACTTCCCAATTAGTTGGCTATCTGTTTGTTCTGTTGTCAGTTTCTTTTGCTGTGCAGAAGCTTCTTAGTCTGATGTAGTCCCATTAATTTATCTTTGCCTTCACTTCCCTTGCCTTTGGAGTCAAATTCATAAAATGCTCTTTATTGCCAACGTCCATTAGCTTAGTACCTATGTTTTCTTCTATGTAATTTATTGTTTCAGGTCTTATATTTAGGTCTTTGATTCATTTTGAATTAATTTTTGTACAAGGGGACAAACTGTAGTCGAGTTTCATTCTTTCGCATGTGGCTCTCCAGTTTTCCCAGCACCATTTATTGAAGAGGCTTTTTTTTCTCCATTGTGTGTTTTTGACTCCTTTATCAAATATTATTTTACCATATATATGTGGTTTTATTTCTGGGCTCTCTATTCTGTTCCATTGGTCTGAGTGTCTATTTTCCTGCCAATACCATGCTGTTTTAATTATCATGGCTCTATAATATAATTTGAAGTAAAGTATTGGAATGCCCTGAGCTTCGTTCTTTTTCCTTAGGATTACTTTGGCTTTTGGGTTTTTTTATAGTTGAACAATATTTTAAATGTTCAAAGAATGTTTTAGATTCTTCTTCAGACCCCTTTTAATCATCTTTTTCTGAATGACAAACACTGTGTACTCTGTTACCTAGTTTCATCTAGTATATTTCAAAAGCTTTGTGTGATCACTAGAAACACGTTACATACAAGTGCTTCACTTTCTAACCTTTAAACTCCAGCTCTAGAGGATCTTTTTTTTTTTTTTTTCCAGGCTATTCCCTTCTTTGTTCAAATTATTTTGAGTTAGAGTATGTAAAGTTGTGACATTCTATTCATTACAGATAACATATGCATTTTAACTCTTTCCTATCACTTCTTAACCTATTGTTTCTCAAGCTGGGTCTGGTCAATGAACCTGATTCCCACAAGTTCTGAGAGTTCTCAGGGAGAATTTAAAACATTTTATCGTTTGATGATTGTCTTTGGATTATATCTTGAAAAATAACATAAGTATGTTCTGTATCTTATGAATGGCCATCTGATAGTTTAATATTATCCGTAAATTTAGACTTGGAGTTTGTGTTTACTTTTCTATTGGTGGCAAAACAGGCCAACAAGAAATAAGCAGACATGCACTTAATGGTAAATTATGAGATTGCACTAAGTGATGCCCAAATGTCAGCATTGCTTGCCAAAAGGTTCTATAGCAATTAGGATTGAGAAACAGTGGGAAAATTCAGTCATCTGGTTGGTACAGGGCTGTGAGCAACAAATTAATGTTGGCAGAACAATATCAATGATCATATTAAATCAACTTTAAATTTCAACATTCTGACCCTTGGAACTTTGTCTAAATTTTAAGTTTGCTTTAGTAAGAGTTATAAGTACAAGAGGTTTGTAACTACTTTCATATTGTATATATTTAGGTAACATGTTAATAAATAATTTTAGTCAATGTGGATAGCTTGTGATTGGTTGATTTGTTTGGTTTCAGCTGTTCTTTCCTCAAGTTTAAGGGAGACAAAGCCAAAAGAGATAACAATATAAAAATCTAATATCTATCAGACAGATGGTCCTTTTGGCACTTTTCAAATAACACACCAGCATTGTCTTCCCAATATTTGGCTTTGGAAATTGCAAATATGTAAGCAGCCATTCTGTCGCTGTTTCTAAGCACAACAGATTAAGAGGAGGGAATGTTAATGTACCGTGCTTTAAAATATCTGTATTACCATGTTCTCAAAAGGGATCTGAGATCTTATCATTTATAAACCACCAAAAAATTAGAGACACGTCTGAACAACCTGATTTATTTCTGCTTACCTGAGCAAGTCTTTTTAGTCTCATGAACACAAAAATTAGGGCATCAGGGAACATGCATATACTCCAGTACTTTTAGCCTTTTATCTCACCAATGAAATAAAAGTTGATTTTGCATCTCATTTGCATAATTGAACAACTTTTTTTGACTTGTCATTTGTTTTTCCGATGTTCTTGGTTAATAAAATATATCAGATGCTTCTTTTTTTATCACTTCATATTCATTTTGAAATATCTCCTAATTTTTGTGAGTAGTATATTATAGAATGTTACTTCAGCAGGCCTTAAGCTGTCCTCCAGATGTTTAGTTATTTTTTCTAGTCATGACTTTATATTGTGCACAGCATAAGTACTACATAAATGCTATAATTTTAAGTGTCAGTATTTAAAAGCACTCACAATCATTTCTGAACATCATTTGAAAGCATTGGTTAATTTCTAAGAAAGAAATAACTACACCCCAAATCAATAAATACCTAACTTTTTTTATTCTTCTACTTACCATGTCCATTTAAATTATTAGTTCTCTTCATTTGCCCTATTAGATCTGTCTAAGCCTGTCCACTTCCTCTGTTTCTCCACCATGAGAGGATTTTAGGCCACTGTCCTTTCTCATCTACATTATTGCTGCTGATCTCTCTTGGACCAAGTTCACTCACACCAACGCTGCTCATTTCTAAACCATTCTTTTACATTGTAGGCTGAAGTAGGACTAAAAGGCAAACTTTATCATTTCACCCTTTACTTGCCCTCTCATATGGTAAGATAAAGCTCAACTTTGTTGATGTGGCTCACAAGGTCCTCGCGATCCACTTCTATCACTCCAGCTTGGATCCTTCTACTCTAGGCACTGTCCTTTCAACTTCTCAATTTCACCTGGACTCTCTCAAATTGACCCCTTCACAGGGCTTCTCCATTTGACAGGCAAATTCTTCTTCTCATTGTTCCTTTTGTAATGCCCCGTTTCTCTTTTGTCTTTTTCCAGGTAGCACCTTAAACATCATTTCCTCTGAGAAGCTGCCCTTGGTTCCTGGACTGCTATTGCTAAATCCACTTTACTTCAATAGCATTTTGAACTCTATCATAGTACCTGATTATAATTTATTTTCAATCATTGATCTTTCTTGTTGATCAAGAATAATAAGCTTCATAAGTCTGTTGTGGGACCTATTTGTTAAATAGCCATAGGTCTTTGCCTCACAATGTTACTTCAGGACATAATTTAAAATGTAGCTTTATGCACCAAGAGGATTATTGGAATTTTAACTTAATTTATTTATTGAAGCATAATATGCATATTAGAAAGTACACAAGTCATAAATGGACAGCTTAATCAATTTTTACCTCAAAAGTTTATTCATACTCCCCGCCAATTACTACCTCCACCCGTATTCTCAAAGGTAATCAATATCCTGACTTCTAAAGCAATAGATTAGTTTTGAACTTTTAAATCTTAAATTTCTCTTTTGTTCCTAGCCTTTTCTTTCAGAAAATGCATACAAGAATCATTCTTGTTGCGTAGCAGCAGGAAGTTCGTATAAATAACTGTGTAATATTGCACTATATAAAAAATATCAGAGAATTTATCTAAGATACCATTGATGGACATTTGAGTTGATTCCAAATTTGATTTACATTAACAATGTTAACAGCAACACTGTGATACTTGATACCCACATGCTCATATTTTTCTAGCATATAAACCCAAAAGTGAAATTCCTTGTTCATAGGAAATGCATATCTTCAAGGTTTCTATAGAATATTAAAATACTTTGGTGTAAATAATGAATTCATAGAAGATGAAAATACAGTAGTAATTATACAAAGAGATGCTCAAGATATTTAGTAAGCAGAGAAATATAAATTAAGACATTTTATACATGACCAGATTGGCTAAACTTTGTATCTACATAACATCAATTTCATATGGGGAAATCAAAACCCTCAGGTGCTGAAAGAAGTGAAAATTGGAGCTGCCTTTTTAAACTTGTGTAACATTATTTTGCTTATTGCTATATTCCAGCCCTAAGGAGAAAGCCTTGTTGATTGAATATGTATAAGTAAAATAATATAAGTTATCATATAATTATAATCTAGAAAACTTTCATTACTGAATATATACCCCAGAAAAATTTTCACAGAGGTTCCTACAGAGGCATGTAAAAAGATGTTTGCTATAAAATTATCTCTAGTAAAGAGATTTCAAAACAGAATGGGAATGAAGAAATGAAATGTATATAAAAGTAGCCAGGGAATAAAATAGACCTACATAGAGCAACATGACTAGATTAGGAAAAACAAAATGAAGCATTGATTGAAAGAGCTGAGAAACTAGGTGAAATATGCAGCAAAATATAATTTATGTAAATCAAAGCAAAAATATGATTCTACCTATTGTTCATAGAATAACACATAGATAAATAAAACAAAGAATATAAACTGAAAGGAAAAATACTAAACACATGACGGTGAAGGGGTGACAAAATGTGTAATTGGCTTTCAATGAAGAAACACAGAATAAAATAATAAAATACATAAGTAAGTGATAACAATGAGAGAAATTGTGCCTAGACGGTACGTTAGTGTGTGCCACAAACTGTAGTGTTGCTGATGTGACAACCCGATGTTGTGCTCCTGAGGAGTAAACATTCAGAAATAAAGTGTTACAGCAACAGTACTCAGAGAAGGAGGTATTGGCTATCTCCCGAGAGTACAAGTGTAGACGAGTTTCTACCTCTTCAGTGAGGATCCTTCATTTAACTTATTCCCTATCCAGATGTTTTTAAAACTCAGGCTGGTAAATACAACATTGTCAAAAGTTTATTGTTCTCTTTAATTAATGATCTCTCATATTAAATTAGGAGAAATAAGCACATTTTCAATTAAGTAATATGAAAAGTATTTACAGAAAAATGTGCTAAAACCCCCAAAACTTAAAAACTTGTTTTTCACACAATAATCCATTCAATATGTATGTACTGAATGCTTACCCCATACGAGGCCTTGTGCTGCTGTATGAAAATGAAGAGAAACAGAGTTCGGTCTGAGGGGACTTTGAACTGTTATCTCTATGGTAGATGGAAAGGTAAAAACTATTTTGGTTGGCGTCCATCCTCATCTGAGCTCACCATTGGGGTTCCAGCCAGCGGCTCTAGGGTCTTGCTTCCTCAGCAAACTAAACAACTAGCATTTAGTGTCTTAGCCTAAACATAACTCTCAGTTTCTTCAACTCAGGCTTAGTCCAAAGCTGTTAAGTGTCCATAAGAGTCAAGAAAATATTAACATCGCTGAAAACGGAATGCATCTTACAATTGATGCCATCTTTCAATTGCTCTCAGCCAGGAGACAACTACAACTCAGTTGTCACTGCATGCACATATGTGGCCTTGGCCAAAGATTTTTATATTGTCATTACTTCAATTAGGTTAGAAGCATTATTAGAATAACATATGTTAAGTTTAATTGTTTTCTTAAATGTCTTATGGTTCATCATTAAGACCAAAAATGTATTGTGTATAAAAATTCATGGAGCAGATCTTCTGGACATATAGGGATATATTTGTTATTCTTGTTGGCCAGAGGGAACAACCCATTTGCTTAAAATTCTTGTCAGGAAATTATTTAAGAGTCTTTGCTTTATACAAAATGTATACAGTAGTCCCCCTTTATCCATGGGCGATACAGTCTAAGTCCCTCATTGGATGCCTGAAACATGCATAGTACTGAGCTCTATATATGCATGTTTATTTCTATACATACATATCTATGATAAAGTTTAATTTACAAATTAGGCACAGTAAGAAATTAGATTTTTTTTTTTTTTTTTTTTTTACAGAGACAGAGTGAGAGTCCGAGAGAGGGATAGATAGGGACAAACAGACAGGAATGGAGAGAGATGAGAAGCATCAATCATCAGTTTTTCGTTGCAACACCTTAGTTGTTCATTGATTGCTTTCTCATATGTGCCTTGACCGCAGGCCTTCAGCAGACCGAATAACCCCTTGCTTGAGCCAGTGACCTTGGACTCAAGCTCCGGGTCTTGAACCTGGGTCTTCTGCATCCCACTTTGATGCTCTATCCACTGCGCCACCACATGGTAAGGCAGTAAGAGATTATATTAACAACTAAGAATATAGAAAAATTATAACAATATACTGTAAGAAAAGTTATGTGAATGTGGTGTCTCTCTTGCTCTCTCTCAAAATATTTTATTGTACTATACTCATCTTTTTACTTAAGGGAGCATTTTATAGCTTCTCTTGGCATACCTGAATTGCCAACATCATTACTCTTGTGTTTTGGAGCCATTTTTAATAAAGTAAGGGTTACTTAAACACAAGCACTGTGAATAATACCACAATAGTTGATCTGATAACTGAGACAGCTACAAAGTGTGTAAGGGCAGGTAGCATATATATTATGGATACTCTGAAGAGGGATGATTCATGCACTGGTTGGGATGAAGTGAAATGGCATGCAATTTATAACTTATGATTGTTTATTTCTGAAATTTCCTATTTAATATTTTCTGACCGCGGTAGACTATGGGTAGTTAAAACTGCAGAAAGGGAAACTGCATAAGGGGGGACTACTGTACTTATCTATTATTATTCCATAAATTACCCACATAACTAGGTGGCTTAAAAAAAACACAAATATGTCTGACCAGGCAGTGGCGCAGTTGATAATAGTGTGGGACTGGAACACAAAGGACCCAGTTTCCAAACCCTCAGGTCGCTGGCTTGAGTGTGGGTTCACCGGATTGAGCGTGGGATCATAGACATGATGACCCCATGGTCACTTGCTTGAGACCAAAGGTCACTGGCTTGAAGCACAAGGTCGCTGGCTTGAGCAAGGAGTCACTGGTTCCTCTGGAGCCTCCAGTCAAGGCACATATGAGAAAGCAACCAATGAACAACTAAGGTACTGCAATGAAGAATTGATGTTTCTCACCTCTCTCCCTTCCTGTCTGTCTGTCCTTATCTGTCCCTCTCTCTGCCTCTCCCTCTCCCTCTCTGTCTTTGTCACACACACACACACACACACACACACACACACACCCCACAAATATTTGTTAGCTCAAACACTTTTTGAGGGTTATGAATCTGGAATTTGGTTGGGTGTCTCTGTCATAAGGTCTTTGCATGACTGCAGTTAAGCTTTCAGCCAGGGCTGTAGTCATCTGAAGGCTTGACTGGGGCTGTGGAATATGACTGCAAGTTGATTCACTCATATATTGTTGGCAGGGGACCTCCATGCCTCACTATGTGGGCAGCTCTGCAAGACTGCCTGAATGCTTTCAAACATGGCATTTCGCTTCTCCCAGAGCAACTGGTGAGCAAGAGAGAAACCACTTTGGCTTTTCATGACAGTTTCCAAAGTCCTGCACTGTCACTTCTGCTTTATTCCATTCACTGGAAGGGAAGTTAGTTGATAAATCCAACCCAATTCCAAGGGCATTACTTTCTACCTCTTAAAGGGAGAACTATCAAAGAATTTGTAGACATATTTTTTTAGTAGACATAATTTTGTATTCACATCTGGTAAGACTGAGGAAGTACTGGCAGAATGGGCATTGGTGGGTTGGAATAAATAGTGGAATGTAGTTTTAAGAAGTGATGCATATACCAATGCCACCCAAGGATGATACTTTGTGGCAAAATCAAGTATTAACTATTCATGGTTTAAACATAATTTAGAAGAGTCATGTTAAAAGTGGAGAATATTTGCACAATTTATTTTCTTGGTTGTTTCCTTTTAGTCTGTTTGTAAGAATACCAAGTCATAAAAATCTTTGTTCAATGCCTGGCCAGTGGTGGTACAGTGTGTAGTGTCAAACTGGGATGCTGAGGACCCAGGTTAAAACCCCAAGGTCGCCAGTTTAGCTCAGGCTCACCGGCTTGAGCATGAGATCATTAACATGATCCCAAGGTCACTGGTTTGAGCCCCAGGTTGCTGGCTTGAGAAAGTTGTCACTGGCTCAGCTTGAATTCCTTGGTCAAGGTACTTATCTGAAGCAATCAATGAGCAACTAAAATGAAGTAACTACAAGTTGATGCTTTTTATCTCTCTCTTTTCCTCTCTCTCAAGAAAAAATACCTTTGTGTTAATAAATGGCCATTTTAATAAATATAAAATAAAATTCTACATGATACACAAATATTGTATTATAGTTTAATTAGGAGTTTTTCTTTCTTCCTTTTTTTTTTTTTACAGGGACAGAGAGAGAGTCAGACAGAGGGATAGACAGGGACAGACAGACAGGAACAAAGAGAGATGAGAGGCGTCAATCATCAGTTTTTTGTTGCGTCAGCAGACCGATTAACCCCTTGCTGGAGCCAGCGACCTTGGGTCCAAGCTGGTGAGGTTTTTGCTCAAGCCAGCTGGGCCCTGTGCTCAAGCTGGCGAGCTCGGGGTCTCGAACCTGGGTCCTCCACATCCCAGTCCAATGCTCTATCCACTGCGCCACCGCCTGGTCAGGCTATTTTTTCTTTCTTAATGGTGAAATTGATGGATGGCCTCTTAGATCCAATGAAATTTGGTAAGAATCTCTGGGTGATTGCATCATTTGACTCCAATTCTTCAACACTCCTTATATCCACTTTTTCTTATAACTTTAAGGTTCCCACCTAGTGTGGTTGACCTTCTAACCCCCTTGGCTCTGGGTTTATAATGTGGCTTGATTTGGTCAATAGGATATTAGCAGACCTGAGGCACGCAAAGGCTTGAAAGAGAACATTTCCACTTGTTTCCACTTGTTTCATTGCACTTCTGTCATTGTCATGACAACATGCCAGAACTCGCCTGCTGAAAGATGAGAGAAGAGTGGAGTACAGCCAGTTGCTAAAAAAGCCACACTAAAGGCAAACTCTAACAACTGATAAGTCAGCCACTCTCAAGCATGTGAGAAAGCCCAGCTCATATTAGCAAAGCTATATATCTGATCCACTGCCAACCCAGCTGCCTGAGCAGTGAAGGTTTGTTATACACCACTGAGGTTTTGTGCTTGTGTTTCTGCAAAATTATTGTAGCACTAAGTAACTAATATTGTTCACTCAGAATGGGGTGTGATTTCAACACTTTGATATGCCATGCCTTCCCATTGGTTAATGAAAGTGAATGTTTATGTGGATCAAAATTTTCAAGTTCTGAAAATCTAGGGTCCCTTGGAAACTTGTACTATATCTGGATATGCACATTATTCTTTCTCAGAAATTATGACAAAGGAGTCAAAGGGGCTGCTTGACAATAGTTTCCCTTCGACTCTCACTAGTGAAAACAGGATAATTTGAATTGTATTAAAAGGAAAATTTCAGTGCCAACAGGCACTTTTTCTTTTATAAAATTTTTTTTTTTTTTTTCTTTTATAAAATTTTTTTATGTTCTGATATTACATTTAGTTGAACTAAATCAGTTCTACCTGATTGCGGGGAAGTGACTTTGAGTTGACTATGAATGCAAAGCTCTGTGCTAGTATAGACAGATGGCTATGCAATCACCTGAACTCAGAGTTTTAGAGGTAAATTCTATATTGTATGTATCCATTGAAAAGTAATGGTGGGAGGGGAAATTTAATGTGTCAAACATTTTAATTCTAAATTTCTAAGAGAATTTTAATTTTTTAAAAGATTTTGTTTATTTATTTTGGAGAGGAGAGAGAGAGAGAGAGAAAGAAAGGGGGGAGGAGCAGGAAGCATCAACTCCCATTTGTGACTTGACCAGGCAAACCCAGGGTTTTGAACCAGCAACCTTAGTTCTTCAGGTCAATGCTTCATCCACTGTGCCACCACAGGTCAGGCCTTTAAGAGAATTTTTAAAAGAATGAGTGGAGTGTTCTTGCCTGTTCAGCACCTTCCTTCTGTTAATAAAACTCAGTATTTCTTTTAGGGGAATCATCCCTTCTCCACTCCATGGGGTCCTGGTGGGAATTTCTATCACAGTGTGTTTGCCACCTTCCCATTATCCAGAAGGTTAGTCCGGAGGCCCACCGTTGCTAAGTAAAATACACCAAACTCCTGGGGATAATCTGAGTCTTCAATGAGATTTGGTATATATACCAGGTGAGAAAGAGAATCTCTATTACTTTTTGACCACTATCCAGTAGGATGTAGGCTTTGAGCTGTCAGCACCCTTGATTTCTGCCACAAGGAGACAGTCTGCTTGAGAATGAAACATTCACAGAGAGAAACAGAATCAGCAGATGACAAGACAGTTCCCTGGGAACATTACTGAAGCCCATATATCAAGTCTATCTTGTAGATCCTATTATTTGAGCCAATAAATTCCTTCTTTTAAGCTTACTTGAATTGTCTGTCACTTGCAAAAGAATTCCAAATGATTTGAGGAATGCTGTTCTCATTTAATGTAAGAAAAAATATAATCCTCTCAATGTCACATTAGTTGCCCAACATCTCAAAGGTAATAACAAATGTTAGAATATGATCAAAGGTCTGTCCGATGTCCGCAACCTTTGCACAATTGCATTTTTAAAAAGTTTAAAAATGTATGCATAGAAAAATTCACTGATTTTCTGTAACATTTTTTCAAGTGCTTTATTTTATTTATTTATTTATTTATTTTACAGGGACAGAGAGAGAGTCAGAGAGAGGGATAGATAGGGACAGACAGACAGAAACGGAGAGAGATGAGAAGCATCAATCATTAATTTTTCGTTGCCTTTGCGACACCATAGTTGTTCATTGATTGCTTTCTCACATGTGCCTTGAGTGGCCTTCAGCAGACTGAGCCACCCCTTGCTGGAGCCAGCGACCTTAGGTCCAAGCTGACGAGCTTTTGCTCAAGCCAGATGGGCCCGCGCTCAAGCTGGCGAGCTTGGAGTCACGAACCTGGGTCTTCTGCATCCCAGTCCGATGCTCTATCCACTGCGCCACCACCTGATCAGGCTTTTCTGTAACATTTTTTAAGTTTTGACAAATGGTAGATTTGAGTCACTGCCACCAGCTCTATAATTCCCAAGAAGTCACTCAGGCTGTTCCTTTGTAGTCAAACATTCCCCCTACTCTTATTCTCTGGCAATAATTGACTTGTCCTCTGTCACTAGAGTTTTGCCTTTTCTAGAATATCATAGAAATAGAATTAACACAATCAATAGTTTAAATGTTGTAGAAATGTTTACCTAATTGTATGTCCTCTTTCTTTTCTTTTCTTTTTTTTAAGTGAGAGGAGGGGAGGTAGTGATACAGAGACAAACTCCTGCATGTGCCTGGACCGAGATTCACCTGGCAACCAATCTAGGGCCAATGCTCAAATCAACCAAGTTATTTTTAGCGCCTGAGGCCAACACTTGAACCAACTTAGCTATCCTCAGCTCCAGGAGCCAACACTCAAATCAATTGAGCCATTGGGTGCAGGAGGGAAAGAGTGAGAAAAGGGAAAGAGGGGAGAGAAGTGATGGCTACTTCTCCCATGTGCCCTGACCAGGGATCAAACCCAGGACATCCATATGCTGGGCCTACATACTGTCCACTGAGCAATGGGCCAGGGCCCTATGTACCCTTATCAATTAATGTCACCTCATTAAATTTAATTTTCTAAATAAAATTAAAAAAATGAAATCACACTGCCTTTTGAATCTGGCTTTTCACTTAGCTGAATGCATTTGAAATTCATCCATATTGTTTAATGTCATCAAGATAACCATTTGCCTGACCAGGCGGTGGCGCAGTGGATAGAGCATTGGACTGGGATCTATCCCTCTCTCTGACTCTCTCTCTGTCCCTGGGGGAAAAAAAAAAAAAGATAACCATTTTCTGAAAGCATGCTTAGAGCAGCTTTTCAAGTATGTCCTCATTAATGTGAGTGCAGCATATACAGGGTTTTAAAAAGAGTAAAGGAGAACTATACAGGGTGAAATAGTATCTGGCCAAGACTTCTATTCACCAGAACTCTCTAAATATGAATTTCTTTGGCAATATGAGTCTTTGCAGATGTCAAGTTAAGATGAAGTCATACTGGGTTAGGATGGATCCTGATCCAATGGCCGGGACTGGTGTCCTAAAAAGAGAAAAATTTTAACACAACAACACACAGGGAGAATGCCATGTGACAACGAGAGCAAACATTTGGGAGACACAGCTGCAAGCCAAGGGCCACCAAGATTCACCTGCAGCCGCAGAAGCTAGGAGAGAGGCATGGGCAGATTTTCCCTCAGGGTCTCCACAAGGAAATTACCTTGATTTCAGACTTCAGGCTTCCAGACTTGTGGGAGCTAGATGTCTGTTGTTTGAAGCCACTCAGTCTGTGGGCATTGGTAGTGGCAACCCCGGGAAACTGATACAAGAAGGTCTGAAGGTATTCAGCATTGCTTTCCAGGTAGCTTCTCTCAGAGCAAAGGAGCCTGACTGAAGAGACAGGACAGGTAAAGGCCAAGTTCCTTCACTTCACAGTTTTGCCTCAGAATGAGCTTGACTGAATTATAGAGCCAAATAATAATAGCATCCTAGGAATTGATATATATTATCTACCCCAAGGATCAAATGTATTACTAGTAACTAAAAAGTGAAACCTCTTTTTAATATATGATAAACAATGTAGAAACCTAATCCTTGCTTCCCATTAACTAATTTAAAGTCAGCCTATTCAAAACGACTATGTTTTTATTCTGAAAACGAAATGTTGAAGTTGGGGAAGGGGTTACCTTTCATCATTCTTTTTATTAGCAGCTGCCAGAAGATTATAGACTCAGGAAATTAAGCATTAAAATTTAATTAACTTTCCAAGTCACATGAAGAAAAAATAGTAAAGGAAATCCACATTCCTCTAGAAAAGAAATCTTCTGAAGTACATTTCAGTCTGCTGCTTGGATTTTAGATACAAACAAACCAGGGAATATTTTTAATAGACAAAAAGTATATAGTATTTTGATACTAAAGATGTAGAACCAAAAGATAAGAATTAATGAGCAAATTAGTTATGAGAAAATTAACGTTTTAGACAAGTTTGGGGGATGGATTCTTTTTTCTTAAAAGATATTTAAATTACATATGAAGGATGTTGATAATGTTGATTCAGTTAAAAATATAAATTAACTTGCAGTGATCATGAAAATCTGTGATTCTCAAAGCTGGATCCCTATCAGACACTCCTGAACAACCTAGAAAGATTCAGATTCCTATACCTTGTTTCCCACATTCTGGTTCAGTAAGTCTGCACTGGAGATTAGGGAATATATTTTATTTTTTCAAATTATCGAGGTTATTGTGATGGGCAACCAGGTTTGAGAATCAGTAACATGAACAAAGCTCTCAGAGAAAGAAACTTTGATCTCCCAAAGCCTAGGGAATTAGAGCTTGGGTCAATCCAAGGTCAAATACCAAAAGCAAAATATTAGAATAGAAGTAATCTAACACTTAGGTCAAGAAATGGAGTCCGGGTCCAGACGGGAAAAGCAGAATCCCGGGTGGAAGTATGTAAGCTTCATGAAACTGGAAGGGGGGTCAGAATGCCATTGTGGAATCACAGTAAGAACACAGGAGAAGATTGTAAGGCAAAACACAGGAAGCCCTGTGATTAAGAACTTGGGGTTCAGTCTGGCTCACGACCCAGAGAAGGCTTTACTTATATCAGACTCCTGACTGTAGAGTCATGCTTTTATGCAAACTCCTCTATTAGAGTATCAGCTTATTTGGGCTTAAACTAGTATCTTATTTTTCTGCATCTAGCAGCTTGTTTTAACATCTAACATTAGACTGAGTGACAGTGACTGACATCTCTTTAAGTTGAAGTTGTTATATTTCAATATAATAATGCCTATGTGTGAGTGCATTTAAGCTCATGTGTGTGTCTTTGTGTGTATACTTTATGTAGAACCCTTCAAGCATTAAACTATTGCTTAACAAGTAATATTTATTCTGTGTTATTTAACTTACAATGAAAACATTCTAAAAATCAATTTTCAACTTTAGTTAAATTGAAAGGAGAGTTGTTATTTCTTGGATAACAGTAAGACATTTATTTCTTTATAATTTGTTTTCATTCATAAAAAGGAAAAAGCACAATCCTATACTACTCCATTGAAAAAATGATAAAAAATAACTAAAAAAATCAATTCAATATTTATCAGTATCAAATAAAACTACTATCACCTTTTCTAAAATACAAAGAAACAACAGATGTGTCTATATCTATATAAAGTTTAATTAAGAATATTGCCTCTTAAAGCAGATGATATATTAGTTAGCTTGAAAACAGTTTAAAACTGATGGTCCCAGTCAAATTTGTAAAACTGTATGAGGAAATGAAAAGCATGAGTTATCAGTGTATGAGAGATTTTTAATCTACCTAATCTCTGTCACAAATTTAAAATTAAACAAATAACTTCCAAAGTCTGTTTTCTTCTTAGCTTTCAGAACCATTTCATGCAAAATCTAATAGGTTTTGCTCTTTTTTACCATACATTAAAAAATAAAAGGCAAGCATGCATTTGGCAAAAGATTTTGTTGTCAATTATATAAAAATGCCCAACATTGGTCATACTGCAAAAGGAAATCCCCAAAGTATAGCAATGAAAACACAAACATTTATACAGAAGGCTTAAATTCTTTTCCCTAAAGTATGAAGAGATATTTGTTTCTTTTTCAAATAATTAAATATTTTATGAAATCTGGTAATACTCTTAAGACTGTTGACATACTTCCACTGGGAAATCATCCATTTCATTTATTTTTAAAAAGTTTCATTTTATAACAAAGGTTAAATGTAAACTAATGAAATATTGATATTTTCATAACAAAAGCTCTAAACATTTACACATAGATATATAGTACAAAAATTATACAAATTAAAGAAAGGGGGATAAAGTAGTAATAGATCTGTTTTGCTTCCTGTAAATATTTTTTTATGAACCTATAAGGTATCCTTTCTAAAAAGATAAACTCTATCTCTCATTAGCTCGCAAGGTTGTGCTAATAAAATAGGGTTATACTTCTTGAAGTATCTGACATTGCACTATTTCAAGAGCCAGCTAATCCTCATTATTCAACTTTTTTTCACATCCACACCCCACCACATTTCCGTGCACACCATGAAGAATAAAGAAATGTGTGTCTTCCTTTTCACAGCTTATAAAAACCTAAAGCATCAACACTTGGGAAACATCATTGGATAAATACAATATTTGTCTCCTCCTGGCCTTTCAGTTTTGCATACTCTTCAAAGTACCACTAGTAACGTATTGATTTGGTATTCTTAGCCAGTTTTCTGTATTTCATTAAAGCGGGAAATGAGTTTAAAACTAAATTTAAAAAATAAGAAATAGTTTTCCCAAACTAAAAGTAATTTCTTGATCTCACATCTTCAATAAAGATAGCTTTTTATTTAGAAATGAAGCACAAAAACCAAGATACTAGAATATGATTATGTAATTCTGATATTTACTTAACTGTTCTTTATTCCTAGCTGTATAAAGATGGTCACATCTTGATTAGAAAATGGAAGCACTCTACTTTTCAAAGTTCATCATTCCACATATGAATAAATACAGCAATGTGATACTACTCTAGATAAGAGCTGAGACTTTTGAGGTTTCAAATTGATGATAAGAAGAGCATAAAATAATTTCAGAGTAGAAATATAAAAGTAAAAAAAAATCTTCATATGGTATGTTAACTTCAGTATTAAAAAACTAACTTAAAGGTATTAATGATTCTGAAAATCAAATACTTAGAAAATTACCTCCTTTCCAAATAAGAATACTGATAATAAGTTCTAGAATTTGGTTTTTAATATTCAAAAATACTTCAACTCATTCAGTAAAATGATTTGGTAATGGGATTTATGAGAAAATTTTCCATTATACTCAATTCTTTTTAAGAAAACTAAATATGCCAGGAATGACAAGGGCCATTCAAAAATATGTAGGACCAAGAACAGAGAGAATAGTACAAGAAACTATTACTCTTACATGTACCACATACAATCAACATTTCAACCTCTATTATATTTCACAATTTATTAAATTTAAAGCACCTGTGTCTGGTGATTTCACTTTCACTCTACAGCCTATGGAATTAAACTGAACACGGTAACTTGTCCCATTGGATTAAATCATGCAACGGTCACAGAATCAGGTTAAGTGGTTTATAAGGCATATTGGAACGAGTTAAAAATCACTTTTTATCTATTTAAAAGTTTATTCTTTTGGATGAAGGGGTTCCTGAATGCCTCAGTCATAAATGTGTTGTAAATCAGTTGGATAGTGTGTTAAAGAATAATTTATTTGGCTTAGGATGGAGCCGCGGGAATTGGAAGGAACTGTAATCCTTGCAGGGATGAAGGGCGTCCTCTGAGCTGGGTTGGGAAGAACAGCTTTCATACCACATCAGAATTCCAAGTAGACAAGGATGCCACAGGCAGGCAGCAGTAAGCCGAGAAGACTTGGTAATAGGGTGGATGTACCTACAAAGTCAACCAAAAAACATGTAAAGTATTCATTGATAACAGCCTTTATTACTGATTTACTCTGCTCTGCTCTGGGGAAGGCCAGGTTAAGCAGTCCTTGAAAACCAAGTGGTTCCTTAAACAAACAAACAAACAAACAAACAAACAAACACATTCCCTATTCTTAGCTCATTTAAGAAAAACAGAAATATTTGATAAAGGATTTTGTATGAGAGCATGTGATATTTATACAACATGTTCATATAAATTATTTAAGACAATAAGGTTACAAATGTTTATGTTTTCCCTATGATCTAGCACAGGGATAGTCAACCTTTTTATACCTACCGCCCACTTTTGTATTTCTGTTAGTAGTAACATTTTCTAACCACCCACCGATTCCACATTAATGGTGATTTATAAAGTAGGGAAGTAACTTTACTTTATAAAATTTATAAAGCAAAGTTACAGCAAGTTAAAGCATATAATAATAATTACCAAGTACTTTATGTTGGATTTTCACTAAGTTTGGCAGAATAAATATTTATAAAACAGCTTACTGTAGTTAAATCTATCCTTTTATTTATACTTTGGTTGCTCCACTACCACCCACCATGAAAGCTGGAATGCCCACTAGTGGGTGGTAGGGACCAGGTTGACTACCACTGATCTAGCACTTCCAAATTCCTAACAGAGGTGATAGATCAAGAAACACATATAATAATAAAAAAAAATCTATGTGACATGTTTAAAAATAAGATAAAGAGATGACAGTAAAAGTATTAATAATGTTATTTGGGATAATATTATCATAGGTATAACTAACTAGATATTATATAACTTCATATCCCAATGGTTTTAAAGGCATTTAGATGTTTATGCACAATGATTTCAGGAAAATATTTTAGATAACTATAAATCATCTATTCAAATATAAGAAACATTTGCCCTAAGATATTACGCTGTAAATTAAAAATAAAAATGAAGTAATAGGCCATGGACTTACATTACAGCTTAGGTTAGGCTAATAGTTACTTTGAGAAGGGCTCCTCCAGTGGTCAAGTAAGTCTACAGGTATTGGTCCCACACACACTGGAATTCTTGAGAAAGGGATGAAAACTGGGACCAAGAAAGCATACTATTCCTTTCTTCTCTCCACACCTATTAGGCACCATCTTTAATGAACATACTGCTGGAATGAGTGATGGGCTAAAAACTATAGTCAAAAGCTTATAAATATAACAAATTTGTGTCAAGTTCTGAAAGTTTATTGAAAAGATTAAATCATAATTATTTATCATGTTAACAGTGGCCCAACACACTCCTTTTTTTAGAATATACCTCTTATATTCAGAATAATTTGGGGCATTTCTCTTGAGTCTTTAGTCATGAAAATCATATTCACATTTCCTACATGATATTAGATGATTACACCTGCCTACCTGCATGCAAGTATTCTACTATTACCCTGTTGTTAGCAGCACTGACATTGAAAACAGAATCAGACACAGATGAAGTTGTTCTAGGGAATTAGCAAGACAGTAAATATTGAAGGTTAGAGCAGAACTGGAAGGGCAATATAAATAGTCCTCAAGTAGATGCTTATAGCCTCATTGATGCAGGTGCTGCAGTAGCATTAGCAATAACAATGATAGCACTAATAATGACTATGAGAGCTCCTAGTTAACTGTTCTACAGCCATGAGACAAACATTACACTTGCCCTTTATATACATTTTGACATTAATAAAACAGCCTAGGATGGTAGGTCTTATCACCCTGATTTTATACATTACATAACTCAGAATTTAGGTAAAATAACCTGTTTAAGGCCAAGACCAGTAGAGAGGGCAGAGCCAGGATTTAACCTCAGATGGGCCTCGCTCTAAAGGTCATACTCTTTGTACCTCTCTGCCACTTTCTGTAGATAGCTTTGGGAAGGGACCAGTTCTAGAAATGCATCAAGACACTACACCCTGCCTGACCAGACAGTGGCACTGTGGATAGAACATCAGCCTGAGATACTGAGGACCCAGGCTCAAAATCCTGACTTTAGTGCATGGGCTCAACAGCTTGAGTGTTGGATTGCTGGCTTGAGCCCAAAGGTCACTGGCTTGAAGCACAAGGTCGGTTGCTTGCTCAAGGAGTCACTGGCTCAACTGGAATCCCTTGATCAAGGGACATATAGGAAAGCAATCAATGAACAACTAAGATGCCGCAACTATGAGTTGATGCTTCTCATCCCTCTCCCTTCCTGTGTTTGTCTATCACTCTCTTAAAAAAAAAAAAAAAAAAAAGACTACACCCTGTACTTTATGTGTTAAGGCAAAAGGCACAGTACCTAAGCTGTTTAAAAGAGTTTTTGTTTTGTTGTAATACTTTATTCTCCTAGTTTTCTACATAGATATATTAAAAACAGGGCACAGCCCACACATTATTTTATTCTGATAATATAATAAATAATGAACCTCAATCACATGGAAAAAAATAATATCCCATGTTTGACCTAACTTAAATGATCTAACCTGAAGACCTTTGTCTGAGAAGACCTGCAGAGTCTTGGCCATGCTCTCTCCCTTGACCACAAATGACATCAGCAACACACTCGCCTTCTTGTACTTGCCTGACCGTGTGGGTTGGCTCAGTACAGACTGTGGCCACGAAAAGAAGTTGAGTCAACTGTCGATGCCATTTTGAAGTTCTGGTGTTAGCATGAAAACCAAACACAATTTCACAATTTGTGGCTTTGACATCAGGATATTTGATTTATTTAAAATAAACTCTTCATGTTTATATGTGTTATATTTAATTTATCTAATGGCTGAAGCTTATGTAATTGTGGTCTTCATCTTCAATTCTCTTTCACATTCCAAATACAAATTAGAGACCTGACTCTCTTACTATTTAAAGTCATATTATGTGAAATTCCTATATTTTTGAGGGATTTTCAATATACATTGGTTTATATCTAACAAAATGTATATATCACAACACTGCTATCAAACATAATTTTGGTACCTACTTCATAGGTAGTAAACATATCTTTTACTTTTCACATATTTACTGAATGTCCAACATGAAAATAAGTAATCAATCTGGTGAATTAATTTTTCTCTGTTGGAACAACTGTAGAGCCAATTTAGAACATTATAATCTCTTCCACTGGATTTTCTTGATTAAAAAACAAAACAAAACACTAAACAGCCCAGACTTATTTCCTTCAGGAAGGATTCCTGATTCAGGCGGCTACATGTTGAGAAGAAAAAAATTCAATTAAAAGTGTTAAAAATTAAAAATTAATTGTTAAGCTGTGTTTAACAATCTCTGCATGTTTTATAAGTGGAAAACTGCTTTAGTTTCTAATACAAATCTCTTTTCTGATGCTTAAATTTGGACACTATGGTCCAATTCAAATTCCTATTGCTAATGATGCCATAATATTTGAAATTTTATCCTTGTCATGTCATTTTTTTGTGTTCATAACTGTTAACAATCTCTAAATTGTGAACAGCTTCAGGACCAGGAACACAAGCAAATTATATTTTTTACTATGTTGATCTAGTGCCGTCTGTAGTGAGTACTCGATTTATAATGTTCTAATATGAATAAGCCCCTAGATTTATGCCCTGAACCTTTTCTGATTATAGAGCTCAAGGTGGGAGAAAGAACTAATGGGTAGGAAAGGGAGTTAAAGAAGAAGACAATGGAAGCCACTATGACCTGAAGAGAAAACCTTGATATTTTTTTACATTTTATACTCCATTGCAAAATCAAACTTTTAGGGACCTGGGGCAAGGAAGGAGTAACTCTTTCCTATTAATGCTTTTCCTCAGGGAATTGTGGTCCCTGCCCCTACACTCAGAGAGATAATATTAAAAATCTATAAGGTCAGAAAGGTACTTCTTTTACTGCTAAACCCAGGGGCCCTCCACCTTGTATGGTAAGATGTTACTTTGGATTGTTTCAAAGTCTATTAATTATCCCTCGGTGGAGGGAAGAAAGTGCTCTGAGGAAATGACTGATTCTCTGCTGCCTTGAGTCATGCTTACTATAGATCAGGAATATGAATACATATCAGTGGATGTCTGCTGTTTAAAGTTCTTGACTTCAGTCAACTCCTGTTGTGAGAGAACCACATGCAGGTAAGTGAAAGAGTGAAAGTCTGTCTGGGATTGGAAGTAAAAGTCAGCTTAGATGGAAAAAGAACAAAGCTGTTTGTTTTTATTCCAGTTAGAATGACAGACATGGATCAAGTCAACTTAACTAGAGACACAGCCAGGGTAAAACAGAGGTATAAAATGTCCAAATGACCTCTTCACTGAGTGACTAGTGCTGTGTTATCAGTGACGTTCTGGACCTGCTTTACTCTTCCCATCTACTGCTGGGAATACTGGATTGCTAAATTTCTCACCCCTTCTGGGAGCCCCCAACCCTGGTTAATTCCTGCTTCTCCTATCCCCACCTTAGAAACAGAATGGATTACTTCTTTTCTAGAACCCTCCTCTGAATTCTTCACTAGGAACTCAGGCTTACATCAAATGCTCTTTCTTCCCACTTGACTGGTGTTTCATGACTACTCTGGAGTGTATTTCCTGGCTGCATCTAGTCAATGACAGCTATTCTGACTAACTGTCAGACTTAAGGAGTAAGCTTGGTATTTGGCTCTTTAGGTTTCAACAGGATAAATGGAAAAATATGAGGATCATTAAGCAGGCCACTGTCATAGTGGCAGTGCAAGGGTGAACTGGAAATAGCATCATGGGACTCTGGGAGGCAAAGAAAGTCAAATCTTAATCCTGCTTCTGCCTTCTATTGCCTAGGCAATCATGAGCATATTTTTTCTTTTTGTTGTTTCAGTTCCTTCAACTATAAAATGGAGCTAATAATATATCTCATAGCTTTATTGTGAGAATTGAGATGTCTACCAAGAGTTCTTATATATATCATCATAACCATTCCTCAGAAGCAATCATATGTGAAAGCCCATTACTGAACCAGGAAGGAGACGGAATGCTTTATTCAAAGATGGGTCTGTGGCAGGAAGCCACCAGATTTTTGCCTCCTCTCTGTTCATGGGGGTCCCAATAGTTCCCAAGCCCATCATCCATGAAACGTGTTGGGCTCCACTTACAACAGTTTAAAAACAGATGCTCTATGTAGATCACTTCAGTAAATGCATGACTAGTAGAGAACTCTCGTAATTGTAGAAATTCATACTACATTTGAAGTTTATCTCTTGTTATAGACATTGTTCTTTGAAAAGTAGTTAGATAAAAAGTAAAGGAAAACAATAGATAAAGCAGGTGTCCCTGTACATAAATTACATTTGAAAATACATGTCTACTTACTGTTACCCAATCATGCCTTATGTTCTTTTAGGACACAGATATTCCTGGAATGCCCTTTCACCTAACAACATAGGGCACGTTGATCTTCTCTGTAGAGGTCTAGCACAAGTGTTATTTCCTTAGTGGCATGGTAGTTAAGATCTTTGCTATTTATAACAAGAGGCCAAATGAAGAAAGAGCCCAGTGTTGTATTGCTTTGGGATACAACATGAGAGAAAGTTAATTAAACACCCGTGTCTTCCATGTTTCTGACATTCATCTCTTTTTCTTTTGCATATTGCTTCACACTCATAGATTAACTTCTCAAGATACACAAGAACACCAAACTCACAATCATGTATTCCAAAGATCAAATAGATTATATCTTTTTTATCCAGTGAGAAAACTTTCAAGGAAAGATTCTGATTTGCAAATTTTGGGTCACAACTCATGCCCAGACCAATTATTGTGACTGAATTAATAGAATTCTATGATGGAGGTAGCTTAGAACAGGTTCCCATTCCTCAATCCATTCCTGTGGCCAAGGGAGAAGGGTCACTTAAGTAGATGTCAGTTTTCATTTGGATCTCAGGTACAATCTACAGTACTTTTCACAACGAAGGCGTTATGCAGTCAGGAGCAAAAGAGAGATTCTGGTAAGAGTACATTTCAGCTAAAAAGTACAAATGCAGCCTGACCAGGCAGTGGCGCAGTGTATAGAGCATCGGACTGGGATGCGGAAGACCCAAGTTCGAGACCCCGAGCTCGCCAGCTTGAGCGCAGGCGCATTTGGCTTGAGCAAAAATACCTCGCCAGCTTGGACCCAAGGTCGCTGGCTCCAGCAAGGGGTTGCTCAGTCTGCTGAAGGTCCATGGTCAAGGCACAGGTGAGATAGCAATCAATGAACAACTATGGTGTTGCAACGGCAACGAAAAACTAATGATTGATGCTTCTCACCTCTCTCTGTTCCTGTCTGTCTGTCCCTATCTCTGACTCTCTCTCTCTCTCTCTCTCTCTCTCTGTCCCTGTAAAAAAAAAAAATACAAATGCACTAAAAGAGTCCCCAAAAGCAACAGAATAATTCTTATCTCTCAAAACTGTTGACCATGGTAAGCTTTTTGTTAAGGAGTGTGTCACAAGAATACTGTTCTGTCCACACCTTCGGAAAGTGTGTTTTGTGGTAATTAGAAAAGTGCTTCATGCAATTACTCATTTGCATTATTCACAACCTCTAACTTGCTTTTCTCAATTGCTTGCAGCTAATCAAGATAAGAAAAGCAATTGATCTATTTAGCTACTGAAGACTTGAAGATTTTCATAAACTACTCAGAGTACAGGGCCATTTTTATGAGTAAGCATTGAGAGCTACTTATGATAGATGCAGTATTAGAATGTGTAAGACTAGAAACTAACTCTCTTTCTAGTGGTATCTTCAAATATGTATGGTTATATTCAAGATCTAGAATTTAAGCAGTGATGATTATTATATAAAGAAAAACAAGTTAAGAATTTCATAAACTGTTGTGGCTGAGTCTATGTAAGGTTTGTATTTCTGACCATTTTTATTTGTAGAGGAAGACCTATTGGGAGTTTATCATTTTACAAATGAATTCACCTATAAAAATTTAGTCTGAAAAAAAAGGGTAGAGTAGAGGTTAAGAGCTTTGTTTTTGGATTTTAGCCTAACCAGTCGGGAATTCTTAGTCAAACTTTTACTGGTTTACCTTCAACTAATTAATGACTTGTTTTCCCATTCAATTGTTGAAAATTAGGTGGGGAATGGTACTTAGTTTCTTAAATAAGTAAATCAGAAAAAAAACCCCTGAGAACAGCATGATTTCATACATAGGTGGGACATAAAAGTGAGACTATGAGATATAGACAAGAAAGTGGTTGGTGGTTACGGGGTGGGAGGAGGGAGGGGAGGCTGGGGTAGGGAGAAGGGGAGGGGCACAGGGAAAACTAGATAGAAGGTGACAGAGGACAATTTGACTTTGGGTGATGGGTATGCAACACAATTGAATGATAATCTGAAAATGTTTTCGTTGTACATATGTACCCTGATTTATTGGTGTCACCCCATTAAAATTAATAAAAAAAAATTTGTGGCAGAAATGCTTGAAAACAAAGGTTAAAGGAGGGTGTGCTGTTTCTTTCTTTGAGATTCAGAAACATAATACATAGATGAGTATTCAGACAAAGATAATTTTTAAAATTCTTGCTCTCTAATTTTCATGCAGAACTTAACACTTGAAAATGTGAAGCTATTGAGGCAAAACCAAATATTTTAAAATTTATCTTGGCTGCTGGGATTTTACAAAATGTCTGAGACAAAATAATCTTAGAATTTTTATTGGTTAATTCATATTTGGAATTTTTATCTTATAGTGTCTCTTCTTACTTGCATATTTTCTCTTGCATGATTTTCCTCCCTTAATTCCCAGTCTATTTTTTATCCTTTTTACATGTTGGCCACTGAAGTTATAGAATAGAGTCAAGGTATAAAATGTACAAACTTACAGCGTAGAAGAGTTTCACTTTCTTGGAAACTGAGCATGGAATTTGTAATAAAACTCATGCAATTCAGTGAGGTTAATGTCAAAATTTCCTTTAGACTATATACCAAAATTATTTTAATGAGTTGTTTAATGCTTATTAAAAATTAAAAGAGTATTTTTTAAGAAAGTTATTTGGGTTTGCTTCAAATAGCTCTATTGGGATAAATTCTGAGACAGTTTTCAACTTTATATCAATTATTATAAGTATTAACTACCTGTCTTTGACAATATGAAGTAATAGATATTTACCCTAACTGATTTTAAGACTTTCTGGAAAAGAAAACAAAATAGATATCAGAGAATAAAATACATTTGACCTTTAAAATATAGCAGCTTTCTTTTTTCTTTCCACATAATTGTTTTTGCCTCTGGATATCTATTTTATTATATTGTGTATTCAAGCTTATTTATTTTGATATTTTTACTTTTATCTCCTATGCCTCTTTGTGATAGCAAAATGCTAAGTTATGTGGAGAAGGAAAAGAACAGCTTAAGACCTACTTCCAGTTCTGCCAATAGCTGGTTGTATAACTTTGGGCAAAAGGGAAAATTTGGACTCAAGATGTGGCTCTAAAGCTGGTGTGATCTTTGGCTATTTTACTTGTCACGGATGTGGATTTTCCTTCTGTAAAATGATAGGTTTCAATATTCTAAGTCCTTAGGTTCCTACTATGGACATGAGTCTATGATTCTAAGCAAACCATAAGTATTTAAGAAAATCAAGCGTTAAGCCATAAAATTTGCAAACATATTTGTTATATTTCTCCTTATTTATGATAATCAAAGTTGATATTACCATATAAATATATATTAAAAGGTTGATCATATAAGTGATAGTGGCTTTGATGGGTTTTTCAATCTGGTGAAACCCACTAATCTTGCTGCTTCTACTTGTTTGGCAATTATGAACCCATATGCCAAGCAAAATAGTTGGGTTTTTTTTTTTTTGGCAAGGGTACATGGATTGCCGGCAGTTTATCCTAGCAGTTGTATTCATTCCTTGCTGCTGACTCTGGCCCTTTCCCTCACAGAAAGTGCTAGATTGCCAAGATATATTCCTCTTTGGGAAAAGCGTGTGCATTTTCAATAGAGTTAAGACCAATTATTTGCTAGGAAATGTAAAAGTAACTTCTGTCTATTGGCCATCAAGCACATGCTCACACATGCTCAAATAACCTAATTTTGACATTATGGGGGGGGGGCAAGATGAAAATATAGTAATTTAAAATGGGTTTACCTACTGCTTTAGAAATGTAAAGCGATGCATCACAAGAGCATGAGATTTGAGGTTAGAGAGAATTCTATTCAATACTGTTGCCTTCACTTGAGTGTTTGACCTCTCACAAGGCACTTAACCTCTTGGAGCCATAATTCCCTTATATGTAAAATAAAGAGCATATTACTTACACAGCAGGGTATTTGTGAGAATTAAATTAAAAATGTTTAAAATGCATAGAAAAAGCCATCTAATAATTTGAATTTGAAATACAACTTAGTTTTTTCATTAAAAAAATACTTTTAAAGTTAAGATTTAGTGAGAATATACTGTGTCTGGGGAAAAGCCAAAGAAACCCAGACCTCAGTATTTGGATTTTATTCTATAAGATGTGTAACATACATGCAATGGGTATCAAGGGTTAATTTCTTTTCCTTCATCTTATATGAAATCTTTAACAAATACCATTCCAGTTCTTTACTTATGATTAATTCACAAACAACCAGAGCCTGCTTATTAGACCATCCATCTATTACACTGGGTTCTGGATATAGCTGTTTGACAGAACTTTCTTACAGGGATGTCTCTGGCTTTGTGAAATACATCAAACTCCTTCCAGAATCAATTTCTCTCAACCTTGATTAGATTAAAGTTACAGAGACAAGACACTTCAGATGCCCATTCTATGTTGCCATACTTAGGAAAACAAGGATTAAATTACTTCTCCCACTGACCCAACTTTACTTTATCCCAAGCAGTTTTTGAGGCAAAAGGACAAGTAGAGCCAGAGAGAAAGTTAAAGAATTTGTGCGCATCTCATGCCAAGGAAAATGACTCCTCTCTAGTGCTGGGTTTGAGGGGCCAGTTGAGCACAGCTGTGGCTGAGCCTTTCAGGACGTTCTTAGGAACTACAGATACATGGCCCACTGGGTTTATTTAGAAATGAAAAAGGACTATTTCTGTCTCTTTTCACCTCCCACACAGACACATTTGCTAATTTTATAGCTTTGCCTCTTTAAGCTTTGGGGAGACCAGCTGGTATTTGGAGTATGTATAAAAAAGAATAAGAGTAAAACTAATTGGTCATGACAGGCAATTTTCTTTAAACTTATTATATTTAACCAAAATAAATTCAAAGTCAGGGGAGCAGGCAGATATGTCTTTCTACAAAGCCTATGGAATTCTTCTCAGTTTTTTCACATAAACTTGAGTGAATAATCTTTTTCTGATTTTAATACCCCTGTTCAAGGTCATGTTGGGGCAAAAGGTTTATTTTTAGGTTCAACAATGAAACCTAACAGGCTTAATATATCATGTGCTTGAACATCATAACTCTTCATTCATAGAGGGTCTTTTTTGTATGGGCATCCCTAAAATTATAGAAAAGATGACATATTTTAGGAGATAATATATTTGCATGCCTATTTCTAGTACTAATATTTGTGGGAGAAATCATTTCCTAGTTCTAGGGAAGGATAAGTATATGTCCTTTAAAATTTCCTTGGAATAGCAGGCCCTTTAAGAAGGTCAGGGCCATGGGAATGACAAGGAAAAGCCCCTGTCAATCAGTGCTATGAGCTCCTACATGGAAGCTGTATCCAGTCCATGTGGTTCCTGATGGGATTGTACTCAGCAGAAGCCATTCAAGTGGGTGACCTACCTGAAGGTGATTTCCATTTCAGATTCTGGTGTTACGAAAATGTAGATGCAGATTAACTTTGACTTAAAATTTATCTCTGCTTTTCTTTTTATATATTTTTTATTTATTCATTTATATATAGAGAGAGAACAGGGGGAGGAGCAGGAATCATCAACTCCCATACGTGCCTTGACCAGGCAAGCCCAGGGTTTTGAACCAGAAACCTCAGCATTCCAGGCTGATGCTTAACTCACTGCGCCACCACAGATCAGGCTCTCTGCTTCCCCTTTTTAAATAAAACCTTCACCTAATGATGAGAAAAATTTTTAAATGTAAATCTACAGGTAGTGAGGATATAAAAATAATAAAAATTTATTTTTAAAGTATTTAATTTACTTATAAATATTCTGAATGGTCTGGCCCATACCATGTCATCAACAAATATCTGTATAGCCTAATCAGGTGGTGGCATGAATAGAGAATTGACCTGGGCTGCTGAAACACAGATTCCAAACCCCAAGGTCAACAGCTTGAGCACAGGGTCGCTGGCTTGAGCTTGAGATCATGAATATGACCACATGGTAGCTGGCTTAAAGCCCAAGGTTGCTGGCTTGAGCCCAAGGTTGCTGGCTTGAGAAAGGGGTCACTAGCTCAGGTGGAACCCCCCAGTCAAGGAACATGTGAGAAATCAATCAACAAGTAAAAAGTACTGCAACTACGAGTTGATGCTTCTCATCTCTCTCATTTTCTGTCTGTCCCTGTCTATTCCTGTATCAGTTCCTTTCTCTTGCTCTCTCTTGCTCTCATTCTCTTGCTAAAACAAACAAAAAAACAAGTATCTATTTATTTAGGGACGTTTGCAACATATTATTTTGCTTAATTCATATATAATATGAACAGTTTACCATGTATTGCTATCCTCCTTTACAGATGAGAGACCTTGGTTCAAATTTTCTCATCTAGTATGAGTCAAAATTGGTATAGAATTTAGACCTGATTCTAAGCCCAGTTCTATTTTTTCTACTCTACAGAGTCTTCATTAACATGGCTAAAGAAAGTAGCGATCCAATCTTCCTTGATATCATGCACTGAGAGTTAAAAGTTACTGTCAGTATTTAAACACGTCCTTAACAACAACATTGAAGGAATCTAGCCCCTCACTGGTTTCACATGGCGATTCGGAGACAGCTTCCTTGGAAGCTTTCCCAGAAGAAAACTGGGGTAAACGTCCCATTTGATCTTTCTTGATTCAACTTTGCTTTGGGGCTATAATAAATGGGTGACTTACCTGTTTGAGGCAGTATTGTGTCATTTAAGATTTTTCCTCCTACTCTGTTCCTGAACTCATTTGTTTGTCAGACCTCAGGGCCTTACTGCAGGGTTTAGCGTCATCCATCAATCAACAAGGATTAATTGATGCCTCACTGTGTTTCCACATGCACCTGAAGTTCTTATAAAAAAAAAACTGAATTCACAGGATCTCTACAATGATTAAGAAGATCATAACCAGATGAATCTCTTCTCTTTTACTTCCACAGGAGAAACTATTTCTCAGCTGTTTTAACAACAGTCTGAAGTGTGTGAGGAATAACTGACTGGAACACAGCATGGATTTCTTTTTTCAGCACTGATTATTCTAAAGAATTTCTAAGAGTTTCTGCTTGTTCAGCTCCTCATTCAGAAGATATAAAATAATTTCAATCACTTTGAATGGTATTTGCATGGAATTTCCCTGGTTTTGTTTATATATTTTTAGAATTTCTTTTCTTACCAGAAGGTTCATTCTTAGTCTTATTTTCATGGTGCTAAACCCTGAAGTTTTAAGTTCTTTGCAAATCCTTCTTGGGTTCAAAAAAGTAAAATAAGATGGGCTTTCAGCACTTCTGCAGAAAGTTTATTTTAAAATTCAAGAGAGTAGGTACTCCTTGTTAACTACCAAGAATTCTGAGAAATTCTTTAAGAAACCATTTTGTTTATACTGAACAAGTCAAATTTCCAGACTCTAAATGGAAATAAAATTCTTCTCTCTACATCTGCATTTCTACCAGTAGTGCCAGTCTTCTAGTCATTCCATTATAAAATGTTGGGAGTCATTCACTTTTCTCTCCTCAAAAATTTGTCTTGTACCTTTGTGCCCCTTGAAAATGTATTTTATACAGGGGGACTTTAGATGTCAATGATAATATGCCAATATGTTTGAAATAATATAGGTATTGAGAGAATAATATAAAATTTAGAAAGAAGTTTGAGAGCAATGATTCACTTTTGACATGCTTTGCCTTATCTGGACTGTCCTACCTGTCGTTTACCTTATCTGGTTCTTCTAAGATTCGAGTTCTTCAGTTTACCACAGGACCACTTCCCTCTCCCTCTGCACTCTTGGTTCCTATCACTATTTATATAAATTTGTCCATGCTTTTGCATTACTTAGCTCTGTTAATGATGTCGATTTGCACTTAGTTATTCACAAGAGAAAATGCAGTCTTTTTTAAAAAGGCTTTTTCTCCCTCACCTACAGTATACCAACTTGGTCACCAAATACAGTTGATTTGATCTCCATTATGAATCCAGAATCACTCTGTTCCATCCTCTCTACTGCTTTTGCTTTAGTAATTCAGGACCTCACACAAGAAAAAGTATAATAGGGAAAAATAAATAAAAACCATAAATTCAATTTGCCTACTTTTCACAGTGTGACTATACCCTATACTATGACTCTATCTTTTCTACCCTCCATTTTGAATCCTGCATTCCAGATTCACTGAAGGAGATGCCAGTTGTATGTATTCTCAGAGTTCACATTTATTCCCTCAGACTGGAAAGCCTTACCCCTTTTATGCCTGGGAAATTCCTAATGATCTTACAAAATTCATCCAAAGTGTCATCCTTTGAAACAGTTACTTCCTCTTTAGCGCTTGTTTTTCTATAACGCTTAATATATGTGCTGCAAATATTTTTTTCACCTGATTTTATTTTCAGTGAGTTTAGGGGCCCCTGACTAGAGACTCTGTTTTTATTCTCAACTTCAGACTTCAAGGGCTGAGACTTAGTTAACACATGTTTGGTGCTCAGCACATTTTAAAATTATTATTATTCAGTGAGAGGAGGGGAAGCAGAGAGACAAACTCCCACATGCACCCCAACTGGGATCCACGCAGCAAGCTCACTATGTGTGATGGTCTGCCTATCTGGGGCATTGCTCTGTTGGTCAGCAACCAAGCTCTTCTTAGCACCTGAGCGCAGAGGCCATGGAACCATGCTCAGTGCCTGGGGCTAACTGGCTCCAATCGAGCCATGCATGGCTACAGGAGAAGAGAGAGAGAAAGAGAGAGAGAGAAGTGAGAGGGGGAGGAGTAGAGAGCAGATGGGTACCTCTCCTATGTGCCCTGACCAGGAATCAAACCTGGAACATCCACACACCGGGCCGATGCTCTACACTGAGCCAACTGGCCAAGGCCAGTACATTTTTGTCAAATCAGTTAAACTAATAGTCAAAATCTTTTTTCACTTCATTCACAAATTTGAATTTTTCCCTTCTGCCACAGATCTACCCAAGGTCTACCTATCTCTATGTATGTCCCTGAAATAGCATTCCTGAGGAAAAGTAGTATAAGAAATTAGCTTTTCTATAAAACTCTTCATGTGTTTGTAGGCTCAACATTAAACAATCATCCCACCTTGCCAATATCCAATAAAGTGCTCAATTCATAAATGTGAACAAAGAAGGTCTTTAATTGATATTCTAAGAATGACTTAGTTTGTTAGCCATAGGTGAGTTTTATAATACAGGTCACAAAGAATATAGGGTTCACCAAGCTAAATTAGCTGCACACTAAACCTGTACTATTCTTTTCCTCTTGTGAGAGTTCTGCTAATAAAGGTGTGAGATTTACTACCTTTCTTGCTTTCTGCAGTAATTTGGCCTATTTTAAGTTGAGAATGTGTTTAAAATGTAATATTGGACCAAGCTATTCTTTTAAAAAAACATACTTAGATAATAGTTTAATTTAACTATATAATTGGTGCTTTAAATATTTTACCTTTGACTCAGATAAATTTTGCTGTCCTAAACTGTCTCCAAGCATATTCTCACTATCATTTTCCATCTTTTGTTTAGCTAACTTTGCCTTATACATCTCATGTTGCAGGAAATATATATATTCTAGAATAGAAGGTGTTGCCAAAAATTCTTACCTTATAGAAAAATGCTTATAATTAAATATGACCTGTGAAATATTTATAATAACAAATTTACTATTATTGGTGACATATGTCTTATTCTTCTCCTGAAGGTACTGCTATAATACCTAGTATAATTTATTACTCATTTTATTAATTTCAGATTTCAGTAAAATAAACCATTTAGAAAAAAATAGTAGAAATTAAAATATATAATTTCAAATAATTGTGAAATAATAAAGAGCATTCATTATTTTCTACTTGCAATCATTCTCTATTTAATTAATTTGCTTTATGTTTTAAGTTTCTCCTTGGATTACAATCTGTTTGCAATCCTGGAGTCACATATACTAGCTCTCTACTTGCCGTGAAAATAATTATACTAAATATATAATCACTTTTGTGTCAATTGTTATTAATTTTTAACATTTCCCCTTTATATTTTATTGGCTTTTGCATTTTTGAATAGATACTTTATGACTTTATATATTTTAAGAATTATTTTTAGCCTATATTTTAATAATAAAGCATATATTGGAAATCTGATATCTGTGCCTTATACTTCTTGAGGCTCAATGCATGTTCTTAAGATACTTATGATCTAAGTCTTTAAGGCATTTTAATACATTGATTTTAGATCATTTTTTTTTTGCTATTTTAATTGAAATAAACATATTGATTCAAAATGCTTTGCCAGGTTCTTTGAAGAATAAATTATACATATTATATAAGAAAGAGTTATATCTTACCTCATTCTAAGATGGCTTTGGCCCTGGCCACATGGTTCAATGCATAGAGTGTCACCTTGGCATGCCAAGGTCATAGGTTCGATCCCTGGTCAGGGCACATACGACAAGCAACCAATGAATGCACCACTAAGTGGGACAAGTTGATGTTTCTCTCTCTTTCCTTCTCTCCCTCTTCTTGCCTCTCCCTTCCTCTCAAATCAATGGGAAAGTACTTTAAATATTTAAGAAAGGCTTTGAGATAGTTTACACAGATAAAAAAATTATGAGAAAGAAAAAGAAAGAAATTTGAGAGAAAGGAAAATAAGTTTAGAGAAATTGAGACAAAGTTTAAAGAAAATTATACTAAAATATCAATATCAACTAATGCTAATACTAATATTACTAATATTTATTAAATGTCTATGTTGTTCTGGGAACATTTAAAATGCACTTTACCTGTATTTACATATTTTAATTAAAATATACAATGCTCTATATACTTTGCTAGAGGCATGTTGGAATACAGCTCTGAGCTCTGGTCAGGAAATGCAAATGGAGAAATAGATCAGTCATTGGGTCACTATGCAAAAGATGAAAACAAATAATGTCCTTAAGAAAAGCCCATAAACTTCTGGTCCTGAGACCAGAGAACGAACACAGGTTAAGGGACAATGCAGCTGGGGAGGGACCTGTAATAGAAATCTATAATAAATGCTAACACACTACTAAAAATAAAACAAATTAGATAAGTAAATTTACCAGAAGGGTTGTTTTTCTTCTTTCCTTCCATTCTGAGATTTTTTTTAGAGAACAGTACTATATTCAAGAAATATACTGATAATCTAGTCAGAGCATGTGTGTATGAAGAATAAGGTTCCTATTAAATATGCCCCAATCAGTAATATCTAAGCTGCCTACAGAGGAGAATTAATTTATTTAACTGTATGTATTTTTTTTCTTGAGTGTGTGTGTATATATATGGGGGTGGTAGTTGTGTTGAGGAGATGAATTTTTCTAGAATATAGACAGAGTGGTCTTCTAGTCTTTCCTCTAATAAGATCTCACCATCCCCATTAAATAGTGTATAGGAATTTCAAGACTATTTATTTAATATTAAGTTATTTTATTTAAATATGTATTTAACAGTATGACCTATGGTGCCCATTTCTCTAGGTGCAGCCTTATCTGGGAGAATTTTCATTCATGGTTTCTCAAAAGAAGAGTACTAGGTAGTACAGAGGAACTGGTATTCAATAGTCATGGAATAATATGATAGTAGATTTTGTGTAATTGTTTCTTGTTTTCGTACTTTTTAAAATAATGCTTCTCAATTTAAGCCAATAACATAATACCAAACTACAATTTAATAAGTATTAATCCTATGTGGTGAAAAACAGTGTTTTTTAAAAACATAGCTCACTGAAGTTTTGGATTGATCAATTCATAAAATTGGTTGTATCTTCAAAAATACATGGAAGGGGGTCTATCCATACAGCATGCATTCTACACAGGGACAATATGGCCCCCACGAATTTTTCACTCCCCCATGTTTTTTGTGGGGGTGAAAAAAATCTAAGATATTACAATGGTTTTTTCATCTCCAAAGAGATATAGAACATAAACAGATAAGCAGTATATCTGTGGTATTAAAATTTCATGGGTGGCAACAGGTGCTACGTAAAAATATGAAAAAAGGCTCTTTAAGGAGAAAATAAAAGAAAACATTAAGAGACGTTGATATAACTATTATCTCTTGTAATTATGCTTTTGTTTGGAATTGGATACAAAGGTACATGAAAATGGATTTTAAGTTTATTTATTTATTACCCAATAACAGTGAGTAAAAACTTATTAATAATTTGCTACTCACAATTATAGGAGATAATACTTTATCATTTGTTACTCATATAAAAGAAAGCATTATTATGCCCATTCTATATGTGAAAAATAGAATATACTTGTGCTAATTAATCAAGGTATACAAAAACAAAAAACTATATAATATATAGGACTATTATAGACATCTTAATTAAAGAAGTCAAATTTTGCAGGATATTAGAAAATGAATAGGATAAGATCAATGGTAGATCTGGGTGAAAGACGGTGGAGAAATTGTTGGAGTTAGGAGGAGAGTTGTAGGAATAAACTGGAAAGATAAGAGTTAGTGGTCTGCAAATAAATTGCTTAAAATGAAAAATTTACTTTTTTCAGTTATTAGTAATACACAAATTTGCAAGGATTCTTACTCTTTTTGTGTATTGTAGATGTCTTGACAGTCCGTGAATCTTTATGAATACTGAAAATAATGCTTTCACATGCATAAAGTTCAAAATATAGAGTTACAAGGAAATCAATTATATCAAACACATTTGTAAAAATAGCAAGAAAGTAAAGTTATGTTTATTAATACATTACAATTATGTACTTATTAGCACATTACATAAGAACTAAGATCATATCCAATAAATATTATAATCTTGAATGTATGATACTGAAACAGCTGAAATATTATATGTGAACATCTGTGATTGTAATTGGTGATTTGTTGCTTAAATATATATTTGAAGAAAATAATCTGCTTAAGTTATAAATGAGAGAAAATTACAATGTATTTTTTTCTCATTTATGTTTTCAGGGATCTCTCAAATTCTAGTTTACATTCAAGCTTGTGAACCCCTGTCTAGATTGTGATTATGAGTGGGCGGCTGAGGCAGGGCAGAGGACAAGATTTTTAGGAAAGAGGAATTAAGAGGCCAGGGCATTGGTGAGATCATCTATACTGATGTTGATAACCAAAGAATTCACAACTTCTAGGCATATCTGGACTTGGAGGCACCTCCTCAGGGCTGAGGTTCTTATTGAGCTGATCCTCTATAATTTATAACACTCTTCTCTTTTCCTGCTTTATAGTTATGTGACCAAGGCTGGTGATTTGCTTTAGAGATGAAAGACAGTTTTACAGGGCTTGGTGTGGTAGATTTTAGAAGAATGACTAGCCAGAGAAATGTACTAAATGGAATATGTACTAAATGATTTATTTTGTCTTAGTCTGGCTCATTTTGCAGAAAGTGTCTGTAAAAAAGTGCTTCTGGAATGTCATTTGCTCCATTGCACTGCTTTCATACTGTGAATAATCTACCAAGGGGCCTGGCTTCTAGCCTTACCCAACTATGGGAAGTATTTTGAGACCTTCACATTCCTTCATAAATCACTAATGTTGGTCCCTAATGTAGTATCAAATGAACCATTTTAATATGTTGATATATCACTTTCCAGTTTAAGTGTTTTATATTCCCTCTTATTATAGCATTAAAGGTTTCCTGATCTATTTGTGAGAAATTTTCAGGGTTTTATGTTTAACAATGACAAAATCATTTTCTTTTCTAAATGGTTTCAAATTTATGTTACAGTGGGTAAGTGTCAAACCTCAGGAGAGAATATTTAAAACCCAACTCTCTCAGCACAAACAATTGTTTTTATATTTTCCTGAGAGGGTTACAAACTTCAATATAGCCTATAATGTTTCAAAATAATTAATTTTGAAATAGTGCTTTAATGTTTGATGTTTATAATGGTTCAAGATAATATAATTATTTAAATGTATTTATTTGTTGCTCTTATTTCAGGAGAAAATGCAAATTAATTTTTTATGATTTGAAAGAAGGTACATCTATCTTAATATTCTTTTCCTAGAATCATAGAATATTTAAAATTCATTTTTTGAATATACAGAATACCTTTATGCAATTTCATGCCATTAATATAGGACATTCATAAAAATGCAAATTTGAGCTTACTCATTATTAAAATGATACATATAAGGTATGCAATTATACACAATAACTCGTTTTCTCATGACCAATTTATTAATGCAAAATATTTTGACCTATCACAAAACTTGTTGTAACTGAGAAATGACATTCCACCACGCTTGGTATTTTCAAACAACATGAAATAAACAGATTACTATTTAGTAAAACTGGTATTTTGCTGGTATTCAAACTTTAGTTGCTCAGAGATAGACTTGTGACCCATTTCTGGACAATATGAGAAAAACCCTGAGAGGCTTCTGGAATAGGTCCTTCATTTTAAAATAGAGCTTCAAAATGACAAACCCCTTCCTTGCTTGGAAAGTATCTGGTCTGCATGCAATAATTCCTAGAGCTGCTGTAGCTATCCTGCTACCACAAAAATGATGGGCTTAGGAATGAAGCTGATGATCAGCCCTCCCAAGTGGAGAAAGGGGGGCAAAAACTGGTCCCTGATTTTATTTTTGAGACACTGATTTCACTAAGGCCTAACGGCCACCTTCCTCTCAAGGAATTTTGAATTGAGGGTTGCTGACAGCTCAAAATATTCTAATACATATAATCTCTGTTCATTTGTTTAAATTATCCTTTAACTAGAAGTAATGAATCCTTGTTCCCCAGATTTCCTACAATATTAACCATGTAATTTGCCAACTTTGGGCAATACCAACAACCATCTCTCTTCATTTCTGCACTCAGGCTGGTATGTGTTTCAGATGGCTATATAATTATGCCAACTGGTCTTCTGGCAAATATATCTGGCCTTGGCTGGTTTCTCAGTTTTGCTAGATGATTTTTAAAAACTCTATCTCCACCTGGCTGTCACTTAGATTTGGCATAGCATGAACTAGTATGTCAAAATTTGAACTCTTAAGTTTTCTTTTTCAATCATCTATTTTCAGTAGGTCATTCTGTTAAAGGGAATAATTCTGTTGGCCATTTTAATAGATTATTCTGTTGGTCAATCTAAATTCTTACTAGTTATGCTAAATACTTTTTTCATACCCCTTATCAAAACATCCAAAAACATTGTTGGGCAGTCTTCAAATAAATCCTGACTATAACTACTTCTTAATTCTTCTATGGTGACCACTGTAGTCAAAGCTGACTTTCATCTCTTGCTTGGACTTTCACCTTTGGTTTCTAATCACCCTCCCTATTTCTTGAGACTCACAAAGATTTTTTCCCTACCATTCATTAGATTTCTACTTTTTCCAAAGAATAACTAGAATAAGACTTGTAAAATATAAACCTGATCATGTCACTTCCTAGCTTGAAATGCTTCAATGGATGGCTTTCCATCCCATTAAGAGACAACTCCAGAGTCCTTACCCAGGATCTGCAAACCTTGTCAGAATTCAGGTCCCATCTACCTCTCTAGCCTCATTGTGTCCACTCATCCCGTGGCTTGCTTAGCCACAGTCACACTGGTCTCCTGGCTGTTTCTTGAACAACTAAACATACTCTTAAGTTCAAGGAGTTTGTTCTAGTAGGAATACTTTTGTTTTCAGATAAGCTACATGGACTATTCCCTCACTCCATTGAATTCTTTTTCCTACTGTTACCTCCTTAGAGAAGGCTTTCCCTGCTGCTCTCACTGAAAACATAGGCCCTAGCGGGGGCGCCTTTCCCATTGCTTCTCAGCCACCTTCCTCTGCTTTGCGTCCTTCAGCTATCTCCAGATATTGTCACTATTGGACAAAATATTACCTATTGATTAACTGGTTTTTTTGCCTCCTCCCTTTAAGAACTTAAGTTCTATGAGGCTTGAGTAAAAAAATAAGACTTTCACCCACACTCTTTTATGGAAGATTCTCTCTCTCTCTCTTTCTCTCTCTCTCATCTTATTGTATTTTTCCGAAGTTAGAAGCCAGGAGGCACACAGACTGACTCCCACATGTGCCTGACCCGGTTCCACCTGGCAAGCCCACCAGGGGGCGATGCTCTGCCCATCTGGGGCATTGCTCCATTGCAGCTGGAGCCATTCTAGCACCTGAGGCAGAGGTCACAGAGCCGTCCTCAGCACCCAGGCCAACTTTGCTCCAATAGAGCCTTGGCTGCGGGAGGGGAAGAGAGAGACAGAGAGAAAGGTGAGGGGGAACGGTGGAGAAGCAGATGGGTGCTTCTCATGTGTGCCCTGGCCGGGAATCAAACCTGGGACTTCTACATGCCAGGCCGACACTCTACCGCTGGAAGATTTTCTCTTTTAATTACCAAGGACCTTGTTATGAGCTGAATTTTGTCCCCTTAAATATTTATGTATTGAAGTCCTAACCTCCAATATTTAGAATGACCGTATTCAGAGATGGTGTTTTAGTTAAAATGAAGTTATTAGTGTGGGCTTTAATCCAACATGACTGGTGTTCTTATAGGAAGGGAAAATTAGAACATAGACATATACAGAAAAGACCACATGGAGAAACTTAGAGAAAATGGCCAACTACAAGCCAAAGAGGGAGGGGAGATAGAGAGACAGATTCCTGCATGTACCCCAACTGGGATCCACCTGTTAACCCCCATCTGGGGCTGATGCTTGAATCAATGGAGCTATCCTGAGTGGCTTGGCTGATGCTCGAACCAATCAAGCCACTGACTGCAGGAGGGGAAGAGGGAGAAAAGGTGGAGAGGGAGGGGGAGAGAAGCAGGTGGTTGCTTTTCCTGTGTGCCCTGACTAGGAATCAAACCCTGGACATCCATATGCTGGGCCACGCTCTATCCACTGAACAACCAGCCAGGTTCTAATACAGACTTCTAAAATGCCAAATTCAGTATCTTTCTTTAGTTCTTAACTTTTTCAATTCCCATTTAACTTTCACAATTTTAAAATAAGTTATGCAAATTAGTATATTCAAAAATATCATTAGCAAACAACCACAAAACAACAACCCACTTGTATACTTACCAGTCAGGCAAAGAAATAACATTGTTAGCACCTTACAAGCTTCTTTCTGGTTGGCCCCTGCTCTCTTCCCCCTGCCCTGTCACAAGGCAACACCCTACTGAATTTTGTATTAATCATTGTTTGGGGAGTTTTACTTTCACCATATATGTACCTCTTTAAACACTGCTTCATTATTTTCTTCATTTAAACTTCATATAAATGAACTAAATTGTAATTATTCATGACTATTATTCTATGACTTTTTGTTTATTGCACTATTTGATTTTTTTATTATAAGAATTCACTATTGTGCATAAGCATAAATCATATTTACCATGTCTCAATAACATATAAATACAGACCTAAAAAAATATTTGCTACAAATGTGTCATGAAAATTTTTAAATCTTATTTTATAAGTTGATCATAAAATTTTAAAGAAAGTAATTGATACTAAACAGAAAAGAACATAAACAGAACTTCATAGAAATGGAACTATAAGTAGCTATTAAACATATTAATACTTTTATTTGAATAGTAATTAAAAATAAAAATTATGAGATAGTATCTTTGCTTAATTAACAAAGATATTATGAATAGCAAAATGCTATTTGACAATCTTTTTATAATAATATGTGAGTATTGCTGCTTGATTAGTAATTTGGCAAGTGTCAAAATTTGCAAGTCTTTAAAATGTCCTGCCCTTTAATCTAGTAATTTCACTTCTAAGAATATTTCCTAAGAAAAAAATGGAAATTCAGAAAAAAGGTCTATATTCAATTATGTCTATTATGATGTTATCATAATACTAAAAAAGTTAATATAAGGAGTAACTAAAAATAGTAGCCATGTTGTTGTATGTGAGTGTTGGTGATCAAGTGATATTAATTATATTTTCTGTATCCTGAGTAAATTTCCCTTTGAGATATTTTCATGATATAGCTTCAATAACTACAGGTTTTCTTGACCTAAAATTTTTTTTCTTACTTTTCAAAGTGACAGGTGGGGAGATAGAGAAACAGACTTCTGCATGCGACCTCACCAGGATCCACCTGGCAACCCCTGTCTGATACTCTGCATATCTGGGACCCTGCTCACAATGGAGCTATTTTTAGCACCTGAGGTGGAGGCTCTAAAGAGTCATCTCAGTGCCTGGGTGATATGCTGGAACCAACTGAACCATGGTTGTGGGAGGGGAAGAGAGAAAGAGAGCAGGGGGATGGGGAGGGGTGGAGAAGCAGATGGATGCTTGTCCTGTATGCCCTGACTGAGAATCGAACCTGGGACATCCACACATCCATTGAGCAAATTGTCCAGGGCCTTGTCCTACAATTATAATGGTGTTTTTGATAATATGAATTTTTATGTCATGAAATCAATTCAGAAATTAAGAGCCAATTTTTTTTCTTTCATTTCATGTAACATACAAAAAATTCAAATTTGGCTGGGCTCTTGTTAGTTTTGATGGTTATCATAGAAACATATTTGCTTTTGGAGATGATGTGATACAATTTCTTTTAGAATTTCAGTGTCATTCCTCTTGCTCCCTAAGCTCTTCTGTGTATGTCTGGGATAAACAGTGAACACTACACTTCCTAAACTCTTGCCACAGAGAGGCACTAGAGGGAGAATGAGAATTGAAGGTCATTGAAAAGCAGAAGCCAGGACTGTGGGCCTCCACAGGTGTCAAAACTAAGGTGGTGCCAATGCCCCCAGAGCTTCTCCTGTGGAACCCTCTTTGAGCTGCCAGCAGATGGACTAATGTGAGGGTCCGTTTCAACTACAATTTTCTCTTTTTTTCTGCTTTTCTCAATACCAGCAGACATTCACTGTCATAGCGCTTATAAAAAGTTTTTATTTTTTAAAGACTCTAATTCAATACATGATTAAAATATCCAGAGATGTTTCCTCTTTCCTAAAAGATATATATCATCTTTCACTGACAGAAGACAAAAAAGAAGGAACTTGATAGCAATATATGAGTTGACCTTGTGAGCTTGATTTCATTGGAAAAAATTTCAATCATTACAGAATTGATCAGAGATCTGTGATTTACTGATTAAAGGTACTTGCAACACAGTGCATTCTGCCCCAGCACAGACAGTATTGAAATTGTAGCTCCGAGAGCATAAGCCATGAACGTTCTGCAGGGGGCTCCAAGCCCTGGCGAGGAGTCAAACATGATGACACATAAACATGCTAGACACATTTAGCTCCAGCAAGTTTATGAATCTTTTTGTTTCACATATTTGTATCATTAACTATTGTTTTTCAGCTAAAATTTTTATAATAAAATTTTTAGAATCTTCCTTTTCCCCTTTGAAATGTATATAATGTCTCCATATACATCGTTTAATAATTTATCAAGGGAAAGGTCTTGTAATTTGCTTTGCATCCCAGAACAATAAAACACTTAATATTATCCTACAAATTCTTCTTCCTTTTTTTCTGCAAGAGACTCTGCTTGTTCCGACTGGGTCTCAGACATGCTCATTTTTCAACTAGCTCCACTAACACCCCTTTTGTTATAGCTAATGTACTTTCTCTACTGTAGAGGACATAATCTTAAATCAGATTATGCTACTCATCATCTCCTGAAAGCACATCTGTGTTTTCCCATTGAATACAGAATGAAGTATGAACTCCTGGCAAATCCTATAAGAATAGGATGAAGGGGAGAGTTAGGATGAGAGCAGAATGGTATGAGTCTGAGATGCATTCAGGGCCAGGCCTTTTGCCCTTGTCATCTCTGCAACACATCCCACACCACGACTAGGGGCACTGGCCTCCTTTCCCTTTCATGAACATGGTGAGTTCTTTCCTGCCATTCCCTGTACCTGGGACTCCCATTCCCACTTTTGTGGTATGGCTAGTTCTTTTCCTTTAGATTTCAGGCTAGGTAGTCACTTTTTTCTTATAAGCCTCAATAAACTTATATATTAATATACTTTATTATTTGGTGCTAGTTCTTTATTTTCCTGATATCCACTAGAACACAAACTTTGGAGAGGACTGATCTATTATTATAATCAAGAACCTAGCAGAATACCTGTCATATTGTTGGTGGTCAGTAGATGTTTATTGAATGAATCAACTTTCTGGAGAGCAAAGGTATTATGAAAATACATAATTTTAAAAGTTTCCTTTATCATAGGAAAGAAACTATTTGCACATTATAATACAAAGTAGAGCTCCAGAGAATAAAACTATTTTATAAACCAAAATTAAGTTAATCATGGAAGATTATCTTTAATATTCTTTCCTATTGTTATCATGTATTCCACTGAGGAATTTTCCAAATTATTTCAGAGTCTAAGTAAATGAACACAAAATAGTACACAGAGACTGTTGTGTGAACTAGTAGCTAAAAGAAACTCTGGAGAAGATCTGAAAAACAAAAATTAGTGTAGATGCAGAGATGCTATCTATGGCTGGACAAAATGGTCAATTCTGCTTTGAGAACTAATACTGAAAGCTACTGAGAGATGAGTAATTCCCTTTATGCTCAACTCCTGGACAAATTTCATTTATTCATAGAATTACATTTAAAATAATCAGGGCAATGAGTCACCACTCAAAGTCAAATTTAGAGATAGACAAATATTATTTTGTTTAAATATCTCTCCTCTGCTCTCATGTTTATTATAAAACAGCCTAACAATTGGAAAAGGATTTGACTGGATAGTCATGATTCCAAGTTAATGAAAGGACTGTGTATACTGGGAGGGGCAAAAGTTGGTTTACAGTTGTTCGTATGGAAAATAATACAACAATTAATAATAATAAAAGAGAAAACTGTGTTTTGCATACTTACAACTGTAAACCTATTTTTGTCCCACCCTGTATGTTAGAGGTAGTTTTAAACTTAAGCTAATTATCAGCCTAGAAATATATAGGCTGGATTAATTACCATTATCTCTGGAAATGAACCCATCCAAAATGTAGTAAAGTAATACAAAATATCTGGTAATCAAAATGTTTGGAGACACAGCATTTCCTATGTGACAATATTTGATTGTACTATAATCGTAAAGATAAAATTTTTAAATTATGATGATGACCTGACAAGGCAGTGGTGCAGTGGATAGAGCATCGGACTGGGACGCAGAGGACCCAGGTTCAAAACCCCAAGGACAGCAGTTTGAATGCGGGCTCATCTGGTTTGAGAAAGGCTCACCAGCTTGAGCCCAAGGTCTCTGGCTCGAGCAAAGGGTCACTCGCTCTGCTATAGCCCCCCGGTCAAAGCACATATAAGAAAGTTATCAATGAACAACTAAGGTACTGCAATGAAGAACTGATGCTTCTCATCTCTCTCCCTTCCTGTCTGTCTGTCCCTTTCTCTGTGTCTCTCTGTTTTTGTCATACACAAAAAAATTATGATGATGGATTTATAAGGATGGTATTCAACTGTCTTATAATATACCATTTCAAATATTTAGGTTAATAGTTAATTTACTCGTGGTAATCTATTGCTTCACAAATGATAAAGAACATTTACAAAATTACAAATATAGGGATCACTGAATTATATAGCTTCTTGTCATTAAAGAAATATATATACATACACACACACACACAAATAGGCTGTTGTGCAATATTTGAAGCACGAAACAATTTTTATTTTTGAAAATGTTTACTGAGAAGATATATGCAACATTAATGATGTTAATATTGCATTTTTAACTAATAACACATGAATTAAATCTAAACATCCAAACAGTCCTCTTGATTCTTTTATAGTTGTACAACTTAGACACTGAGAAGAAGAATATGTGAGTAATGAAGTTAAGCATTTAAAAGTTCCACCTAAAAAACAGTTTTCTAGCCCTTTCTCTTCTGCTCCTGGGCCAAAGAGGACAAAGTGAAAAAACAAAATATGTTTTTCATCAGTGTTTAAGTTGGTGGCTTTGGTTATAGGGTATAACTTAATAGCTTGGAGTTACCAAAAATAGTAGGTTAAATGTTTAAATTGCATCATCTGTGGTAACATCAGAATAAATTACAGATTCATTAGAAGACAGAAAATCAACAAAATGAATATATAGAAACTTTAAATTGAATGGAAAAGATGACTTGTTCTTATAGGTCCTATCCTAGACTTCACCACTGCCATATCCTAGGCCAGACCATCATCATTTTCAATCATTCTATGATAATAACCTTGGAATCCATCTCCTTACATATTATTCTCCTACATATAAATTTTCCATAATCACCAAAGTGATTTTTTAAGTGTAAATATCTGAACATGCTATTTTACCTTGAAGGTTTCTAATGACTACTTCTTGCTCTTAGGACAAAGTCCAGACTCTAAAGTGTCCTTAAAAGTCTTCTTAAATATGACTTAAATATCTATATTCTGTTTAAATCTAAAAAGAAACATAAAAGCTCAAAATATCCACATTCAAATATAAATAATAAAATACATGCTTCTCTGTGGATATTAATTTATGACCCAGGATACTTGTCATTCTGTATTCTAAAATTTGTGGCAAATATGTCATAAGTCAATTAGCTTACAAAAATTTATATTCAAAATATTGTGGCTTCCTTCACATTATTCTTAATTTAACTTACAATGATGTATATAAACAAGAGATTCTTAACAGAAAATACAGACCTTATTAGAGAAATATTTGCAGTGACCTTGTAATGAAACATTTGCAGTGTTACATTTGCTATGATGTGAACTATAAACATGACAGGGAATAATTTATAAAAATAGCTGATAACAGTGTTCAGGCCAGAGAGAAGTGGAATTACAGATGACCATGTCTAATAAATTTTCTAGACTATCTCTAACATGGAGTCTTAATCTTTGTAAGAATCAACTTTGTATATTAGCCCATGGCTTCATAAAAATCATGGGCCTAATTTGAAGTGTATCCACATTCTAGATACCAAACCAAGTTGTCCATATTAATTTTTTTTAATATATTTTTTATTTTTTTAAGGGACAGTGAGAGAGTCAGAGAGAGAGAGAGAGAGAGAGAGAGAGAGAGATAGGGACAGTCAGACAGGAACGGAGAGAGATGATAAGCATCAATCATCAGTTTTTCATTGTGAAATCTTAGTTGTTCATTGATTGCTTTCTCACATGTGCCTTGACCGCGGGCCTTCAGCAGACTGAGCAACCCCTTGCTGGAGCCTGCAACCTTGGGCCCAAGCTGACGAGCTTTTGCTCAAGCCAGGTGGGCCCGCGCTCAAGCTGGCAACCTTGGGGTCTCGAACCTGGGTGTTCGGCATCTCAGTCCGATGCTCTATCCACTGCGCCACTGCCTGGTCAGGCCAAATTAATTTGTAACTCTAAATTTTACTCTATAAAAAAACATGAATTTATTTAAAAAATTACTTGCTAAAATCCCATTCTGTGCTGGATATGTATCCTATGAATTGGAGATTTAAAGGCTGAACAAAGTAAAAAGGAGCTTGTTCCCATGAAGTATATGTTGAAACTAATGTCTTACATTTGAGATAATCAACTGTATAAACTAATAAACAAAATAATTAAAAGTAGTGCTAAATACTGGTCACACGGTCAAAAGTGCACCATGACTTTACAGACACACTGTATTATGAAGATAATCATGATACAATATGACAAAAAATTAGAGTAGGGGGGCAGTCTTACATTGAAGGTCATATAATTATTTCCTGAGGAGGTGACATCTGAGCACAAACAAAAATGACAACAATGAACGTGCCCTGCCAAGATTCAAAGAATTCCAGACAGCAGCAAGAACAAATACAGATGCTTCCAGGTAGGAATAATGTTTTAAAGTTGGCATGTTCAAGGAGAGAAAGCTTAAATGAGCGAAAGAGGAATCACTTATTACTTGAGATGAGAGAGTTTTCCAGGGCCAGATTATACAGTGCACTGTAGGCCACAATAAGAAATTTAGATTTTATTCCTTAGGATAGCTTTCCAGGAGGAGAGTTATATGATTTGACTCCCTCTGGCTGCTGCATAGAGAAGGGAACAAAGGAAGCCACAAACTAGGAGCCCTGAAATACTTTAGAATTGCAGCAGGGCCAGCAAAGATGATTGTAACCTGGGATCGAAGGGATGTGGAAATATATAAATGATAGCACATTTTAAGTATGTAAACTATGCCTGCATATTGCAGGTAATTAATGAATACTTGTTGAAAGAACTAATGAACAGTATAATCCATATGAACATCAACCTAGCAATGTATTACATGCCTTACTACATATTTTAGGCACAAAAACTGAAACAGAGAAAAGTATTAAGAGCCTTTTAAATTTCTAAGAAAGCCTAAAATTTGCATTTGTACTTATATGCTTTCTCATTAAAAAAAATTTAGACATTTTGAAAATAAATTCACACTTAATAAAATTCCAAAATGGTACTATTTACCAAACAAGTGACAATTCCTAATGCTAATCCTACAGTTTCTTTGTACTATGTGGTTAGACTAAGAGATAAGTAACAGAAATTCTCCATTGATAAGAATATTGTCCATTAATTGCAAAAAAAAAAAGAAGAAACTATTCTGAGTATCTTTGAGTTTTCTAAAAAAGCGCACTGTCTTGTGAACATATGCTGTTTGCACTGGATGTCCAATTACAACCGTTGTGTGCTTCAGGTGGTCCATACCACCTCCCAAAAGCCAATTGTTAAGTTTTCAATAAATTTATGAATGAATTGTTCAAAATATTGTTTTTAAAATTGAAATTATGTAAACTTATTAGTTAAATTTAAAAAAATTAAAACAAAGGAAGCAAATACCCAAACTAACCACTTTCTAATTTGACTACATTGTAATATCATCAATGCTTTTGAGGTTACAACTATTGCATTTGTATAGTGGCAATACAATATATTGGTGTTCTACTGAACATCTCTTCCCAGCTTCACAGTTAGTGACATCATGTGGGAAGCTAGAAATCAAACATGATGAAAATACTTACTCCACAGCAATTGGCAAATGCTATTAAACCTGGGCTTCCTGTCACCGAGGAGAGTTGTCTAATATTTATCAGTAGATCACTAGTTATAATTATGCTGATGCAACTGTCACTGCTATAGCATCTCTAGTTACACACTTGTGCCATTTAAGTCCAAGAACTCGGATTTGCTTCACCTTAGGAATGAATGAAGAGTAAGGAAACGGAGAGAGCAGTGGGGCACTGTGGTTGGCTTCCAGACAGGAAAAGGTCTATGTTCAAGAGTAATTTACTTAGTTCTTTTTGACTCTACCATACTCCAAATGATGTTCCTATTTCGTTCTTATTTCCTCTAGTAAAAAATCCCTAAGTGTTAAAATAGGCAAGGTGTGTGTTATCAAAGTTCAGAATTTAGAAAATGCTTTAAAAATTAAAAAATGCCATTTCCTCCTATCAAATTAATAATGGTGCCTGACTAAGTGGTGTCGCAGTGGATAGACTGGGATGCGGAAGACCCAGGTTCGATACCCCGAGCTCGTCAGCTTGAGCGCGGGGCCCAGCTGGCTTGAGCAAAAGCTCGCCAGCTTGGACCCAAGGTCAATGGCTCCAGCAAGGGGTGGCTCATTCTGCTGAAGGCCCACGATCGAGGCACATGTGAGAAAGCAATCAATGAGCAACTAAGGTGTTGCAATGGCAACGAAAAACTAATGATTGATGCTTCTCACCTCTCTCCGTTCCTGTCTGTCTGTCCCTATTTATCCCTCTCTCTGACTCTCTCTCTGTCTCAGTTAAAAAAAAAAAAAGTAATGGCTAAAAAGAGAGACTAATGTAACTGTGGTGAGGTGGAAATGCACTTCTATACAATGATGATGATAACGTAAATGCAATATAAAAGTAAAGCACATTCTCATCATTTAAATTTAACCTGCAGAAAGATCACTTTATTAAAAAAACTATTTAAAATAGTATTATGATAGAAAAAATTGAAAGAGGTAGATAAGTATTGTATATTTGAGAGAATATTGTGTATAATTTTAAATGAAATTTATAGAATTTTAATGATATTGGAAATATTCATGTAACCTTGTGAAAGGTAGGTTTTACCATGATATATGTAATAGAAACAAAAACATGAAAGTATGTATGCATAAAGCGTTACTCGAAGTAAATTCCACTAAACATTTATAGTAATTAATTTAGTGTTTGACATATGACTGATTAACTTTCTTTCTTTCAGATTTCTGTAATTTCTAACTTTTCTAAAATGAAAATGATATTTAAACTAAAAATTTTCAATATAAATTATTTACATTTATAAGAAAGCTTAAAATTTCTGTGTATTTACATGTTTTTCTCACTATAAATAATATAAATAATTTGAAAATAAATTTAAATTTAAGAATTCTAGAATATTACTATTCACCAAATCGTTAACATTTCCTAATGTTAATCCTACAGTTTCTTTATGCAGTGATGCTCAGACTAAAAACTACAGCATTGCATTAAAGAATATTTTATTAGTTTAATACATAAATTTATTTAAGTATAAATCATCAACTTTTTTCTAAGTCAAAAATTTTATTTTTGATTCAGTGTCTTCTAATATTTCAGTCTCCCATAACATTTTCAAATTAACATTAATCTTAATTCTGTGTAATTAACTATATTTTCCATCCAGGGTGAGAAAAAATGTATCAAAATTTAAACAAATAATAGAGTTCCACAAATCCAAACAAGGGAAGAAGTCATTGATTCAAATATTTATTTTGAATTAACCAATGCTGTGAGAAATAGAGTTTGCAGAGAAAGGCTATGCTGAGGCAGAAAGGGAGACAGCAAATGAACTCTCATTTACTGCCCTTCTATTTTATTTCTATATTAATTTAAGGAAAAGGAAGTTAGAAGAATATTAGTAGTAGACTAGTGAATTTCCTTTTCATATAACATAAGTTTGGATATTATTATCTAATGGTCCTGTATTGTGTATTGTTTTAATGCATTATGGTATTTTAATTATGCTTTGGAATCCAGATGATAATCCAAAAGTATGTAGTATGTTGCATATTTACTTTTGTGATACATAAGGGAAAAATGTCAAGTTTCAAGACTTCCTTGACATTTCAAATCACTGATATTGGTGTGGATATCAGTCCTATCTTTACTCTTGAGAATCCATATAGCCCAGAAACTTACAACTGCCCAATTGAAATGTGTCTTAAATGACTGGCTTACCTGAAATTTTGACTTGAGACACCACTCCATCTCCTCCATCACTGTGTGCACGAACTTCTACAACATACTCTCCATTCCTTGGGATTGGAACTTCGATGGAGTGTTTATGGGTTGAGTACAGTTTCCCATCATGCTGGCCATCAGGTCTGTAGAGTACCTTAAAAAGTCCCAAATATGTACACTTAATAAAGTGGTAATTATGATCGAATGCTGTAACACTAAAACCAGAATATTCTAACACTTATATTCATAAAGTAAGTTCTAGGATCGCTATATGTAATAATTTCTGGAAAATTAATGTTCTTCATTCACAAAAATCAATTTCACTTATACATATTTTAGGATTATTCAATAATGTGCCTTATGCATCTCAACTTTATTTTTTTGAGATGGCCTAAAATAGAGAGTGTAAAACATTGCGTGGGGTTTTTTAAAATAAATAATATAAGGACTCTTTCAATATATTGTAGTGTAAAAAAATTGTCTCATAATTTAACTTATTTTCACATTATTCCTATAATTCAGTATGCAAGGAAAAAGGTGATAGGATATGATGTAGAGAATATATGGATCTACTGCTATACCACCCTGAATGCACCAGATCTTGTCTAATCTCGGAAGCTGAGCAGGTTGGGCCTGGTTAGTACTTGGATGGGAGAATATATGAAAATAAGGGTTTTTTTCCTTTTTTGTTCACTGATAAAAGGCAACTCAATTCATCAAAGAGTTTGTGGTGCGCTGGGCTACTTTATCTTGATCCTTGTCAAGCAAAAATAGATTCTTTTTGTCTCAATTCTTCAGGAACTGATTATTCCAGCAACTCTACTTTACAGCGGTTATTCTATCTTGCTCATTTGATGTAGCATGTCCTTAGATTTCAGTGAAGATCATTTCTCATTTCAAAATTTATCATGGCACTGAGTTGTCTGATTCTGTCATACAGCTACAATAAGAAAACTGAATGGGTTTTCCCGAAACCATAGAGTCTAAACATCAATTACTCTTTGTAAGAATGAAGCTTATATGGAGAATAATCCAGTATTCTTTTATCTACCTTATATCCTGTCACTGTAGATTCGTTTGATAGTGCGACCACATGATCCCAGGTAATTATGTAGCGTGAACCAGACCTTATTGAACTGGTGATCCTTGGTGGCTGGCTCGGGGCTGTGAAAAATAATAACATACAATTTGATCATCACCACATCCAACTTCAGTTCTGCAAGATGCATTGCACAGGGAATTATAATCCTGATGATAATAATATAACAGCAATAACAGTCAATTTTGATAAGTGCTTACAACTATATTTCCCCTTGTGTAAGACACACCTTAATTTTGGGGCTCAAAGTTTGAAAAAAAATGTATTACATAAAGTTATCTAATTCAAATTTTATTCATCATAAAATTTATACAACTCCCCATCACTATCAAAACTCCCATCCATTACCTTGCCCTCATCTGTGTCTAATGATGAATCACTGTTTTCATTTATTGCCTCGTCTTCAGTTCCATCGTTGGCATTTGAAACGCCACACTTCTTAAATGACTTGACAACAATCTCAATCTTGATATTATCCCAGGATCTTTTCACCCAAGTACAATGAGTGCAAAGACAACAAATGCAAAAAAGCAGGAAATGCAAGTAAAAAAAAAACTACAACTACTATATAAGATACACCCAGTTTTTAGACCCCAAATTTTTCAAATAAGGGTGCATCTTATACATGGAGAAATATGGTATATGCTAAGCACTTTATATCCATGGGGGCATTTAGTACGTTCCTTGGTCCTGTGTAGGAGGTAACATAACTTTTATCAACCTCATTATCCTTCACTTGTGTTTCTTATTTTGAACCACTCTTACAAAACTGCTGTTTTTGAGGTTATCACTTACTTGCACTTAGACATATCTAATATTAATATTTTATTCTTTTTAAATTTAACATTTCTGAAGTATTTTACTGAATTGTCTTCCTAATTTCTTCTTGAATCTCATTCTTTTCTTAAATTCATGATCTTTTCACATCTGTCCCTGCCTCCCATCTCTGTTGCTTTCTCATTACCACACTTTGCTGGCTCCATGCCTTCTGCTCAATTTTGACATGTGGGAATGACTTAGGACTTGATCCTGAGTACCGTCCCTGTATGACTCTTCCCTAAATCTCACATCTGGGCCCACAGCATTAAGTACTCACAATTCCATCTCAAGCTCTAATCTTTCTCATAACCTCTAAACATATGTATGCAAGTGCTGATCTCTACTTAAATGTCTAAAAGGCTTTTCTACTGTAACAAAATCAAGATGGAACATTTGTAATATATTCCCAGATATACAGTGTGTCCATAAAGTCATGGTGCACTTTTGACTTTTGACCAGTCAAAATTGCAGCATGACTTTATAGACACGCTGTAGTCTTTCACAACCAAACCCCCCATTTCTCAAACAGAAATTTAGTATTCAGTATTTCATTTTGTTCATTGCCAACATTCAAATTAGTAGCAAATTGTCAATGCTGCCTACAGAAAACTTTCCACTTCTTTCTATTTCCTTCCTCAACTGCATCTAATTGGTTATTTTGCTTTTTTGCTTACATTCTTTCTCTTTTTTTTTTGAAGTGAGAAGTGGGAAGGCAGTCATAGACTTCCGCATGTGCCTGCCCGGGATCCACCCAGCATGCCCACCAGGGGGCGATGCTCCGCCCATCTGGGGCATTGCTCCATTGTAACTGGAGCCATTCTAGTGCTTGAGGCCAGGCCAAGGAGCCATCCTCAGTGCCCCGGGCCAACTTGTTCCAATGGAGATTTGGCTGCATGAGGGGAAGAGAGAGACAGAGAAGAAAGAGAGGAGGAAGGATGGAGAAGCAGATGATCACTTCTCCTGTGTGCCCTGGCCAGAAATTGAACCTGGGACTTCCACACATCAGGCTGACACTCTACCACTGAGCTAGCTGGCCAGGGCCAATTCATAGTTTGATGCTGGTACCCTTCCTCTCCTCACCTAAGAACCTACATTCTGGCCCCACTGGCCTTTTTACACTTAAAACATATCAAACTCTTTTCACCTAAAGGCTTTGTACTAGTTATTTTCTTCACCTGAAACAATCTCTCCCTAGCCCCAACCCTAGTCGTTACATGGTGGGTCCTTCTTGTTACTCATATACTGACACAAATGGCATCTTCTCAAAGAAGCCATTCCTGACCACCCAATAGGAATTCGGCTCTTGTCCAAGTTACTTTCAACTTATTTTCTGTTTATTCACTTTGTTATCCTGTCATCTGATATTACTATATTTATTTTTCAGAGATTTATTTTTATTTTTGTTTTGTTTTTCTCTCTCCTTCCATTAGTTTGTAATCTCATAAGAAAAGAATGAGACTGGTTTGATGTCATCTGAATCCTCAACTCCTAGAACAGTGTTAGGCACTTAGCATACTTTTGATGAATAAATAAATGAAAAAAAAGAACAAAGAAATAAATACTCCCTTCACAAATTAGAAAAATGAAGTTTAAAGATATGAAGTAATTTGTCTATTGTCACACATTTCGTTCAGTGGGCAAAACAGATCTCAGACTCCTGTGTGGTACCAAAGATTGGCTTTTCACATCATGTATTGTTAGAAGTTTCTGTTTCTCCAAGTAAATTTCATAATATTTTTAACCCTAATGGTAGTTACATCTTCAAATTATTGTAAAACTTTCTAGAGTCTTGAATATAAATTCTCTTCTTTGATATTTCAACTTGATTAAAGAAACAGATATTAAAGAAAAGCTAGAAAAATGAGAATGACCAGAAAATCTGAGCAGGGTATGTGTTCTTGTTGTATGAACAACGAGAGCATCCAGTGATAAGGGAGTAATGTAGTGTTACAACATTTGCACTGTGCAATGATGGTTTATAAATCAAAGCATAGAAAAATAAGCAGTATTTAAATTTTCTCATACTGTCTAATGTATTCTTATGAAAACAAAGATATAATAGCAGAATGAATAAAATTAATAGTCTAACGGTGTAAAAATTTTTTAGTTTATTAGGGTGATACTAATTAACATAATTATATAGGTTTCAGGTACCCAATTCTACAATACATCTCTGTACACCATATTGTGTGCTTACCCACTCCAGGTTAAGTTTTCGTCTATCAACATTTTCCCCCTATACCTTCTTCCAGCTCCTCCATTTCTGTGGGGATTCTTCACAAATGGAGGTTCTGTAATATTATTTCTAAAATGGAACATTAATGTATTAAGGTATTCTACACATCTTCTCATCATCAAAATCAATAATATTTTCTAAAAGTTTTAGTGTGATTGGAATGTAAAAAATTAAAAACAAGCTATACTAAGACTGCTACGTAGTATATTTCTCTCTAGTGTACCTTAATCATGATTGAATCAATCATTAGTTGTTGACAACATCTAAAAGGCAAATGCTGAGACTCACGTGCTTTCTTGGTGAAGGTCTCAATCATGTCACTGGGAGGTCCACACCCAGCACTATTGCAGGCCCTAACTTCCACAGAGTACTGGGTGTCAGGCACAAGGTTCTCAAGCTTGGCTGAGTATTCTTGGCTGCTGACTTGAACTCTGTGTGCAGCTGCTTCTTTGTCATGAGCAGACCAGTACCGAATCTGCAAACATTCAAGTTGAGCAAGATTTTGTCATGATTAAGACACATAGATTGTGAAAAGTTCTTTTCAGCTGACTCTGTCACCATTGATGTTGACTGAGTATTATATTCTCAAGTATTTCTTAATGCTACTCACATTTCTATCAGTCTTAAACAATATAGCAATGCAGATGTGATTAAAGTTGTCAAAGGCTCACATGATTGCTTGAATAAGTCTTACACTGACAACAAAAAAGAAACAAAAAATAGTTCTGTATACGATTTACCTTCAAAATATAAAACTGGACTCTGAAAGTATATGCCACAAAAATTTTTATCATCTATTTCCTGCTGTTTCTGTTTACATGATTTCAAATCTGTTATGGGCCACTGATAAAGGAGTTTGACAGGAATACAACCCTGTTTGACAAAAAGACATCATGTAGCCTAGAACATGCTAGTGAAATAACTTTCCACTATCTCATTTCAGAAATATGTATATATATTCACTTTGAACCTCTATAGATGCCAGATATGAAAGATATATTATACTTACTAACTTGATTAGTTGTACAAATTATTTACCTTTAAAATAATTTGTAAAAAAAAATTTTATTCAAGTTGTGATTAGAAGCAATTACTTTTTTCATCCAAAGTATCAATGACAACCATCCCTGTCTCTTAAAGTTTAAATAAAAGCAATAAATTTTAATTTTCATTCATTCTTTAAATAAGGCTACTTCTTGGTCAGAAATCTATAATTATATCTAAGTTATACAGAAAAGGAAAAAGATATTTATAAATATACTGGTATAGTACAGATTTTTAAATGCTCTGTTTATAAAAGAAAAATGAGATTTTAACTTTATAATTAACCAAAGTTCCTTAGATATAACATCTAACACATATATAATCCTAAACTTTTCATTTACATAAAACATGAAATTATTATAACAGGAACTGGATGGTTCAAATTCTCTTGCCAGCCAAGTGAGGTTTCCATGTAAAATGAACACACTTCAAAACAAGGGCTAGTTACTAACTGCTTATTGCTTCCCTTTGCAATATTTATATTGTGTTCACTAGTGCTCATTTTTCTGATAACAATATTTCCTTACGGTTTTGTAGAATATCCTGGCATTCCTGTCATCTGTCCAGAAGAACGGCCTAAGAGCCAAGGAATTGGAATTGCACCAAGTGGCTCCAAAATCAGGACTCAGTTGTCAGAGAAAAGACTTTCTAAAGATAAGAGCCTCCTCCAGAAGGCACATGCTTCCTGGTGCTGGAAGTGTTTGGGCAGTGACTGCATTTATCTGAGAAGGAGGGAGACGCCTTCCATTTTAATGGGCATTGGAACTAGGTAATATATAAAGCCGCTTCCACTGCTTGACTGAGATAAATAAAATGAACACTTATATTTCTAATAAAATGCCAGCCACTGTGTAGGATCGTCCACATACATTATCTTCTTAACAAACCTTGAATTTCCTGGAGTAATTACTCTGTTTAATAACAAACAAAACAGAAATCCATGGGGTTCATGCATTTTTACATGCATGCTTGTTGACAGTGTATACCACATTTTAAAATATTCATTCTATCATAACAATTTTTCTACCTAGTTTAAAAGGAAAAGCTTTTAAACTAGATTCAGATAACAAAAACCATTTCTAGAAAATACTGTGCACTAAAATGAGTGATAAAATGTTTCTGCCATCTCACCCAAAATTCCATGAGGCACTTTGGTAATTAACGTAAAAGGAAAGATCAAAGCTTTTATTAATTTACTCTTTGCACCTGTACTCTAAATGACCAATGACTTTATTCGTTTGACATTGACAGGCATCTGCTATTAAGCTCCATGAAAATTCAAAATAAATTAAAGCAGTGACTTAGCTATGCTCAGCTATGTAACTAGGGAGCAGAAAAAGTTATTGAGTGACAAATAGTGCTTGATTTTCTTATTTTAGAATATGAGAGTCATATATTTTCATAGTATATTCAACCTTTACAAATGAAAGCTTTATACAAAATGACTTGATTGGATAATCAGTCTCTCCTTAACATACAAGCATATGTTTTCATATGACTGATAATGTTTTCAGAGAATCCTAAAATAAATAGTAGAGAGATATATGAAAAATATGGTATCATCCTTTTTATCTGAACTAGCCACTGCGCATGACCTTAGAGTTAATTTCCAAACAAATGATAAATGTGTGCTATCGGCTTTCATTGAGTTTCCCATGTGAAGCACTAACATTAATTTGTGAAAAAATTGCTTGGTGAAATTTGTGAAGGATGCAACCTATAGTAATGGAGTAGAATAAATGTATTGCTTTTGATTAATCACTAAGGAGACCAAATGAGAACCTGGATGAATTAGTGAAAATGGATTATTGCTAACAATTAATCAACTAATTAATTAATAAGATCCTACTTCATGGATAGTAGAGTATAAATCCATTTTCATATGCTAGACCAATATGTCATGTAATGTATTTATTTCTATGTAAAGCTGTGATATGTTATAACTAACTTTTTTCCTATGTTTCTAAACTTTTCACAGCATCCTACATCCAGTATTAATATATCTATTATGCTTATTAAACAATTACAGAATTACCTTATTACTTGTCTCCCCTACTCATTGATTATAAACTCCTTGAAGAGTTTCATTGTTTATTTTCAAACACTGTGCACATAGGACTGCAGTTGATGCACCGTACTCATTCACTGGACAAATAATTATTGAGTACCCACTTTGTACCAGTTACTATGCTAGATACTCAGAGTGCTGAAGGAACCAAGTAAGCATGTCTTTGTCTTCATAGATATTATTTTTAAAATAACAAAAATTTGTTCCTTATAAAAGTATTTGGAGCCCCATAATAAAAGACTCAACAAAAGGGATAACCCACATTTTTAATAAAGAACTTTCCATAAACTTTTGGGCTACAATAATGCCACTTTTGTAGAAACATTATAGCTATACATATCACCCAGAAATTTTAAAAAGTTTGTAAGCAAGACAGCACATTCATCTCATTATCTTCAAAAAGCTTACTTAGCATTAAAAAAAATGCCTATTATAACGATGAAAGTGCTTGAAGATGCTTAGCACTTTTGTAATTTAGGCTTGATTTATTTTATTATTTCTACTTAAGTAAACTTTTGCATCAGATTTTCAAGTTCTCTCCTTTTAATTTTGAATTTTTTGAAAACAACATTATCTTGTGACAAGTTAAATATTCTTTTGTTAAGGATTTAATACAGACTTTATGGAAAAAATCTAAATATGGTTAAGTGGAAAAAATGAAACCAACACAAACAACTCAATCTCAAAAAAGATACTACAATATAAAATAACTTTATATTATCCAGATCCCAGACTAATTCAAGTATTAGTACACTCTATGGGCTAGGAATAGCAATATGTAAGATTAATCACTTCTTGGGAGATAGTCAAAGTTGTATTTTATTCCAGCTACTGGTTCAGAAACCAGACAGTTCCACGCAGGCTTCCACTAGCTTCCCATAAATACTACTGGTTACCATTTCCTCTCTGCTGCTGCTGTCTCACTCCCTTTCCTGGCTCCTGAGGTTTCAATGTGAAGTTTGCCCAACAGTCTGTGCCAGTGGAAAAGGAATGATGCTCACAGGACTACCCTTAACCAATGCAGAACAGGAGTGGGTGAAATCTCCTTTTATCCCAGAAGAGCAATTCTGAATTGTATTGATAAAACTCCTCAAAAATCCCAAGGGATGGAATACAGGTGGCTCACAGTGGTTGCTAACAAAATAAAGCATCTTTCTATCAGGAGCTTCTCCTTTTTCGGTTCACTCTTTTTCCTTATATTTGCTCCCTGGGATCATATTTAAACTAAACTAAACTAAATAAACAAAAGAACAACAAAACTACATTTTCCAACACCTGTGTGCCAGGATCTGCTCTGGGTAGCTCCAGACAAAGATCGATTCCAAAATAAGATAATGAATGAATCACTTCCTAAATATTATTTTATACTCACCATAATAATTTCCCTTTAAAAACACTTAAGTAGAATACTAAGATCATGCATCATACAAATGTATATTTGAGACCTACATGATCTTATTAATCAATGTAACCCCAATGCATTTAATTAAAAAAATGAATAGAAGTGAATTTTAAGTTTTTGGGTATCATTTTGGTAATTTATCAAAATATCCTTAAATTGTTCATCCTGTTTGGATGAGTAGTTCCCTTTCTAATGGAAACAATTATAAAATATCTACTATATGTCTTATAATATTTCCTATGAAGGTAGAAAAGTAGTAACACTAAACCTGCTGCTTAGAGTTTTTGTATTTATTATTTCTGATAGCATATTTTATTGGTTTTTATTAAATTAAGTGAATATTTTACCTGCTTGATGAGCAAACTAAGTCTTTTGTAGATTACTGGACCAAAGCCTAATGTTTTAACCTGTCTTTGGTAAGTGGGACTACTTGCATTCTTCTATTTCAGCTATTTTGCAGGAAAACTAAGTATGAGGATTAGATACAGGGAGCCCTTTAACTAGGCAAGAGGGAGGAAATGGATAAAACTTGGAAATTCTACTGAGATACACTTTAAAACCAAAAGGGAAGAGATTATTTTTAAGCCTGACTGTCTTCTATTCTCACTTGAAATGTCAGAAAAATTAACCTTGAGATGGGGTGTATCACGATGGACCAGCTTTTTATTTTAATTTTAATGTGCTGGTATTTTCCCTCTGTTTCTTTATGACTTAAACCTATAGTATATTTTCATAGCAAGTGTGGAGGGCTATTACTTTTCTTAGTCATCTGTTTTGTTAAACCATTAGCTTCCCCCATCACATTTTAAAATAGAAAAAATAACATCATCATAATCAGTTTAGCTTCTCCCTCTTCCAAATAGAGGTAAAATAAATCCTACAAGTTTTCTCTTTTAAGCTTTCATGCTTGTCTGTTCAAGGGTCTGATGAGTACTGAGAGGTTTTTGAGAAAGAGTGAATAAAAACAATAATAAAGTAATTTACTTCCAGAATTTCAACCAACCATTTTCTAAAGAGGGAAGACCTAGGTTCAAACCTGGTTACCACAATTATTACTCAACTGATTCTAAACCCCAAGTGCTTCATCTTTAAAACAGGGTTATGCTTCAAATGTTTGGCTTCAATATGAGAACTTAATGAAGTGTTTGGAGTACTAAGGGCTCACCAAATGTTATCATTCTTATCATGATTAATATCATCATCATCTTTATCAGCAGCAGCAGCATCCTGATCCTCAAATGTCTAATGACAGAACAGGGAAAGGCATTAACCACTTTCATTTCATTTCTTCTACACAACAGTCCTATTAGTCAGTGATTACTCTCTCAGCTTCACAGGTGAGGAAACTAAGGTTCAGAATTTCATTAATTTTCTAGCAAGTTTCTCAGTGACAGAACTAAGATATTAACCTATGTTTTCCTAGCAATAATGCTCATAATTTTCTACTTAATGTGGAGTTGCAAAAAAGTCAGGAATCTGTAAAACTAAACTCCTTAGTAGCACACACTTTTCCCTGGAAATTCTCATATAAAAGTTTTGTGCTACTTATTATTTTTTGCTAACAATTTAATTGAGAATCCTAGTTAATGTTTATTTATCAATTAAAGAGGTTGTTGGGCAGATAAAATATATTATGCTCACTTTGTTAAAGATGGCGCTGCCCACATGGAAGTTCGTTGATATTGATGTGTGTTCTGGAACAGGCTGTGGGCAGGCCGGGTCGTTATAGCCTAAGGCTTAGTTTAAGAGTAAGCTCTTCCCCACACCCTTGACTGATTGGATGATGTAGGGTGGTGCACTCTCCTGAGGAATTCCATTATGCCTCAGATGGGTGGCTTTGTATCAGAGACTTTCTTGTATGTATAATTGGATTAAAGGTTTGGATTTTCTAGGCTATAAACTGGGGCAGTCTGGGAGCTTAATCTCTCTCTCTTGGTTCCTGGGTTCCTGAGATTAGTATTAGAGAGGAGAGCAGAGTAAGGCCACGTGAAGGCCAGGAGAAGCAGCCAATATGGCAGAGTGCTGAGGAAGAAGCCAGTTTGTTAAGAGTTTGTGCAGGAGGAGATGGGAAACAGAGGTGAATAAGTCTGGTGAGCTGGAAAGCTTTGATGCTAGGAAACTCGGATAAGTCAGTAGCTTTGTGAGCACTGAATGTGTGGGTTTTGGAGCCCAGTGTGTGTTTTTGCTTGCCCGCCGGGTGCAAGCTAGAATTAAAGTTGATGGCTCACCAGTTCTTGGCTCCATTGTTTTATTACCGACTGTTCGAATCCAATGAGAACCTGCATGGGTCAGGCTGCTGTGATAGTGGCCTCGACTACTGGCGTTACAGAGGTTATATACTCTGATTGTCTGAATTAATTGCTTCCAACCTCATTTTTCCTTTGTACTCTGCCTGTTGGAGGTTATAATTAATATAGAATTCTTAGGCAAAGATAATATATAATTATCTTGCATGTTTTTAACAAAGTAAAATATATATTTAGCACTCACTAAATGAGTAGGCTATATATTAAAAATTATTTTTCTCTTTTTATTGAATAATAATATAAAAGAAGAGAATAATCCTCTGGTCCAACATATGGCTTCCAAGTTCCAAGTATTGAGGTCTACTCTCGAGATACCTTAAATTTGTTCATTACAAAGGTTTGTAACATCTGGTAAATTTTACCCTCTTTCCAATTTCTTTTGTAATAGCTGTAAATCTTGTTGTCAGTTTAATAAGTTATAAATATTGGGTCTTCTCATTCCATTCCTATAATTCTGCTTTCTAAACTTCCACCAAACCCTTGCAAAGATTAACTGAAGGCACTTTGAGATTGACCCACATCCCACCCTATAGTACCCTCCCACAAAATAATATAGAAGAACAAAAAAAAATTACTGTCAGTTGTGTGTTTATAACTAAAAACTTGGGTTGCTTTTGAGGTCACTTTTCAGAAACCTGGTGTAAAGCCAGTAGTCGGGGCCACCATCGCAGCCACCTGACCCGCGCAGGTTAACATTAGATTCGAACAGTCGGTAATAAAACAATGGAGCCAAGAACTGGTGAGCCATCAGCTTTAATTCTAGCTTGCACTCGGCGCGTCAGCAAAAATACAGGGCTCCAAAATCCACTCATTCAGTGCTCACAAAGCTACTGATTCATCCGAGTTTCCTAGAATCAAAGGTTCTTAGCTCACCAGACTTATTCACCTCTGTTTCCCATCTCCTCCTGCACAAACTCTTAATAAACTGGATTCTTCCTCAGCACTCTGCCATCTTGGCTACTTCTCCTCCACATGGCCTTAATCTGCTCTCCTCTCTAATACCTCAGGAACCAAGAACCAAGAGAGAGAGATCAAGCTACTGGTCTCTCCCACTTTATAGCATAGACTCAAAACCTTTAATCCAATTATACAAACAAGGAAGTCTCTGTATAATGGGATTCCTCAGGAGAGTGCACCACCCTACATCATCCAATCAGTCAAGGGTGTGGGGAAGAGCTTACTCTTAAACTAAGCCTTAGGCTATAACGACCCGGCCTGCCCACAGCCTGTTCTAGAACACACATTAATATCAACGAACTTCCATGTAGGCAGCGCCATCTTTAACAAAGTGAGCATAATATATTTTATCTGCCCAACACCTGGCTTTGAGAAAGTCAGGTTATAACACTTTATTTGATCATAAGTCAGTATGTCTGTTAGTACTCTGAGAATATCTACACATTTTGTGCTGACTGTGTGTCCAGCACTGTTTGGGCATTGAGAGCAGAACAGACAAAATCTTGCCCCCATGGAACAAATATTCCATGGACAGATAAAAAAAAGGGAAAATAAGAAATGAGAGGACGAGCTGCCTGGGTGGGCAGCTTACTGCCCACAGCTCCAAGCACACTGAGTAAAAAAACAAAAAACAAAAAAGTTTATGGTGTGGCATTAAGCCTTGAACTTTGAATAAAATAATCCAAGCCTTAGATTCTCTGGCACTTTTCATTAGTGATAACTGAGGCAAGTCATTGTATCTCTTTGCATCGATTTGCTCATCTGAAAAGGTAAGATAATGTCAATTTTTCTTAATTTTAACTTTTTGTGCTTAAAAATGTGAGATGACTTCACTTTCCCTGCACAATAAAGTTTAATTTTTAGCACTGTATTAAAGATCAAAACTATCATTCTAGGTCTTTCTCCTTTTGACTAAGACTTGTTTCCTTCCCATCTGGCTAATTGCTATTAGTCCTTTATATCAGTGCAGGGGAGGTGTAAAGCCAATGGCCAAGGCCACTATCACAGCAGCCTGACCCGTGCAGGTTCGCATTGGATTCTAACAGTCGGTAATAAAACAATGGAGCCAAGAACTGGTGAGCCATCAACTTTAATTCTAGCTTGCACCCGGCGGGCAAGCAAAAACACACATTGGGCTCCAAAACCCACTCATTCAGTGCTCACAAAGCTACTGACTTATTCGAGTTTCCTAGAATCAAAGGTTTCTAGCTCACCAGACTTATTCACCTCTATTCCCCATCTCCTTCAGCACAAACTCTTAACAAACTGGCTTCTTCCTCAGCACTCTGCCATATTGGCTGCTTCTCCTGGCCTTCACGTGGCCTTAATCTGCTCTCCTCTCTAATACCTCAGGAACCAAGAGAGAGCAAGCTCCCAGCCTGCCCCACCTTATATTGTAGAAATCCAAACCCTTAATCCAATCTACAGACAAGGAAGTCTCTGGTACAAAATCACCCATCTGAGGCATAATGGGATTCCTCAGGCGAGTGCACCACCCACACGTCATCCAATCAGTCAAGGGTGTGGGGAAAAGCTTGCTCTTAAAACAAAGCCTTAAGCTATAACGACCCGGCCTGCTTACATTACAGCTTTTCCCTCACAGCCATTCCAAGCATAAGGGCAAATAATATCACCTGGGTGATTGGCTTCCATGTGGGCAGTGCCATCTTTAACAAAGTGAGCATATTATATTTTATCTGCCCAACAGGAGGTTTCCTTTGGGATATTTTGAGTGTTACTAATTTTCTGCCTTTATAGGTAACATTATGAGACATATAGTTGATATTTTATAATTGTTTCCTTTAGAAGTGGAACTACTGAGCCAAATAGGATGAACAATTTAATGACACTTTTATAAATTACCAATATGATTTCCAAAACAACTAAAATTTACTTGAATGAGAATGTTTGTATCAAAAGATCTTGCTTAACTATGGAAGCCATTAACCTCGTTTTTATTTGTTTTATTGGGGTTTTTAAATTCATTTTAGAGAGGAAACACAGAGTGAGAGAGAGAGAGAGACAGAGAGAGAAAGAGAGAGAGAGAGAGAAAGGGGGGAGGAGCTGGAAGCATCAACTCCCATATGTGCCTTGACCAGACCAGGGCAGGGTTTTGAACTGGCAACCTCAGTGTTCCCAGGTTGACGCTTTATCCACTACGCCACCACAGGTCAGGGCATTAACCTTGTTTTTATTTTAGCCAATTGTGTGTCAACACATAGGACTCCATATCTCTTCTCAATTAATCAGTTAGACACCTCACTTGACTCTTAACAATTAGCTTACACATGCTCTACATATTAAAAATATAAAAAATAGTGTTATTTGCCACATTCATCAGTGGGACACAAAACATTGAAGATGCAACATATTTATCAATAAATACATTTAATCTGATAAAAATCAAACTCACCTGATAGCTTTCCACGATTTGTTGTACAACATGCTCCCAATGGACAGATATCTCAGAAGACGATAAGACTTTTACACCTACTCCTGTTGGGGCTTCAGTGGGAGCTGAAATTTGATGAAAACATTATATTCATATATAAGATACTCATAATATAAAATTCAAATAGCACCAGTTGCTGTATAAATTAATTAAAACTATAGTTTAATATTTTAGTTTTAATATTTACAAAATGAAATAAGTCCAACAATTTTATTATCACTTTATTTTTCTAGTGATTTATTTATGGTCATCAGTGATACATGCACAGACATAAATATTAATGTATAATCAGACATTATACATTATACAGAAACACACTTTTATAAATTGTGGAAAGCTTCTGAGTTTCTCTGACAGTTCTGAACAAGAACAACACCACTTTTCTTATCTCTTCCAACTAATATGCCCATTAACTCTACATTATCAAAAATAGGAAATTTGTATTTCTAATAGAAAATTATTCATTAATATTAATTTCCAATTTTCTTACACTTTCTACTTATATGGGTTAAAGACACTCAGTGATACTGCCCTTTTTCTTTCTTATGTTTAAGCTTTGATTTTCTATTTTATTTTTGAGGTCTTTTGAAACATGTTATGACATCTATTGCTTCTTAGACTCAGAGAAACTTTCATAAATCTAATCTTTATCTGGGCATCAAGTCAAATATGTATCAAAGTAGCCTCTGTTCAGGGACAAAACAAGTAATTTACATCTTTTATGAAACTTACACAAAGAAACTAAGGAAAACTTTAAGCAGGAGTGATCAATTTTTATTGTCTTTTATTAACAAGCCATAATCCTCTTTTATGTTAAAAATGTCCTGCATAAGGACTTTGTTGCCTTTCCAAATCAAGGTAAACATGGAGCATTATGATTGATTCTTAGTAATAAAAAAACGATGAACACATACAAGTTTTGGCACATGCAGGTTTTATGAGACTCATGAAACATTTAGGAAAGAAATATATTTTAATACAGATGGCCATGACTAAACAGATGACAAAAATGGGTTTTTGTCTGATTACCTTAACATCAAATAAATCAATAAAAAAAAAGTGATGTTGGGTGAGAGGATAACTTTAAAATGCTTTTCATTTTTATTTGCTCTGTGAGATGCACTCATTGTTTAAACTATTGACATGGGGCCATTAAATATCTGCTGAATCAGAACAAGCATAGAGAAGTCATTACTCAGGACTGAGAAATCCTGAATTGATTATAAACATAAATAATTTCTGCTTTTTGTTCTATGTGTTTAGTTAAGTAACTTAAAAAGTATGTGTGTGTATAGACAAATATACTTTAAATATATAAAGTTGCCTTTCATGTTTGTATTGGAAGTAAAGAACATGAAATGATTTGAATACATATTACATTTTAAACAAATGTGAAAGGTAATAACTCTATGATTGAAGAGTATATATGAGTTCCAGGGATAGCTAAATGCTTATTTTGGAGTAAAAATAATGCGAACTGAATAAACTAATAGTGTTTTTCCTCTAAGAGATCAGAAGCATATCTTACATAGTTTTAAGTTTTTAAACTCTTCCATTTGCACTTCTTGCACATGTACAAAGAGCAACTTGGCCAAGGATACATGTATTAGGTCAGAAGGCCATGAAATCTCTGTTTGCTTTTCTAACTACTAATTATTTACATAGTGCACATGAGTAAAGAGATAGAAAAATGAGGTCTTGCCCTGGCCGGTGGCACAGTGAATAGAGTGTCCTCCTGAAACGCTGAGATCGCCAGTTCAATCCTGGGGTTGCCGTCTAGAGTTCAGAGTCAAGGGCACCAAGGCTCTGGTTGGAGCGCTGAACAAGGCATGTATGAGAAGCCATTGATGGCGCAGCTAAGTGAAACAACTAGTTGATGCTTCTTTTTCTCTTTCTTTCCCTCCCTTTCTCTCTCTCTCTCTCAAAAATTAAAAATATAAAATAAATAATAAGGTCTTATATTTTTAATAGAAAAATAAATTATAAATATCACAGCTTAAGAAATCAATATAATTATCTTTAAAAGTATATATTATTTAGCATAGATGTATAAAGTCCTCTGGGGCATGCTTAGTTCTGTTAGTTACTATAAAGCAATTAGAGCCAGTATTTGTATTTTACTTTCAAATAGCCTTCTAAATATTTTCCTTTCTAAGAAAAAGTTTCAACTGACTTTCTGACTCCTTTATCATAGACTTATGCATAGATTTACTTTAATAAAATTCTAGCATTCTGTTGTAATGACAAAAAGTTATATAAATGCTACAATTATACAAATCAGGTTAAAAGGAAGAAATTTTACCATAAAAAGTTAAGGAATTTCTAAATAGGAAATTTCATGAATGCACAGATATATAGAAATTTCAATCAAGTATGGAGGATTTCTGACTGCAAAATTAGAATCAAGGGGCCAGGATGAGGAGTCAAAGCCAACTATTTTAGTGAAGATAATCCTAACTTCAATGTCTTGTCATTGAAGTGGATAAACTGACACTTTAATTTGGCTCAAAATAATATTCATTTACTTAATGCTAAGTATATAAAAAGATTGTAATAAGTAAGGTCTAAAAGATGAAATGCCTACCAGAGAACTAGGTTTTTCCTCCCTTGCCATGTTAGGAGACCTTATTTTTACCTACCATCTTGTGCTGAATTAATGACTGCTACGAGGCTGTAAGGTCCATCTCCTTTGTTGTTGAAGGCCTTAACTTTGACTTGAAATGCAGTGAAAGGTCTCATGGTCTCATCTTTATGGACATATCGACCAATATCTGGATTAGTAACAGTAACTTTTTTCCATTCTTCTCCATCAAATGGCTTAAATGCCACTATGTAACCAAAATTGTTGCCGTAGTGGTATTCTCTTGACAAAGGCTAAATAAAATTAAAATATTAAATATATTTAAGCTATACATTTAACAGGAAGAGAAATCCTATGCCAATAATAATAATGACACATATGGAACACTTTCTTTGTAAAAAAAAAAATATATATAGGGGGTGCTCAGGTTACGACAGTCTCCACATATGATGTTTTGAGTTTACAATGCTCACTCCCATAAAAAACTGTAGAAAATTGTGGTGTGAGTGTTTCAGCTTACGTCATTAGTATCGTACTCATGGACTACATGGGCGAACTGTTTGGTTGCACACAGTGGAAGAATATGCAGTACAGTGTACAGTATGGTATATTTACATCCTTTTCTTTTTCTCTGGCTTAGTTGTGTTTTTTTTTTTTTAATTTTTATTTTATTCATTTTAGAAAGGAGATACAGAGTGAGAGAGAGAAAGAGAGAAAGAGGGGAGGAGCTGGAAGCATCAACTCCCATATGTGCCTTGACCAGATCAGTGCAGGGTTTTGAACTGGCGACCTCAGTGTTCCCAGGTCGACGCTTTATCCACTGCGCCACCACAGGTCAGGCTGGCTTAGTTGTGTTTTTATGCTCTAGATTATGATTTTACAACTGTTAGGATAGGGTGTGTTTTGACTTACACCAAAATTCACATTATGTCATTATTGTAGAAACGGAACTGTGTTGTAACCCGAGGACCTCCTGTACTTAGTTTATAAGAGAATGTTGCTTGAAAATTCCAGTGTAAAACATACCCAAATATGTGATGACTTCACTTATCAAGTTTGCTATTCTTGGAACATCCCCTTGGTTGAGGGAAAGGGGTCCCACTCTGGGCCTTTTGCTTTTAGTTTCTCTACCTTTTACCTAAGATGCTCTTGCATACGTATACAAGGCCTCCTCCATTCACTTTCCTGAGGTAAAAATCACCTAGTTGATTTTTTCCCTGGCCACAGAATCAGCCATTTCCACATTCTTTCTACAATACTCCATATCCCACCTCTCTGTTTTGTTTTTTTTGGCTTTAAGTCTATCATGATATACACTATATATTTTACTTATCATATACTTTCTTGTCTCCCTCAACTACTAGACTGTAAGTTTAAGAGGGCAAAGTTTTTCTCAGTTTTTATTACCTCTTTATCCATTGTACGTAGATCAAGGCCTCAAGTAATATTTATTTACTGAATGAATAAATGACTTTTGGATTTGAAAGACAATGATGAGAGTGTTCTACAGGACTCTTAAATATGTCTTGTAATCAAACAATAGAAACTGCTCAGAGGAAAACAAGAGACAGTGAAAGGAGGAAGGACTAAGTTTTGCATTCATCTGTAGAAAGCTGGCTCTGGGACTCTGATTAATACTGAAGCAAGTGTCCTGTTTTGCATTATTCTCAAAGTTTCTTAATATAACATATGTCAATTGTCCAAGAAAGAAGTCTATGTTAGTCCTGACAATTCATTAGTTGTAAACATTGACTTCATGCTAGTTCTAGAGAATACTAATTTAATCATTTAGTCATCTTTAGCTAATAAGATAAAAGTGCAAATTATATATTTACATATTTTTCACCAGAAAATCCAATTAAAGTATCTCTAGAAAAAATCTTACACTAATAACACAGTTGCTTGAATATACTTATATTAAAAAGGAATATATAAATGGTATAAAGTTCTAAGGGTAGAAGAAATTGTACTTTTGTACAGGATACAGTTGACCTTTGAACGATGTGGGAGTTAGAGGTACTGACCCCCTGGTTCAGTCAAAACTTTGCATGTAACTTTTGAGTCCCCAATATCTTAACTACTAGTAGCCTATTGTTGATCAGAAGTCTTACCAATAAATTTTTGACTCATACATATTTTTGTGCTTCATATTGCATTTTTATAATAAAGTAAGCTAAAGAAAAAATATTATTAGGAAAATCATAAAAAAGAGAAAATACATTTACTGTATTTATTTTTAAAATGTGCCTGTAAGTAGACCTGGGCAATTCAAACCCATGTTGTTCAAGAGTTAACTACAGATATTGGAAAGCATAACAGGAGTATGCAAAATGTGATTTTTTATTATTAGAGGGTATAACTTAACATTTCTATAACAGTTTAACATTTTTTTTATTATTGCTAGTTCTCTTAGTTTTTACGATCAAAAGTATATCAGATTGGATATAAAATTTTCAAAATTAAATGATTCTCAGGCCCTATTCCCAAAGACTTTCTTTTCAAATTTTTAGAATAGGATTTCTAAGTCTGAAGTTTTTGACACATTCCTCACCCATCTTATCCTGAATTTAAAAATTTACATATCAAACAAGAGGCATTGTTTTTCCAAATCTCTTTTTTCTAAATGCCAAATATAAAAATATGACTATACAGCAAAGAGTGAACTCAATTTTTTCTAAACATCTACTTTTATATAAACCAATTTGATTTATGTAAAGAATAAAACCTGCCATTATTCATACAGTCTTCAAAAGTCTCTAGAGCTCAAGTTGTAGTCTTTGACTATCTGCAGTGATTAAATACTAAAAATATTTAATGAATACATAGAGCCATATAAAACATGCTAGCCAGATAAATGTCAGATGTCTAAGTCAACAAGTTTGTGTGATAACAGACTTCCCCATCCCTAGTAACTTCACTTTGAAATTCCAGCTAAGAAGCATTATTCTCCAGACATTCTAGTCTCTGATGTGGAGCTCCCCACTGGGTCATAAAAATCTAATAAAATGTTTTAGATATCTCAATTACAACACATTTACGTGACTTCTAAGACTGACATACCATGATTGCTTACACTTAGTGATTTAAGTAAGTCTCAAGTGAGAAACAAGCTCCAATTAAAAACTAGGTGCTGATATAAAAGCTTTTAAATCAAATCTTTGGAGTTTTGAATATCCAGTAAAAATGTTATAAATTATAGTTGGGTTACCAGATCATAATGAATTTAAAAAAAAATCTCTGGAATCAGATAGTTAGTTGAAAGTTTGTTTAATCCTTTAAGCCAACAGATCCCCCAATATCAAGAATCTATTGTACACTAAGCCACAGCAAGCCAGGTAAAATCTGAAATGCATATAAGAAAAAAAAATCTTTTAGTAATTTACTCTTGCTTGTGCTTTGGGCATTGCCATTTGTTTCACTTTATTTCAGGAAACAAAATGGGTTTGAGATTATGTATAGGTAAAGCAGTTGGTAATAAACACAACTTGTACAGACTCACCGCCCATGTTATGGTCAGCTCTCTGTTGCTTCCTCCTCCACCTCCCACGTCTGAAGGAGCCACATTTGGTGCTGAAACAGACACACAAATCACAAAACATAGAGGCTATGGGATTATTTTTCTGATGTTAAGAGTTTTTATTCACTACAGAAACAATAATTTTTTTTCTTTCACTGGGAAAAAGTAAACTACAGATGAGATTTACTCAATTTTAATGGCAGTGCCTCACTATAGGTGTACTAAACTGTTTTACTGTCAAGATAAAAACTGATTCAGTGTCATAGGAAATGTGCCAGCTTCCTTCAGCAAAAGATAGCAAAACAAATTTGCCTTTCCCATCTTTTTCATTTTCTTTTTTAAATTTTCTGTGACCCTTTATTTAGTATAACTTTGAAAGATTAGATATGCTTTTTTGAAAAAATATTTCATAGGTCTTACTTTTGAACCACAGGAATATCTAACACCTAACTGTTTTGTTAGATTTATGCTTCAATCTACAAATAACTGTTAAGAAACGGCACATAAGCATTAACATAGGAAAATGCTCCCCCCGTATTTCTTAAAATATTAGAAATCTAATATTGCTCCATGTTTATTGTTCCTAAATCTCTTCTGGAACCTTGACCCATCAGTGACTTCAACTCTCCCCCAATACCTTCCTCTTTTATCAAACCTTAGTTTTCAGTCTCCCTACTGTAGAGACTCTACTCTTTGTAGTCTCTTCATCCTTAAAAGTCATTTTGTAATACTATTTTCCTCTCAGATTCCAAGCCACGACACCCTTTCTTGTCGCTGAACTGCAAATAAGAATGGATATATGATTATTTTTTTAAAATTCGCTCTGTAATTACTTTTTAACACCTACAAGCTACTTCAGATGACTGAAATCACTCTCCACAGAATCATAAACTTGCTTCTAACTGCCAAGTCCAACGCCCTTTTCTTTGTTTCTCCTCTAAGTTATATTTTCCCCTTGAAAGTTCTTCAAGGTAGGAGCTGCACCTTATTGGATTTGGATACTCTATCTTATTATACATTGTATTTTATTGGATTTGCATCTAATTGGAGTTGTACAGATCATAAGCATAGTTTGTTCCTTTCACTCAAGGTACTTGAGAAGAGCTACGCAGCAACATAGATGATGTCTGTGTTTTTATAGAGGACATAAGTTTTCCCACACAAATGGTCTGGCTCTAGTCAGAGATATAACTCCCAGATCTGTTAACATTTTAAAGGAAAAATGAAACATCAGTTCTCTTTTGAATCTCCAAATTTCTCCCAATAAGAAATAGTCACACCTTTCTCAGAGTACTCAAGCAAGCAGTCCAATTACTGATTTGCAAATCCTAACAAATAATTGTGATTCAAAGATACTTCATAACTCCTCCTAATATTCGCTATGCAAATTCTTTGGGGAAGTATATACATTAATTGCACACAAACAAAATGCTTGATTTTCTTTATACTTGTAAAACTATATCATAATTTTTTTTTCTGATGGAGAAATTTATCCGAAGTTAGAGAGATTTTATTTTAATATTTAACTGTCACCATATTAGTCATAGAAATAAAATTAAATTCAGAGATATTGAAAGATAATTTACTTGTAGCACTTTAGATAAAATTTATATTGAAGGCTAGAATATTAAAATAACTCCTGGGAACTCTTTGAATCCCATAACTCATATTCTGAAGTTAAAACTCTCCATGCTATGAAGAAATAAAGAACATCCTGTGTTATAATCAACGAATAAATTGAATAATTTTGTGTTTAACTATACATACAAATATAGTGGTCACAGGCAAATAATCTCAAAATAATTCTCTAGAATAATTTATGACAGTGTAATTTGTTGAATCAAATATTGCCTTTACCACAACAAGCATTTCCCAAATCATTTCACCATAATCCTTTTCATTATAACCTATATTAACCTTTTAATTTAGAACAGAGCTAAACAATGGAGTATTTTTACATTAGATTATTTCTATTCCATTTTAAAATGTTTATTTTAAGCTCTTTAACACGCTTCAGGTAACTAATTCAAGATCGAATTTCTCTTCCAAAATTACTTATGGAATTCATGATGCTTAAAGTAAGACAAGCAAAACGCACAGAAATAAAAGTAACTATATCTCTTAATAGAATGTTTTTATATCTTTTTTGGATTAATTACTGACAATTTTCTCTATTTAGCTTTGACTGTTCAGTTGTAGTCTTAGCTGCTAAGGGACAGTGTTTCACAGGTGGACTCAACTTAACCCACATGTGTGACAGGAATCCAAGCAGAGAGAGCCCGAGGAGCTCTGTCTTTGCTTTTGGCCCCGCAGGAACAGGAGGTCCTGGCCAAATAGTGATTCCTTTCAGGGAAGTAAATCTCCCTGAGCACAAAGAAGCTTATTTAAGTGTAGGTTCTAGGGCAGTCAGCAGTGAACAAACTACACTTTCTTTTAACAATAAATCATTAAAAATGAATTTAAACAAATATTGAGGGAAAATACAGATTTACTGAATTAATTATGAATAAACAATATTTATAATTTTACTGTGAATGTTTTAAAATAGTGATGGCTTTCAACTTGTTTTGCCATGATTTCAGGCTAATAATGACTCCCTGTTACTGTTTATAAGAGTGTTTCTATATTTCAGTCATATACCTGAAATACTTTTTAAAAATCATGCCAATGGCATGGTTGTTTTTTTCTTTCTATAAAAAGAAACTAATATTGCCAATTTTACTTTTAGATTTGAATGAATGCTGAAATAATTTGAGTATAAGTACAATAATAGTACCCCATTATCCATTCACTTACTTCAATTTCATTTAACCCACGGTCATTCGAGGTATAAAAATATAACATGGAAAATTCCAGAAACAAATAATTTATAATCTTTAAACTTTGCTCTGTTGTGAGTTGTGTGATTAAACCTCTTATTGTTCTGCTTGGCTATGAATCATCCCTCTGTCCAGCGTATCCAGGCAGTATACACTACCTGCCTATTGGTTGTTCAGTAGCCATATTGGTTATAAGATTGACTGTGATTGTATGGCAGTACTTGTGTTCAAGTAATCCGTTAATTTTGTAAGTGATTCAGAATTGTTTTATAAATAATGCTCTAGAAATTAAAAAACCAACAGAATTAAAGTCTTACCTCTGCTTTTATTCTCCTTTAAATATATATTATTTTTGAACTAGTTTTAATGAATCAGATGAACTATATAGGGGGTCCTCGTCTTACGACACAGTTTCATTCCTATGATAGTGACATAACCCAAATTTTGGTGTAAGTGGAAACACACCCTACCCTAACACAAACAGAACACATGTGTTTTTAACAGTCCAAAATGGTGTAGGTAAGCATACTGGAGAATGCCAACCCCCTCACTCATATGCCAGGTTACTGCATATTCTTCTGCCACTAGCAACCAAACTAGTTCACCCATGCAGTTTGTAAGTACAATGCTAATGGCGTAAGCTGAAACACATCTCAATTTTTTAAAGTTCTCATGGGGTGAGTGTTGTAAACTTGAAATGTCGTATGTTGAAATTGTCGTGACCCAAGGATTCCCTGTATATTATTTGTATATTCAAATTAGAATAATTCCTTTTAGCTCTTACGGTCTCCTGGTCTGATGGTGGAGCAGAGTGTTAATTAACATTCCAAATGCATCTACCATGTAAACATCAGTTCTTTTCCATAGTAAGTAAGAAGCTATAGGCCAAGATAGTTCACAACAATGTTAATGTCTTAGAAACTTATCAGGCTGAAATTGTAGGTTTGTTTGTTTATTTGGTCTTTGTTCTCAAATAGAAAATATTTTTTATAAATTTCTTTCACATGTTTTATTTTTTCTTTCTTTTAGCCCTTTATTTCTTTCTTTTTTTATTTTTTATTGTTAAATTACAGTTTACATTCAATATTATTCTGTATTAGTTTCAGATGTATAGCATTGTTGTTAGACAATCAGGTACTTTACAGAGTGCTCCCCCCAAATTTCAGTTAACCACCTGGCTCTATACATAGTTATTTATGATATTATTGATTATATACCCTGGGCTATAATTTACATTTCAATGACTATTCTGTAACTACCAAATCATACTTCTTAATCCTTTCAAACAGTATATTTAAATGGTTGGAGCAGAGTAAATTTATTAACTGCTCAGTGAGATGATAATATAAAAATAGGTCACCTGGGGAAATGTCTGCATGGACAGAAAAGAATGCTACAGTCTGAAATAATCATACATATAATAAAATTATGGAGAACCTAAACCGATTATGGATTATTTAAATTTAGTAAAAGAATTAACACTTTCTATTCTATCTCTTTCAGTGTATTAAAAACATAAACATCTAATGCATGTGTTAACCTTGTTTTCAAACAAAATAAATTTTATCTGAAAATGAATTCTTCTAAAACATAATATGCAAATACCACTGTTGTTTTGATCAATGCTTCTCTTTTCATCTTCTATGATTGTTCAATGGTCAGAATCATCATCTTATCCTTCTGGTTCTATTTCTTTCGACAAATAATTTTAAGCACTCTGCTGTTTTAAGAACTAAAGATAAAATGAATAAAATCTAATTCCAGTCATGAAGATGCTCTCTTTAATTTAATAGAAATTAACTATATATGACTAATTTAAATTCAATGTTAAATATCCCTATTTTGTAAAAGTTTGCTCAATGAATGCAATATAACTTAATAAAAGACTCATTTAAAACTTAGAAATGATTTTTACACACCACACATAATTGGATACTTACATCAACACTTTGAAATAAATACAGTTGACTCTTGAACAACAATGGATTTGAAGTGTGCAGGTACATTTTTTTTTATTATTAAGTAAAAGATGGGGAGGCAGAAAGACAGACTCTGGTGACCCTTCTGGGATCCACCTGCAAGCCCATTAGTGGGGCAATGCTCTGCCCATTCAGGGCTATTGCTCTCTTGCTTGGCAAGTTAGCTATTTTAGCACCTGAGGAGAGGCCATGGAGCCATCCTCATTGCCTAAGGCTAGAACCAATTGATGCATGGCTGTGAGAGGGGAAGAGAAAGAGAGAAAAGGAGGGGTGAAGAAGCAAATGGGCACTTCTGTGTGCCCTGACCAGGAATCAAACCCAGGACTTCCACACACCAGGCCAATGTTCTACCACTAAGTCAAACAACCAGGGCTGTGCAGGTACATTTATTTGCACAATTTTTTCTTTTAAACAGACAATATGAACTTATAGTATCAATAACTACAGTACAGTACTATAAATGTATTTTCTCATAATTTTCTTAACATTTTGTTTTCTCTAGCTTACTTTATTGTAAGAACACAGTATCAAATACATATTACATGCAAAATATGTGTTAGACAAGTGTTCATGTTTTTGGTAAGGCTTCCAGTCAACAGTAGGCTATTAGTACCTAAATTTGGGGGTAATCAGAATACACATACAGATTTTCATCTGCGCCGGAGTGGGCACATTTACCTCCTGTGTTGTTCAAGGGTCAACTGTATGTGGAGAAGTAGCATTATCCTCTTTTTACAGGAAAGGCAAATGAGTCCCAAAACAAATTATTTACTAGCCTACTTACACATAGAGAAGCTGTAACTAAGTTAGGTCTCCTAGTGGCTTAAAAAAGCTATACTCTGCTTTTTATCTCTTTTATTACTAATGACAATAACTAACTTTAACATATACCTTACTAACTACAAAATATGTTTTTATCACCATCCCTCTCCTTTATCAAATATATCTTAAAAATTAAAAATAAAACTAAATGAAATGGCAGAACAGTTTCATTAAACATGAAATTAAATATCTTTCTATAGTATGAAAGTGTTGATTCTGGTGTTATTTTGCTCTTTTCCATCTTAGGTTGATCTGGTAAATAAATGCCAAAGCTGTCAGACTACACCTGAATGCATCATTTTTAGGATGTCAACTCACCAACTGCACCTGCCGATCTGTTAGCTATGGGGCTATGTCTTACAATGACACATTATTTTGAAGAAAGCTTTTGTTATCTCTTCTGTACAGTCAAAATTAAATGGGTTATAATGAATTACAAATACATCTTCTCATGCTTCATTTGGGACCTTCCATTTTATAATTTACTTGGCTGAATCTAAAGAATATACCCAACTATTCACTGTGATCTTAACATTAACTAATTGTGCAGATAAGGGTGTGTGCTGCATTAGATAATGTCATGGCTTTCAATCAGCATAATGAGGCAGGAGCAACCTTTCCATCAAATGGGACCCGAGCTTTATCCCACAGAACATATTAGAGAGTTGTTAGAATGGTACATGACAAGACAAACATCCCCCTGTTTTATAAAGTATTTTGTTTTCTTGCAAGGATAAAAAATGTAAGGGTCCAGTTTCATGCATATTCAATCTTTTGAAAGCAGGATGAAAGAAAAATGATTAAAGAGAAAGTTGGCTAAATTTTATTGTATTATATATATAAAATGATTCCCTTAAATTATTTGAAATTGTATGATCCTCTATTATGCTTATAAAAAAGAGAATATACTGCCACATGAGATAATCGATTAGAGTAGATATTTTTATAAGCATATTATAGTTTAGTATTAACAGCATAAAATTTAGTAAGCAAATATTGCATGTTAGATAGTACTGCTTTTCTTACATGTTTTTTAATCATAAACATCTCTAATAAACAAAAAGTTTATTAGAGATAAGAAAACTGAGGCACAGAGAGGTTAAGTGGTGTGCTCCTAATCAGACCTGTTAAATGGCGACACCAGGATTCTGTGGCAGTTATCAGGGCCCTGGAGCTCCAACTCTGCACACTGCCCCCCACCCCCCGGAAGTGGTTTTGGAGGCAAGATTTTAGTCAGAAAGCCCTGAATTTGAATCCCAGTGTTGCTTCACATCAGCTGGGTGTAACCTTAATCTAATTATCTATACAATTAGAAATAATTATCAATTTTAAACAGTTATTGTGGGAATGAAGTGAAGCCATGGAAGTAGAGCTTAGCGCTCTGATAACAAAGCAAGTGCATATGATTGGAGCTATAAAAGATGATTCATATAAGATCCTGATATATTTTTGTAAAAGATTAACAAATGTGTTATAGATTACAGGATTTAATTTTTTACAATTGAAAAGAATAAATCATTCATGTCACTAGAGAGCTGTATCTTGGATTGTGAATAAGGCTGTTATTACTTTATAGGTTTGTCTGTCTGTTTGGCTCTGAAAACTTTGAAACTTTTCTAGTGGACTTGTTATTTTCTCAGTCCAATAGGGAAGTAATTCCTTAACAAAATACCACTTGAACAAACATAATGTAGGAGGTGATGCTTAAAAAAGTAATGTCAAAAAGTTGTTGGTTGAAAGTAATAATGTTTGACAAATTTTTAGGTTTGATGTCGTTCTGAAACAAATATTTTCCCAACATTTTTAAGGATAAGAAGTCAATGAGGTTGAAGTCTTCAGTTGCATTCAAATTACTGATAGCAAGAACATCAAAAAGTATATCTTTTAAATATAATATTAAATATAAATTATACTCATAAATTGAGATCTAGAAGAATCAGATTGAATTTATTTCTCTCTGAGAGACCTTTGTTACTGTTGCACTTAATAACATACTTAATTCTAATCACTTCTGTTTTAAGATAAAAGAAAATCTCAGATCATATGATCATTCTGACCAGATGTTCAACCTATGTTATATTGAACCAATTATTTTCTTAGAAACATAACAAAGATATAGTTTGTAACAATTACTAAGGAGAGGAGAAGGTTTCCATTTGTTATCAATGACAGAGAAAGTATTCTTCTCCATTAACAGTATTTTAAGTTATTTTAAATTAAATAGAGTGGCATTGATTAATAAAATTATACAAGTTTTAAGTACACAATTCTATGAAATATCATTTGTATATTGCCTTGTGTGCCCACCACCCAATGACAAATCTTCTGTGACCATATAGTTGACCCCCTTTACCCACTCTGGTAATCACCATACAGCTGTTGTCTGTGTCTATGAGTTTCTGTGTGTTTGTCTTGTTTGTTCATTTGTTGCTTTCAGTTTTATTTCCCACACAGGAGTGAAATCATATGGTTCTTGACATTTTCTGTCTGACTTATTTCACTTAGCATGATATTCTCAAGATCTATCCATGTTGTTGTAAATTGCAGTATTTCATCTTTTTCATGAATAGTTCTGTACTTCAAAAATGTGTTCAGATAAGACCTAGGGTTGTATTAGTCCAGAAAACATAGAAAAAAATAACCAAGCTCAATGAGATTTTTTTAAAGCATATATTTGAAGGTATGTTATAATTTTTGAACTGAAATAATTTTACTTAGACCAAGTTAATGATTTGCTTTTTTTTCAGTTTCATTTTGTAATAAATATTTGTTAAATAAAATTAAGTGCATTATCCCTCTACATAATATTATACAGTTAAAACCTCTAGTTTTAGCTGGCATGCCCAGCTTCTTTTCATTTTTACTTTTCTGAAAAGGGCAGTTTTGTTCAGTCCAGTGCACAAAGCCTCTGTCACTTACATATCAAGCTCTAGCAAATAGTAATAAAAACTACACACAGGATCTTGGCTATATCGTATCTATGTTCTATAAAACGTCAACTTATATTACCTCCATATCTTACAGAGGTGATCTGTGAAGAACAACTTTGTTTATCTCACCCCGTGGTCATACTAAAGCAATAACAACAAAAAAGTATTTCAGTCATATTTGGTTTCACATAAGGATGAAAAGTCAGCTTCTGCTAGAACTCTAATAAAGGCTCATAGACATGAATGGATTTTGAAGCATTTTGTTTGAAGAACCACATTTAAAAGAAAAGCTCAGTGAATGAGAAGAGGTGCCAGACAGATCAGGATTGAATTCTGAAACTTACGAGTAGTTATATTAAGTTAGATAAACTATTTAGTGGGTCTGAGTCTACTTCTCATTAATGTGAATTAAGGTTCTTCTCATTAATTACCATACTTACTTTAAAATATTATGAGGATCAATAGAAATGTATATAAAAATACTCAGTGCAGATTAGTATTTTAGTGTTTTCTTCCTTTATCACAGTATCATTTTTTTAATCTGGTAAATTATATTAAACTTTGAGAGATAGCTTATTGATGGAAGTCTTGTGAATAGTTCAGTTTTAAAACTAAAGACATTAAAATAAGCTTATTTAGAAGTTAGGTCAAAGAGATAGCCGGAAATACAGATAAGTGATATTAAGATATCAAAGATTTTAATGGTAGTCTGTAATCCACATAAAATCTCCCCAAATAAAACACTGAAAATAAAACTTTGGCAAGGCACAGTATAAATAAAGAAACTCAGAGAGCCTATAAAATATTTTATTTTTCATATACAGGGGTTAATAAAAAAAAAGCTGTTATTAGAATCAGAACAATATTTTTGGCTAGTAATGTAGGGGGAAAGAACATATAGTGTAGTCCTTCTTGTGCTGAAGGCTATTTAAATGGAGTTGGTATTTAGCATTAAAAAAAATGTGAGCCTAAATTGAAAGAACAGCCAAAGTTGAGCAGTGATAGAAGAGCACATTCAGTGACTCCTAATAGTTATTTCTCAGAGATGCTATGACTCCTCATATGGTCCAGATCTGAGAAGTTATCATATTCTCTCCACTACTTGCTCACCCTTCCTCCCACCACACCCATCCACATGGCCATTGAATTATAAATGTGTTTGAGAGACATGACTCACAAAACTGTGAACCTTCTAAATCATGCTTGATCAATAGTTTGCCTGGTTAAGATTCACAGTTTACACTGAAATTTATATTATAAGTATCAATTTCATTTAAGTGATCTTTAGTGGAATATGCCGTAGTTTCAATCTATCTCTCCCCCTGCATTCATTTTGTAAAAACATTCTTCAACTTCATGTTTGTTTTTGACTGTCTTGACATAACATATATCCCCGGGGTCAAATACATATACAAACAGTGTTTAGGTGAATCACTTACCTCAGAGAACTATTTATTTCCAAATATATTCAACTATATGTTAAAGTATTTATAAGTCTTCTAAATTTTAAAAAGTTTCTTCTACATACCAGCACCTTCTGTTTTAATTCTGTTTGATGGTATACTGGGCTCTCCTATACCCAATGTGTTGGTTGCTACCACACGAAACTCATATTCCATCCATGGGATTAAATCCACTGCTCTAGCCGCCTCCATGTTTCCTTCAATAATTGGGGGATCTAAATAAAATGAACATTAAATAGAGAATATTATTTGAGTGATATCACTTTTATTTTGTGACAGAGATGGAGAGTCAGAGAGAGGGACAGATAAGGACAGACAGGAAGGGTGAAAGGTGAGAAGTATCAGTTCTTTGTTGTGGCACCTTAGTTGTTCATTGATTGCTTTCTCATATGTGCCTTGACTGGTGGACTACAGCAGAGTGAGTGACCCCTTGCTCATGCCAGTGACCTTGGACTCAAGGTGGTGAGCCTTGCTCAAACCAGATGAACTCATGCTCAAGCTGGTGACCTCGTGGTCTCGAACCTGGGTCCTCTGTGTCCCAGTCCGATGCTCTATCCACTGCACCACTGCCTGGTCAAGCAAATAATATCACTTTTAAAATATCCCATTTTTATTTTACTATTTTGAGAAAATGGTACATATTCCATTGGATTGAAGTAAAAATAAAAACTAGGAATGACAAACTGTTAAGTTCAAGGGAGTAAGAGGAGAGGTCTTTAATCAACAACAAACAAGGAAGAGTAATATGCATATAAATGGTCTATTTACTGAGTCAAGGGTAGAAGGTCTGACAAGCTCCCAGGTCTTGTCTGTGCCATTAGTCCTGTGGCTACAATTTGAATAGCAATAAGCTGTATTATCAAGTTAGAGTCTAGAAAGGTTATCTGAGGCAAGGGTAATATTGAGGCTATTAAAAATTTTATGGACAGCCATTGATGTGTTGTATAGGTAGTGAATGTTATATTACTAGGGTACCTATATGTCGACTAGTTGTGTTTTTAGATTTATACCCAAATCTTTTGGGGCAGTGATACTAATGTTGCAATAATCCATTAAGTTATATCAAATATTTTTCAGAATTCATGCTACTAGATGCTAGATTCAAATGGGGAGATTATAAATTATGGGTAGGATATAGTCTGAAATTTCTTATTTAATTAAGATGTGACAAAGTATACAACCTGGGCAGAACTTTACATTCCTTTAAGCTCTCTTAAAATATTTCCATATGTGTTCTTAGTCATTTACCTACACATACATATGCATGTAAATACCTGTACACTTGTGTGAAAAATTTGTTTCTTTAGGCTTGTGTATGACTCATTATCTTATTAGTTAGAAAATTTTTATCTTCAATGCAGACCATGAATAAGTAGCTTTGTAAAATGTTGTACCTGTCTCTACCATAAATGCTAAGCCATCAGTGTCCAGTTTCTACTGTTGGGCAAATTTCTGTGTGGCTCAGACTACACATGCCTCATCTTGCCAGTCTTATCCCTTTTGGACACTTATTTTGCCATTGCTTCTCTTCTTTTGTTATGAACTTGTTCTATATATTTGACATATATTTTTGACTTTCTGATGAAAAGCTTGGTTTTGCCTTCTCCTCTGCTTTGATTCTGCCTCTTGATCTCCTACCTCTTCTACCCTCCTTCATACCAATCAAAACTTGTTTGTCCTAGTTCACATACATAGGGACTTCTTTTAGGTAATTGGAAGAGGGAAGGTGATGTTTTGGTTTGTGAAGGACTCTCCATGGAGAAAAGGGAAAAATAGAGCTGGTTGTTACAACACTGCATAGCGTGGCCTCTCTTCCCCTCCAGATACCTTTCAAAAATTTTGAGCTGCTGTTAAAAGGAGAGACTCTAGTGAGTTGAATGGTTACTACCAAAAAGACATATATGTTCAAGTAAGCAGAACTTATAAATGTGACTTGATTGAAAAAAAGAGTCTTTGTGGGTCCTTTTAAGACTGGAATAAAGTTAAGGATCTTGGAATAAAATCATCCTGGAATATAGAGGTGACCTCTAAACCTAATGACAAGTGTTCTGATAAGAGAAACATATAGAAGAGTAGATACAGTACAATGTGATGTGGCTACAAGACAAAGAATATTTGGAGATACTGGAAGCTGAAAGAGAGAAAATAAATTGAATTGTACCCCAAGGCCCTTGGAAAGGGTGTAGCCTTGCAAACACTTTAATTTTGGACTTCTGGCCTCCAGAAATGTGAGAGAGTAAATTTCTGTTGTTTTAAGCCACCCAGTTTGTGATTATTTGTTATGGCAGTCCTAGGAAGCTAATACCGAAGTTTAAAGCAGAAACTAATGGAACTATTTGAGATTTGATGATTTTTAGAAATGGATTTCCCTTGAACAAGTCAAAAAGTATGGTAGAAGTCTCAAGGAGGAAATGTGATTGCTATGCTGCTAAACCCCAGCACCATTTACGTGCCTGAAGGATGGAAATGTTGGTACTACTCCAAAGGATCTATCTTGGCAAGGACATGGGTTTCTCATCACAGGGAAGGTTACACTGGGACTTTTCCAAGCAACTGGCCAGTCAACAGTTACGGGCAAGTATAGGTGGGTCAGAACAGAAAGAACCATGTGATGTGCAGTAGTGACTGCTGCTGCTAGACTAATTTGGGGGTATATGAAAATACTCCAAAACAAATAGATGACAGGGGATAGGTTCAAAGAGTAGAAAGTCATACTTGACCACAGAAAATATTTAGAGGAATGAAAAGAGATAAAGTAGTAAAAGTCAACTGGGATCATTTTGTGGTAGGCTTTGGATTCCCAAAGAGAAGTAGAGCCAGTAACTTTAAGAACTAAGAGAAAGAATAAGCAAAAAGCCTTTTTATTTTTGTTATTACCATGAGAAAAGAGATCCCAGGGGGAAACCTTTCGTCCAGTAATGCAAATAACCCCTTAAAAAGGGGGAACAAGAATGGATGTTTGGAAGAACCATCTTCTAAATGATTAGGAAAGAATTTGGTATTTATAAGTTAAGAATAATATTTCACACCAGGATTGCTAAAGTTGTGAAAACTGCTTTCTTTTTTTAGAACAAAACCAATTATAATAATTCTTGTTAATAAACATTAACACCAGTACTTAAGAGAAATTAAATATCTAAAACAAACATGTTTTGAGTATATATTTATAACATTCCTCCAATAAAACATCTATGTAAGAAGTAGGGATAACAGGGAAAAAAATGACTAACATCTAATTTAAAGTGGCTCTTTTATCTGGCCTGCTTTCCCTCAACCAAGTAAGGGGAAGGGTTTTGACCCACACCACATCAAAAAAACAGGATTTAAAAGCTTTTTTTCTATCTAACTCAGCAATTTTTAACCTTTTTTCATCTTATGGCATGGATAAATTAATTACTAAAACTCTGTGACATACCAAAAAATATGTTTTTGTTAATCTGACAAAAATAAAGTATACTTTTGATTCTTTCACACCAGGAGGTTATTGTGTTGACTGTTGTCAATTTTTTATGTGACAATGTAAGGAAAAAGAGGTCAGTGCCTCAACTAGTCAGGCAGTGCATGTTTTAAAACTTTTTGCAGCACACTGGTTGAAAAATGCTGCTCTAATTTATTCCCAGCTCTAACCCTGAGGCAGGCAGCCCATATCATCTGTGCACTGGACTCTCAAGGCTGGTGATATCCATAAAAGGCTCATACACAAAATATGTTTTCTGCTCCCCGCTCCCGTTTGTTCATAGCTATTGTCTGAGGACATATACATGTTTTGCCTGTAGTCCATATTTTTATTTATTTTATTTTATTCTAAGCCCTAAAATCCCTATAAAGGGATGTGTACCTCATGCACTCTTCTCCCAGGGCTTCAGTCTTGGTAGGAACAATTGGATACATTTTCTTTTCCCAGCACCACCCACGCACACAGGTTAAAAGCAGAGGTTAGGTTTAATTTGGAAGCAGAGTCGTGCCCCTGGCCAAATGCAGGAGGAAAAAACAGAAGCAGAGACTCTCTGTTCCCTTTCTTCAGCCAAATTCCTCTCAACCTGTTTGCTATTCCTGGAGTCAGGAAGAGAGGAGAGGACTTTGCAGAACAAAGGAAAGTACTGGAAATCAGGAATGGGATCTCAGATTCCAGATTTGTTATCTGTCAGTTTTGAGTGAGGTCACTTTTTATATATAATCTCAGTATCAAAACAATCAGATCTTCTCTACATAATGCCAACCAGAGGCTTCTCTCTATAAAATACTAAATGTTGTATATTAACCTGATGGCTATTTAAATCTTGATTGTACTTTGGAGGGTAATTTTTAAGCAAAGGGTATAGACCAAGATATACTCTCTCTCTCTCTCTCTCTTTTTTTTTAGTGAGAGGAGGGGAGGCAGAGACAGACTCCTGCATGTACCCCAACAACATCCACCTAGCAAGCCCTCTGGAGGACGATGTTCTGACCATCTGGGGCCCTTGCTCCATTGCAATAGGAGCCATTTTTCTTAGCACCTGAGGTGGAGGCCATGGAGCCATCCTCAGTGCCTGGAGCCAACTCACTCCAGTGAGTTGTGGCTGTAGGAGGAAAAGAGAGAGATAAAGAGAGAGGCAAGAGGAGGTGGGGCAGAGAAGCAGATGGGTGCTTCTCCTGTGTGACCTGTCCTGGAATCAAACCCAGGACATTCACACACCAGGCCACACTCTTCCACTGAGCCAACTGTCCAGGGCCAACATACTCCTTATTTTAATAGGTCAAAAGACTACTTTGAGAATGTCTTATTTTAGCAACTAGGCATGAGTAGTAATCTACAGATCTATCTGCAAATATCTTGAGTCTATAAGGTTGAGAATAAAAGTGCTGATTATTCTTTGGAGGAAAAGAGAAGCAACTGCTTGGGTATGCCAGTAATTCACAGTGTTTTAGTTGCCTGGCAATCTGGCTATGGTGCTCTGCCTTCAGGTCACACCAGCTAGTTAATTAAGGAGCTTCTGAAACAGAAAGACCTCAGGACTGAAAGATGACAATGTAATAACACCCGTTCCAGGTTCTTGTAAATAGCCAAAGAGAGTTCTGGGATTTTGTTAGGGTATCAATAGAATCAGAAGCTTTAGGATCAACCTCAATTCAAAAACCAAGCATTTGAGACTACCTAGAAAGAATTACCCTTTCAGAGTTTCTAAGTGAAAAGCCAAGTCTGTGAGAATGGAACTGGGCATTTATAGCTTCTCAATGGCTTTGCCAAAAGTACATGGTGTTATGTTAGAGGCCGTAGACCCAACAAGTAGATCATAGATCACCTGGCAGGACTTGGGTAGGACTAGGGAGGGAGCCATAGGTGTGGCTAAGAAGCGTGCAGTGAAAAAGAAGCACACTGTGTTCTGACATCACAGGAGTGTGATTTATTGGTCCTTGTCTAAGGAACATTTGAATGTAGCCTCTTAAAAACCCATAAATTCATATCTGAAATAACAACAAATAGTGAAGCTATAAAAAGGCAAAAAAGAAAACAGTAAATTCTAAAAATTAAATATCCCACAATGAGATAGTGTTTTTGGCATGGTTTTATACCTACCAATTTAGCAAACATTTAAAAAGAAAATGCTAACTACTAAATAAAGATATGGTGGATAAGACATTTACATGCTAGTGGTGGAAATAAAAACCAGTTCTACCTTGGTCCAGAGTAATTTGGTTGTACAGTTTATGGGCTTGAACATGTTTATACCGAACAACTTAATTAACAAATGTCTATTCTACAAAAATAATCTCAAGTACAGGGGAACATTTATACATGAAGATGTTAGTTGCAGAAGATTTGTAATAGTCCATTCGAGTCTCCCACATGCAGAACTTTAAATATGAAGACATTTTTTTTCTTTATTTGAAAACACATTCCAGGTTCTCTTAATTGTTTTTCACAGCATGGTTTCCAGGCTTCTCTATGCTCTAGCCAACACCTCCTTTACACACACACACACACACACACACACACACACACACACACACACACACATACACCATCACCAACAATTTTTAAATTTTTCTTCTGAAAGTAGCAGCATAGAATCAAACACAACATTCTAAATGTGACTTGAGCATCTTGCAGAACCCTGGGAATGATATTAAATATTGGCTGTCCATCCATTAAAAGGTCTGAGAGAAATAATATTTATAGTAGATTCTTTTAAAGACATACAATCTATTCTTTCATCTCATTACTCTAATTTCATCATTGCACTGGTGTAAGTAGATATCTTTGAAAATATTTACTGAATACCTTTAATAATTATCTTCATAAAACCAAGTTTAATTTGTACCTTTCTTTTCAGTAGATACCACCAAAAATAAAAACCACATGATTTTTATTTATTTATTTTTATTTTTTTTTACAGGGATAGAGAGAGAGTCAGAGAGAGGGATAGATAGGGACAGACAGACAGGAATGGAGAGAGGTGAGAAGCATCAATCATTAGTTTTTCATTGCTGTCGCAACACCTTAGTTGTTCATTGATTGCTTTCTCACATGTGCCTTGACCGCATGCCTTCAGCAGACTGAGCAACCCCTTGCTGGAGCCAGCGACCTTGGGTTCAAGCTGATGAGCTTTTTGCTCAAGCCAAATGGGCCCGTGCTTAAGCTGGCGAGCTTGTTGTCTCGAACCCGGGTCTTCCGCATCCCAGTCCGACGCTTTATCCACTGTGCCACAGCCTGGTCAGGCTGATTTTTATTTTTTTTGCAAAAATATTTTTTTTAATGAATTGAGAGGTGGAGAGGCACAGAGACAGACTCCAACATGTGCCCCAAACTGGATACACCTGGCAAGCCCTCTATGGGACAATATTTTGCCCATTTGGGGTCACTGCTCTGTTGCTCAGGAACTGAGCTATTTTAGCACCTGAGACAATGTCATGGAGCCATCCTCAGTGCCCAGGGCCAGTTTGCTGGAACCATTTGATCCATGGCCACAGGAGGGGAAGAGAGAGAGAGAGAAGGGTGAGGGCGAGGGATAGAGAAGCATATGACTGCTTCTCCTGTGTGCCCTGACCAGGAATGGAACCCAAGACTCCCACATACCATGCTGACACTTTATTGTTGAGCCAACTGGCTAGGGCCACAAAAGTATTTACTTTCTTTTAAGATGCAAGAGAATTTTATTTATATATGTTGGGCAGATAAAATATATTACTCACTTTATTAAAGATGGCGCTGCCCACATGGAAGCCCATCACCCAGGTGATATTAGTTGCCCTTATGCTTGGGATGGGCATAATTATATTATTGGGTGTGGGGGACAGGCTGTAAGCAGGTCAGGTCATTGTAGCCTGGGGCTTGGTTTCAAGAGTAAGCTTTTCCCCATGCCCTTGACTGAATGGATGATGTGGGGTGGTGCACTCTCATGAGGAATCCTCCTATTATGCCTCAAATAAGTGACTTTGTATCAGAGACTTCCTTGTATGTAGATTGGATTAAAGGTTTGGATTTCTACACTATAAAGTAGGAGAGACTCGGAGCTTGTTCTCTCTCGGTTCCTGATGTTAGCATTAGAGAGGAGAGCAGATTAAGGCCACGTGGAAGAAAGGAGAAGCAGCCAAGATGGTGGAGTGCTGAGGAAGAAGCCAGTCTATGCAGAGTTTGTGCAGAGAGGAGATGGGGAACGGAGGTGAATAAGACTGGTGAGTTAGAAACCTTTGATTCTAGGAAACTCAGATAAGTCAGTAGCTTTGTGAGCACTGAATGAGTGGGTTTTGGAGCCCAGTGTGTGTTTTTGCTTGCCCGCCGGGTGCAAGCTAGAATTAAAGCTGATGGCTCATCAGTTCTTGGCTCCGTTGTTTCATTACCGACTGTCCAAATCCAATGTGAACCTGCACTGGCCAGGCGGCTCTGATGGTGGCTTTGGCCATTGGCTTTAGAATATAACTCAAAAAAGAACATACAAGATACTCTACAAAATAATCATTTTCCAGAGCCCATTGGAGAGCTGAGTTTTTTAAGAAATCTAATGAACTAAAGTTGTCATTGGTAGAGCAATGGGAAGAAGAAAAAGTAGTCATAGATGTTTATTAGAAAAAAAAAGTTTAACTTTTCACAGATTTTAAAAAACAGCCATGATGGTATGGATGATTTGAATTCCTGGGATTCCTAAGACAAGGAAATCTGTATTCATTGGCTAATTCTTGTTGTAGGCCTTCACTAAATGTACTGAAGATAATGTGGGGGCAAGACAGAAGAACCAAGAGAGACCCCCTCTGAGGCCCAGACACCTCAGAAACACTAAGACCTCACACGCACTCTGGGCCTTAAACTGACTATAACTAGGTGACTGTCTGCGGGTGGGTGAGCGATGGTAGAACAGAGAGATATCTGCCTTCTTTGTGAGGGGTAAGTGCTTTGGATCTGTTGAAGTCTGATAAGAAGGTGGGAGAACTAAGAATTCTTCTCTTCCCCCATGCACTTTAAACTGATTATCACACAACAGCTGTTTAGACAGCAGCAGAGGAACTGATTGGACCTTCCCTGAGATTCAAGTTAGAAGAGCCAGCTAAAGTCTGACAGTAAGGCTAAAAACCTCCAGACACTTGGGAGGGAAGGCTCTGATCCTACACTCAAATTGCTTAAAGTCTGCATTATCTGAATTCAACAGCAAAGCTCAGATCATCTTAAATGAGATTGACTCAAGCTCTGAAAGAATAACATTTATATTCCTGGGCATAAACAACATATACTTTGGTCTCTACTGTTATTTTATATACAATGTTTGGAAATCAATAAACAATTATTAGGTGGACAAGAAAAATAAAGAAATATGACTCATTATCAAGAAGGAAAATAAATCAATAGGTGCAGACTTAAAGATGGTCTAGATATTAAATGGTCAGGCAGGGACTTTAGTACAGTTGTTATAAATATGTAAAAGTATAAAGTTGGAAAGGTGTATAATATATATAAAAAATAGAAAATTTCCATTGAACACTATGTGAGCAATATATAGAGATATATCTATCTGTCCATTCATCTATCTATCTATCTACCTATCTATCTATCCATCTATCTATAATGGTCTAAATTATCTTAGTGGGATTTTCAGCTGATTGAACATAGTAGATAAAGAATGTATCAAAATGAAGACAAGTAATTAGACATTATCCAAATAGAAACACAAGCACCCTGCCACACACACAAACACATATAAAATATATATACACACACATACACACACACAATCTGTGGAACACATCAAAATCTAAAATGCATGTCAATAGAGATCAAGGCGAGAGACAGAAACAGTGAAAGAGGCAAACAGGGGAAATATCTATAAAGTAAATAACTGAGAATTTCCAAAGTTGCAAGAAGATATCAACTCAAAGAATCAAGAAGCCAGTAAACCCCTGTCAGAATAAATACATTCCCATTAATCTAAAAAGTAAATATAATGAGAAATATTAAAAGTAGCTAAAGAAAATGAACACACTAAATGCAGGGATATAAGGTAAGAATAGTTGCCTTCTCATCAGAAACAATGCAGGCAAAATGATAAAGGCAGAATATTCTTTCAGTGCTCACAATAAAAAGCAACTTCAAGTTTACATTGTTTACTGTAGAAAAGCTGAAAGTCTTTGACTCCAGGAACTTGAACAATCAGAAATGTTAAAAGAGTTTCTTCCTTAAGAAAATAATACCATATAGATAACTAGTTCTACAGAAAGGAATGGAGAACCCAAGAATAGTACATACATTAGTAAATATAAAGGAACTTAGAAATAATTTTCAGTAAACTGAGAATAAAAAAGAACTTCCTCAACCTGATAAAGGTCATCTAAGATAACATATTTCAAGGGTTAAAAAAATACTGCCAATCAAGACTATTATTTCCAATAAAACTCTCTTAAAACAGAACATCAAATAAAGACATATCTAGATAATTAAAAACTGAGAAAACTGGTTGCTAGCAGACCTTCCTTAGGAGAAAAAGTAAAGGAAGTTCTTCAGGCTGAAACCAGTTGACCCCAGAGAGTAATTTGTAAAACTATTCCAAGAATAAAAAGCACTGGTAAAGATATTATGTAATTATAAAGGATAGTATAAATACATATTTCTCCTTCCTTAATCACTTACCTGATTTTAAAGCCATTCTGGAAAACCATATCTACCCATGTATCTATCCATTCATATATACATAGGTATAAATACATGCATACATATACATATGTTTGTATATATAAACACACACATTTGTGTAATATATATATATAAAATATATATAATTGGGTTAAAATAAATTAAAATGTGTTGTTGAGCCTACAGTATATAGAAATGTAATATATTTGGCAATAAAGGAGCAGGTGGAAGCAAAGCTGTATTAGAATAAAGAAATAACATGATATAGTAATTCAAATCTATATGAACAAATGAACAGGATCAGAATGGTAAATAAATTGTTAATATAACAAACTCTATAATCATATACTTGTTTTTATGTCTCTTCTTAGCTGCTTTGAAAGACATCAAAATCACTAAATGCAATAATTTTAGCAGATTATTGAGTTTGTTACATGCAATATGTATAACAATAATATATAACACGTAGTAGTAAAATGGAATAACACTGACGAGTAATATTTGTATATCTCACTGAATGTAAGATAGTAAAAATACAAAATCTATTTAGATTGGTTCAGTTGTATCTGATAAGCCCTAGAGTAACCATTAAGTATATCTGTACCTATATATCTCTATATCTATGTATCTATCTATGTATCTGTCTATCTACCTATCTTTCATGAATGTTATTAAAATTAAAACATTACATACACTATAAAATACTTAATGCAAAAGAAAGAAGAAAAGAAGGACTTAAGGAACAAAAACAAGTGAAACATTTAGAAACCAGATATAAATCAAACGTTAACGAATTAAAGAATTCAATTAGAAGGCAGAGATTTTCAGACTGGATAAAAAACAAGATCCAATTAGAAGGCAGAGATTTTCAGATTGGATAAAAAACAAGATCCAATTATATGCTGTCAACAGAAAACATACTTTAGATTCAAAGATAAAATAGGTTGACAATTAGATAAGTTATAACATGAAAACAGGCACTATGAGAAAGTTGGAGTGGCTATACTTATATCAAAAGCACCTTATTTAGCCTGACCAGGCGGTGGCGCAATGGATAAAGCATCGGACTGGGATGCAGAAGACCCAGGTTTGAGACCTTGAGGTAGCCAGCTTGAGCACGGGCCCATCTGGCTTGAGCAAAAGCTCGCCAGCTTGGACCCAAGGTCGCTGGCTCCAGCAAGGGGTTGCTTGGTCTGCTGAAGGCCCGCGGTCAAGGCACATGCGAGAAAGCAATCAATGAACAACTAAGGTGTTACGATGGCAACGAAAAACTAATGATTGATGCTTCTCATCTCTCTTCATTCCAGTCTGTCTGTCCCTATCTATCCGTCTCTCTGACTCTCTCTCTCTGTCCCTGTAAGAAATAAAATTTTAAAAAAACCACCCTATTTAAAATGCTACTCCTGTCCACTGGCATATATGCAGTCTGTCATTGAAAAAGTGTCATTATGGGAAACATGACTGAATACTTATGCTCAAAGTCGTAATGTAATAGAAATGTTTCACCCGTTTCTAATTCATTTGAACTCTCTACGCTGTGTGGAGGATCATTTAATACTAAAATATATCCTAAACCCTTATAACAGGTTTCAAGTTTATATTTTGTTTATTTCTCATGATAGGAAGAAGTTATCAAAGAAAAGTACATGTTAATAAAAACCTTCATTGCATTAAAAAAGCTAAAATGAGAGGTTTTGGATGTATTGGGATTAATTCTTTGTTCAATTTTTAAAAGGGAGAAACAGGCTGTGGTCAGTTGTTTCAGAGGGAGAGCATTGGCCAGGCGTATGGATGTCCCAGGTTTGATTCCTGGTCAGGGCACACAGGAGAGGCAACCATCTGCTACTTACTCTTCCATTCCCCCTTCCCTTTCTCTCTTTCTCTCTCTCTTTTCCCCTCTTGCAGCCATCACTAGATTGGTTCAGGCCGCAGAAGCTGAGGATGGCTCCGTGGAGCCTCCAACGCAGGTACTAAAATTAGCTCAGTTAGAGGTGGCCCCAGATGGACAGAGCATTGGCCCCAGACAGGGGTGACTGGGTGCATCCTGGCCGGAATGCATGTGGGAATCTCTCTCTATATCCCCTTCTTCTCACTTGGAAAAGAAGAAAGGAGAAAAAAGAGAGAAACATTTTATTCAACACTTTTTTAAATTTCCTTTCCTCTGATGAAACTGAACCCTTATTACTATGGTTCTTCTTTATGTATTTAAAAGAATTTCTAACAATTCCAAGCTTGTTTTAAGATATTGTCAAAGATGACAGATATAACTATGTTATTTTATCACAAGGATCCTCTCTCTTCTTTGATGTTACAGGAGAAAATAAAACTGAAGTTTATATTGTAGGCTGGTCACGAGAAATAGCAATGATAGTAGCTATAGACAAAGGAAAATACCTACTTACTTTTGCTTAGTTTTTTCCTGATCAACTTTTAGGAACTCTTAATATAAGAAAAGAAAGCAGCAGAGATCCAAAACTTCTTTAGAAATATGTGTTGAGGACATTCAAGCCAGAGAAGATCGTCCTCAGAATGTACAGTATGATAGCTGTAGGATTTGAATGCTTAAATTCATACTTATGATTAATGTGGCATTTAAAAAGTGCAGAACTATAGTATCTACATAACTGAAAAAAATGACCTATAAATAACAAGTTACAGATTCCATTTGGAAAAAAAGAGAGATTGAGAGAGACTTCCCAACAATATGAAAATGAGGAGGCCTCTCTGCTTTCCTGTGACAGATTTAGACATGAGGTTTCTTCTTCCCCAATCACTTTAAAATGTTAAAGTTCCTTATAGTTTCCTTTTTTTTTCTCTCACTGTCAAAACACTGAGATACTTTTTAAAAACTTTCAAAATTTAAAGGCATTTCTGGGTAAATAATACTATTTTTTAAATGTCAGGTTTTTTTTATAAAAGAATTCATTTAAAGATATGCACAGATTAACTAGACAAATAATACTCACCGGTTTTTGCATCCTTCCAGTCATCCGAAAGAATAGTCTTGGTCTGGATAGTATATTTGGAAATAGGACTGTGATTGTCTGAACCGCGGCTCCAAGTAAGAGCCACAGAAGTGGCTCTAATGTCTTCTATTCGCAGACCTCCCGGAGGGCCTGGAGGGCCTAGAATAAAAATTGGATAATAAATCAATAAATTCCAACTAGTGAATAGTAACACATTGGAATACAAGCATGTCCTCCTTGCAATTAATCTAAAGAGCAACTAAATGATATAACCATGGTTCCCACATTCTTTTAAAATATAAGCTATTAAAAATGATGATGGTATTTATGGTTTTTACTAAATTATTTCATTTGAGTTTTTTAAAGAAAAAAGATAAATGTTGTGATTTAAAAATGGCATTATGGCCTGGCCTGTGGTGGCGCAGTGGATAAAGCGTCGACCTGGGAACACTGAGGTCGCCAGTTCAAAACCCTGCACTGGTCTGGTCAAGGCACATATGGGAGTTGATGCTTCTAGCTCCTCCCCCCTTTCTCTCTCTCTCTCTCTCTCTCTCTCTCTCTCTCACTCTGTGTCTCCTCTCTAAAATAAAGGGAAAAAAATGGCATTATGATTCAGGATACTTATGTTACTGTTTGACTCATAAAATGCTGTTGGTATCAATGGGACCTAAAGCAGACCACAGCATAGTGAGAATGAATGAACATTTGCTCCATGCATGAATCAGAGACAATAGCACAATTCAGTCCAGAAATGAGAATATTCAAATATTTCATTCTGCTTCCCCCAAATGAAACAAGTAGTTTTTTATTACCCTAAATATTATAAGTCGTTTATTTACTTGCAGTAGAAATTTCTGGGAATGATGTTATGTATTATTTTGGGTAATACATTTCATGTTAGCTTTAGTATGAAGAGTGAAAAATATTAAAAATATTTTCACTTTTTTTGAAACGTAAAGAACAATGATAAACTCAGAGCTATCCCAGAATTACTCTGAAAAACTTTGAATTATATAACGAAGAAACTTAGGACAAAAGAGTTATTACTGAAGAACATAAAACAACACTAAAAGTACGTTTTTATAGATGATTCATAACTCAGTACAAATATTATTAATTTATCCCCTAAACTGATAGCACTGTGCTAGGTGGTAAAAATGAACAGATAAATGAGTTGCTTGGGTTTTGAGTAGCTCTTTGTCTTGGAAAGGGTGAAATGAACCAACAAACAATTATAATAGGCAGTAGTAAATGCCAAGATAATGGTATACAGAATCCTTATACTTTGCCTCAGAGTTTTATTACAAAAATGAGGAAAGGCCCTGGCCAGCTGGCTCAGCGGTAGAGCTTCGGCTGGGCGTGTGGAAGTCCTGGTTTCGATTCTGGGCCCGGGCACACAGGAGAAATGCCCATCTGCTTCTCTACCCTTCCCCCTCTCCTTTCTCTCTCTCTCCCGCAGCCAAGGCTCCATTGGATCAAAGATGGCCTGGGTGCTGAGGACCGCTCCATGGCCTCCGCCTCAGGCGCTCAAATGGCTAGGATTGCAGCGGAGCAACGCCCCAGAGAAACCAAGCATCGTCCTCTGGTGGGCATGCTGGGTAGATCCCAGTCGGGCACATGCGAGAGTCTGTCTGTCTGCCTCCACCTCTCCAGCCCCCTCCCCGTCCCACTTTTCACTTCTGAAAATACAAAAAAAAAAGGAAAATGTCATTTAAGTAGTGCAGCTGCATCCATCACTTACAATGCCAAAGACGTCTCTGTTACCAGAGAGCCCCTCTCCTTAAATGGATACATCAGAAAGTGGCATCACTTATATTCTTTGCACCAGAAAGGAGGCAATCCCCAGCAAAATTAGGCATAATGAATACAATAATCAACACCTTTGGTAAAGCGGCACCTGTATTTTGTCATTTTGAATGGAGTACTAAATAAGACATGTTTTTATCTTCCAGCTAAAAATAAATACATTCCTATTTCTATATCACATTAGATGCTTAGCTTATATGGCTGGCTTTCTTTTCTCCCTACAGGTTTTCGTCTTTATAAAGGTATAGACAATACCCTAACCCTCATCAATTTCTGTGTGGTTGGTCTCAAGGGGAAAGTTGTGTGTGTAGATCAACACAAATGCATTATCGAAATGACACAAGACACACCCTATTGATAGCAGTAAATTTTATTACTTAGAAACAAATATAATAAAGGTAAATTTTTATAAATGTATAATTTATAATAGTGGATTTATATTTCTTGATATTAACTGAAAGTAACAATACACCATCCAAAATAAAAGAAAAAAGACATAATAATATAGAACACATTTGGTATTTAAAAAGAACATAATGCATTTCTTTTACGTGCAGAAACCACATTGAAATACAGTGTACATTAGTAATCAGAACCAAGAAATTCATTATTTTACATAAAGCATTATCCAAAGTCAATTACTGAGTTGAATATTTCAAAGTATTAAAATTAAAAATTATAGATTAAAAATAAAGAAATAATTTTTAAAAAAGAAGAGAAAGTCATGTACTCAGACACATTTTTATAGCATAAGGATATGACATTCAGAAAACGTTAAAGGGAATTTAAGACAATGCAGCCATAGTTAGTGGACAACCATTAAATTGTAAGTCATTTCCCTGCTGTTATTCTCTACAGTTCTTGGAGTGGCAAATGAATAATATTTTAAAAGGTCAGATTAAATTCACATATTATTCATGTATTTGTTGGACATTATGTGTATAATAATTTTATCCAGTCATCCATTCATTAAAGAGCAACATCGTTGGGCAAAATACTGTAATTATATTTATCACTTTTTTCTTAGAATATCCATTCATTAAAGAGCAACATCGTTGGGCAACATACTGTAATTATATTTATCATTTTTTTCTTAGAGGTATGCCTGACATATAGTGGTTCCTTAATAAATATTTTGTGACTACATCAATGAGTTTATCATTGTTGATCTTTAGACAGTTTTATAAGCATAACAATCATCCATAATATAATCAACATTCACCCATTTGCCTTGAAATATGTTATCATCATAAAGAGGTGAAAATGAGAAAAGAAATTGGAAGGGGTTGGCTCATACACTCAAAGCCTTGGTGTGGCACTAGTATTTGTTTTACCTGAAAAGAAGAAAACTTTTACATCTAGAAACTGACAACAACTTTGTCCCAGGAAATGTCGGAGTTAAAATATATTGTTAAAGAGCAGGAATTTTATAGTTAAAATTGGCTTGAGTTTAATCCTATGTTCTGAATTATCTTGGGATATTTTTTAAATTCACTGTTTCCATTTTCTCAATTGCAAAATAGGAGTAATAAAAATTGACCATCTAGAATTATTGTTGAGACTGAATAATATTTTTAAAGACTGTAGTGCTAGGCTTGGTACATAGAAAGCCCTCAGTAAACTCTAGCTATTAACAATATTATCATTATTCTTATAGAGCTACTTGGCAGGAGTAATTATTAGTATTTGTTAATAATTGGCAGGGATCTATTTGTCTGCTGGAGTGTTTGTTTACCCATTGTTTTCACTGAAAAGTGAAGTATTTTCTGGTGAGTTTGACGGAGGTGAGGAAAGGCTTGGACTGTGAGGGCCCTCTGGTGCAGAATAAGAAATCTAAGCAACAAAACGAGAGGAGTATTTCCATGGAGACTAACTGGGATGCTCTGTGGGTTCGACCCAGGGCCAGCCCTGCACTGTCTCCCAGAACCATGTTCAAATCAGTGTAATTGATACTATCTGTTCAATTTTTTTAGTTCAGAATGGAGAGAAAAGTGTGTGGGAAAAAAATAATAATAATTATAATGTAATAAAAAAATAATAATGATGATGCAGCTACTTGCTCCTCAGCACAAAAGATCGTGTTAGAGAATTGGCCATTTTTCCAATTCTTTATCAATTAAAAAAAAAAAGGAACATTTAATGCTGACTGTAATAATTAGTCTCTCTTTCTCTTTGTCCTCCTTCTACTTCTTTCTTCTTTTTAGGTCCCATCACTGTGCAAAGACTCTCAAGAAATCTTTAAGGAGAGAACTGAAGCTAGGGACATGTAAGGAAATGGACTGTTACATGCAGCTGGTTTTATTATTACCAGCGGTGGGATTCAGCTGGTTCACACCAAGTTGGGAGAACCGATGCCTAATTTTTTGTTGAGCTCAGTGAACCGGTTGTTAAAATGGCACCTGTAATTAGGGTTCTCTCTAAGGTGGGTGTCTGGGCAGCTGCCCAATGTAGTAATCAGAAATTTATATTCCTTATCCTTTTTTAACCTTCTTTTGCACAGCAGCATATTGTGTATCTCTTTTATTGTTCTTATTTAAGTATTAAATGCATGAAATAATAAACTACCTTTCAGTATATCACTTTTTTATACTTAAAACGGTCATTAGGGCACAGAACAGATTGTTAAATTATCTAAATCCCACCACTGATTATTACTGTATTGATATTTCTTTCCAGTTTCCTAGGGCATCCTCAGGCAGAGAGCTAATGATTTCTAAGAACATGGTTTATGTCAAATTTAAATTATTGTGAAACAGAAAAACTGGTTAAATGGGAAAAAAGCTTTGGAGTTTGACCTGCATTTTAAATGCCTAAATACATTAGGTGACAAATTCTTTTCATCTTTCATTTTGTTCTTTCTTTTGTTTTTTCATTAAAGATTCCTTTTGAGAAAGAAAAGGAACTTGAATATATCTCTGATTAGCCCTGGTGAAGGCTTCTTATCAGTTCTTCTCACTGTCATTAAATACTTAGGGAGTGGAAAAGAGAAGAAGATGAGGAGAAAAAGAGAAGAAGGGATATGGGAGATGGGATAAAGAGTTTTTCAAAGCATGTTTTTTTATTTTTACTTTTTATGAATACAGTTCTATCTATAGCACTTGCTTGTCATGACATGTCATGACCTCCAATTCCCCTACAACCTCAGGATTGTCTGAAATGCATTTACTAAGCTCTAACACAGTGGTTCTTAACCTTTATTGAGGTACCGAACTCACCAGTTTCATATGCGCATTCACCAAACCCTTTAGTGATAAATAAAATATGATTTTTTTCCCCAAATTCAAGACATAGGTATATGTTTTTTTACTGGTGCACAAAATGAGCCGTGCATGAACATCACCTTGCTCAAAGAACAAAACCAACAAAGTGCATGACCTCACAACAAATTATGGTATTACTTTATTCTGGCCTCTATGGCAGAGGCTTCTCCGAACCCCTGAGACCAACTCATTGAACACCTAGGGTTCCATAGAACCCAGGTTAAGAACCACTGCTCTAACATCTATCTATAAACACACAGTGCTGCTCTTATCCTTTCCTGATTCTTCCAGATGCCAGTAGCTGTCATTAAATGTGAACATCATTCACCAGGTTAAACTTATCCAGATGACCAAGTTCTTCTTTTATAACAGTAATAGTATTAACTTCAATCCTGATTCTTTTCATCTACTTTCTTGTGCAAAATTGTAGTGTTTGGCTGCTACCTTTTTGGAGCTAACCTTCCTGTCTGTTGGGCAAATGAATTTGTAAAATATGATTTTTTAGTTTGCTCACTTTTATTGTTAAAAATGGCACTGTCCAGGTGAAACTAATTTCCTTCCTGCTTAGGAAGGGCCATTGTTATGCTAATGTGCACTACAGGAGGGGTCTTTGTGGGCTCAGGTAGTTTTTTAGAAGGAGGAAGGAGAAGGAGAAAGGAAGAAGAAGGAGGAGGAGGAGGAGAAGGAGGAAGAGGAGGAGAAGGAAAGGAAGGAAGGAAGGAAGGAAGGAAGGAAGGAAGGAAGGAAGGAAGGAAGGAAGGAAGGAGGGAAGGAAGGAGCTGCCAAGATGGAAGGGAAGGAGAGAGAAGCCAGTTTTGCAGAGTAAGAAGCCATGTTGGCAGATGGGGAACCAGAGCTGACTGAGACTGGTGGGGACCTTTGAGTCTAGAAAAACCTGGATGTGTCAGTAGCTTTGTGAGCTCTGAGTGAAAGGGAAGTGTTTTCCCTCTCTGTGTGTTTTACTCGCTAGTGGGAACGAGGCTAGAATAAAGGAATGGCCCACCATTTTTTGGCTCTATTGTTTCTTTACTATCTGCTAAAATCTAATGGGAATCTGCATGTGAATGGCCACGACGGTGGCGGCCTCTGTCCATACACTGTCCTTCAGGTAGAGGCTGCCACTGTGGAATGATCTTCCTTTCCTATTTGCAGTGCCCCTACTCTTTTTTTTTAATTTCTTTTATTTTATTCATTTTAGAGAGAGAGAGAGAGAAAGGGGGGAGGAGCTGGAAGCATCAGCTCCCATATGTGCCTTGACCAGACCAGTGCAGGGTTTTGATTTGAACTGGCGACCTCAGTGTTCCCAGGTCGATGCTTTATCCACTGCGCCACCACAGGTCAGGCAATGTGCCCCTACTCTTACAATGTTGTTTTCCACTCACTATATCCTCCACCTCTGGCTTTGGGTAATCCTCTCAGAGACTACTGATTCAGAATGCTCCAAAAAATCTCACCTAAGAGAGATACTTAATGGTCTATCAAGGTCCTTGTTAGTGTTATGAAGAACCTATGGTTCTTCAAAGCTAGGCAAAAGGAATCAACAATTAGTGAAATTTGTTTAGGCCACTTTTTTTTTAATCTATTGAAGGATTGTGGAAAAGGTCAGAATGGTTCTCTATTATCTAAGGTTCAGTGCAAAGTCCCACTTGTCACATCTACATTCTCTTTCCCAAAAATTTCCTAGGTGTTCAGTGTTTTTACTGTTAAATCATTAATTAAAGGCAAATAATGGAAATATTTCAATATGCAGCATAGATGACATACATTTTGGAGTTCATTAAAGCCAATAACTGTGCATGTTACATAGAATGCTGAAGTTGAAAGGCGTTGTTCCCAGCATCACACAGCCAGTCTGTGGCAGCATGCAGAGTGGGAAGAGACTGGGTTTCCTGCTACAAGTGCAGCCCAAATGCATCTGTCTGCCAAAGATGTCCAAAGAACCACCTACATACTGATTTGTCTATACTGCTGTTTCCTTGGATTTGTCTGCATTTTTTAAATCAGTGTGAATTTATAACAAAATTTACATGATGTAAAATATTAATAAATCAAAACAAAAATTTTATACTGCACATTTTAATAAAAACAGTATATTTTATCTTTATTATGTTAGAGTAATTGCTAAATCTTTTATCATTCTTACCAGTAATCTCATGATGCAGGGACTATTATTTTTCCTGTCTTACAGATGAAAAAACAGAGACAAGAATAGATGAACTAAAAGGACCATAGTCACTCAGTAAGTAAATGGAAAGGCTAGGATTTGAGCCCAGCTTGCCATGAGACCAACTTTTCAATAACTATACCAAAAATAATTATTTAAAAACAGATAAGTAAAGGTAACATTACCCACCGATAAATCATCCCCAGTCTCTCCTGATTACCGTAAGGTATCTGTTAATCTTTCCTAAATTTGACCAGTGCTTTTAGTAATAAATATCTATGTACTAACACAATACAGATGTGATTTTCACTCAGTCCTCACTCATATGTAATTAGAAGGAAAAATAAGCTGAAATGTAATTACTTATTAATTTGCCATTTCCTCTTTAGGAATATTCAATGAAGAATAGTTCCAGAGGTCCCCAAACTACGGCCCACAGGCCAAATTGCGGCCACCTGAGGCCATTTATCCGGGCCCCCGCCGCACTTCTGGAAGGGGCACCTCGTTCATTGGTGGTCAGTGTATGGAGTACTGTATGTGGTGCCCCCTCCAATGGTCTGAGAACTGGCTCCCTGTGTAAAAAATGTGGGGACCCCTGGAACTTTAGACATTTAAGGAAAGGCAACCAGAAAAAAAAAGTTTTTCAAAATTATTATTCACACTGTGTGAACTAGCTAACCATATTATTTCAATCAATAATTTAGACTCATTTTCTGATCAATAAAATGAGATAGAAGGTTTGAAAATAGGAACTCCCCACCCCAGAATGAAACAGGATGCATAGTAGCTGTGACTATCCCTCAGTCATCATTTGAGATGGTACTGACACTTAGGCAGTAGACCCAACGTACTTTCTCCCTCTTATGCACTGACTGGATTTCTAAACAGCCAGAGTTAGAAATGAACACAAAAAAGTACAGTCTTATTGGGACTTCAGCCTACATAGCATACACTTTTAAAATAAAACTTGATATTAACCCTAAAGGACTTCTTGGTGTTGTCATTCTTTTATTAACTTGCAATTTCCGAGGATTAAATTAAAAGCAAAAGCACCACATACAAATATACCATGGTTTGTTTTTCATTTTTACTAAAATAGCAAGATTTATAGAAAAGTTTGAATGTCAAGGAAACAAAAAGTTTTCATAACAAATTATCCTCCCTTTAAAAATAAAATAATCTTCTAATACCAATGTAAAAAATCATTAGTTATATTAGAAAAGGTGGCTTCTTCTTTTCTAAAATATATCTATTAGAGTCCCTTTAGTACTACAGGTCCTTTCCTGCTTGAAAAATTATTAAGATAATGGTTGAATTATAGGCTTACAAAACACAAATCAATGTGTGGTCTTGTCTATGTTTAAAGCTGTGCTAAGATAAAGCCAAATATTAAATGTCTCTAACACTGAATAAGAATATGGTAGTTTTTAAATTTCTAACATTGATTAAAGTGAAGTTTGATCATAAGTGGAAATGAGAATGAGGCTGAGGGAGGTAAATGAATCTGTAGAATTCTGGTTGAGATCAATGCAGTTTATCTAAACAAGAAGATTCTCTATCTTCATACCAGTCACACTTGTCATGTGGTTTCACTTCTAATTTTTATTTTCTTTCCAAAACTCTATCTCTGTCTGGTTTTGGTGGTATACTTTAAATTATGAACTATGTAAGAACATGCCCACAATGATGATGCATGCACTATGTCTCTGTGGTGATGTTTATAGACACAAATGATCCTCAAATTAATAATTGAGACTATGAGATGACAAAGTAAAAAAAAATCTTTTTTTTTAAGTGAGAGGAGGAAAGATAGTGAGACTGACTCCCACATGTGCCCCAACCAGGATCCACCTGGCAACCCCCATGTAGGGCCAATGCTTAAATCAATAGAGCTAGTTTTAGTGCCTGAAGCTGATGCACTGGGACCCACTGAGCCATGCTCAGTGCCCAGGGCTAATGCTCAAACCAATTGAGCCACTGGCTGTTGGAGGGGAAAAGGGATAGAAACAGGAGAGGTGGGGAGGGAAGCAGACGGTCACTTCTCCTGTGTGCCCTGATCAGGAATTGAACCAGGGATATCTCTATGCCGGGCCAATGTTCTATCCACTGAGCAAACCAGCTAGGTCCAAGAAAACTTTTAAAAAGATAGAAATAAGTATCATCTTGGGATTATGTATTTATTACTTGCAGATAACTAATAATATATTTTAAAAATAAAACTATTTATATCATATGGATATATATGTCACACCCATATTCCTCAATACTTTCCTGAGAGTTCTTCCAACCACAGATGAGTATGGTAGAGTTAATAAATAAAAAGTCCACATAATGTCTCACACCTAAACTAAAATCCATTTAAGAAGAACAAAATTATTGCTTGTGAAGAAACAAGAATTTTAAGCATGTCTCTTTGACCAAAGGGAGAAAATGAAAGTATTTTCAAACAATAAAATTTATGCAGTTTTAGAAAGAATTGTATGTTCTTCAATTTTAATACTTCATTTCTGCCCTAATCTTTCTGTTAAGGTCTCAACCTTCCTCAAAAAGAAAAGTTCTAAGAAGGCTGATGGTAGTAGTTAATAAAATTAAATATGTATTCAGGCTGTTAATGGCTTAGTCATCTTCACTTAAATCTTGCTATTGAGATCATTTTCTCAGCATGCTGTCCATTGTCACTTTCCAGTCCCAGGAATTGTTCCCAAAACCCTACTGAGCCATGGGCAGTCTTCAGTTGTTCACTGCGGTATATCACCCTTTCTTGTCAAGGAATGTGTGTGGTACCAGGACACCACAGGCACTAAAGTAGTACCCCTTAGCTTATATCTTACTTAGGATGAGTCATTAGCCAATTGTACAACATTGTTCATTAACGACCTTAGGTAAATCAAGCAGTCCATTCAGTGTCAATACTCCTGTATTATTATTTACCAGTTTCTTCATATTGTTTTTTCAAATAATGAGCTAATTTCTGAGATATGTAATTTCAAAGAAAAATAGGACATCAAAATACAAAAATTTTACTTGGCCATTCTATGATGCACTGGGTTAGTTCACTAGGCATATTTCAGAGATTAGTGAAGCTGCATAATTATATTTTCAAATATCTTTTTGCTCAAAGTATGTTTATAAGCTTCAAAAGGGAAAAAATCCTCTAAGAACTAGATTGAGGGGTAGAGGAACTGCAGAAGCTACAAGATTGAGTTATTAGTAAAACCTAATATAATAAGTTAAAAATTTTTTTTTCACACAAATGGTGAGTGTCAACGGTCACCAGGTTGGAGGCAGGCTCGCACAGACGGGGAGAAAAGGATCCACCATGTTTTTCTCTCCATCTTTTCTGTTTTTACCTGCAAGAGGAAAGATCAAGGCTGAAGGGCGAGTGTGCATGCCCAGTTAGGGGCAGGAAGCCAGGTACTTTGGGGGTTTGCCATCTTTCCTTGGAGGGTAAGATAAAATGCTAAACAACAAAAAACATGTCCCAGACACTGGAGGTGCGAGTCCAAAAGAGAGAGGGTTGAAATATCAAGCTGTGCCTTAATCCAACCTCTCTCCCTCAGAAATAGTTACTGACTTTCTAAAGAACAAGAACCCTTCCTCAACACCCGAAAATCCAAAACTTCTAGACCCTTTGTAATTTCACTCCATAAAGTACAAGTTTATCTATTAAAACATATGGTCAGATATTTAAGGGCTAACTAAGCAAAAAATAGTCAGGGTTGGATGTCATGGGAAATTGTACCTTGAATAATATTGTATTTATGCATATATATTACTAGCTAAGGGGAAGAAAGTAAAGAAACATAGTTATAGAAACCAACCCTGGCCGATGTGTTAACTATAACTATTACTATTCTCTCTCATGAATATGGGACCTAAAGCTTACAATGATTAACTGACTAAGTCCACAGGTTTATGTGGTCAGTGAAGTGGATTTCTAATCTGTCTGCCTAGTGCTCAAAGCCCATACTTGTTCCATTACACCTTACAGATCTTTTAATGACTGTCTGCATATATTAGTATAAGTATACTATTCCATAGAAAATCGTGCAGTTAACAAGATGGCTCTTTTACCTACCTGTACCTAAAGGTAATTCAATTATTAGAGTTACACCACTTAATAAGCACTTGTGGCTCCTGATCCAAGTCATTTAAATGGCAAAAATCAGATCTAGAAAAACATGTCTCTGCTGACTGCTTGCTGTAAACTTAGTTCATATAATTAATGGTCAGAAAAATTGCTAATTTTAGACATATTATTTTCCCCATTCTTAAATTAAGTTTTAATAGTTTTTGCTATATCGTTAGTATTTTTAAAAATAAAACTAATAAATTTTAACTTTGAAACAAGTTACTTTCTAACTTGTGTAATTACTACAAACACATACACATTTCAGCTCCTTATTTCAGCTCTAACATGTAACAGTCTCCTGTAGCTTTTGAATTTGTTGGTTCTCAATGGAAAGGAGAATGTTTAATATCAGGGTAGCTTCATTATTAACAGTGTATTACTGTGGTTTAGTGCCAAGTAAGGTCCGAATGCCTCGAATGGTGCCCAGTCAGTCATTGTTCCAGCCAGCAAGGGCTATTTTCCTGTCTCTCCATCCCACAAGGGCTGATGAGATGAAATCTTTAGCCTGTCTCTGTGGTAAACTTTTCTTGGCCAAAGCAAGTGGAAAGCAGAGGCAATTATCCAAGTATCTGAGGTAAATGTGTGTTTTTCTGACCCAAATATTTGAAAAACTACCTCAACTATTCTTTTGACTTGACTGTGATGATCTGGACACATCTTTCTGCCTAAAGGAATCTCTCTTCTGACCTCTCTGACCTCTTCACATGAGAGAGAAAGAGAGTCAGTAGGTGGTTAGGTGATTATGTACTTGTATGACTATTCTAACTTCATGTATATACTACACAAAACCTTTTTGTCTGTTCTTCCAAGTTTTATAATGATTAAATTATTTAACTTAAAACTCATCTGAATTAATTTAGGCATGCCATGCCTTAATAATAATTTTGAATCTAAATCCACATTTGATTATTTAATAATAATTTCAATACGGAAACGAATTCTTGAATACAACATGAATATTTATGCCAGATACAACAAAAACCTAAATCCTAATTTAGCACCAAGAGTTTCACAAAGTTTTAACATGATGGAGACTCTTTGTCCCTTAGCTTTGACCAATATCCAAGGTCCCTGAATCAGTCATACAAATAGAATGTTAATCCAAAGTTAGTAGTTTAACCTTTCTAAATGAATGTCTTTGGCTTTATGCTTTACCGCAATGTTTTAAAAATTAAACTCTTATTTATTAGCATGTACAAGATAATGGAAAGAAAAAGGGAGAGAACAGAAGCCGTAATCAGTGGCTCTTGCTACTTGGTGGCAGCAATTCTGGGGAAGACTTGGTAACCTTCCTGGGCCATACCAAATAAACTATAAAAAGTTTTAGAACCTTAAAAATTTCAGGATTCACTATAGAAGTTTTAGAAATTAACTATAGATTTTATTGATTCATATTATCTGGAATAAGCCTATTTTAATGAGAAAACTGGATTGGGGTGAAGACGATTGTCCCAAAGTAGATGCATAATGCAGGGTAAGTCTCTTTCTCTCAGGGTCCAAATTTTGTAAAATAAAAGGATGAGAATTGTTTAGATGACTTCTAAGACTAATTCTAGATTTAAAGTTGCAACTTCAAATGTAAACATAATTGCAGAGATTTTATATAGCCACTGTAAAGTTGGAATGAAAAGAAGATGTAATGAATGCATGGTTTACCAACAATTAGGATCACTGGAACCCTTTTCTATCTTGGACAGAGAATATGTTTAACTATTTTATATTTGTTAAAGAAAGAGGAGTAATTAATCTGAAACAATATCTCCAAATAAAGGATTCAAAAATATTTTTGCCTAGACAGTGAAGATAGGTAAACCTCGGGTATGAACTCTGCTAATATAGATCAGCTGGGATAATAATCCTTCAAAAGTATTTTCTGCAAAAAAAAAAAAAAAGACCAGTAGCCAACAGTTATGATGATGGTTTAAAATATAGCAACATAGTTCAAACTAAAACATATAGTGATGGCCTACATCGGTTACCACTTATTTGACTATGTTATCTTAACTTATCCAACACAGGATTTAACAGTGGGTAGTCATCAATGAAAATGACCTTCTTAAGAAAAAATCTGGTAACTATGTCATTAGGCCAAATAATAAAATTTCAGTGGATTACATTAAATAAAGGTGACATCTAACTTCTATACATTTTCACTCTGCAGCTGTATCTGGCTTTAAAAATAAACTGAAAAGCTTTACTGAAACACACATACACACAATGTTCCCATTTAAATAAAATTCTACATAATAGAGTGTAAGTTTCTAACAGAACAATATAACAAATACAAATGATTTCGAGATACAATGATTTCCATAATTTTTATATTATCCACTTTAACTTCAGTTACTTTAGAAACAGTTACAGTTTTTATGTAGCATATATTAGGGTAGAGAAGGAGACCAAACGTTTCATATAGTGAAAGTCTTTTCTTCTTTTGATGGTTTTAAATTTCAGCATTGCATTATGAAATTTTGTTTAGTAGGATATAGAAAATGTAAAACGGGGCATCTGAACATTATCATCATAACTGCATTTTCTATTTTGGCAATTTTAGTGGCAAACATTATGCTCAGCTGGTATTGGGAAGGTCTTCCTAAAAGCCTGTATCATTGCCAAGGATATTTATAATATAGCTAAAATGCCACGGAAAAGAAGCAAAATATGAAGGTCAAAGTTTAATTTCTTGCTTTTGTGGCCCAATTTTATGATCCATTTTTGAATGTTGTCCAAAAGTGCACTCATGAAAGAGAATTTAGATTTGGCACTTTTCATAAATCTTCCCACAACGCTGCTGAACAAATCTTGAAATCCCTTTCCCTTTAAAAGACACTTTTTTTTAGCTGAAGAACTCTGAGTTCTCCAGAAACAGCTTTTTTTAAACAACATTCATACAGGGCTGTTCGAATGTGTCCGATTTACTTGATTTGGCAACCTGAAATACACTTTTATGGGACTTAGGCAGTAAAACATTCATTACAATAATAAACAGGAAATTTGTATCAATCCTTTTAATTTGGGTTTTGATAAAAAGTCTAAAAACATTTGAAATCCTATAGCTGTTTTTTAATTTTAAACTAAGAATAGTTTTAAAACATGAAGGTCTTATAAATATTAAGCTTGACTAAAATTACCTTCTTCACTGATACAATATTATTTTAAATTGATGCCACAAGAAGATTGTGACCATTGCTGGCTATGACAATCTGATGAAAGTTATAAATACTCTTCCTAGAAAATGCACATCCACATTAAATTTTATATATAATTTCAGGAAATGCATTAGATTTTATTAATATTCAAATATGTGGTATGTGAAATAAAAATCTAAGTTCATTAGGATAAAGAAATTTCAGCTTCACTTCTTACTACTGTAGTAGTGAACTTACTCAACTAGAAAAGGCTTTTCAGCATTTTCCTAATGTGACTAGGACTCCATATTACCATCAATTTTGGGGAAATATAGGTGATGTAGGAAATGGAGTGAAATTACACTGATCTAGCTCAGGCAGGTGCAATTAAGACAAACCATAGACATTTTATTTATCCGGGGAAAAAAAACCTGACTAAAATGTAATTAAATAATTGTCAATAAATATTTCTACTAAGTGAAATGTGAAAAAATAAAAATATTTTTCTAATAGAAAAACAGACCCAGAGAGGGAGAATTATGAAACTATACAATGAAAACCTATAGCTCACTAAATATTAAACAATGTGTATGTGAATTACATAACTTAAAGAAGATAACTCATGTACACAGATTGCTATAAAACTTTAGAGAAGTAGTAATTGTTATGAAAGGTTAGAAGGGGTGGCTCATATTTGGGACATCTGGAAAAGATGCATGAATTTGTTAGTTCTTAAGTCAAAGTCTAAAAGAGAGATACAATTTCAGCAACAAACAATGATAAAAAGGCATAGAAGGAATGCTGTGAACCAAGGAACAGAGGCAGAAATGCTAGGTGTTTTTCTGAACTATTGGATAATGGAGATTAACCCATGAGGTCAACCCATGAAACTTCTTGGGCCCTAATTTAAAAGGAATGGTCTTCATTTTGTAGGTAATGAGTGAAGAGCCAATGAATGAATGAGTTTTGAAAAGATAAAGCGTGTTCTGAGGTGCCCTCATATCTACACGGTAATCAGTAGCAAAGGGGTCGTATTTTCAACGAATGTATCCCAGCATACTCTCAATTATTTGTAAGAACAAATGCACTAGTCTGAAACAAACACAAAACAGGAACATGACACATGTATAAATTCACTTTTTTATTCTAAAATGATATTAATGAATATATTACATTAGCAGGAGCATATTTTCTCATAACAAAATAGGGAAGAAAACAACACTATACTCAACACAGAAAAAGGGCTTAGCAGGAACTGAGCACTTCTGGTAAGTACTAAGTTTACAAGCACAAACATTTAGCAGGAGGTACATGGTGTAAGTTCCTAGCAGATATGTAGTTAGTAAAACAAACAAAATCAGGGTTGTTTACTACTTGTTTGGCATAAATTATTCTTAGGTATGAATGAGAAGCTGTTCTCAACAATCAAGACTCAAAATATACAGGAATTTGGGCCAGAGTTACCAGAACCTTATACATATTTATGCAAGTCAAATCACTTCAGTTTTATAATTTTAGAATATTGAAACTCTTACCTCGCACCACAAGGTCAGCCGAAGCAGAGGAATTGTCCACGATTGTCTGCGCAGTGCACGTGTAGCGGCCAGCATGCTTCAGCTGCGCTTTTCGAATGAGCAGCTCCCCATTGGCATCCAGCTGTGAGCAAAAGCAGCAGGCTTTCAAATCAGTACACTTTTTTTTTTTTTTTTTTTTTTTACCAATTATCTGGCATTTAAAATACAAGAAGTACTTATTCCCCTTAACAAACTGAACACCAGGAAAAGGCACCTGTTGGAGATATGCCCACGATATATGTCTTTGCTTAGGTTACTTAAGCATTGGGTTTTCTCAAGCGAAAAATAAAGTGAATTGATTACTGAAGGTCCATTTTAGCCATAATATTTTTATTATTTTATTATTTCTACTAGCAGAGGGCCAAACTAAAAGAAACCCAGGGGAAAAACTACTTTCTTGATATCTTTTAAAGAGCAATATTAGGGTCTAAAAATCTTAATTCTGAATGTCATTGAGAACAAATCTATGCTATATGGCTAGGAAGAATTATTAATCTAGTTTGGTAAAGTCGATTTAATTGGCTAACTTTCAGGATGCATCACAGTTCACTTTACAAAGACACTCAACATTTCAGAAACTGTCAGAAAGGAAAATATTACTTACATATTCTTTTTTGCCTAAACATAAACTCCATGTGGACAAGGATTTTGTTTTGTTCACTTCTCTCTTCCCAGTGTTCAGAAGAGTAATATATAAATATTACCTGAAGGAATTTTTCTTGGGAATCATAAGGCATCATCTCATTACAGTTTCTAAAAATAGCTAATATTTATTCAATGCCCTGTCTGTAGCAGGTCCTGGGCTATGCAAGTGTATATATATTATCTCATTCAATTGTTTTCTGAGATAGGTCCTATTATGTCCATTTTATTAAAGATAAACATGAGACTTAGAGTAGCTAAGTAATTTAACTAAGGTCACTCAGCTTCTTTGGTAGTAAGAGCATAGCCAATCTATTCATACTCATTATCTCTTAAATATTCTCTTAAGAGAAATATTTGAAAATTTTAATTGGGTTTTCCTGAGAACCAAAAATATTGATTTACTATTCCAAGCATATTATATTAAAGAAGGAATGATTAATGGTTAGGTTAATACTTTACATTAATACTTGAGGGTATTGTTTATGTGATATGATAGACCTACAAATTTTCCAATTGTGTTATTTTAATAACTCTGTATGGAACAAATGCTCCACTGTACCATAGGTCTTGCCAGTGGCCTGTTTACATATTACATTTCATGCTCATCTTGAAAAGTGTTTGGGTTCTCAGTCCTTGTTTGATGAATGTGGTTAAAAATAATAGCTATTTATAATCTGAGCATACTGATTCAGTTGGTTGTATTATAATATTGCTATCTCTCTGTAAAAAACTGGTCAGTGGTTGCCTGACCTGTGGTGGCGCAGTGGATAAAGCATCGACCTGGGAACACTGAGGTCGCCAGTTCAAAACCCTGCACTGGTCTGGTCAAGGCACATATGGGAGTTGATGCTTCCAGCTCCTCCCCCCTTTCTCTCTCTCTCTCTCTCTCTCTCTCTCTCTCTCTCTCTCTGTCTCCTCTCTAAAATGAATAAAAAAAACCCAAAACAAACAAACAAAAAAAACTGGTCAGTGACCATGTTCCTTGATCTTAGCCATAATTAGTAAAAACACAGTTAGAGGTCATGCAATTTAATGTCAGTTGGAATCTCCCTGTGTCCTTTGAGATCTAGATTGGCTAGAAATCCAGTTTCTACGATTTGTCCAAACTCCTGGGGTAGGGGAGTTCTTTCCTTCTTTTTTCTTGGTTAGTTATTTATTTGATGATCCAAAGAGTCCTGGACTAAAAATGCAGCCCTTTCTATATATATTTTAAATTTTTTATTTATAAAATTAAATTCAACAGGGTGACATTGATCAGTAAGAGTACACAGGTTTCAGGTAAACATTTCTATAGCATTTGAACTGTTGATTATATTGTATACCCATCACCCAAAGTCAAATCATTTTCTGTTACCTTATATTTGTCCCTCTTTACACCCTTCCCTACACCCCCTACCCCATATTACCCTTCCCTACACTCCCCTCCCTGTGGTAACAACTTCACTTTTATCTATGTCCATGAGTCTCAGTTTTATATACCACTTATGTATGAAATCATACAGTTCTTAGCTTTTTCTGATTTACTTATTTAATTCAGAATAATGTTCTCAAGGGCCATCCATGTTGTAAATGTCACTATGTCATCATTTCTTATGGCTGAGCAATATTTCATTGTATATTTATACCACATTTTCTTTTTTTTTATTTTTTTAAAAAATATTTTTACAGGGACAGAGAGAGTCAGAGAGAGGGATAGATAGGGACAAACAGACAGGAACGAAGAGAGGTAAGAAGCATCAATAATTAGTTTCTTGTTGCCCTTGTGACACCATAGTTGTTCACTGATTGCTTTCTCACATGTGCCTTGACCGTGGGCCTTCAGCAGACCGAGCAACCCCTTGCTGGAGCCAGCGACCTTGGTTCCAAGCTGGCGAGCTTTTGCTCAAGCCAGATGGGCCCGCACACAAGCTGGTGAGCTCAGAGTCTCGAACCTGGGTTTTCTGCATCCCAGTTCAATGCTCTATCCACTGCGCCACCGCCTGGTCAGGCTATACCACATTTTCTTTATCAAATCCTCTATTGACAAAAACTTGAAAACATTGGTACACAGACACATGCACCCCTATGTCCATCGCAGATTATTCACAGAGGCCAAGACATGGAAACAACCAAAGCGTCCTCTCTCTATTTTTGTTGAAGCCTATTAACACAAAGTATTGCCTAGTAAAGTGAGTTCACTGAAGAATTGAAGGTAATATAGCTGGTTGTATTCCACAACGTAGGGCAAGTCAGAACTAAGAATTATTCATTTCAAAGTTCTATTCTTATAAATCCTGTTGATTATATGTTTAGAGGGATTACTCAGTGACCTTCACTTCTCCCAGTGCTCTGCCTTCTTGCTGGTACCCACTCCTGCTAGGATCTTTTCTCTCTGTTCTTCTCTTCTATCCTTTGGGCAAAGAATTATTCTTATTTCTTTGTGTTAAGCAGCTTAATTCCTTGATGGCTGCTTGGATTCTGACAATACTTGTTTCTCAAAGCCTTACCTTCTGTTTTTATTTTTTCTATTTCTTTACCTCTTACTCTTCAATCCATTTTAATCTAGTTCTATATCTTCAATTCATTTTACTTGACTTCTAATAACATTTGACTCTCCTCCCCAAACCATGGAACTTTTCTAGTCATCTATGACAACACACTTTCCAGGAACTTTGAGAACATTTTCAGCCCCTTATCTTCTTCAACTTCTTTATGATTCCAGCCTAAATATTTTCTTTTCTCTACTTGTCGCCCAGAATGACCTTTTAAGAATGCAAACATGATCAATCACTCCTCTCTCTGTAAAGAAACTGAAACCTCTAGAAAAGTCCCCTTTCCAGAATAAAAGTGTTAAAGTGATGAAACTGGCTCCATTCTGTAGGATCTGTCCAACATTCCAGCTCACTAGTGCCACTTCAATTACACTATGCTTTCCAAAAGAAACATTGCCTTTTTAGGACTTAAAGGCAACTTGGGCTTTCTAATTTCTGGATCTCCATTGTGTTTCCTCTCCTGAAATGGAATCCCCTCATACCTCATTCCCTTGCCACCATCAGCTAACTAACACTGACCCTGTTCTCACCAATACTAGCTCAAGACATTTCCTCAAGCAAGTCTTTCCATATCCTCTTGTTATATTTTCTCATAGTACTTTTTACCTTATGTCATCTTATACATCTCAATTGCAGTGCAATATTTATACCATTATATGATTAAAGTCTGTCTTCATGGAAGATTATAATTTTTTTTTAAGTGGGAAGAGGGAAGATAGTGAGACAGAATCCCGCATGTCCCAACCAGGATCCACCCAGCAACCCCATCAGGGGCCTTGAATCAAGTGAGCCATCCTCAGTGTCTGGGGCCATGATTGAACCAATCAACCCACTCACTGGCTATGAGAGGGGAAGACAGAGAGGGAAGTGGAGAAAAGCAGATGGTTGCTTCTACTGTGTGCCATACCTGTGCATTGAATCCAGAACATCTATATACCAGGCCAATGTTCTATCCACTGAGCCATCCATCCAGGGCCTAAGACTGCAAATTTAGTGGAGGAGGAAGCATGTCTGTTGTGTTCAGTACTGTATCCCTGTGTTGTGCATGTACAGCAATATGTGCTGGATCCACAGAAACCAGCACAGTGCCAGGAACATAATAAGACTGAATATACATTGTTTGAATGAACTAATCAACTTGCATATCAAGAATTCTGACATCTGCTATTAAGATAATATATGTTCACCTCAGCTATAAGCAGCATTGATATAGCCTATGACAATTGCAGCATTTTATAAGCTCATAATGAGACTTATTTTGGTGTCAGCATAAAGCACACACTCTTTTTGCCTCCTCCAATTATCCCTTCATCCAACTTCTGTGCCCTAGCCTCTGTAGACAACGTACACTTTATCATTTATTCTCTTTCCGGCAGGGCTTTGTATGTGTCACTTGCTTTTCCTGGATTCCCACATCTTCCACTTCTATCACTTGGCTAACTTCAAGTCACAGTCCTGATGCCCCTTTCTTCTCTGGAATCCAAAGCACGGCCCTTTGTATAATTTCAATGGTAACTGTCTCTTTCTACTACAATTGTTTAGTTGTTCATTTCTTCCATCAGACTTTAATTCTTTGGGAGAGGGACTAGATTGTATTTATTACTACAAAAAAATAACCAATTGAAATACATGACATGCAGAAGGAATTCAGCAAATAAATATTGCATAAATTAATTAATAAATATCTATTACCAAAAATATTTTCATGAAATTCTTGTAGTAATTTCATATGACTTTTTTTCCAGGTAAGATAATGATATAAATTAAAATACTAGCTGAATTGAGAACAACTACTGTCATCCATATTCATGAGATCAATGATCTATTTCAAATATTTTCAAATAATATTTCAAATTATTTACACACTAATTCTGTGGAAAAATAGAAATGTTTTGGGAATAATGTGCAAGTTTATAAAGAGAAGAATGCAGTTAACATATAAGAAAAAGGAAACATTTCTTTTAACCTGTATGACTTATAAAGAATTTGTTCTTTTCCATAAAGAGGACTGCTCTTTGTGCTTAGCTTCTGAAAGGTAATCTATGTGTCTTTCTCTGCCTGGGTATCTTGGGCCATACTGAGCAGTCCAACAATGTGATTTAGGATGGGGGTAGCCACACCTGTATAGTTTTACAGTAAAAACTGGCCATGCCTGAACGACCAACACTGGGACTCAGCGTAAGGGTTTTGGATCATGTGATATCAAGTCAACCTAGTGACTGAGATGAACTGTTTGGCCAATCAATCAATTATGCCTATGTGATTAGTCTCAATATAATCTCTGGACACCAAAATTCAGGTAAGCTTTTCTGGTTGGCAACACTCTATACTTATTGCTACTTACTTATTGTTACATATTTCTTTTAGTTATTTTATTCTGAGATCAATAATGGGGTAATTCTATTTATACTTTCACATATAATAAAAAACACAAACTGCTTTATATGAAATATATTTAATTTATACTTATTGAATCTTCAAAGTAAATTTTCTAAAACTCTTAAACTATTCTAAAAGTTTAATGATAAGCTCATTTTAAAAGTTAATTCCTTTTTAAACAGTTGGACTTAGGTGGGTAATGATAGGCCTACTTATATACAGTAATAGTAAGTGACTTTAACATTTATTCCTATTTGGTCTATATTTGGTGAAGGTGTGGCAATGAAATGCCTTAGAAAGAAAGCAAAGGAAAGACACACTATATCACTTCCAATATAGCTGTGTGTGTTTAAAAGCTTTCCTGACATTTTTATAAATGGTACCAGTACTTTTCATGCCTCAGAAGAAGTTGAAGTTCTCAGTGGTCAACAGAAAGCTTACAAAGCAAGTAAAGATCATGGACCTCAGCACATTCTAGCCACAAATTAGATGTGAATGCTCTCTATATTTTTTGCTAAAAACCACAGCTTGGCTGAATTACAAAATGCTTCCCTTCATATGAGGAGAGTTGAATCACATACTGGAAATTGTGATAGCACAGCTCAGGGATATTCCTAAGTGTATATGTGGTTTACCACTTAGAAATTTCCCAAATTTAAATCAAAAGACTTCTAAAATATAAATGCCCATATCTTCCTTGCCCCCTCTGCCATGAACTAATCTGCAAAATCATTCCTGTAGTATAAATGAATCTGAATTACAAAGTAGTATTAACAGTTGAACTAATCATAATGAAAAAAGAAATATGATATAAATATAGTACACACAAGGGCTAGACAAAGTGCAGAGCTTATAATGGCTATACAGCAACAAAAACTTTTTGTTCTGTCAAAGTTCAGAATGAAGGTACAGATATAGAAGGTTGAATGAAAGCATATTCTTTTAAGAGAACAGTCTACAAACTTGTAAGCAAATATTAACATATATGCATAGAATACATGCTATATCCATAAAAAATAAAAATGTTTCTGCTTTACTTTGGCTTGTTAGGTTAAGGAAAAAATAACTATAGCAAATATATCATATGCAACTGCATACTTTAACACAACCAACACCAACACAACTAACAACAAATATTCACGTAAGGGTTTCTAGGTATCAGGAACTATTATAAATACTTTATGTGTACAAACTCACTTGCTCTCAACAACAGCCCTGTGTGGTAGGTACTATGCTTATAGAGATGAGGATGCAATACTACTATACCCATCACCAGTAGTACTGCTACTGCTATTGCTGTCAAGAGCATATTGCTACTGATGCTAATGTCAGGGTGTTATATGCCATTGAGTCAGCTCTGATTCCTGGCAACCCCTAAATGAGAGATGTGGACAATGCCCTGTCCTCAACAGCCCTGCTCAGCCTGTGATTTCTTTTATGGAGCCAAATCATCCCAAATTTGGTTTTCCAAATTTCCTCTTTTCTTGCTGCCTTCTATTTTGCCCAACAATATTGTCTTTTCCAAGAAATTCTGCTTGAAATTATTGGAAGAAATAACTCAACAGAGATAGATGAGGTGCCAATAGAATTATTTTAAGCCAGAGAAAATCTTGTCAAAATCCTAACATGAATATGTCAATAACTATGGAAAACAAAACAATTGCCTACCGATTGGAAACACAGAATATATCTCCCAATCCCTTAGAAAGGAAATGCCAAGGAGCGCAGTAACAATAGGACCATTGCTCCAATTTTCTGTGCAAGTAAAGTGAGGCCCAAGGCAAGGCAACAAAGTCTTCCACCTTAATGGAAGTTGGTAATACCAGATTTTCAAGCTGCTACAGGTACAGTATTACTATTAAAATTGTTACTACTACTTCTACTATTGCTACTGTCACTACCATCACCACTACTAATTTATTAAATGCCCTTAAGATATATGGCAATTTGCTAGCTACTATAGATACATTGTCTTATTTAATTTATAATTCTTAGGGAGACACTATTAACTGTTTTATTTTAGAGAAAAGAAACCTGAGATTTTGAGTTAAGCTACTGGTGGAAGGCTCAATAGTTAACATAGTCCAGGTTTTATGAGATCAAGCGTTCACTTTATGGATTAGATAATGAATTTAAGTTCATAGACTGGTAAGTAAAAGTGGGTACTTTCTCAAAGCAGAAAGAATACAATATGTTCTTATTTTAGTTATATGTTCAAACATAAGAAAATAGAAAGAATAGTATAATGGCTCCCTGTAAATCTATCAATTAGATTCAATAATTGTAAACTTCTTGCCATATTTGCTTTATCTAATTATGTAGGTAGCTAGTTCTATCTTTCTCAATCTACTATCTAACTATTGTTGAATCTTAAAAAACCAATTACTGATACCCTTATACTTCATTCTTCAGCACATTCATTACATCGAATCTCTAAAAAAGTAAAGCCATTCTCTTACATGACCACTAAACCATTTTAACACATAATAACACTAATTTTTTAATATTATTTAACATTCAAATCATCATGAAAAAATAAATGTAAAAACTTTTTCAAAAATATATGATTCAAAAAACTTACTGAAATGAAGTAATGTCTTTGAAAATACAAAAACTTATATAATTTAGGGAAATGGTCAAGGATATGGTAATTACTAAGACATTACCCAGTACTTATAAAACCAATGAAAATGTTGAATATCCCTAAATTTGACTATTTTGATGGCTATAGAATCAAATGTTGATCAATTTGCTCATTTTAAATTAAAACTCAAAAAGAAAGTATTTTTCTTGAGGTCTCTTTAATTATTTTGAATGATGGACAAAAAACATCAAAGCTTTGGATTTAGATACTGTGTTTTAGACTTGAAAGACAAGTTGTATATCATTTAATTCATATGGTTTTCAGATTGGTTCCCATTAGCCTCAGGTTTCTAAAGGTCTTCATGGAGCACTTGGTAGAAGGAAGGGATCATAACAGAGAGTTTTTTTAATAGGAAAGAGTGAGAACCCTGTGGTTAGGGCTTTGGGCTATGTGGTCTCCTACACATGCCCACATGTATGCACACAATTTCTTTATCTGAGCAACCTTACATGAATTTTTTTATTGGGGTTCTGATTTAAATTTTCTTGGCAAAAGGAATTCTTCTGTCATCATCATTTTATTGTTGTTTTGCAAAACTTCTATTGTAGCCCACCTTCAGTATATGACAGATGAGAAGCTTGAAGCTCAGAGTAACTGTTTTGCCCAAGGTCATGTAACTCTTCAATGGGAAAACCAGAATAAAAATCTACATCTTTAGTCAGTGTTCTGTTCTTACAAACAACTTGAAAAAATTAGATTATTTTTTCAGAATACAACAGCTAATGACAAATAGTATACTTCAAGTGTAATATCAAAAAAAAAAAAAAAAGCAAAGTCCATGATGCAAAGTATTAAAGTTCCTAAGACACTAACATTTATAGTCTTGTTTTCCCCATTTAAAATGTTAAATCCTTCCTGTATTTTGCAAGGATAAAAGCCAGAATAATAACTGCAGCAACGCTTAAGTATATAGGGACTTCTATGTAAAACAAATGGCTCTTTAATTTTCTATGTGTTTTTGAAGATTCCTCCAAGCCAACACATCTCTGAAGAACAAAGGCTTGCTTCTATATGTGCTTAATTCCATTCACTTAGCACTGTCCCCAAAAACTGCTAAGAACTAGACTATGGGATGCTGTGCTAGAGGGTAACTTTAGCTCACATGCTTCTAAACCAGAAGTGTGATGCCCTAAAGAAGCTAACCCAAGTATAGACACATCTAGTGAACAGAGATACCTACCTCCCTGTTTACAGATGGACAAAGCAAAAAAAAAAGAAAAAAAAAAGAAAGAAAGACTGTCAATATATTTAAGTCAAATTATTAGAGTAGTCAAAGGGAGGTCAGAGAGTTATATGTTCAGAGAGAGATGCAAAAACAGAGGGGTATAACAGAATTCTCTACCACTTTTCCAATCAATTACTGTTAGGTGCAGAGAAAAGATCTGGCCACAGATAGGGTGTCTTTATGAGTTCTGTGTGGGTCACAGAACTGTGTCAGAGGACTAGACACATTTTAAATGTTTCTTTTTTCTCCTCCACTGCTCATCAAAACATATAATCTTAAATTCGCAAAACGCATAAAGTCTGTCCTCTGCTTCATACTATTTTGGCAAATTAATCTAGCCTCTTATAATTTATTTTTGTCCTGAGTACTGTCATCTGTTCAGAATAATGTAACTTTGTTTCTAACACCTCCTGTTTAAAACCTTTTACTGGCCAATCCATTTATTTCTAAGTATCTCTCCCTCCCTCCCTCCCTCTCTCTCTCTCTCTCTCCTTCTCTGTCTTATATCCTTTTAAAGCAATGCTTCTCAATCTTGGCACTTTTGACAATTTGTACCAGATAATTCTGTTGTGGCAACTGTCATGGGCATTATAGGATGTTGACCTGCACACGTGTTAAACAGATGCCCATAATACAAAACCTTCCTCCAATCACCTTGCAGTGACAACCAAACATGTCTCCACCTATGGCCAAGGTCACCCTGGGAGAAAAACTGCTCCAGGTTTAAAAGTACGACTTTAGGGCTAACATCATTCACACAGTGCCTATGTGGTCTTCTGCTCTGCTTTCTCTGGTACTAATTTTTTTTTTTTAATATTTTTCTTTTTTTTAATTTATTTTTATTTATTCATTTTAGAGAGGAGACACAGAGTGAGAGAGAGAGAGAGAGAGAGAGAGAGAAAGAGAGAGAGAGAGAGAGAGAGAGAGAGAAGGGGGGGAGGAGCTAGAAGCATCAACTCCCATATGTGCCTTGACCAGACCAGTGCAGGGTTTTGAACTGGCGACCTCAGTGTTCCCAGGTCTACGCTTTATCCACTGCACCACCACAGGTCAGGCTCTGGTACTAATTTGATCTTTACCTTTGCCAGGATTACTGTCCAGTCCTCCTTTTCTCTTCCAACCTGTTGCTCCATAACCCTGGACAGTCTTCACCTTGCTCAACGGTGAGCAGAGAAACAGTGAAATTGAAAAAGCCAAAATGGCTTCATTATTATGGCTTCTCTCCCTCTTTCTCTCTCTTTTTTGCATGTCTTGCAGAAGCAAACCTTCTGGCCATGATCGTAACATGCTTTAGTATGGAATACATATGTCTCACTCATATTTAACATATTTTTGCGACATGTTCAGTAGAATTAATATTTTCTTTAAAAAAGAAACAAAGCTTTAGGGTAAGAAGTCTGTCTCCTTTTCTTGTGATTGGTGTTGTCTATACAGTCAGAACAAATGCATGACTACATACCTGCAAACACACGCATATAAATACCCACCTAAAGGAGACCATTAAGAATTGCCTAGAACTATAGTTACACTACGTGACACTCTACAGACGTCATTTACGACATTTTGCAAAAGTAGCTAATGGTAGAGGAAAAATAAAATAATTTGGATAGCCTTGAGTGAACATAAAAGGCTCATTAAGCAAGATTATGAATCGTTTCAAACAATGGGAGTAGGATTATCTAAATAGATATAGGTATGAATATTAACAAATGAATTAAAAACTGAAGAGGTGAAGAGCACAGTCCCCCTAATTTCTATTCTTCCCTCTCCTACTAGCAAGGTGTGTGATTCCTTTGGGTAAGTTTCTTCATCTTTCTAATTCTCAGTACCTTGCTTCAAAAACTGAGAAAATCACAATAACATGTGCTCCACAGAGGACTGCTGTAAGGATCAACTGAGAAATACATGGAAAAACATTTAACTCAATGCGGGCCAAATAGTAAGCATTCAGCAAATGTTGATTATTTTTTTTTATCTTTTAACTGCCCTCAGCAAGGAAATATCAAGAATTTTTATCTCAGACTGAGTGCCCCATACAGCAAGAAGTGCAAAAATTAAATCATGAAAAATGATATCTGTAATGAAAGAACAACTATCTGACTAAAGCTTTTGTAATTTTCAATGGGGAATGATTGCTCTATTATAAAGAGCATTAATAATAAACACAATCAGCCAGATCGTGTGCCAAGCATTTTATAGGCATGCTCTCATTAAATCCTCAGAAAATATTGTGAAGTAACTGGCTTTGCAAACCCAATGAAGTAATCTGGATGAAGTAAGTGAATTAGTAATAAAAGCTTACAGAGGGAAAATCAGGCTTAGAGAGGCTTAACCTTAGACTCAGTAACAGAACAAGAAATTTAAAAAACGGAGGCCAGTGCCCAGGTCTGGTGGTGGCACTGCCTACGAAGAAGTCATATGGTATTTATGAATTCAAAGCAGACAGGCAATAACTTTTTGTAGAAGTACAACTTCCAAATGTATTTTGTAATAAGAAAATAAGAAAACAACTATTATATTAGCAACAACTGGAACTGGAAAGTTTAAGAAGCTCATTTTAACAAAGAGAGATGATAGCTCTGACAGGGAGATTGTTGTCAAATAGCAGAAAGAAAGTGACTCAGAGTTGATGTCTAAATTTAGGTGGCTATTAAAAAATAATTTCTGCAGTTCAGGTACCGTTGTGGGGGAGGAATAAAATATTATGTTCAAATATGCCTTTTTATTTTTGGTGAATAGTCTAAGGTCCTTCCTAGAATAAAAGGGATTATACATTAAATTGGTAATTAAAATAACTCTGCCTTTTGTATTTAAGGAAGTAAATAGCTACTAAATTAGAAAATCGAAATAGAAGTCTTTCATAGTTGGACTTGGAAAATTTATGTATTTACCACATAATTTAGAATAAAAGAATGCCAGGGAAACTGCTTTAATGCTTATTGTATCAAAGCTTTAAATTTATTAAGTTTATTATCATATATATTCTAAACATTTGTCTATATATTCATTCAAGTTTAAATGAAACATTTACTAAACCTGATCACATAACAATATAACACTTATGAATATTTATTGAATAAATAAAAAAGTAAATGACAAGTAAATTAGATATTTAACTTTTTTTTTTTTTACAGAGACAGAGAGAGAGTCAGAGAGAGGGACAGATAGGGACAGACAGACAGGAATGGAGAGAGATGAGAAGCATCAATCATCAGGGTTTTTTTGCCGTTGCGACATCTTAGTTGTTCATTGATTGCTTTCTCACATGTGCCTTGACCGCAGGCCTTCAGCAGACTGAGTAACCCCTTGGAGCCAGCAACCTTGGGTCTAAGCTGGTGAGCCCTTGGGTCAAATCACATGAGCCCGCGCTCAAGCTGGAAACCTCGGGGGTCTCGAATCTGGGTCCTCCTCATACCAGTCTGATGCTCTATCCACTGCGCCACCTCCTGGTCAGGTTAGATATTTAACTTCTTAATGTTACTCTATAATCAATATTATTTACAGCTTTAAAAAATTAACTTCAAAGAGTTTTACAAAATGCAGGATCATTAAATGTAATGGTAATGTTATTTTTATTTTTTTTGGTGCTCACTATAATTTTCAAAATGTTTTATTTATACATTACAGATGAAATATAATTCAATGTCTATATGTATTATAATATACTTACCACCAAATCTAGTTTTGTGCTGACTATAAATTCTTATAGGATATAAGATACACATATCTTTAAAAATGTATAATTACTTTATTCCTAATAATAATTTAAATATAATTTTTAAAAAGTATAAAGAAGAAATTTAAAAATCACACATAATCACAAATCTTAAACCTAAGTTAATGGGAAAATGCATTTGTTTAGGTTCACAATTATTCCAGACTATAATTTGAAACCTTATGCAAGGTTGCCACAGGGTGGTCAAAATCAGGAATAGCAAGCTAAAACTAAAGCATATTTGATTGAATACAATTTCTTATTAAAATTAAATTGGGAAATAAAAACTTAAGTTTTTGAAATAAAACGTTTAAATTCTGAACTCTATACTCTCTTCATTAGAGTTTCAGATATTATTTTTAGCAATTATAATTATTAAAACACTATGATGATGATGATGACATCAGTTTGATAACCATGATAGCTAACAGAACATTTACATCTGGATTTTAAACTCACAGAGTAGCTCTGATTTATTTTAGATCAGCGCCTGTGTTGTCTTTTCAGGGTTGTATTCACCTTAGTCCCTGCCTGTCAGTTTTCCTGACTTGTATATGTGTTCAGTACAATAGTTTTAATGAACAAATGATACTCAATTATTAAAATATTACCAGAATTAAATAAAATATAAAAATATTATTTAAGAAACCAAAATATATGTATACTGATATTTTCACCTATGCAACTTGAATAGACATTTAAGTCAGCAATGTTCCTTGCTGTGCATTTGCTATCCCAACGCCTGCTCTCTTTCCTACATTTTCATTCACTCAGCTTTATAGATAAGATGAACCACTCCTTAGGAGAATGGCCTATTAAGGAACCCAGAAGCAAGCGCTAGTCATGAGGACTATCTTCCAAAAGATAGAACAAACACATATGGTGTTTTCCATTGAATTTTGTGTTGTACATTTAGCAGTGAAGTCTGACGTTAAAGTTTGCCTTAAAAGAGAAGGAAGACACGAAGGAAAGCTTTATGGGTTTTTTAGGTATAAAAAAAAGAATTAAGTTTAAGAATTAAAAAAAATATATCTTCTCATCTTTTTTTATTTTTCTCTTTTTTGGTATTTAGACAACTGAATCTTATCTATCCATCTACAGAGTGCTAATATGTCCATGTGGCATTTTCACTTAATTAGGGTGCATATTTAGCCGTAAGTTTCCCACCACTCTTAGACCATTATTTGGTGGACTGAGCTGAAACTGGAGCTGGTGAGTCCAGCACCTGGGCCTGAAGTTAGGATCACCCTCTGGATTGAGCAGGGGGCAGGCACTTCAGGAACCTCAGTGGCTACTTTCTGCAAAAGGAGGGACTACCGTAAGTGATGGTCTAAGTCTTTCACCATTTTATGATCTACTTTAGTATTTATTTCTTAATTAGTATTCCAGTTATTTCTTTATTTTCCATCATTTTTAAGGCAAGGGTCTCCTTTCTCCTTCTATCTCTCCCTTTTCCTTTCTTAATTTCCTTGTTTGAAATGTTTATTTACACAAACCAACACAACATAATTATTATGTTAAAGGATATCATGAGGCTCCACGTGTAAATTTCAGCTGAATTAATGGAAATTTATACCCCAAATCTGTTTATATAAACTTCACAGCAGGTAGAATCTACTAGTATAATTTATGGTTGTTGTATTTTTGGAATTATCCAATTTATAAAACCAAGGAACTAAGTAAATTCAAGAGTCTATTTTTAAAACTAAGGTCTCTATTTAGCTCACTTTATTTTTACCCCTTTTTAATTTTTAAATACTTGTAAACTGAGTGGCATTAACTTTTCTTGCAAAGCAAAACACAGTTTGAAGAAATTATTAAAGATATAGATGTCAAGTTTACTAGTGTTGGGAATGGTTATGATTAAGAATATCAACATAGTTTCAGGCATATGAGAAAAAAATATAACATGGTAGAATGTTAAAATAATTCTCTGTCAATTCTCAGTTGTTATATTTTAATGCATAAGTTCAGAAACAAAGACAATTGGTGGGTTTACTAAAGACTTATAGCTAAATCTATTAGATTAAAAAGAAAGAAAAGGGAATTATATTTAACATATGAAAGGCATTAATATTGATGATACATTGATATTTTATAAATGTATTTAATACAACTTAAGAAGAAATATTTCCATCTAGTTAAAATATATTTTAAACCAAATCTTACTTTGGTTTTTTAAAGTCGAAAGTTCTGGAAGAATTATTAAAAAGAGCTAAACTATTTATTTATTTTTTGTGATGGAGACAGAGTCAGAGAGAGGAACAGATAAAGACAGACAGGAAGGGAGATGAGAACCATTAATTCTACATTGCGGCCCCTTAGTTGTTCATTGGTTGCTTTCTCATATGTGCCTTGACTGGGGGGGCTACAGCAGATTGAGTGACCCCTTGCTCAAGCCAGTGACCTTGGGCTCAAGCTGGTGAGCCTTGCTCAAACCAGATGAACACATGCTCAAGCTGGCAATCTCAGGGTCTTGAACCTGGGTCCTCTGCATCCCAGTCCAAAACTCTATCCACTGCGCCACCACCTAGTAAGGCAAGAGCTAGACTATTTGATAGGAAAATATTATTATAATATATACACACCAATCTTTATATTTCATAGTATTTTTAAAACCATAAATATTTTAGCTTGACCTTTGGTAGAGCAGTGGATAAAGTGTTGACTTGGAATGCTGAGGTCACTGGTTCAGAACCCCAGGTTTGCCTGGTCAAGGCACATACGAGAAGCAACTACTATGAGTTGATGCTTCCTGTCCCCCCCTTCTCTTCTCTCTATCTCTCCCCTCTCTAAAATCAATAAATAACCTCTTAAAAAAATTAAATATTTTAAAACTCACTCAAATTTTATTCCTATATTTATAATTGACTTCTAAAATTAAAAGTACAGTGTTCCTAACTAAGCATGTATTCTACATAGGCCTTCAGGCTCCTGAGCAGTGACCCCTCAAGAGAACAAACTAGGAGGAGCTGTGCTCAATTTGCTTCTAAATTCATTGCAAACCCGACCACCCTAGCAATGCACTGACGATGTTTCCAAGGAAGGTGTTATTCCTGTATTACTTCCCATTCTTTTTTCTTTCTTTTTTTTTATGTCTATACTAAAAATATATCTCTATGCTTAATTATAGGACTCATAGCATGTATGCTTTCCTGTTCTTAAAATAAAACGGCCATTCAAATCACATGGATTCATTCTCTAAACCTCCCGCATAGCTATTTTATCCAAAGAATAAAACAAATGCTTTAGAGTAATCATTTTAACAAAGGATAAGTTCTATGCTCTTACATCATTTAACGTTCATGTGAAGGCACTAGAACACAGAGTACAAATATACAGAGGTGGAGTATATCAATATAAAAATTGTGTTCTAATTAAGGGGAAAATGGACCTAAAGAACAAAGAATATACATGGATTAATATTTCTACCAAAATCCTCAGGGATAGCCATTTTTCAGAGAGCTTCAGCAGTGCTCTAACAGCACAGGGAGACCCACGAAAAGCTTTTGTTGCTTGTTTTTCAGTCTCATGTAACCAGGGATTAAGGTCGGTTGAGGCACCGGGCTCAGAAGAAAATACGGAGCCCCTTAAAAAAAGAGACAGGAAAAATAAAAAGACATGTTAACCATATATTAAATAAATAAAAAATATTATGTACTATGAATGTTAAAATTGCACATATGAAACCAAACTTGGTGTCATTAGAAAAATGTGTAAAGCTGGGGGTTGCGGGGCCCCTCAGAAGTAGGGACCCAGGGCACCAGCCCAGGGCGCCCGCCGTTAAATCCGCCTCTGCATGTAACTGATTATAGTCACAGACCTGTAGTGCAGACACATGAGGTCACTGGGAAATGCATAAGATAAAACTTAACGCACATACCATGTAATTCCGCTGGTAATGGATGTTCTCTTTGTTGAAATCGATCACGTAGCCATTGAAGGACCAAACAAATGTGAGGTCCAGGGCAGGATCAAAGGAAGCAGCACACTGCATGGTGGCATTTTCTCCAACAGTGATATCAGCATTTATTGGGGCCAATATAATTCGTGTGGGATCTGCACATTTTTAAATAAAGGAGTAAAACACAATTCAAGAACATATGGTCTGCTACATTAAAAGAATAAAAATCAATATATTTCAATTTCTCTGTGCAAAGGAATATGTTTTCAAATTCAACAATTTCATCAAGCATGAGATTTGCCCAGAGGCTTTTAAATGTAAACTTATCAATACGTAGACTATCTTAGAAGCTCAGTGCTGAACCACTTCTCATAGTACATTAGAAATTCATCAATGTCAAACTAAAAATAATAATAATAATAATCAAATTCTTTTTTACCTGTGATAACAAGAGTCCCAGTGCTGTTCGCCTTTCCTCTATTATTTTCTGCAAAGCATGTGTAGACACCACCATCATTCCTTGTAATGTTATTGATTTCCAAGCTTCCATCTTCCCAAATGAGTATTCTATTGAAATGAAAAAGATATGTAATTCACAAAATGCTTTATTCTTCTTCCTCTCAGATTACAGACATTAATTTCCATTTGATTAGTACATTTTACACAAATTAGTTGACAGTGAGATTGAAGAGGAAACATTGTATAGTCTTTGTTTATAATATTCTTTCTCAGCACTGAAAGTTGTTCTAGAAAGTCGCCTCCATCTTTCTCTTGCACTATTGCAGTTGTCTCTGTCTGGCTTCTTCCTTTCACCTTTACCTCCTCATGTCAGTCAGACATGAAGACATAAATGACATAAGTCATATCATGTCACTCTTCTGCTCAGTGATGTCAGTCAGTAGCTCAAAACTATCCAGTGATTTTGCTTGCCATACATAGTAGAAACTATAGTCCTCCAGTTGCACTTTTAGGCCATGGAAAATTTCACAGTTTGTTCCTAATGTCCTTTAGAATTTTGCCACTTCAGAAAGATTTGCCTGATTATTCTAGTTTGCATTGCATGCATACATATACATGCAAATGCAGCACTGCTGTCTTGGTATTCCCCATCTTATCCCTCTTTACAGATTTTGTTTTCCTAATACATATTTCTTCAACATATTTTAGTTTTACTTATTTACCTATCTTTCCATCAGATAGTTAAAAGGATTTTTTTTTATTAAGTGAGAGGAGGGGAGGCAGAGAAGCAGACTCCCGCATGTGCCCTGACCAGGATTCACCTATCAAGCCTCCTACTGGAGGATGCTCTGCCTATCTGGGGTTGTTGCTCTGTTGCTCAGCAACTGAGCTATTTTCAGTGCCTGAGGCAGAGGTCAGGACATCAGGGGCCAACTTGCTGGACCAAATGAGCCATGGCTGTGGGAGGAAATGAGAGATAAAGAGAAAGAAAAAGAGGAAGGGAAAGGGTGGAGAAGCAGATGGTCATTTCTCCTGTGTGCCCTGACTGGAAATTGAATCCAGGACATCTACATGCTGGTCCAATGCTCTACCACTGAGCCAATAGTCCAGGGCTGGGAACATCTTTATGTCACGAATTTGTATCTGGGGCCATGTCTTCAACAGAATTATATTCATTAACTAATTTTGAAAAAATCTTTTGTGTGTACTAGGAAGGTATGAAGTAGTGAAACACTGATCACTGAGTATCATTTGGTCACCAGTTTTTGGAGTGGATGAACTACATAAGTTTAGGTGAAGCAAGTAGTTTTCTACATGCCATCATAAAATGGCTTTTAAACCTCTTTGGAACAGGCTCAAACTAGTCATCATCCTCAAAGAAATGAGCCTAGGTCTTTCAGAAATGAGATCTCAAGCCTCCAAGTCAGACTTCGAAGTTAGGGCAGACTGACATTTCATGGACACCGAGAAGTACAAACATACTTTATTTTTTTTAAACCTTCCTTAGTAAACAGCTTCTGTAACAGATTAACATTTAGGAAATTTGTCTTTGAAAAAAACCTAAATCTATTCCCTCTGCCTGTTTCCCTCTTCCTTAGAGGCTAGAGACAGATAATTTATTATAGATAGCTTTATTATATATAACATTTATATAACATGTATTTATCATGTTATGCCTTACACTTAGATTCAATATTGAATTGCCTGTCACTGGATATTTACTTTTTTTAAATGTAACATTTCCAAAAACATAATTTATCACTGAAGCATTGCACAACACATGCCAACACTTCTTCATATATTCCATTTTAAGGGCTGTATTTGATAAAGAAAAAATACTATATGCTGCCTTTCCAATAAAAATCTCCATATAAGATTTTCTACCAATAATACATTCCAGGATTTCCTTTACTTTCTTTAAATATCCAGTTTCAACTTAAGTTCATGATGAATACTTCTGCTTTGTGGAGATGCATAGTAACAAAATAATGTAAACATGAAAGTAATTATTTGACACTGTGGAAGTAATGACAATCTGCCTCTAAGTTCTCCTACTATACTGGAGTGTAATTAATTTACTGTTCCAGATGCAGAAAGCCTGAGTTTGTTTGCTTGTTTGTTTTGTTTGTAAAACAGTCCTTATTCTTAAATCAATGTAGATTGAACTCTCAGATTTTATTCTTATTTTCAGATAATATGATATGGATAAGCAGTAAGACAAGCTAGGGGCTATCTGCTCTTTAATAAATCACTCACTTATTGCCAAAATTACTCCAGGATATTTTCCATCTTAGCTAGTAATTGTGAAAGCATACCAACTCTGGAGTAGCAAAGAATCTTTGAAATATTCTCCCATAATGGCTTGGATAAAGAACACTTTATAGCTTATAGGAGTCTATCAAATATATATAGATGAACAACTACAAAGAAATTCTGTGAGAAATATATATAATTTTAGATCAAAATAAAATATATAATTAAGAACTTAATTACAACTTATCAATATTCATGCCTCCTCTCCACTGATTAAAAATATTGCATAAACCATTTCATAATCCACTAAACAAGAACAAAAATAACTCTGAAATGTAGAACCACATTTTTATAACTATATTAATCAGAATAAAATCATTATGCTTAAAAAGTTAAATTCAGTTACTCCTTGAATATTAGTTTTCAACAGAATTATTTTTTCTCTAAAAAGAATTTTTAGTTTAACTTTTCTTTATATATAGTATTTTATAACATTTAAACATTTTATATGAAATGCTATATTGATTATAAAGTGTTACTGAAATAAAATAGATATTAATAGATTAAAGTAGCAAACAAAATTACATTCATAGATCCTTTCTTCAAAAGTAGTACAATTTGATCCAAAGACTTTAAAAATATTATGACAGGACTAAAAGAGTAACATTTTAGAAAGTAGACTTTAATTTTTTAGGTATGTTGATATTTAAGAATAACAAGTCCATGACACATGGTTCTGAAAAATCCTTGGTTGAAAAAGACCACAATATTGGTCCTCATTAGAATTAAAGCGATAAAAAGTTTTACTATGGGCGGAGATTTGATTTGGGGTGAGAAGGGAGGCGGGCAATGGCAATGAGACTGTTATTCCATAGGTTGTTTAGGATAACTAAACTGGGACAATCCCTTTGATCAGTTTCTGCATTGCTCATTGTCAGACTGATAATGTTTCCGGAGAAAATTCAACAAATTGACTCTTTATTTAACATCAATTCTTCTAGCATCATTTTGTTAAATTTTTAATAACTCTTAGACATATTAACTCTAAGAGTTAATACGGGCCCTGTCTGGTTGGCTCAGTGGTAGAGCATCAGCCAGCATGTGGAATTCCTGGTTAGATTCCTAGTCAGGGAACACAGAAGAAGCAATCATCTGCTTCTCCACCCCTCCCACTCCTCTTCTCTCTCTTTTTCTCTCTTCCCCCCGCCCCCCAGCAGCCATGGCTCAAACAGTTTACAAGTTGTCCCCTGGGACTGAGATGGCTCCATGACCTTGCCTCAGGCACTAAAATGGCTCAGTTGCCAAACAATGGTGCAGCAGCCCCAGATGGGTTGAGCATAGCCCCATAGGGGGCTTGCCGGTGCCCAGTTGGAGTACTTGGAGGAGTCTGTCTCTGTTCCCCACTGCTCACTTAATAATAATTTAAAAATAAAAAAGTTAATGCATTTAGGGAAGCAACTGCTTCCCCTGTACAACCATCCTTACCACCACCACACCTCTGTCCCCACGCACAGCAATTCTTGTGATCATCCTAGTAAGATGCCTGTGTGAGCATGTGTTCATTCAACATGACATGAACTTCCATTTTTCAGTCTGGAGATTATGCATATTTTTTCAGAAGGTAACTTTAACCTTTCTAGGTTTTAAATATATCAAAATAGAGATGATAATGCCCATCTTACCTACTTTCTTGAATTATTATTAAGCTATCTTATATAATTGGCCAGAAAACTCTCTTAAAAGGCAAACCTTTTTCTTTCCTTATTTAAGTCTTCAGTTAGATTTCCATTACTTGTAGATGAAGCCCAAGACCCTTAGCCTAGAAAACATTATTACTGATGATATGGCTTACTGTAACTCACCTCTTAAAACTCTTCTCTGTCTTCCTCTAAAGACAAGCCACATTGATTTTAGTCCCTGCATTTCTCATACATACTATACTCTCTGCCTTAGGGCCTTGGCACATGCTATTCTCACTGCTTGGAATCATTCCTGCTCCCCTAACTTTCCATCTCATTCCTCCTATTTACCTTCCTTACTTTTTTCTCTGCAACTTTAGTAGTCAAAATAACCATAGCTGCTTCTAGGAAACTTACAGAAAGCATTTACTGTAGATTTTATATAAATAATCTTTGTAAGTAACATGCTGTTTGTTCATTATGTAACAAAGCCACCAAAACATTGGTGAGTGACTTACTTGTTAAGAAGATGAGAAGTTCCTGTTTAGTTAAGAGTATGGGAAAGGGTGATTTGTACTTTAAAGTCATCCTTTAATTTTCTCACTGATACTTAACAGGCTAACTGAATAAAATTAAATTAAATGCAACTGAATATAGATGTCCTCACTAGTAAAAAAAATAAGTTAAAGAAATTCTATTTTATTTCTTATTGTTTATTATTTCTGTGGCCTTGGGTAATTTACCAAGAATCTGAGGTTCAGTTATCTAAATTCCTTATAAATTAGGGAAGCTTAAAAATTAAATCCTGATTATAAGGGATACTGACAGGGTTCAGTATTTCTGTTCATCCTAGAACTAGAGTATCTTCTGTGGATAAAAGTTGGAACAGACAACACTTGCATTATTAATGTGATAACTGTCCTCTAACACAATGAGATACAACCTTACACCAGTCAGAATGGCACTCATTAACAAAACAACACATTATAGGTGCTGGAGAGGATGTGGAGAAAGAGGAACCCTACTGCTGGTGGGAATGCAGACTGGTGCATCCACTGTGGAAAACAATATGAAGATTCCTCAAAAAGTTAGAAATGGAACTGCCCTTTGACCCAGCTATCCTACTTATAGGAATATATCCCAAGGACACCATATCACCAACTGCAAAAAAGAAATGCACCCCCATGTTTATGGCAGCATTGTTCACAATAGCAAAGAGCTGGAAACAGTCCAAGTGTCCATCAGTGGACGAGTAGATTAAAAAGCTGTGGTACATAGCCTGACCAGGCGGTGGCGCAGTAAATAGAGTGTCGGACTGGGATGCGGAAGGACCCATATTCGAGACCCCGAGGTCGCCAGCTTGAGGGCGGGCTCATCGGGTTTGAGCAAAAGCTCACCAGCTTGGACCCAAGGTCGCTGGCTCCAGCAAGGGGTGGCCTTGGTCTGCTGAAGGCCCGCGGTCAAGACACATATGAGAAAGCAATCAATGAACAACTAAGATGTCGCAACGGCAACAAAAACCTGATGATTGATGCTTCTCATCTCTCTCCATTCCTGTCTGTCTGTCCCTATCTATCCCTCTCTCTGACTCTCTCTCTGTCCCTGTAAAAAAAAAAAAAAAAAAAGAAAGAAAGCTGTGGTACATATATACAATGGAATACTATGGCACCATGAAAAAGAAGAAAATATTACCTTTTGCAACAATATGAAGGGACCTGGAAACTATTATGTTGAGTGAAATAAGCCAGGCAGAAAAAGAAAAATATTATATGACCTCACTCATTTGAGGAATCCAAGGAACATTGAGAACTGAGGAAAGGAATTGAGACAGAGGAGGGATCAAAGGGACCAGAGGAAAAGAGGACAGAGGGAAAGGGGATGACAGGATGGATAAATCTGAAGGGAAGGGGGGAGGGCGCTGTAGGGAAGATGGTAAGGGAGATGTTGAGGGAAATATGGGGGAGGGGGATGCAGTCGGGGTCACTCTAGAATCTATGTAAACTCAATTACTTAAATAATTTTTTTTAAAAAATAACTGTCCTCTGTAAAATAAACTTTCCCACAAAGTGACTCCCGATTGGCTTTCTAGTGTCTGAACTGACCTGCTGCTGTTGACAAGCCACTCTGTTCCTTTGCTCCATGAAAACTTTGGTTTTGGTGCCGCTTTAGGTTTGCATTCAATTATAACCCTTCCACCTTTAGCAGCCAGAATCTTTTTCTTCATGGGATTCATTTCAAAAGTCGGAGCCAAAGCTAAAAGAAAAGAAAGTATTATTTTTCTCCTTTGCTACAAGAGAAAAACAAAGTGTTCTATACATCTTTTTTTTCCTTTTTGATTACTAATCCACAGAAAAGTCTAATTTCACCAAATATTATCATCCATGACCAATAAATATTATATACCTAGTACTAACAACTTTTTCTTTTATTTAATAACTTTATGGAGGATATTTAACTTATTATAGAATCTACCAGTTTTAAATGTATAATTCTTGGTGATTACTGGATGATTATAAGACTTAACCATCAAATACCATATGTATATTTCCCTTGAAGGTAACATCCAATTCAATTGTTTTGACTAAGTTACAAAAGAGAAGGTAAGTGAAAGAGTAGAGGAAATGAGTGTCATCATTAATGTTGACATAAGGTCATAATCATTACTCTCAACCGAACTGTAAATCAACTGTCCCTAGTTTACAAATGAGAGTAGTTTAAAATTTTATAATTTGCTAAAGGTGTCATAGGCAGTATCAGGTAGAAGTCACACTCGGATCTAGTTCCTTATGATTTGCAAACAGGTTTTCATTAAGCAATATGACTCCTTTATTAAACAAACATTTATTGAGCACCACCTGTGTGCAGATACTATGAGATGACAAAATAAACAGAGAGAGTCCTAGGAGGACATGATTCACCCATAGTTAATCCTAACCTCAATGTGTAGAAAAATAATTATGAAAATAGGATATCGAGCCTCATTAAATGTTTCTCCCCTGATGTCGTGCTCTAAGTTTCCTTAGGGTACCCATTCTAGCTCATTTCTCAATCTTATTGTCCATTAGCAGAATCCAGAGATTCCATTCATCCATTTCCATACCTTTCAATCATCTGTAACTCTGTTCTGTTTAGAGCCTATTTCAGACCCTTTTAAGTATATTTTTATCCAAATTTTGACTCTTCTTTTTTTTTTTTTTTTTTTTTGTATTTTTCTGAATTAAGAAGCAGGGAGGCAGAAAGTCAGACTCCTACATGATGTGCCTGACCAGGATCCACCCAGAAAGCCCACTAGAGGGTGATGCTCTGTCCATTTGGGGTGTTGCTCTGTTGCAACCAAAGCTGTTCTAGCACCTGAAGCAGAGGCCATGGAGCTATCCTCAGTGCCCAAGCCAATTTTGCTCCAGTGGAGCCTTGGCTGTGGGAGAGGAAGAGAGAGATAGAAAGAAAAGAGAGGGGGAAGAGTAGAGAAGTAGATGTGCGCTTCTCCTGTGTGCCCTGGTCAGGAATTGAACCTGGGATTTTACCATACCTGGCCAACACTTGCCCAGGGCTCAGGTCTGACTCTTTATCCTCTACTCCTGTATTCTCAAAATTCATCTATGCATCAAAATCATCTGAAGGCCTTAACAAAATATAGATTCAGTAGGTCTGGGGTAGGACTGAGACTGGCACTCGTTCTTATAAGCGTCCAGGTATTGCTACTATCCGGATGTTTTTTACAGCAAGAATTTAGGAAAACACTTTTTGCAGCAAGGGACTAGTTTTCCCATTGTTTCTTTAGTCTGAGTTTTGATACTTGACCGATAAAAAAGTAATCAACCAACTGGTATTTTACACCTAATTCAGGGCGTGGTATTTTGTACAAGCTCAGTAGACATTGTGGGTGACATATGGCCTGTAAAATTTAAGACTAAATTTAATAGGTTTATACTTAAACATTTAAATTTATCTAGAAAATGGTAACTTTTTTTGAATAGATTCAGCATTTATTTATTGAGTTAGTTATTTTTTATTCACTGAGAGGAGGAAAGGTAGAGAGACAGACTCCCACATGCATTCCAACCAGCATCCACCTGGCAAACCTACTAGGGGCCATGCTCTGCTCATCTGTGGCATTGCTCCGTTGCTCAGCAACTAAGCTCTTCTTAGTGCATGAGGCAGAGGCCATGGAGCCATCCTCAGTGCCTGGGTCCATCTTACTCCAGTCGAGCCATGGTTGCAGGAGGGGAGATGTAGAGAATCAGATGGGCACTTCTCCTGTGTGCCCTGACTGGGAATCAAACCTGTGACATCCTCACACTGGACCAATGCTCTACCATTGAGCCAACCGGCCACGGTCTGAATAGATTACGTTTTAATAAAATAGTTTATTTGATCTGGTTATTTAAATAACTTTGTTCTTATATAATATCTGAATTTCTAGAAACAGAATCTAGAGTATATTCCCATATGTTTTAATGGTGGGAAGAAATAAAGGAACATTTTCACTTTACTAAGAAGACATGCACTTATTTTTGTCCTTTTTGTTCTTTACTGGCCTTATTAAAAATTGTATCTAGCATAGGGTAAGTACTCAACAAATATTTGATGAATGAATAAATGAATTAACTAGACAACTAAGGAAAGGAGAGAAAGGTTCCTGAAGGTAATAAGCAAATATAGTTTGAGACTAAGATAAACATGTCCAGGAACATTGCTCGCAGGCTGAATATGATTGAAATATTTAAGTCTTGATTATAGAAAAATCTTCAGCCTGAGATGTTGAATATTTCATTTTCTTTTGTAATGTATTATTATAAATAAAAATTTTAACAGAAAATATAAAGTTTTATGTTTGGAAAAAAATTTAAAGTCACCTCATATCTTCTCTAAGAGTCAAAATATTTTTATTGCAATCCATACCAAAGTAATATGATATGAAGCCTAAGCCTGAAAGTTACTTGATCCCTAAATAAACTTGATTAAATATATTACCAAGGAATTTGGGGGAGGGAGAGAAATGGAAAATGATCCTCCACATTATAATAAGGATCAGGAAAAATTAAAATTAAAAAGATTTCAATTTTTTAAATGATTTTTAATACTTTCTTATAGTTACCTACTTTCTTTTTATATTCTTTTAGTGTCACTAAATTTGTAGTGATAGAGATGTTTTAAAGCATTTCCCTTTAATGTAGCAAGAATAAAGCATCAGAATAAATAAAAAAGAATGAATATAGTTCACGAGTAAAGGGATCATTTTTGGACAGAAGACAGAAGTATCTCCATCGGGATGAAGAGACAAAAAAGACAAGTATAGTAAAAAGATTTAGATAGCTTTGAATAAGGGATGAAAGTTGAAATAGTCTATTTCAAAGGGTTTCAATTTTCATGGAGAAGTAAGAAGGTAATATGAAAGGAGAAGTCAGTAGGGAGTAAGGAATTTGAAGAATGTCATGATGGTTTTACAAAGCAATCCCAGGACAGGAGACCTAGGTACAGATACAGCCAGCTAGTACTAAAGACGCCACCTCTGAGGCTGGGTCATATGCATTGTGAAAGCATCAATCTTCACAGTGTGGTTTTCAGGTAACGAACGGTCTGGCTGCCCAAATGTAGGAGGGAACAAGATTTGTAAAAACCTGGCATGTGTAAAGTTTTCTTTACCATTAAAAATTTCATTAAAAAGTATTATACTCCATGTTGCCTCAAATTTATTTACTTTTCCTTAATGAAAAAAAGAGAAAAAACAGTAAGTCCAAACCACATTTTAAAAGTTTTTAACTTATCAATTCCAGAATATAACACGAACTCAAATATGATCTATAGCTACCCTGTGATCATTTTTAATGTGTTGTTTTCATGCTGAATGTTAACAGAAACCAGAAACGATACTGACCTAAGATCTTCAATTCTGCGTTTGCATAAATGGCTCCATATGTGTTTTCAGCTATGCACTGGTACATGCCAGCATTTTCAAAAGTCACATCATACAGCCTCAGTTCTCCTTTATGATACTGCAAGGAACAGAATGCTTTCATTAAGGTATAGACTTGGTTGTCTTTTCATTTAAATATATTATTCTGCCCCACTATTAACTAACTTGAGTGAAGTTGGATAGTCATGGCATGGGAAGTAGAAGCCAATTACCATGCCCAGTGGCTCTTGTTTATTCATCCTACAGAGGTGAGAGTCCACCTTTTTCCCTCTTTGCCAAGCTAGGAGATTACAGTGGGAAGGTAGAGAAGCACCCCACTGCTGCTACTTGTCCCCAGGGCTAAAGGTAGGACCTCCGCTCTCACCTGTTTCAGTTGGGTCGGGAAAACAGTGGCAAGAAAAAGAGGACAGTATCAGGTAGTGAAGATGGACCAGTGAGAAAAGGGGTAAAAGTGGAACAAAGGAAAAAATGAGGGAGAGAAAGAGAAGGTAGACATAAGATTGCAGAAAGTTGTTTAAGCTGAAAGAAGATAATTTATGTTCACTTTCTTGCTTTGCTTTGTTTTTAAGGAAATTTTTTATTTTAGGGCCCAGATCCCCTTACTGTATTGACTCTCCTGTTATACTATCCCAGGACCACCTGGCAATGTTGCCTGAACATGGACTCAAGAATTGCACAGTTCTTGAGCATACATACCGCATATCCATTTTTCAGCCATCGGATAGTAGGGATGGGTTTCCCTGTGGCCACACAAGGCCAATAGAGATCACTGCCGATATCCACCTCTGTGTCATTGATATGTTCTACCCATTCAGGAAACGCTAAAAAGTAAAGAACATTATAAATGTCAAATGTAAGTCTCAACATTCATCATAATCTTGAGTATGAATGCCACTTTAGCTGATCTTCATTACATCATTATTGTGTGTTCCATAAAATCAATACATGAGTCATTGAAAATGAATTGCCATAGATCTACAGGTAAAATTTATCTTATATTATTATAGCATGAGTTAACTGTAATTCAACTTATAATTTATTTTTCTAACTTTGAACCATGCTATGTTAGAAAGCTAATGCATAAATAGCAGTAAGATAATTTATATTTATAATATAAATCTTTTAAAATGACAAAGTTTTAAAGAATTATGTCTTAATTGATTAGGAAACTATCTCTTCCCTTTTGGTGCAAGGCATCATCTTCTTCCTACTTCTTGAGGTATATGTTATCTATATTTTGACATAATTTTGGCTAGTAGCCACTGTAACGTGACTTGGTCATTTAAATGCCCTTTGGATATTAGAAACCATGTACAGTATCTATAAATGATGAAATCTATGCTTGAAAAAAATTTATCTCAGCCTTGTCAGTTGATCCCATTTATTAAGAGCTTTAAAAAATGTTAGGAATCTCCCCCCCCCCGCCAAAATAAAACTTCTAGAAAGCAAACAAACAATTTGATATCTTTTTGAGTATTTAAGTTATTTAAGTAGTCCAAATAGATGTAGGTAAATAAATTAATATAAAATGCGAAAAAGTAAAGAACATTATAAATGTCAAATATAAGTCTCAACATTCATCATAATCTTGAGTAGAAATACCACCTTTAGTTGTCCTTTGTGTGTTTCATAAAGTCAATATGTGAACTTTTAAAGAAAGTAAATAGTAAAGAAACCTAAGTAGAAAATAGTATTTTATTTAATTTTCTTTAAAAATCACTTTAATTATACTCACTTTATGATCAAATTAATAAATATATCTTATATAAAGTATTAAATGTGTATAAATAACAAAGTACAGAAAATGTTTTATAATTTCATTGAAATCCATCAACATCGTATGTATATGTACATATAGTTTTTATAGTACATGCAATATGATTTGGTATATTTTTCACTTATTATTACATTCTGCCTTTAGCATATAAAGATAATTTTTAAATGAATATTGATAATATGTTGCATTAATTGATAGAGATTTTATTTTGTATACAATCTTGGCTATACATAAAACAGAAATACCAACACCATTCCTGCCTCTGCCTCACACAGGTGACACAGAGATGTCACATTAAAAAATAAAATGAGAAGAATGAATAATTAAACCAGCTGATACAGTTTATATATGATTTAATTATGTAACCTTCTGCTTCTTTGATTAGACCAAAAGATGAGACTTAGCATGCCTCATTAGTAAAGGAGAAATAGCAGTTCCCTTAAATTGCCTCCTATAAATATATTCTCCGTCACCTTGATTCTTCTAAGGAATTACATAGTAGACAGCTAAGACAGCAACTCTGCTGAAAGCCTGGAGGGTAGATTTTTTAATGTGTTAAATTAAAAGTGATCTATAAGTTCTAGAAACTAAACAGAGCATATGGGTCAGAGTTTTGTGACTGAAATAAAAAAGGAGTTCAAAAACCAAACCCTGATTGCTCCAATGTTAGAAGGGCCTGGAGTTAGGAGAAGGATGAGAGTGGTGTATGAGGACATTAACAAAGTGTGGGCTCTAGATGGGAAGCACTGACAGTGAAACGTGGAAGAGGGAAGGATCGATTATGGCAACTGCTGTAGTCCAAACAGGAAAGACACAATGAGAATCAATCATCAGCTTTAGCAACATGGAAGTTATCAGTGATCATAAAAAAAAAAAGGTTTCAGTGGAAAATTGGGGATAAAAACAAATCAGAGTGTAGAGCGCATTTAAGAGAAAAAATATTGAAGGCACCATTTTTAGAGAGTATAGACAAATCTCTCAACATTTTTGTTATTTGTTTAGGGGAGACAAGAAAAAAATGGGGCAGTAGCCAGAGTTATACTGAATATTTTAAAGAAGAAAAAAACAAGAGCCACTATACACTGATGGGAATGATCTAGTGAAGAGGAAAAATTGCTTATGTTGTAAGAAATGGTGACTTCTGGGACAATAACCTTAAATAAATAAGAGGGGTAGAATCTAGTACACAAATAGAGGTGTTAACCTTAGCTAACAGCTGAATGTATTATAATAAGAGATATGGGTAGAGGCGCAGGTATTGGGTAGATGTGGGGTGGGAGAATGTGGAAGTTCTAATGAACTTCTATTTTCTCTGCAAAATAGAAAGTCATCAGCTGAGAGCAGGGTTGGAGGGGGAGGTGCTAAATAGATTTGAAGAAAATCATGAAGGCATGAAATGTTCACCTAACAGAGAGAGCAAGTAGATTCAGGGAAATGTAAAATAATTGCTGGGTAATACTAGGGGTTCACTTAAAATTAGTGATGAATAACTTAAAATGAATTAATTAGCATGTTTATCTCAAGTTATATTTGAGTTCCTGGGTTCAGACATTGAGAGGCAGAGAGCCAGATTTTCCCAGGGTTTCCCTTTGCAAAGGTAGCAGGACAAAGTAGAGAGATGAATGAGCTGACAGGGTCTACTGTGGAATGATAACAATTGATCACAGACACATGTGACTCCTATGTGTGACTTACTTAAACATAAGACAGATATTTCATAATGTATTTTATATATATATATATATATATATATATATATGTGTGTGTGTGTGTGTGTGTGTGTGTGTGTGTGTGTGACTGTTGTTAAAATATTAATCATTATATACTAGTTTTTTAAGTATGAAAATGGCTGTAACTAGAATATTAATGAAATTTATAAAAAAAAAAAATATATATATATATATATATATATAAATATATACCTTGAACATAAATTCTTGCCTGGTGTTTATCCTTTCCCCTAATGTTTTCAGCCTCACATTCATATGTGCCTTCATCTTCTAGCTGAATATTGAAGATCTTGAGGACAGCTCCAGACGTGCTGATCTCGGCAGTGCTTGGCATTGGTTCCAAGACCTTCCGCCACCGGATGTCAGGAACAGGACTTTAAATAGTAGATACAAGAGCTGAGGGTTCAAAATGCTGATGAGGCAATCTTATGTTTATGCTTATAGCTAAACATTTACATCATTTATTTCCTAAATACAGAACAAAAATTAATGTATTTCTATATATGGATTAATGAAAATTCCTTATACTTACTTGCCAAGTGCAAAACACTCTAAAGTCACATTTTGGCCCATCAATGCATATATATCCTTGAATTGAACTACAATATCAGCAGGATATGGTTTTGTTGAACCTAATATTAAGAAAAACAAAAACATTAATGAATTAATAAGTAGAAAAGTGTTTTTTTTAATACTGTGATTTATCTTTAGGATTAGAATTGATTCAATATCATTCAATATCAATGGCTTTTCTCTATACAGGTCTTGAAAGATACCTGATCATGTCCAATACATAGATTTATTGGTTTATGCATATTATGTATATAGTATAAATTTTATAAAGTATTTCCAATCATATTAGCTCATTCTGACAGTTATGTAAATCAATCTGATTCAACTCACTAAAAAATTTTAAGAAGTCTTTAGGGAGCATCAAATATATACTGTATATGTAAAACATTGTGCCAATTGTTATAAGAAACTTTGGAAAATAAAGAGAGAATAATAAAATGAGAGAGAAGGGAAAGAGGGAGGAAGGATAAAAGAAAAAATAGAAAAAAAGAGAAAGAAGTGTCTATGGACAATAAGGCAAAAGGGAAATAAGTTGAAAAGAGGGAAGAAAAGAGAGAAAGAAGAAAAGTGTCTATTCAGACATCACTATAATCATCAATACTGGTACTTGATTTAATTTATGTAATGTATCAGTCCTAACTGATGTATTATTCCCTTTAGGAGAAGAAATAGGCTCAGAAAGGCTAAATACATTGTTTAGGATCACAGGTGAGTGTGCTAAGGAAACAAAGAGATATACAATGATATGAAATATAAGCCAAAATTCAAATAAATGATTTAAAAATGTCGCAGCCAAGAAAAATTATTAGAAGGAAGTGTCTATGGGGATTTCAAGTAAGAAAGGCCAGACTAGACTAGTCCAGGTTGAGGAAATTGCATATTATAACAAAGTTCCAGGCATGTGCACAAAATTTTAAAAAGAAAAGAATTCTGGAAATTCAAATGCAATTTGAACCCACAATCTAGAGGGCTTAGAACTGTCATATTGAATATTTTGAAACTAATTCCTCAGTGGTAATTACCAATGGGCTTTGGTTTATGTAGAAGACCTTGCCGGCATTTTAAAAGATGAAGTATGGAGAAAAGAAATACAGAAAAGAGTCAGAGAGCTAAAGGAGGCTGTTTCATAAATTCAGAAAATAAGATAAGGGTCGGGTCTAAGCCAGTCACAGTGAGAACAAACAGGAAGAACATATTCATGTTGTGTTTAAGATGCATAATCAAGAGGACTGACCCTTGGATCAATATTTTTTTGTCACATCCCTGGGTTCCACATTTTCATTAGACTTCCCAAGTGCTTACACAGTAGTTGAGAACCACTGAACTCACTGTCCTCAAGAGGAGGGAAGGAAAGAAATTGATTTAAAATGCTAAATGAGATAAGAACACTAGAAGAGGTTTAGAGGGAAGACAACAGGTATATTTGGAACACTTTGAACAGAATATCCTTGAGAAATTTCTGGATTAAAAGTCTAAGAGGCAGGTAGAATTAAAGACTCTAAACACGGGGAAAAGTTTGGGTAATGTGAGCTGGGGGCCATCTGCATAGGACTGCTGTTGAAAGGTGTACATGGGTGAGAATATCCAGAAAAAGATAAGAGAGGAATATAAGAGGAAGATCTGCAGAAGGATACTGCATAGAATTTGTCAGGGAGGCAAGTGGGGAATGAGCAATGAGCAGGAGTCAGTGAAAGTAGGCAAAGAAAGGAGAGCTAAAAAGGACATTGCTTTGATCACTAAGATTGTTCACATTGAATACAAAAGAATACACAGAGGGAAAAGAGCAGAGGAGAGTTTGAAGATTCAGAAAAGAAAGTAAGTGATGTAGGGACATCCCTAAATAAATGAAATGGATGTGAATCAGGGAAATTGGAGGAATTAGCTTAAACAGGAGGAGAAACAATTTTTCCACCAATTTAGAAAGTAAGAAATAAATGGAAGCGCTGAATTTCTGTCAAGGAATAAGAAAGAACATTTAAAGAAGTTTTTAGTTTGTGGTTCCTTTAAACTCTGAAATAGTGGGTGAGGGCATCTAATATGGAAGGAAAAAAAAGGGTTCTATGGAAAGTAACCTCACAGAGTGATCAGATCATGAGTTCTAAAATGGACAGGTCATGGTGGATAGTCATGTCCATGCCTATACCTTTTTCAGTGAGAGGCTTTTAAGCAAGCCCTGTCCATTGTTCTGGTGCATTTATGTTAACACACTTTTGGGATGTCAGAAGTAATACTCCTGGAGGCTTAAACCACAATTAAGAAAGCACATAATCTCTTGATCCTGTAATTCAATCTCTCCTTGCTTCCTTCCACCTTCACGTAATCTTCTTTATGTTCCAGCCCTAATCTCAAATGCATAAAAGAAACTTCAAAACTGTTATTTTCTGGAACATTTGAGATCTTGTTCCCTAGCATATATCATCAGTTTGTCTCAAATAAACTCTTATATGTTTGGACATTTTTTACATACTAGCTAGAATGGGGGAAAGAAAAAGGAGCCAGAAAGTCTAACAATATTCATTGAATACCAACCAACCAACCACATGAACGCTATTTTGAGGAGAGTAATAAAAAGGGAATGACAGTGATACGATGAGGTTTTTCCAATTATCATACCCTAGTTAAGGACTGAGGCAGGAAACAAACCTAAATCCGTAAAAAATGAAATCAGTATTTCCTGAGGAGCTTGAACTCTGTGATATGGGTATAGTAGCATGCCTGAGAGAAAAACAATTTATGAGGTAAGCAACTATATTGTGATCTGATTTTTTCAAGAGGTGGCCCATTACAAAAAAAAAGGAAGGTAGTTTAATTGGAGCCTGGGGAAAGGGCAGTCATGTATAACAGTAGTTATAGCATATGGTGCCACAGTGGTAATACATATGCTAATTAGTTATATCAGAAAGGCAATTCATATACTGATATACTTCATGTAACTGGTTCTTCTAGAATATCAAATTAATACAATTGTTTTTTGTTCCTGATTCTACAATAACATAGCTTTTAATCTCATTATTCGTTCTCCTTATGAACTTACTAAGAAGTGGGCATGGCCATGAGAATAAGCAGATGCCAGTGATTCCCCTTGTAATTAATATCCCGGTTAATGAATCAGTCCTTTGCATTCATTCCCTGAACTAGAGGCAACTGGTCGAACTCTGCCATCTTAGGGTACTTTTATGATGCAAATCATCTCTACTAAAAGAGCTAAAGAAGGACTCACACTGTCAAAGTGTGCACTCTCTGTTGGCCCTGACTGTGCAGCTGGCTCTTCCCCTCATCAGATATTTCTTTTCATTACTATAAGTATTCCATAAGCAGACAACCTTGCAAGAACAGAATATAACAGACAAAATACTTACGTTCAGGTAGTGGAATGAGTGGGATAAACTTGCTGAATACACTCTTTGTAATAGAAGGGCTGGATACAAAGCAGGAATAATTGCCTTTGTCTGATGCCTCAACATTCGCAATGTAGAGATTACCATTCGTCTGAGACACAAATCTTCGTTTATCCATTGTGATAAACACAGGAAATTCATTTAGAAGCCAGCGGTAGCTAAGATCATCTAGAAAAAAAAGTATTGTCTACTAAATATTAAGTTCTTATCCAATAGCAAAGACTTAGTTTCCTAGTATTAAGACAGTGCATAATCTAATCTCAGCTATTATAGAGCAGAGCATATGTTGGAAGTAGGCCAAGACAAACAGTGCAAATTTTGTAAAGCTATTATTGTTTGAGTAAATATATCGATATTGCTAAGCAATTATTTTTCTCTCTGTCTCTCTCAATTATTTCATGGACTACTAATATAATTCTATTTCACTGATGGACTAAATGAACTTGGAGAGGTTAAATGTCTTGCTTAGAATTTCAAGACTGATTATTAAATAAAATTGGGACTTTTTGAATCCAAGTCTGATAATTGAAAACTCATGACCCATCTTCTCCACTGCATTTAAAAAATAAAATCAACATTACTAACCATACTGTGGTTTTATATCTTCCTTGTTTTTGTACTCCTATTTTAAATTATAAATTTAGAAATGAGCTTATATAACCTGTTCTGGCCACATTAAAAAGTAAAAATCACAGAACAGAGAAGTGAATGTTACTGGTTTTCTAAAATAATAGGAAGTAGATCATATGGTAACTCTTAACCACAGGACAGTCCTTTGGCTGAACATACTGGCCGGTGTGGCCAAAAGTTAAATTTCCTCATTAATTTGCTGCTTTTCATACAGTTTTTTATTTCTATCTCCTCTTCTTGCTTTGAAGAATGACTCCCAAGGAGTTATGCACAAAAGGGAACTATGGGCACTGCATACTTCTTAGTCACAAAATACTGATTTCATTTAAAACATCATGAGCATGTGAAGACAACTGCCATTAGAAAGATTATAACAGGGGATGTCTTGTGTCAAGTTGGATGAGATTTTAGATGTGAGATGGTGGAAGATCAAGATCTTTTCAAAATAAAATAATTATGGCACAAAACCCTTTTGCTTTAGGAAGTTCAAGATGACTGGTAAAGCAGCCAAAAGTAGTATGAAAAGTAGCTGACTATGAAAAATTACAAGAATTTCTTGGGAAAAATAAATAATCCAGGGTATCCCACCTAGATTAGTTATTTAATTGTCTCCAGCAATTTACAATATCAGGAAAGTAAATGAATATGATTACATTATTCTCATTTTTAATCTTAACTTTTTAATGATAGAAGTAGTACACTTGTATTATAAAAATAAATAGAAAATACAGATAAACTTAAAAGAGAAAGAATATTAAACCACCATTATTCTCCAATTAGTATGTATCTCTTTAGACACTTATATTTATGAATAATTCTATTATTTTATTAGTTGTCTTTATGCTGATTTAGGGTCAAGTAAAACCCACAAAAGAATAAAGATAGGAAGAGATTTAGGGGACAGCATAAATAGCCAAAATTGGGTTATTGGAATTGGTCAAGAGATGCCATAGAATCTTTGCTTTAAAATTATATCTATAGGATAAGAGATGACATCAGAGTAATGGTGGCATGAGAGATACTCCTGATCTCTCCACTTGAAATTTCAACAAATTTAACAACTATAATACAGCAAAGGAACCCCAGCTGGGCTCACAGGTGCACCTGAATGATCCATACATTGAATGAACTAAAGTGGTTTCTTTGTTAGGGTTCTTAACAATACTATTCTCAAATGTCACCAAGGAAGAAGAAATTGGATACCATGACTACACAAGACAGAGACGTAGTTCATAAAAAAAATTTAAAAATCTCCAGAAAAAAAATCCTATCGCATAAAAACTTTGGAACTAGATGATAGATAATTCAAAATTTTAAAATACTCAATGAGGTACAAGAAGACACTAATAGGCAACTTAATGAGCTCAGAAAACAAATTAAGGAACCAAACAAATACCTCACCAAGGAGATTGAAACCTTAAAAACAGAGATGAAAAACTAAATACATGAATTAAATACTGAGGTAGAAAATTTAGCTAATAAAACAAGTCAGATAGAGTAAAGAATCAGTGATATCAAAGACAAGCAACTAGAGATGCTATAGAGAGAAGAGGAGTGAGACTCACAAATTTTTTAAAAAATGAGAGAGCTCTACAAGAATTATCTGGCTCTATCAGAAAGAGCAACATAAGAATAATGGGTATATCAGAAGAAGAAGAGAGGGAGAAGGGAATAGAGAGCCTATTCAAGCAAATAATTGATGAGAAATTCCCAGGCCTATGAAAAGAGTTAGAGCCTTGAATCCAAGAAGCAAACAAAATGCCAAGTTACCACAACCCACACAGACCTACTCCAAGGCACATTGTAATATAATTGTCAAATATCAATGACAAAGAAAGAGTCTTCAAGACAGCTAGGGAAAAGGAGAACATAACATATAAAGAAAAGCCCATTAGGTTATCATCAGACTTCTCAGCAGAAACTTTATAAGCCAGAAGAGAGTAGACTCAAACATTCAAAGTACTGAAAGAGAAGAATTACCAGCCAAGAATACTATATCCATTAAAGTTATTCTTCAAATATGAAAGCGCAATAAAACCTTTTATAGACATAAAGAAGCTGAGGAAATTTATCACCAGAAAACCCCCACTGCAGAAAATACTCAAGGGGGTTACTTGACCAAATAAAAAGAACAAAACATATCCAAACTACAGGTAAAAGCTCCAAAAAGGTCATAATAACAACAAGGATAATCTGTGACAACAACAACATAAAAAGTAGAGGATGAATATCTGTATTAGCAAAAGAGGATGGAGTGCAGAAGCACTCATAAGACAAAGGACACTTGTACATATGAACATTTTTCTTTTAATAACCTAATGGTAACCACCCACAAAAAAGCCACTACTGAAACTCAGCTTAAAAAAAGAAGAAACAAGGTAAAAAAGTATGGAATACCACCAAACAAATACAACTGACAGAAACAAAAAAGAGAAGAACTAGACAAGACACAGAGCTACCAGACACCAAAACATAAAATGGCTATAAGAAATCCTCAAGTGTCAATAAGTACCTTAAATGTAAATGAACTGAACCCCCCAATAAAGAGGCACAGAGTAGCAGATTGGATCTAAAAGCAAAACCCAACCATACGCTCCCTTCAAGAGACACATTTAAGTTGCAAGGACAAAAGTAGATTCAAAGTGAAAGATTGGAAAACAATTCTCCAAGCAAATATCCAAAGAAAAGCAGGTGTAGCCATACTCATATCTGACAATATAGACTTCAAGACAACACAGGTAACCAGAAACAAGGATGGACATTTCTTAATAATAAAGGGGATATTGTTTTAAGAAGACAACACTTATTATTATATAAGGAAGGACCAAGTCAGGGAGCACCAAAATATATAAGACATCTATCTACTAACTGAGCTAAAATTAGAAGCAGCCAAAAACACAATCATATTTGGAGATTTTAGCATACCATTGACTGCTTCAGATAGATCATCCAAACAGAAAATCAATAAAGAAATATTGGCCTTAAACAACACTCTGGACCAAATGAACATAATAGACACTTATAGGACATTTCATCCCAAAACATCAGACTATACATTCTTCTCCAGTGCTCATGGAAAATTCTCAAGGAAAGATCATATGTTGGGCCACAAAACTAACATCAATAAATTCAGAAAGATTGAAATTATACCAAGCATATTTTATGACCATAAGGCTTTGAAACTAGAATTCAACTGTAAAACAAAAGTAAAGAAACCCATAAAAATGTGGAAATTAAACAACATACCTCTAAAAAAAAACTGTATCCAAGAAGAAATAAAAGCAGAGATTAAAAGATATATACAGACAAATAAAAATAACAACACGACATATCAAAATTTCTGAGACGCAGAAAAAGTAGTAATAAGATGAAAGCTTATAGCATTATAGGCTTATATAAAGAAACAAGAGTGATACCAAATAAACAACCTAACATCACACCTTAAGGAACTAGAAAAAGAATAAAGGCAGCCCAAAATCAGCAGAAGAAAAGAAATAGTAAAAATTAGAACAGAACAAAATTAAATAGAGAACAAAAAAACTAGAGAAAAAAGTAATACAAAAAAGCTGGTTCTTTGAAAAGATCAATAAAATCTACAAACCACTGGCCAGACTCACTAAGAAACAAAAAGGAAGGACTCATATAAACAAAATATGAAATGAAAGAGAAGAAATTACTACAGACATCATAGATATACAAAGGATCATAGTAGAATATTATGAAAGATTATATGTCATCAATTCAACAACATAAAAGAAATGGATAAATTCCTAGAACTACACAATCTTCCTAGACTGAGTCATGAAGAAGTGGGAAACCTAAATAGACCCATAAGCAGGAAGAAAATAGAAACAACTATCAAAAATCTCTGCAAAAACAAAAGTCCAGGATCAGATGTCTACACTAGTGAATTTTACCAAATATTCAAAGAAGATTTGTTACCTATTCTTGAAGTCTTCTAAAAAAATAGAAGAATCAATATACCTTAACACACTTTATGAGGCCAACATAACCCTCATATCAAAACCTGGCAAACACGCCAAAAAACCCCACAAAAACTACAGACCATTATCTCTAATGAATACAGATGCAAATATCCTAAACAAAATACTAGCAAATTGAATACTTGAATACATTAAAAAAATAACACTAGAAAGCAATTTTTTTTCATTTTCTGTTGCATGAGGTTTTAGAACTGTTTCTATATATTTTGCATCACTGATTCCAAATCTAAAATCCGTTTTTTGGCGCATGCTCTAGTTTTTATGCAATTTTAATTTCTTTTTGTTACAGTTAATGGTATGCATTGGTTTTTAAATTGGAGTTAAAAGGCAACGACTCTTGGATTGAACATAACAACAAAGCAATTAATGTTTTACAAACATCACTTTTACATAATTGTAGTTGTTTATAAATGTAAAAAATTATTATCTGATAAAAACACCCTCTTGTTTTGTTTTACGATTGAATCATGGCTTCTTCAAGTAGGCATAAATGTAAGAATAGTCCTGACACCTTCTGTTATATATGTGGCTGTTACACACTTCAACATCAAAGGCACAATATTTCATCATTTGTGACATGTGCATATTTTCAAGTTCCCCTTGGTGATCAAGACAAGAATTGGGTTCCTCATATTGTGTGTTATAATTGTGAGGAAATGCTTCATGACTGAACAAAAGGAAAACGCAAAGGAATGCCTTTTGGTATTCCCATGGTTTGGGGTGAACCTAAGGACCACAGCAGTGACTGTTATTTCTGTCTGATCCATACAAAGTATATCGGCAAGAAAATACGGCATATGATCGCATATCCTAATATTACTTCAACAATATGACCTATCTCACACTCTGAGACACTCACAGTTCCAGTTTTCAATGGTTTTATTTCTTCTAAGGATGAAAAAAGTGAACATGGTCATCAAGTGTATTTTGTTAAGATGCATGATGAAATGGTTGTAGAATCTGAAGGGTCTTCTTCTGATGCCAAGCAGTCATTAACCTCTCAGCAGTTTAGCTAACTTGAAGTGGATGACTTAGTAAGAGATTTGGGCCTATCAAAGAAAGCAGCTGAGTTATTAGCCTCACACTTCAAGAAAAGAATGGACTTCACCGGTCAGCTAAAGTATCCCATTTCAGGAAGAATAAACACATTTTTGTGAACTCTTTTCCCAAAACAAACACTTTGTTTACTGTCATGATATCAGTAGTCTTCTCAGTCACCTTGGTGTTACCACTTACAGACCAACAGAATGGCAGCTATTTCTTGACAGCTCTAAACGGAGTCTGAAATATGTTCTACACAATGGTAATGTTTATGCAGCGGTTCCAATTGGTTATTGAATTCATCTGCGAAAATTTATAATGACATAAAAATTGTCTTCGACTTCCTGAAGTATGAGGAGCATAACTGGATCATTTGTGTGGATCTTAAAATAGTAAATTTCCTGTTAGTACAACAGAGAAGTTTCACAAAGTATCCTTGCTTTCTGTGTTTGTGGAGAAACACTGAGCTCGGGAGAAACACTGGACACAGAAGGAGTGGCCGAAACATGAAGCTCTGGAAGTAGGGATGCAAAATATTGTGAATGAATCTGTAGTTAATTGAGACAGGATCATTTTCCTCCCACATCCCATCAAACTTGGTTTAATGAAGCAGTTTGTTCAGACTTTGAATAGAGAAAGTGAATGTTTTTAACATATTATCTCTGCTTCTCCTGACTATCTTTCAAGAAGATAAAAGCAGGTGTATTCGATGGATCTCAAATTCCAACCCTCATACATAACTAAGAATTTGCTGGGAAGAGGAATAAGGAGGAGAAAGCAGCATGGCAGTCTTTTGTGGCAGTTACAAAGAACGTCCTTGGCAACAAAAAAGCAGAAAACTAGGAACTTCTGGTTCAAAGGATGCTGTTGGCTTTCTGCGTCATTGGATGTAACATGAGCGTTAAGATTCACTTCCTGAACAAGTCAACTTGATAAGTTTCCCGAAAATCTTGGAGCTGTTAGTAATGAGCAGGGAGAACGCTTTCCTCAAGATCTTAAGACAATGGAAGAGCGTTATCAGGGGCACTGGGACAGAAATATGATGGCAGACTACTGCTGGAGCATCAAACGAGATTGTTCTCAACAAGTACACAAAAGCAAGAGCTACAAATGCAATTTTGTGCTTGAATAGAATTTAAATAAGTTTTGTGCAAATCTTATGATTAAAATAAGTGTTTTAATATGTTCTATTTTGAAATTGTAGACAAATTCTGATGCAATCATATCTTTTAGTGTATTAGTGCATTTACTGTGTTATATAAATTATTATATTTTCACAAAGATGATTCCCAAGAATACATTCTACTTCATTATGTTAAACTAAATGTTGAAAATTTTACAATAAGATGAAAACCTAAAATCTTAAATTGCAAAAAAAAGACTGTAGCTTACATAGAAAAACTAATGTCAGATTTGAGATCAGCACACTTTAATTAGGTAAGAACATGTGCTTTTGTGAATGCAACAAAAATTTTGTTCTCAGTGTAATCAGCCAGAAACAAAGCATTTTGCTTTACTTTTCTAGGGTTCAGGAGTTTAAGAAGTCTAACATATTCATGAATTATTGACTGCTATTTAATAAACAGGTAAATAGTAAAATTTACTGTTTAGTAAAATTGTAAGCGTCTCACATCCATCGATTAATAAACACATATTTTTACCTTCTCACTTCCTCATTCCTCAGATAATTGTTGAGAACTTACTCTGTGCTAGGTGCTAGGCAATTATTGTATAAGAAATGTTATAAAATTAAATAGACATTTGTAATGATACAGTTCTGTGTAATAATTCTGTATTTTTAAATTATTCTTGATAAATGAAAGTTTTCTCTTTGACAAGAAACAGTACAACACCCAAATCCATAGAAAATGTAATGGATCGTGAAAGATGAGACTTTCTTCCTGGATCTTCTTTCTGTGTGTCAATGGGAGAGACAACATTTATATAATTGTGAACAAAAAATCTTTAGTATAGTCAGATGTTCTTTATTCACTTTAATAATAAAGATTTCAGATATTAAATGTACTAACTAAATTGTATTTACTTACTATAAAAACTCATAACAAGCTCTGTGAAGTAGGTGGCACAAGAGGTATCACCAAATGTTAAATGAATAAACTGAGATGTAGATATGCCTAAACCAGGGGTCGAGAACCTTTTGCTGAGAGAGCCATGAATGCCACATATTTTAAAATTTAATTCCATGAGAACCATACAACAACCCGTGTATGTTACACATTATCCAATAAAAATTTTGTGTTGTCCTGGAGGACAGCTGTGATTGGCTCCAGCCACCCACAACCATGAACATGAGCGGTAGGAAATGAATAGATTGTAATACATGAGAATGTTCTATATTTTTAACATTATTATTATTTTTTATTAAAGATTTGTCTGTGAGCCAGATGCAGCCATCAAAAGAGCCACATCTGGCTCTCGAGCCATAGGTTCCCAATCTGGCCTAAACTGACTTACATAGTTTGAACCAAGTCTGGTTTCCAGATCAGTAGCTAGAGCAACAGAGCTTGACAACTACAAATAGGAGCATAATAATATTCTTTGAGGTTCAGAATTCAAAGGCTGGTTCGTTTTCACCTTAACCCATAAAGTTATAAACAACAAAGCACAAAACCTTAATATAACGGCTTTTAGGAGGAAGGATTTATGGCATGGAGATAGTAAAAACGTACACACTCACACACACAATGGTTCTGAAGCATAAACCCATTCTTATCTTTTAACTGAGCATTCCTAATGTTTAAAGAGATCATAATCTATTCATAACATAAAAGAACATAAAGAGCTGCTCAGATTCTAGTGTGTGATTAATTCCATGTCTTGGATTTAGCTAAAAGACCAGTTTGGTATACGGCTGCTTCACCCACTCACTCACTCTCTACCCACGCTTGCAAATGGATATTTATCTTTATAAGGATAAAGAAGTGATGAACTCATTTGACTTAAATATTTGAAGCTTTCACCAACCTTGTTTTTGTCCATGAAATTCAGCACAGTAATTAACATGCTACAGAGTCTGAACACAAGATTTTTCTCAGAAAATTCTCAAAGCCCGTTCGTTCCTTGGACAACTTCTTCCCCCTTTCTATCTATACTAATTCTTTAGGTAATCACATGCAGTTCTATGGTCTTGGAAACAATTTATATAATTCTGAATCACAAACTGATATTCCAGGCTCAAAAGTTGCCACTGGACATCACTCCTATATAGAACTCCCAACTTTTTATAGCTCCATTAGAAAGTTAAATAAGTATGTCACACTTAACATGTCTACACCTGTTACTCCGGGCAATGGAGACTTCATTCTCTCAAGAGTTTCTTAAAAAAAAACTTTGATGCCATCCTTGACTCCTGTGTTTCTCAGATGTGATATAAAGTCTACCAGCCAGTCCACTTGCCTTTTCCCTCAAAACAGATCTTTAATATTAACCACTTTTTTATACCTTCACTGCTAACACCCTGGTTCATCATATGTTGCCTATTTTATTGCAATTTTCCTTAGCGGGTCTGGTTTCACCTTTATTTTCCCATGAGTCTTTTCTTAAAAAAGTAGCCAGACTCATCTTTCTATAACTTAATATCTTGTAACTCCTCTACTCAAAGTTCTCCAATACAAATCTCACAGTAAAAGCTGATGTAATGACTATGAATTATGAGGTTCTAAGTGACATAGATCTTGCATCTCTCTGACTTTATTTCTTACTATTCACTATTTCAATCACTTTGTTTCAACCACCCTGGCTTACCTCTTCTTCCTCCACAGTCCTTTGTCTGTGCTGTGGCATACGCCTGGCATGACCTCCCCTCATATATCTGCCCTGTTACCTTCTTCATTTCCTTCAGGTCTTTATTCAAAGTTATCTTCTCAGTAACGTCCTCTTTAAAAATTGAGCTATTTCTTCAACACTTCCTCTCCACCATTTCCTGCATAATATTTTCTCCCTAGAGCTTATTTATAAACTGCTGATATACCATAAACAGTACCTGATACATAACAAGTGCTTATATGGGATTTGTTGAATGAATAAGTAATTGAATGAAATCTATCCATCTAGTGTTGAACACGGTCAAGTACAGTCATTGGCTATTTATGTTTATGCTCATTTACTCTGTAGAAAACACTATAAAGATGAGGAATTTTTTTTCATAGTTTTGGTAATTCTTCAAAGAAAAGAACTAGTTTCTCATTGAAAGTGGTAATCACATTTTGAACCTGTATGTTCTTCCTATATTTAGCAATTAATAGTCTTTCTTATAGCTATTAGGAGACAAATACCAATATTTTATATATAAAGAATCAGAATTTATGTATAACTGGAATTATATACACCAGATTAACATATTACACACACAATGATTTATAACAGCCTATTATTAATTATCTATGGAAATATTTAGTCAAATTTATGGCATAATCTTAGACTATAAGAATACAAAAAATACAAAATAGTTTTTCAGTGTACAAAAGTGGTATTTATATATTATTTCAAGAGTTATTTGATAAATAAAACAAATGAAGATTATTGAAGCTATACAAAGTGTTCATCTTTTCACTAGCATTTTATTCATTTTTATTTTAGCCATATCAAATTACTGAAAATTATTGCATTCAAAGGTTCAATCTTGTAACAGATGACACTTAATTTATCCCCTTTCTAAATTGGATAAATTACAGATTGGTGCTCCTGATGAAATTAATATTTATTATGTCTTTAATCCTTTCTTATGTTTAATTACAGTTTCCAGTATATTGTAGATGTTAAATTCTTAATAAAATGATTGACTATATATCATTTCTCAGGACCATTCTATTCCAGAAATAATTTGTAGAAAAATCTATCATGTTTTCTCCAGTGTGGCAGAAATATTAATGGAAACATAATTCAACATATATACTGCTCACAAAAATTAGGGGATATTTCAAAATAAAAATAAATTGATAAAATATTCCCTAATTTTTGTGAACAGTATATATTGTTTATAAACTGAAATGATCATAGATCTTTGGAATTAAGGCCAAGTGATTAGAGCCAAAGAAGAAAGCATCTATAACAACTAGTACATGATATATTTTAAGGTTATGCAAAAATTAACTCTAAATTAATTACAGAGGTACCATGATTGTTAAGAAGATAAAACTTACCCCTTTCATTTCATTTCATAGATACCTACAGTTATAGAGAAAATAAGGTTACCTGGGAAATGGTATGGAGGATCACAGAGAAGCACCATTCCTTTTCCTTCTTTCACTCTGACCTCGGGACGTTCCTCAGGAGGAAATGGATCAAGATCTAATTATGAGAAAAAGAAGGAAGCATTCACTGTCTGGTCAAAAGATATACTCATTAAAATTTACCTTTCAGCTACTAACTCACTTAGGATCTGATTTTCCTTAGCTGGTTTGGTGGAGTCTATCAGAGTCAATTCCTCATGTTTACATGCTGGACTTACATACACTATAAGAGCATTTGGTTGGTAACTTCAGCCTATGAATATTGGTAGAACCTACAGAACTCTCCTGAGAACCCTGAAGAAGAATATATCCTAAATTTTTCTTCACATTTAGGAAGAATCTAAATAAGAATATCTGGAAATACAAAGGGCACAAACAAACCCAGGAATCTACTAAAGAAAGTAAGTGAAGAGGAAGAACTTAGACAAGCACATTCATTGGAAAGGTGTATTTTCTGTCCTGAGGGAGGATTCCAATGTGGAGAAGGAATTAGGGAGGAAGGCAGGATCCTAGCTGAGGAATGTGAAAGTCACCTCTCTCTTGGTCTTTTTCAGATTCTGGGTTTTCCTCAACTCTCACTTCTTCTTACCATTTCCTGTGTATTTGGAACTAACATTTTGCTTGGTTTCTCAATATTCTGCTCTTTGATTCTTCATTTGTTTTACTGGATCTCATTCTGCTTCTGTCCTGCCTCACCTCCCATTCCTTAGCTGTCATCAGTACTCAAATTATAAAATCTGTTGTTTTTCTCAATAAATTTATATCTCTGAAAAGTAAACATCCTGTTCCTTTTGTTCCAGAAAACACTTAGCATCTACATTTCTAATCCTGATGCCTTACTGAATGGCATTTCTGTCCTCAAACACTTAGTTGACATTTCAACATGGGTAATTTATGCTCCCATAACCTCTGCATGTGAACCAGCCATAAATAATGTATGTATACTTCCAACCACCCTTGAAATTGGTTGTATTTGCTCCCATCCTATTTTTAAGGAGAACAGAATGTTTCTGCCCTTTGACTAGACTTTCTTGAAAAATATATATACTTAGTTAAGGTCTTCTTTCCCTCAGCACAATACAATTGGTTCATTTTTTCTTCAAGAACTGTTTATTACTCACAGTCACACCGATCTACTCTGAGTAAGCTTCCTGGCCTGGTTTCCCTGCTTCCCGGAAATCCCTACCACATGGGTCCTCTTACAGACGTTTTCAAACTTTTTATAAAAACGGCCCACTTTTGCAGTGCTGGTCTACCTGGTCCCTACCACCCACTAGTGGGCGTTCTAGCTTTCATGAAGGGCAGTAGTGGAGCAACCAAATGACACCGTGATTGGCCCACCATGAAAGCTGGAAAGCCCACTAGTGGGTGGTAGGGACCAGGTAGACCAGCACTGCAAAAGTGGGCCGTTTTTATAAAAAGTTTGAAAACGTCTGTAAAAATATCGTTTCCATCCTATAATCAATTTGCAAAAGACTTAAATGCTGACTTATAAAATCCCACAATACAGAACATCTAGTCCAGCTCCTCTCTTGATGAACAATATTCCTTCAGAACAACCTCTAACTTTTAGTTTCACACACTGTTTCTCAAAATATTTTTATAATTGCCCCCAAAAGAAAACATTTTATTTAATTTAAACTTAAAATAAATGATTTAATTAAATTATAAATTTATTCTCAGTAAAAGACATTACATACTAAGGGATGAGATTTTTGTCAGGTAGGGTTGCATTTTGGAGAGCCACAAACCATTATGCTATAATAATATCCAAGATGGTTTGTCCCCCGAAGAACCAACTTTCACTCCCTTCAGAGTGATGTCACCCCCACTGAGAATACATTTCTACTGATGCTAATTTTTAGAAACTTTTTCAAGATCTTTCAAGACATAGCCTTAGTTTCTTTTCCAACGTTATCTTTCACTATTTCTACTGCATTTATAATACCTCTCATGATGCTTTGTTCTCCCAAAATGTTTACTTCTTAACACAATTAAGGCCTACTAATCAAGCAAGACCCACCTCCTCTAGGAGACTTTCCTTCTCTCATTTCTTTTCTTGCTGAGCTCCTATGATAACATATAAGTTTCATTTCACCTAAACATACTTGCGCTTTTCAAAGTTACAAGTACTTACATCCAAAGCTCAGTGTTGCTTCCATGCTTCTGACCATCCCATAGTTATTTGATGCCAAACAGTAATATACTCCAGCATCTTTCTGTTTGTCAGGGTTGTTGATAACAAGGTTTCCTCCAACCATACTGTACCGATCACTTGTCAGATCAATATCCCCATTATTCATTCTCCATCTATGAGAAGAAGAAGTAAATGTCACTCGAAGGTCACTGTGGCCTTTGTACTGGGCTATCAACATTCTAAAATAATATAGGGAAAACTCACTGTGAACTCAGATGATTAAATAAATAAATCAGTGTGGTACTTCTTTTCACCCTATAATTGTATATTCTGGGCTCATGATTTATAATTTCACTCAGCCACAGAAAGGTAAACATTCAAGTGCATGAAATATTTCGTCTTTTATTCATGAAGCATCCCAAAGGACAAATATTTTATTGAATTTTCTAGATAAATTGGTTTCTTAGCTGATATACATAGTTTATAAATGATACCCATCTATGCACTAGTTTGATTCATGCATACACAGGTATGGTATCTAAAATATCAAAAGCATTACTCTAACAGAAATAAAATATAAAATAATATATCTATATTTGATTTCAATTTCAAAGTAATTTTTCAATAAAATAAACTGATTGAAATGAGGGTTTTCTCAGTAATATCATATTCAGACCATAGAGGCTAACCACACAATTTGAAAATGATAAAAATCAATTGAGTTTTGGTTTCCAAGTCACAAATACAATATTATAGATATGTTTATGAGGATTGCATTATAAATAAATTTACTAGAAACAGGAATCCAACTGTCTTGGAGAGATGTTTTAAAAAATGCATGTGGAAAGTAGTTTCAATTAAGCTGACCACCCACATAATTTTATAATCATTCTGTATCAAGATTTTCCTTAAGATTTTATGTCTTACACAAGGTCATAAGGCAAGAGCTATGGTCAAATAGTGGTCTGTGGTTACAGTGCTTATGGCTTGGCATATTTCTGAATAGGGTCAGAATCTTGCCAAAAAGTCCTAATGATTTTAGACTCTTTCTTAATAAATCAAACACTTGGAACAATTTTAATATTTTTACAAGCTAGGAAGTCATTTCAAAGCAAACACGGAAAACCTTGCTTTGCATTTTGAAAACTTATCAAATTCCACTCCAGTGAAATTTTTCCCCGCCCCCAGCCCTGTTGATGGCAATATTGTCTCTGTTTGAACCATCCACTAACAAGTTTCTTAGCATTTGCCAAGGCAATGGGTTTTCCTGTTCAGCTGTTCCAGTTGTTATGTTTGGGTTTTTTTCCTCCCAAATATGTTGACTGCAAATTTTTGTTTATTGCCTCAACTTCCTCCCAGTGGATCTGAATCTGCCTTTGATGTCATATAATGATTATGTTTTGCTGTGTTTAGGTAAATTCACTGGTTGACTTACTTTTCAATAACTTCTATGACATTGTTGTAATCCATTTCACACAGCACTAAATGCAATCTCATGGGGGTCTTTGTTAATGTGGGGAGGACAAGCAAAGGTAACAAAAGCCTTTAGGCTGATAAGTGGGAGGTAAAGTTTCCTGCTGTAACTTTCAGAATGTTTCCATGAATAACAAAGTATCACAGAACATGCCATGAATATAAAACTACTATGTGAATGACAAATTGCATAAGTACCAAAGTTAGTATGGGTTGCCCTGAATATTAAGTAAATTTTAAAACATCAAGTGTTCTTTTCCATGACAAACTAAATCCTTAGCTATTTTTTTTTCTTATAAAGGCAGACAGCCTTCATACCAAAATTAAACATCTACTTCTCCCCTCTAGCTCTCTCCATGAATGTGTGGAGTCAGCCACACTTACCCTCACTCCTTCCGTGCTGTGCTAGCCCAGCCGCACAGTGGGCAGGAGTTAGAGATGTATTTGCCAAACAGTTTTGCTTCTTTTTTTTTTTATTTTTTAAATTTTGCTAAGGACACTCAATGAAACTGGAGGGAGCGGGGAGTATTGGGGTTGCCAATCCACATGTATAAGATTGTAGTTATGCAGTTTAGCTTCTTACTGCCTCTGTGTGTTGAGGGGTAACGGGGTGACAAGGAGAAGCACATGTTTCTAGAAGCCTGTTTGTGACAGCTCTTCTGTTTTGCTGCTTCCTTTTCAGCCTGGAGGCTGACTGGCCAAGGTTCCATGTACGAATGTGAAGGACAGACTGTCACAGAATAAACACTACAAAAATAGCTTTTGAGACGCTATCAACCTATCTAGAAAGATGCATACTAAAAAATCACATGTTTCTTTAAAGTCTTAAAACCTGTGTTTCCATCCTGGGTATGTGATTCACTCACTCTGAAGAATACTGACTCAGGGCTCAGCTTCCTCTCCTGCAAAATGATGTGCTTAGATTAGATCCCCTCTGCAGCTCCTATTGGTTATACTTTTCTATGTCCATAAACTCCCATTACATATGGCTTAGCAGTCTAGCTTGAATATATTCAAAACACATGTGTTGTTTATAATTTATAAAATATCTACTCACCTTGCACTCCCTCGCATGAAACTGAAACAATAAAAATAATTTCAAAAGAATAGTGATGTTTCTAAATTCATATTTTGTTTTAAGAATAGCTTTGTGATTACAGCCAGAGGCAAGAGAAAGTGAGTTCAATTAGAATTCACTGGGGGAAAGTAGTATTCTCTTTAATAACAACTTTTTATAATAATAGAAAGTCATTTTTATACCCAGAAAAAAATCTACTATTAAAATTAACCTTGTTGAATGACAACCTTCAGTTGAGTGAGGTGACATTAACATACAAGAGCCTCGATTTCTCTATCAATCTCTTGCTTTGCCTTTATGGAACCATTTCATAGGGGAAATTCAAATCTATAGGCATTTGACTAATTTTTGAATCTTATCCTTTACATTAGACTACAAACTGTAAGTATATGTTCCTGAGCCCTCTGAAACAGTAAAACCCATTGTTATTTTTAAAAAGGTTATCTTTGATATTATTAATATTAATAGGTACCCCAGAAAAACAGAAAGAAATGTTTATATAGATTTTCCAGTAGTAGAGACATTTAAGAAATTTGCTGTGTTGTCTAAAATATAGATTTGAGACAATTGAAAAGAGTGTTGCTTCTAGAATTATTTATGCAGACACTTTAAATGTAGTTAATATAGAAATATGACCCAACTTCTGTAGGTATGTTACCTAGGCTAATACATACAAGAATATTATATTCTCAAACATGTAAGATCTTCATATACCTTTTGCATGCATAGCATGATCTCTATCACACAATATTTAAATTGATCATTTCAAATGGCACTGGCATTATCTTTGCAGGAAATCATAAATTATTTGCATATATTTAAGAAAATTATCCTCTGGGCATTAATCAGCTTTTAAAACTAACTAGTATGACAATATTTTTGTTAATGTCCCTGGACTTTGTAGAAAGGCTTATATTATGGCTTTCTTGTCAGTACAGGGTCATAGGTACTGATTTGTAATCTTTAGTTCACCTCTCCATTCTGAAAAAGGAAATGAAGTACATTTACTTGTACACTGGGAATGGGCTTGCTCGTGCCCTACAGTTCAGTGAAACTTTTCCTTCTGGCGACTCCTCTGGATAAATGGTATTAATTGGTTGCTCTTCAAAAATTGGTCCAAATCCTTTGTCTTCTTCAGAAACTATAAGAAAAACAAAACTATTTTACACTGTGCCGGTTTATAAGTCAAAAATATTAGAAGCATTAAAAAAAGAATTTTTGGAAAATAATGTCAGAAACACAGAATATCCATTTTTATTCAAACTAAAGATTTTGCTGCTGTAATTCTAAGAAAAACATTTAGAATTTTATTCAAAAAAATTTTGCCCATCTCTAAAATTTTTTCTGCCCATCTCTAGCCATTTCTCCCAAAGCACTCTGTGGCCATGCTTAACTACAGACAGCTCTTCAATCAAGTCACGTTTGCACGACTCTGAGCCTTTGCACATGATTTTCTTCTTTCTGGAACCATGATCTCACTTTCTCCTCCTATCAGTATTTGTACAATCCTTTGTGACTTAGCCAGAGTTTGGTCCTTCAAGAAGCCATATCTTACTCATCCCAGCTTCACTAGGTCCTCATAATATGTTTTCATAACTCTCTATATTATGAGGACCTACTGAAGCGGGGATGGGTAAGATATGGCTTCTTGAAGGACCAAACTCTGGCTAATGTGTTTTCATAACTCTCTATAACCAGCTTATGGTTTTTAACACAACTATTGTGTGATTTCTTCTTCTTCTTTTTTTTTTTTTTTTGACAGAGACAAAGAGAGTCAGAGAGAGAGACAGATAGGGACAGACAGACAGGAAGGGAGAGAGATGAGAAGCATCAATTCTTTGTTGCGGCACCTTACTTGTTCATTGATTGCTTTCCCACATGTGCCTTGACCAGGGGCTATAGCAGAGTGAGCGACATCTTGCTCAAGCCAGTGACCTTGGCTCAAACCAGCGACCTTGGGAGTCAAGCCAGGGACCTTTGGGCTCAAGTCAAAGACCCTGTACTCAAGCTGGTGAGCCCATGCTCAAGCTGGTGACCTTGGGGTTTTGAACCTGGGTCCTCCATGATCCAGTCTGACACTCTATCCACTGTGCCACTGTCTGGTCTATTGTGTGATTCTTAATGTAATTTTGTGTTTCATTAAATTGCAAATGCTTGGGGACAGGTGGCTATCTCTGAAATTTTGGTATAATACTCTTAACTAGCTGTTCTAGCAGTTTGCAACAAAATAGGTGCTCAACAAGTTTTGAACAGCAAAATGAATGGATTTCTAGATGCTCTGGGGAAATTAGTTCTTTCCTGGGTCATATTTTTTTCTAAACATGTGACCAACTCTGTTAGCAACATTTAGAACAATCAATAAATTTACATAAATATGGCAACTGGTTTAAAATCCATCAAAAAATATACATGTTGAAAAACAGTTGTTCCTGGTGTTAACATAGGTAGTTAGTTAGATATCAACAAAAAAGAAGGAAACAAAACTGACTAAAATGAAACTGATTAAGTCTGGAAGTTACAGCTTCAGAACCCCCAGGGAGAGTCACATCCTTTGCCAAATGGGCGCTAAACTGCAGTAGGGAGGAAAGGCCAGCTTTCCACTTCCCCAGGGGATAACCAGCCTGTTCTCCTAGACAATATGGTGGGGTGGGGAGGGGAGAGTTGTGTGGGGAGGAATAAGATATTAGAGGAAATTTCTTTTCTGAGGCATGTGCAGTAGAAGCTAAGATGGTGACCACAGAGGGGAGCTGTCCAGCCTGCAGAAAGGATCAGATGAGTTAAGGAATACAGAACCCCAAAAGATCCAGGAAAGGGAGTGGATAGGAGTAGGGCCCAGCACAAGCCCGCAAAGAGCCAGGAAAGAAATTGGTTAGTTAGAAAGAAAGCATGTTCTTTCCCAAGCCCAAGATGGGGAGATCAAAGCTTAAAAAGTCCGAGGTTTGTTCTTTCACATGCTCTCTCTGTAGCAGCCACAGGAAACAAGCAGGAGTCCAAGTGCCGCATGGGTCACAGTCCATGTACAGCCTTGGCAGTGAATGTGCAGATGGAAAAATGAGACACAGGGAAGTTCTGCACCTCTGGGCCCTGGTCCTTTGGGGCTAGTGAGGACAAATACAGGCTTGTGGCCCCAGAGATGGGACTTATTTCACAATGAGACAAAGCTTGGCCATCTGATCATGGATGAAACACTAGGCACATGGGGGCATCTTTTGTTTTTGCTCCAATAATTCTTACCACTTATCACTACACCTCATCCTCTTATGCATGGGCCTTGAAGTGCTTTTCTTGTGACTCCATGGAAGAACCCTATTTCCACTTGCAGTACTGATAGCATATCCTCTCTAGACAGGAAAAGTGACACCTCAGGGCCAAAAGAGATGAGACTCACTTCGTGTCATCAATGTGGCAGCATTTACAAAACATAGCTAAGACTCCCTCCTATGTCCAAAAGAATTAATGTACAGCTAGAAAGCAGGAATATTCTTACATGGGGTCACTGTAATATCTTTGCTAGATCAAAACTATGGTTCATTTCTCTACTTTATTTTTAAGAGAGTTTAAGGAAAATGTCATAGAGACATTTTGTCTGTTCTAACATCAACCTTGAGGATGAGAGCTCTGTTCCAGTTTTCCTTAACTTATCATTTAAATCTTGCCTTAGTAAGTGTTTAAAAGTGCCTCTCAAAGCCTTAATATTACCCTCCATAAAATGGGGATAATGATAAAATATATCTCACTATATTATAACTCTCATATGTGCATTGATTCGGCAAGCCCAGGGCTTTGAACCAGCAAACTCAGCGTTCCAGGTTGATGCTTTATCCACTGCGCCACCACAGCTGTATTTTCCCACCTGTGTACTTTTATTTATGCCACTTCTGCTCAGATTAGCTCCATTTCTAACATTTGAAATGCTTACCTACTACCTCCATTATTAAATATCCCTTCTTAATTACTCAAAGTAGTTACTTTAAAGTACTTATTATGCTTTCCTTACAACTTGTTACTTAACTTTTCTTATTCCCTATTATATGGTAAGGTTCTTTTAAGTCAGGTAACATAGCTGACTGATCTTCATACAGGATACTGGTAGTGATTCCCAACTCACAAGGTAGAAACAAAAACAGCTTTGGTGTAATTTAGGCGAAGACTTTTCTTTCGCTTGATCCTTATAGCCATATATGGTGGAAGCTCCCTTGCTCACTCTGGCGTGGACATCCCAGCTGTATCACACAGGGTGTAGCAGAGGTATCCAATGAGTCCTCCTGGGTATTCATTCTCCTATCACTAAGCAGTGACGTATAAGTTTCCCGTTTTATTATGTTTATTGAACACCTATTATGTAGTCACTGTGCTAGAAGCTATTGTCATATTCTATTTTAGTTTTTAAGTACTCACAAGAATCCTGTGACATTTATGTATTGGAACATTGAGGTTCACAAAAGTTGAATAATTTGTACAAGATAACATAGCTAGTACAGCTAGTACTCGACTTACAACCACGACTTTTTCCAACAGACCAGTCGTAACACGATTTGGTTGTAAGTTGAGTAGGCTATATGTACAGTACTGTGAAATGATGTTATGAAAATCTTTAAGTCATATTTTATCATAATTTTCTTTCATTATTGTTATATATCATAATTCTTTTTGTTCATTTTATGCCATTTGTATCATCTCTAGACCATTTTGTTTCTTATTTTTACATTCGTCAGGTTTAAGTAAAACACTGCATTACCAGTACAACTAGTTTAATATTTGCAAAACATTCAAAATTACAAAATACAGCTGCATACAAAAACTGCTCCAGACGCGGAGCAGTCATGGCTAGCGATTGTGGTCATAAAATCGAATGGTTGTAAGTTGTATAGGTCGTAAGTCGATCAATACCTGTAAATACCAAATTGAAAATGCAAATCCAGTATGGCCTTACTCTAGGCTCTATTTTTTCCCACTATGTCATACTACTTTTATTTCTGGCTAGAAGTTTTCAGTGGTTGAAACAGAGTCTAAACAGAATTGCTAATTGTAGTCAATAATAACAAACAATAAATTTTGCAACATCTTGGACTCCTAATGAAACTAAATCTCAAGGTTCCCAGTTCTTTACCTTTATTTTTCCCACAGCAAAGCAATGACCTTTCAAAAATTAATTTAGACTTTTATAATATTTAAAATATTGTTTTGAAATTTAGTAGCATAGGATTATTACAAAGAATACAGGAAATAAAATGGCCCATACTGAAAATTTTGCATCTGCTGAAGACCTCAAATACAGCAATTTTCAACCATATGCCACAGCAGCACGCCAGTGTTCTCCAAGAATTTTTAGAGAAAAATCAAAATTGTACTTATTATTTTGTGAGTTCTTGGTGTGCCTCAGAATATTAGTAAATAGTTTATATGTGCCACAAGATGGAAAAACTTGATAATCATTGCTTTAATAAGATACTTGTTTGTGTTGTATCCATTCATTCATTTTGGCTATCAAAGATGTCTTAATGAGTCCAGATAAACCATCTTACAAAATTTTCAAGTGGTTAACATTTAACCATTTGCCTTTAAGTTTATAGAGTTAGTAACTTAAAGCAGAGATGAAATATGATTCACTTGAGGAAACTTATTTTTAAAATTAACCTTTCATCAACTTACCTCCATGACCATACCTTCTGTGCCACGTAAACTCTAAAAATTAAAGAAAAAATAACTTAATCCCAAAGCTGCTCTTTGAGATGTGGTTTCAAACATGGCTCAAATACTGAGATACTAATTAATGTAATGAGATTATTAGGTCTTTACTATTAAGGTTATAGTATCATCATATCTTCGCAGATATTTGTCTTTGCATTTTATAGCTGTGGTGCTAAAATTTATGGTCAACAAAATTAGTAGGAATATTTAATATAATAAAATTATTTTTGTTTTATTTCATTCATGAAAATAAGTCTTAGCCACAATGTCTTTATTATATTTGCATAATATCTATATTCATATACCTGTGTGTGTGCAATTTCTGTGGTTATATTAATGTCATTAAAATACTTAAATATTAAAGAAATTATTTTTTTGGATCCTTAAGTCATCATCATAATAATTAAAATAAAATAAGATAGCATTTTTTATTTTCTTAATAATAAATAAGAGACAATAAGATATCCATAAATTCATCATTAAGCATCAGATGGTGACTGATAAGTAAGTGACAAATTCTGTCTTAAATTCAACAAGTATTCACTGAGTTAAGGTAATTGAGATGAAGGTATTAAAAAACTGATTGTTAGAAAATATACTACTTTTGAGAGAAATATGATGTATCTCTCCTTATAGGAAAGATTTCTGAATCATTCACACTTGTCTTTGAAAGATAGAAATATAGTATTTGTTTATCCTAAAACTATAGCATTCTTAAGACTGCTTTGTTATTCTTAATGTTCCTTAATTTTGTAGATTGTTTTAAAAATTGTTTTTCATAAAACAAACCAGCCATTAATAAAAATTAAATTATATTTACTTAGACATAAATAAAGGACAAAGGTAACAAAAGCTTAAAACCAAGTACTAAGTATTTTTATTGCATTTTACTTTTGTTTATGCTGATGAGGTTATTGAAGTCTATTGTCTCTGTATAGTGAAACTACTATACAATGGTGAGGCATTAACTATCTTTTCCAAATCACATTAAATGACTTCAAGTTGAAATTGGCTATAGTTGCCATGGAACTGACAAATGCTACACACAAGGGATTTTCCCCCTCCTAGAGATCCAGATTTTAGACATTTACCAGTACACCACTACACAGATAGATTAACTCTTGTAAAATTTTAATTGAATGTAAATTTTAAAATAGGGTCAACTTATATATATATTAATTTATTTGTCTGACTTAACTGTCAAAAGAAAATATTAATTCTAACTTTTTACACTAGATTTGATGAAGCGAACAGACACATTGATTATTTAGACATAACTTATGGAGAATATACAAAAGATATTTCTTACCTGATAGACAGGCTGTAAAAGGTATTATCACAAAGTGACTAACCAGCAGCCACATTTTCATCTTGTGTTTAGTAGAGGTTAGGTTCAGTTTTCAAAAAAAGCTTTATGGCAGTTGGATAATATTAAACACCTGCATCAAGAAAAGGAAAAAGAAAAGGAAAGAAGGAAGGGAAGAAAGAAAAGGAAAAAGAAAAATGTCACTTGGGGTCAACAACACTATCAATTTTATTTTATTTTATATTACATTCCTTTTTAGTAGACTATGTTTTAGTTTATTTAAATACACTTGTAAGTCCCACGTTGTAATGGAAAGAGTAGATTCCATATCAGGACTTCAGCTGCTTCCTTGTACTGACACAGTATGACCATGAGCAAGTTAATCAGTTGGTGTGTTTTAGTTTCTAACAGCTTAACAACTGAGTATAATATTATCTTTTCTACAAATTGCACAGATGTAAACATTCAAATATCATCATCTGAATTGAAAATTGAATTTATCTGAAGGGGATTCAATTAAAGATTTGTTTGTATAAGAGCTTTCACAAACTGAGACATTACACATTGGCATTACTTGTTGATGACTTGTGAGAAATTTTTGCCAGAAATGCTAACTTTAAAATGTTAAAATATATTGATTAATAATACAGTTGTTCTCTTTCATTTATTCTTTCCACAAGAAGTAAGTCATTACTCATCATATGGCAGCAAGGAAGAATCTAGGATTTGTGGAGCGAGATCATTAAAAGTTGGAAAGCTATCTTTAAAATCAAGAATAAATTACTAATAATTTTCCTAAGCTACAAAAAGTATGCAGCAGTATAATTAGAATATCTTGGTTATATAAATTTCCCCAAAACTTATGACCATGATTACATTGGTGAGGTTTCACCCAGGACCTTGGAATAGCCTTGTAGGGCCAGTGGCCGCTGTCATTGTGGCCATGCAGGTTCTCATTGGATTTATGCAGATGGTAAAAAAACAGTGGAGCCAAAAAATGGTGGGCCATTCCTTTATTTAAATCTCACACCGGCCGGTGAGCAAAGCACAGGGAAAACACTTCCCTTTCATTCAGGGTTCCCAAGATCCTGACGCATTCTCCAGTTCCACAACCAGGAGAATTTTCCACAGTTCCTCCCAGAATCAAAGGCCCCCACAAGCCTAGTAGGGCTTCCAAAGCCCCTCAGCTCTGGTTCCCCATCTGCCCCCCTTATCTCTCTGCAAAACTGGCTTCTTCAGCATTCTGTACTCTCTCTGCTCTTCCTGCAAAACTGGCTGAGCCCACATAGCTTCCTCCACCAGCAAACATTAGCAAAACAATGGCCCCTCCCAAGCAGGACAATCTGCCATTTGCAATCAACTACCCTGCTCTGAGGGCAAGCGCACAAGGTGCTGCCCAGCGCCATTTTTTAACAAAAAAAGTGGACAAACTAAAAAAATATACAAATTTTACAAACACAATTGCCCAACAAGCCTTATGTAAGTGAGGAACCCCACAAAAAAACTTAAGCTCAATCAAATTTGTAGTAAACTCACCTTTGTGAACAAGCACATAGATAAAGGAATAAAAAAAAAGACATTGTTTACCCTTAAGAAGTTCACAGATCAATGGGAAGATGTGTACACAACTCAGTTCAATGAGATGGTTGTTTGGATTTATATACTATTGAATTTGAAAGTGTGTGCATCATTTTAATTAAAAACATTGTTAAAGTCATCACTGTGGGCATATGTTTATGTTAGACAGCCATGATGGTGAAGGTACTACAATCTTAGATTTAAGTCATTTGGTGGCAGCAGAAGCCAAAGGCTTCTTCTTACTAAAATTTGTTGAGAGCAACTTGTTTTAGGGTCTTAGAAAGAGACATCTTCAATTAAGACATAATAGGAGCATTAATTTGAAAAGACATTAATTCATGATTTCAAGGAATATATAATGGCCTAGAAAAATCTTATGGCATAGAGTTGAACATAAAATATAAGTTAAGAGCAAGCCTGAAAGTAATTCTGAAAAGGAAATACCTAGTGCTATACTGTTCATTATATAATAATATTTAAATATCTTCTATAATGTAAAAATAAAATGGTGCTAATTACTTGAAATTACATGTTAAAGAAAAAAAATCTACTGTTTTTTTTAATTGTGTTAAGTTTTTAAGACCATATTTACCCCAGCCCACCATTCCACCCCAATTTGCTATAATCTTAGCATTTGCAGAGACTGGTTAAAATATTTAGGTACTACATGAGCCAGGACAAACATATTTTTCTCTTTTGTTGTATGTATTATTCTAAAGTAAAAAGTCATTTATTTTGAGAAGAAGTTGAGTTGAATTCTTAGAGAAAACAGGGAAAATTGGTCAAATGAGCAATAGGGTATAATTTAAATATCTTGGCAAGAGAAAATAAATTCATATAATTTTTAAATGCCAGAATTAATTTATGATCAATTTGTTTCTCTTGGACATATATGAGAAAGTGAGAACTATACACCTGTATAAATTACATTAAGTCTGAGATTTTAAATTTTAAATTAATTTGCCTGACCTGTGGTGGCGCAGTGGATAGAGCGTCGATTTGGGAACACTGAGGTCACCAGTTCAAAACCCTGCACTGGTCTGGTCAAGGCACATATGGGAGTTGATGCTTCCAGCTCCTCCCCCCTTTCTCTCTTTCTCTCTCTCTCTCTCTCTCACTCTGTGTCTCCTCTCTAAAATGAATAAAATAAAAAAATTTTAATTAATTTTATTTCTTTTTATTAAATGGGGCTGATCAGAGGAAAATAACAGGTAAATAAAAGTAAAAAATAAGAAACTATTTTTTAGGAGGCAGGGAAATCAATGTAATGATCTATGAAAGGATTTTTAGCTTTTTATTTTGATGATGCATTGTTTAATTAGTATTAAAATAGAGACCTAAGTGAAACCTGTATACATTGTTCATATCATTTAAAGTTTTTCTCAAAAAATGTACATTCATATATTTTTGGACTGTTAGTTCCTAATTCTTTTTATTGAATTATGCACACTAATTAGAATAAGTTTGTTTAATGAGGAAGAAGGTAGAAAAAGCAAACACATAAACTATTTCCAAGATGGTTGTGTTAAATCAAATAATTATTCCTGTAAAGATTAATTTAGGTAATATATTTGCAAACATTTTGCAGATTAAAAGCATATTAATTTCAATGTGGCTGTATTAAATATTAAATAATTATTATTTTCCAATTAATAAGCTTATAATTTGAAAACTCAAAATAACTCTAAATAATAAATATATTCAATTTTATAGGCAAGGGGTATTATTGCAGTTTTAAATGTGGAGGAAGCAGCATTGCCCAAAGCAAAAAAGAAATAAAATTATTGTGAGAGTATCCTTCACATTTTTAATTTTGATGAGTTATGTGAATAAGATTCTGCTATTTTTATTTTACTAACCTTACAGGCAGTCTGGAAAAGGAGGAGAGTGGATCTAAAGGAAGATGAGCTGTGTCCACACAGAGAAAGTGATTTCAAGAAATTAAAAATAAATTATGGAAGAATTTTCCAGGTCAAGGATGTTAGTGAACATTTCCTTCTCAAATGTGGGAATGAGTGGCATGGGACAGTCAGAAGAGATCAGGAGAAGTCAGTTGGGTCCCTTCCCAAGTATGGCTGAACCATTCTTTAGCTTGAAACTTTGGGCAAGATACTCATCTCCAATGCTAATTTGCCTTATGTACAAAATATGGAAAGAATGCTTATTTTATAAGACTGTTGTAAGGGCTGCATGATAATACATGTAAAATTTTTACTATGAAAGTATTTAATATATATTAACTTATTATTCTAGCAGGTCATAAGTCCATGAGCCTAGGACATGTTTCTTATTAATCACTCTGTCTCTACTGCCGGGAACAAAGAAGTCATCAGATGTATCCTCGCTGAAGAAATGAAGGAATAAATGTAGCATTCTATAACAGTGTTCCCAAGCACTTGCCATAAATAAACTGAAATTTAACTTTAATTCCTTACAGTAAGAATAGTCGGGGTGACAATAGGTGATAAGAAATATTTTTTCTTGGGGCTTTGGTCTTTGTTAGAGGTTATCACTTTCATACTTAAGAAGATGATATTCTAAATAGCAATATTTTAAGCTATTTTAATAGGTACTTTATTGAGTATTATTTAAAGTCTTTATTTCAATTAGAATATGTATACTTTAGTGAAAAGAAAAAAAAATATATGTTATTTTGAGCTTCTCTATTGTTTCTTTCACTCCACAATATTTCCTATTTCAATAGGACAGTGAGTCATGGTTGGCAGCATGTAATCTATTTCACTTAATGGGTTTCTTGCTCTTACAGTATAAAAGCATCTTTCACATATTGTTCACAAATTTGTTTTCTGCTGGTGATTTGTTTTATTGTGTCACCAGTTACCCCATCCTTTGTGATTCCCTGATCACATGCCCTGAGCAGTGCAGTGAAGGAGAGAGGCTGAACCCATTCCTGTTCCTACAGAGCAACTACTCTTCTCACTTCTCCCTTAAGGACATACCATTCATTTAGTACCTGACAGCTAGCTCCCCAGCCTCCAAGGTCCTGAAACTGTTGGAGGCAAATGAGTAGCAGAACAAGAAGAAAAAGAAGAAAAAAACTGTTGACAGTGACTTGCCAGTTATAAGAGAAGACATTTCTTCTCAGTAACCAAAATATTCGAATGACCTAAATAGGACCCGGGATGCATTTCCATCCCTGTGGCTGAGCTGTGTTTGCCAGCTCCCTGACCTCTCTGGCCTGCTTCCCCCAACCCACCACAGCTCTGCAGGTGTCTAGTGTCTGGTCTGTACCTGATGTGTATTGGCACTACATTAATTTTCAGGAGAAATCAACTTCATTTCTCCAGCATCATTTATTAAATCTCTTACTCATACATAAAAACAACAATAAAAATATGAGATGGCAACATGTGTGGCACATCCTTTTCCTTCATTCTTCTTCTTTCTTTCCACACTTGTTTTTTCCCCACTTTTCCTTCTTTACTAGACAATGCTAGAGTTCTCCTTTGAGAAATTTAAACCATATCTAGATATGCATTTTTTTCTGCTGGACAGAAATCATCTAGCTATTCTTTGTTGTTGTTGTTGTTGTTTTTGGTCTGTCATGGGAACCCAAATAAACTACTGAAAAAGTCCTTCAACAATACCTTGGTGAGCATTTAGCATGGCAATTTTTACAAAATATTTTGTACTATTATATCATAAAAGCATGTTTCATCAAGATTAATAAACTAATATTTAACTGAACTGATGATTTATAATCATATACATTGATTGAAAACAAGATCTCAGATATATATATATATATATATATATATATATATATATATATATATATTCACATCTCTGTTTTAGGAAAAAAAAAAAAATTGGGGGGGTACCTAGGAATCTATCCTGATCTATTCTCAACATAGCTCATGGAAAGTCAAGTTAAAAAAAAAATTTAACCCAATATTTTACTTACGGTGCTCATCACTCTGCTTGAGTCCTAAAGAACATTTGCTATAAAGTTCTGTTTTCAGGAACTAGAGAATACTTGTTGGAGTTAAGCACATATTAGTCTAGGTGAAAAGACACCAATGTCTCCTACTCTGCATAGTAAGTCCAGGGAATATTTTATCCTCAGACTCACCTGAAATTTGCCTCTGCTGCACAAGTCACTTAATCATCCTGAGGTGCCAGTCACTTAGTCTGTGCAACAGAAAATTAAGTTTCTTTTTCAAAAAATTATGTGAGGACGAAATCATATATGTTATGAATACATGGATGTATGGGTGCATGAGTGTAAAAGCCTTTTGTATATACTAGAAGTCAAAATAGTAAGGTGGAATAAATGAAAATTTCCAGAAATAAAATTAGCTTTGAATTTTAAAATGCTAATCCTTCATGAAGAGGATACTATGCACACTCAGCACTTCAGTAGCAATACTGTATCTTTCCAGTTAATTTTTAGCTTATTAACATAATTTAAACCAAGGTAACACAATTCCCTCTCGATAAATAATGCATTCTTTAGATGGTCTTATTCTCTAGCCTCATATGGACTTCTTTAACCTCTCTGATCAAGTTATCTTTGTCTTGCTTTAACAATTTTTCTGTAGTCATTAACAATGTTTTTTGCAACTTATGTTTTTGCAACTTACTGCTATGGTCAAATATTTTCAATAAAAACTTCTGAAGAAGGTGTTGTTCTAAGCCAAGGAATTACCATACATACACCCAAGGAAAATAATCATTCTTTGAACCTGATTAGAAATAGTAACCTTCTGTCCTAGAATAGAGTCATGTCTTCTTTTTTTTTTAGAGTCATGTCTTGTCCAATTAACAGGTAGAATGTAATTTGATTCAACTGCTTAGCCCCTGAAGGAGCTTTCCACTTTAATGTCTATGACACATGAATAAAAAGAATTTTAAGACATTTCAATAAATATAACATCACCAGCCTGTGAAATTTAATGACTTGGAGGCTGCTGAGGGAAAATAAAATCAGAAGGGTTTTGAAGATGTGCATATTAATTGAGTGCTGATAGCACAGTCTGCCTTTTCTAAACAACTAACAGCTCACGTTTTTAGATAATTGGATTTATGATTAAATTATTATTCATTTATTTTTAAAATGACACAACAGCATACTGAGGAACTTAAAAATAGTAGAACCCCATTTGTGATATTTATAGCACATGTTTTTCATAGGCTAATTTAAGTCTATGGTGTCACACAAGACTATAATTGATGCAGTCACGCTTATTCATTGGGACTGTTTCAGGAAACCATGACTTTTAGGTGAAAGAATAAATAAAAAGCCCTACATCTATTTTGTCTCAGAATGTGGGAGTATGTATATAGTGTGGTTAAGGATCTCTTGAAATTTGAGAAAATATAGAAAGACCATACTGACTCCAAAGTATTTCCTCCAAGGAACTGACAAGGTGCCCGCCCTACCCAATTATTTTGTTTGAAATTACAAAATAAAGATTTTAATGAAAAATGGAGATAGTTATAATGAATAAATCAGGCAATATGCTTTCTTGATTATTTGCAATTCCAAGAATTAATTTTTCACTCAGTGAACAAGACAGAGACTCTCTTGTCATGTAAGATTTAAAACCAAATATGTATTTGCAGGATTCTACTCAAACCCTTTCCTGTAGGTGTATTAATAAGAATAAATTAATTGCTCAGGGGAAAGTCATATTTTATACTACCTTAAATCACCAGAATCTAGTGCTAGCTTTGACAAAAACACTGCTGCTCAAAATATCAGGAGGAATATAAAATGAAAAATAAAACATTGCAGGGGACTTTTAGTAGGAGTTGGGAAAAGGTAATATGGAATAGAACTGATCATCACTGTGTTGTCAGTGATGCATATAAAGGGATCAGGATGAAAGGAAATGAATGGAAGCAGGTGATGAATGGGAAAACTGAGGTTAACAGGGTAACCTCGGGTAAGCGATAATATGCAAGTGTGCCAAAACTTTTACAAATTACTCATCTATATACTATCTCATCTGATCCTGCCAAAAGTCTGTGAGACCTCTGGAGATAAACTGAGTTATGGGGATCATGTGACTTGCCCGGAGACACACAGCTACTACTAGGGCCAGGGTTTGAACCCTCTCTATTTCAGACAAATTTAAATACTATATACTTTTTTATTATTTAATTTTAAAAAGATACAATCTGTTGTTGCTCTAAATGAAAAGAAAGGATATTTTTTAACTTCAGCAATTAACATTTTCACTTTTCAATATGTGAAGTCAGTTTCCCAAAAATATGGTGTTGAGGCCACCTACGTTAACAGTATTTGGTTGCTTGTTACTACAATAGAGGTCTCAGCAACTTCCAAAAAATAATTAGTCTCTAGGGGAGTAGCCCAAGTATCTGCATTTTAATCAACCTTCCCAGGTAATTTGTAGGCATACTAAAGTAGAAAGACATTATTAAACTGTATTAAATAAAGATTGGAATATATTTACCACTCACAGAGAGCATGCAAAGGTGTTCTGAATTAAATAGGCCACACATTTAGCCACTGCACTTGAAAGATCAGAAGATATGCAACACTTAATATCCTACTTCTTAAAATTACATCTGCACTGTACTTAGTTGTGGGATTTTGTCTAGGTGAAATTTAAATATTGCCTGTATCTACATCTGATTTACTTTACCATATCACAATGAACAAGGTGTTTTGATAAAATGCTTTGGCTAATACCTGGAAGGTTTTCTACTTTTAAATGAGACTCTCTTGTTGGATTATAATGACATGACTGAATGTACTTTTAACTTCTCTAGTTGCCCCACTGCAGTTCAAAATGATTTGAGATAGCAGGGCCACTACAAAGGAATGCACTCTGTGATACCTTCCCTGTGAATCATATCTAAAAACCCAACGCAGGATTTAATAAGTCTTTGACAGCAGGAAAAAATTCCCATGCTGGCAAGTAGACCTTTTAAATTCTTTATCTTTTGCTAGCCCTCCCTACCCTGGCCACCCCAACACACAAAAAGAAAACACCTGGGAAGACATGATACCAGATTTTGAAATTCTAATTCAATTGATACTGGGTATTGTAAGAACTTCCTGGGTCATAATCTCCCTTTTGTATGGCTCTATTCCTCTGTGGAGGTGGCCATGTTTAGTAGAAAGACATTATTGATACTGTGTGTCTGCTTTCTGAGTCTCCACTCTAAGTCATTCTCCCTAATCGCCCAGATATTAGCTGCTGCTCATCTCTCCACAGTATTGGTCCTGCAGGTATAAGAGTAGGTATTTATTCTACCTCACCAGTCTAAAGGTACACAGAATTTCTTATTGTCTTTCAATAAGAGACCCACCTAGGAGAAGGAAACGAAGGTGATGATCTTGTAACTTCTTTTAAATACTGTTCAGATTAAGAGAGATACTAATCAGAAGACACATTGCTCCTGAAAGAGAATAATGTAACCCTTGACATTCTATTATTTAAATAGCAGGGAGGACTGAGTCATTGCACTGATACAATGATCCTATAGTAAGAGTACAATGACAGTACACATTATATTAATAGTTAACTGATAAGTGATTCCCACTCAAATAATTTAGCCCTTTATTCCTAGAAACAGCATAAGAAAATTAATTGTTAATGTAATTCAATTAAATTAAAACAATTTAAAAAGTTATTTATTTTTGAAACACATATAACAAGATATGATTGGATGTTTGTGCAATCTAATCAGACATAACTTTGTATTGCATGTTGTTCAAAGACCAAAAAATGTGTTCTGTTTTCTTTTAAGAATATAAAATAAAATCATACAAAATGATTTTATTCTTTTAAGAGTATAAAATAAAATCCATCCTCAGTTCAGATGGATGGTAATTTTAAATTATTCATTCCTTATCCGATGCATATGTATGAAGTATCTACCAACTCAAGACATTCCTTAAGCAGCAACATATGTACTAGTATATCAAATATATATATTCAGTGAGGGAGTTTCTTGATTATAAGCTCCTCAGTAGCAAATTGTCTCACTTGTTTTTCGATATCCCATATTGCCGAGCATCGTGCCTTACACACTAAAGTTTTTCAGTGAGCACCTGTGGAACAAATGTACTGAGCAATTGCTAAAGCCCATCACCAGTCTGATTCAAAGGCAGATCCACGCATTCAGGAGGAAGTGGCAAAAGAGGAAGCATAAAGTAAGAAAGTAAAGGTCAGTTCCAAGAACCCTGATGAGTTGAACATGGCCTGGACCTACACTCACAGGAGCATTTGACAAAGATGTGTGGACAGAAAGCTTTCATCAAATTATGGGACCTTAAATGCCATGCACTGAACTTTTGGTTTCTTACACTGGTAATAAATGAATTTTCATTATTAAACTGTTCTACAAGAAAATATCTTTGCATTATTTAATCATAAGTGCTTTAGTTGATGAATGTGCTATTCTCTGGTTCTTTTCAAAGCTTCATTATAAGAACAGATATCAGGAAACTCCCTCACTCCTGCATCCTGTTACCCACACAGCATCGAGATTTGTGATTTATAGTGATAACGTGGTCTTGGCCGTACAAAGAGATTTATTGTTTTTTATTAAAATCTGTTAAAATATTAATTAAATAGGGCAAGAGTGGATACATCCCTCCATTTCTATAAAATTACAGAACAAAAGTATGGATTATTCAAAAATCGAAATCTAAAAGAAGGGATTCTGTAGCTTCTGTTAATAACTTTATTTCCTCTAACGTAATTATTTCTTGGTATCGAGTCCAAGTCTTATCAATCAGCAAATACTTAATCAAGTACCAACTTTGTGAAAGATCCAGATAAACCACAGTTGGTAACAAAAGCAAATTCTCAAACTTTAGAATCTTAGAGTCTAGTTAACAAGCATCAGAGCAATCTCAATAGATCTACCTTTAATCCTCTCTATCAAAAGGGATCTTGCCTCTGCTTTTATTAAATATACATCCAAATATCTGAAGCTTAGTGATTAATATACATTTCAATTTTATCTTCAGATAATTTAACTGTCTTGTACTCTTTACCTCAAAATGTATCAGTGATACACTATCATTTCATAATTCATTCAACAAGTATCTATTGGACATCTATATTGTGTCACATATTATTCCAGGTTACAGAAATAAAAAAGTCAATTAAGAAGTTCTTAGCTTAGTAATTAAGACACGCTTCATCTTCTCTTAGTTACAAGCCAGATTTTGTCCAGAAGCTTAAGTATTAACACCGTAATCTTCATGTGAACCAATGATGTAGTTATTACAATTAGCATCAGTACAGAGGTGGATTTAATGGCAGGTACACCAAGCATGCGCCCTGGGCGCGAACTTCTGAAGGGCCCCACAAAACCACAACTTTACACTTTTTTCTAATGACATCAAGTTTGATTTCATATGTGCAATTTGAACATTAATAGTACATAATATTTTTTATTTATTTAAAAATATGGTTAACGTGTATTTTTATTTTCCCTGTCTCTCTTTTTTTTAAGGGGCCCAATATTTTCTTCTGTGCCCGGGGCCTCAACCAAACTTAATTTACCTCTGCCTCAGTTAATGTATGAGAAAACAAAAATCTCTCCCATATTTCAAGATCTAGATCAAGCTCTGTCTTTACAAAAAGGCTGTCCTCTGACAATCTCCTCCTATGGAGTTTTCTTTCTTGAATAAAATCTTGAGCAGTTGTTTGACTCACTCATTAATACCTTATTATAATGTCCTTTCTTATCTTTCAAATAAATGCAAGACCACTCCCAACTAAGATAGAGATATTTTAGTTTATATATATATATATATATATATATATATATATATATATACACACACACACACACACACACACACACACGTGTGTGTGTGTGTGTGTGTGTGTATGTGTGTGTATGTGACAGGGACAGAGAGAGAGACAGATAGGGACAGAAAGACAGGAGAGAGATGAGAAGCATCAATTCTTCGTTGCGGTACCTTAGTCGTTCACCAATTGCTTTCTCATATGTGCCTTGACGGGGGGTGGGGGGGTGGGGGGGCAGCTACAGCTGACCGAGTGACCCCTTGCTCAAGCCAGTGACCTTGGGTTCAAGCTGGTGAGCCTTGCTCAAACCAGATGAGCCCGCGCTCAAGCTGGCAACCTCGGGGTTTCGAACCTGGGTCCTTCACGTCCCCATCAGACGCTCTATCCACTGCGTCACTGCCTGGTCAGGCTATTCTTAAAAATATTTTTAAAGACTTTATTTATTCATTTTAGAGAGAGAAAGAGAGAGGGAAAGGGGGAGGAGCAGGAAGCATCAACTCCCATATGTGCCTTGACTGGGCAAGCCCAGGGTTTCAAACTGGCAACCTCAGCATTCTAGGTCGACACTTTATCCAATGCACCACCACGGGTCAGGCCTAAAGGTAAGAATATTTTAATATAAAACACATTTGAAGACAATTTCAGAGGTTGAAAAAAATGGTATTTTGAAGTAGTGGTTTCTTTGCCAAATTTTGGCATTTTTGATAGGTCTTAATGGCTTATGAAGATAATAACTAGAGTAGAATATCTAACTTTGAAACTGTCCTGGATATATGTTAATAGCATTTTCAAATTTTGTACTATCAAGAATGTGGATAAAGTGAGATCTTATTCATATTGCTAGCTCATTTTGGGCATGTTATTTCAGCATCGGACGAATGGAAATAATAATAGGTAAATGTCCACAACATTATATGAAAAATATAATGATTTTCATATAAAAATAATATGAAAAACACAAGAATTACATGAAAAATGTACACAACACACATATGTGGGTTTTTCTTCATCCTTAACAAGATTGAAAGTTATTAAAATAAAAAAATAACAACATGCCTTAGATATATCTTTATATTTCTACTAAGGCTTAAATACTTTGCACAGAGCATGTGACCAACAAATATATATGTGTGCATGTGTATATGTTTAATGCCTCATAAGGTTTAGATGTCACAGGAGAAAAGGGATAATTAAACACCACACCTATAAATCACTATCCAACTGTCTCCTTTTAGAATTCTTAAAGCACAAGAACCCCTATAAATAGTTAACATTGGTTTGAGGATAATTCCATGCATTTCTACAGTTAGGAGAAATGATATGAAACCATCTCTCTCTCTCTCTCTTTTTTTTTTTTTTTGAAACCATCTCTCTTAAAGGAATGAACGAGTTCTCTAATGCAGCGCAACTGCTGATACAGTTTGCAGTGCCAATATGTAAAATCTGTTATTTATTGAGCAAATGTAGAGATAGTTATATGGGCAATTTCATTTGCTTTAAACTATTTAAGGGCATATCATGTATAATACACTGGGTCCTAGAGATTCAACAGATCCAGGATGTATGGTCCTCAGCTTCAAGAAGAGTATGGACTTATAAGAAAGAAACACTATTGGAGTAGGAGGTGAAGAAAAGGGAGGAGTTCAAGTATGTGTTCTTACCACTAGGCTTGCCCAATGAAATGGAAGAAGCTGCCATTTGTCAAAGGGCAGGTAGGGCTTTGGTGGGAAAGTGAGTTGATAAAGAAATTAGTTTTGAATGTGTAAAATATTAGTGGTTTTTTTTGTGTGTGTGACAGAGAGAGAGAGACAGACAGACAGACAGAGAGAGGGACAAATAGGGACAGATAGACAGGAAGGGAGAGCGATGAGATGCATCAAATTCTTCATTGCAGCTCCTTAGTTGTTCATTGATTGCTTTCTCATATGCTCATTGACCAGGGGGCTCCAGCAGAGTGAGTGACCCCATGCTCAAGCAAGCGACCTTGGGCTCAAGTCAGTGACCTTGGGCTTCAAGCCAGAGACCTTTGGGCACAAGCCAGCAATCATGGGGTATGTCTATGATCCCATGTTCAAGCCAGCTACCCCATATTTAATCTGGGGAGCCTACACTCAAGCCAGATGAGCCTGCACTCAAGCCTGCAACCTCAGGGTTTCAAACTTGGGTCCCCTGTGTGCTACTCCAACTGCGCCACCACCTGGTCAGGCTAGTTTCCAATTGGATGTCAAAGTGGAGATACCAAGTAGACATTTGAATAAATGAGACCAGCATTTGGAGGCAACAGAAGAGATGGGAATAGGTATTTGAAAGTAATCTGCATAGAAACAATCTTTGAAGCACAGTAATAGGTAGAACCTTCTGGCCTATTTTATGTGACAGATAAATGAAGAGAAGATAAAAGATACAGAAATATAAACCTGAAATAATTTTTTCCCCTCACAATGGCACTTTTAGTAACCAAAAAATAAAATAAAGGAAGGAAGTAGTAACAGCTGCATCTATTGGCACAAGCCCTGTGGCTCTGTGCTTTCTCAATAGAATTATTTACTTTCTTTATGAGTTAAGAAGAAATACCTGTGGCTCTTGTTCAAAAGTTCTTGTTAATGTAAAAGGTTTTTTTTAATATAATTATTTCCTGGTGTTTTAAAGATTTAGAACTATCATGACTATAGTTTCAGTTTCTTAGAATAAAAATCTTAGAAATTCATAAGTTCTAACATGTAAAAATTTATACTCTTTTAAGGTATTCTCTTATAAGGTTTATTACAGCTATTAAATAACCTTTAGTTTTATTCAATAAACTATCAATCTTGGGTTTAATATGGCTGTATTTCTGCTGCCAAATCTTAAATTATCATTGACACATGAAATAATTTTTATTTAGTTTGAAAATTAAACACCTTTATTGACTGTAGAATGATATAATGATCTTCCCAATGAAGGTAAAAAGGTTTTGAAATTAACCAGAAAACCTTAGACAAAAGGAAATATTTTTACTTGACTTGTCTAAGTAACCATCCAGTTTATACTTATATTTTATTGATATATGATATTTTTAATAATAATAATAATAATAACCAGAATATTTCTGTTTAGTATTTTTGGTATCTTAGTAAGTAATATTGTTCTATCACGAGGTAGATTATGCTTTTGACCCCATTGTGTCATTGTTTATTCACCTTCCATTGTATCCTTTTTTTTTTTTTTTAATAGGGACAGAGAGAGAGTTAGAGAGAGGAATAGATAGGGACAGACGGACAGGAACGAAGAGAGGTGAGAAGCATCAATCATTAGTTTCTCGTTGCCGTCGCAACACCTTAGTTGTTCATTGATTGCTTTCTCACATGTGCCTTGACCGTGGGTCTTCAGCAGACCGAGTCACCCCTTGCTGGAGTCAGCGACCTTGGGTCCAAGCTGGCAAACGTTTTGCTCAAGCCACATGAGCCCGCGCTCAAGCTGGCGAGCTCGGGGTCTATGAACCTGGGTCTTCTGCATCCCAGTCCGACACTCTATCCACTGCGCCACCGCCTGGATCCATTTTTAACTGCCATTTGTTTGATTAGTGTGTCTTGAAATTCTGGGAAGGAGACTGTGTAGTTATTTATATTTCATTTACCTAAACTTATTTGACCCTCAGTTTTACAGCAGAAACAAAAATCACCATGTGTTTTTCTTTATATTGCTTTTAAAATACATTATATAATGAGATATTGTCAAATTGCCTCATAGCCTGTTCTTCTAAGAAGTGAAAAATTTCAGGTTGCAAATCTCTTGCCCTTATAGAAATGGACTTCATTTAAGAAACTAAGAATATACAGATGTTGAATAAGTTATGTCTCCAAAATGATTAGCATTTCTGTCAAATAACAATATCTGAACTAAATGGTATTATTCCTAACATACTGTTGGGAGGCTTGTTGATTATTAAAGGTGATCATCCTTAGGTCTTCCTCAAAAATATCACTGGTATTGATATTTAGTTACGGTTCTGTCATCTGTTGATGTATGTCCTTCTTTGGAAGGATTCGATTTTATTTCTTTTGCAATTAATAGTTTATTTTTATTAGAGTAAATACTTAAATATAACTTTTCACAGAAAAATTATACCTTGGCTGGTACACAATAGTTTACTGAGAATAAAAACTCCCCCCAACTCATCTGGAGTATACATATTATTTTATAAAGCTGAAAAAGTCCATTTATCACAACATTTTTAGGGATATACATATTTGCAAAGATTTTGAACCTGAGATAAGCTCAGCTATGCTGTAGTTATGTCCTGGCCACCTGTTGTTAATTGCGTGCAATCTGTGCGTCTTCACCATCACACAGGCCTGATGCAAAGAAGCAACTTCTAAGCAATAGATCCCTATTTAACCTTATCAGCTAGCTGGTTATCTGCCCAGAAATAAGCTACTTAAGGAGGATACATTCTTGAGATATGGTTGTAGTTTAAAAGATTTGAATTTATTCTTTTATTGAACAAATATTTTAGCAAACTTACATGCAAAGATAAAAAGATAGGGAAGAAGACTCAATGTCGTCACAATGTCCATTCTTCCCAACTTGATCTATAGATTCAATACAATGCCAATCAAAATCCCAGCAAGGTTTTTTTGTTATTTGTGTACTGGCAAAATTATTCAAAAGTTTGGTTGGAGAGGATAAAGACCCAGAATTGTCAACATAATATTGAAAGAGAAGAACAAAGTCAGAGGTCTGACACTACTGACTTGAAGACTTACTATAAAATATAGTTATCAAGAGAGTGTGGTATTGGGGAAATAAGTGACAGCTAAATCAATGGAAAAGAACAGAGAGTTCAGAAATATATCCACAAAAATACAGTCAACTGATCTTTGACAAAGAAGCAAAGGCAACATAGAGTGGAGCAAAAATAATCTTTTGAACAAATGATGCTGCAACAACTGGATAGCCACATGTAAAAAATGAATCTAAATATAGACTTCACGATCTTTACAAAAAAAGACTCAAAATGGATCACAGATGTAAATATAAAATGAAAAACTATAAATCTCCTGGAAGAGAACATAGAAGAAAATTTAGGTGACCTTAGGCAAGGTAATGACTTTTTAGATACAACACCAAAGGCACAATATGTGAAGCAAATAATTGATAAACTGGACTTAATCAAAATTAAAAATCTCCTCAGCTACAAAAGACAATTTGAAAGAATGTTATGATAAACCATAGATTGGAGAAAATATTTTCAAAATGCACATCTTATAAAGAACTGCTATCTAAAAAATACAAACAACTTTGCCTGATCAGGTGGGATAGAGCATCAGGCTGGGACACAAAGGACCCAGGTTCAAAACCCCGAGGTAGATAGCTTGAGCACGGGCTCATCTGGTTTGAGCACAGGGTCACCGGTTTAAGTGTGGGATTGCAGACATATCCCAAAGGTCACTGGCTTGAAGCCCAAGGTTGCTGGCTTGAGCAAGGGGTTACTGGCTTTGATGGAGCCCCCAGTCAAGGCACTAATGAGAAAGCAATCAATGAACAACTAAGATGCTCCTCATCTCTCTCCCTTTCTGTCTGTCTGTCCCTGTCTCGCCCTCTCTCTCTCTCTCTCTCATTAAAATAAATAAATAGTGCCCTGGCTGGTTGGCTCAGTGGTAGAGCATCAGCCTAGTGTGTGGATGCCCCAGGTTTGAGTCCCAGCCAAGGCACACAGGAGAAGGGTCCATTCCACCCTTCCCCCTCTTTTTTTCTCTATATCTCTCTCTTTCCCTCTCGCAGCCAAGGCTCCATTGGAGCAAAGTTGGGCCCGGGTGCTGAGGATGGCTCCATGGCCTCCACCTCAGGTGGTAGTATGGCTCTATCTGCAACGAAGCAATGGCCCAGTGGGCCCATAGTGGGCTTGCCGGGTGGATCCCAGTAGGGCGCATGCAGGAGTCTGGCTCTCTGCCTTTCCATTTCTCACTTGAGAAAAATACAATAAATGAATGAAGAAGGAAAGAAAGAAAGAAAGAAAGAAAGAAAGAAAGAAAGAAAGAAAGAAAGAAAGAAAGAAAGAAAATAGAAAGAATTTTTATAGCTAACAAGAAAACAACCTGATTTAAGAATGGATAAAATATCTGAACAGACATCTCACCAAAAATATATGAAGATGGTAAATATGCATATGAGAAAATTCTCAGTATCTTATGTCATTAAGGGATTACAAATTAAAACAAGAAGGAGATATCACTACACACCAAGTAGAATGGCCCATATCCGGGACACTAACAATAGCAAATGCTGGTGAGGAGCAACAAGAACTCTCAATCACTTCCCGATCAGTCACCTTGGTAAATTTTCCGAAAATCTTGGAGCTGTTAGTGATGAGCAGACTACGCTGGAGCATCAAACAAGATTGTCCTCAACAAGTACACAAATGCAAGAGCTACAAACGCAAATTTTTGCCTGAATAGAATTTAAATAAGTTTTGCGCAAATTTTATGATTAAAGTAAGTGTTGTAATATGTTCTATTCCAGAAACTGTAGACAAATTTTGATGCAATCATATCTTTTAGTGTATTAGTGTTTTTACTGCATTATATAAATTATTATATTTTTACAAAGATGATGCCAAGAAGACATTCTACTTCATTATGTTAAACTAAATGTTGAAAATTTTACAATAAGATGGAAACATAAATCTTGAATTGCAAAAAACCTGTAGCTTATAGATAAAAACTAATGGCAGATTTGAGATCAGCACACTCGAATTAGGCAAGAACAGGTGTTTTGTGGATGCAACAAAAATTTTGTTTCCCTTTGTAATAAATGATGGTGCCTGGGCCCTCCCCATTACAGCACCCTGCTCATCTTCTTTCTTTTCATCGGAATATGTATAATATTTTGACTCCACCAGAGTTTCTGTTATATTTTGTATTTAGATTATCTCTTTTGATACTATGACACACTAAATGGATAACATGACTCCACTTTTCATATGAGGACATATATTCAGAGAATTTGAATAGATTTCTTTTTTTGCTGTGATAAAATATGCACAATTTATATGTGTTTCTTAAAAACCTTAGATAACCAATCAGTGATTACAGACTTGAATTATGTCTTCAATATTATTATTTAAAATTCAAAATACTGTTTCCCAAATTTAAACAAATGCATGTATAAAGAGTCTTTTTTAATGTGATTTTTTTTAAAGAACATTATTTTTTTATTAATTTGGGCTAGGCATGCAGAGAGATTTTTTTTTTTTAATTTATTTATTTATTTTAGAGAGGAGACACGGAGTGAGGGGGGGGGAGGGAGAAAGGGGGGAGGAGCTAGAAGCATCAACTCACATATGTGCCTTGACCAGACCAGTGCAGGGTTTTGAACTGGTGACCTCAGTGTTCCCAGGTCGACGCTTTATCCACTGCACCACCACAGGTCAGGCTTTAATGTGATTTCTTAAATTTATATTTCTATGGAAAATTAGTAACAGTTTTGAGAATGTGGATCATTTAAAAAATGCATATACATACAAAAACTGATAGTATTATTACAGCTGCCTTAACATTTAAAAGGGCTGTAGTAGAGAATAAGAACATATAAATCATCCCAAATTAAAATTAACCAGGATATAAATGAAGCTACAATTTATTATTATAAATTAGGATTAATGGTTCTTAAACTTTTATGGTCATAAACTTTTTGATTAGCTAAACCCACACACAGCATTTGCTAAGCTGATACCATGTCAAGGCCAGGAGATTAGAATTAAAGCTCCATGAGGACAGGGCCCACGACTCTGCTTTCTATTGGTTTAACCCAAGTGCCTTCCACAGTATCTGAAACATGGGAAACATCCCTGAGTATTTGTTCAATGAATTAAGCACTGCTCTAGAAACTGAGGTAAATATAGTTTAAAATTAAGTAAAAATTATATTTCAAAACTGTTATTTTCATCATGTGATTATATACCAAAATAGCAAAGCAAATGAATTTAAATAAAATAGAAGAATTAAAAGAGTTCAGCAAAGTGATTAAGTAGAAGATAAATATAAACCAAACAATGGATTTCCTGTACACTAATAAATAATTAGAAATAAGAAAAACAAAGCCCCAATTTATAATATCAACAGACTCATAGTTAGTTACCAAGTCATACTTTTAATTGTGTAAACAATGAGACACCTATAAATATGTATTAGTTCATTGTTGGGCAGATAAAATATATTATGCTCACTTTGTTAAAGATGGCGCTGCCCACATGGAAGCCCGTCACCCAGGTGATATTATTTGCCCTTGTGCTTGGGATGGGTGTGGGGGAAAGGCTGTAATGTAAGCAGGCCAGGTTGTTATGACCTAAGGCTTGGCTTTAAGAGTAAGCTCTTCCCCACACCCTTGACTGATCGGATAATGTAGGGTGGTGATGTAGGGAGGAATCCCATTATGCCTCAGATGGGTGGCTTTGTATCAGAGACTTTCTTGTATGTATAATTGGATTAAGGGTTTGGATTATCTATGCTATAAACTGGGGCAGTCCGGGAGCTGATATCTCTCTCTTGGTTCCTGAGTTCCTGAGGTTAGTGTTAGAGAAGAGAGCAGATTAAGGCCACGTGGAGGAGAGAAGCAGCCGAGATGGCAGAGTGCTGAGGAAGAAGCCAGTTCGTTAAGAGTTTGTGCAGGAGGAGATGGGAAACAGAGGTGAATAAGTCTGGTGAGCTGGAAAGCTTTGATTCTAGGAAACTCGGATAAGTCAGTAGCTTTGTGAGCACTGAATGTGAGGGTTTTGGAGCCCAGTGTGTGTTTTTGCTTGCCCGCCGGGTGCAAGCTAGAATTAAAGCTGATGGCTCACCAGTTTTTGGCTCCTGTGTTTCATTACCGACTGTTCGAATCTAACGTGAACCTGCGTGGGTCAGGCTGCTGTGATGGCGGCCTCGGCCACAGGCTTTACATTTGGCGTAGTCTTTGGCAGGATTCGATACAGTTCGGCATGGAACCACCACCATTTTTGGGTGGTGGAGTAGAGGACTGGTTGCTGTTTTGGTTTCCCATAGCTATTTTTTGGGGGACTGTTGGATGGCTGACTTTTACAGCCATGCGTGAGGAAACGGAGAGCTCTATGGAAGAGGCTGCCCAGGACCTGCAGGATGAGCAGCGGAAGGAGCTGGAGGAAACGTGGGAGAAACAGATGCTGACCCTGGAGCTGAAGGAAGCGCTGGAGGAGGAGGCTGACCAGGTTTGCGAGATTCACCTGGAAGTGAAGCAGATGCTGGAGAAGGAATCACAGGTTCGTGAGTTGGAGATTGCCCTGGATGTTGTGGAGAGCCAGCAGCGGCATGAGGCCGGGCCTGAGGCCGGGGCAGGAGCCGAGGCCAGGGTTGAGGCCGGGGTTGGAGCTGCAAGGCCTGCTGAGCAGAAGGCAGCGGTGGCCCGGAGATCAAGCCCAGCAGCAGGAGCTGGTGTTTTCAGTTCCTCTTTGGAGGATGAGGAGAATCAAGCTGGAGTTGCAATCTGCAGTCTCCAGAAGGTGAGAGCCCACCAGCAAGGAGCTTCTACTACAACGCTGGTAGGTCTGCGATTTTGGGACATAGGGGTGGATGCCATCATGCTCCCCAGAGCAAAGATGGAAATGCTGACTGCCATTGCCACGTGCTTCTCTTTAGGACAGTGTGAAACTTGCCATGATGGCAGGAATGAGGGGGGAGGCTAAAGCCCTATGTGTGTGGACTGATTTCCTGGACTACGACCCGAGTGAGCACAAGCTCCTTTGTTGAATGAACTTACGAATTTTGGACAATGTGAAATACCCTGATGGGGGTGGTGATGGCTTTGCTGGAGGCCTTCCTACCCAGGGAAGCCTTTCAAACGGCAAGGAAGAAGTCCGAGGACATTTTGCGCTTTCGGCAAAGTGCTCAGAGACTGGTGAAATGTGTGTACCTTTGTAATTTTTGAAATTGTATGATTTGTCATGTTGTAATTTGTGTAATGTGCCTAATTTCCTTGTACGGGGATGCCAGTGGTGTAGATTGTGGGTAGTAAAGTGAGCATAAGGGTGGATTGTTGGGCAGATAAAATATATTATGCTCACTTTGTTAAAGATGGCGCTGCCCACATGGAAGCCCGTCACCCAGGTAATATTATTTGCCCTTGTGCTTGGGATGGGTGTGGGGGAAAGGCTGTAATGTAAGCAGGCCAGGTTGTTATGACCTAAGGCTTGGCTTTAAGAGTAAGCTCTTCCCCACACCCTTGACTGATCGGATAATGTAGGGTGGTGATGTAGGGAGGAATCCCATTATGCCTCAGATGGGTGGCTTTGTATCAGAGACTTTCTTGTATGTATAATTGGATTAAGGGTTTGGATTATCTATGCTATAAACTGGGGCAGTCCGGGAGCTGATATCTCTCTCTTGGTTCCTGAGTTCCTGAGGTTAGTGTTAGAGAAGAGAGCAGATTAAGGCCACGTGGAGGAGAGAAGCAGCCGAGATGGCAGAGTGCTGAGGAAGAAGCCAGTTCGTTAAGAGTTTGTGCAGGAGGAGATGGGAAACAGAGGTGAATAAGTCTGGTGAGCTGGAAAGCTTTGATTCTAGGAAACTCGGATAAGTCAGTAGCTTTGTGAGCACTGAATGTGAGGGTTTTGGAGCCCAGTGTGTGTTTTTGCTTGCCCGCCGGGTGCAAGCTAGAATTAAAGCTGATGGCTCACCAGTTTTTGGCTCCTGTGTTTCATTACCGACTGTTCGAATCTAACGTGAACCTGCGTGGGTCAGGCTGCTGTGATAGTGGCCTTGACTACTGGCTTTACATTCATCTATAAGAAGCATTGAGAATTTGAAGAACTATATTATTTCCCGTAATAAGAAAAGTCAATATTATTAAATTTGTCTAAAGTAATGTACTTTCAATCAAAAACAAATGGGAACTCTCTGAACTTAACAGAATAAGTCTCAATTTTAGAGTAAAAAAGGAGGAAAAAGACATTAAAAACAGTTGAAACGAATAATAGCTAATGCTAGCATCACACTTACCACTAACCACCTTAAATATATCTAATTTTTATATGACCCTCATAGTAAATCTCTTGAGGTAAATGCTATAAATATCTCAATTTTATAGACAGAGAAATTAAAACAGAGGTGTGAAGTGATTTATCCTGGTCACATAGTTAATTGATTTGGATGTTAGGATTCACACATCAGCAGTCCACCTCTAAAGTCCATGTGCTTAAATACTGTGCCAAACTGTTTCCAAGGCTAATAAAATGAAAAAAATTAGGCTGATAGGAAATGATAATATAAAGCTCCATAATAAAGTTTGATGTACTTTTAAGAATAAACAGAATCAATGATAAGTAACATTTCCTGAGCATTTATAATATGCGAAGCATCATAGATTGATTATATTATGTCACCTCTCACAATAACCTGTTGACATAGGTTCTTTTCTGTGTTTATTTTAGTGATGACAAAACTGAGGCGTGTAGATTAAGCAATTTGCCCAAGATGGTAGTACTAATAAATAGTGGAACTGAGATTTGAACCCTGGTTTACATTTATACTGCTTATATTTTCCATTTTTAAAAGTGCTAACAAGCCTGACCTGTGGTGGCGCAGTGGATAAAGTGTCAACCTGGGAACACTGAAGTCGCCAGTTCAAAACCCTGCACTGGTCTGGTCAAGGCACATTTGGGAGTTGATGCTTCCAGCTCCTCCCTCCTTTCTCTTTCTCTCTCTCTCTCTTTCTCTCTCTCTCTCTCTGGTCTCCTCTCTAAAATGAATAAAATAAAAAGAAATTAAAAGTGCTAACAAATAAAGATATAAAATATGACTTAATAAAAGGCATGGAGGCAACTGGATAGCTAGTTGGAAAAGTCAATTAATATTCTAATCTCGCTCCATGCATCAACATAAACTCAGAAGAATTAAAAGTTAAAATATAAAGTCCAAATCCACTGAAAAAATAACATAAGAAGGAATAAATATACCAATCCTGAATAGAAGAAAATACAAAAATAACTTTTAAATTGCTATATTAAAATTTATAAATAAATTAAAAGTCAAAATATAAACTGTGGTGTAAACCCACGCAGGTTCACATTAGATTCGAACAGTCGGTAATGAAACACAGGAGCCAAAAACTGGTGAGCCATCAGCTTTAATTCTAGCTTGCACCCGGCGGGCAAGCAAAAACACACACTGGGCTCCAAAACCCATACATTCAGTGCTCAAAAAGCTACTGAGTTATCCAAGTTTCCTAGAATCAAAGATTTCTAGCTCACCAGACTTATTCACCTCTGTTCCCCATCTCCTCCTGCACAAACTCTTAACAAACTGGCTTCTTCCTCAGCATTCTGCCATCTTGGCTACTTCTCCTCCACATGGCCTTAATCTGCTCTCTTCTCTAATACCTCAGGAACCAAGAACCAAGAGAGAGGGCAAGCTCCCGGGCTGCCCCAGTTTATAGCATAGAAAATCCAAACCTTTAATCCAATTATACATAAAGAAAGTCTCTGATACAAAGCCACCCATCTGAGGCATAATGAGATTCCTCCCTACATCACCACCCTACATCATCCAATCAGTCAAGGGTGTGGAGAAGAGCTTACTCTTAAAACAAAGCCTTAAGCTATAACGACCCGGCCTGCTTACAACTTTTTCCCCACAGCCATCACAAGCATAAGGGCAAATAATATCACCTGGGTGATGGGCTTCCATGTGGGCAGCACCATCTTTAACAAAGTGAGCATATTATATTTTATCTGCCAAACATGTGGCAAAGATTCAAAATGTTACAGACAATTATAAGGAGCTCAAATCAACGGATGTGAAAAAAATATCAAGGTCATAATAGATAAATAGATGAAGACATGACTAGATGACATGTGCCTTTATCAAGTAAACCCAGGTTTCAAACCAGCGACCTCAGAATTCCAGGGCAATGCTTTATCTACTGCACTACCACACGTCAGGCACCTCTCTATTTAATAATATTTACTTTATTTATAAATAGTTTTTGTCCCAAGGAAATTCACTTCCAAGAAAATACTGTATTACACTACCTTGTAGTCATTATAGCAATCAAATGCAAACTACCTGGATTACAGGTGTCATTATAGATGTTTTTACAATCTGTAATCATCTTATTTAATGATAATGTTATTTATTTTCATATAGCATACAATTATCACTAAGAATTTCTTGCTTCTAAAGAGTTAACTATATTTTATTTATCTTGTTACAAATCAGTAAATGCCCAACAAATGAATAAAATACAAAATAAAGTTGCACTCAAGGTAAAAGTCACAATATATATAGGATTGATTGCAATGAAAAATTTATATATCTCTATGATACGTATTACACATCCTCTCTCATTCCAGAAACTATTTTCTTGCTATACATAGAAAATCAATAGAAAATCAAGATAAGACTGAGAGAATTTTCTTATTCCAGGCTTTAGTTAGTTCAGTGGTTCTCAAACTTGTTGAAGTCAGGGCACATTTAAAATTCTACTGTAAGGGAAAAACAAGAACTAGGGAAAATTCCATATGACCTTTAGGGCTTGTGTGACAGGAACTAGATAAACTGCACCCTGCTGTAAACAGATAAGGACATTGCTCAAACCCACCTTACTGGAAACCGCTTGCTCAAGGCAAATACCTAAATCCCCTGCCCCACCCTTCCCTAAAAAGTAAAGTATAAAAATGCTGAGAAAACGCTGTATGGCGCGCCTGGCAGCATACTTGCCTAGCGCCCGCTCGCGAGTGTACTAAACTCTTTTTCTTTTGTTTGTAATAAACTTTTCCTTCTACTTGTACTCCTGGTTCTAGAGTCTTAGTGGTGCATCTTCGGTTAACACTACAAATAATTGTAGTAGCACTATATAAAAATTTCTGAGAAATATGTTATAATAATTAAGTCAAATATTAAAGAAAAAATATATATAAAGTCCAAGCGTGCTTTTATGGTAATTAAACAAAATAAGTACAACAAAATTAAATTTATTCTGTGTTGGGCAGATAAAATATATTATGCTCACTTTGTTAAAGATGGCGCTGCCCACATGGAAGTTCATTGATATTAATGTGTGTTCTGGAACAGGCTGTGGGCGGGCCGGGTCGCTATAGCCTAAGGCTTAGTTTTAAGAGTAAGCTCTTCTCCACACCCTTGACTGTTTGGATGATGTAGGGTGGTGCACTCTCATGATGAATCCCATTATGCCTCAGATGGGTGGCTTTGTATCAGAGACTTCCTTGTTTGTATAATTGGATTAAAGGTTTTGAGTCTATGCTATAAAGTGGGAGAGACCAGTAGCTCGCTCTCTCTCTCGGTTCCTGGGTTCCTGAGGTTAGTATTAGAGAGGAGAGCAGAGTAAGGCCACGTGAAGGCCAGGAGAAGCAGCCGAGATGGCAGAGTGCTGAGGAAGAAGCCAGTTTGTTAAGAGTTTGTGCAGGAGGAGATGGGAAACAGAGGTGAATAAGTCTGGTGAGCTAGAAACTTTTGATTCTAGGAAACTCGGATAAGTCAGTAGCTTTGTGAGCACTGAATGTGTGGGTTTTGGAGCCCAGTGTGTGTTTTTGCTTGCCCGCCGGGTGCAAGCTAGAATTAAAGCTGATGGCTCACCAGTTTTTGGCTCCTGTGTTTCATTACCGACTGTTCGAATCCAATGTGAACCTGCATTGGTCAGGCTGCTGTCATGGCGGCCTCGGCTACTGGCTTTACATTTGGCGTAGTCTGTGGCAGGATTCGATACAGTTCGGCATGGAGCCACCACCATTTTTGGGTGGTGGAGTAGAGGACTGGTTGCTGTTTTGGTTTCCCATAGCTGTTTTTTGGGGGACTGTTGGATGGCTGACTTTTACAGCCATGCGTGAGGAAACCGAGAGCTCTATGGAAGAGGCTGCCCAGGACCTACAGGACGAGCAGCGGAAGGAGCTGGAGGAAACGTGGGAGAAACAGATGCTGACCCTGGAGCTGAAGGAAGCGCTGGAGGAGGAGGCTGACCAGGTTTGCGAGATTCACCTGGAAGTGGAGCTGATGCTGGAGAAGGAATCACAGGTTCGTGAGTTGCAGCTTTCCCTAGATGTTGTGGAGAGCCAGCAGCGGCAGGAGGCCGGGCCTGAGGCCAGGGCTGGGGCTGAGGCCGGGGCTGGAGCTGCAAGGCCTGCTGAGCAGAAGGCAGCGGTGGCCCGGAGATCAAGCCCAGCAGCAGGAGCTGGTGTTTTCAGTTCCTCTTTGGAGGATGAGGAGAATCAAGCTGGAGTTGCAATCCGCAGTCTCCAGAAGGTGAGAGCCCAGCAGCAAGCAGTAGCTATGCTGCTGGTACGTCTGCAATTTTGGGACATAGGGGTGGATGCCATCATGCTACCCAGAGCAGAGATGGAATTGTTGACTGCCATTGCCACATGCTTTTTTTTGGGACAGTGTAAAACTTGCCAGGATGGCAGAGATGAGGGGGGAGGCTAACACCCCATGTGCGTGGACTGATTTCCTGGACTACGACCTGAGTGAGCACTGGCTCATTTGTTGAATGGACTTATGGTTTTTAGACAATGTGAAAGACCCTGATGGGGGTGAGGGGTGGGTTTGATGGAGGCTGTCCCCCTGCCCGGGAAGCCTTTCAAATGGCAAGAGAGAAGGCCGAGGACATTTTGCACTTTTGGCAAAGTGCTTAGAGACTGATAAAATGTGTGTACCTTTGTAATTTTTGAAATTGTATGATTTGTCATGTTGTAATTTGTGTAATGTGCCTAATTTCCTTGTACAGGGATGCCAGTGGTATAGATTGTGGGTAGTAAAGTGAGCATAAGGGTGGATTGTTGGGCAGATAAAATATATTATGCTCACTTTGTTAAAGATGGCACTGCCCACATGGAAGTTCATTGATATTAATGTGTGTTCTGGAACAGGCTGTGGGCGGGCCGGGTCGTTATAGCCTAAGGCTTAGTTTTAAGAGTAAGCTCTTCTCCACACCCTTGACTGTTTGGATGATGTAGGGTGGTGCACTCTCATGATGAATCCCATTATGCCTCAGATGGGTGGCTTTGTATCAGAGACTTCCTTGTTTGTATAATTGGATTAAAGGTTTTGAGTCTATGCTATAAAGTGGGAGAGACCAGTAGCTCGCTCTCTCTCTCGGTTCCTGGGTTCCTGAGGTTAGTATTAGAGAGGAGAGCAGAGTAAGGCCACGTGAAGGCCAGGAGAAGCAGCCGAGATGGCAGAGTGCTGAGGAAGAAGCCAGTTCGTTAAGAGTTTGTGCAGGAGGAGATGGGAAACAGAGGTGAATAAGTCTGGTGAGTTAGAAACCTTTGATTCTAGGAAACTCGGATAAGTCAGTAGCTTTGTGAGCACTGAATGTGTGGGTTTTGGAGCCCAGTGTGTGTTTTTGCTTGCCCGCCGGGTGCAAGCTAGAATTAAAGCTGATGGCTCACCAGTTTTTGGCTCCTGTGTTTCATTACCGACTGTTCGAATCCAATGTGAACCTGCATTGGTCAGGCTGCTGTGATGGTGGCCCCAACTACTGGCTTTACATTCTGACATTAAAAACATTTTTATGTTACATTTTTTGAGTTATGCTTTATAGAATTTGTAAAAAAGAGGGGTTAAAAAATTTAAAAAAGACAAAAAAGTTATCTTTTTATATATATAGATACATTCTTAGTAAGATTTAGTAAATTCAGCAGGTCCTGGCTTGAATGTGTTAAGTTGTTTTATCTTATGTTTATGAGAAACATGAGCCTGATGTGTCCTAGCAATTTCTTAAATTTTGAGCATATATTTGAAAGGCACTCTCATTTCCTGGTCAATACATTGAAGAATTGCTCTCTTTTTACTCTTAATTGTGTTGAGTGTAGAAAACTCCCACCATACATATCCTCTTAACTTTACAACAAAGGATAGAAGAAACTTGCCTCCAGTCTTTCTAGGGAACATGGGGGGTAGTGTAAACAATCTAGCACCACAGTTTAACATAGTTTTGCAACCTGATAATCAGGCAAGTGAGGTGGGGGATTGGGCAGACTGTCAGCTTACAGCCAGTTCCCCAAACCTCTGTCCCCCCAAAATATAAACTCCAAAATCCCTGTTGATTTTTTGGTCTCCAACAGGCACATATTTCTCTGGAATACCATAGGGCGCACCTGGAAATCTTCTAGGGCACACCAGTGCACCCTGGTGCACACTTTGAGAACAACTGAGTTAGTTTCTCAATTTCTCTACTTGCTGACATGTCTTTTCTTTTGTGGTGGTAACATTAGACCCTTCCTCAATTCCAAACTTCTTGCTTCTTACCTACTTTCTTCTTGTTTCTAATCTATGACATCTTGACACATTTTCAATAGTAGGAAAAGAAGGTAAAGAGGACAAGAGAACCACTCTGGATGCAGTATAAAATTCTTATATTTATTTCTTTTTTGGGAGTCCCATATCCGGTATTTCTTTGAACAGAACGAAGGACCTTTGTTATTTTCTCAGAGTATTTGACTAAGCTTACAGATTTCTGAGAATATATATATATATATATATATATATATATATATTCAGAGAAGTGGACTTTATTTTATTGTAGGAGGGATACAGAAAAATCTTTTGGAGAAATAGTAAATAAAATACTGCTTAACTAATTACTTTTTCAAAAGAGATGCTGATGAATGTTCTATAAGGAAAGAGCAAAATGTCCTGTGTTTAGCATTTGATAAATGATTTAATATGTATAATTAAGGTCACCATAATGCTTCAAAATATCAACTTTAAAAACCATGACATTAATTTTGTCTTGCACATGAGCCAACTCCAAAACACAGCTCAGTTATTAACAATCTCTGAATAAACCACGGCTGGGTGTTCTGATCTCACTGCCCTTCAGACTCCACAGTCATGTTTATTTTACTGTTGAAAATTTTTTTAACTTTAGATGGAGTATGAAAAAATTAATCCAAAATGTTGCAATGGAAGCAAAACAATGTAAGAAAATTTCATTTACAGATAAAAAGATCATTAAACATGTCAACCTTGTAAAGACTAAGATAATCTCTTCCTTTGGGAAAATAAAAACATTTTTAAGTATGTTTAGGTTTCTCACTTTGTTTCACAAGAAAAAAATTTATAGTGGAAACCAATGTTCTATTAAAATTAAAAAAATATTTTTAAAATTATTGTAAGACATTGTGGGTGAATGTGTTACTTATCCATGAGTCTGTTTAACTGAACATTCCACTTTGAGTGTTCATCTAGATCAGTTACCAAGTGTGCAGTACTAATAATAAAGAAATTGACTGAACTTTCATGTGAATAATACTGAGTAAATATGACCCTCTGAGAGCCCAATGTAGGTGAATTAAACTCAAATGTTAAGTTAGCTATTATAATGGCACAATGAAAGACAGTGAGGGCTGGTGAAGGGAAAATATGCCAAGTTGTTCTGACATAGTCAGAAAACAAGGGTGTTCACATTTGCAATTATTTTGGTGAAATTCACTTTTTAGAGCAGTTCAAAACCAAGTGATTAGTGCTTTAAAAAGTAAAGACACTTAGAATTTTTAGGTTTTGAAAGATATAAACAAGTAGTTCAAATAGGCTAAACTTTAGAAAAAATAATGCACAGAGGCAAAGATATTAGATATATCAGTTCCTTTATAAAATGTAATTAACTCTAGAAAATGATTCCATCACAAAGCTCTTCTATCAGAATTTTATTAGACAATCCTACAAGTATCTACAATTATGCTTCTGTTTTTTAAAAACCTTTATTTAATGTTTAGTTTACTGATTTTAGAGAAGAGAAAGGGAGGGAGAGAGAGAGAGAGAGAGAACATCAATTTCTTCCTGTAGGTGCTCTGATCGGAGATCAAACTGGCAAACTCTGCTCTTCCTGACAATGCTCTCACCAACCAAACTATCCAGCCAGTGCCTTATGCTTCTGTCTTGAAGCAGAGAAATGTCTGTTTGCAGTAGTGTGAAAAAGCAAAGCTAGCCTGACCTGTCGTGGCGCAGTGGATAAAGCGTTGACCTGGGAACCCTGAGGCCGCCAGTTCAAAACCCTGCACTGGTCTGGTCAAGGCATATATGGGAGTTGATGCTTCCAGCTCCTCCCCCCTTTCTCTCTTTCTCTCTCTCTCACTCTGTGTCTCCTCTCTAAAATGAATAAAATAAAAATAAAATTCTTAAAAAAAAAAAAAGCAAAGCTAACAGAAATATGTTCAATACAAACACACATTATAATAGGAAATGTGGTATAGAAAAAGACATTATATATTTTAATAACTATAATAGATTTTAAGTTTCTGTGATAATATTGTCCATATTAGAGCATTATTCTGTATTTTTGTTCACTACAGTATCCTAAAAGAATTGAAGGTGAAATTGGCAATAGATATAGCTCAGTCAAATTTCTAGACAAAAAATAAAAAGGAAGAAAAAGACAGATGCAAAGCAATTAAGAAGTACAGATTGATAGTTACAAAATAGTCATGGGGATTTAAAGTACAGCATAAGGAATATAGTCAATAATACTGTACTAACTACTTATGGTGCTGGATAGGTACATAATATATTGGAAAACCTTAAATAGTAAGTTCTGTTTTTTTAATAAAAAAATGTTAGCAATATTTAACCTGTGGTTATTTCATGTTTTCCAAGGTCATAGAAATGATATCTATACTCAAAATTAAAAATATTTGTGATAAAAATCATCAACAGAGTAAAAAAGAAATAGTTGTACCCTGAGATAGACAGTGACTTTTGCCTTCAAGTGTGAGCAAAGAGAGAGGTGTTAGTGAATTAATATAATTTCCATAAAAATCAAGAGTAAGTTAGGAAGCCTATTTCCAAACCAATGTAAAATTATACTTGAGTCCTGTGCTTAGGACCAGAAAAATAAATATAAAAGAAGAAAAAAAGCTATTATACACAGACAATATGATAGTCTACATAGAAAATCTAAAACAAATTTAGAAATTATAACTAATAGTATAATAATTTTATTACATAAGATTTACTATAAAAATTAGTTGCAGTCCTTATTTTTAATAGCCAATATTTGGAAGCAGCCCAAGTGTCCATCAGTAGATGATAAAAAATGCTGTGGTACATTTACATAATGTAATACTACTCAGCCATAAAAACAAAGGAAACTTCAACCTTTGAAACAGCATGGATGGACCTAGAGAGCATTATGCTAAGTGAAATAAGCCTGTCAGAGAAACACAAGTACTGTAGGATTCCACTTACATTTTGAATCTAACAAAATAGAAACATACTCATAAATAGAGAACAGACTGACAGCTGTCAGAGGGGAGCAGGTAGCGAGGTTGGGTGAAAAAGATAAAAGGATTAAGCAAAAAATAAAAATGAAAACAAAAAATAAAAAGACAAAACTCATAGACACAGACAACAGGATGGTGATTATCACAGGAAAAGGAGGGTAGAAGGAGGTTGACAAGGGTATAAGAGAGGAAAAAAAGAAAGAAAAAATAGTTGCAGTTCTATAAACAAGTAGCAAATAGTTAAAATAGCAGTTAAGGATATTTACATTAGCAATAAACTCAGACATTTAGAAAATATTTGCAAAAGTGATATGAAATCTCTGGAGAAAATTACAAAGTGTTATTAACAGACTTTGAAGAAGACAATCAAATGAAGAGATATTTCTAAATGTTCATGAATAGGAAACTTCAATATATTAAAAATTTCAATCTTCTCCAAAATTGACCTATAAATTTCATACAATTCCAGTCAAAATACCAATAGAGTCTAGTAGTAGGGAGTTTAGTAGAAGTTTTAAAAACTTATGTTGAATAGCAAATAACCAAGAATAGTCAAGACAACTTTGAAAAAGTAACAGGTGGAGCCTTACTTCAGCAGATTCATGATTTATTATAATGTTATAATAATTAGGACAGTATAATAACAGTGCAGAGGTAGTATAATAAAGCAGTAGTACAAAATAGGAAGTGCAGAAACAGATCCACCATGCAAGGAGAATTTTTAGGAACATCTTTGCAACTCAGAAGAGAAGGAGGATTATTTAATAAGTGGGCACTGGGGTAACTGATGATCCAACCATGATGATCCAATTTTCACATAAATATTTAGTTGAATAAATAAAATAAATTTATAGCAAAACACTTCAAAGCATTTAGAAAAAAAGAATTATATTTATGACCTCATAATGATAAAGCCATTTTTTGAAAAAGATAAAAGTAGCCTGACCAGTCATTGTGCAGTGGATGGAGTGACATCCTGGGATGCTGAGGACTCAGGTTTGAAGCCCTGAGGTCACCAGCTTGAGAGTGGAATCATGGCCATGACTCAAGGTCGGTTGCTGGCTTGAGTGGGGGTGGGGGGGAGGTCACTGGCTCAGATGGAGCAATTTGTTCAAAACAAATATGGAATGGCAATCAGTGAACAACTAAAGTGCCACAACCATGAGTTGATACTTCTCATCTCTTTCCCTTCCTGTCTGTCCTTCTCTCTCACAAATAAATAAATAAATAAATAAATAAATAAATAAATAAATAAATAAATAAATAAAAAAGATAAAAGCATAAATCACAAAGGGAAGGGTTTAAAATTTTGCCTATATTTTTTTAAAAATAAATAAGTAAACAAACTCTTCTGCTCAGCAAAAGACACTGTAACAATATAAAACAATAAGCCAGCTTAGGGGAACTTACTTGCAATTCACATACAAGTTTAATGTCCAGATTATGTTAGATAAAGCCACACCAATCAATAAAGGAAAGGACAGAAGGGCCTGACCAGGTGGTGGCGCAGTGGATAGAGCATCAGACTGGGACATAGAGGACCCAGGTTTGAAACCCCAAGGTCGCCAGCTTTAGTGTGAGCTTACCAGCTTGAGCACAGGGTAGCTGGCTTGAGTGTGGGATTGCTGGTTTGGGTGTGAGATCATAGACATGACCCTATGGTCACTGGCTTGAGCCTAAGGTCGCTGGCTTGAGCAAAGCGACACTCACTCCGCTGTAGCCCCCCCTCCACCTTGTCAAGGCACATACAAGAAAGCAGTCAATGAACTAAAGGAGCCACAAGGAAGAATAGATGCTTCTCATCTCTCTCCATTTCTGCTTGTCTATCTCTGTCCCTATCTGTGCCTATCTCTGACTCTGTCACACACACACACACACACACACACACACACACACACACACACACACACGACAGAAGGGAACAAAATTAGAAAAGTAGGGAGTTTGACCAATCACCTTAAAGAAGATAAAAGCTGCAAAGACTATAAATGTATAGAAAGATGCTTAATATCACTAGTAACTGAAGTGATGCAAAATAAAATTATAAGATCCATTAAATATTCATTAATTTGCAAACATTTTAAGATTTTGAAAATATCAAGTAATGGTGAGAAAGAAGCAACAGACTAACTTACAGGAATATAAATGGTCACATTCATTTTGGAAACCAGTTTTGTCAAAATCTAATAAAGTTGAAAATACATAGGTACTGTGTTCCAGAAATGCTACTCCCAGGTATAAACTGTAGCAGATTCATACCCAAAATCCAAGCAGCTTTAAAAATACTCAAATATACCCTGACCAGATAGCTTGGTTGGTTAGAGTGCAGTCCCAAAGTGTAGGAGTTGCTGGTTAGATCCCTGATCAGGGTAAATACAGGAAAAGATCTATGTTCCTCCCTCTCTCTCTCTCTCAAATCAATCTGTAAAAAAAAATTTTAAGTACTCAAACCAGAGCCATTTGGGAGTTTAAAAACTAAACATATAACTACTACAAGATTCTACGATTGAATTTCTGGCCATTTATCCCAGGGTATATCAATACCATGAAATATCATCAGCAATAAATAGAACAAATTATTCATACATGCAACAACCTGGATGAATCTTCAGAGAATTATGCTAAGTGTAAAAGTCAATTCCAAAAGGTTACATACTGTATAATCCCATTTAAATAGCATTCTTGTAATGACAAAATTATAGAAATAGGGAACAGATAGTGGTCCGAGATTTAAGAAAGGAGGGGGAAATGAGTGTGGCTTACAAGAGGAAAACAGGAGGCATCTTTGTGGTTATGGACATGTTCTCTAACTTTATTCTATTAATGTCAACCATGGTTATGATATTGTACTATCATTTTGCAACATTATATCCCTAGGTAAAAAGTTTAATTAAAAATAAGATAAAAAATATTTAGCTACTGACCCTATCCCAAGATCTTGAGTTTGATTTGCAGAGAAGTTTTATTTGGGCAGAAGTTATTATTTTTAATTGCCTGGATGAGTCTAAGTTGCAGAAAGAATTGAAAACCAGTCTTAGAGTTGTTCTGACATGTGTGCTAAAGGAGACATGATAAAGAGAACTGACTCTTGAGCCTGATTGTTTCATGTGATTTCCAGCAACACCATCTATGGGATATGTGAACGTTGACTCCATTTCATTTGTACATTATATGCAAAAATAGTACATAATATGAATTATTGTGGAACTAAATATTTAATATATGTAAGTCACTTAGAAGAGTGTCTAAGACAATAAGCACTGGAAATGTGTTTTATATAACTTCTATGATCATCAGTTTGTTATTGCTAAAGCAGTTTATTAAAGAGTAAAAATTCAAAAATAAACCAAAATATACAAAAATAATAGAATGGATGAAGAACTTGGTTTCATTCATAAAACAGAATACAAACTAACAGTGAAATTAAAAGATGCAGAACTTTATATATCAATTATGATAACTTTTGTAAATAATATTTATCATAAAAGCAGGTTACAAAACAAAAAGATGGACTCATTCATTTAAAAATTTGAAAGTGTTTCTGTATATTAACAGTATGCATACCTATAATAAATGAATAAAAGTGCATAAGAATATTAAATATTAAAATTTTTAAAAGCTACGTCTGCAGAAGGTGGAATAAGGGACAGGTGCATGTGTGTTTCAATTGTGCTTACACTGATAGATCACTTCTGTGTCACTGTGAGTGTTTTGACATTTATTATATTATCTCTATAGCATTTGTTTATCTGTAGTACTATTTTATAATAAAAATAAAAATAACAGTCAATATTTAATTATTTATTTATATGCTAGGCTTTGCAGTAAGCTCTTAAAATAGATTATTCACATTATTCTTCCTATAACCCAATGAGGTACTCTTATTTATCACATTTTATAGGTGAGGAAACTGAGGCTGAGAGAGTTTAAATGATGTGACTACACACGCATCAGGAGAAAGTGGCAGAACTAAGATCTGAATTCAGCTGGAGTAGTAGAATTCCTAAAACACAGCAGACACTAAATGGGAAAATACTATTACTGGGAACCATCATTTTCTAGTGGAAAGAACTCAATCAGTGTACTGAAAACAGACAGGCCCAGGTTTCAATGTTAGCTCCCTGAATGCTAGTTTTTCTGTCTTATCTATATAATCGAGCAACTGTGAAGGTTAGAAGAAGTGTGTTTAAAGGAGCCACACATAGTGAATAGCCAAATGCTGAATAACTATTGATAGGTATTTAGATTGGGGGCAATGAGGTGCCAATATTTTTGGAAGGAATCTAAAATTAATAAAGATAAAATAATGTTTAAAATATCTAAATAGGAAGTAACTATCCGCAAGATCTATAACTGAAACTAAACTGAATTGGGTGGAGTTTTATTCACTCTTCTTTCGTATTCCAGAATAGTACTAGCAGCTGGAGGTTTATAGGGATTACAACTGCTGGTAAAAGAAAACACAGTTGATCTTGACCCCGGTGGGATTTACAAACTACTGAGATGTACTGACATATAAATGACAAGGACAGGTGTTCAGGCTGAAGGAGGGATGTGCTGAAGCCAGGATTGATGGCAGCATAAAAACAGAGAGAGAGCAACACGAGTCATTTCAGGGAAGTAGAAGTAGTTTCAGGAGGTTCGGGGAGAGTACAGGCCTGAGAGGGCCTAGAAGTAAAGAGTAGAGATGCTAAGGCAGAGGTCAGGGTTTGTTCTGAGCATCTTTATTCTACCCTTTTGTAGCTTTTATAGAAATTGTTCTAGCGATTATATCTCAGGCAGTCTGTGATTTTTTTTTTTTTTTTTTTTTAATTCTTAGGCAATAGGTACCTACTCAACCTGAATCTCTGCTCCTGTCCCCCACAGGGTTGTCTAATTGGACAGTAATTCCCAATCTACAGGATGATGTAACAACAGTACCAGAGATAACTGTAGTAACTAGATCTGAAAATTAACATGAAAATCAAGCTTTGCTATGGATTAAATAAATGTAAGCAAAACTTCTGTCTTATAGGGGCCTTTAACTTTCCTTCATACTGTGGAAGAATTTATGTCACTGCTTTTCTCTTTCCTGTGTACTCACTTCTAATAGAAATGTAATAATTTATGTTCCGTTCTCCATATCTTTGTGGGGATACGGGCTAGGACAACAAACTCATCTGTGCACTTGTGATAACAGATCATGATGGCTTCAATGGCTATTATTTCTGATTCGCATCTTAAGATTAAAGTTTTAGGAGAAGATTAGTTAACTAGGAGCAATAGGCCAGTGAATATGAAATTGGGGTAGAGTGAAAGATACCTGGGAGGCACGAAAACTGGAAATAAAAATTTGATCTATTAAGTAAATAACTGCCTCTTTGCGTGGCCATGGTCATAAACATGTTTAGGTCATACATGGCTATATCAATATGGGTAGACCCCGTAGAACCTAGAACCATGCATTACACATAGATACTTGCAGAGTAAATTAACAAGACCAATTATAAACAGCCAATGACATAATTCAATTGAGAAAAAATCATTTATGATTCACTTAATAGATATTAATAATTCACTATTAATAATAATAAGCACTTACTCTGATCCAAGCTTTTCATATTATGAACTTTCTTAATCTTTATAGCAAATGAAGAGAGTGAGTCTCCTTTAGAAAATATTGTGCTTGGATGCAGGGGGTAACAAATGACAAGAAATTTAACCTAGCAGCATGATACAAATAATACAAACCGGTAGATATTCTAAAATTCTTACCAGTAAAAACACATGGGTATATTTATCATTTCACTGACATTTCTGAATTTGTTAACTTTGTAAAAATCCTATCTAAAGTAATTACATGTTTCATGTAGTTGGTTACACAGTCTTCAGGTTTTCTAATTTTCATTTATACATTTCATATTTTCTCTGAATTATATCCTGATATAGTTTAGAAACTAGATTTAAAATATCATTATTTTTAAATCCAGGTGAATTTGGGGCTATTTGTACACTCTTGGGCTTATTAACATGGTGAATTAAGATGATAGATTTTAGCACTAAATACTATCGCGTTGGGAATTATATTTCACCATATAAATTTTGGGAAAATTTACAGCAGGTAGCCTGTCTCACTTAAACAGGGAATGGAAACGTTTAGAAAAGATATCTTAAATTCTCCGTTTGTAACTTATTTACCTTAACAAAAAAAAATACAATTTTCCAATCAATCTTTTTTATGTTTCAGCATGTCAATGATAGTTGCTAAAGCCTGTGCCCTCCCGATAATATTGTTAAAAAACATTTACTTTATTAAGCACTCTTGCATAACCAGGGGATTCTAGTAAGACATTTCTTTGAGAAAAAGTTGGGGTTAACAGCTTTTAAAGTTCTTTCAAATAACAATAATAAGATACAATCTATAACCCTATTTAATAAACTGGATCATAAGCTCTGCTTTGAAACTTTACTTTCAAATTATAAATATCTTAAAATCTTGCCTGACCTTTGGTGGCGCAGTGGATAAAGCATCGACCTGGAATGCTGAGGTCTCTGGTTTGAAACCCCGGGCTTGCCCAGTCAAGGCACATATGAGAAACAACTACTACAAGTTGATGCTTCCTGCTCCTCCCCCAATCATCTCTTTTTTCTCTCAAATCAATAATTAAATTCTTTAAAAATATATCTTAAAATCTTAATAGCTTCTGTGTAAGACATAGCATTCAAATGGTTACCTAGTTCTTATAAATAAAAGCTCTTCCTTGGTAATAATTATTTTGATTTATGGTGGTAAAAATCTCATGTACTGGGAGAAAGAAATTACTTTAGGAATAAAAACAAAAATAAAGAAAAAGAAGTCAAGATCTCAAGAAAGAATGAAATTTAAACAATTTTAAGGTGTAACTATTGTTTAATAAAACTTTTGATTTGTCACTGCAACTAATTTTGTCAATAGGATTTTTAATAAAGGCAAAGTCAAAAATTACAACAGGTCCTTTGAGTAATGTGTGAAGCTAAAATGTAATCCAATGGTGTTTTCAGCCATATGAAAGCAAACATGTATGTCCCAGTAGAACCCAAGTTCTACATCGATCAGTCATCCCCAATTCCTCGTGCAGTGGGACACTCCTGCTTATCAGCAGGGCTGGCAGCCTCTTTGAGACTACTCTTGAAGCGGCTATGAGGATTGTACTTATCAGTGCTGAGACCAGCTGACACTGGAAGAAAGACATGACTGACACACAAGTGAGTTTCAAGAATCACACAGGCAGTTTATTACTCACAAATCCTTATGGCGTACCTCAGTACAGTTTAGTGAGGCCCTGTTGGCATGCTCCTCCTGGTTGTCCTTGGTCAGAGCTGTGTGGAGTCAGTCCACATTCAACATTGGAGTCTGGATGACTGACTGCAGCTGGGGGCCCTTTGACTTAAGTATCCTTTCTGGCTTACACCTTCTAATAGGTTTTAAACTATGGAATTATCACATCAAGCCCCTTTTGGGAAGTTCCTTGCAGGAAGCTCCCTTTTATGTTAATCTACATAAAATTTTTTTACGTTAGTCTACAGAATTGTCACATCAAGCCGATTCTGAATTTATGATTTTAGAAAGTTCCTCTCAGGAAGCTCTTTTTATCTATGTATTGTGAGGTCAGTTGGCAATGGGGGAAGGTCACATGAGGAACCAGGTCCAGAGACTTTGGCTGGAACCACCCACATCCATCCCCACCAAAAGAAACGGCCTGGAGCACTTTAAAAAGAACTACTGTTTGTCAGCCAATGAAATTTCACCACGTCATATCAACCCAACCACCCTATTGATGCTATAAATTACCTCCAGGCAGAAGAATCTGTGCCACTTCTCTGGCCTGTCTCGTGGACCAGAGAACTTCACCCGGGATGTGCTCTGAATAAAGCTTTTGCTATTCCACACTAGGTGGCTACGCTCTTCTTTCTTCCTCGGTGGGAAAATACCTTACATGTATAATTTCACACACATACTGACTGAGCCCTGTGCAGAGGGCATGGTCTTGCCTATCATATCCCCACACACTAGATTAGCTCCCATCCAGAGGGTGCAGCCTTATTCACTTGCCTTAATGGCTTTTAATATTATATCCTAATCAGAGGCAGATCAAAGTCAGTTGAGGCCCTGGGTACAGAAGAAAATATTGGACCCCTTAAAAAAAGAGAGACCAGGAAAATAAAAATACATGGTAACCATATTTTTAAATAAATAAAAAATATTATGTACTATTAATATTAAAATTGCACATATGAAACCAAACTTGGCGTCATTAGAAAAAAGCGTAAACTTGATTTTGCGGGGCTCTTCAGAAGTCGGGGTCCAGGGTGTGCGCCTGGTGCACCTGGTGTTAAATCCACCTCTGATCCTAATTTATTTCTATATATACTTTTCTGTATTTATATATTTAATTACTATAAGATTATATTCCTGTAACATTGTCACACACAACAGTGTACAGAGATGTGTTGTAGAATTGTGCACCTGAAACCTGTATAATTATGTTAACCAGTATCACCCTAATAAATTCAAAATAAGGGAAAAAATCCCTTGCATACTAATTTTGAAGTAGACTGTGATTAATTAAAAATATGTACTATAAACTCTAGGGCAAATAATACAAAAATAAGAGGTTAAAATAATTTTTTAAATGGTGTGACGTTTTAAGGAAATTGATAGATAAAAATTGTCATGTAGATATCCATAAAGATTGTTTTCAAGTTAGTGAATTTCTTGGATACTATCCCCTTAACTGTGGGTGCAAGCTAGAAAAATGATGAACTATCACTCTTGTCAATAGATTACCTTATATGGTAAAGGTGGAAAGATACTAAGAATATAATTAGTCCTGAATCAGTTGGTTTTGAGTTAATTAAAAGAAAAACTATCCTTCATTGGACTAATCAGGTCACAGTCCTTCAAAGAGGGCTTGGGTCCTTCCTAAAATAAAATTTCTTCTGCTAGAATTGAAGAAGTATGCAGCCTTGTGAAGGTCAACGAGGGCTCTGTGAGAGGATAAGTGGCATCCATATGCTGACAGCCAGCAAAAAAATGGGGACCTTATTCCTACAAATAAAAAGAACTAAATTCTGCCTGACCTGTGGTGGCGCAGTGGATAAAAGTGTTGACCTGGAATGCTGAGGTTGCCGGTTCAAAACACTGCACTTGTCTGGTCAAGGCATATATGGGAGTTGATGCTTACTGCTCCTTCTCTCTCTCTCTCTCTCTCTCTCTCTCTCTCTCTCTCTCCTCTCTCCTCTATAAAATGAATAAATAAAAAAAGAACTAAATTCTATCAGCAAGCAGAAGAGAACTCCAAGTTCTAGAAAAGAACAGAGCTAGATGAACTTGACTGCCACTTCATGAGACTGGGCCAAAGAGCCAGTTAAGTTATACCCATAACTCCTGACTCACAAAGTAAAGTATGTTAAGATGCTAAATTTGTGGTGATTTGTATGTAGAACAGAAATGTAATATCACCACCATAAAAAACAGCAAAAATAGAACAGAAAAATAATTGAGGTAACATATTGATCCAGGGAGTTGGGGGACTAGCAAGATCATTTATTATTATGAGTTATCTTTGAAACTGGATAACTACCTATATCTAGTACAGGCATGGTCAATATATGGCCTGCGGGCCGAAATGAGTTTTTGCAGCCCGCAATTAAATTTTTAATATTCTCCACTACTTTAAAATCTCAGCTACTCAGAAGCGGAAGCATCTTTGATTTTTGGAAATCAAGATATTTAAGAAGATAGTGAAACCCGGAAAAGAATTCTGCATATGACTAATCTAGGGCTAACTTCCAATAATTGGTCAAATGGATTCGTGATACTTCTTTAATTTTTGAAAAAATTCCATTATAAAGATTTACAACTTTTGTACTCATCTGTAATCAATATGAACTGTTTGATGTTTAGTGGTGATGTGAAACCCACATTCTTTTAGGCGGAGTTTGCCAGTGCGCACCCAAGGTCAAACAATTCATTATTTTTGTGGTCAAGTGTGTTGAATCAAGTGGCATTGTAGCATAGACAATAGCTGCAGCTGATAACTGAAAACGTGTCTAGGCTGTTTGTAAAACAAAATAATTGTTTTATTTGCGATATAACCCCTTCAAGCTCATTCTATTAATTAAATAATGTTTTGATTAATTGTGATACAGTTTGAATATTTATACGGTATGTAATTATATTTTTATTAAAATATATTTTATTAAAATAATATTGTATATTAAAATTATTTTTCACATACTTACATTTATTTATAAAAAATTACATAATAAAATTTTATTTACTTAAATGAATCATTTTTTTACTAACATTTTTTAATTTTAATATTTCATCAAGCCTGTGAAAAAAGTTTTGTTTCTAATCTCACCCGGGGGCAAAAACTGTTGGCCACGCCTGATCTAGTATCTGTAGAGCTCAGCCTTTTGTGCTTGAAATTCAACAGTGACTGACATTGACATTTCTTGAATAAATGTATCAGAATTTACTTATTTGACATAATTTCACTCATCAATTTTATATTACTTAGCATTCAGGCTTCAGAGTCCTGACTTAATGTTTTCTGCAGTAAGCAACTTCATTTTTCTGTTGAAACAATACCATAGTTCTGCCTACTTCCTGAGGCCACCTGCTTTCGCATCATGAATTTTCTGTGAATAATTTAAAGATATAAATAATTCTAGCCCCAGGACTGTTTCTCCATGAGCTTTCCCCAAGGACTCGCAGGGCATTTCTACTGTGAACAAACCTCACCAAGCCATCATATAATGCAATGGTATGTATCAAGTGTTCTCCCACTAAACAGGATATTACTGCCCATATTTCCTCCATTATTTTCAACAGCTAAACCAGTCTCTTAGAATGAGTCATTAGGTGAACATGTTTGGGATACTAGTTGTAAGGTATTCTTCCCCACCCAGAAAGAAGGAAGGGAGGGCCTGTAAAGCCAGTAGTCGCGGCCATTATCAAAGCCACCTGGCCAATGCAGGTTCGCATTACATTCGAACAGACAGTAATGAAACAACAGAGCCAAAAACTGGTGAGCCATCAGCTTTAATTCTAGCTTGCATCGGGCGGGCAAGCAAAAACAAACACTGGGTTCCAAAACCCACTCATTCAGTGCTCACAAAGCTATTGACTTATCCGAGTTTCCTATAATCAAAAGGTTTCTAGCTCACCAGACTTATTCACCTCTGTTTCCCATCTCCTTCTCTCTACACAAACTCTGCACAGACTGGCTTCTTTCTCAGCACTCTGCCATCTTGGCTTCTTCTCCTCTATTCCACATGGCCTTACTCTGCTCTCCACTCTAATGCTAACCTCAGGAACCACAAGAGAACAAGCTCCTGGTCTGCCCCATTTTATAGCATAGATTCAAAACCTTTAACCAGTCTACAAACAAGAAAGTCTCTGATATGAAGTCACTTATCTGAGGCATAATGGGAGGATTCTTCATGAGAGTGCACCACCCCACATCATCCAATCAGTCAAGGGTGTGGGGAAAACCTTACTCTTAAAACTTGCATGTGGGCAGCACCATCTTTAACAAAGTGAGCATAATATATTTTATCAGCCCAACAGGGCTGAAAGCCACAAAGTGTTGAATAACAAATGGCTTTATTAAGTACTGCGCATCCCGCCCGACGATGTCCTCCAGTTCCTGGGTTCAGAGGCCGAAGGAGTCGCAAGAATTAAACTGCATGAGAAGTATTTCAAGGCATCCTCTAGGGTGGGCGAGCAGTTATGATGTGGTGAAATCTCACTGGCTGAGGGACAGTCAATCTTCTCCCAAGGTCCTCTGGGAACTTTCTTTTGGCGCGCTAGAATGTGGGCGGTCCTAGCCAAAGTCCGGGGTCTGAGTTCCCCACCTGACCTTCCCCATTAGCCACTGACCCTACACTAGTGATTTTTTAATTCTTTGAAAAATTATATACATTAATCATTAATTTTTATCTCTCAAACAACCACCATAATGATATAACATCATACATTATATAGTATCTAGATTAAGCATAATCCTCTCTAACTCTCTGGACCTTGTTCAGTACTTCATTTCAGTAGTCTTAAAGTTTTGCCTATAACTTTCTAAATATAATTTTGAAAAATTCATAAAGTGCATTTTATATTGGATGTTGACATCTAAACTTATCAAGATATGTGTATCCTGACCAGGCAGTAGTGCAGTAGATGGAGCATCAGCCTGGGATGCTGAGGACCCAGGTTCAAAACCCCGAGGTCATGGGCTTGAGTATAGGCTCATCTGGCTTAAGCACAGGGTCACTGGCTTGAGCATGGGATTATAGACATAACCCCATGATCACTGGCTTGAGCCCAAAAGTCACTGGCTTGAGAAAGGGGTCACAGGCCTGGCTGGAGCCCCCCAACCCCCAGTCAAGGCATGTATAGAAAAGCAATCAGTGAACAACTAAAGTGTCACAAGTATGAATTGATGCTTCTAATGTCTGTGTGTGTGCGTGTGTGTGTCTCTCTCTCCATTAAAAAGATATGTATAAATATTTTGAAAAACTATAATTTTCAGTGTATTATGTATTACAATAGTTGTTTTAAATACATATTTTTAAAACCTTGAGGATAAAGTTTCGCATGTTCCATGATTTTGTCTCCTGAATCAAATAAGGTATCATTATGGTTATTTCCTAAAGTTACTTTCTTTTCCTTGGTCTTGAGGGACTTTTTTCCTCAGGAGCTATATATTCTCAAATTATCCTTGGATATGCATTGCCTTCAAATCACCCTAGTAGGACTTCCCAGGCCTCCTGCCTCTGAGCCCTTTCTCAAGTTCTTTTCCTTCCTTGACATGCTCTGGCAAGCCTTCCAGTAGGAAGTGTATATTCCTCTTTTTGAAGACTCTTTTACTTCATCCTTTCCAGAAAATTCAGTGAGCTACTTTTCCATTTTGTCACCCTTATTCTTAAAAATAAAACAGAAATGGAGGCTTTGATTTCTCATATAATAGTCCTGGGTATATGTTTAAGTCAATGGGGCAGAGTTATTCTCCAGGCAGAAATCTTCCAGAATTTGTTTTCTCCAGACAAGGTCATCATCTGCTTGTAGCTGGCAGAATAAATAACAGCAAGGATGAACATCTCTTGACGGTTTTTAATAGGTATTGGGCCAATGAGTTTGTAAAATTTGTATTTTTGGAGTTCGTTCACTTTTCTTGTTAAAAAATGGTGCTGGGCAGCCATGTGTGAGCTTGCCCTCAGAGCACGGCAGATGATTGCAAATTGCAGATTGCATTCCTGCTTGGGAAGGACCATTGTTTTGTTAATGTTTGCTGGAGAGAGCAGAGAGTATGCAGAGTGTTAAAGAAGAAGCCAATTTTACAGAGAGAATAAGGGGTATAGATGGGGAACCAGAGCTGAGGTGCTTTGAAAGCCCTACTAGGCTTGTGGGAGCGTTTGACTACAGGAGGAACCGGAGAAAATTTTCTGGGTTGTGGAACTGAAGAATATGTCAGGACTTTGGGAGCTCTGAATGAGAGGGAAGTGTTTTCCCTGTGTGTTTGCTCATTGGCCAGTGTGAGACTTTAATAAAGGAATGGTTCACCATTTTTTGGCTACACTGTTTCCTTACCGTCTGCCTGAATTCAATGAGAACCTGCATGGTCATGATGGTGGCAGCCACTGGCATTACATCTTGCATTGTTTGCAGCAGAATTCAGATGAGATTGGTATGAAGCCACTGCCACCCTTGAGGGGTGGGATAGAGGACTGGTTGTTGTTATGGTTCCCCATGGCTGTTGTTTAGGCGATTGTGGGCTGGCTGTTCCTTACAGCCCTGTGAGAGGAAACTGAGAGCACTATGTAAGAAGCTGCCTGAGGCCTGCAAACCAAGCAGCAGCAAAGGAAAGAGTTGAAATGGCCATGGGAGAAAGAGGTACAGATCCTGGAACTGGAGCAAGCATTGGAGAAGAAGTCCACATGGTTTCATGAGTTGCAGTTTTCCCTGGAAGTTGAACATTGGCAGAAGCAGTTGTTGGAGGAACAACTGTGGGTTCAGCTTCATGAAAGCCAGCAGCCACTCAAGCCTAAAATGGTGCTGTGCCAGCAGAGTGGCTGTGAGTCAGTGGAAACAAGCATTTCCAGCTCCTCTTCTGAGGATGAGGAGACTTGGGCTGAAACTGCTGTCCGCAGACTCCAGAAGGAAAAAACCCAGTAGCAAAGAGTACCTACTAAGTCCCTGGGAGGTTTGCTGTAATTATGAGACATAGGGGTGGATGGCATCATGATCTCTGGAGCAGAGGTGGAGATGTTGGCCACCATTGCCACGTACTTCTCCATGTGGCAGCATCTCAGAGCTGCTATGATGGCAGAGATGAGGGAGGAGGCCTGTGAGACCCCATGTGCATGGACTGACTATTGGACTGAGGCCAGAGAGGGCACCACCTCCCTATTTAGATTGACATGCGGCTTTTGGATAATATGAGAAACCCTGATGCGGGGGAGGGGGGAGGGGCAACTCTGGTGGAGGCCCTGCACCAGGAAGCTTTTTATCCAGTTGCATAGAAGTTCCAAGGATTTTGTGTTTTGGACAAAGTGCTCATAGAGACATTGTGAAGGGCACTGTTAGTCAAATAAGTTTATAAAATATGGTTTTTATGTTTGCTCACTTATAGTTTGCATTGGGAGCTGGGCAGCGTCAGGTGTATGTGGTCTGTGAAGTTGCAAATTACCTTACTGCTTGGGAAGGGTGATTGTTTTGCTAATGTTTGCTGGAGCAGAGATTTTAGCATCAGAAAGTTTTGAAAAGAAAAGAGATGAAAGAGAAAGAGAGAGAAGCCATGTTTACAGAGTGAGAGCAGAGAGAATGCAGAGTGCTGAAGGAGAAGCCATGTTGACAGGGAAAGAGAAGTTGTGCAGATGGGGAACCAGAGGTGAGGGGTTTTTGTGAGCTTGGCTGAGACTGGTGAGGCCTTTGATTCTAGGAGGAACCAGAGAAGATTCTCCTGGTTGTGGAACTGGAGAATGTGTCAGTGGCTTTGGGAGCCCTGAGTGAGAGGGAAGTGTTTTCCCTGCCTGTTTGCTCATTGGTCGGTGTGAGATTTTAATAAAGGAAAGGCCCACCATTTTTTTGACCCCACTGTTTCTTTACCATCCACACAAATCCAATGAGAACCTGCATGGCCATGACGGTAGTGGCCACTGGCTTCACAATAGGACAGGCCTGGAAGGTGTCCACATCTGTTTTGCTCCAATTCTATTGGAGAAAGCACAGGCACATGGTCACTTTTACTTTAAGGTGGCTGAGAAATGTAGTTATAAGGCCAGGGGCCACCATCATGGCCATGCAGGTTCTCACTGGATTCAGGAAGATGGTAAAGAAACGTTGGAGCCAGAAAATGCTGGGCCATTCCATTTATTAAAGTCTCACAATGGCAGAAGAACAAACAGGCAGGGAAAACACATTCCTTTCTCTCTACAGACTCTCCCAGACTCACAGCACCCCCCACCAGCTTCAGCAGGGCTTCAAGGCCCTTCATGACTCCCCAGCAAAAGAGGCCACGCAGAAATACCCCATCTTTGGCAAACAATAGCAAACAATCATCCATCCCCATGGAGGCAGGCAATCCGCACTTTGCAGTCTGCTGCCCTGAGGGCAAGTACTCATCCTTCCATAGACTATAGACACATGGTGCTGCCCTAATAGAAGCAAGCAAACTTAAAAAACAGTCATTTACCCAACAACAGTGTAGTGTAGGTATATGGTCAACAAAAAGAAGACCTTTGGTTGAAAACTAAGTCTCCACCAAAATATCCAGTTACTTACTTAATTTATCCTTTGATATATGTAACAAGAACTTCAAATTAACTTAGATAGAACTTTGGATTCCTCAACTTCATACTCATCAAGTCTTTCATTCACTGACTGGCACCATGACTGTATGACTGGTAGTTGCCTCCATCACAGCCGCTGTCGCTTCCAAGCAGGTGCAGGTTCACATTAGATTCAGACAGATGGTAGAGAAACAATAGAGCCAAGAAATGGTGGGCCATACTTTTTATTGTAGCCTTGCAACCGGTTGGCGAGTCAAACACATACTGAGCACCAAAACCAACTCACATGATCTTCCAGTTCCACAACCAGGAGAATCTTTTCTGGTTTTTCCTAGAATCAAAGGCACCCACCAGTTCAGCGGAGCTCAAAAAGCCCCTAACTTCTGTTCCCCTTCAGCACTGCACCATCTTGGCTGCCTTTCCTCTGAAAAACTATGGCCTCCTTCTTTTAAAACATTTTGGTGCGACAACCTCTCCTCCAGCACACATTAGCATAACCAAGCCCCTTCCCAAGCAAGAAGGTAATCAGCAATGGCCATTTTGAGCAGTGGTCATTTTTAACAATAAAAGTGAGCAAAATCAAATAACACAAATTTTACAAACTTATTTGCCCAACAATGATCTATCCAACAATGTAAACCAAACACCTGGAAGTTATCCTGGATTTGTTTCTTTTCCTCACATTCTACATGTAGTTCTCAGGACACCCTCCAACTCCACTTCCAAAATACATTTTATATCCATACACTGTCTCCATCCTTAATGCCATTTCTTTCCTTCAAGAATCATTAATAAACTCTTACCTGGATTTTTCTAATAGCCTAATAGCTCTCCGTACTTCCACTATTTCTTGCCCACATTTCATTCTCTAGACACTGAATAATTTTTTAAAACTAATTTGAGCCTGACCTGTGGTGGCACGGTGGATAAAGCATTGACTAGGAATGCTGAGGTCGCTGGTTCGAAACCCTGGGCTTGCCCGGTCAAGGCACATACAACAAGAAATCAAGGAACAACTAAAGTGAAGCATCTATGACTTGCTACTTCTTGTTCTCTCCCCTCCTCTCTGTAAAGTCAATAAATAAAATAAAAAAAAAAAAAAACTAATTTGAATGTTTCATTCTTTATTTTAAAACCTTCCAATAGCTTAGGGGGAAAAAATCAATAAAATCCAAAATTCATACCATGACCTCTAAGGCAATATATGATACAGCCCCTACCCACTTCCAGGCTCTTCCTTTAACACCTTCCATGCTGGTTCAGCTACAATCACCTTCTTGTTGACCACATTTCTATTATGACTACCTTATCTTTTGCACTTTCTGTTTGCTGGGCAGATAAAATGTATTATGCTCACTTTGTTATAGATGGCGCTGCCCACATGCAAGTCCGTTGATATTAATGTGTTTTGGGGAACAGGCTGTGGTCAGGCCAGGTCGTTATAGCCTATGCCTTAGTTTTAAGAGTAAGCTTTTCCCCACACCCTTGACTGATTGGATGATGTAGAGTGGTGCACTCTCATGAGGAATCCTCCCATTATGCCTCAGATAAGTGACTTTGTATCAGAGGCTTCCTTGTTTGTAGATTGGATTAAAGGTTTGGATTTCTACACTATAAAGTGGGACTGACCGGGAGCTTGCTCGCTCTTGGTTCCTAAGGTATTAGAGAGGAGAGCAGATTAAGGTCACGTGGAGGCCAGGAAAGCAGCCAAGATGGTGGAATACTGAGGAAGAAGCCAGTTTGTGTAGAGAGAGGGAGATGGGAAACAGGTGAATAAGTCTGGTGAGCTAGAAACCTTTGATTCTAGGAAACTCGGATAAGTCAGTAGCTTTGTGAGCACTGAGTGAGTGGGTTTTGGAGCCCAGTGTGTGTTTTTGCTTGCCCACCGGGTGCAAGCTAGAATCAAAGCTGATGGCTCACCAGTTCTTGGCTCCGTTGTTTCATTACCAACTGTCCGAATCTAATGTGAACCTGCATGGGCAAGGCGGTTGTGATGGTGTCCCTGGCTACTGGCTTTACACTGTTACTCGGAGATCTTCCTGACATCCAGTTATTCTTTTACCTCAGTGTCCTGTTTGTTTCTTTTTAACATCTACATACTCTGTGTTTTCCTCTGGTTACCATCTGCTTCTTTTTACTGAAGGAAAGGTCTATGACCAGGTACTAAGCATTGTTCTCACTGTTGCCCATGTCTAGAGTCCCTGGGACACAGTGATGCTCAGTAAATAATTGAGTGAATAATCCATCAACAGGTGATGAGAGGAAAGCTCCTGCAAGGTCCTTTGATAGATTTATCAGTGTACTATAAAGAGCACAAATCTGACTACTTCTCAACTGTGAGCAAGTGAGCTCAGCTGTCTGTGAAATTCCTAAGAGATAGGAACATACATCAAAAACCTTAGGCCTGTGTAAAGCCAGTAGCCGGGGCCAGGATCAGAGCCGCCTGACCCGTGCAGGTTCACATTAGATTCGTACAGTCAGTAATGAAACAATGGAGCCAAGAACTGGTGAGCCATCAGCTTTAATTCTAGCTTGCACCCAGCGGGCAAGCAAAAACACACACTGGGCTCCAAAACCCACACATTCAGTGCTCACAAAGCTACTGACTTATCCGAGTTTCCTAGCATCAAAGCTTTTCAGCTCACCAGACTTATTCACCTCTGTTTCCCATCTCCTTCTCTCTACACAAACTGGCTTCTTCCTCAGCATTTTGCCATCTTGGCGGCTTCTCCTGGCCTCCATTTGGCCTTCATCTGCTTTCATCTCTGATACTTCAGGAACCAAGAAAGAGCAAGCTCCTGGTCTGTCCCACTTTATACTGTAGAAACCCAAGCCCTTAATTCAATCTATAGACAAGGAAGTCTCTGATACAAAGTCATCCATCTGAGGCATAATGGAATTCCTCAGGAGAGCTCAACACCCTACATCATCCAATCAGTCAAGGGTGTGGGGAAAAGCTTACTCTTAAAACTAAGCCTTAGGCTGTAATGACCTGGCCTGCTTTAATTACAGTCTTTCCCCGACACCCATCCCAAGCATAAGGGCAAATAATATCACCTGGGTGACGGGCTTCCATGTGGGCAGCGCCATCTTTAAGAAATGAGCATAATATATTTTATCTGCCCAACAGCCTGCTTCAGACAGAAGGAGCTAATGGAGGAAAAGAGCCTCCTGTGAGGTTGAAAGCCCAGCTCAGTAAATAGAACTATCATTGCTATTGTTATGCACAGTTGTGCTCCCATAGGGCAGGGCCCACCTAATGACTCCATTTCCTCTTCACTAGCAGGGGTCCACCTCCTGCTCTCCTCTCTGCAGGGTGTTTCCGGTGGCATTAACCTTCCCCACAGCACTGTATCCCCATTCTTAGTCATTCACATTCATCCCACAGTCCTCAAAACTAACTACCTGAAATTAGAATAAAAGTTCCTCTCTGCACCTTCACCCTGTTGGCTGATGACTGTATAGCTCTGCAAACCAGTGCCCTATAAACTCATTATCTCCAGTTCTCAGGTGAATTGTTTCATGTTTCCCTGGTCAATTCTTTTTCACTCTCTAAAGAAATACAGAAGAGGTACTCTACTCTTTACAAGTTCTAGAAATTTTACTCACAGTCTCAATCTAACAGACTATCAAAATTTACTAATTTTTTCACCTATATTTCTATTTATTTCCAATGTCTTTCTACTTTTTTTCCATAATCACTGATTGCTTCCTTACTCTCTAGTAGTCTTCAAACTTATGTATACATACTCTTGAAAGTGTAAAAATCATCTCCAAGGTGTACTCAGAAAGAGATTTAGGGAATAACTGAAGATACATCTATGACAGAATTACAGATTCCACTTTCAAACTACTCCTTTCCTGATTACCTTCCTCTTATTTTACAAAACAAAAACATACTTCTTACCCATTCAGAAATTTACATTCATTGACCAAGCATGAAAACTCTCTGGAAGCACCAAACAAAAAAAGACAGTTGATATAAATGTTGAGAAGTACCTGATGCTACTCTTGAGAAAGTGAACTGCAAAGACATTATTTTGTAAAACAGGTAATTTCCAATTCTTAGCACTCCACAAAATTAATAGACAACATTTATTAAAGATAAATGTTGATAATTGATTATTGTGTAATTTTTAAAAATATGATCCAAAGGATTGTGGTAATTGAATGTCATTGTTACAGCTCAGCTCTTTATCCATTAGTTCACATCAATAAAAATTAAAAGTAAGCCTGACCTGTGGTGGCACAGTGGATAAAGCGTCGACCTGGGAACACTGAGGTCGCCAGTTCAAAACCCTGCACTGGTCTGGTCAAGGCACATATGGGAGTTGATGCTTCTAGCTCCTCCCCCCTTTCTCTCTCTCTCTCTCTCTCTCTCTCTCTCTCTCTCTCTCTGTGTCTCCTCTCTAAAATGAATAAATAAAAATTAAAAAAAAAATTAAAAGTAAAAATAGAACCAATACTAAACCCAGTCTTGTTCTGGCACTATATAACATTTATTTAACAGTGTTCCAAAGGTAGAGAAATTAATTAAAATAAACAATCCCATCTGCCACATTGAGCAATACATTTCTAATAAAGTTGTACTTTTTTTTTACTAACAACTTTTCATAATTTGAAATATAGTGATATAGTACTGGTCAATTGTACATAATAAAAATTCTATTGACATCTAATTCTAGAAGAATAAATAAACCTAAGCTTTACAGTTATTAAGACAATTTAAAAATTAAATTATATATTTGTTGGGCAAATGAGTTTGTAAAATTAGTATTTTTGGAGTTTGCTCACTTTTCTTTTTAGAAAATGTCACTAAGCAGCCACCTGTGTGTTTGCCCTCAGAGCAGGGCAGTTGATTGCCAATTGCGAAATGCATTCCTGCTTGGGATGGGCCATTGTTTTGCTAATGTTTGTTGGAGGAGGGGTCTTTGTGCTCTCAGCCAATTTTTCAGGGAGAACAGAGAGAATGCAGAGCACTGAAGAAGATGCCAGTTTTTGCAGAGCCAGAGAAGGTGTGCATATGGGGAACCAGAGCAGAGGGTCTTTGAGAGCTCCACTGAAACTGGGGGTAGGGGGGCTTTAATTCTAGCAGGAACTGGAGAAGATTCTCCTGGTTGTGGAACCGGAGAGTGCTTCAGGGCTTTGGGAGCCCTGAATGAAGAGGGAAGTGTTTTCCCAGTGTATTTGCTCCTCGGCCAGTGTGAGACTTTAATAAAGGAATGGCCCACCATTCTTTGGCTCCACTGTTTCTTTACACCTGCCCGAATTCAATGTGAACCTGCATGGCCACAACAGTGATGGCCTCTGACTTTACAATATTTATAATTAAAAATATGGTAGGTTAATAAATTAAATACTTTCAAGCATAAAATATGCAATAATAGGATAATTTCCATGGAAATTGTAATATAAATTCAAAACACAAGCAAACCACATAAAACATGTTTAAAATTTTACAAAAGCTAATTAAAATATTTTTAAGTGGATAATGAGCATGGAATATCAATATTATTTAGACTCTAATGAATATATTTAAGAGTGATACAATAGGTTTATTTTAAAATGTTAAAATTTATAATATGCAAAAAACAACATCTTTTGCAACTATTTAAACTTCTGATGAATTTGTATATTAATTCATAAGTATATGAGAGGATATATAAGCATACAATTGTCTCTTAGAGGTGTTTAAGGAAAAAGATTTGAAAATCACTAGTCTACACCTAAATTATCTCTCACCAAGCTTACTGCAATACCTTCTAGTATTCTTCCTGTTTGGCAGCCATGTTCCACTCAAAAATATTTTCAAAACTGCACCCAGAATGATCTTTCCTAAATGTAAAAGTCTTATCAAGTCACTTCTCTATTTGGAACTATGCAATGGCCTCTCTGCATCCTGTGTACCTTTCCAATGACCTGTTATTACTACTGTCCGTTCACTTGCACTCCATGAAAAGAAGACTATAAGACTTCCCGACCTCCTGCTTCTAGGCTCTTCTTCAAGTTTGTCTCTTCCTTAGAGTTTGTCTCCCTTCCTGACTCATCCTCACCCCCTCCCTCTACTTCTCCTTTAACTATCGGCCCTTCTCCTAATTAGCTTCTAATTATCACTCAGTTTTTAATTCTATAATCAATCGTTTTAGAAAATATTATGATTATGAGTTAGAAATCCCTTTACTTTGTTGTCAAAGCACAAAACTTCAAATTCAAAACATAAATTATAATGAAAGCAAAAGCTTTTACTCGCTTTATAGTGTTTGGGCCCTTCAAATCCTTGTATTTTAAATGGTTAGATGTTTGTATCATGAATAGTCTTTTGTTTCATTACTTCTCCAGCTAATTTCTGATTCAGGTTTAACAACATTTACATTTGCTTACAGAAAATTACCTCTTCAAAAAATTAGACCAGCCTGACCTGGAGGTGGCGCAGTGGCTAGAGCAGTGGTTCTTAACCTGGGTTCTATCGAACCCTAGGGGTTCGATGAGTCGGTCTCAGGAGTTCAGAGAAGCCTCTGCCATGGAGGCCAGAATAAAGTAATACCGTAATTTGTTGTGAGTTCATGCACTTTGTTGGTTTTGTTCTTTGAACAAGATGATATTCATGCACGGCTCATTTTGTGCACCAGTAAAAAAACATATACCTATGTCTTGAATTTGGGAAAAAAATCATATTTTATTTATCACTAAAGAAGGGTTCGGTGAATGCGCATATGAAACTGGTGGGTTCAGTACCTCAAAAAAGGTTAAGAACGACTGGGCTAGAGCATCAGACTGGGATGCAGAGGACCCACATTTGAAATGCTGAGGTTGCCGGCTTGAGAACAGGCTCATCTGGTTTGAGCATAGCTCACCAGCTTAAACCCAAGGTCACTGGCTTGAGCAAGGGTTCACTGGCTCTGCTGTAGCCCCTAGTCAAGGCACATGAGAAAGCAATTAATGAACAACTAAGGTGCTGCAACAAAGAATTGATGTTTCTCATCTCTCTCCCTTCCTGTCTGTCTGTTCCTATCTGTCCCTCTCTCTATCTCTCTCTCTGTCTCTGTCACAGAAAGAAAGACCAAATTTGTAAATTAAAAATAGGAGAAGATGGGCTGAGGGTAATTCCTAAATCACAAGTTCTGTAGCAAAAAAGACTGTATACTATTGTTACCATTAAAGCTCCAATGTCTTGTATAGTATTTCACATAGTGAGTATTCTATTGATAGAAATAGATGCTAAATTATCAAATGAAACCAGACCAAGAGAATGAAAATATGATCTGCTTCTATTTCATTATTTGTTGGAAATTGTTTTGATGTTATACAGCACCTACAAAATGTGCCTTGCATTGAGCCCTCAACTGAATTTTTACTAACCTTTGATATATGGCTAGGTCCATTCAGCAGGATCCAGCCTCAGTTCCCCACTGTACACTTTATTTTGCCACCCAAAATAGAGCCATTCTTTATGCTTAAATGACTGTAATTCTTTGGAATGCTATTTACAGTCATATGCTGCAAACTGATGTTTCAGTCAACAATGGATTACATATACCCTGGTAATCCCCTAAGATTATAATGAAAAATTCCTATTGACTAGTGACATTGAAGCTGTTATAATGTGCCAGCACAAGACATTATCACTATGTTTGTGGTGATGCTGGTATAGACAAACCCACTGTGTTGCTAGTCATGTAAAAGTATAGCACACACGATTGACTGAAGTAGGCTACACCATTGAGGTTTGAGCAAGTACACTCCAAATATTTGCACAAAAGCAAAGCCCCTTAAGAACACATTTCTCTGAAGGTACCCCACTGTTAGGAGGCAGATGATTGTACCTCTGTTTTTCTGTTATTCTTCGAATCAGTTGTTCCGATAGTTTTATTTTTTTAATACCAACTTTCACTCTGCTCAAGACCTGTTGGTCCTGGCAACAAAGCCTGAACAAGTTAAAGCAAAGATAGAAAAATCCAGTGGAAAAGTCTAAAAGTCATTTTTTTTAACATATATTTTTTACCATGAAGCCATAAAAGTACTATGGAGATATCATAAGATTTAGGTCAGTTGGAAGACAGGGTGATGTTTATATTAACACAATAAAGAAAAGACACTGCAATAAATTAAGCGGTTAAAAAATTTCAGTAACTAGTTAGTGAGGTCATTGAAAAACTGATAGATATTAGGTCAAATTTTCTCTGGAAAAAATTAGATAATGAGAATTATCTTTTAAGAGGAAATTTAGTTTCTTCAAAAATATAAATTTAGAAGATTATGAATATTAATTAAGAAAGATTTGCCATTCGTTTATGGGAATTATAAAAATAGAAATAGTGAAATAGTATTTGAATCTTTATCTAAAGTTCTCATATAACAATAGAAATATTTATTTTCAGGAGAATGAAATTCAAAAACATTCATATTCATAAAAAATGTTTCCTAAACAAAGGGACAGAACACAAAAAAACTATGCCTTCTCAGCTCTATTATACCATTTATTTCATCAAGTTAATTTCAGATTGTATAAAAATGTCACTGTGATATTAATTTTTGTGGCATATTAATTTAACATTAAAATGGGGAAAGTGTGCTATTTAGAATTTTAAAAATATAATGCTAAAAAAAGGCATGTGATTCATAAAATACTAAGAAAAATTGTTGTATGTGGAAAAGGAAATTTAAGAAACCTGGTAAAACGTTTGAAAACCAAGCCACAATTACATTATGTATTAGAAATAGCAGTGATGCTAAATAGAGCCGGCCTGGATTAAAAATAAGCATTTCTGCTCAGCCTAGTGACATTATGAAACCAACTTCTCTGAATGTGTTGCCCCATCTATAAGACGCTAATAAAAATACTTCTTGTGCCAACCTTAGGAATAGCTGAAGAATTATTGTGGGAGGATAAGATACATATAATCCCTTTTTTATTTATTTTTTGTTCTATCCCTCCACTTCCCTAATCCAACACAATACTACAGATAAAGCAATTTCTTCTCTTACTTATAAACTGAATATTTTCCATAAATTTGTTGCTCAATTCATTTTAGATCAGGCTCAAAAGTCATCATGTAATTCAGTTTTCCCAAGTAACTTAATTCGTGTATAATCATTTGTACATTCTAGCTGAAGAATTTCTTTCCATTCTACTTATGTATTTTTTATATATTTCTTTAGCTCAAACTTAATCACTCCATCCTTTAACAAAATATTAAGTGAATAGTGGGTTATATTTCTTTGTAATTTGTCTTATGCAATAATGTAATTAATCATGTATAAAAACTAAATACTAAATAATATTTTAACTGGCTATTCACATATATATCTATAATACATATCAGACCAAAATATTATTTACTAAACAGAATTAAAATACTGTTTTTCTACCACATTTAAAAATATTTATTGTTACCTCAGTGATGGCATTTAAACAAATATTCAAAACACTTTATCATATTTCAAAATGAATAATGAATAAATGTTGGGGTACCCATTCCTGCTTTTCAATATTGCTTTATTCTGCCAATGAAACACATATATTGCTATGAAACATGTGATAACATATCAGGCAAATTAAATTGTGTTCTTTCTTTTTATTTTCTTCAATTGTTAGGCAATATAATCTTCAGAGTTTTTCTGTGTTCAATATTTTTGACGTAACTACACTTTGCTGGGCTAATTTAATCCTACTAAGTCTTCTATATAAATAGAAAAGAAGATTCATACAGTCTCCATTTCAACTTTAACACACTACTCATGTTTCTTTCCCTAAATTTTAAGCCACTGATATTTTGTTTTTAATAATATAACAAAAGCATTTATTTTCAGCAATCAATTGACACATGACTAGGTCTTTTAAAGACAAATTAAGTTTATGGTGATGCCAACCATGTCTCTTCAGGTGTCCATTTCCATGAGTGATTTCTTCCAACATTATACTTCTATGGTTAAGATATAAGAATGCTATGTGTTTGAAATCACAAAGGAATAATTTTCTTTCATTGAAGTTTCCTTTCTTAAGAATGTTTCTCAAAATAAATAATTTAGAGAAGCAAAAGCAATTCATTGAAGAACATATTCCCTTAAACTAAAAGTTAGTTACATAAAGAATATTAAATCTAAATCAAGAATTCTACAATTAAGAAAAATTATTACAATTTTTATATTATGATTAAATTTTTAACCGTATGTGCTTTGAAAGTTATTTTTCTACATCCATGTAGGTATTTAAGTAAGTACTTAGGTAGTGGGTCTCAATTATCAGAAATTCAGTTTCCACGTCTAAATATTAAGAACTTTTTAGCCTGACCTGTGTGGTACAGTGGATAGAGTGTTGACCTGGAGGCTAAGGGCCCAGGTTTGAAACCCCAAGGTCAGCAGCTTGAGTGCAGGCTCACCAGCTTGACTGTGTGGTCACCAACTTGAGCCCAAAATTTGCTGGTTTGAAGCACAAGGTTTCTGGCTTGAACAAGGGGTCACTGACCCAGCGGCATCCCTACACATCCCTACACACCCCATCCATCAAGGCACATATGAGAAGCAATCAGGGAACACCTAAAGTAATGCAATTACAAGTCGATGCTGTTCATTTCTCTGTCTTACTCTCTCTCTCTCTCTGTCAAATAAAAAACTATATTTATATGGCTCCTTCAAACTCTACAATGTTCATTTATTCTTGATGAGGGACTTGAGAGATTAATTCTAAATAATCTCCCTCTTAAATGACCAAAAACATTTTCATCAAGACTGCACGAAGTATCTATTTAAGTTTAATGTAAATGAAAGGAGGTCTTCACCAAAAGGCACCAATATTTCCATAGGAGAGGGTTAATCCTACTGAAGTAAAGAACATTGAAAATAACCATACTTGTGATTTTTCTTACTTACATTTACTAACTTCAAAAATATCACTATGCCAAAGAAGTTTCTTTTTCCCACAAAATTGATTAAAATAAATTATTTGTTAAAAAACTGAATATATTTGGCATTTATGCTCTCCTGCAAAGGTCTCATGCAAACAAACATTTGGCCTTGTTCTTTCTCTTCTAGATGAGTATACTGCCACAAACAACCACTTCTCTCAATAACTTTATTATTATTTCTACCTAATTCTACTCTTCTCAAGAATTTCGTATGTACTTAATATCTTCAATAACTTCTAAAAGAAAAAGTACTTTTTCAAGCCATTTTAATAACATGGCACGATTCTAGACCCAACAAATCATATTCTTTTGTTCCTAGATCTCTGCTTATCTTGCAGATCATTTCTTTCTTGCTACTTGTTTGTTTTTGTTTTTTTTTTTTTTTATTCATTTTAGAGAGGAGACACAGAGTGAGAGAGAGAGAGAGAGAGAGAGAGAGAGAAAGGGGGGAGGAGCTGGAAGCATCAACTCCCATATGTGCCTTGACCAGGCCAGTGTAGGGTTTTGAACTGGCGACCTCAGTGTTCCTAGGTCGACACTTTATCCACTGCGCCACCACAGGTCAGGGGCTACTTGTTTTATATAAATTGACCTTTAGCTATGAGTCTGTCACAATATGGAATATATTAACTGTTTTCTTTAATACTTTCTTAATATTCTTGTTGCCCCATGATAGTCCAGTTCACTATAACTACTATGATTTTATTACATGAGTAAAAACATTATTAGCAATACATTAACGATATTTACCAAATGTTTACAATATTTACAGGTTATATGCTAAATGCTAGGGATTTGGACATAGAACAATAATTGCTCCCACAAAGTCTAAAAATAGGTTGAATGTTATATAAAATAATTTAAAATATTTTAATTATTTTGTCATTGTCCCATAACTGTGTAATTTCTCTTTTTTAAAAATATCCATAATACTTTTGTAGTGTTCAATATTTAAATCACCAAGTGTTTTTACACTTATTTTCTAATCAATATGTCTATAAAAACTGTATGCTTGCTCATTCCAACCACCTGAACTTGCTATTTACAAAATAATTCCTGTGAGGACTATCAGGAAATGCACTCATTGGTGGTAGCAGGAAAGAGGATACAGGGAGATATAAAGATATTTAAATCTTGGTGGCCAGGCATGTTCCCTGGTGTCGTCTTCATTGAGATCGAAGCCTCCACTCATGGAGAAGCTGACATTGTTGGCAGGACATTCAAACCTTCAGTTACAGGAATACTTCAGGTCCATCTAAAGTCCATCCTCATCCTTCCCAACATCTGCTTGTACAGCCTTCTCTCATATGAAACTATATCCAATAAACCTTACCTCTTGCTTAAGCTAGCTTGAGATAGATTTTTCTCATTAAAAAAAAATCCTGAAGTTACAGGATTCATGTTATATATCATATGCACATTTAATATAAAGAATGTTCTATTTGATGGTATGACAATTAATACAATAGAACATTAATTCATATGATCATTCATTCAATGCATATTTACCAAACATAACTAATTTATATGAATTTATTTATTAAAGATCTATTATTTATCAATCTACTCAGTGATATTTCAGCTATATATATATATATTGGACATTTGTTAAATTTATGTATTTTATCAAATGGTGTTTTGCTCCTTATTTATCTATCAAATTTTCCATACTTGAGCAAATTGACATTTTATTTATTTTTTATTAAATTTGTTGGGGTGACCTTGGTTAATAAAATTTATACAGATTTCAGGTGTACAATTCCATAATATATCATCCGCATATTGTATTGTGTGTTCACCATCCCAAGTCAAGTCTCCTTTTATTATTATTTATCTCCCCTTCCCCCTTCAAGACCTCCCCTCTTGCCCTTTCTCTCTAGTAATCACCATACTGCTGTCTGTGTCTATGAGGGTTTTTTTCTACTTAATCCCTCCACCTTTTTTCACCTAACCTTGCATCCCCCAACCCTCCTCCCTCTGACAGTTGTCATTCTGTTCTCTGAGTAAGTTTTTATTTTATTAGTTTATTTTGTTCATTAGATTCCACATGAGTGAAATCTTATGCTACTTGTCTTTCTCTGACTTATCTCACTTAGCATAATGCTCTCCAGGTGCATCCATTCTGTCACAAAGGGTAAGATTTCCTTCTTTTGAGAAATGCAAATTAAAACCACAGTAAGAACTCACCTCTTATTTGCCAGAATGGCTATCATCAATAAATCAACAAACAACACGTATTGGCAAGGATGTGAAAATGGAGAACCCTCACGCACTATTGATGGGAAATTGGTGTAGCCACTGAGAAAAACAATACAGTTACTTCAAAAAATTAAAAATGGAACTGCCTTATGACCAAGTGATTCCATTTCTGGGAATATATCCAAAGAAACCTGAAACACTGATTTGAAAGAATATATGCAACCCTATGTTCATTGCTGTGTTATTTACAATAGCCAATCTATGGAAGGAGCCCAAGTGTCCATCAGTAGATTAGTGGATAAAAAAGCTGTGGTACATTTTCATAATGAAATACTACTTGGCCACAAAAAGTGACTTTTTATTTTAAAACTTAGATTATGTTATGAATTTTTTCTTCTAAATTGCATGTGACTTCCTTTTAATTAAAAACATATCATAAAAATTTGTTTGCACCTTTGCACTGGCTTTATTATGTCCTATTTAGTTAAAATGAAAGAAATATAAACAAACTTATGTTTATAGGGGTCTGAAGGTTCCTGCAAAGTACCAAGAAAATTTAGAAAAATTATGAGGATATATAGAGAAACATTAATCTTTTGATTCTGACCCTAGAATTTTAATAACAGTATAATCTCCTGATCAGTTTTTCTATCTTAAAAGTGATCTCAATGTCTTCTAAAAAGGATTAAATGAGATAATGCATTATACAAATATTTTTAAACTATTCTAAGTATCCTTTGATTGACTCATCTTCAAAGTAATCCTTAGGCCCTCCTTAATTTTGGTTAGAACTCAATTTATTTTCACTAATTACTTGGTTTATACCCTTAGAAGAGTTGTCTCTGTCCAATTAACTTTGTTTGCTTCACTGTTCTTCACTACTATTTTGTCCACAACATCAAAGAATATACCACACTTCCTTTGCAAAGCCACTGCACACAGAAAGGGTTTAATAAACATTCACTAAATGAATAAATTAGTGTGTTCCCTGACCATAAGAGAGTCCTGATTATGGAGGGTGATATACATATCTATTACATATGAGCATAAAATAATTTCATGTATTAAATCACAACATAGTATCTGGTACTTATAAACCTGCTTATTTCACTAGACTATAAACTCTGATGGAAAGGTTCATGTTTTATTCATCCTTGTATCTTGGAAGTCTGGTGTAGCAGCTGGCATAGATGTAGGGTATTCCAAATATGGTTCCTCAGCTCCAGCAAATGTAGATATAAAATGGACACTTAGAACTTGGGAAGATAGTGCAGTAAGTAGCCTTGTACTTTAAGTTTAATTTGAGAGATTAGAATAGCAACTAAAAGTCTTACTTGAAAAATATAGTCATACAGCCCAGACAGCCCTTGATAAATGATCCTTGCTTCTGTACATAAAATTAATTGGAAGGCAGATTTTTTTAAAACATTCACATTGGCTAAAAACATCAAAGTTTCGGATGTAATAGCATAAGGGCTTGGCTAGCAAATAGAGAGTAATAGAATGGCCTGAAAAATATAGTTGACAATATATATAAAAAAAAAAAAGCTTCTAGGTTAGAAGGGAAAAGAAAAGGAAAGAATGGTGTTAATTCTAAATTTATATATGGCAAATGGAAATATTTTTCCACTTAGAAACCATGTATCTATCTGAAGGTCAATTAGAATAGCCAGATTAAGCAAAGCTCCTCCTACAAATATTATTGTGCATGGTACTTTTATTAATTATTAATCCATAAAGATAACTGTCATTTAAAAAGAGCTCAACACATTATGTAATTTTACTAAGTGTTTGTAAGCTTGAATAACTGTCAGAGAATATGGTAATTAAGGGTAGATAAGTCTGAATACAGAAGAGAAACTAGGTGACTTGTAATCATCTTCTTTATGTTCATTGAGACAGTGATACTATCACCTAATGGACATAAACATATAAGGAATTTTTTTTCTATGGATAAAATTATATTCAGACTTTCCACAGTCTGACAAACTTTCTCTATAGTAGGCTTTAAAGTTCTAATTCTTTTATTTCTTCTCAGTATTATGTTTCAGCCAATTCCTTATCCATTAACCAAATCAAAGTCAAAGCTCAAATTATAGAAAACACAAAACAAGAAAATAAAAAGTAAATTTTATCCTTATAATAATTTTACAGAATAAATCTTTTCAGTGGTAAGCATCTCTGAACTTCCTACTAAAAATTTCCCTCCATTAAAAAAACAGTGCTCATCACAATTTCAATGCACTTAAAAATTATAAAATTTATTTTCCTAGGCTCAAGGAAAAATGTTGTAGCTGTTTTCTGTTATTGCCTAATTGTTATTGAACTTGGGTGCCCTGAGACTGCCCTATTTAGTTTATGACTGGTCCGCCCAATTCAACTCTTGGCTGCCTACTCACCCAGTTTCTCAATAGAGTCTCCTGTTTGTCACCCTGCTTCTCTCCTTGCCAACTAATATTTCATCTTCCATCTGTCTACATTCCTACATTCTCTCTGGCACAGCTCTGCCTCCAGATTTCCTCCCAGCCACCTACCTTGCTGCCCCTTCCATCTGCTCGCATGACTAGTATCTTTTCTAACCTATTCCCAATCTAAATCATCTCCAATATTCCATTTGAATTTCTTTATCAAAATTTATCTCTCAAAGGGTTATTGAGATTATAATAATTACTTATATAATCTTGGAGTTATAAAGGGAAGTTAAAAGCCATACAGTTCAAATATGCATGTAACGTTTGGATTTTTAGAACTTCTAAAGTCACTTAGACTTGTCCACTTTCTTCAGTAATGATGTTTTGAAATAAGAGTGTGTACCACTGAAAAGACACTACTAACATCATTTGGTATGTAGTCTTCAGAGCCCTAACTACTTCTGCGTGGCCCGATTCTTGTTAGTCTTGTGGTTAACTGCTTGGTTCATTGTTCCCAAGTTTTCCATCCACTGATGAGCAGCAAGCACATTCCCCAAGATAGTTCAATTCAATATTTTTAGGCTTAATGTAGCAGAAATGTTTTCTAATTAGAATGTGTGTTCTAGTTACCTACTAGATATCAAAGACATGTAAACAACAGCACTTGGTAATTACACATTCAGAATTTAATATTTAAGTAGCACAAGGTAGCATTTTCCTTTAGTGTTGATTTAGTTGCTTAACAAGTTAGATGCTTGTTTGCATGTAGTGGATATGAAATACTATAATTTAAAGCAGTCTTGGGAAAATATTTAAATTTTAGACCTATATAAGTTTTCATAATACTTAAAAACTTCTAATTGTCCATTTATATTTCTGAAGGATATAACCTCTGTATATCAACTAAAACTTAGAAATGAGTAAAACATGTTCATGGGAAGTTCATTCATAATTTATCCTTACATTCAAAATAACATAGAAGTCTATTAAAAGGATAATAATTTTAAAAAACAGTTGATTGACTTTTTTTTAGTACTGAGAATATAATATTTCTATTGATGTTAATTGGTGCTAAAATGTTAAGACATTTTTCATTTGGTTTTAATATAGGTTTTATTATTATTTCAGTATGGTAAAGTCAATAGACTTGGAGAGGACTGCCTTTGAAAAGATCACTTGTTATACTCACAGATCCCAAGAAAAGGGAGCATGTCATGGGGATGGGGTGCGGATTGGACTGGAGGCCAAGGGAGACAGGTGAAAACTTTGGGCAAGAGCCTTTATTGTGGTTCTTTCAGGAAGGAGGCAAGGTAAAAGTGAATTTAGGATTGGCTAGTTAATCTCAGGGAGCTCTGGGACATAGCAGTTATCTCCAGTTTTCTGATACTTGTCGCTGGTGATTAGGACAGGAAGAAAGTAGCCCAGTGTGATACATAACTTTTCCACAATCTTAGTTTATAGTTAATGTTGCATATAGAACATACAAAGATATAGATGATAAACAGAGAGAGTTTTTTACATAGTTTTATTATAATATATGTGCAAAGATCCTTCTAGGTATAAGCACTTATTCCCTATTAGAAAACTGAGAGCTTATCATTTTTAATATTCTCCACTTATTTCTCACTCTATGTCACTTTGAAATTTTAATTTTAAATTAATTATAAAACCTTATACTACTAAATGATACTTCAGAATTCTTTTAAATTGATTTTAAGAGGTATTAATAGCATATACCAACTATGAGGTTAACTACATTTTTCTTTCAAATATCTTATAATTGATGTTTCACTACTACAGTTTTCACTCCATATCCCCATTTTTCTTTTTATTATATCTTTTTTATATCTTCACTCTCTTTTTCAACTGCATCTAATATGATTATACTTTGCCACAATAATCTCTAAATTCATAGTAGTGTTTCATCTTATATGTTATGGTTGATATTCAAATATTCTCGTGAATTTCTTGATAGTTTTCCCCAATTGATAACCTATAGGAATTAATTATAACTTCTTTGGGAATGGGAGATGGAGCACATCCTGTTTCAGATTTCCCTCATATATTCCAGGAAATATTCTTTATCTAACCATCAAATATTTTCAATGACATGGATAAAAGGCTATGCTTGAGACTAGAACAATGACAGAGAGATTTAAGCAAGTAAAAGTACAGACAGTTCCATGGACCCCTTTGTTTATACAATGTTTCCACGTTAGTCCATGAATCTCACTGCTATGATCTTGTCACCCAGCATGGCAGCTTTTCTCAAACAGATCCAACAGTAGCACTGTCATTTCACTCATTACTCAAAATGTAGTGTGCCATTAGGCAATATATCTTCTTAAATTGTGGCCCCCTCTATTCTTTCCCATTTTCTTTTAGATTCCATTTTACTAGGTGTTCATGGGCCACCTCAGCCAGGAGGCATTTGAGCAGAACTGAACAATATGACTCAGCACCACCAGACCTCTAAGTTGTAACAGGCAGTTACGGTACGCCTCCCTCTTAAGGAAACACTCCAAGTGTGAGCATGTGTGAGTTTTTTCCTGTTCCTATACTAGATCAGCTGGAAATATTTAATTTTTGTCCAGGGCTGGGAGTTCTGTGCCACTACTCCCCCAGGCAGTTCACAGGAAACTCAAGTAATAGAGTAACACCATAACAGAATTGAAATGCACTGTGAAATGTGTGAAATGCAGTTTTCATATCCTCTTATTATCATTCCTGTATATTTCTCTTTTTTAAAAAATACATAAATGATGCTTGATTTACGAAGCATTCTTGGCCTTATCTATTACTGTGTCTTAATACATTATTTAACAAACACATTTTTTAAAACAGCATAATTAACATACTTAGATATACATATATGTAATATTGCAAGTCTTATAAATTATATAATGTATATATACATATGTGTACATATATACATATACTAATAGTATAAATTTACTGTGGAAAATATCCTTAAGGAATTTTACTATCTGTAGCATTTCCTACTGAATGTTTGTTCATACTATTTTCCTACCCTAAAAAGTGTTCAGGAATTCATATCATATTACCCATTATTTGCATATTTATTATTAGTCATGAATATTTAAGAAAGCAGCTTTAACTCACAAAGACTGGCAAATATAGCGTAAAACTATGTTTCAGTTTTCCAGAATTATAGTAAATTATACTTGACTTTTATATAGTGGGTTCTACAATTGTGTAAACCTAATTTTTAAAATACTAAGAAGGAAATAAAACTTTCTTTTTGGTGAATTTCAAACTAAGCCATCTACTTATTTGTTTCAGAGCAAGGCATTCTAGACAGGGGAAAACACAAAACACTACAGGTAGCAGTGAACGGTTTTGTTTCTGACAACAAGGTCTTCCTTCAAGGACATGGTAGTCAAAATTATTTTAATTCCATCTGTTCAATTTGTATGCAGCACAGTGTTTGAGTCCCTCAACACTTCACTTCTAGGAAGACTGAATATTTTGGGTGTCTACCAGCATCTTTTACCATAATTTGAACATGTTGACATTAAGGAAATAATCTGAGCCAAGGGAATACCACAGCCCTGCTAAACTTCTCCACAAGGAGGTAATTTCCTTATTGATTCGGCTCACACTCCATGCTGCCTCTCCCCAATGTGCACGCTTCTCTATCCAAGACCCAGATATCAGAACTCTGGTACTTTCTTGAAAAGCTTTTGCATGCAAAATAAAATACCTTATGGTACCATAACATCAACAATGATAAATAAAGTCAGCTTTCATTAGCATAAGAATCGAGAGCCCAGACACCGCATCCCAATATTAAGATCTGAGTCAACCTTATTAATACTGCATCACCGTTAGACTAACTCAGCACATTCTCGTTTACAATGATCTAACCTGAAGAAAAACCTCGGACTTACCTGATAGGCTGAGTTATTATTTATTGCAAATTATCCATCTGCATAAATGCAGCGACAGTTATACCTCCAGACACCTCCCTTCTGCAGCAGAAAGCAAGTTAAAAGGACTTCAAGCTGTGACCTCAGAGGCAGGCACAGCCGCTCCCATCCTTCAGCCAACCTTCTGGGAAGAGCAGGTTAGATGACAGTAAAGCTGGTTTGCTCCATAGCAGTACTTTCAAATAAAGCATTCTGTGCATGGAGCTGGGGGATTTACATCTTCCAAACTTGGCAGGACCCAGTCAATGTTGCTTCTATGCCTGAAAATATTAAGCATTTCACTGCAGTCACTTAATGCAAGAAACTATCTGAGGCGACTTCACAAACCCTGTCATTCTGTTCGGAGACTAAAGAATGAGAACCACATGCATAATTCATGCATTAAAATCTTCAATGCACTTCCTGTAGCCGCTGTTCTATCCACTAATGGGCTATTGATCACCTCATTACTAAGGCAATTGGAGCTCCGTGATTGGTTTATTTCCACGAATAAAATTACAACCAAAATCTCAGGCAGAAGCCTCCAACCCTGCAAGAGGCATTCGGGAAAACACTCACATAGATGAGATGACATTTACATACTGCAGAATGTTTAAACTGAACTCTCTTCTGCAAAAATGCTATCACATCTGTTTTCTTTTATTCAGAAGATGTATTTTCTGCAGTTTTGGGCTTAATATTTTACATTATATGTAAGATCTGCAGAGTTATGTTTTTACTACCATTTCTGGAAAATTAACAAGGCTAAACTGAAAATTTTTTTAAAAAATGATGTATGAAAAAAAAATGATGTATGGTTGTAAGTCAGAGATATTTTACCTGGGCTCACTTGAATTACCCTTCTCAAAAAACTTTAATTTAAAAATAATAAATTTCTCATTTCAATAATGTGGAAGAAGTATATTTAAAAAAATTATTATAGTGTGTACATGTGTTTCTCATTATTAACTATTTTGGACTGTAAGGACCTTTCCCTGGGTGTGCCGGTAGTTCCGAAAGTCCTTTTTCTTAGAATTTCAGCTGCTAAGGACACTTCATGGCTTCAATTAGTTTCTTTTACTGCCTCCAAAGAGCAGGCTTTAAAACAAAATATGCATTTTAATTATGCTAATGTTCATTAAGGGAAAACAGAGGTAACATTTTGAAATGTCATAATAGTATTTGCAAAAATACTAAAGTGAAAGATTCATGTAAAATAGAAAAAATGCAAATACATTCAAAAATATTTTTCTATTTTCCAAAGTATATTCAATGTAAAAACTAATTAAACTTTAGTTTTTTTTCATCAAAAGAGGACTGAATATGATGTTATTAAGATAATTTAAAAGCCTAATGCCATGTCTCTCTAAAGCCTCTTTTCATACACACACAGGTACAACATGCCAGCATACAAGTGTCATATTTCTGAGATAAGATTATTTGTTATAACCAGAGTAAAAACTTGAAATTCATGGCTTGGGGCTAGAGCACAGAGTAACTGTCAGAGTATAACTGAAGTATCCCATCTAACATTATACTGCAGAGAGCAATTCATTCTGGGAGGAGGCATGATCACAGTGATTTCTGGTTGGTAAACTAGTAACAAATGATACCAGCCTGCAAGGGTAGTAGCGGTGCTGATGACAATAGAGATGGAGTTCAGGGACGTTCACAGAGATAGCTCTTCCTTCCAAGTGTATACGTAAGAGCATAATCTCTGCTAAGTCATAGAGACAATAATGGCACCTAACTGATACAAATTATGCTAAAATATTCTACACAACAGAATAAGAAATTAACCATCCAGTAACTATGTATATTACCTATTCTATACTCCATAGTATTTTGTTCTGCCCTAGGTAGAATCCATCTGTGTGTGTGTGTGTGTGTGTGTGTGTGTGTGTATATATATATATATAGTGTGTGTGGCCTTTGACCTAATAAAATTTAAGTACACTACAAAGTAGACCTAATTTTATAATATTTATCTGAATAACATTCTTTATTCTTTAAACAGAAGATTGAAGACCTCAAACATTTGAAAAATTACAGAAGCTACAGCTAAGGATTAATATCCTCTGAAGAGTTTTACCATTTAATCATCTACAGAAGCAATTTTGTATGAAGATAATATCTCATCTAAAAACAGCAGAAAATTTAAAACGTTGGCATTTAAGTTATCAGATACGAGTATACAGAGTACAATCATTTAGAAACTCTGAATTGCTCACATAATCTAAAATAACTACAAATGTAAGTGTTGGAAATTTAAGCTCTCAGAAATGACATGACTCTATTGTGCACATCAAGCTGGATGGGAAGAACATTAGTTTAGTCTGTCTCTACCACAGTGAGGGCAAGAAAGTCAGTGTGTTTTCTCACAAATATCCAAGAGGTTGGTCAGAAATGAAGATAGCAACTTTGCATCTACTGGGTGAATTTCCGAATTCAACTATTTTAAGGTAGAGAGAGAGGTGAAAAACACACAAACACCCCATCAACATAGGATAGAAAAAGATCAGAAGCCTGCAAAGAAGCAAAGAGTAGAATATGAGAAAAGCAATGGAAATAATAAGTCCCAAAGAAATCAGAAGGAAGGAGCAAATAAGCTTGAAATGAAACAATTGGGGAAAAGTAGTCAGTTGTGCTCCCAGGTAAAACAAAGCCCAAGGCTATAATAGAGAACCGATTCCCACTTTCCAGAAGTCTGGCTATGCCTGAGAAACACACTTAACCCATCTTTTTGAAATGGATGGAAAACGGAGATGGCTGCTTTACATAAATCTGATCTCTTTGCAGATCAAGAGGCTTTTCAATATTTTGAATTTATAATGCATATAAAATACAAAGTGAACTTTTTAATGTATAATAGGGTCAATAAAATGAATCAAAAATTTTGAATACATCAAAGAATATTTAGTCTACTAAATTTGCAACATCTACTAAGATGTATAACTAACTGACCAGATTATTATCATTTGGAAAAATGCAAAAGTTATATCCATTATAAGAAGATATAATGTCATATAGAGTTAGAAAAATAATTCAGCCTATCAAACTTTCTAATTTCAAGGGTTGTGGGAGCAGACTGCATTTGTTCTCTGAGAATACACATTTAAGACACTCTTTCTACCTTTCTCACCCTGTCCTATCAATACATAATCATCCCTTAATCATAATTCATTTATTTAATTAAAATATTAATTATGGACCTTCTACATAAAAGGGATCATGACAGATGCTAAGAGAATAAGATGTTATAGGTCACTGGATGATTCCAAGGCATTCATTCATTTTTTTAAAAAGATTTTATTTATTCACTTCAGAGAGCAGAGAGAGAAAGAGGGAGCAAGAGAGAGAAAGAAGGAGGGAAAGAGCAGGAAGCATCAACTCCCATATGTGCCCTAACCAAGTAGCCTGGGGTTTAAAACTGGTGACCTCAGTGTTTCAGTTCAACACTTTATCCACTGTCCACATGTCAGGTAAAGCATTCATTCTTTAGTGAGGAAAACAGGTAAGGGCATAGATGTGGAGTGATTAATATAACCACTATGATACATGTTAGATATATAAATGAGATAATCACCAAAGCACATAGAACTGTGTCTGTATGCTATCACTTCTAGGTAAGTGTTAATCTTATTTTTCTTCCACTGTAGGAGACATAGCAGCAGATAAAAAATCGATATTACCAAATGCCTGTGAGGTACAGGGGGTCCTCGGGTTATGACACAGTTCCATTCCCATAACAGTGATGTAACCTGAATTTTGGTGTTAGTTCAAATACACCCAAGCCTAACATAAGCAGAATATTTGCGCTTTTAACAGTCCAACATGGTGTAAGTAGGTGTACTGGGGGACACCAACTCCCTCACTCATATACCACGTTACTGCGTATTCAGTTGCTGCACAAAACCAAACTAGTCTGCCCGTGTAGTCCGTAAGTATGATGCTAACAGCGTAAGCCAAAACTCTTGCGTCTCAATTTTTTTAAAGTTATTATGGGAGTGAGCATCATAAAGTAGAAACATCGTATGTCAAGACTGTCATAACCCAAGGACCCCGTGTATTAGGAAATGATTCATGGAGGGGATGATTTTTAAAGAAGCTGGTTGGTACAATGGAATTAACACAGTCTTTAATGTTTGACAAATTTTAATTTCAGGATTTGCTAAATTTGCATGACTTTGGACATGCCACTCATACTCCATAAGCATCAGTTTTATTGTATAGAAATCAAGTTAAATATTTGCTTCTTTAACTTTTTGTGAGAATTAAATAACTTAAGCACAATAGTTAAAAATGCAGTTAGTGTAGTCAGCTAGATGAGAGTTTAAATTTGCCTCAGTTTCCAAATCTTTAAAATGGGGATTTTATATCAACCTCATAGAGTTATTAGGAAATTAAAATATTGCAATATTTTTATGGCACTTAACATAGTTTCTGACACAGTAATGAGTTTAGAAACATTAATTCATTTCTTCCCCAAAGTCTGGTTTTGGAAGAAAAGTTTTAAGGGAAAGTCATTTCTAGTAAAGTAAATAACACATTTATTTGTAGAAAGAAGACAGGGCATTACACAATATGCTTAAGAAACTGAAGTAGCTATATTATGAGAATTTTGGATACAATATATATTTTGTCAGATGATAAGGCAAAATTATATAAAATCTGATTTCCACAGGGATTCTTTTCTTAAACTCTTTTAAAGTGCAGATTATATAGAACATTTAACACTGTTAAGAAGCTATGCTGCAGAAAAAGAGATATTTAAAAATTTCACTGTGAGGCCTGACCTATGGTGGTACAGTGTATAAAGCATCAACCTGGAATGCTGAGGTCACAGGTTCAAAACCCTGGGTTTGCCTGGTCAAGACATATATGGAAGTTGATGCTTCCTGCTCCTCCTCCACTTCTCTCTCTCTATCTCTCCTCTTTCCTCTCTTTCTAAAAATGAATAAATAAAATCTAGTATATATATATGTACATATATATATGTACAAAAATAATGTACATAAGTATATATATATTAATTTCACTGTGAAAGTAATGTACTAGATTTTGTGGTGGGAAGATAGATTGGATGCAGTAACCAGAAGGAAAGAATACATTTAATAGAATAACATTTGTAGTCCATCAGAAGTAATAAAGACCTAGCCTGACCAGGCGGTGGTGCAGTGGATAGAGCGTCAGACTGGGATGCAGAAGACCCAGGTTCGAGACCCCGAGCTTGCCAGCTTGAGCATGGGTCCATCTGGCTTGAGCAAAAAGGTGTTGCTCAGTCTGCTGAAGGCCCGCGGTCAAGGCACATGTGAGAAAGAAATCAATGGAAAATCTATGGTGTCGCAAGGGCAACGAGAAACTAATGATTGATGCTTCTCACCTCTCTCCGTTCCTGTCTGTCTGTCCCTATTTATCCCTCTTTCTGACTCTCTCTCTGTCCCTGTAAAAAAATTTAAAAAAAATTAAAAGAAGTGATAAAGACCTAAACAAGGCAGATATAGGAATATGGAGATAAAAATATATATATACTAGAGATGTTTAAGATCAGTAGAACTAAGCAATATTATGAGATTAAGAAGAATCATGAAAGCCTGACCAGGCAGTGGCGCAGTGGATAAAGCACTGACCTAGGATGCTGAGGACCCAGGTTTGAAAACCTAGGGTCACTGGTTTGAGTATGAGCTCATCAGTTTGAGCATGGGTTGCCAGCTAGAGCATGGGGTCATAGACATGACTGCACGGTTGCTGGCTTGAGCCCGAAGGTTGCTGGCTTGAAGCCCAAGGTTGCAGGCTTGAGCCCAGGGTCACTGACCTGAGCAAGGGTTCACTGGCTCGTTTGGAGCCTCCTAGTCAAGGCATGTATGAGAAACAATTAATGAATAACTGAAGTGCCACAACTACAAGTTGATGTTTTTTTTCTCTTTCCCTTCCTGTCTGTTTCTCTCTCTCTCTCTCTCTCTCTCTCTCTCTCTCGCTCGCTTAAAAAAAGAAAAATCATGAGATTTTTATGTTTGTGACTTGGGTAACTCAGTGTCCTTTTCCTCCCCACCTTTTGTCCAAATAAAAATAAAATAACAACTGATATTATAAAAAGATAATGAGATTATAATATCAATAGAGCCAAGGATGGGTAAACTAGGAAACAGAATAAAAAGTTGTTAAAGAATTGGACACTCAGAGAATTCAGTCAACACCTGGATAATGAAGCTATTGTTTACTAAATAAGTTGGGGAGTTACTAGAATTGTTTTAACTATGGAAATCAAAGAAATAATTCAATGTTGAAAGAATAACAATCAAAAATAAAGTGGAGGTTGAAATCCAGAGATAAAAATAATGTACATAAAAGCCTTATGTCAACTTAACATTTTGACATCATTAATAAATGGATTACAAAAGAGAAAATAGCTAACATGTATTAAACATACACAATAAGTAAGGAACAGTGTTTAGTACTTTAATAAACTGATTTAATTTGATCATGACAAAGCCCTTATGAGCTAAGTAGCATTTATTTCCATTTATCAATGAGAGGTCCCACTTGAAGAAAAGTTAAAAGTTAAGAAATTTGGCCAAGTCATGTGACCAATGAACAGGTAAGCCTAAATGCACACCCAGATTTGAGTTCACATTTCATACCTCTTCCATGACATCAAAATGCTGACCCACCTTACAAAACCATAATCGAAATGGAATGTTTTCTCTTCATCTCTTGCTTTTTTTTTTAATGTCCCAGAAGACCAACAAATCATCAGTATTGTATTAAAAGTATCTCCGTCAATCAATGTTAGTTTGAAATATTATGGAAAAAATACATTAGAATATGGAAAATCATTTATTATTGTTTCAAACATATATTTTATAAATTACATATTGCCAAATGCACATTCATTCATTTTGTCTTATCTAATTTATAAAGAAGATATTATCCTATTCTATAGGGAAGAAAATAGATTGAAATAGTTTAAGTAAATTTACCAAGGGTACATACATACAAAGAATAAGACATAATTTGCCTGACTAGTCAGTGGCGCAGTGGATAGAGCATGGGACAGGGATGTGGAGGACCCAGATTTGAAAACCTGAGCTCGCCTGGCTTGAGCATGGCCTCACCAGCTTGAGCGTGGGGTCTCTGGCTTCAGTGTGGGGTCAAAGACATAAGCCCATGGTTGCTGGCTTGAGCCCAATGGTCACTGGCTTGAAGCTTAACATCACTGGCTAGAGCTCAAGGTCACTGGCTTGAGCAAGGGGTCACTTGTACCCACTCCCTGCCCCGCTCCTGTCAAGGCACATATGAGAAAGCAATCAATGAACAACTAAGGTGCCACAATGAAAAATTGATGCTCCTCATCTCTCTTCCCTCCTGTCTCTCTGTCCCCCTATCTGTACCTCTTTCTGACTCTCTGTCTGTCAAAAGAAAAAAAAAAAAAAACAACCCAACGAAGACATAATTTAAGTTTCAAATGACCAAAGCCCATGCTTATTTCATTACATCATACTATACAATATTTTTAAAATTTACTAAGAAATGAATTAAAGTAGAGAACTCAAATATCATAATTTAAATTATATAAAATTTTAAAACAAGTACTATGATAATATTATGTGTTGTCTAGAGATATACACTGAAAAGTATGCAAACACCAAATTGTAATGTAGTTACTCCTGGGAACAGGAAGGAAGGTATAGTTAGGGAGGATCACATAGAGAACTATATATGTTTATACTTTTATTTATTAAGCTAGTAGTGGGCATACATCTTTTATTGTTTTTCTATACAATTTAAATATTAATGATGAATTTTAAAATTTAGAAAGAACTATGAAAAAAAGCTCATGAAGTTTTGGAGGTGAATTCCCCTTATCTTCAGTTTCTACTTCCCTTTCCAAGATGGAAACAAAAAATAAAAAATATATACTACTACTAACATCCAACTCCACTTAAAACATCTCTTCACTCAGTATAAAAAAATTTGGTTTAAAAAAAGAGAGGAGAATAGATATAAAGAATTGATAGCTTAACATATCTCAAAAGTTTGAAAACTTGGGCATTGCCCATGTAACATTAAAGGATTCCTAGTTCTATCAGAACACAAAACATTTTCTTAATATTTCAGTTAGTTTACAGATATTGGCATACCAAATGAATTCCCAGGTTTTATAAAAAGTTGTAGTTTAATCTCCATATGAAATGAATCTACTAAGCATCCTGCTATGGTTAGAGAAATAATTGAAAAATATAATTAAAGTTTTTTAAAAGTCTATGAAAGTACAAAAACTTCCAAATAATTCACATAATCCCTATTTAACCATATTTACTATTAGTTATTTTAAGAAAGACTTTTTGTTTGTGTGTCTGTTTAAGTGACTGAATGGTCTTGCAGGGAGGCATGTTCAACTTTAGTTGAAAAAATAACACTTCAACCCCATGAGATTCACCAACAGAGCTTGGATGCATTACAGAAGAACTTTAAAACTTATATTCTGCTTCTCTTTTCTTATAAAAAAATTAAATATTTGCAAAGTAGTTTGGTCTAAATATATTTCTAGTTTCAAGATAATTAGACCTACCTCATTATGCAAAAATATATTTTATTAAACAAAAGTCTGTACATTCTTAGGACTTTAAAAATTTCTGAGCTATCAGAAAAATGACTTAACCCATAACTAACTTCTTTAAGAAGGTTTATTGGAAAAAATGATTCATTACATGAATTCATGAATAAATGACAACAACAAGATAGAGGAAACATTCACTACAATATTTGATTAATATTAAAAATACAGACTCCTTTTATGGACTTCATATAGGTTTTAGCTTTGTTATCACTAAAAAGGTACTTATGTAAAAACTTCTAAACAAGAAGTTCTAAAAAGTTATTTTTTAAATAATAACATCATGATTATAGTATACAAGTGCATATTGTCTGCATATATGTGGATAGGAATATGTATAAAATTCTTAACTTGTATGGAAGTATACTATATTTTTATACTAGTATACTAGTATATAATATAGCATAATTTAGTATACTATATTTTTTCACTAGTAAAAATATAACTAAACTTGGTGAATGTTTACAAACTGACACAACTATACCTCCCCCGCTGAGATCAGTAATACATTATGACTGGCCAGAGGCTCTGTGTTCTCCCTTCTATCCTCCACCACCCTCAAAGATAGCCACTGTACTGACGCCAACATCCTACTGCAGTTTCACCTGGATTTTTACACAACCATTTAAAACTAATTTTTAGTGCCTTAGAATTCTTCAGATATCGAACCATTTCAAATATAAGTCTGGACAAAAGTTTTGTATTCATACTCTTCCCATACTTATTTACCTGTAGGTTCACAATGTCAAATATAACTCTTATGCTTCATTTAATAAGGCAATTTTGTATAAGTTCTTTTTGAAATAAATACTTCAAAACTCATTTTATTTTTCTACCAAGAAAAAAAAAAATAGGTTCCTCAGCAGGATATTAATGTACCAGTAAGTTTTGTTGTAATATACTTGTTTTTCTGGATTTATTACACATGGCAATCAACTTTGCTTCTTCATAAGAAGTTTTATCTGTAAACTAGCAACTGTAATTTCCTGGAAAAGATTTCATCATAGACATTTATCCTATAAAATAAACTCAGTCAAAAAAGTATCTTAAAAATCAAACATATTTTAGTTGTAGGCAGCGGTTGTGTAGATCTTTCTGAACAAAGTGATACTTTACTGAAATACATGAGGATTCAAATTTAAAATAAATAATTACTTTAAAGTAGAGATTAAAAGTCCTAATTTACATAAGGATAACATGATCTAGACAACCTTCTTGGTGAAAAATTGTCAGATGCAAATCTCTTGGCTAGTAGTATATGACTCAACAATATTTATGCTTGAAAAATAATCTGAATGGATGATACAAAGAAAATGCAGGTTTGCTGAATGGAATGGAAAGAAAAACTGGCTTGGGATATGCAGGTATGAAAGCAAAGAACACCTTCTTTCTTACAGTGTAAAGGAAAATCTAACTCGGTGCTAGGAATTTAATAAGCTTCATCTTCAAAGGCTAAGGATCAGCTGTCTGTTGGAGCCCTCTCATACCAGCTTGTTAGAGACTTTTAATTTTCAGGAATTATGTAAGACAGTTGTTAAATATAGTCATTGGTTTTTATTGATTTCAGAGAGCAAGAAAGGGAGAGAGAGAGAGAGAGAGAGAGAGAGAGACATCAATTTGTTATTGTACATATTTATGCATTTATTGGTGGATTTTTGTTTGTGCCCTGACCATGAAATTGAACATGCCACTTTGGCATATCAGAAAGACACTCTAACTGAGCTATCTGTCCAGACCAAACATACTCATTTTTAATAACTAAGCGATAAAAATTTTATCTCATTCACTCTCATAACTTGAAAGAGAATATAGAATAAATTCAAACTAAAATTTCCAGCCAAAATGTCTTCTTTGAAGTCCAGATTTATCAGCCCACTTTTGTATAATTGATGTTTATACTTTCATATATCTCACAAGCATCTCAAATTCAAACAGTTCACAAGTGAATTCAACTTCTGCTCTCTAAATTTGGGTTTTTCTTTTCCACTCTATGCTAGGAAATGGTACCAGCATCAACTTACGTGCTCATGCCAGAAACTGAGATATCTTTTATACTTGAAAAATCATGTATATGCTAATGACCTCAAACTTTGTCTCTAGGCAAGATATCTTTTCTGAAGTTCAGAATCATCAACTTCCTATTTCTACTTAGTAATATCTCACTTTGAGTTAAATGAAATTTCAACATTTTCCCCAAATGTGGTCTTCTACAGTCATTCCCATTCCTGTAAATGACACCACCCTGCAGCATCTGCTCATGCCTAAAGCTTATGGCTTCAGTCTTATTTTCTACCTCATAATTACATACTTTATCTACTTCTATTTTCATTGTCAATACCAAGTTCCAGTTATCATCATCTCTTTCTTAGACTGTTCAAACAGCCTTATAGATGAGCTCCCCATATCCACTCCACTGCTGGTTAATCTGTACCAAGGACCACATGAGATGATAGAAAAGTGATCTTTTAAAAATACGAATGTCAGCATATTATTTACTGGTATAAAATGTTAAGTTATCACCAACTAAATATTCAAAATCTTCAATACAACATTTAATGTCTTGCTGGCCCCATCCAATCCTCCAGCCTATTGTGTTCTTCTTTCCCCTTTCTTCACAATATTCCAGCCACTCTGCCACCTCCCTGTTTCTTCCCAGTTTTAAGACATTATTCTCTCCGTGTCAGGAATGATTTTTTTCCAAATATATGGTTGGTTAACTGACTCATCTTTCAGGATACATCTGCTTTGCAAACCAAAATAGTTATTTCTGCAATTTTTTTCTTATAGTACTTGGCACATTTCCTTTATAGATCATTAGAATTGTAATTAAAACACACACTCATGGTAGTCACTGCCTAAATCTTTCACTATAGTGTAATTTTCACTACAGCAAAGACCATATTTGTTTCATTTATCACAGGTCTGTAGTATATCACTTATGATTGCCACTTAGAGGGTATCAGTTATTTGCCGAATGCATGGATAAATGGGTTGATGGCAAAGTGTGTGTTTGGATAATCAATTTCTGCGAAAGAATTGATTAGCTAACACTGAGTTTCCTGCCTTTGAATCAGTTGTCCATTTTCAGTTTTAAATCTTTGGTTATAAATACTTACATATTAAGCTTTCCTCTAAAAATCTGCATTACTTGTTTCTGTTTCAGGACTTTGCTTCTTTAGACTATCAGACCTGTATGAGTCAGGAGACTGACCTATTTCACCCAAGCTGGACAATTGGTTCTGATTTTGTCTCCAAACTCATTTATTCTTAAGTGGGGAAGTTTTATTATCTCCACGATTCTACCTATGTCCTGACCTACTTGAGTTAACTGCTGTCTTAGATTTCCCTTAAGTTAAGTCTCAGACAGAACACTGATTAACTGTGATTAATTCTAATAACTCTAGTGGTTGTTTTCACTTTGGTTTCTCCAGGGAGATTCTCCTCAGCCCCTGGAGAATTTTCTTAGCTGACTCCTAAATTTCTAGTAGTGTTAAGGCTGATGTTTTCAAATCTGGTGTGGATATGGCTGCCAAAGATGTTGAAAAACCTTTGATGGCTTCAACTTCTCTAACTTCTGGCTTTCCAGGGTATCATCTCTTTCTGTACTCTTAGTGATTAAGGTGACACTTTCTTTATAAGAACAAGAAAAATCTCAATTGCTAAATAAGGTTATTACTTTTTTAATATAATAATTTTACAAATATTGCTTAATAATAGAGAATATTATTTAAAAACTTAAAGAGTATTTTTTCCTACAACTTGTCCTCTCTTCAAATATATTTTCATTGCCTCCCCGCCACCAATGAGTTGTAAAAAGAGAGAAAGACAGACAGAAAGGGAGAGAAATGAGAAGCATCAACTGGTAGTTGTGTCACTTTAGTTGTTTATTGATTGCTTCTCATATGTGCCTTGTTGGGGGTTGCTCCAGCCAAGCCAGTGACCCCTTGCTCGAGCCAGCAACCTCTGGCTTAAGCCAGTGACTGTGGGGTCGTGTTGATGATCCTATGCTCAAGCCTAAAAGACTTTGCTCAAGCTGGCAATCTCAGTGTTTCAAACCTGGGACTTCAGTGTCCCAGGTCTATGCTCTATCTACTGTGCCACCATTGGTCAGGTTATTTTGTCAGGTCTTAATGACGATCTTCCACTAGGAAAACCATTCCTTACTTTCTATCAAAAATGACATAAACACATTTTTCAAGTGTTTGCTGACTTTTATTTAAATTTTTCATTCACTCCTTAAGTCTAAGAAAGAAAATTTACCAGAGATTTAAAGTAATTTAAGTAATGAACAAAATATGACCCTATTTTATATTCTGACATAGTGAAACAGATAAACTTCATGCAAATTTTAAGAAGTAATATATTTTATTATGTACACATTGTTAAGTAACTACTCAATAACAGTATTTATTTTGCCTACAAATATCCATTTGTATAAAACATCAAATAATAGATTTTATTATAGGTAATAAGTTTATTTTATATGCATTATTAAATAATTAGGGCTCAAAAATATAGAAATTTATTTGTGACAGCCTTTTCCTAAGTACTTTATATGGTTTAGCAAATTGAATAAATCCTGCAAACAACCTTCTAATGCTTTCTTTTTGTTCAGTAATGCTCCAGTAACCTAAAACTTTTATATATTAAAACTTAATTTAATGATGTTCATTTGTAAATAAACAGTTAAAAGATAAGTTAGCATAACATTTGTGTTTATATCATATTGCTTTCAGTTTTTTACTTGAAAGTAATGGAATGGAATGTGGGCTTTGAAAGTCTAGGCCTCCATATCACAAAGCTCTAGGGAATGGCATCTGGCATCATTTTCCCTCTGCCTGAAGAACTTCCTTTGCCATTAGTGATGGCACAGATCTGATGGCAATTGTTTAGTTTTTGTTTATCTAAAAAAAAATGTTTTTATATAGTCTGCATTCCTGAGAGATGTTTTTACTAGGTATAGAATTCTAGATTGATAGGGTTTTTTTCTTTTTCTTCAGTACTTTAAAGATGCTCTTGTTTAAAGATGTATATTATATGTCAGGGTTTAGAGAGGAGATTCTTTTTTCAAGCGAGAAACATGGCTTGAAAAAAAATCAGTGGATATGGGCATAAATATTTGAGCTTGACTAAGAAAGTATAATAAGTATGAGTAAATACAGTAAATCAGTCAGTTCATTCACCTCATTCTTTTTTTTTTTTTTTTTTTTGTATTTTTCTGAAGTGAGAAGTGGAGAAACAGAGACAGACTCCCACATGCACCCAACTGGGATCCACCCTTCAAGCCCACTAGAAGGCAATGCTCTGCCTGTCTGGGGCTATTGCTCCATTACAATCAGAGCCATTTTAGCACATGAGGTGGAGGCCATGGTGCCATTCTCAGTGCCTGGGCCAAATTGCTCCAGGGAAGCATTGGCTGCAGGAGGGGAATACAGAGACAGAGGGAAGAGAGAGAGGGAAAGGTAGAAAAGCAGATGGTTGCTTCTCCTGTGTGCCCTACTAAGAATCAGGGCCCTCAACTCATTCTTTTAATCCCTTGGGTCTCTGTCACACATTTACTGACACCTTACTTGAATATCTCCTAAACTGGTTTTGTGGACACATGTCATTTCCTTTGCCGCTTGATTCTCTACCCATTCATTTTCAGTTTACTTTGCTAGTGCAACATTTTTATGATCATCCTTTAAAGAATGAAAGATAAAACTACAATGAGATACCAACTCATCATGCCTGTTAGATTGCCTATTATCAACAAGACAGGTAATAACAAGTGTTGGAGAGGCTGTGGAAAAAAAGAAATGCTCATTCCCTGTTAGTGGGAATGTAAACGGGTACGGCCATTATGGAAGAAAGTATGGTGGTTCCTCAAAAAATTATGAATAGAACTACCATATGATACAGAAATCCCTCTGCTGGTTATCTACCCAAAAAACTAAAACACATTGGTGTGTAAAGACACATGCAGCCCATGTTCATTGCAGCATGATTGACAGTGACCAACACATGGAAAAAAACAAAGTGTCTTTCAATAGAGGACTGGATAAAGAAAATATGGTACATATATACAATGAAATACTATTCACCCATAAAAAATGATGACATATTGCCATTACAACAACATGGATGGATCTTGAGAACATTATACCAAGTGAAATAAGTAAATCTGACAAAGCGAAGATCATAGGTGGGATATAAAATTGAGACTCATGGACATAGATAAAAGTGAAGTGGTTACCAGATAAGGGGGTTGTGAGAAAAGGTGTGTGGGAGGAGAGTAAAGAGAGACAAATATACGGTGATGGAAAATGATTTGACTTTGGGTGATAGGTATACAACATAATCAACAACTAAAATACTATAGAAATGTTTACTTGAAACTTATATACCCTTAGTGGTCAATATCACCCCATTTAATATAATTTTCTGATTAAAATTTAAGAAAAATTGAAAGGTAAATCCCTTCTGTTTGCATTCTTTCTTCTTAGATATTTTTATCCATTCTATTAACTAGACCGATCATGTATAATGAATATTCATATTAATTATATTCAGGTGAAATTATTTTTTCCTGAGCTCCAGAGATTTCAATCCACTCTATTCATATACTTTATATTTACAATTGGGTAACTAACAGGAACCTCAAACTCAGGCAATCCACTGCTGAACTCTTGACTTTTCTCCCAAAATTTAATTCCTCCAATCTTCTCTATTCTAGTTAATTATCAGTCTCTATACATTTGCTTATATCAAAAACCTAAATGTGCCTGACCAGGCAGTGGCGCAGTGGACAGAGCGTTGGATTGGGATGCGGAAGGACCCAGGTTCGAGACCCCAAGCTTGCTACCTTGAGCGCAGGCCCATCTGGCTTGAGCAAGGGCTCGCCATCTTGGACCCAAGGTCACTGGCTCCAGCAAGGGGTTGCTCAGTTTGCTGAAGGCCCGCGGTCAAGGCACATGTGAGAAAGCAATCAATGAACAACTAAGGTGTCGCAATGGCAACAAAAAACTAATGATTGATGCTTCTCACCTCTCTCTGTTCCTGCCTATCTGTCCCTATCTATTCCTTTCTCTGACTCTCTCTCTGTCTCTGAAAAGAAAAAAAACCTAAATGTGACATTTTCTCTTCTTCGTCTATGGCCACTAGCTCACTGGTTTGTACTCGGTAAATATGTATTGAATCTGTTTACTTCTTTCTTTCCTCATTGCCAATAACCTACGACAGTCATCATATTGCTTCACTTGCCTAAAATATTATAATAACCTACTAAAATTTTTGTTATGTAATCCATATAAAATACCCTACCATTTCACCTAGAAAGATACACACACACACACAATATATATATATATATATATATATATATATATATATATATATATATATATATATGATATAATTATATATATATATATGTTATGTACATATCATTATATTATTTCATAATTAAAATTGACCGGTGTTTCTAACTACAATTAGAATGTAATTCTGTCTTCAACAGGGCACAGCAGGTCTCCATCATTTTATACTATTCTCCCCTCATTCACTACCTCCCAGTCTCCCTGACCACTCTCCTGTTTTCTCCTAATTGACACATTTTGCACAGCACCTCTCTTGGCCTAGAATGATTTTCCTGTATTTCTTTTCTTAAGTTCATCTCACCTTTGAGGTTGTAGCTTAAAATTTACTTTCTCTGGGAAACGTACCTAATTGTCCTCCTATCCCTTTCTCTCTGTAGGCTAGGTTAGGTGTCATGTGATTCACTTTCACAATATTTTTATTTTTTATAAGTAGCACTTATGGTAATAATAATTAAATACTTACTTGTATAATTTTTAATTTAATGCCTGACTTTCCTGATGGCAGAGGTTATATTTGTCTTACTTTTTCATCTGTATTCTTTATCAATGTATTTAGCACACAGTGGGTACCAATTTTTTTTAAATTCATAGATGAATAAATCAATAGTACAATTTGTGATTTTATTAGCTATTAATAGGGCTTGATTCTTTAGGATGGATAATGGGCAATTCAAATAGGGTTAGGCTAATAATTGTGCATTGCAGACTGTTTTTTGTGAAAGAGAGAGGGACAGAGAGAGGGACAGATAAGGATAGACAGAAAGAGAGAGAGATGACAAGCATCAATTCTTCACTGCATCACCTTAGTTTTTCATTGATTGCTTTCTCATATGTGCCTTGAACAGGGAGGGCTACAGGAGAGCGAGTGATCCCTTGCTCAAGCCAGCAACCATGAGGTCATGTCGATGATCCCATGCTCAAACCAGCAACCCTGCGCTCAAGCCAGTGAACCCATGCTCAAGCAGGGGACCTTGAAGTTTTGAACCTGGGTCCTCTGCGTCCCAGTCCGATGCTCTATCCACTGCATCAGATAACCTGGTCAGGCCTGCATTGCAGACTTTCCAATAATTTCTACTCAACTTCAAACCGTTGCTTATGGATTCTACATTTTTAGTTCCTCTCTAAAATAGCTGTTCCTTTTTCCATGATTTTTGCCACCTTGGTTTACCACATCTGCCTTCATCTTTAATTTTGCTTTGATTTGTGTCATATATCACTTTGACCTCTTTCACTTACACTATATGTAACCTGTTCTGACTTTGTGTTCAAGCTCATCTTCACTTAAGTGACAGGGTGTCATATTCTCCATGACCCTAGTTACGTCCCTCCTAAATTTATTTTTGTCCCTTACTCCCAAATTATATCTCAGCCTAAGACAGAACATTCATCAACCATTATTAATTCTAGTTAGTTCAAGCTTGGTTTCTTCATTCTGTTTTCCTGGAGACATCTACTTCAGCCTTGTGAGACTCTTCTTTGCTGGTACCTGTTGGTTTAGTGCACTGTTTTTCAAATTCTACATGACATGAAACACTTGGAAACCTCCTTTAAAACACAGATTCCTAGACTCTATTCTAAGGAATTCTGATATATAACATTTGGGATATAGCCCTGAAATCTGTATTTCATGACCCAAGCTCCTGGGTCATGCTGATGTTGATAATCTTAGAATCATATTTTTAAATAGCATTATTTTAACAGTTTGATGCAAGTTTATTAAGATCTGGTGTAAGTTGACTGCCTGAAGTTTTGAAAATGCAATAATCATATTAAATTCTCTTAGATCTGTTAATCACAACATAAGCCACTTCCCTTATTTTCATTGTTTCAGCCATCAGCCTCCTTCTACAACCCATGAAGCCTATCTGGCTTAGGCACTCTTTTCTATAATTAACATGGCTATTTATGATATATATATATATATATATATATATATATATATATATATATATATATTCTGGGGTTTAGTGCTGGGTCAGACATTTATAAGCTGTAAATTCAGTTTATTCATCTGTGGAATTTGAAAGATAATAATAGCTACATTAATAAAATCTATGTCATAATAAATGTTGCATTGATTGGTTAAGTAAAATAATTTGGAAAAACCTCAGCACATTGTCTGCCACACACGAGTGCTAAAGCCTATACACTTTTGTTGTGGAAAAACCACAAACTGGTGCTATGCTTCTGTTTCCTTCACAGCATGCAGCATAAACCTGCAAAAATTGGTGATCAATAAAAGCTTAAAATTAGAACAATGTCTGCCAGAAGAGTAACAAATGTAGTTTGTTTACAATTTTTGGTACTATTGATTCAGTCAGGGTGCTCCATAAAAACAATAAAACCAAGAGAATAAATACATATGTGTGTATGTATATTATATAGAAAATATATTATATAGGAAAGATATGTATAATATATAGAATATATATTTTATAAACTATATATATTAATATACATGTTAATACATTTAAAGAGATTTATTTTACGGAACTGCTCATATGATTATGAATATGGGACTGGCAAGTAAGAAATCCCTAGGGCAAGCCAGAAGGTTGAAAAGGAGGCCAGAGTTGATGCAACTGACTTAAGCACTGACACTTTGGTGTTTTCTCTTAAGGCCTCTAAGTGACTGGAGGAGGCCCTCTTACTTGGTGGAGTGTAATCTATGTTACTTAAAGTGAACTGATATTAAATGCTAACCACATCTACAAAATACCTTTTAGGTGACACCTAGATTACTGGTAGATTAAATAACTGGGTACCATGGCTTAGCCAAAGTGTTACATAAAATTAACTATCACAACTGCTTTAAACCCACAGAACAAAAATCAAATTTTCTGTTGGTACTTAAGGATCTCCATTATTCAACTCAACTTCTCTTTGCTAATTCTTTTTTCCTCAATGGTGAGACTCACTTTTCAATTTCCATCATATTGTGAAGCCTTCTCCAATCATTCATCTTCAACAGGAGTGCTTGCCCTTGTTTGTTCTCAGTCACTGTAACTCTCCTGCAGCCTCCTATTATCATTCTCTGTACTTGTCCTAATTTTTAGTGAACACACCACGATTACTGGGACGATGTGTTTACTTATTTCTATCCTCTCCAGATATTTTTCACTATAGCATTCAAGACATTTTAGCTGAATGCTTTAAACTATCTACCAGCAAAATGTTTTAAATAATGGTTTTATTAATGATGTAACAGTTTATTTTGTTTGAAGAAATAACATTTCAAAAGTGTAACACATTGGCAAATTGTCCATTCTTTGTTTTAATAATGATATGACTTACTAAAAATTTCAATGTTTATTCTGATATTTAATATTTTTTATCAATACATCATGTGGGTAAAAGACCAGGTGGGCATATTTTTTATGAGAATATTATGAGGTAAGTTTTATTTAAATGGTATATTTTCTCACCATCCATTCAAGGAATAAAAGAACACATTCGTTTTCAAATTCAAAAGGCAAGCAATAAAACAGCAGGAACTCAGGTCATTCAGTAATCCATCTATCTTGAGAGGGATAAAACAGTATTGCACTCTGTACTGGCTGGCACAACTCTGCACCAACAATCCACTATTTAGATATAAAAACAAACTGGCCTTTGTATTTAGTTCATGCTGTCACTGGGGCATTACTCTCAAAGCACTTCAGCAACACAAAAATAATGTTGCTGTCTCTTACCAGGCATAGTTTAAAAATGTGCATGGAAAGTGTTGCTCAAAGAGCATATTTATCTTACTTGGTCACTCCATTGTGCAATGATAGGGACATTAAACTAAATATTCTATTTTGTCAAGATTGTAAATATTTTCTCATTTTACATACATCTAGGTAAAGGTCTAAACTGTGGAACATTTATTAGATATATATGTAGAGAGGAAATTATCTAAATTTATTCATATGAGATTGCTTCTACTCTTCCCCTACCGAGTTTTTACATTTCTAATGTAATCAGGATAGACATGAGCAAAAGAAAAAGTGATGTGTTGTAGGTGCCATGATAAAAATAAGGACTTGATCACAGAAAGCAGCACGGATGGACCTGGAGGGTATTACGCTGCTAATAAGTCAGTCAGAAAATGATAAATACCATATGATTTCACTTATATGAAGAATTTAAAGATCAAAATAAACAAATAAAACTGAAACAGACTCACAGATACAGAGTCCATCTCTGTAGCTATGCCAGATAGGAGGAGTACTGGGGACTAGGTGAAAATGGCAAAGGTATTAAGCAGTACAAATAGGTAGTTACAAAACAGACAAATAGATGTAAAGCACAGCATAGGGGAAATTGTCAATGATAATAACTATGTATGTTGCCAAGTGAATACTTGAAATAACAAGGGGATCACTGTGTAAAGTATATAATTGTCTAAACACTAAGTTAAAAGCATGACACTAATGCAATATTGAATATAATTCAATATATAATATTGAATGTAAACTGTAATTTAAAAAAGAACAGTAGAGAATGAGGCATGAGGGAGAGCAGACGAGAAAGAAAGGCTTTATTTTATATTTATTTATTTATTTATTTATGACAGAGACAGAGGGTCAGAGGGAGGAACACACTGACAGGAAGGGAGAGAAGTGAGAAACATCAAGCTCCTTAGTTGCTCATTGATTGCTTTCTCATATGTGCCTTGACCGGGGAGTTACGACAGACCGAGTAACCCCTTGCTGGAGCCAGCGACCTTGGGCTCAAGCTGTTGAGCCTTGCTCAAACCAGAATAGCCCGCACTCAAGCTGGCGATCTCAAGGTCTTGAACCTGAATCCTACACATCCCAGTATGATTCTCTATCCCTATCCACTGTGCCACTGCCTGTTCAGGGTCTTTTTTAAATTTTAAATTAAGCTTCATTATTTTTAATTTAAATTTTATTTTTCAACTACAGTTTATATTCAACATTATTTTTTATTAGTTTACAAGGCATTACTTTCTATCCTATGAATTTCAAAGTTTGATATTCAAGCCCAATGTGCTTCGTGTTTCATGTTTTCTATACAACCTAAATTTATTTACCCGGTAGGTGTTGAATAAATATTGATTTAATGAATACACAAATAAATAATATTTCCTAAGTGCCTAAATGTAAGGAACTTTACCAAGGTTTATAAAGAATAAAAACAAACAGCTGTAATTAAAAATAAATTAAAAAGCCCTTTGGCTCAGCGGTAGAGCATTGGCCCAGGGTGTGGAAGTCCCGGTTTGATTTCCTGTCAGGGCACATAGGAGAAGCGCCCACCTACTTCTCCATCCCTCCCCCTCTTCTTTCTCTCTTTCCCTCCCACGGCCAAGGCTCCATGGGAGCAAGTTGGGCCGGGCACTGAGGATGGCTCTATGACCTCCACCTTAGGTGCTAGAATGGCTCCCATTGCCGTGGAGTAATTCACCAGAGGGGCCCAGGGGCGCATGCAGGAATCTGTCTGCCCCCACCTCCCACGTCACACTAACTGCTTCTCACTTTGGAATAATACAAAAAAGAAAAAAGAAAAGCAATAGAGACATCATAGTTAAATAAAAAATATGACTATGAATTTTAAATTAATATAGAAAGTAATGTAGAGGACGTCTTTGGAAATTAAGACTGTGTTTCCACTACTCTTCAGATAAGCCTGTTTCCTCAATGTTCTCTGTACCTGCTCTGCATTTTCCTACTTTACTGCTGTGGTTTACAATATTTTCCCTGCCCTGCCTTCTTGAATGCTTTAATTTCTTTCTTTTCCATAAGCAGATTTCACTTATATCAAAGAGAAGAAAAGATCATGATAGTACTTCAAAGTCTTTTTGATGAACATTGTAGTATTTTAAATAAAACCTCTTATTTATTCCTCACAACTTTTGAAGTGAGGAAACTAGGCATTGCCCCCTTGTTTTACCATGAGATCCATGTCTGATTCAAAGAGGTTATAGAGTATTCTAAGAAAATATAAGCTGTGAATGTAGGAGCCGAAAGCTGATCCCAGCTCTGTCTCCTTTCTCCCCGAAGCTCAGCTCACGGTGTTCTCTAAGAATCATCCTCTGGATACCCCATCCTCAGCTGTGCTCTCCTTTCTCTGAATTTCTACACTCACCGCGCTATACCAGAACACTTCACTTTTAAAAATAATTCTTTAGGTTAACTTCATTCTCTTATGTGGATAATGTAATCTCTGATGAATAGAAACACATTTTATTTTCTTTCTCTTTACCCATAAAACTCCAAACAGTGCTGATCACATAACAAGTACTTGAAATATCTATGGATTGATTAGGCTGCATCATCAGAAGTTTTATTTCTTACTTCCCTCTCCTCTAGTGATTAATCATCATCCATCACCAGTAAGGGCAGGTTATTTTATGAAACATGGCATATTTTCAGGATAAATTCTTGTACACTATATCTTATCAAAGTAGTATCTGCATTAGCTGGTCATTCTACTAGGTATACAATATGACCCTGCACAAACAACAGGCATCTGTGAAGGTTAAGTATGATTATGTACATAAATGAATGCAACAGACTTTAGAATAATTAAATATAGGTATATAGTTATAATATTTTTTTAAAAAATTCCACTTGTATGTTTTAATTCCTACCAAATTTAAACTCGAGCTAATATAATCAATGCTCAATTTTCAAAAGAAAGAAGTCAGTGCTTATATGTAGTTTTACTGGCTTGCTAGGAAAAATTGTTGAACTGCGATCACAAAGAGCACTAGTAAATTGAACACTGGAAATTTCACACCCTTATATAGAATTTGAGATATTTTGAAAAATAATTGAGATGAGCAATAACTCTGCCTATACTTATAGCTAGAATGAGGTGATGAACCATTTCTGGAGGTAATACAATGACATGTATTTAAGCAAAATCAAAGCAACTGATGTCATTCTTTTAAGTGATCACCTTTTGCATGTCAATTATACCTGAAAACAAAAGATTTTAATGATCACCTTTTTATTTGTTAAAATGTAAAAATTAACCAGTTGACGAACTACATATATATCATATGCATCAATCTGTGCAAATGACTTTAAATTTGTCAACAGTGAGATGTCTAATAAATACAAAGAGGGAGAAGAAGGCAAAGTTTATCTGGCTTCCTGTGAGACAAAGTGATGAACAGAGAAAGCTATGAGTTTCCTGCTAGTTCAGTCAGTCCCCAGACTGGAATTAAAACTCTAACCTGGGGATCAGAGTCTTGTAGGAGGCATCCTGAAAGAAGAAGTGATGCTATCACAGAGGTGGTAGCAGCTCACTTGGGATGAGGGGAATGTGGCGTCCAATTCATAAGCTTGCCCACCTCAGGATGTTGCACAGGTAGGAGACTCACTGGCTTCTGAAGTTCATCTGTGTTACCTTTTAGTGGCAGCAAAGGGCATCAGTTGGATATGACACATGCCAAAGACGAACAGGATGTGGATCTTAAGAACAGGAGTCATACATATCATACAAGTCATTCATATACTAGAATAGGCAACTGAGAAAGAATCTCAGAAACATGCTGAGAAAAATGTCACCCTTTTTCTGTTTTATGAATGCGATATAATTTGACACCAGTTTTGTCAGTAGTTGATAAGCTCTGGAGTGCATATAACATTTGTCTTCTTAAATGTACAATCACTTAATTTATATAAAATGGTATCAAGTCAGATCCATATCATCCCATATTTATACAAGTATATTTTCAAATTTAAATGAGGAATTTTGTATTTATAACAAACATTTTATCTTGTTGGTTTGAGCCCATTTTTATAATTGTTGAAGTAAGCTTGGATACTGATTCTGTCATTGAAAATATTAGCTATTGGGTTATATAATGGCAATTTGTTATTATATTCAATTTTAATTCTTCCAGGTTTGCATTGCATTGTGCTGTATAAAATATTATTTAAGCTACCACTTTTAATGTGTAAACCTAGAACTATAGCTCTGATGTCAAATTCAACAAACAAAGCATAAAAAAAGAAAAATTATGTATGTGTGTGTACATATATATATAAATATATATATATAGAGATAGATATATATATAGATATATATATATGGTCATAGGTACTAAATGATAAATAAAATCTTAGCAAATCTAGTTTCACATGAACTAAAAGAATACTCTTTTTGGTGAAAGAGCAGTTTGATGTTAGGAAATCTGTAGATTTATTATAGCACTTTCTAGTAAAGAGAGATTTAATGTAGACTGTAGAAAAAAAGAGAACATAAAGGTTGAATACTAAGGGTCATGCAGCCACTAGACTCACTCAGTAAAAGAAGTTTATACTATTAACAGCCTTTGGTAGTACTCAAATGAGAACTTCAGCAAAATCACACTTACATGTCATGGGTCTATTGCAGTACTTCAAGATTAGATGAATCAAGGAATGTTCAAGTAGCAAATATCAATGGTTTAATTATAAAAAGTATGAACCTCACAAATGTTCATAGCATATTTTCTAGCAAAATATACATAAATATGAGACTATTACAAAGATGTTAACAATAAAATTATGTTTAAGTAGAACATCAGAAAAATGTATATTATTATGAGAAATAGTCAAATTATATGAGGTATAACATTAAAATAATGTTTTTGAAGAATTGTGGCATGGAGTCGTTCAAAATGAAACACAATATAAGCTGAAGTGAAAAAAAAATATTATATCAAAATGTATGTATACATGGCTTCAAAATACCTCAGGATGTTAACATAAAAGCTTTTCTATGAGGTTTAAGTTATTCTTTTTCCATATTTTTCAAAAGAAGTGTGCATTTTTAAAAAAATTAAAGGGCTCCTATTATAGAGAAATTTTATACTTATTTTCTCTAAGTGTCATAATGACTTTTCATCATCCCCCCTTTCTGTCACACCAGGAGCATTAAATGGCTTGCATATGCTCTTACATGTTTCAGTGAGATTCTGAAGTCAAATTTAAGTTTCTTTAGGTTTTTTCACTGCAACACATAAAAATGTATTCTGCCTCATCATTTATGAGGAAAAAAGAAACCCATCGTTTCAAGTGTTTATAAAAATTTCTAAGCTATTTAAGTGTTATTGACAGAGAGGTGATTCAGTCATCAGAATGCAAATACAGCCATTATAATTTTATCTGTTTCCTTTGCCAAACTTCTTTACAGAATAACATTAGTATGATAGCAAAAATGTTATTCAAAAAAATTAAAAATAAGATTATATTATCTATGTATGAAAAGCTCAATCTTAAAATAATAACTAAATTAATAAGTATATAACAATCAATATTTATTTGTAAGACATTATGCTGAATAATTTGAAGAGTCTTGAAAGATATACAAATCATAACTCTCTTCCCTTCCAGGATTTATATCTCACTTTAGTTAGGTATATATGTAAAAAACTAACAATAAAGGTTTAAACTAGAAATTAACAATATAGGACAAAGGAGAAAATTAAAATATATTAAATGTCTACTATACAGTGGGTACTGATAGGCACTTAATATATGTCATCTCATTTATTCCCATAGCAACAGGATGTATGGCATATTTGATGAAGCAGAATGTAAAAATAAGCTTTTCTAGTGAACTTATTAAGTCATCTAGAAGAACTTTCTGAAGTCATTTTATTTCTTCCCAGTAAGCTAGTAGAACTTAAGTCTCACTTTCCTAAGGGTGGGTCACTGTGTATATTTTCAAGAGGTTACTGGGGTTGGAGATGGACCCTTTAGTAATTTCATGTTATTGGAACCTCTTTGAAGGATTTCTGTTTCTTACTGAAGCTGTTGCAGCAAAGAATATCAGGAGCCTTAAAGAGGTCACTGTGAAGCAAGGGGGAGCATGGACATTGACTCAAGCTCAGAACCATGGTTTTGAGGGTCCTGAGGAAAACCTGATGCTGGCACAGTTCCCTGTCCTGGCCAATGTATGATGGTAGACATCATCGGAACAATGGTTGAGTTTCTTCTAGATCCATGATTTTTAACCAGTGTGACCTCAAAGGTAGACAGTGGATGTTCTGCTAATACGGGCATGCCAGGAGATATAACTGCACTTGAATTCTGGTTTTGAATTTATTTTTGTGGTGAGATGAAGGCCGAGAGAATATATATAATTTGTCTAAAGGGTCACAGCTAGTCATTCAAACCAATTCTGTTTGATACTAACCTATTCTGCCCAAGGAAATGTTACAACACTTTATATATTCTTCAGATAAATTTATACATCTAGCCAAACATAATAAATTATTATTCACTAATAATTAGTAAAATGTTTTCTTAAACTTCAGATGAATGTCATTGTGTAATTCTTGGAAAAAAATAAAGCTTATGTTTGCTTTATTAAAATTTACCATCATTTTATTTTATTCTTCATTGAATCGCAGGCACTAAATCCCCTGTGCCTTCTTGGATTTCCTTTTATTGAGTAAGAAATTCTTGTACTAATGAAATGGAATAAAGAGTCATGAGATTTTTTTATATTAGTCATGCTTGAAAAATAAAGGAACAGCTTTTAATATCATATCCCTAATTCATTCTAATAAAATTTATGGGAAACTCAAGTTATTAAACATCTAAAACAATTTAATTGTGCAAAGGAAATAACAAGGAGAGTCTGCCAAAATTTACTCTAATAAATAGCCTTTAAGGACATTGAAAAATACAAGAGGGACTGTAACATTTTTCCCAGTATTCCCAAAAGTGTCAAGCAGAAAAGTGAGCACATATTTAGCACTAAGCTAATTACTATTGATTGTTATTGCCTACTCCTGAGTAAACTACATCATTTAGAAGAATCTGCGGAGTTGTTGAAAATCTTGTCTGATGGAGTGAATCACTGAGACATCCATGGAAGACCAACAGAGATCTTGAGAATTTTATACAAGCAGAGACATTGCCAACTTAGACTAAAGGAATTGAGGAGGTGCAATGTAAGACAGTTTCAATGTGCCATTGTTGGTTTTCAAGATAAAAATAGAGCCATATACCAAGGCATGTGGCAGCATTTGGTAGCTGGGAAAAATACTCAATTTGGAGCCAGCAACAAAACCAGGAGCTCTATCCTACAACCATAAGAAACTAAATTCTGCCAACAACCCAAATGAACAAGAAACAGATTCAATTCTCCCCTAGAGGCTCCAGAACAAAATGCATCTTGCCTATACTTCGATTTTGATCTGGTGATGCTTGTATTGGCTTTCTGACCTACATAACTGTAAGATGATATATCTGTGCTCTTTTAAGACACTAATTATGTGGTAATTTGTTATGGCAGCAATAGAAAATAGTACATTAAACATACTTATTTTTTATGAATCTGATCATTATAATATATCTTTGTAAGAACATACCTTTTGCCATGTTTTTTCAGCTTCCTCTCAAGTCTATTTTATTCTTTATGCTTTATAATTTTTACATTGTTAACATTTCTTTAGAAATTATCTTTGAAACATTGAATTTGGGTTTATACAATTGTTTGTTTTTGTTTTTGCTTTCATTTACTCACTGAGTGTCTGGAACCACTTAAATTATTAATGAAGTTTGTTTGATCACACAGGTAAATTCTGCCACCAAACCTCAGTGAAGGCCGCCTAATAGGTCTGAATTATAAGGGCAAATCTGTGTTCCTTTATTCAGTGGCAAAATCTAGTAGGCATGTTTCTTTGATCCACCTTCCCGGGGCAGGATTATTTCTCATACACCCCTCCTCTTAGAGTGTTGTCATTAAGGATCCAGCTTATCTAAGAGACTTGTCTATTAGAACTCCAACTTGGGTTAGCCACAGGCCTCATCTTCTGTTTCCAGCTTTACCCTACCTTACTCTCAAGGTTGCTACTTTCAATTTGTTTTTGTCTTCTTTAGATTCTTTCTTACCATTTCAGAAAAACACTTTATAAAGTTTTATGGAAAAGTAAGCTCAAATATAAATTTAGAAAGTGTATCTTGTCTTATGTTTATAAATTAAAGAACTACATTTTTGTGATGATTCTATGAGAAGCATTAATCCACTCAAATAAATATGTATGGTATCAGCTGGATACTAGACCTAATGAGGTGATCATTTCACAAGTTACATAAATGTTAAATCCTTATGTTGTACACCTGGAACTAATATAATATTGTATGTCAACTGTAATTGCAAAAAATAAAAAGTAAATCTGGATCCACTCCACCAGAAATAATCCCATTCTTTGTGCTTTCATATCAAGGGATTACACTGTGCTGCAATAATTTGTTTACCTATTTTTATTAGACTGTGATAGTCAACCTTTTTATACCTACTGCCCACTTCGCTCACTTTTGTATCTCTGTTAGTAGTAAAATTTTCTAACCGCCTACTGGTTCCACAGTAATGATGATTTATAAAGTAGGGAAGTAACTTTATAAAATTTATAAAGCAGAGTTACAGCAAGTGAAAGCATATAATATTAATTACTTACCAAGTACTGTATGTCAGATTTTTGCTAAGTTTGGCAGAATAAATCTTTATCAAACAACTTACTATAGTTAAATCTATCTTTTTATTTATACTTTGGTTGCTCCGCTACCACCCACCATGAAAGCTGGAACACCCACTAGTGGGCGGTAGGGACCAGGTTGACTACCACTGCTCTAAATGAAGTTACAGCTTAAGGAGAGCTTCCCATCTTTCTTTCTCTCCTTGTTTGTCTTCTAATTAATGTGTTTTATTACACAATGAATAAATGAGTATTTTGATTCTAAAATAAAATCTATTTTAAATAGTATTTTACCTGAAGCATTGTTCATAAAATAATAATCCCCAATGGCAAAATAAATGCTTATGATAAGAGAACACTGTCAGCATTTAAAATAAATATTTCCCAGTTTTGAGTTTTAAGTAATTTGCATTTACTTACTTTAAATAATCAACATTATATTGTCAAACAAATAAATAAATACCAAACAAACAAAATCTTTGAGAATTTAGTTAGGCATAAAAAGCAAGATTATTATATAGGTTATATCATCTCACATATACTTTTTCAATCTTATATAGCTATATTTTATTATTAATATGTCCAATTGAAAATAGTGCTTAAAATATTAGCCCCATGTACTGCTGTTTTTATACTCAGCCTTTCATAGTAAACCATCCATTCTAAAGTCTTTAATCAATAGAGTTAATAGAATTATGACCGAATCTTCACCTGTTTTTCATTTAATTTTCTATGTCCCATAGGATATATTAATGTAAGTCCCCATCAATATTTCCAATGTAAAATAGAGAAACCAAACTCATTCTGTTCTCTAACAAAATAGTTGTGAAATTTTTGTTCTTTTTTCCATAGTAGCCAACTTAAAACTATCTCTGCCCTTCCTTTCCTTTATTACTTTTTCCCAGTCTATCATAAAGGACTGTCCTATTTGCTTGCTTTCATGTCTTCTGACAGTAACATGTGTTCCTATTTTCATTGCTTTTATCAGGATCAGGTCATCATTTCATGCCTTGACAGGACCAAATACTTTTCAATGATCTCTCCTAATCCTAGAATATTTTTGTTAATTTTTAAAAACTGATACCCTGACCAGATTGTAAAATCTTCTACTCAACTACAAGAGTAAAAATTGAACTTACTAGTTATCAGATAGAGGACATTGGTAATAAAACTACAACAATCAATTGTATTCACTAAAATATGTCTGTAACCTTGTAAGCTCAGCCTACTCTGGCTATACAGTCTTCATTGAATTTTCCTCAAATGCTCTTCATTCCACTTCTCACTCTAGGGTAGTGCATTATCTATTTTTATCTTTCACACTTTTGTTAGTGGTCTTTATTAATAAACAATTCCCTCCTCATTACCTCCTTAATTCAAAATTTACAAAATGCTGCTTAACACTTATCTGTTCCAGGTAGTTTAATATAGTGGTAGAAAACCAAAATGTGGGAGTTAGATCGACATTAGCTGGTAGGTATGCCACTTACTGGCTGTATAAGTTTAGACAAGCCTCAGTTTTCTCATTGTAAAATAAGATTAATATTAACAGCAACAATAATGCCTTTGCTTATTGAAATATAGAGAATTATAAGACTTAGAACATATCTATGAAGTATTTAGTATACTGTTTTAATTATAATAAGTATATCATTGTTATTGCTGTTGGCATTATTATTATCATTAACTCAATGAGATGTCCCCACAACATCATTGTACGTTAGATAACTCATCCCAGCTTCTGTTAACCCAGCAATATTGAGCACTGTACTATACAGTATTAATTTGTTTTTAATTGTTCTGTATATTTGCACAATGATTTATGTGTATGGTTATCTTCAGAGTGAACACTGAGAGGACATTTAATAGGTAATAGTCAAACGGTTTATCATATATTTTGATATATTTATAATTAAAAATGCTATGAAAAGATAAAATGGAACCAGTATCATTGGGTATTTATCATGGACCAGAAATTTTCTAGGAGCTAAGTAACTAGAAATATGTTTAATATTCTGTTACATACAGCTTTGCCACATATTTTTATTGCTTAAAACAAAAACACACACAAACACATACATGCTTGCACCCAAAATAAATAGCTTACCTTAATGTTTCGAATTCAGCTTCAGAAATGATCCAAAGTGTTTATCTACAAATCAATAATTATGAAATTATAGTCAGCCTAAAGATAAAGATGTTTCCACTTTTAGCAATGGCTTTTAATATTTTCTACAATAACTTAGTTACAATTCAATCAACTAGAAGTTTACAACTGTAGTTTTGACCATCACAGTAAAGTTTTGGCATATTAGCAAAATACGTTCATACAATCAGTCAACACTTTTAAGCTAGAGAGATTTGACATCTTTATTGCTTGCCAAGACTATTGATGGTCTATATCCCAAATATTATCTATTCAGCATTATTAAATTGTATTGAAAATGAACATTTCAAGTAAACTCACAATAATAACATTGCTGAACTAGCCCCATTTCAATATACTGAACTTTAGACTGAAATTTATTTTGAACAGAAATAGACATCATATATACTGCACATACACCATATGTATAGGTGAGTATATCCCATATGTCTGTACACATATTACTAGATAGGCAGCATGGTAATACACATGCAGATATAAATTCAAGAAACAAACAGGTAGATATGAAACATTTGATAGAGGAAATTAAATATTTGGGAGAAATCAAATGGATCAGATTCAACCTAGCTCAAGTGTTTGGATAAACTGGTATTTCAGTGATATTAACAGCAATAATGGCAACAAAAATTCTGTGTTGAGTTTTATTGTTTATAGAACACTTTTTCACATTCTTGCTCAGGTCTTCAGTAACCCTCATGACCATAAAAGTGTTCTTTTCCAAATACTATCAGGGTAAGCTTGATCTGAATTACACAGAGGTAATTACATAACAAGCTTGTCCCATCAAATGTACATTCTGAGCATAGCATTTACATTTAAATATATGTCCTGTTTCCTCTTAAATGAAACACAATTACAAGATCTACTTTTCATATGGTGAGGCTCCTTGCTCCTCCAGAATAATGGCAGATATTAATCAAGTAATGACTCAAATTGATACATAACTGTATATCATATTAATTGTCATGAAGAAGACTCATATAGCACTTTGAGTATAGTGAGGATCCTGGTTTACTCTCGAAGGATCAGGGGAGACTTTCATGAAGATAAAATTTTAGCTGATGGTTACCAGGCAAAGACAGAACAGGAAAGAGAGAGAGAGTGCCCACTTTAGAAGGACTGGCAGGTGCACTGTACCGAGGCATGAAGCAGCATGATACTGTTGAGGAGTAGCAGGAAGGCCCTCAGAGTTAAGACAGAAATGGAGTGGTAATTTGGGGTGGATAAAGCTAGAGAGGTTAGGCAGGGCTATGGCAGGCTATGAAGGTTTGTTTTTTATCTTGCATACTATAGAAAGCCATTGAAAGGATTTATGCAAAGGAGTGGGCTAATAAGACCTCCTTGAAGATGATAGATCTGTTGAGAAGAGAAAGAGTGAATATAGAAACCCAGTGAGGGCTTATTACTCTAGTTCAGGAAAGAGAGATAGTGGCCTTGTTTTTCAACCTCCAGTCCATGGACTTGTCTGCCAGAAATTTTGTGCCAGCCTGTGAAAGAGTTAACCACCCTGATATTGTATGAAGATTATAGACCCAATTATCTTAGTCAAATTTGGTTGTACTCAGGGTGATTTCTGCTTGAGCGGATGCTGAAATAATTTTTTTATTTTCACTGGATCCCAAGTGTAAAAAGGTTGAAAACCACCAGTAAGAAAATGGCTTTGTTTTAGTAGTTTTTTGGGGAATAGAGTATCATCTGTGTCTCTCACTTGATTGTAAGCTCTATGAAGGCAAAGACTGTATATATTTTAGTGACTATATCTTCTTCCACAGTGCCTTGCACATAGTAGATACTTCAAAAAGATTTTTAATGAATGGTAGGTAAGGAAGATGAAATTAGAAAGCATAAGGAACTTCATGAAAGGGTACTATACTGTTCAAAAATATTAGAGGATATTTTATCCCGTCAGTTCATTTTGAAATATACCCTACTGTTTGCGAACAGTATATTTACTGTGATAACAATCTAGAAAGAATCAGGTTTAAAAGTAAAATCATGAGTTTATATTTAGACATTGTACTTGGATTGCTATTAGACATTTAAGGGGAGGTGTGAGGTAGGAGAGTTTAATTGTCTGAAGGCCAGAAAAGAAGTCTTGACTGGACACAGAAATTTGAAAGTTGTAGGAATTCCAGTAACTTTGAAGCAATGGACGTGGACTGAATATCTATGGGAGAAAATAGATCAAGAATAACAATTGAATATTTATAGGCTCTTACTGTGTATTAAGAACTGTTCTAGGGTTTTACATGTACCAATTCAATTAATCTTCAGAATACTCCATGTATAAGACGCACACTTTTACAAATAATTTGGGGTCTAAAAACTGGGTGCATCTTATACCGCGGTTGTAGATTTTCTTTTACTTGCATTTCCAGCTTTTTTTTTTGCATGGATGAGGAGTTGTATGTATTTTATGATGAATAAAACTTGAGTTCAATAACTTTATGTAATACATATTTTTCAAATTTTGGGTCTGAAAATAAAAGTGCATCTTATACATGGGGAAATATAGGTATATATTTTAGTCAGAGAGAGAGAGGCAGAGAGAGGGATAGACAGGGACAGAAATATAGGAAGGGAGAGAGATGAGAAGCATCAGTTCTCCATTGTGGTGCCTTAGGTGTTCATTGATTGCTTTCTCATATGTACATTGACCAGGGGGGCTCCAGCAGAGTACGTGACCCCTTGCTCAAGCCAGTGACCTTGGGCTCAAGCCAGCACCTATGTGTCATGTCTGTGATCCCAGGCTCAAGCCAGTTTTCCTGTGCTCAACCCAGATGAGCCAATGCTCAACTGGCAACCACGGGGCTTTAAACCCTGGTCTTCAACATCCCAGGCCAATGCTCTATCCACTGTGTCACCACTAGGCCAGGCAAAGATATATTATTTTTTATCCCACTTTAAAAACTGAGTAAAACCAGAGCGCAGATAAATTATATAACTAGCTCAAATTCACACTGCTACTAAATGGCAGCAATAGGGTTTGGTACACAGAATTCTAAGATGGCCTCTAACATTTCTAACCCTTGGTATACAGACTTTGTAAAAGTTCCTTTTCTTTGTGGGACAGAACCTATGAATGTGACAAGATAAAGGGAATGCGATCCCTTTAAAAGGAAATTTTTTTTTTTTTTTCTGATACTTGAGATGAAAAGTGGGAGAGGACTCATGGAAGGGTTCACATGACAGAGGTTCACAGGTAGCTTCTAGGAGCTGAGAATAAACCCTGGCTAAAATCCATAAACAAAATAGGGACCTCAGCCTTACAACCACAAGAATTAGAATTCTGCCAACAGTAATGAGCTTGGAAGAATACCTCAGTCCTCAAATGAACCCTCAGACCAAGATAATACCTTGATATCAGCTTGTTAATACCCTGAGCAAAGAACCCAGCAGAACTCTACCTAGACTTCAGACCTACATAACTCTAAGATACTGTGAGTATTGTTTTAAGTCACAAAGTTTATGGTAATTTGTTACACAGCAATTAAAAATTAATGCACATAATTAAACTTAAGTAGTCAGCTTACATAGCCTGTGCTGTGAAGACTTAGCTATACTGCATACCATACAAGAACTGAGAAAGTGAAAGGAGGGCCCTGGATAATGCAGACATCTAAAGAATGAGCAGATGAAAATGAACCAGCAAAGGAACCAGCAAAGGAGACTAATAAACCTCCAAAAAACAAAGAGACACAGGAAAACCCAAGAGATTGTGCTATGACAGAGGTCAAGAAGGATCTGTAGAAGCAGGGGCCCTGAGTGAGCAAAAGAGTGGGATGCGGGTGAGAGCATACCAGACTAGTAAGAAAGTACATTCACTGGATTTAATAAGACAGAGGAGGCTGACACTGATTTACTTTGGGGTCATAAAAAAAAGAGTTGGCACATCATTTTATTTTATTTATAGATTTTAGAGAGGGAGGATGAGAGAGAGAGAGGGACAGACAGACAAACAGAAACACAAACACAATCTGTTCCTGTACGTGCCCTTACTGGGGATGGAACTTGCAAACTTTGCGTATTGGGAAGCTGCTTTAACCTACTGAGCTATTCAGTCAGTGCTGTAGTTGGCATTTTAGAACCTCTTTTTTTTTTTTTTTTAAATGAAAGGTAAAAACTATGGGATGAGTTGGGGATAGGAAGTGTTTTCCAGGCATGGTTTTATTATTCAGTATTTTCATACAGGAGAATTATAGAGATTTTCTTCAAAATTAGACATCCTTGTCAATTACAGAAGATGTGAAAAGTAAATCAATTGAAATACTGTTTTGTCACAAGTTGAACTTCAAAGATAAACAATCTCCTATCTGACAGGACAAATTTATATCCAAGTAACATTCTAAAGAATGCTTAATCTTACAAGGTGACTAACACAAAATAATAGAAAGAGAAGATCGTAGCATTTGATTTCCAAATTCCAGTTACATTAATCATCTTTATTGCTACCCAAGGGATAGGGAAAGGCTTGTTTTTATCCACCCCATCAAAGTAAAAACATAAAATGAGATACCAAAACCAAAACATAAATAGGCATTAAATAAATCAATCAGAGTCCATTTTGACTAAAAGAGAGTGCAGCTGAGAAAACACAGTGTACATAGATAATTATTTATGGTCTTTTATGCTGCTACATATACCCAATAAAGTTTATTTTAGTTTTTCTTGTTCCAGTACTTTATATTGGCGACTAATTTATGGAAAGCAGAAATAACAATGACTAACCCTCCTCTTATCCTACATGATATTAAAATAGCAACATTTATACTGCATTTAATTTGCCAATACCTGCAGGAGAAATATTTGTGTTTGAGAGAACCATTAGGAAAAGGAAAGCAAAGTTTCTTAGGAATCTCTCAAACATCATACTCAAGGTATGATTGGACCCTATTGAATAGCCAAACCTAAAAAGAGATTTAAATTTTCTATTTTGAATGCTCAAGACAGGTGAACAATAAGATAAACACCTAAATGTGAGAGTGCAGTGAAGTGGGTCATCTGATGGCTTAAATGAAATCTTTCCATGTCTGACCTCACCTCTTTGTCTCATCTAAGGCCTTTTGTCCCAGATAATACTTTGAGTTTATCTGTTCCTAGCACATTACCTATCTGTTCAAAGATGGCTAAGAAGGTCTAATATGGTCAGTCATTTCTTATATTGCAAGATTATCATTCCTTTTGCTGCTCCCTTACACTTCAAATATTTGAAATTGTTTCACATCCAATTTATTTTCATGTGTTTGGCTCCCACTTTTAGCTGTTTATGGATGAGACAGCTTTTGCTAACAGAAGTATCCTAATTTTTGAGAATGTGATTGTTTTCTAATGTAAGGCAACGTCTGATTTAATAATAATGCCATCTTAAAGAAAAGAGATTTCTATCATCCTTGCACCACATTCTTTAATAAAGAAAAATCTACCCTTTGGTGTAATCAGTTGTTCCTAGAAACACACCATATTTTCCCACTCAATGAGCCCTGAACCTCTAACCCAAAACAGGAGGCTTCAGAAGAGTGCATTGACTTCCCCTTAGAGTCCTTCTCGTTTGATTTATAGAATTTGAGATGATATTTACAATGAGGTTTGGTTATATATTTTTTTCTCAGAAAAGATACTCTATGAAAATATGAGACAAAAAGAAGTATGAGAGGCAGGATCAAAGGGACCAGAGGGAAAGCGGTCAGAGGGAAAGAGGATGAGAGGATGGGATCAGAGAAAGAGATTAGTGAAATGATATATACATAACACAGCATTATAGAGAACAGGACAGCAAATCCTGGAGGGAAGGGGGGAAGGTGATGGAGGAAGGGGGCAAAGGATGATGTCGAGGAAGACTGGAATGTGGGGGGATATATTTTCGGTGGAACACTTGAATCTTTGTAAACACAATGAATTAAAATCAATAAAAATTTAAAAAATAAAAAAGATATTTCCTGTAGCGTTACAATAAAAAATAAAATAAAATAACAATATTATCAAATTATATTATACATGTTGGGTATTCTAAACCATATTACAGTTTCCCATAGTATTGATAACTAAGTAATTTATTGACTAATAATTTAGATTTTTCATCTCAAATATTTTAAGTTCTTTAAGGATTTGTTATATTGGGTACCAAAGTTTTCTTTACTGAGTCACAGATATAAAACATATAACAAAGAATATCTTCAATAAAATCAAACTTCTTGGAGGATGTACTTGTAATTAAGGTTTAAACCCTGACCATTAATACTTTGGACCTTGAAAAGCTGAATGAAAGCAAATACATTACTTTTAAAGCTTGCTGGGGTTTTTTTTCTTCTTAGTAACTAATTATACCTTTATATGTAGGTAGCTACCCATCCAAATAACACCACACACTAGATTTCAAATTGTAAGTTTCCTTGGTAGTATTATTTTAAGTGACAGTTAAAAAAGGTGAGAAAGTTTACATTTTTATTTAACTAATGAGAAATAACAAAGAAGAAATTGTTAAATAATTAAAAAGAAACAGATGGAGAGCTGAGTATTAGACTTTTTAAGGATACATTGAATTAATTGAATATATTTTATTTAATAAACTTAATCTTATAACAGAAAATAGCTACTACTAATTAATAAACTACTATTAATCAAGTTTCAAACATACATTATTAAAAAAATCTCACAAAATATGAACTCTTTTCCATTTGAAAAGTATTGTTTCAATGACTTGCTTTAATGAACAAAATAGGCATTCATAGAATTCCCCAAGTTTCAATAAAAAAAATTGTTTCCAACAGAGAACTTTGATCAAATACATAACTCTTCTGACTATTCAACAGACTTCCCCCCACTATAACTTTTTAAAGTCTAAAGAAGGAAAACAAGGTTAGCTGTTGAAAAAATTAGTTATTATTAAAGACATTTTCTAAGTAGTGCCAATAAAAATTTGGTGGAAAAGAACAGGTTGTTCTGCTTTAGTTTTTTATTTGTTGTTTGTTTATTTATATTGTCCTGCTTTTCACAAAGCCTAAGTAACTGAACATGTTTGAGGCAGCATGCTGCAACTAAGTTTCACTGTTCATCCATAAAATGTATTTTGGAATAAAAGCTATGGGTACGATTCACCTACTTTGCTTAATACTGTCATTATTTTTCTTTCCACATGAAATTGAGCAAAATGAAAATTCAAGGGAATTAATATTTCTAAAGGGATTAAAAAGGTATGGATCAGCAAATTTCATGCTTGGTGGGCCATAAAGTCTCTGTGACAATTATCCAACTCTACCGTGGTAGTGACAAAGCTACCTAGACATGAATGTGAATGACTATGTCCCAATAAAACATTTTTCACAAAAACAGTATATGAGCCGGATATGGCCCATGGCCTGTAGTTAGGTGACCCTGAAATAAGAGAATAATATCGTATGATCAGAATGTCTAAACGACTAAGCTGTGACACTTTCTTTTAGTCTGTTAAAAGCCTCCTCATCATTTTGTTCAAATAGCATAGAGGCTACATTCAGATACATACTTTAGGTTAAGGACTACATCTGCAATCACTGAAAAAATAGGACTTTTTTTCATTTTTTAGAATGCCCAAAATATTCTTTTCTTAAAAAAAATTAAAGATTGTATTGATTTAAAAATAAGAGAGAGAGAGAGAGAGAGGAGAGGAGGAGAAGCAGGAAGCATCAACTTCGATATGTGCCTTGACCAGTCAAGCCCGGGGTTTCGAAATGGTGACCTCAGCATTCCAGGTCAACACTTTATTCACTGCAACACTACAGGTCAGGCAAATAAAATATTCTTAAAGATAATATTTTTAATACCTAGTGAGCTGTTAAGACCAACAACATTACAAATGAGAGCCCACATGGAATAAATTTGAATATTTATTGAAATTTTCCAACAAAGGGCAGCAATTTTTTCATTTTTATCAAAATCAGTATTCAATAATTTTTTATATTAAAGGGTGTTATAGAGCCTGACCTGTGGTGGCGCAGTGGATAAAAGCATCAACCTGGAATGCTGAGATCGCCGTTCAAAACCCTGGGCTTGCCTGGTCAAGGCACATATGGGAGTTGAAGCTTCCTGCTCCTCCTCTTCTTCTCTCTCTCTCTCTCTCTCCTCTAAAATGAATAAATAAATAAAAATAATTTTAAAAGAATTTTAAAAAATCATTATAAAAAAAGGGTGTTATAGAAGAAAACTTTTCTAATTTATAACAAAGTGCTATACATGGTAGTGCCAGTCCTGGCTTGACCTGAAGACCTTGATCTATTACATTATGCAGAACTCTGTGCCAGGACAGCACCTGGAGTGTTTGAGGGAACGGTCTGTTCTTAACTATATGTAACATTAGCCCCTTTCCTGCCTTTATATCCTGGAATGAATTTCTCCCTATGAAAACAGAGAAAAACTTTATATAGATGAAAGAGATTGCAAGATAGTGTTGACAGGACTTGATAACTGAATGGTTATAGAGAATGAAAAGAAGAGGAGTTAGAAGTTAAAGATAGTCAACATTCCCGCTAAATAACTAGATGCATGGATATGTTATTAATTAAGATTGACAAAGAGAAAAGATTACTTTGTTTAAGGTTTAGTAAGAAACAATGATGAAATCAAAAAGAAAGTTGATATATGTACCTAAATTTAAGGGCACCGTCAAAGCTAGAATTAGGAACTTTTTTTGTCATTTTTATAGAGTTGTGAGAGCTAATGTCAAGGGTCATAAAGTGATAGAAAATGAAGACTAGGAGAGGTGGGACCTACAAAATGAGCCAAAGAAAGAAATAGTACTGTAAAAGTCTGATCAAAGAAAGATGTGACAGTGAAAAATAGTCCCTGAAGCTGAAAACAAACAAAAAAGTGTAATGAAAACGGGTTCTTAAGAATGCACCCCACTTCAGAGAGTTTCAGAAAGATACGCACTGTGCAGAAATGACTCCAGCTGCCAATTCAGAAGGAACTAGTCAGCTCTGTGAAGTCAGTCTCAATCTAATGGAAAAGGAAGGGGCCAGAATAGGGTAGGGGATAAAGATGTAGAAATGGAGTGCACACACTTTTTTTCCTTTTAATCTAAAACTTGGGGAAAAGATAAAGAGGAAGAAGGAAGGATAAATAAAGCTTTACTTAGTTTAGTTTTATGTTTGTTTTTAAGAATGAAAGCTCTTGGGACATTCTGATGTTGGTAGAGTATTCAGGAGGAAAGGAGCAATTTAAGATCTAAAAATGGGGCATGACTAATCAGCACCCCTGTATTTCATAAAAGTCCCAAGAATCCTAAATCACAAATTAGTGGCTGCAAGTGAAAGCCTGTCCTAGCTTTGTTCAGTTTTGCCTCCTTGAGATATAATATGCAAAACATAAAACTAATTCATTTTAAGTGTACTGTTAAATAAATTTGACTATATTTACAGAGGCTTTACTTTTATATGTTCAATTGAAATAACAATAAGAACTCTTACTCTTATTTGTCTTAGAACATTTAGGAACTCTGAACACAATCATGTTATTAGTACTATGGGCTGCAACAACCTAATAGCTCACCATGTAGAATGAGGCAAATGCTCTAAATAATTCCTTTTGTGGCTTTTACAATAGACAATTATTAAGCTACACTGAATGAGTCAAGTAAACTTTTGTTTATAATTTTAAAAATCTGTCTATATCTGTAGTTGACTCATAAAGTACCGATGCAATAAAACACACTTACAGTAGTACACTTTGGCCTCATTTTGACCTCTAAGATTTTTTTTTTTCTGTTCACTTGTTTGGTTTTGGTCACACTTCCCAGGGCAATTTTGTATCATTTCAAGTATTTAACCTCATCAGTGCATTGTAAAAACTTGCTGGTTTTTAGCAAATAACAAAACACCATGTAACTCTTTCTGTAGTTTTTCATGAAATTCATAGATTTAAATACTTTTATACTTTGGTTTCTGAGTTATGATTCTTAGATTTGTAGCACATTCATGGTTATCGTGAAATTGGAAGGAAAGTCTCTTCAAATAAAGTAAAAAGTATAAAATAAAAATAAACCCTGACCTATTTATAATATACCTACATATGTTACTCATCAACAGGATATGAGACTTAGAGCAATGTCTGAAAAGATCTATACTTAGTTTTCAGTCAGAAATGTACCGGATAATAGAATTACACAGATAAGGCTAAACTTCCGAAGGCTCTAGATAGTAATACTGACAGGGGAGCACAAAAATGAGAAGTTTGGTTTTGGTAATAATAACTTTTTAGTTGTAATGAATAGGAGATATGTTAAGGTTAAAAAATAGTTAATTTGCTTGATCTTCTCTCTTAATACTTCCTGGCCTTTACTTTGGAATGCAGGCCAAAGTTTACCTTTGTAAGAATGTCAGGGAAAACTTACATTGGGAAGGGACCTGACAGTTAGGGGCGGTTTAAACCACAATAGTTGTTTGTGAAAGCCTAGCCACAGGATTTATTGTGAAAAGTTAAATCCTGTAGATTAATTAGAAGCTTAATTTACATATCTTTTTAAGTTTTTATTTTTTTAATGTTTAGTGTATTGATTTTAGAGAGAGGGAAAGGAAGGAAGAGAAGAGAGACAGATAGAAACATCGATCTGCTCCTGTATGTTCCCTGATCAGGGATTGAACCAGCAACCTCTATGCTTTGGGTCAACACTCAAACCAACAAAGCTTTCTGGCCTGGACAAGATTACAAATCTGAATTGTTACTTTGTTGTCTAAGAAATAGAGGGAGTTATCTTGCAGAAAGTTCCCATAGGTGCCAGACATTGGCCATTCCAGACCAACATCAAGGACAGCAGAGGACATTCCAGGGAAGCATCCTTACAAACCAGACTTGTGCCTCCCTCACACTGCTATGTGACTAACTGCATGGTCTATAATGAGTTACTAACCTCCCAAAATATATATAAACTGGCCAGTAATCCAAGATTGTTAAGGCAGTTATTTTGGATAGGAGTCCCCTGCCTTCTCAAGTTGCTGCAATTTGAATTAAAGATGATTTTTATCTACTTGGCCATTGTCTCTTAAGAAATTGGCAAAGAAAGGGTGATAGACAACACGAATCCCGGTTTGCTCTGGTAACAATAACTCACATCTACAAATCCGTTTAGCCTGACCAGGTGGTGGTGCAGTGGATAGAGCATCGGACTAGGATGCTGAGGACACAGTTTCAATAACCTGAGGTCACCAGATTGAGTGCGGGCTCATCTGGCTTGAGCAAAAAGCTCACCAGCTTGGACCCAAGGTCGCTGGCTCCAGCAAGGGGTTACTGTGTCAGCTGAAGGCCCGCGGTCAAGGCACATATGAGAAAGCAATCAATGAACAACTAAGGTGTCGCAATGAAAAACTGATGATTGATACTTCTCATCTCTCTCTGTTCCTGCCTGTCTGTCCCTATCTATCTCTCTCTCTGACTCTCTCTCTGTCCCTGTAAAAAAAAATTAAAAAATATATTTAATTGAACTTTTCTTTTGAATATCATAGCTCTTCTTCAAATACAGTATGTAAAGTTATCTAAACAAATCTATCTCTCCTAGTAGTAAATTTTAAAAAGATAACTACTTCTTCACTAAACATTAGAAAGAAAAACTTTTTAAGACTTACTTTAATTTCTTTTTCAAAATTTTTAGTAAACCTTAATTTTTTTGTGTGTGTGTGATAGAGAGAGGTACAGATAGGGACAGACAGACAGGAATGGAGAGAGATGAGAAGCATCAATTCTTTGTTGCAGCACCTTAGTTACTCATTGTTTCCTCATAGGTGCCTTGACGTGGGGGTGGAGGAATGGGGGGGACTACAGCAAAGCGAGTAACCTCTTGCTTAAGCCAGTGACTTTGGGCTCAAGCTGGTGAGCCTTGCTCAAACCAGATGAGCCTGTGCTCAAGCTGGAGACCACAGGGTCTCGAACTTGGGTCCTCCACATCCCAGTCCGACGCTCTATCCACTGCATCACCGCCTGGTCAGTAGTAAACTTTGATTTTTAAAAACCTAAAGAGCCTGACCTGTGGTGGTGCAGTGGATAAAGCATCGACCTGGGAACACTGAGGTCGCCAGTTCAAAACCCTGCACTGGTCTGGTCAAGGCACATACGGGAGTTGATGCTTCCAGCTCCTCCCCCCTTTCTCTCTCTCTCTCTCTGTGTGTGTGTCTCCTTTCTAAAATGAAAAAAAAAAAAAAAAAACCTAAAGAAAAGAAAGTTAAAAAATAGGAAAATATAAATATAATTTAAATATTTTTAATTATAATGAAAGATTAAATAATAACTAAATTATATAATGAGATGAGAGTTAAATGTGTGATTTCTATAGGAGTTTGTGAAATTAGACTGAGTGGGAAGGTAAAGTACTTTTTCAAAGCATGGACTTTATCACATTGAATTTATTTATTACTTATAATTTATACAAAAGCTGAAAATCACAATTATTTTTCCACCACAGAAAGAGATTATTATCAGCTCAAATGCATTTTGTATCATCATTATTCAACTATATGTTGCCTTGTAAGACTGTAAAATTTTCTCTCATGAATGATATAACTACTGATAGATCTATTTTCTGCCTTAATCATCCAAAAATAAATTCCAGTCTTTGAAATTCTCCCGACACTATAATCATTGCTACCTTCTTAGAGTGCTGTTCCAACCACACAAAATCCATATTACTTGGGAATTTTCTAAGCCACTCTCAAATGTTGGGTTCCTTCCATCAACAGTCCCTACTATTAAATCCTAATTATGAAAGAAATTATTCCATGTCCAATTAATTTTTCCCATCTCTCTTCACTAATCAATTCAGCCCATCTACCTCAATCAAGTAGTTACCTTTTCTTATGATCTTCTTGATGTGCAATTCCATGATTTTGCTCATTAGAGTCTCCCTGCCTTCTACAAACCAGTATTAACTATTGATTTCAAATTACATTTATATTTATGGAAAAGTCATGACTTTAAAATTACACAAGGAAAAAAAAAAGCAGAAAATCTGGAATGATATTGCTGAATATGAGTTAATATTTTAATAAGGTAACAAAAGGAATGTGCAATAAAATTGCATTAGTAACCACATAATTAAGAACTTAGGTTAAAAATAATAAATTTTACTAACAAAAGTTTGCTGAGCTCTTTCTCTCATTCTATGTGCCTGATATTTCTGGGCATAGCAAATAAATAAGAACAAGTCAAATATTCTTTGCTTCTAATTGAGCCCAAATTTTAGAGATAAGACATGCTAAGTGTGAAAAAGTTAAATGCTATGAAGACTGTATCTGATTACACCATATCTGAAGTCCTGCGTCCTATATTAACCATAAGCTTCTAACAATTATGTATAAAATACAAATCACGTAAACTAATGTTTTCTGATACACTGGTTTGGAATTTTGCTCTATCTATTGTGTACAATTTGTTTCTTAAGAACATGGCCACGTCTAACACTTGTCAAAATGTACTTAGAGTAGAAGCATGAACATATCAGAGATGAGGAAAAGCTTTATATTTTATTTTTTAGGTAATGAATGCTGAGCACCATCATAAAGCAAAAACTTTTTAAAATTTTTCCATCTTGTTTTCGATTTTTTTTTTTTTTTTACAGGGACAGAGAGAGAGTAAGAGAGAGGGATAGACAGACAGGAACGGAGAGAGCTGAGAAGCATCAATCATTAGTTTTTCGTTGCCGTCGCAACACCTTAGTTGTTCATTGATTGCTTTCTCACATGTGCCTTGACCCACAGGCCTTCAGCAGACCGAGCAACCCCTTGTTGGAGCCAGCGACTTTAGGTCCAAGTTGACGGGCTTTTGCTCAAGCCAGATGTGCCCGTGCTCAAGCTGGCGAGCTCGGGGACTTGAACCTGGGTCTTCCGCATCCCAGTCCGACGCTCTTTCCACTGCGCCGCTGCCTGATCAGGCTGGTTTTGATTTTTAAAATCTCTGTAGCTTCCTACTATTCACAACACTACAAATTTAACATTAAAAAGTCGACGTTATGCTATATGTAAAAATAACAATAAATTATTTTATTTGCAGTCACCTACGTTAGAAGTATACCGCCCACTGTAAGCCAAGTTTGACTTTACAACTGACCATTCTCTTCCTGGTGAGTGCTATCTAAGCAAACTTGTCTCTGGTTGCCCATCCTACTCGTTAACTCTGCAGCTCAGATGCTCACAAAAACAGTGATATAAGCCTTTCTCACTTATTAACATTATCATTAATTAATCCCGAATTGAGGGCTTTCTGAGCAACATAGTTAAATTTTCAAAGATTTCCTATTTCTGAACAAACATCCTAAACTAAAATGTGTCCTCTTAAATAAATAAAATTTTTCATCTTTAGCAGGATATTTATAAAAAATAACATTATAAAAGATATGACACTAGACATTGACTTTAGTTTAGTTGAAAATTCTGCTAAGCATTTTATCCAAAAGTTAGTGTTTGAAAATGTGCATATTGACCATTTAAGAAAAGATTATAGGGAGGGCAAGCTGGGAAAGATAAAAAAAATTGTTTATAATCCATGAGAAGTGGTTTTAGCCCAGATCCTAATATGTTCTGTCTGTTTCTAAGTCAACAAGCTTTCACAAGTCTCATTTTTTTAAAGCTACAGTACAATAAGATTGGAAAACAATTAATTAAAATTGAAACCCTAATAAGAAAGTTTCCACACCATTAGTTTCATAATGCATTTGCTTCTGCTTATTTTACTGTCACTGGTAGAATTTAATTGCTTCATATTTCATTTTTGCATGTAGCATGTGCTTTAGATTACACAATATATCTTAAGAAATAGAATAAAACATTAATCAACTCAGATCAGTCTCAGCATCTTACACAGTCTCTGATTATTCCATTTTACCACACAGTTTATAAATTTTTGTGGTCATATTTTTCTTTTAAGCTTTCTGTACTCCTTATGGCAGCATGTCTCCCCAAAATTCCACCTTGAACCTTAATATGTAAATTGGTAGAAGCTATATACATACCCTTTAAAAATTATGGCTTCAATAGGTAAAGTTCTGAATACACACACACATAGTTAATAACATCTAAAGGCAGCAATCAAGCAAAATTTTAAAATAGAAAATTTCTGGACCAAAGCTATTCTTTTTCCAGATGTCCAGCTTGGTGAATCAGTTTCTTTAAAACAACAGGTTACAGAGATTGCAGATTTAACCCACAAGGGGCCCTCTCTCCAGGTCACAGTAGCATCCTTTGAGGTGTTAAAGTAACTAAGGTGACAGAGTTTCTCCAAACTTGATAGGGTTATAGTTTTAATATTATGACCTCTAAAACCACTGTAACAGAGTGCAAAACAACCTAGCAGAATTACCTTTTTATTTTTCTGCAAGATAGTTCCGAAGTTGTTGTATCTTCATCCCTATATATGTTCTCTGTTCTTTTTCCCTAATATCATTATGTCAAAGATATATTTACAAACAACTAATTAAGGTGGGCTAAGGATAAAATCTTCAGGTATATGTCTACAAATATTACAATTTATTATTGCCTTAAAATATCTAAACACACAGTCCATGATGAAAACAACAAATTACCTCTACTAACCCCAAATACAAAATTGAAGGGATGACCCCCTCAAGAAAATTAGTAATCAGAATAAGTAATATGTTAATGTAATGTCCTAAAACATCAAAAATTAATGCAAAAATTCCTTATAAACAAAATATTAAAATTACATAAAGAAAACATCTTACATATTATATCTTTTCAAACAAGCCCTCACACTAGGCAATTGTTTTCTCTTACACTAGTTAATTATGGAGTAACTACAGTTCAATTCACAAATGCCAGAATAAATATCACTCAATCCTAAATCTAGAACTTTATTGCTTCTCCTTCTTCGTTGGTGGAATTTAATCATTGATTATGGGCAAATGTGAGATGCACTTTTTATTCTGCTGCTATTTCCAAAAAAATTGCAATTGGTTGTAATCCTCAGTAGTATAAAATTCGTGCTTAGTAGGTTCTTAAAGGCTTTTTGTAAAGCATTTTGAGTCCACAAATAAAAATGACAGTAATAAATTCTTTATACTTCCATGGAGATGCACTACTAGTAAATGTGAGTCTCTAATTTATAATAATGGAATGAGAAGATACCTACAGACTCTCACCTTTATTTGATCCTGCATTTATTGGGGTCTCAGACTGAGCATCACACTTTACTGCTTGGGAAATACATCAGGGCTTGAATAATCACATATAAATGAGAAATGTTTAGGAACAATGAAATCAAAACAAATAGCCCTAGACTACACATAAGCAAGTTTTCAAATCCTTAAAACTTGAGAAAAGAGGAAAGCACCTTAGAGACAATTTCTGGCTGAAGCTCCACTTGCTTATCTAAATTTCTCATTTCACGTTGGAGTGGAGGGAGAGGTCTTTCAGCTGACCTAATGAAAATGCTACTGCAAAAATGAGAGGCCAACCTGTGGGCAAGTGCGGGTCAGCAAAAAAAGCACGCTAATTCTTGGCTTTGGCTCTTTCTTTAAAGACATTATTCAGGCCTTTCTGTGGCATGGAACACTGTGATCAGCCAGGAACTGTTATGGATGAAACTAATCTTTCTTTGTTCTAACCCCCAAAATGTAGTACTTTTTAAAATCTCATAGGAGACCCTGTACTTAGGTAAAATAAAAAAGTGGGGGCAGAGGATGGAGTCAGTCGTGTCTAGCTATTTCCTATAAAGGATATCATTTCCTAACATGGTATGTACTCACAAAGAATTTGTAGTAGCCGAGTGAAGAAGTCTTGTAACCAGTATATATCATTTTAATATAACTCAGGTATGGTCCAAGAACTTTGGGCATAGAGCAGGGGTTGGGAATGTATGGCTCACGAGCCAGATGTGGCTCTTTTGATGGCTGCATCTGGCTCGCAGACAAATCTTTAATAAAAACAATAATATTAAAAATATAAAACATTCTCATGTATTACAATCTATTCATTTCCTACCACTCATGTTCATGGTTGCAGGTGGCTGGAGCCAATCACAGCTGTCCTCCGGGACAACACCAAATTTTTATTGGATAATGCGTAACATACACAGGTTGTTGTGAGGTCAGGAAGTAAACTTCCCTCCTTTTAATCAAGTAGTCAGCTAGCTAATTGCAGAAACCCTTTTGACGAAGAAGATGGCTAGAAGAAAAATAGATGCGGACTATCATACTTTTCAGCAGAAATGGACAGAGGAATTCACCTTTGTGGAGAGAGCAGGTTCTGCAGTGTGTCTAATATGCAATGACAAAATTGCATGATGAAACAGTCAAATAGAAAGCGGCACTTTGACACACACCATACTACGTTTGCATCAAAATATCCAGCGGGGCATAGCAGGAAGAAAGCTTGTCAAGAGCTACTGTTCAGAGTGCATGCTAGTCAGCAGCAACTTCGTGTTGGGACCCAACAAGGTGACTGGAATTCGGCTAGCTTTGCTGGTGCTTTAGCAATTGTGAGAAATGGAAAGCCATTCACAGATGGGGAGTATGCCAAAACATTCATGCTTGATGTTGCCAATGAACGTTTTGATGACTTTTCGGATAAAGACAAGATAATCAAATGAATATAAGACATGCCTCTGTCAGCAAGAACTGTTCACAATCATACCACCATGATGGCAAATCAAATTGAGGCAACACAAGTGAAAGACATAAATGCAGCACCATTCTTTTCTCTCGCTTTGGATGAGTCAAGAGACGGAAGCCATTTATCCCAATTCAGCGTAATTGCAAGGTATGCTATTGGTGACACACTATGTGAGGAAAGTCTTGCTGTTTTGCCTATGAAAGAGACAACAAGAGGGGAGGATTTGTTCCAGTCTTTCACTGAGTTCGCTAAAGAAAAATAATCTACCGATGGATAAACTTCTTTTGGTGTGTACTGATGGTGCTCTGTGCATGGTGGGGAAAAACAGAGGATTCGTAGTGCTTCTTCGTGGACATGAAAAGAGACCCATCCTAAGTTTTCACTGCATCTTACATCAGGAGGTGCTTTGTGCTCAGATGTGTGGGAGCAGCTTGGTGAGGTGATGTCGCTTGTCATTCGGGTGGTCAACTTTATTGTTGCTCGAGCTTTAAATCATCGCCAGGTTAAAACACTGCTGGATAAAGTTGGGAATACTTATCCTGGTGTGCTTCTGCACAGCAATATGTGTTGATTGTCAAGAGGGAAGGTGCTCAGCCATTTCGCGGCTTATCTGAGTGAAATCCAGACTTTTCTTGAAATGAAAAATGTTGAGTATCCTGAGTTAGCTAACACTGAATGGCTCCTGAAGTTCTACTATTTCGTGGACATGATTGAACATCTGAACCAGCTCAATGTGAAAATGCAAGGTGTTGGAAATACAGTCTTATCTCTTCAACAAGCAGTGTTTACATTTGAAAACAAGCTGGAACTCTTTATTGCCGACATTGAAACAGGTCATTTACTACACTTTGAAAAACTGGGAGAATTTAAAGATGCATGCACTCAAGTGACCCTGCTCAATGTCTTGATCTCCAGCAGCTAGTGGGTTTCACATCAAATCTCCTGCAGTCATTCAAAACGTGCTTTGGAGAATTTTGTAAACATACTTGTCTTTTTAAGTTCATCACCCATCCACAGGAATGTGCAGTGGACAGCATCAACCTGAGTTACATCCCTAATGTCTCCGTCAGAGATTTTTGAGCTATAAGCTGCTGACCTTAAGGCCTCAGACATGTGGGTGAATAAGTTCAGGTCACTGAATGAAGATTTGAAAAGACTTGCATGACAACAAGCAGAGTTGGTGAGCAAACACAAGTGGGGAGAAATGAAAAAACTTCAACCTGCAGACCAGCTGATTGTCAAAACTTAGAATGTGCTTCCCATCACTTACCACATACTGCAGCATGTGAGTATTGCTGTACTGACTATGTTTGGCTCTACGTATGCATGTGAGCAGTCTTTCTCACATCTAAAGAACATTAAGACCAACCTACAATCACAGTTAACAAATGGAAGTCTCAACGCCTGCATGAACCTTAACCTCACCACGTATCAACCATACTACAAAGCCATCAGCAAAACCATGCAGCACCAGAAGTCGCATTAATGGTAAGAAGTACTTTATTCATCATTGGTTAGCAACAGCATAACAACGTTATTAAAAAGAATTCAGAGACTTATTGTACTTTAAAAGTGTTGGTCTTACATAAAATGCACACATTTACTTGTATTTAGTGTTAAACATATTATATGGCTCTCATGAAATTACATTTTAAAATATGTGGTGTTCATGGCTCTTTCAGCCAAAAAATGTTCCCGACCCCTGGCATAGAGGAAGAGGAACTGACTTGAGGACCCTCTATATTCTTATTAACTTTATAATGTTGACTTCTGATTTGAAGTGTTCTTTTCCATAAAACTGATTACTAATACCCATGTCATAGAGTTGGGGTAAAAATTAACATGCCATCTATAAATAATTTGTAAATTATAAACTGTTACACAAATGTCATGAAACAATGTACAAAATGACAAAATACAATAAGAATACAAAGTTCTGGCCAGATAGTTGGGTTGGATTAGAATTGTCCTGACACGCCAAGGTTGCACATTTGATCCCTAGTCAGGGCACATACAAGAATCAACAATGAATGCATAAATATGTGGAACAGCAAATCAATGTTTCTCTCGGGTCAATAAAAAATTTTTTAAATTTAAAAAATACTTTATATGTATTTTTACTTACAAAAAAGAAAAAAATTAGAAAAGTGAATGGAAAATTCTCAATTTGATAGCTTTCCAACTAGTATTTATGCAGCATAAACAGAATAAACACTAAAAAATAGATAAATCCATTATTAAGAAATAATTAAAGCATAAACATTTTCTATCATAGTATTATTTGATCTCTAGTATTACCAGAGTAGATACTGCATAAAATAAGAAATTTCCAAATACTCTTATTAAGTGTGCTAACAATCTACAGTTCTTAAATTGTTACATGTACTTTCCTTAAGTTGATGGTATAAAACAGACATGCTTTCTGTAGCAAAGAATTTTGAATAAAACAGATATTCTTAAATTTTATTTTTTATCTTGTTTAATTTCTCTTTAGACCTCTTCTAAGAGAAATTCAACATCTCCTTCCTACTGACCTCTGCTTCTCTCCCTATTTCCCGGCCTAACAGAAAAGAACTGCTACCCACGCAGTGACTTATGTCTAAAATGTGGCAGTCAAGACCATGCCTGACCTCAGACCCATGTCATCAGCGACCAAATTAAATAGATACTACTTCCAAAAGGTTTATAATATTAGATTTTATTTCTACTCTCCAACTTCTCTTTTTATCATCTGCCCCATGTATTGTACTCTATTATAGAGTTTCTCTGTTTAGAAACACCCCAGTGGAGTTTATTGGATAAATTGAGCAAGGATTAAAGGAAATTTATTATCCCTGCCCTGCTACTAAATGCTAGTAGTACTCTACAATCATTGGTACAACGGACTTCTCCCATCACACACATTTCTGAATATCTCAGAGGGTTATGTCACAGGTATCTCAATATCTCCTTCAGTGACCTGCCTCTGAGCCTTTAATTCTACCCTTTAGTGCCTTTGAAATGCTATTTCTTCTCATGTCTGCCCAGAAAACTGTCAGGTACTTCTGAAATCTTAGCCTCCAGGAAGTTTTCTTTGAAAGCTTCCCTTAGCTAAACTGGCTATGCTTTTCTCCATCTTCCACAGCACTGGATACATCTTTGTAAAGGATAGGTAATTTTTATTTGAATTTGCTTTTGCATGTCTGATTATTTTCAAGACTATGAGTTTCATCAAGGCATAAACCATAAATTTTATATCTCTCGAGACCCATATATAGTAGGAGATTGATAAATGTGTGGATTCATTCACTCATGATTAAATAATGTTTTAAAGTTTTTATTGTTAAAAAAGTGGATAAATGTTATATAAGGTTTCTCTAACTGTTCTTGTCAATGTTTTTTTTTTTTTTTTTTTAGAGTCAGAGAGAGGGATAGATAGGGACAGACAGACAGGAACACAGAGAGGTAAGAAGCATCAATCATTAGTTTTTTATTGCCTTTATGACACCTTAGTAGTTCATTGATTACTTTCTCACATATGCCTTGACCGCCGGCCTTCAGCAGACCAGGCAACCCCTTGCTGGAGCCAGTGACCTTGGGTCCAAGCTGGTGAGCTTTTGCTCAAGCCAGATGGGCCCTCGTTCAAGCTGGCGAGCTCGGGGTCTCGAACTTGGGTATTCCGCATCCCAGTTCAATGCTCTATCCACTGCGCCACCGCCTGGTCAGCCTCTTGTCAATGTTAACAAAGATCTCTAGTTTTCAAAATCAATAGCCATTTTCTGTTCTCATGTTTCTTAACCTCTTAGAAGCATTTAATGGTTAGCCACTTAACTCCATCTTGAAAATGTTTTTTCCATAACTAATAGCCAAATGCTTATAGTTTTCCTTTCATTAAGCTAACCACTTCTTGCTCTCTTTTGCTGGTTCTTCCCTCTCTGTTCTGTTGGAGCACTTTAGGACTCTTCTCCATGTAAGCACTATCTAAATTCTCCAGGTGATCAAATCCATGAATCTAAGTACCATTTCTATGACTCCTCAATCTATATATCTATTTTAAACTTTTCTCTTAAGCTACAAATTCTTATATCCTACTGCTGAATTGACATCTCACTTGGATGTCAAATACATATCTAAACTAAGCATGCCAAAGTGACACATTCTTTCTTCTAGTTCCTTTTTGATTCTGCTCCTCAGAAAATATTATGCCATTCAGACTATAGCTCAAGCCATTAAACAAAAATCTGGAGTTATTCTTGATTCCTTTATTTTCTTTATTCTTCCCATATCCAATCCATGGCAGTACCATCAATTGAGTTGATATCCTAATATATGTGTTATAAATTACTAAATGTATATAGAATAGCTATGATATATGTGTGTATTATAGATTATATATGACCTAAAATATGTAATATAGAATAGTGCATCTAATTATTGCAAGTGTATATTCTTTTCAAGTGCTTAAAAAACATTTATAAATATTGTTTTTATTCTGGACCGTAAGCAAGACTCAGAAATCAAATAAAGTGAGTTATCTAATCTCAGTGGAAATTTAACTGGAAATCGTTAACAAAAAGATAATTACCAAATCAGCAAATCCTGGAAAATTAAGCAATCTGCTGCTAAATAACCCATCATTCAAAAAAATAAGCAATATCTGGAGTGGATCATTTCAAAAAGAAGGAAATATAAGAAACATTTCTGAGATGCTTCTAACTGCATGTTTATTTTTCTGGCTGAAACAGGCTGAAAGTTCCCCTCAGTTTCATTAAATTTTAGAGAGGTATTTTCCTGACAATAGGCTCCTAACCTCCTTTTTCTTAGCGCATTCCCTTAAAAAAAAAAACAAAAAAACCTGCAACTGTAAATTCTTTCTTTATCCCATTGAGATGTAAATCATCTACTGGACAGGAAACTCTCAAGAACCCAGCCAGCCTCATTCACTTAATAAAGTTCTACTAAACCTTCAGATCTCCATTTAAATTCCTCCATCAGGGAAATATTTGCCAAGTGAACATTCAAACTTGGGTCCTTATACACAAGTCCATTCCTTTTTTCACTATTATAAGTAGTAGAGTGTTTATCTTTGATTATTACCAAAGGAGAATTATTACTTTTTTTGCTTTGTTTTATTTTGAATTAATGCTCAGTTTTTATGATTATATAAATACTTATCTCAAATTTCATGGGCATTTTTTCTTCTAAGTAGACTATTTTTCTGGCATAAATTCTAATAATTTCTTTAAATTTTTAAGATCATTTTAAATTCTAATCTGCCCTCCAAGGTGATAACCTCTACTGTGTGCTCATGGACCAATTCTTTTCCCTCTCATCTTATTACCCACCAAGTGATAGAGTGTACTTAGCCATCCATTACTGATAAATGTATTTCATAAAAAGTCAAGGGTTTGCCATTTTTAAGCCCATCTCTTGTGCCATTTTAAGCCCATTTCCTCTTCTTTGGAAATTGTAAATGGCTACCTTAGAAGTGACCTTTTCATATTTATAGTAGTGTAATCCATGGCGTATATACTCAATATTCCACTCAGGAAAAATAAAGTCTAGTTTGAATTAAATAAATGCTAGTTTTAGTAAGCTAAAGATTAAAATCTTTAAGCCTTGTTTGTGAATTAGAGGAGGGGGGAAGGAATACAATCTGGAAAATGAAGACCGTATCATTTCTTTTTTCTTCTTTTAAAGATTTGACTCTCTGTGTGTGTGTGTGTGTGTGTGTGTGTGTGTGTGTGTGTGTGTGTGTGTGTGTGTGACAGAGACAGAGAAAGGGAAAGATAGGGACAGACAGACAGGAAGGGAGAGAGATGAGAAGCATCAACTCTTTGTTGTGGTACCTTAGTTGTTCATTGATTGCTTTCTCATATGTGCCTTGAGTGACAAGCCAGAGAGCTTGGACTTAATCTGGTGAGCCTTGCTCAAACCAGATGAGACTGTGCTCAAGATGGTGACTTCAGGGTTTTGAACCTGGGTCTTCAACATCCCAATTCGATGCTCCATCCACTGAGCCACCACCTGGTCAGGCTACTTACTTATTTTTGAGAGAAGAGAGACAGAAGTGGGAAGAGGAGCAAGAAGCTTCAACTCCCATATGTACCTTGACCTGGCAAGTCCAGGGTTTTGAACCAATGACCTCAGTGTGCCAGGTTGATGCTTTATCTACTGTGCCACCACCAGTTAGACAACCTTGTCATCTCTATGCTAGTCAATATGCATTGTACACTGATACTAACAAAACACACAAATCAATTAGTTATCCTGAATTGCCACTTAAATCAGAATTCTGGTGTTAATTTTAAGTCTGATTAAGTTATAAATTTAGCCTATTCAAGACAACATTCTTAATTCTCTATAATCCAAGCTCTTTAATGATTTGTTATTCGTTGAAAAATAACAAAGAGCTCCCAGAATCCAAATAAACAGGAAAAGAAATCTAACTAAAGAAAAATGGTAAGTTTAAATAGTAAAAACAAAATAAATACAAAGTAAATACGTACTTATATCTGCAACTGCTTCAAATTAGTAGTTGAAAAAATACCTACTGTTCAGAATATTTTAAACTTGTCCATCCAAGTAATAACATAAAACTCAAAATATGTCCTAATGCCACATGTTCAATGTCAAATTGAGAGCCAAATCAAAACTGATAGAATAATATATTTGAGAAATAGTTCACTAAACCTTTAAAGGGGGGGTGGTGGTGGAGACAACTGCAAATTAAAGAGCAGAAGTACTCCAGTGAGTATAGAGAAATGAACAAACCTTATCATAATTTCCTGAGTCAAAAGTTCTTTTAAAAGATATTTTATGAGAAAATTAAGTGTTGGGGGGGCAGGATGGCGATGGAGTAGGAGGATGTACCAACTTCCAACTCCAAGAACCAAAGTGGATTATAACTTGATTTTAAGAACCATCATCTGGAGAAAATTAAGTGTTGAATATATAAAAGTGTTACAATGATAATTTATAAAGTGTATTTTTCTAAAAATTGGTACAAATGGGAAATGTTAAAAATTACATGTTTAGATATATGTTGGTGACAGTTCTATGGTAAATAATATCTTACAAATTGTATTTCAATTAGAGATATTATTGTGTTTATTTGCAAATAAGGTTAGTGGTCAAATATATGTGTGAAATGTTACATGTAATCAAGAATGCTACCCATAATCTTCTCTGAAGCTTATAATATAAATTTTTAACAAATCTTTTTAATTTGACTAATCCAGTTTTCTTTCCAAACTTATTTATCAGAGTATTTTCTAAGGAAGCACTTCAGTATTTTGGGTAAATCAGGTAACAAAGTATATTTCTAGCCTTTAACATTATGATTAAAGAGGAAATGCTGTGTAACATATTGCTAATTTGAACTACTATAGTATGATTCTGTCTGTATAGGAGAGAACTGACTCCATGTGGTAAATATTATGTTAATGACTATAAATTGAAATATTTAAACCAGAGCTCATTTATATCCTTATAAAATAAAAACAAAACAGAAAAAATCTTCAATATTACAATTCAAAACATTTCCTGTAGCCTGACTGGTGGTGGCACAGTGGATAGAGCATCAACCTAGGACATTGAGGTCCTAGATTTTAAACCTCTAGTTTGCTGGTTTGAGCATAGGCACACCAGCTTGAATGTGGGGTTGCCACCTGGAGCAGGGAATCAGCAACATGATCTTATGGTTGCTGTTTGAGCCCAAGGTTTCTGGCTTGACCAAGGGGTCACTGGCTTGGCTGGAGCCCACTGGTCAAGGTATGTAGGAGAAGCAATCAATGATCAATTAAAGTAAAGCAACTACAAGTTGATGCTTCTTATCTTTCTCCCTTCCTATCTCTCTCTCTCAAAAAAAATTTTTTTCCTGTAAAAAGTAAAATGATTTAAAATTGTATTTTGAAATTCAGTCTACCTTGGAAAATAATCCACCACACATTAGAACATATCTTAGTAAAATTATCATACTTTAAAGGAAAACAATCTTTTGGGCATCCATATACAATAACCAAGTGACTTACTAAGGAAGAGAAAACCAGATTGTCTTTTTAATAGCTCCTCTTTACATATATAAAGATATTTAAATATATATACATATACAAAATATGCTATACTTCATCTACTAAAATATATATACATACATATTATAAAAAATAATATAAATATAAATTTCTTTCAATAAATAAATGGATAATAATAGAGTACAGAGCACTGAACTACAAATTATGTTTTTAAATGTAAATTTTTGTCATGAAATCATGTAAATATTTCAGGTAAATATTTAAAAAATTAATCAAGGATATTTCAAAATGAAAGATGAAGTAAAATCAATGGATTCAAATGTGTATCCATTCTGTGACATAATCACACTGAGAGGGGTGACTCCAAATGAGAAGATGCTAGTCAATAGGCAGAGTGTCTCAATTATGTAAGATAAATATGTTCTAGAGTTCTGTTGTATGGCATTGTCCCTAAAGTTAACAATACGTATTGTATACATAAAAAATTCTTAAGAAGGTAGATTTTATTTTAATACACAGGCACACTAATTTGAAGATTCTTAGTGAGCTATTCTATGAGCAAAAAGAACAACAACGTAATAAAATCACTTGCTATCATCAATTACAGTGTTGGTGACAGTGTTTATATTGTAGAAACTGTTGTGTGTATAATGTTGAATGAAATAAATGTGTGATTTTTGTGATAATATAATTTTATCATCCCTGATTTTCCTGGCACAGAAATTCTTTGCATGGAACATGGAGATATGGGTGTAAAATAGAAGTGCTTAACTAAAATCCTGAATTCTTCATTTCAGTTGGAGAAATCAGTATGAACTGATAATGTATTTAAAGTTCAAAATCAAAACAAAACATATTTCCCTACTCTGTCAATCAAAACAATAAACCAAAACCCTATAATCATCCCAATGGTAGTAAGATCTCTTAGAACAAAAACTGAAGTCTTGAAATACGAAAGGAGTTATATAATTTAGAGGCAATGTTTGATGTCCAATCTGATGTGAATTACGCACAAGTAGGTGGTGTATAGAGAAAGCGAGATTCACTTTGAGCTGGTAATTGTTGAAACTGGGTAGTGAAAGCGTAAGGGTTCATTATACTTCTTCTATTGTTTAGTTTTTTTTTTAAGTGAGATAAGGGGAGATAGACTCCCACATGTATCCAGACTAGAACCACTCAGTAACCCCTGTATGGGACTGATGCTCAAATCAGCTGAGCACCCAGGTCAATGCTTGGACCCACCAAGCTATACTTAGCACTCCAGCCAATGCTTGAACCAATCAAGCCACTGGCTGAGAGAAGGAAAGAGAGAGAGAAAAGTGAGAGGGAGAAGAAAAGCAGATGTTAGCTTCTCATGTGCGCTCTATCCAGGATTGAACTCAGGACATCTGCACACTGGGCTGATGCTCTACCCACTGACCCAACCAGCCATGGCCTATTATATTTCTTTGTCTAGTTTATTACATATAAGGATACTTTTTTTTTTATTGACAGAGACAGAGATAGAGTCAGAGAGAGGGACAGATAGGGACAGACAGACAGGAACGGTGAGAGGTGAGAAGCATCAATCATTAGTTTTTCGTTGCCATCGCAACACCTTAGTTGTTCATTGATTGCTTTCTCACATGTGCCTTGACTGCGGGCCTTCACCAGACCAAGCAACCCCTTGCTGGAGCCAGCAACCTTGGGTCCAAGCTGACAAGCTTTTGCTCAAGCCAAATGGGCCTGCACTCAAGCTGGCGACCTCGGGGTCTCGAACCTGGGTCTTCCGCATCCCAATCCGACACTCTATCCACTGCGCCACCACCTGGTCAGGCAAGAATACTTTTTATAGTACAAACAAAACAAAAAGAACCAGGGCTCATATTCTGTTTGAATATAAACTCACATAATGTAGAATCTCCATACATGTGTCATAACCTATAAAAACCACAATTTTGAAGCAGCTATAAATGGCTATTTTCCAACAGAAATCTAAATTTTAGTAACCTCTTGCAATTAAGTCTCACTGATTTTTTATGTAAAAAATATTGTATATATATCTTAGCTCAGGACCTACTATGGACTGAATTGTATCTTCTCTAAATTCATATGTTCAAACTCTACCTCCAATGTGAAAATACTTGGAGATGGGGCCTTTGGGAGGTAATTACTTTTTCATGAAGTCATGAAGGTGAGGCTCTCATTGGACTAGTGCCCACATAAGAAGAAAGACCAGAAAGCTTGTCCTCTTCTCTTTTGACTGTGTGAGGACACAATGAGAAAGTGGCCATCTGCAAATAGGAAGAGAGCCCTACCATGACCTTAGAATTTCTAGCCTCTAGACTGTGAAAAAATAAATTTCTTTTGTTTAAGCTACACAATTTATGATACTTTGTTAGACCAGCCTAAGTTGACTAATACAGGGCTTTTCACTTGGTAGGTGCTCAATAAGTGGTAGTAGAATTTAAAATGGTAGCAAGAACATGGGGGAGGGGGGATGCATTGGGGGTTACCCTAGAAACTATGTAAACACAATTAATTAAATAAAAAATAATTTAAAAAATAAAAATAAAAAAATAAAATGGTAGCAGATTTTTATTTTAGTTGCCTATAAAATCTCAAAACACCAAGAGAATACTTTGTTTTGAACTTGATATGTTCTGATTATACAAACCAAATCAACTACTGTGTAAAATATTCATACTACCAGAGGCTTAAAATGTAAATGATTATGAATATTAAATCACTGATGTGATTACAGAATGACACTTTATAAAAATAGGGCATTGACAATTAGAATCATGCAACATAATAACCATATTGGATGTGGGGAAAACGTTCTTGCTTTGGGCATCAAATTAAGGTGGATACTTTTATTCTGTGCAAAAAGATGAATAACACATATCTGTTCTGTTAAAGAGATAATAAAGGGAAAAAAATTTACATTTGTTATCTTAATCCTTGATGACACCAAGAGCTCATTCTACTATACCATACTACTACTAGTTTTCTACATATAATCTAAATATTATGTTAATAAATCACCTAATATTTCTATTTATTGCCAAAATCTAAGATCATAAATTTGTCTCTAACACTTTGTATTTAGTACAAAAATATACAAATATTTAATTTTTATATAAAGAAAAATAAATATATATAAATGGTTTTCTTTTTTCTGACTAATAAGATTTTCAATTTATCTTTAATCTAGGTCTAAAACAGTGAGCAAAGGGTACAATTATACTGAGAGGATCATCAGTTTATAGTTGTGGGGTGCTAATCTCTGTGTTAATAGCTGCTATGAGCTAGATAAAACTGTGTATAATAGTGACAGTTGAAACCAATAAATCAGGAGACAACTATACTTCAAGCTTATTATTCCATTAATGGGAATTTCTTGAAGTAATGAATATCAACATATTTGAGTCTTAACTTTAATACTCAGATATCTCAAGGCAAAGAGGTCTTGACCTTGATACCTAGCTCCTACTTTTGCTTCTAATTCACCTTTCTTGAGGAGAAAGTTGTGAATAGAAATTCTTAGAAAAGAATGAATGCAGTGAGTTGAAGAATTGTTTAAAAAGCATATTTGGAATCTGGAAGAAGTCACAGGAAACAATATATAACCTTATACATATTCATTTATTTATTAAACAACTAACTGTTGATGGGCTGCCTATGTGCTAGTAATTGTTAGATCTGGGAAATCAGCCACAAAAAAGATAAACAAAATCACTGTTTCCAAAATACTTACATTTTGAGAGTCAGTGTATAAAACCAAGTAATAAAGACTCTTTCAGTCACTTATAAATGCTATTAAAATATAAAACAAGTACAATACAAAACAGAGTGTGACTTGAGAGACAAATTTGGATTGAATGATGGAGCAAAGCTCCTTGAAAGTGATGACATTTTAGGAAAGACTTACTAATGAGAAGGAACTAACTATTGGGAGGTCTGGGGAAAAGCTTCCTAGACATAGGGCACATCTAGTACAAAGACTCCTTAACAATCTTCAGCTTTGAATCTCATGACGTAAGACTGCACTATTCTATACCCATTCTTGGTACAGTATTCTACTCATTTCTCAAAAATCTTTGTATACTGTCACAATTTCCAACACTAATCTTATTGTAGTTTTTGATGCTTTCAATGTCTATACACATGACATCAACTCACTGGCCTCTGGGTTCCTTGTCTCACTCTGATTAGTGATTATGTCACACTATTTCAGCTTCTCTGGTTGTACCAATAAGGACAACTCCTCCATAATCTCAATTTCTAGCATCACCTCCAGATGAAGGTTCACTCACTCATGCTCAGATAAGTAAAAATAAATAATGATATAAAATATTGGATGTGAATTTAAGAACCACAAAATATAAGTCACAAGATTTTGCAGATGTGCCCTGTCACTAAAGCCTTTGATTTATTAGGTTCTTTAGAGAGCATATGATTTCATTTGACCAATGTAATAACCCTTTGTGATTTAACAAACCGTACCGATGCCAACAATTCTCCTACCCCACCAGAACCTAAAATCCTTGGATGTACTTGTGTTCTGTCCTTCATCCCTAACCATGTCCTCACTATTTTTTTTTTTACTTGTCATAAATTTCACGATACATCACTAAAATCAGTCCACTATATAAACCTCTATCACTCTTGTCCCTTTTTTTACTTCACTCTATTCTTGACTAAATCTAACCCTAGTTAAAGTCAATTTTACCTATTCTGTAACTGCACCTATCTATCTAAATATGGTTTACTTCTATAATAATGTATGGTATCAAATCATATCATACAATAAGACAATGGTTTTACCTTACACCCCCTAAAAAGGGCTGTCAAATAAGACCATTCATTCTTTCCTTCTCTGAGATTACTATGTAATACCTTACTTTTCTCTCTTTAAACTGTGAACATGTCTTCCCCCAGCTCCATCCTTACTGAGCACCTTATAAGTGTTATTATTCTACAAAATCTAAATTTCCATTTGTAATAAGATCTTATCCCTTTAGCTGGCTTGCTTCACACTATTAAGTCTCCCCTTTTCTTTTTGTAGTAACAATTTTTTTGCTACCCATTGTTAATTCTCATCAACATAGAAACTTATTCTTATTTCTCTTTTCCCAGAAATATTTTACTAGAAGAACAAATAAATAAGAAATAAGAAAATAAATGTGACATTTTTTCTGGACTAATATGTAAATAAATATTAAAAATAACCAAACAATTCCAAAAACTTAGCAAATTTATAAAAATGTTATATTAAAAGTATTAGAATATATTATAAAGCAGCAATATTAAAATCACGCTAAAAGTACAAATAAAGTTCTTTTTAATTGACAAAAAGTATACAAACAAATCTAACAATAGATGTGATATTTATAGCATTTGAAAACAAAACAAAACAAAAGGTCAATTAAAAATATATACATAAACATGTTGACAACCTGGAGAAAATTTGGAACTTAAATAATAAGTAAAAAGAAAGTATCATTAAAACACAAATAACTGTTAAAAAGTGTTGTTCAAAATAAAAAAATTGGACATTGCACGTAATTAAAAAATTCAAAAGATATGGAGATAGCTGGTAATGAACAAAAATATTCAAGTTTACAAATATATAATATAAAACAAACAAAAATGAGATACCATTATTGCTTATATTATCCACTTGATATTTTAAGTTATATATATGTGTATATACATACATATACATATACAATATGACACACATATATTGATATGTCTATCAACAAATATAGTGTATCCGGCATTATGAAACATGCAGGGTGTGGCAAAAGTAGGTTTACAGTTATGAGTACACAAAAGTTTATTCTTATATTTTTATTTATTAATTATTATATTACCTTCTATATGAACACAGGAAAACTACTTTTTCCCTACCCTGTACAAGAAAGTGAGAATTCTTATAGTACTTTTAGTATCAGCTAATAACCTACTGAGGGTAATTTGGCAACATAAAAACATTCTAAAGAATGTGGTTATTTTAAATAGCAAAAACTGAAAAACAATATGTTTCCAACAGTATGAGCTTAATTGAATAAATTATAATATATCCTTGTTTTAGAATGTGATAGAGCAGTTAGAAATCATAACTTTGAAGATTGCATAAAGATATTGGACCAGGCATACAGTCAAGTCTACAAATTATGTTACAAAATAGTATAAAATATATGGTCTTATTTTCTAAGACATTCATTATAAATAATATACACAAATGACAGAATAGACAGCACAGTATTTATATTGGCTGCTCTGAGTTATTAAGAGATGAGTAATTATAAGTCAGTATTTTCCACTTTTTATAATAGTATATTCAGAAAGTTAAGAAAGCAATAAATATTGAAGATAAAAATAATGAAAAGAAAGGAGTAAAGTTTAAAGGGAGCACAACGTTTTCTTTTCTACACTCCTTTTAGAGGAAATTGGCCATAATCACTAGTTTTCTGGGGCAGTTATATGGTTTGGGGACTCCAGCAATGCAAAGAAATAGCTTATTGCAGGGTTAGGATAAATTCTACTCTATTCTGACCATCACTTCCACCACTACATTTTGATATATTTAATTACTAAAGCCAAAGGGCAATGACATATAGTGTGGTGAGGTAGAGATTCTAAGCTCTACAATCTAAGCACTTAGCTTGGGTAGTCAGAGAATAGATCTGAACTTCAGTTTTAAATATAAAATAAATGGGTTGAACAAGATATCCCCTTTACCTAAGTCCCTTAATTACTTATTTGTTTTACTTAATAATATAGAAGAAAATAAGAAGAAACACAGCATTGCTTTCATAAATCAGATACTTTGTATTTAAAAAAAAATGACTAGCCCTGGCCAGATAGGTCAGTTGGTTAGAGCATCATGCTGAAGTACAGAGGTTGCAGGTTTGATCCCTGGTCAGGGCACATGCAGGAACAGATCATGTTTCTATCTCTCTCTCTCTCTTCCCCCACTCCCTCTCTAAAATTACTAAAATAAACATTTTCAAAACATTATTCTAAAGCAGTCTAGGGTTTTAAATGTTTCACTTCAAATTATTTTATTGTTAACTTTTGTGATAACACCTTAAAATATTGAGTAATAACCTTCAAAATTATTGAAAACTCCCACTAATAAAAATTAGAATTATAAACAATTTAATGTCTCATGGAATTGTCTTATTTGTAACTAAATAAAATAATAACAAATTAAAATCCATACTTGGATCACATTCATTAATACTAGCCTCCCGGGGGAAAATGTGGGGCAATCCCACACTAATAACATAGATATTTTTTAAAATTGTATCAGATAACAATAAAGTTTCCACTATTTGAAATATTTTAGATCCTTTACATATTTCAGCATTTTAACTGGAGTTTTTAGTACCTATAAGAAAAGACCTTATAAGTCCTAGGGTTATTGTCTCTTGATTCAGGCCACAATATCATTGATAGGGACAATGAATGTGCTACACACATTGTAACTCTGAAACAGTGAATTTAGGACAAGTTCAGTTGCACCAAGGCATGGGCTAATAGACATCAAACAGAGCAGTTGTTGTAAGCCAAGGTTCATCTACTATAGCATGGGATCACACAAGGCATAATAAAGTTGTTGTTCTTGTGTTAGTTTACAGTTGTCAAAGGGAATTATATATTCTAAATTTATTTTGTTAGCTTGTTTATAAAACACTTAAAAGCTTTATAAATATAATTCTATTCTACAAATACTAAATAAAATATTAAAATATAAAATAAAAATAGAAAGTTCCATTCCAATCATGCTCAGATATATAAAAATAAATGATAACTACAAAAAAATTGGATGTTAATTTAAGAACCACAAAGTACAGATCACAAGATTTTCCAGGTGCACCCTGTCAATAAAGCCTTTGATTTATTAGGCTTTTAAGAGAATATATAATCTCATTTGACCAATGTAATAACCCTTTGCGATTAAACAGATAATGGTGATTTACACAAGAAGCAGCCGTGGCTCCACAAGGCTCTTGCCTTTGCTCACATAGGTAGAACCAGTCTTCTGAAAACTATTCTATTGTTATTTTCACTGAACCATAGCATTTATCTACAAAATCCTTGCTCCTGTAAATAAACTGAAAATCAAGATTGCCTGTTTTGTATTTTACCATGGCTTACTCTTGCAATGTCAAGTGACACAAAGTACTTGGTGAACTTCCTTAGCTCTGCCATACCTTGGAGCAACCCATTTTATTTCTCTCTCACCTTTGACTCTCCTGATATAAAATTTAAAACTTCTCAAGGCTTCTCAGGCTTAAAAGAAACAACCTGAACTAGAATGTAATGAACATATTTGAGGACTTACATTTTTGTGTTTTGTTCACAATGTCTCCTTGGCTTGATATCACCTGGAAGAGTGTCTGGCACAGAGAAGTTACTTAACAAACTTTTACAAAATATAAAACTTCCCTTCACTCCACCTCACTTTAAAGCTACTAACTTCTCATGATGTTTCCTCTCACTGTCATGGCCAAATATCTTAAAATTTTACCAACTGTATTGTAACTTGAGACCCACAACTCTTTGAAAACAATTCCCAATTAGATAATAAATAACCTCCTAATTTTCAAAATGTAATAGTCTTCTTTTGGTCTTAATTAGAACTCATTTAAAAATTGATCTCTCTTTTGTAAAAGTTCATCTAGTTCAGTGGTTCTTAACCTTTTTTGAGGTACCGAACCCACCAGTTTCATATGCGCATTCACCGAACCCTTCTTTAGTGATAAATAAAATAAGATTTTTTTCCAAATTCAAGACATAGGTATGTTTTTTTACTGGTGCACAAAATGAGCCGTGCATGAACATCACCTTGCTCAAAGAACAAAACCAACAAAGTGCATGAACTCACAAAAAATTACGGTATTACTTTATTCTGCCCTCCACGGCAGAGGCTTCTCCGAACCCATGAGACCAACTCATCGAACCCCTAGGGTTTGATAGAACCCAGGTTAAGAACCACTGATCTAGTTACTGCTATTGCTATTTTATCCTAGCTTTCTTTTTCCTTAACTGGCATAAGTTCTCTTATATAAACAAATAATGACAATCTTTAATTATGACCTCGACCTGCTCTACTCACTTTGTTTGTTCTCCCTGGACATAACTTTCACGTCATGGTTTAAATTATTATATTTGTGCCACTAATACCCAAATCTGTTTCTAGTCTTCATCTCCTGACTGAACTAAAGAGTTTTATATCCTCTCTGTTTGAATGACCTACAGGACCTCAGATATAACATCTTCTAATAAACATTTTTTTCCCTTTATATTCCTCTTGTATCAAGTGTTTTCTCTTGACTTCCCACACATCCATTCCATCACTAGCATTTTTCTCCATCCCTGATTGTCAGCTGATGTCTCTGTTCTCCATTTCTTTAAGAAAAAATAAAATAGATATGAGCAAAAGGGGATGTCTAAATATTGCCTGCACCATGTCCACCAACTTATTTTCATCTGTATCTGTACATTACATCTTTCCTCTTCCTTGATTATTCCTCTCTTTTAAATGATTCCCATCATCATGCAAACCTGATTTTTTTAAAATATCCATTTTAAAAATGAAACAAACCTCCCTTGCCCTATATCCCCACCCAACCACCATTCCATTTCCCTGCTGTCCTTTACAGCAGACTCCAAAGAGCGGTTAATAATATCATCACTTCCTTTTCTCCCATTCTCTTGATCTCAGTTCAATCAGGCTCATATTCTTACCAATCTGTGTAAGAGCTCTTGTCAAGTCCCCACAAAATTAATGGGTGATCCTCAGTTATCACTTTCTAGAAACTAGTAGGAGCATTTGACAAGGTATATCACTCCTTCCCTCTTGATACTAATTCAATACCTACTTAACCACATAATCAAAATAGTGAATATCCTGTCCCCAAATCCCAGGCCCCAATGTTCCTCTTTTCCTCAAACCCCTTCCCTCCTTGGCCAGCTTTACTGAAGTTCTGCACAGCACCTATGCTACCTGACATAAACCTATTTTTGTAAAATGTAAGCTCAGTAAAGGCAAGGAATTTGTGATTAAACCAGTCTCTGGCCATAGCACTACATATCATTTTTATTATTCATACTATTATCCTAACTAATGAACTTATTTCAGACCCAGACCTGTATTATGTGACAACCAAGTGAATATTTCTATCTCCATTTTTTTCTCTTTAAATCTGCTTCTGATGCTATTGTCATTCTAACTTATAAATTATACAGTAAATAAACATATAACAATGGTAACATGCTAAGAAGAAACAATAAATATAATATCTTTCATGACTTGATCAAAGTACAGGAAAAGTCTTCTTTTGCTGATAATTTACCTTAGTCAATTAATATATCTTGTAATCTCTATTAAAGAGTATAGTACTTAGAAGTACTTTATAGAACTTGAGGTCGTGTATACCTAGTTTATAATTTTACTATTCCATAGCTTTGGTCATGTTATTTAAACTCTCAAAACTTCATTTTTATCACTGTGAAATGGGTTGATCATAAATAGAAGCTGGTTGGTACCCAGGGTTGTTGAGAGAATTAAATGAACTACTGTCTGTAACAATTTTTAGAGCTGTTATTTAGACATTTATTTGCATCATGAGCTCATTACTCACTCAGAACCTCTCACCTACCAGGCTATTAATAAAAGTACCTATTGAACTGAATTTATATTCTGGCTCCTACTTACCCAAAAAAAAGATTTGTTTCCTTCACTTGATGTAGAATTAATGTACCTCACAATATTTGTAAATACATGTATTGGACTAATCATAATGATCAAAAGAAATATTTTTTTAGTCAAAAAATGTCACTGAGTTATAGTGGGTAAAACTGAAAGGTAGATAATGGAGATATAGGCTATCTACTTGAAATATACTGTGTCTCTACTATGCTACAATTCTTGGTCCATTGGGAGGAATCAATGAATATTAATTTATGGTGCTATACTTTAAATATTTAAAAGGGATAACTCTGCACAGTTGGTATATAACTCAGTCCCTAAACTTTACAAAAAGGAATAGGCTCCCAAATAGATAAAAAAGTTTTGGTGCTCTTTAGATAGTACAAATTAATCAGGATACCAACTTAGTCATTCCTATAAAAACCAAAAGAATTAAACTAAAATAATTCATTAATGAGAACCTGAGGAATGTTTTATCTGTTTTCAAGTCTATCACATTTTATTTTTAACATGTCAAGAAAAAATGATTAAAAATGTATACCACACCAATTACTTATTATAAAAGCATTTTCTCTTCTACAAAATTGTTTATTTAGCTTGATTCCTCTGACTTTGTCCCATTTTCTTTTATGCTTGGTGGTCTCCAATTAGACTTGTCAGTAGATAAAGAATTGATTAAGTCAGTAAGAAAACAGATGTAGTAAAACATGCCATAGATACGACATTATAAATCAGTATATCGACATAATTTCTTAATTAAATTTATTGGGGTGAAATTGGTTAATAAAATTACATATGTTTCAAATGTACACTTTTATGATACATCATCTGTATATTTCATTGTGTGTCCACCATCTCTTTGACCCCTTTATCTTTTAGTACCCCCCCATGTGGAAATGGAAAACAAAACTACTTTGAGATATTACCTCACACCTGCTAGAATAGCTATTATCAACAAGACAGGTAATAATTGTTAGAAAGTTTGTCAAGAAAAAGGGCCCTTTGTTCTCTGCTGGTGGGAAAGTAAACTGGTACAGCCAATATGGCAACAGTATGGATGTTTCTCAGAACATTAAGAATAGAGTTACCATATGAGCCAGCAACCTCTTGCCTGGGTGTCTACTTGAAAAATTTGAAAACATTTATTTGCAAAGACATATACACCACTGTGTTTATTGCAGCATTAATCATGGTGGCCGGCACACAGAAACAACTAAAGTGTCCTTTGATAAATGATTGAATAAAGAATATGGTACATATATACTATGAACTACTACTCAGCCATAAGATCTTGAAAATATCATACTAAGAGAAATAAGTCAGAAAAAGTCAAGAATCATATGATTTCATTCATGTGTGGAATGTAAAACTGAAAGTAACAAATGAACAAACGAGAGAAACAAATACCAATGTTATTTTTGTTATTAAATGAAATGATGAAAATTAAAGCTAACATACTAGCCAAACACAGTTTTACTTTTGTTTTGTGTTTTAAAAATCTGGAGTTCAACAGCAATATTTATAAATGAACAAAACAGTTTTTAAAGTACAACTATTCCAACATGAAAATAAATGTCTTGAGACTAGAGTACAACATGCATGAACCACCAATCTTTGGAAAGTTGAGATTATTTTAGAACATTTTGGGGATAGTATTATAAAATTTACCTGGGTTTCAGAATCCCATCTGATAAGCACTAGCTGAGAGAATTTGGTGAGCTACTATGCTATGAGAACCTCAGTTTCTTCATGTGTAAAGCAAGAATATTACCTACCTCTCCAATTTGTTGCAGGGTTTAAAGATGATACATTTCTTTTATGTAAACTGGAAGTTATCTTTTATTACTCCTTCTTCTTCTTCAGCCCATCATGGAGTCTTTCTTTCCAACATCTATCACTTAACCATTAACATAAAACCTGGCCTGCGGACCAGCTGCTTACTTCACATCCCAGCTTTTACTTGACCCTCTCTTAGGTCCTTTTGAGTCAAGTCTTGGCTTCTCAAAATATACTACCAACCACTTCAGGTCAACATGTTGTGCTTCAGGCATGTACATTCCATAGTCCTCTTCAAATATCTGCCTATAGGACAAAGCACAAACTCCTCAACTTGTACTTTTGCCCCCCATAATCTGGTCTCTTGGCTACAAGGCTTTATTATTTCATATTCTCTAAGAACATTCTTTTTATCTTCATTGGAATACTCATTGTCTAGAAAGAGGTACAAATACTAACCTCTTTTAACACAGCAGTATTCAATCGCCTATAATGGTCTTGCCCTTCTTTGTTTCTTAACTTCTTATTAAGGCATATTTTTTTAAATAGCAAATACTATTGTAGTCCAATGATATTAAGTGTGATTTATTTTTCTTATAAGACTTTTATATTGCTATGCATGCTATTATTTTAGATTAATAACCTGCTGACTACACTCTACTTCTTCTTTTCACTCATGCAATTCTTTATCCATACAGCAGCCAAACTTATATTTTTAAAATGCAATCACATCAGATCATGGCATTGCAGAGGGTTTTAAGCTCCTATACTTAGAAGAAAAAAAATAAAAGCATCACGCATTGCTCTGAACCCTCTGCCCTGCCTCTGCATTTCTGCTCTGAGATTTGTCACTATGTCTTTGCTCACAAGGCTCCTGGAACCCGGTACATTTATTTTTCTTTGTCCACTTAATCCTCCCCCATCCCATATTTATGTAGCTTACTTCTCTGATGAGAATTTCTCTGACCATTTTTCTAAAATAGTTACCAAAACACACACACACACTCATACTCATGCACACATAATCACTCTCTTAGAATTTATCATTATCTGAAATTATTAATTTCTGATGCTAACATACTCCCAACTCCTCAGATGGAATGTTTTGTCTTATTTTATTTTTTTATTTTAGTGAGAGGAAAGGAGGCAGGAGATAGACTTCCACATGCGCCCCAACTAGGATCCTCCCAGCAAGCCCACTAGGGGGCCATGCTCTGCCCATCTGGAGCCATTGCTTCTTTGTTCAGCAACTGAACCATTCTTTTAGTGTCTGAGATGAAGGCCACAAAGCCATCCTCAGCACCGGAGGCCAACTCGCCGGAACCAATTGAGGCATAGCTGTGGGAGGGAAAGAGAGAGAAATAAAAAGAGAAGGGGGGTGGAGAAGCAGATGGTCACTTCTCCTGTATGTCCTGACCGGGGATTGAACCCTGGACATCCACATGCCAGGCTGATGCCCTACCACGGAGCCAACCTACCAGGGCATCAGATGGAATGTTAAATCTGTAGAGTACAGATATTCTTTATAACTGTATCTCTAACTCAATATGTTGAAAATGCTCAGTAAACAGTAGTTTGATTAGTAAATTAATCTTTCTGTTAAAAAGCATAAATCTCTAAGAATATAAATTCCGTAAGAAAAGTGACTTTTCTGAATGCCTTAAACTTTTTGAATTTAGTAGAATGGCTTGACCATGGCATGTGCTTAAATATTTATTTCTGGGTTTTTGTTTGTTTTGATCAAGTAGAATCATAGGTTAAAGGAAAATATATGCTAAGAACTAACTGAAAACAAATAGAATTTTCAAAGTGAAGCATAAAATGGAATATAAAATAGAAATATATCTCTACCCATTTTATAGAATAGCTATTTTCTCATTCATATGCCATGAAAATCTATTATATGTAGTTTTATTGGCAAAGTCATCTGCAGAATTGTTTTGTACAAAATTTCAACTCCATTAAAATCAAAGTAAACCACAAAGCTTTAAAATATTAAGTGAATTAAATTTAGCCACTCCAGGTCCCACAAAGCCTGCAAAGGGACTTTAAATCAAGTGCATAGTTTTAAAACTAAGAAAATGGCTTTCAACATTTTTTTCCTAGTGTCACAAAATTTCCCATTATGATAATTTCTATGGGCGGCATAAATCACTAATAACACCAACTGTCTTAAAGCTTCAAAAGAAGCCAAAATAATTCATAACAAAGTATTTTCAAAATCTTCTAACAGCAAACCATTTTGCTGAGCTCTCTTTTTTCTCATTCTCACTCAACATCAATGCTAAAGCTTACAGTGAAAATGTTTTCCAAAGCAAATGAGGTTGAGTGAGCAAAATGCCTGGCACATGGTTATTATTTAGTAGTTCTTTTTAAATGAGTAAGTAAAATAATTTAAACGGCATTCAATAAAAAGCCCAATAAAACAGCTGTTATTATAATATGCACAAAATTCAACAGATTTGAAAAAGTGAGGTAGAAATATAATGTGTGGTAATTCATTTGTAGAGGATGTAACAAGTGAGACATATGGAAATAATATTTTTTTGACAGAAACATAAATTATAGAGCCAGAATGGGTTTTGGATATTGACCTAGGCTATCAAATCAATACTGTCAATTATTAGTGACTCATAGAGTTAGTTCTTTAATAAATAATTAATAAAGAACTAAGTGCTTTAATAAATGTAGAACTATTCAAAATTATTTGTAGAATTTTTAACACTTTATAATGTTTAATCAATTAAATGTGATTTGTCAGTAATAACACTGGCCAACATTAGATCTTTTTTAGAAGTATTTGTTGCCAATATTCATATATTGGTTGAAATTACTATAATAATGAGGGGATTAAAGATGCTAACAGTAATTAAGTTATATGAATGTTTGTTGAAAGGTAAATATGTTGGTTTATTATGAAAGTAAATAAAAATCCTGTCAAATAGGCATTTTCTGATCAGTTTCCAGCCTTGTAAATAGGTCCACCTAAGAAAAAAATGAGAAAATTAGAAGGCAGTTTCTGGTCTGAAGATGTCTTCCGGAAAATAAATAAAATTGTATTTTATCTCCCAATTAGGAAATACTTAAATAAATATGGTACCATTCAACATGAACTAGATTATAGCAGCTAAACATGGTAATTAAGAAGATTATGTGACAATTTGGATCATATTAAATGTTAAGTGAATGAAGCAGGTTATAAATTATAATAATCTAATTACACATATGTAAAAATACATTTGTTTAGGAAACAAAAGGCTAAAAATAAATATATAGAATAATAACCATGTTTGCAATAAAAAAACAGTATTTCCTTAAATGTTCTCTAAAGAAAAGTAATTTTATTTTTCTAATACATGATGTTGCATATATGCCATGCCTCCACACAAGAGTCCTTTCACTCAAATATCTCCCTTCCCATGTATCTATGAATCTATCATTAGAAATTTCTCCTCTGTCCACCCTTCAAAACTGGATAACCCCAGGAATTCCTTCTACCTGTTATTTCACACATTCATCCTGAATGGCTTCAACATCTTTGGTTATACTAACTCCCCGGTCTGCCTCTTCCAACCACTACCCCTATTCTAAGTTCCACTCCTATGTATTCTAACAGAAACAATATTCCAGAATGTTCTTGAAAGTATCTCATACAAAAATGTTAATAGCAATTCCTTTAATCAGTTCTGGCCTCTTGAAGGGTTTCATGTTATAATACCTGTTTTTCCAAGCTGGAAACCTTAATGGCAAACTTCACTTCTTTCACTCTTTCATCAAAAATACAGTCACCAAATACAACCCATTCCATTCCAGAAACCTCTCCAATTTGGTGCAACTTCTCCACTCTCACTCCATTTAGGATTCATCTGTTGTTCTTTTGGTGTTTTCCAAACACACATTCTAAGTTCTAAGTCTATATCACCCCAATGAATCTTTACACCATTCAAATGAATTAACATTATTTATAGACAGAATGGATGCACAAAAATGATAAAAAATTTGATAACAGCTACTACTAAGTGGTAGAGCTAACATCTTTAACTATTGCTATAATTTTGCCTGTTTCTGTCACTGCTTCTAATTATTTTTTTAAATATAGTTTTGACCACAGAATGATAATTCCACCTCATTAGTGTCTCAAAGAAAGCTCTTGAAAGTCTAGAGCAAGTGTAGCTGTCCAAGTTTACCTCTACACTACTTACCCCACACCCTGTGCTCCTGCCAGCTTGAACAGAAAGACTGAGGGCATGCTGGGTCTTTCTGCAACTTTGTCATTTTGTTTTAGCATGCCTCAACTATCAGCCCCATTCACTCTCCTGAAAAATACTTTATAACAAGACTCAAATATTTCTCCTTCAATAAAGCCTTCCCTCCCCTTGTCCTCAGTATGCAGAGTAACTTTTTCTGCTCTTTACATTTCTATAACACTATATCCATAAATCTGACATGTTGTCTATGGTAGGGTAACAGAATTTATTTATTGGCTAATCTAGCCTCCTTACTAAATGATAATCTCCAAAGTAGGGATCGGGACCTATTAATTACTGTCATTTTTCTCATCCAGTAATATCAGTTGTATATTTATTACATGCTTAATTCAGTGCCCAGCATATAGTACATATTAGATAAATGGTTATGTAGAAAATTATTAGAGCATCACATTCAAAATTAGGCTACAATTTTGTTTAGTTAAAGAATATGAGCACTGGAATATGAAAAATAAAATAGAACTAACCTTCATGTGACCTTAACCTATTAACCCCTCTGTATTTTTGTTTTCTTATTTATTAAATAAAAACAATAATACCTTGCCCTGTCCTCATAAAAAAAATCAGATATTCATGGAAAGGATAATTCTTGGACCAGTTTTCAAGGTAAGGGAGAATTTTAAGAGGATGACTAGCAAAGCCTGAAAGATCTCTAGGGACAGAAGGCAAAGGACATGAACCAGGATAGGATATAGAAATGACAGAAGAGTTGAAAAGCGGCAAAGACAAACTTTACTCCCTTGAAAATTTTGTTATTTCTGAAACAGCAAGTAATCAAAGGCAAGTTAATTTGAATCAAATTCTCTGCAACAAAGACAAAGCACTTTTTTCTCTTTTCTTTGTGTAAATTCTTGGTTCAGCTATGGACTGACGGAGCTACTATGATAAAATACCACTCTCTCAAATGCTTTTAGTTTTACCCCATTTAAGCTATTGTAAAACTCAACTTGGCAGTCACCTTGCTGCACAGTGAAAGAGCAGGATAAATGGAACTTTGCTGAAGTTCCTTTTTGTCATCAAACAGTAGGAGAACATTACTGGCTCCCTCCAGTTGTGGCTAGGTTACATGGGTTATATTTTAACATTTTAGGCCAAACTCCCACTGTAATGTGATATTATTGGGCCAGTTTGTCCAACTTGAGAGAAAGCCCTATTATGAGTAGCAGTATTTTTGTTTCATTTCTTGACAGTATACATAAAACTCTAGGAATAGTTAGAAACCTAGATTTTTTTTCCCATAAAATAAATGGGAAAAAAAGGAAAAGAACTCTGCTTCTCAAAGCAAATTAAGAGCAAAACAGTACGTTATAATATATTTAATTAATAATAATATGTTAAATATGTTAAAATATATTTAATTAATAATAATATATTACAAATTCACTTATAAGAATTTCAAACTCCTTTTTATTAAAATTCAATTCATCTAAAAATAGATATTTATAAATATCTATCACAAAAGATAAGTAAAATAAGTAAAAAGAATCATATTTGGAACCAAGAAAAATAAGACTAAAGTAAAATGCATTTCTTAGTTTCTCTAAGATTTAGCATTTACTATGTTAAACTGAATAATGCACTTAATCACTCAATATCATATTTTCTCACTTGTGAGATGAAAATACTATGTAGTACACAGGTTACTTTAAGTATTTAGTTGATATTTATAATATCTGCTGCAAATAGGTGATTAATAGATATCATCTAAAATAAAAATTAAATATATTAGACAAATTCAATTCCTCATTGAAGGGATTGCTCAGTAGCCCTTAGTTAAAGTTAAATGGTCAAATTGTTTTGAATTAAATCCCTTGTTTCAGTTCATCATTCTTCTATTGTTTTATGGTAAAGTATGTGATGTTTATAGAGAATACATAGGAAGAAAAATGTTTGGACCATAGAAAAGTGAGAACCTTGTTTCTTAGGTTTTCTTGGAACCACATTTAAAAATAATAAATATCAATTATGATTTATTTTATGTATATATAAGTTTAATTGAAGTAAAAAATTAGAATTATAGCTGATCTAAAGAGAAGTGACAAATAGGTGAATGAATATAGCCAACAAAATCAGAAATACTGCCATCCCCCTTCTTAGTCCAGAAATTGTGGTGGGCTTGATGGCTTGTTTGTTGTTTATTTACTTGAGATATCAATTTTCTGGGTGTTATGTGATATTTTGCCGAAGGGACTTCAACCGACATTCAACAAGCCACTTCAATTTTATTAACCATTGATTATATATACACTTTATGCTGGGAACAAAGTGTGAAAGAAATGAAATTCTATCTCAAGGAGTGCACTGAATAGTGGAGAAGATTGCTATATAGTTTAAAAATGGCAAGATTCACTCATGAGCTGTGAAATGAACACTTACAGGAAGATACCCAGAGGCGGTACACTTTAGAGCATCCCAGTAAGGAGGACAAGATATGTTAGCTGTGTTAGTTCTTTAGGATGAAAAAATAAATGGCCAGGTGCAGCAAGATGAAAGGAAATTCCAGGCAGTGGGAAATGGTCTGGTGTGTGGAAAGCAATGAAGAGTTATTTGAGTGCTAAAAACAGGACTGAGATGTAGTCAAGGCTGAGTTCCAATGTAGAGTGTCCTTTTTTCCATCCTACTGTGATTACATTCACCTAGTACGCAACGCAGAGGCAAAAAACAAATTTATATAAGGAAGTTAATATTATTTGTGTTTGTTAGATCAATATTGCAAGTATGGAGAACAGTTAGAGAGCTATTAGAATTTACACATGAAAGGTGATGGAGAACAGGATTGGGGCAAAAAGAAAAAAACGAAAAGAAAGATAGTAAAGACACAAAAATACATTGTGGGTAAATCCATATTATGCAATAATTGTCACAGTTTTATGTCTATGGCCATCCAATGTGTTAAGACAAGACACAACTTTAAGCTCAAATGTATTTGATATATTTTTACATACCACTCATTTTAACAACAGTAGATTTATAGTATATTTTATTACAAACTTGGGTTTTACACTTTATTATTCATCATTTTTGGATTTGTTTGGCCATTCTTGAAAACTTATTTATCCTTATAAAGTTTAGAATCCATTATGTTGTCTAGTTCAAAAAAATTTATGTTGAGTTGTTTTGGGGCGGAAACTCGTTAAATTTATTAATATAGAAGGCATATGTTTTTTACGTCATAAGTCTTCCTATCCAAAAGCAAATATACAGTAGCGTATCTTTCTATCTATGCATATCTTCCTTTATATAGGATAGTACGGTTTCTTCCTGTAGATTTTGAACATTTATTGGTAAGTTTATGTGAAGGTAGCTCCTCTTTTGTGTTGTTACTGCCAATAAAGTCTGTTTATTCATTATATATTTTTAAATTACTTTACAATGTAAATAAGATTATAAAACGGATATCCCTCAACCAAAGATCAAGCTCTGTCAAATTCCAGCATTTAACCATACTTGCTTCAGATTTTTTCTTTAAAAATCTAATGTTACAGAAATGATTGGAACCTCTGTTTACCTTTCTAGACTCCCTCCATATATAATTCAAGACTCCTTGTTAAACTTTAAGATAAAGAATTATTTCATTTGTAATATACCTCATGTGATATGCAATTTGAATATATTTTTATTTACTAAATCTGACAAACTAACCACCCAAGGTATAGAAATATGCTGAATTGTTGGTTCTCCATTTTTGACTCCCAGGGGCAGTTCATTTGTACGTATATTTCTTAGCACACTTATTACATTATTATATTACAATAATTTGTGTGCTTGACTTTTCCTTTAGTGATAAATTATAATGTTAATAGTTAGAATTATCATATGTTATAATTACTTAACAGCTACTAAATTTCACACAATGGGTTAAGGTCATTATTTGCTTTAATGCTTAAAATTAACATATAGATATGATTTTTTTTTCTATTTTCATAATGAGAAAGCATGGGTAGAATAAAATCAAATAGTCTTTCAAAATTACGGTTAGCACAAGGCAAGTATTTGAACATGCCTCACTGCAAAGGAAGCATTCTTAACCACAGTGACCTTTGGTGCCACAGAAGATCTACTGTCTTTATGGAGTCTTGCTCAGAAACTTTCACATGATAAACCCTAGGATATTATTACATTCAATCTCACCATTTAACACCTACAATCAGTTTGAACTTAAGTAGGCTGTTTGTATATAATCATAAATGTGGGAATTTTAAGTCAATATTTTTGAATGTTTCCATTTCTTCATTATACTTCAGAATTTTAATTAAACTATGTTCCCAGCTAAAGAACATGGCCTAATCACTAGTTCTTATGCCTCCCCCTCCCTTTCAGTGGACTCTAGTTGTTTTGTAGCACTGAATTGACAGCCATTGCATAAAGCAGCCAAAGGATGATTAGTTTGGAAAGCAGAATTTTGTCAAGTTAATTACCAGTGGTAGCCTGACCAGGCAGTGGCGCAGTGGATAGAGCATCAGATTGGGATGCAGAGGACCCAGGTTTGAGACCCCGATGTTGCCAGCTTGAGTGTGGGCTCATCTGGTTTGAGCAAAGCTCACCAGATTGGACCCAAGGTCGCTGGCTTGAGCAAGGGGTTACTTGGTCTGCTGAAGGTCCACGGTCAAGGCACATGTGAGAAAGCAATCAATGAACAACTAAGGTGTCACAACGAAAAACTGATGATTGATGCTTCTCATCTCTCTCTGTTCCTGTCTGTCTGTCCCTATCTATCCCTCTCTCTGACTCTCTCTCTCTGTCCCTGTTAAAAAAAAAAAAAACAGCGGTACACACTGATTTTGATTCATGAATATGGCTTTTAGCAAGGTCCTTAAAGCGAGATGTTAATCAGTCAACACTAAATTTTTACCGTTTAATGGAAATTTCAAAAGGAGAGTTGCAGGGAAAGCCCAGGCAAGAGGGACCGCGGAGTGCACTGAAAGAAACACTAAATATAAAAGAAGAATTCACTTTAAAGTGTTTTGAGGCTACTTGATCATGGAATGAACACTCCTTTAACGGCTGGAGCTGCAATCATAGTAATCATCAGTGCTCTCGACAAACCCAGATATTAACGGAGAGATTGTATTTTGCCTTTCAAATACAAACTTCCCAAATTAAACGGATTTGTATGGCACTAAGGGTGAATACAAAATGTCAGGACAAAGGAGAAAATATATTCTTATTAAATATAAAATATTTTAAATGTATTACATAGTATTTGATCAAATTAGAAATTTTCTGCAATTTCTTCTTAGTTCAATGTGGAAAAATGTTTTAGGAATAAAGACTGTCTTATAGTCAACCTAGCCCTAAATGCTCTTTTTTTTTTTTTATATTTTATTATTATTAATTCTAATGGGGTGACATCAATAAATCAGGGTACATATGTACAATGAAAACATCTCCAGGTTATCTTATCATTCAATTGTGTTGCATACCCATCACCAAAAGTCAAATTGTCCTCTGTCACCTTCAATCTGGTTTTCCCTGCGTCCCTCCCCTCCTCCCTATCCCATTCTTCCCTCCCTCCCCCCATCCCATAACCACCACTCTCTTGTCCATGTCTCATACCCTCACTTTCATGTCCCACCTATGTATGTAATCGTGCTGTTCTCAGTTTTTCTTTTTTTCTGATTTACTTATTTCACTCCGTATAATGTTATCAAGGTACATCCATTTTGTTATAAATGATCCGATGTCATCGTTTCTTATGGCTGAGTAGTATTCCATAGTATATATATACCATAGCTTTTTAATCCACTCGTCTTCTGACGGACACTTGGGCTGGTTCCAGATCTTCGCTATTGTGAACAATGCTGCCACGAACATGGGGGTGCATTTCTTCTTTTCGAACAGTGCTATGGTGTTCTTAGGGTATATTCCTAAAAGTGGGATAGCTGGGTCAAAAGGCAGTTCGATTTTTAATTTTCTGAGGAATCTCCAAACTGTTTTCCACAGTGGCTGCACCAGTCTGCATTCCCACCAGCAGTGCAGAAGGGTTCCCTTTTCTCCACATCCTCGCCAGCACTTATTCTGTGTTGTTTTGCTGATAAGTGCCATTCTGACTGGTGTGAGGTGATATCTCATTGTGGTTTTAATTTGCATTTCTCTAATGATTAGTGATGTTGAGCATTTTTTCATATGCCTATTGGCCATCTGTATGTCCTCTTTGGAGAAATTTCTATTCATTTCTTTTGCCCATTTTTTGATTGGGTTGTTTGTCTTCCTGGTGTTGCTTTTTATAAGTTCTTTATAAATTTTAGTTATTAACCCCTTATCAGATGTGCTGTCAAATATGTTCTCCCATTGTGTGGTTTGTCTTTTTATTCTGTTCCTATTGTCTTTAGCTGTGCAAAAACTTTTTAGTTTGATATAGTCCCATTTGTTTATCTTGCCTTTTATTTCAGTTGCCCATGAAGATAAATCGGCAAATATACCGCTGCTACAGATGTCGGAGAGCTTGCTGCCTATGTTTTCTTCTAAGATGTTTATGGTTTCACGGCTTACATTTAAGTCTTTTATCCATTTTGAGTTTGTTTTTGTGAATGGTGTAAGTTGATGGTCTAGTTTCATTTTTTTGCAGGTAGATGTCCAATTTTCCCAACACCATTTGTTAAAGAGGCTGTCTTTACTCCATTGTATGTTCTTTCCTCCTTTGTCAAATATCAGTTGTCCATAAAGCTGTGGGTTTATTTCTAGGTTCTCTGTTCTGTTCCATTGATCTATGTGCCTGTTCTTATGCCAGTACCAGGCTGTCTTGAGTATAATGGCCTTGTAGTAAACCTTGATATCAGGAAGAGTGATACCTCCTGCTTTATTTTTTCTTTTTAAGATTGCTGAGGCTATTCGTGTTCTTTTTTGGTTCCATATAAATTTTTGGAATATGTGTTCTATATCTTTGAAGTATGTCATTGGTATTTTAATTGGTATTGCATTGAATTTATAAATTGCTTTGGGTAATATAGACATTTTAATGATGTTTATTCTTCCTAGCCATGAGCACGGTATGTGCTTCCACTTGTTTGTATCTTCCTTGATTTCTTTTATCAATGTTCTATAATTTTCTGAGTACAAGTCCTTAACCTCCTTGGTTAAATTTACTCCTAGGTACTTTATTTTTTTGGCTGCAATAGTGAAGGGGATTGTTTCCTTAATTTCTTTTGCTGATATTTCATTGTTGGTGTATAGAAATGCCTCTGATTTCTGAGTATTAATTTTATATCCTGCCACCTTGCTGAATTCATTTATCAGGTCCAGTAGTTTTTTGACTGAGACTTTAGGGTTTTCAATATACAATATCATATCATCTGCAAATAATGACAGTTTTACTTCTTCTTTTCCAATTTGTATGCCTTTTATTTCTTCTTCTTGTCTGATTGCTGTAGCTAGGACTTCCAGAACTATGTTGAATAAGAGTGGTGAAAGTGGGCAACCCTGCCTGGTTCCTGATCTTAAGGGGATTGCTTTTAATCTTTGTCCATTTAGTATGATGTTTGCTGTCGGTTTATCATAGATGGCCTTTATTATGTTAAGGAATGATCCCTGTATTCCCACTTTACTGAGAGTTTTGAGCATGAATGGGTGCTGGATTTTATCAAATGCCTTTTCTGCATCTATTGAAATTATCATGTGATTTTTGTCCTTCCTTTTGTTTATGTGGTGAATCACATTGATTGATTTGCGAATATTGAACCAGCCTTGCCTCTCCAGAATAAATCCCACTTGATCGTGGTGTATGATTTTTTTCATATATTGCTGGATCCGGTTGGCTAATATTTTGTTGAGAATTTTAGCGTCTAAATTCATCAGGGATATAGGCCTATAATTTTCTTTCTTTGTGTTGTCTTTGCCCGGTTTTGGGATCAGAATTATGCTCGCCTCATAAAAGGAGTTTGGAAGTCTTCCTTCCTCTTGAATTTTTTGAAATAGCTTCAGGAGAATAGGAGTTAGTTCTTCTTTGAATTTTTGATAGAATTCACTTGTGAAGCCATCAGGGCCAGGACTTTTCTTTTTTGGGAGTTTTTTGATAACTGTTTCGATCTCATTTTTTGTAATTGGTCTGTTTAGGTGTTCTGCTTCTTCCAGATTGATTTTTGGAAGGTTATATGATTCAAGAAATTTGTCCATTTAACCAAGATTGTCTAATTTTTTGGCATATAGTTCTTCATAGTATTTTCTTACAATGCTTTGTATTTCTGTTGTGTCAGTTGTTATTTCTCCACTGTCCTTTCTAATTTTATTTATTTGAGTCCTCTCTCTTTTTTTCTTGGTGAGTCTAGTTAAAGGTTCATCAATCTTGTTTACCTTTTCAAAGAACCAGCTTCTTGTTTCATTGATCCTCTGTATTGTTTCCTTAGCCTCTATGTCATTTATTTCTGCTCTGACCTTTATTATTTCCTTTCTTCTACTTGTCTTGGGTTTTATTTGTTGTTGTTTTTCTAGTTCTTTTAGATGCAGGGTCAAGTTGCTTATTTGAGCTTTTTCTAGCTTCTTATGATATGCCTGTAGTGCAATAAACTTCCCTCTCAGAACTGCTTTTGCTGTGTCCCATAAATTTTGAGTTGATGTATGCTCATTATCATTTGTTTCTAGAAACTTTTTTATTTCTTCTTTGATCTCATTGTTAATCCATTCATTATTTAATAACAAGCTATTTAGTTTCCAAGTGTTTGAGTATTTTTCAGTTTTTCTTTTGTGGTTAATTTCTAGTTTCATGGCATTGTGATCAGAGAAAATGCTTGATATGATTTCAATCTTCTTAAATTTATTGAGACCATTTTTGTGTCCTAACATGTGGTCTATCCTAGAAAACGTACCATGAGCGCTTGAGAAGAATGTATATTCTACTGCTTTAGGGTGAAAAGTTCTGAAGATATCTATTAAATCAAGTTGATCTAGTGTCTCCTTTAAGTCTGCTGTTTCTCTATTAATTTTCTTTCTTGAGGATCTATCCAGTGTTGTTAGAGGGGTATTGAAATCCCCTACTATGATAGTATTGCTGTTAATCTCGCCCTTTATATCCATCAAAGTCTGCTTTATGTATGTCGGGGCTCCTATATTTGGTGCATAGATATTTACAATAGTTATATCTTCCTGTTGAATTGTTCCCTTTATCATTATGTAGTGTCCTCTTTTATCTCTTACTACAGCCTTTGTTTTAAAGTCCATTTTGTCTGATATAAGTATTGCTACCCCTGCTTTTTTTTCATTTCCATTTGCATGAAATATTTTTTTCCATCCTTTTACCTTCAGTCTATGAACATCTTTTATTTTAAGGTGTGTCTCTTGTAGACAGCATATGTATGGGTCCTGTTTCTTTATCCATGCAGCTACCCTATGTCTTTTGATTGGATCATTTAATCCATTTACATTTAAGGTTATTATTGATATGTAGTTGTTTATTGCCATTTTATTCTTTAAAGCTGTATTCTTCTTTTGCTCTATTCTTTCCTCCCTTTAAACTGTTCACAAGAGGCCCCTTAGTATCTCTTGCAGAATTGGTTTGGTTTTTATGAATTCCTTGAGGCTTTCTTTTTCTGGGAAGCTATTTATTTCTCCTTCAATTTTAAACGTTAGCCTTGCTGGATAAAGTAGTCTTGGTTGTAGGTTCTTGTTCTGCATTACTTTGATTATCTCTTGCCAATCCCTTCTGGCCTCAAGTGTTTCTGTTGAGAAGTCCGATGTCATCCTTATGGGGGCTCCTTTGTAGGTGATAGTCTTTTTTTCTCTAGCAGCTTTTAAAATTTTTTCTTTATCCATTAGCTTTGGTATTTTAACTATGATGTGTCTTGGTGTAGATTTTTTTGGGTTTCTCCTTAATGGAGTTCTGTGTGCTTCTTGAATGTGTGGAGTGTTTCCCAGCCTTAATTTAGGAAAGTTTTCTGCTATAATTTGATTGAACAAAGTTTCCATTTCCTGTCCTCTCTCCTCTTCTTCAGGCACCCCTATGATGCGAATGTTGTTTCTCTTCATGTTGTCACAAAGCTCCCTTAGAGTTTCCTCACATTTTTTAAGTCTCTTTTCCTTTTTCTTCTCTGCTTCTGTGCCTTTGTTTATTGTGTCCTCTAACTCGCTTATTCGATCCTCAGCGTCATCCATCCTGCTTTTAATTCCTTCCATTGTGGTCTTCAGTTCTGATACTGTATTTGTCATTTCTGTCTGATTCTTTTTTATTATTTCAATTTCATTTTTTATACTTGTTATCTCTTTATTTAGGTGTTCATAATGACTATCCATTGTTGCTCTAATTTCTTTGAACATCCTAACTATCATTATTCTAAATTCTGCTTCTGGTAATTTGGTTATATCTGGTTCATTCAGGTTCTTCTCTGGGGATTTCTCTTGATTCATTTGGTTTGCATTCCTCTGCCTGCCCATTTTTTCTGTGTATAAGCAAGTTGTGGCCACTGGAGTCCAGTAGGTGTTGCCTTTGTGTTCTCTAGGTGTGGTCTATCTGCAGGCCCCCCACCCCCTCTGCCGGCGCCTAGGGTGGTTGGGTATGAGCGTTGCCAACGCCGGCCCACTGTGGCTTTTGCTGTGATTTCTGCCTCTCCTCCGTGGGAGGGGCTGTCACTGAAGCCACAAGATTAGCACCAAGGGTAGAAGCGAGCACCTTTCCTCAGCTGCGGACCCAGCCTATTTCCGGACTTCCGCCCAGAACCAGCAGTCGGAGCCTGCTCGCTACAGTTCCGCGGGTTAGGCGGGGCTTTTGACGTGCTCTCAGCTGTAAGCTTTTGCCCGTCAGGAGCTTTAGCCCCGCCCTCGAGGCCAGGGCCCTTTGCGCAGGGTCGGAAACCAAGATTTATTGGGGCGGGCGTGTTTGCTGGCTTCTATTGGGGCGGGCGTGTTTGCTGGCTTCCGCCGAGCTGCGTACTTCCGCTCGTCCCGGACTCTACCCCGCCCCCGCGTTCGGAGCCCGCTCGTGCACGTATTAACGCTATCCGGGGTTTCTCCGGCCGGATGGGGATAGCAGCCGTGGGCTCAGCTGCGAGCCTCCGCCTGTCTCGGGGTCCACCCCATTCCCGCGCTCGGAGCCCGCTCGCGCACGTATACTGGCCAACCGCGGTTTCTCCGGCAGGCGGCGGGGGGGGGGGGGGGCGGACTGGTAGCGTCAGCTCAGCCACGAGCCCCTGCCCATCCCTGGTCCTAGCCCGGTCCCCGCGGTCAGGGCCGGCTTGCGCAGGGCCTGCCTGTTCCTGGCCTCCCGCTTTGTCCCCGTAAGTGGGATTAAAGGCGGGCCCGCAGCTTCCGGACCGCTCTCGCGCTTCCCCTCCGACCCTCTGGGCTAGACCGATCTCCCACCGGCTTGGCCTCTGCCCACGCCGACAGAACCGCCTTTCAGCGTCCTGCCGCCCCAAAACCTTAAGCAGCCCTCAGCAGAGTAGGAAGGGACCTAATACTCCACACTGTAAGCCTGGGAGCTCCCTCACTTGTTTCACAGCTCAAAACTGTCCAAACGCCTCTTCTTGGCTCTGGGACTGCAGGCTGGGGCTTGGTTCCTGGGACCCAGGTCCCTCCCTCTCCGCCAAAATCTCCTCCCGCCACACGGGTCTCTCCGGGCTGCCGTTTGCTCCGGGGAGCTGGGCAGCCCTCTTTGCGTTTTCGCTATTCCTACCAGTCTCAATGTGGCTTCTTCTGTGTTCCTTGGTTGAAGAGTCCACTTAGTTTTGTTCAAAGTTGGTTTATTCAGGTGATGGTTCTTAAAATTGAGTTGTAATCCACTTTGGTTCTGGGAGTTGGAAGTTGGTACGTCCGCCTACTCCGTCGCCATCTTGCTCCCTAAATGCTCTTTTTTAAGCTTCTTGGCTTTCCTTGTCTCATGGTGAAATGAATTGCTCGGACGTCTTCCTCTTGGAAAAAAGATTTCACTACCTGAACACTTTTGAAAATAATGGTCTGATGGGAAAATATAAATCTTGGGTTTTGCTTCCATATTTTGTTACTAAGTATATTTTAACTTTGGGTGGTGGTGGGGGGAGTGGATTCTGACCTTTATAGCATATGAGGAATCCAAGATTTGACTGTATATTTCAGGCGTCATTTTTAAGCTAATTTTTACGACCAAGAAAAAACAACACCAGAAAAATAAATGAACCTCTTTTGGTTTTATAAGCTCTTTGTTTCTGGGCAACATTATACTTTAAATATCACTGTATTGTGTCTATCAAGCTATACAAATTAAGATTGACATCAGCCACAAAATATCATGACCAAATGTATCTGCTTACAATATTCATCAATATTCTCTCCTGGTACACTTATCTCCACTCAAAGCCCAAGTTCATACCCAAGAATTCAAAGTCAAGTTCACACCCAGAAACTATATCTCTTTTATAAACAGAATGTAAAGACTATGGCTTTTAATCTCTCTATAGGTTGCCACAGTCATGACTAGAAGAATACATTTCTCAGCAAATACAACAAGGTAGTTGTAATTTTTGTATTTAATTAAATATATATATTATCTCTATGAGAAAAGACAGAGAATGAAAAAAGTGTTGGCTTCGTTTATTATTATATTGGCAAAACTTAGCATTTTGATATCTAAGAGGACTATCAAAGAATGCTAATGAACTAGAAGTTTTACATCAGTAAAATCATTTGAAAGAAAAGTTTTTGTGGAATTAACTCCTGTCAGCTTATACAAACATTTAGACAAAAAATTTTGTAGGCAAATCATTAACACTTCAGCGGTCCTCTTTACCTTTTCCTCAATAGAGGCACTAATAGGATTTCTGAGCGAATGTGGACTTCAATCTTCTTTTCCACGAAAGATCATCACAGCCAGTGTTTTCTTGTGCTCTCTTTATAGCAGAGAAAAAAATAACTCAATGCTGAAATGCAATTTTCCCAGCACACCATGAGCCTGGACTACAGAACAATGTGACATCTTCTAGGACTTCATTTTTGAAATTTGAGAATCTGGATAATGAATCAGTAAAATGTATTTGATGCAATTCCATGTACCACTATGACAGATTAAAATACTATGTTACCACTTAATCCTGGACTTGTAGGCAAAAATTCTTCTCTGGAGATTATATATCTTTATTTATTATTGCTGTTTACATTATTTCCCACATCAAGTTATATTTATGAAATTTAATTGGATGTTTTTAAAATAAACAAAACATTGACATAACATCTCATAATTACATTTTATCAAATACTACAATTACTGAATACATTAAGGAAAAATAATCCCTAAATAGAACATGAGAGGTTTAAAATTGCTTTAATCCTTCTACATTGTGAGGCAAATAATTTACTGAGCAATTTCTCTAGCTCTCTTCATTTGTAACTTAAAATTTTATATTTTATAGTACAATATTTTTTTAATCTTTGATTCAATAAACATTTGCAGAGCTCCATCTACACCAGGAATTTAATAATTACCAAAAACAAATGCCTCAAATCACATATTAAATTGAAATATTACCAATAAATACATGCATGTTATATATTCATTTTATTCATTTGTCAGAATTAGAGTACTAAAATCACTAATAATCCCTTCACTCAGCTATAACCACAGTTATATCCATGTATGTATTGGAGTATGCAAATATAGTAGGTGCTTGGGTAAATGTATTTGGCTAGCGTATATGAAATCACTGTTTCTGTAAGTAGACATGATCAATAGCAGCCATGTCATACAATTTAATCTAATATATTTCACTGGGTATATAAACTATAATTCTCTATAGCCGGATATTTAAATAAATGTCTATTATTTGTATAATAAGTAGTGCTAATAAATAGCACTATATTGCATATTCAGTCACATAATCTTATATATGTATCTCATTTTCCCCTGAAGAAAAATCTAGGTAAAGAAAACATCTAATCTAGAGGATATGTACTTTTTTAATTTTAAAATTTATTTCTAAATTTTACTGAAAATATTTTGCTCAATTGTTGGTTTCATTTTCACTTAACTTATGTTGTTCTGAAATTAAGACTTTTATCCATTTTCCCCATCATTTCCTATTCTCTATTGAATCATTTTTATTCATTTGTTTATTACTGAAAAATTCATCTTATCCACATTTCTGCCTATTCTTAACATAGAATTGTCATAGTATTTTCTTTATTTTTAAAGGGAAAATATATGTTGTTGTATCCCCTCCATCTCCCTTGTTTTCCTATAAATCATGTTAAGAGGTAGTTTGTTTTATTGACCTTGTTAGAAAACAAATATTAATTTAACAATGGCAGTTTTTTCCTAATTTTTAATGCTCATCTTTGGGTTTTGATGATAATTTCTTCTTTATTTTTCTGGTTTATTTTCCTAATTTTTACTTAATTAAATACTTAATTCACTTATTTTCAGTATGTAAAATAATTTTCTTCTCAGTATGACTTAGGCCTGTTGCATAATTTTATATGTACTTTTTTCTCTGTTATATTCTAAGCATGATATAATTGCAGAAGTGAATCTCCAATTTTTTTGAGTTAATTAAGGGAGTCATTTATCTCAATGCAAATTGTTGGGCTTGGATTTAGAGTCATCCGACATCCCTCTTCTCATCTGACCTCTTTTCCTGTAGAAGGTGGAGAGTTAAAGTTGTCAATATGTCCTTGCACCTAGGGGTGAATCTGTGGTCTAGTTCTAACTGATGATATATGAGCAGAAGTTGTAGGGTAGTACTACCAGAAAAGCTCTCTATGGGTCTTACAGAGCTTACTGCACTGGTTGGCTTGTCCTTTTGCTCCTCAGCCTATTCCGGTCTGGACTGTGGTCACATGCCCAGAGGTTTCACAGCCACCTTGAACATGAGGATGAAGCTGTACACTTAGGACTCTAAAGCAAGACAGGAGGATGAGCAAGATACTTAAGGAGAGCCTGAAGATGATGCACAGGTCTAAACTGCCTGTCTCTGGACTTCTTGATTCATGAAAAAAATAAAGCCTTTACTTTGTTTCAAACTACTTCCACCATGCTTTCTTTCTTGAGGCCAAAATTAATCTTAACAGAAAACATGGCCATAGTACATGTGGCCAGTCCCCAACCCAGGTCACCTGTACTGGTCAACATACATGGTCTTCAGTTTACAGCTGTATTCTTCTCTGAAAAAGGTCCCAGACTGGGAAGAGCAGCCTTACCCTGGGCATGGCCCATAGTCAATAGTTTATCCATAAGGCAGCACAAAAGCCAGGTCCTCTGGTGAGCAACATACCAGCCTAAAATAAGAAAAGACCTCCCAGTTCAGGGTACAGGAATCAATGAGATTGTCTGTGCAGGGCGATGTCATTCGTACATAAAGATGATACCAAAATTTGGAAGGCCCCACAACGATTTCAGGGTACTTAGTGAACATACAGATTACATTGTAGACATTTTTAATCAGAATTTCTGTAGAAATTTAGGAATAGGGCGTCCAAGATGGTCTGATGCTTTGCCTGACTTAAGAACTACTGGTTTACCTGATTGGCAAACAAGAATAACTTAAAAAGAGTTAATACTATCATCAGCAATGACCACTTTGCTTTGCTGTCATAATATTATTCCTTTGAATAGGCCAGTTTGGTTTCAAAAGCTATTGATTTATAGATCCTAATTTCCCCTTCTCTCATCTGTGGATTTTTATTCTTAACTTCTTTTGTTGCCATATGAAACCTTGGGGATTAAAGAGACGTGTTTTTCATGTGATGGGGGAGGACCATTTCTGCCTTGTACAGTAGACAAAGATTGGATACTTTTGGTGAAAATCTCAAGGGGTGGAAAGTAGATTTTAGCCATCAAAATATTTGAACTAACTAAATCACAAACTCCAGATTTTTGTTTAAAGGGAAGGAGAGCAAGGCAGTGGGTGTGCAATTTATCCAGGCCAGAACTTGCTGGCTCTGGTCCATTTTGTAAACAAAGCAGGCTGAATTCAGTCAAACCTGACTTGTCAAAATAAACCAGCAAAAAGCTGATGAAAATTAAAGTAGAACAAAAGATAGTTCTAAGAATTTCATTCTCTAGCTTTTAGCTTAAAAACTTACCCACCATTTTATTCTGTGAATTATGTTGTTCCTGGATTATATTCAGCCTGAATTATATTCATCTTTATATCAAGACAGTTATAAAATATTGTTTAAAATTATTTTTCATGAAGTAAGGGACCCACAAAGGTAGCAGTGCCTAGGGTCCGTGAAAGTCATAATGTGACCCTACCAGCGTTTCTCCACTACCTTTTTTAAATGAGTCTTTTTAACACATAAAGACATTCTTGGCCATATTAGTAGTTCCTTTATTTTGTATAACTGCTATATCTAGCAGAAATCTGATAGCATTTTCTAGTTGTGAATATCATCCATCACCATATTTCTCTCCAGTTTTGATATGTAGTTACTAAATTCAGTGAGATTCTTATAGGACAAAAGGGTGTCATCACCTTATGAATCTGTTGAATGATGTAGATATTAAACTTTGAGTCACCAGAAGTATTCCATAAATAATACATCCAGAGTTTCATAAGATAAAACACTTTGCAGTTCCAATTTTCTTTGCTTCCTAGAAAAATTATAGAAGTTAAATTGAGAAGTCTCATATGAGTCAGCCAAGGAGCTTCCAGTAATAAATGTGAAGGCATCTGAAGATGTCTTCTTCACAAGATAATTACTTTTGTTATTAGATATAAAATCTTAAAGAAGTGCAGAACAACTGATCTTTGCAAAGGGAAATCTAATATGCAATGAAAATAACTTTTGAATATCTAAGAAGTATTATGCAGAATCCCATGGCCTAAGACTATCTTTTTTCCCTGGATTTGGATGAAAACAGCTTTGTAATAAGCAGCATTTACCATGTACTTTTTTGTGCCAGACATCCTTCAATATACACATTGCCTAATGCCATTCTCTAACAACTCTGTATAATAGCTGTTTTTATTATTAATATTTTATAGAAAATAAGTCAGGCTTAAGAGATTTTAAGTAACTTACCTAAAGTCATATCTAGTAAGGGAAGGAATGAAAGCCAACTAGATTCTCTTTCATTCGTTAAACATGCTACACAGATCTCTCCTCAAACCAGCTTTCTATTGATTACATGAAAAGAAAAACACACTTGCTAGAAAATTCATCAGAATTTTACTGCCTTATTTTCTTTTCCCTTTGGTGTACATGTAGAAGTTTACTTATTAACTGTGGATTTGCTTTATTTCATCAAGAAACAAATTCAAAGTTGTTTAAGAAAAGTTTTACTATTTTGAAAACTTTTCAAAAACTTTCCAATCACTAGACTTATTCTAAAATAATCGTTTTCTCCTATACAGTACTACAAAATTAACATGATATTGTACACCATATATAAAACATAGTTTTATACTACATAAAGATTTATATATTGTATAGAGAAGATTATATGTAATTAATTTATTTTGTTTTGTATTTTTCTGAAGTGAGAAGCAGGAAGGCAGACAGACAGACTGCTGTGTGCGCCCGACTTGGATCCACCTGGCATGTCCACTAGGGAGCAATGCTCTGCCCATGTAGGGCATTGCTTTGCTGCAACCAGATCCATTCTAGTGCCTGAGGCAAAGTCCATGCAGCCATCCTCAGCGCCTGGGTCAACTTGGCTCCAATGGAGCCTTGGCTGCAGGAGGGGATGAGAGAGATTAGAGAGAAAGGAGAGGGGGAAGGGTGGAGAAGCAGATGGACACTTCTCCTGTGTGCCCTGGCCGGGAATTAAATCTGGGACTTCCACACACTGGGATGACGCTTTATCACTGAGCCAACCGGCCAGGGCCTGTAATTAATTCTTAGCTCTATATGTAAACATGCATATACCTGCCAACTGGCAGACATTCAGCAACTATTACTTGACTACTGTTTGAGGGTAACATTTCCTTTCACATGCCTCAATAAACTACAAGCTATTTGAGGGCAAGGCAACAGCTAATAGAGACCTATCATCACTTTCCCAAAGCCCATAGTGCCAGATAGGCTTTGGATTAGATATCTAAAAAAATCATAAAGCTTTTTAAAATTTATGGAGTTTTGGAAGAATATATACCTATCTGGATTACCAAGATGCCATCAAAGACATCAATATTTTTTTAGCAGAAAATTGTGACTATTCACACCAAATAGAATAAACTATATGTAGCCTCAGATCAGTTCAGAACAGGTTTTGCTATCTGGTGAGTTCAGGTCACAATCAAGTTCTGTCACCAAATGAGTCACAAAGACTATATGCTTAGAAATCTGTTGAATTCCAAAATTATGAGAAGAAATGTTGACCTGAACTCTTTTGTCCCCTGTGTACCTCCACCATGAGGAAATTGTTAGTTAATGGAGAAGTCTGTTGTTTCCCATAGCTCAAATTCATGCCCCTTGTGACAATAAATTACAAAATGAATTTATTAAGTTCTGATTGAGTATCAAAATAAAATTAGCCGTTCTCTTTGGCAATGAAAGTAATATTTTAGACTTCTGTGTAAAATACTTAATTTTAAAACTTAGAAAAGAAGATCCAACATAAAAGAGAAAATAGAAGCTGGTCCTGAGTGTTTTTAAAGTTGTCATCCGTGCAGCTAATTTTATTGACATTTTTGGGCAGGGAATGCGATAGGAAAGGTGAAAAGCCAAGCATCTGACATTGTTATGAAGTAGACACACAATCCTGCCCCCTCTCTATGAGCTTCATTGTCTCAGACACAGACTAACTGTGATGCTTGAATTTGGAAGAGGAGAGAATCAACTAATAAACTATTCTCAAAGGAGAAGATTTTTTTTTTCGCTTATATACTGCTCACTAAAATTAGAGGATATTGTATTGCTTCATATTCATTTTGAAATATCCCCTCATTTTTTGTGAGCAGTATATTTTACACAGTTTAAGTAATCTCATGAGGTTATTTTTAAAATTTGTGGAATTATACAAAAGCCTATTTGCGTTACAGCCAATTTTTCAAAGGGATTTATAATTGAATTCAATTATCCAGCAAACATATTGCCTTTGCATTTCAAATAAAATTCAGTTTTTAAGAACACAAAACAAGTAGTCTCACAAATTAAATGATATTTGGCTGTGTGTCCTAATCATTTTTATACTGCTCTACTCTCATGTGGGTACACACACAAACAAAACGAGGATAGTAACTATTACTTTGACATCCATTTATAGCATTTAGCAATAAAACAAGCATACTCTGAACAAAATCTTTGAAAGTCTATGGAAAAAGCTAGAACTTTCATCAAATTATTGCTAATAAATGTGTTCTTCTAAACTTATTTTTTCAGTCTGACATACTTTATAAATAAATTTGAGTGAAAATATATACATATATATATAACAGATTCACAAGCAGACTAGTCTAAGAAGAAAGCCACATTGTTGAATGCCAAAGGGTTAAAACCAGCAGTGTAGAATTTTTAACAATATTCTCCTCTTTTAACTTCAGCATAGTATTAATACATGATAAATACTTAATAAATACTTGCTCTGTTGTCTAAGAGCTCCCGCAGTGATATAGCAAGTATATTATGTACTTCCTCTGAACCATGCAACAATACATTAAGCAAATAAGAATGATTTATTTTACTGATTTCAAAGTACAATGAGATAAGGTAGTTCCACAGTATTACATGAAATGTAGCAAAGCTCTGGTTCTGATATGGAGTTGAATGTTCTTTTCAATAAAAGCTACTGCTTCTTTTCTTCCAGCTGCTATATTTAGTAACTGCATTTTATATGCCAGATGATCAGATTAAGAAAAACTCTTATTTAAAATTTGCTTATACAATAGCTTAAAAATTATTTTGCAAATCCTAGGGCTAAAAAAAAAAATTATAGTGACTAAAAGATGAGGCCTATATATAAATCTTCCCTAAATACTGTATTCTGAAATTATAACTATCCTTAAGTTTAAATCAAGGTGACTATTCATTTTTCCATTGTATTTACATATTACTGATTTATTTAGAATGTTCAAATACTATAAAAGAACATTCATAAATATGCATTGTTCCATGTGATGAATCAGCAACTGTTAACTTTTCCATCTTGAGCACATTATTTCAAACTGAATGAAAAACAGTCTTCTCTTAAGGGACAAATAACTGTTGAATTAGTTGTCCAGTGGCTTAAAAGTTTTGAACTATAATAACATGTACACAATCAAACAGAGATAATCTCAAACAGCCTCTCTTAAAAACTTTAACACTTAACACTATTTTAGGTGAAGGTAAAATTCAATGAAGCTATCTATCTACCATTGGGAAATATGCTTTAATGTAAAAGAATTCCAAATTTTCAACAGCTGGAAAAACAGGGAACAAAAGGGACAGAATCATCTGTTCAAATAAAGATAAGAGTAGCTACTATGAAAATTCTGAGGGATAGATGCAAAGTCTATCAAATCTGAGTTCAAATCGAAACCCATAATTTATGATTCTAATATGTAATGTCATTCAGCCTCAGTTTCTTCATCTGTATAAAGGGAATAATAATTTATGCCTCACAGAGTCACATGGATACTCTATTCAGTTACACTGTTCCATCATGTTGGGCTTCAGCCATTGTCCAGATAGGCCTCTTTTTTTGCCCATTGAGACAAATAGTAAACTGATAAGCTTGACAGACACGACTAAATTCACTGAAGTCACTCAGTGTTGACTGGAAGACTCCTGGGGTCCTTATCAAAGAAGCATTATAACACTGTCATAACTTTTAGGAGTATTTTTAAAACTATCCAGCATATTATTTGTTTCAAATTAGAAATTTTGCATTGCTTTAAAAAGAGATATTCACCAGATGAGATAAAAGAAACACAATATAAAAGCCCAATTCCACAAGAAAACAAATAAGATACTGAGATAAAATTAAAACTCATTCTATTTCACTTGTGTCAGTCAATTAAAAATTTAGGTTTTATCATCATAAAAGATAAAATATATACCTAGTAAAAAAATTCCCATTTTACTTAAAACTGAGTAAATATGAATAATATAGACCTAAATATAACAAAGCTAAATTTACCAGAAATTTATAGGAACAATTACTTATAAGAGGCCCCTATTTTGCTTAAGAAACACTAAAATAAATTACTATAATTTACTAGGTATATCATGCTTAAAGGAATGTTTTTATCCAAAGGTGCTTGTAATGCTAAAGTTTCAACTTAAATCAATGCAAAGGAGAACAAAATCATATTTTTATATAGAGCCTGAAACTATTTTCCTCATAAATTTATAATGCTCCTTTAAGAAAAGAATAGAATTGACTTGACATACAAAATAATTAACTACATTTGTACATGATTTTATATTTTCTAATGTTAACACCAAGTTGATGAGCAGAAATTCTGTCATATTAAGTACTAATTTACATAACTAGCTAAAGTAAGAGTTTACTACAGAACTTAAAGCAAGAAATATTTAAGTTGAAAAGCAAACATATACAAAGATTATAATAATCATACTAGTTAACTGATATTGTCAAAGCTCTTAATATGAAAAGTAGCTCAATATCTATATTAGATTAGCTTATTGAATTTATTATTTATATTTTTAGTCTCACAAATATTTTTATTGATTTTATTGCCCCTGTAACACAGTAAGAGATCATGGTTTTCAACTATAATTATAATAACAACTGTTACCTATTTCTGAATCTATATCATCTACCTATCTTCCGGTGCCCTTTTCTCTGCAGAATAATCCTGTGAATTCCAGACATGCTTGAGAAACGTAGCTAGTATTCCTATCTAGACATTTGTACTTGTACATATCCAACAGCAAGCTCCCATAGGCAAGTCTTTTACTCTCCATGTGTACTGAACTTGTATTCAAATGAAAATATACAGTGTGTCCATAAAGTTATGGTGCACTTTTGCATGATGACCGGCCAAAAGTGCACCATGACTTTACAGACACACTGTATATTGCTCCTCATATGGTGCAGCGGTCTTTCAACATTCACTAGGGCTTGTCTCTGGTTATTCCAAAGTATTTAGATTTGTAAGAGAGAAAAACAAAAGAAAAGAAAGGAAGGTAGGAATGAGAGAGAGAGAAATATAACACGGGAAGAAAAATATCTAGTATGCCTGCCACGAAATGCAGAAGGATGAGTACAGGAGTTACTATGACCTGGATTCTCATGGTCTGTCCCCTATTTACTAAACAGCCTCTTGTTGTGTGTCAGATATTTTATCCCTTCATTCAAGTCTCTTTTCATAGCTTTTAAGAAAAGGATTTTAAGTAATAGTTATCTTGTGACTTTATGCGATGTTTAGGGACAATATTTATAAACTACCTAATGTAGTACCTGACATGTGAAAACAAGGTATCAAGAAATGGTTGTTGGTGTCCTGTCTGTGCTTCCCTTCTTCCATCGTTCTCCTCTATTCATTGCCCTTTGTCAACACCAGACCCAAATCAATTAAATCTGAATGTCTGAATGAGGGACCCAGACATCAGTATTGCTAAAGTGATCCAGGTGGTTTTAACATCTACCTAAGGTTTTGAGAAATATCTGTGGAATTCAATCTTTAATCTTTAGAGTATATTTACTAGTTACTTGTCATGGAAAAACACATTCACCAGCATATTCTTTAACTGCATGACTTAGAGACTTAAATCACTTGTTAATGAGAAAACATCAGGGGTATCCCACTTGCTCTCCACAGTCTTGATTGTAATAAAAATTTTAAAACCTACCAGCTTTATTTTTAAAAATCAACAGGAATGTCAATATAATCTCTAACACAAAGGTAATCAAATGAAACCCCAGAAGACTACTTGAGTCATTTTTGATTATAAGAAGAAAAAAATGTGTCAGTAATGTTAAATCAAGGCAAAATTTTTTTTTTAAAAAAAGATCTGCTAATGCAGCACCATTCTGTACAATAACTAAGCTGTTTAGTTCTTTTTCTTTTTTTATTAGTTATGTTCATTTATTTTCTTCCATGACTTAATACTCTCAGTGTGGTCATCACTTTTCTGAAGGTTAAGTGTTACCAGTTAACAAAGAAGGATTGGTAGCAGAGTTACTTAGGGCTGTACTACCCAAAGGGTGTTCTCAAAAGGCACCATCAGCATCACCTGAAAACTTGTTAAAACTAAATGATGAGGCTCCTTCTCCAGAAGACAAAATCAGCATCTTTGAGAGCATCCATTTTAACAAGCTATTCCAGTGATACTTAGTGCATATTCATGCTTGAGAATCACAGGCTTAAAGGACTTTTAAAGCATATAAAATTTGGTTTGTAATCCATGGTGTTATATATTAATATAGTCTTATCTCATTCCTTTCTGCACCCATTTTTTTCCTTTTTTCCACAAAAATTCTTACAAAATAATTTTTATGCACAGTAAATTTCTTAAATCAGCTGCAAAATAATCACGAGAACCTGATGAGGTTCTGATATGAAAAGATCAATGTTTACCTTTTTGTAAGAAATGAAACACTTGCAGTTCATTTTTTTTTCTTACAGGGACAGAGAGAGAGTCAGAGAGAGGAATAGATAGGGACAGACAGACAGGAACGGAGAGGTGAGAAGCATCAATCATTAGTTTTTCATTGTCGTTGCAACACCTTAGTTGTTCATTGATTACTTTCTCACATGTGCCTTGACCGCGGGCCTTCAGCAGACCAAGCAACCCCTTGCTGGAGCCAGCGACCTTGGGTTCAAGCTGGCGAGCTCGGGGTCTCGAACCTGGGTCCTCCGCATCCCAGTCCTACACTCTATCCATTGTGCCACTGCCTGGTCAGGTTTGGAGTCCATTTATAAGTGAGTGGATCACATACAGAATATAGAATTTAACATCAAAGTTATTTTCTGTTTCAGCAGATCCTGAAGGAATCAGATTCCCCTAGGAGATGGGGCATATAAAGTCCAAAAGTTGCAAAGGCTGCAGAATGTTAAAATGATACACTCACTTTTAGCTCACTGAAATAAAATCTTGAATTTTGGTTGCTTTATAGTGAATGCCTATATATCTGTTTATAAAAGAAATCATATTAAATAGAGTTCTTGACAACTCTTACATCTTATAAGATAATCAGTTCAGAACGGAATAAATGAAAATCAGCAGGAAAGTAAATTCTTTGTCATTTCTTAAAACAAATAATGTATAATATTGTCTAGCAGCATCTGTTCCTGAGAATAACAAGAGATGAGAGCATGCCAATAATAAAGGATTAGCAATTAGAGATGTTATTGTATCTTTGTACTTTCTAATAAAGATGGATAATATAACTTTATTAACAATAAACAGTTTAATCATGTCTGGAATGGAGAGATGAAGGAATGCTATAATTCAGTAATATGTGATCCTTTGTGTAAGATTTTACATTGCTACTCCCCAACCTGTTAGGCCCAGACATGCTCTATACTATGACCCAGGAAGTCTGTTTCATTTGTTCATGAGTTGCTCAAATTGCACGATTTCCCTGAGTTAACCAATGTTTAACATGAACATCTACTGTATTCCCCATGTATAAAATGCACCCATTTTGAAAATTTTGGGGTCTAAGAACTGGGTGAGTCTTATACAGTGGTTGTAGTTTTTTTTTTACTTTCATTTCCTGCTTTTCCATGCTTGTTTTTGCGCTCATTGTTGCAGACAGTGATTTGTCATCAGACACAGATGAAGACAAGCTAATAGATGGAAGTTTTGACAGTGAAGAGTTGTATGAATTTTATGACTAATAAAACTTGAGTTCAATAACTTCATGTAATACTTTTTTTTTCAAAATTTGGGCCCCAAAATTAAGGTATGTCTTATACATGGGAGCGTCTTATTAATGGCGAAATATGATAGTTCTTGAAATTCTGAAAATGTTCATGTGTTTATTGGTGGATAATTTTAAAACATATAAGGTGTTTAAGTTATTCCTCATTCCTATAATTAAAGATCTATTATATGGATAATCCCCCAAAAAAACCCTGATAATTTTAAATCTTTTATATTAACTTTATACTACATAGCTATAATTACATGTGGTCAAGCCTGAAATTTCTTTAATTAGCACCCCAATTCTAACAATAGAATGAGGCCATAATTAATCATTTCATCTCTTAACACTTAGGTAGTCAAGGAGAAAGATCTTTGGAATGATCACAAGAATCCCATTTACTACCCAGGGAGGACACTTGGTCTCATATTGTTTCTCTTAGCAGTGAGAAATAGAGCAGAATGTAATTTGAAAATACCAGGGACAGGGAAATTTTGATTCTGCCATTCAATAATAAATTAAAACAAAGTACTGAAATGTGGAAAAAAACATTTAACTTCACTTTTTAATGGTTCTCAGTGTAACAAAGTCCAAGGGTTTTCAGTTGGGCATTTTACTTACTTTTTCATTTACTTTACTATGTACATAGAGAGAGTATCAGTATTCTTCTTAAATAGACTTTCTTTTCCTATGCTTTCTTGATTTTTTTAACATAATTAGGCTTTAAAAATGTAATATTTAAAGCATGGCTTCCCATGATCTCCATTATCAACTGCTTTCTCTGAGAGAAACTACATTTAACAATTTACATGTGTTATGCCATTTCACAAATACAAAAATTTACTTATAAAATATGTCAAGTAGTCAAAAGATCATTAGCATAAAAAATAGATATCACTGAGTAATTCTAGTCTACCTATTTTGTCCTCTTGTGGTTGGTTATTAGATGGATTGTGGAGCAGGAAGAAGCACTGTGTTCAGGAAATGGAGTTTAGTGTCCTTGTGAAACCCCCAAGTGGTCCAACACATCTTTGAGATCATGGACCTGATGAAGGACAGGTCAAGTGGAAGTTAATGATTTAGAAAGTATCAGCATATAGATAGTAATCAAAATCATTACTAGGAAAAAGATCTCACCGTAAGTATATTTAAAATGAGGTTATGGGTTTAGGGCAGAAGCCTCAGGAATCTTGATGCTTAAAAGAAAGAAAAAGGAAGAAAAGACTACAAAGATTACAAAAGTTTCTGAGACTTAAAAGAAAAACCAGAAATGATTTCATGAAATCCCGGGGAATTGTTTTATCAATCAGCTATTGCCCCAGTAATATTGCAAAACATCTCAAAACTATAACAAGGTTCTTATTTAGTTTTGTGTTTGCTCATGGGTCCACAGTTTGACTAGGTCACTTGCACCTGTACTTCAGGCTCCAGGGTGAACTCGGCTAAACTCTAAGCTTTATATTGAGTTCATGTCTGCTCACATATCTGCACATTTATCTTGGATAATCAGCTTCCTAGCACGTGCTTCTCATGCCAGGTGACAGGGTGTAAGAACCAAGCCAAACTGCAGATGCACTAATTCTGCTTAGTTCACATCCACTATTATTACATTTGGCAAAGCAAAGCATATGACCAAGTCCAAACATCAGTTGGTATGGCAGTTTGCTCTACCAATAGCGGGAATGGGAGAGAAATGAATATTTGCTTAACCAGAAATCCAAACTATAAAAGACCTTTCCAAGAAGAAAAACTTAACAGTAATTTCTGCCAAAAGATCAAGTTAGGTATATTTGAAAGTTAACCATAAGATTTAAGAACTAAGGAGTATTTTAGAGTCCTTGTAAAGTGCAGTTTTATTGAAACATATGGTATATAAACCAGGTTTCAGAGGTTAGAGAGGAAATTAAAAGCAAATAATGGTAAATTAAATATGGATGAGTATACAAAGCAATTTTGCTGTCAAAGAGAAAAGGGAGAAATGATTGCAGTAGCTTGTGAGGGGCAAGAGTGAGAGGAAGGTCCCTTTTTGTTTAAGTCTGTCTGCATTGTTGTTAAAAGATAATTAGGCATCCTTAAATGCTGACATCAGGAAGCCAGTAGATAGATCAAGGTTAAATGTCCAAGGAAGTAATAATTGATAAAGTGAAAACACTAAAAAGGGAGGATACGATCCTGAACTCAAAAAGAGAAAGCAGACCTAGAAATTGCCTTTCCTCTTCCATTGTGATAAATTAGAAGAAGGATGGAAGGTTGTTGTTTCAGCTTAGGTTGTAATTTTGAAACTACAAACTAGTAATTCTGAAAGAGGTAAAGAGATAAAATTCTAAAAGTAGCCATAAAAGTTAGTATAAAGCATAATTGAAAAGTTTAAAGGTGGGGAAAATTAAGATATTGAGAAGAAAAGATTGAAATTTCTGGGGAAGAAGCAGATTGAGTATGAGAACAAATTTTCTTTCATGTTGAAAATTGAGCCCCAGAATAAAAGTAGAGGAAATGGAATGAAGAATAAGAATAGATCCCTCTCTTTGACAGGTTTAAATGTTAGAGGTAGAGATAAAGACATGTTGAGATGAAGCCAAACTTAATTAAGGCATTCTACTTAGTAACAGAAATATTAATGGTATCTACCAAAATAAAGTTTCCAGAGATTTGTGGAGAAAGACTGAATTGAAAATTTAAAAACATAGATAACTAGGTCAAGTGCAAATTACATTAAAAAATGGATAATGATAAATAAAATAATTGCTGAGCCTAGCAAGATTGTCCAAAAGAAAGTCCTTTGTTTTGCAGTATTCTTTTTTGAAATAGCAGGCTGTATGAATAAACATTCCTTGTGGTAACATTTGTAACATTGTCTCTCAGTTGATTCTCAAGAAATATTTTAATTGACTAACAGTCATTACACTCTATCTACAACTTTATGTCAGACAATCAATATTCAGTGGAACATTTTCAGCATATTGTCAGAAAATAAATTAATGTGAAAATGTTAATAATCTTCATTCTATAATTTTGATTTCCACAAATAAAAGCATAGTAACGAGTAATATACCATAATTACTCTCAAATATAAAACCAAATACATAGAAGAAAAATGTAACTTCAGATTAGACTCAAAATTCTAGCAGATAATATAATTGAAATTGGAGAAAAATACCCAGGTATAAAGAGTTCCTGGAGATTATATTAGAAAACAATGCTTCCATTTTGTTAATATTTACATAAAAATTAGACCACGTGACTTAAACATAAGCCATGAAACCATAAGCATCTTAGAAGAAAACATAAGCAGCAAGCTCTCCGACATCTGTAGCAGCACTATATTTGCTGATTTATCTCCACAAGCAAATGAAATAAAAGGCAAGATAAACAAATGGGACTATATCAAACTAAAAAGTTTTTGCACAGCTAAAGACAATAAGAACAGAATAAAAAGACAAACCACACAATGGGAGAACATATTCAACAGCACGCCTGATAACGGGTTAATAACCAAAATTTATAAAGAACTTATAAAACTCAACACCAGGAAGACAAACAATCCAATAAAAAAATTGGCAAAAGAAATGAATAGAAATTTCTCCAAAGAGGACATACAGATGGCCAATAGGCATATGAAAAAATGCTCAACATCACTAATCATTACAGCAATGCAAATTAAAACCACAATGAGATATCACCTCACACCAGTCAGAATGGCACTCATCAGCAAAACAACGCAGAATAAGTGCTGGCGAGGATGTGGAGAAAAGGGAACCCTTCTGCACTGCTGGTGGGAATGCAGACTGGTGCAGCCACTGTGGAAAACAGTTTGGAGATTCCTCAAAAAATTAAAAATCAAACTGCCTTTTGACCCAGCTATCCCACTTTTAGGAATATACCCTAAGAACACCATAGCACTGTTCGAAAAGAAGAAATGCGCCCCCATGTTCGTGTCAGCATTGTTCACAATAGCGAAGATCTGGAAACAGCCCAAGTGTCCATCAGAAGACGAGTGGATTAAAAAGCTTTGATACATATATACTACGGAATACTACTCAGCCATAAGAAATGATGACATCGGATCATTTACAACAAAATGGATGTACCTTGATAACATTATACGGAGTGAAATAAGTAAATCAGAAAAAAAAAACAACTGAGAACAGCCTGATTTCATACATAGGTGGGACATAAAAGTGAGACTATGAGACATGGACAAGAGTGTGGTGGTTATGGGGTGGGGGGAGGGAAGGGAGGGTTGGATAGGGAGGAGGGGAGGGGCACTGGGAAAACCAGATAGAAGATGACAGAGGACAATTTGACTTTGGGTGATGGGTATACAACACAATTGAATGATAAGATAATCTGGAGATGTTTTTATTGTACATATGTACCCTGATTTATTGGTGTAACCCAATTAAAATTAATAAAAAAAAAGACATAGAAAAAAAAATTAGACCACGTGATCTTTGCTCTGACTGTAAATAAATTATTCACTTTACAAACCATCATGAGAATTTGGCTGAACATCTGATTAGGCTAAATCATTTGATTTTATTATTCTTAACAATTCAGGAACCATCCCTTCAAAGCTCACCCAGCAAACTGAAGATTCAAAAATATTGTTCCCTCTTTACATTTCCCTCCTTCTCCAGTATAAAATACATTTTTGGGAAATATTAGCCACCCATGATTAGTCCTCAAAAAAGATGTATGGCCAAGTGTAGGGCCAGTAGTCTCAGCCATTGTGACCATGCAAATACAGGTTCTCATTGGATTCAACAGATGCTAAAGAAACAGTGGAGCCGAAGAATGGTGGGCCATTCCTTTATTCAAGTCCCGCACCGGCCAATGAGCAGACACTCAGGGCTCCCAAAGCCACTGACACATTCTCTGGTTCCACAACCAGGAGAATCTTCTCTAGTTTCTCCTAGAATCAAAGGCCCCACCAGTCTCAGCAGAGCTTGCAAAATCCCTCAGCTCTGGTTCCTTATCTGCCCACCTTCTCTCTCTCTGCACAAACTGGCTTCAGAAGTTTTCTGAAGTTCTTCAGTACTCTCCATTGTCTCTGTTTTCCCTGCAAAACATGGCTTCTTTCTCCATCTTCTCTCTTTTCAAACCTTTCTTGTGCAAAAACCTCTCCTCAGCAAAAATTAGCAAAACAGTGGCCCTTCCCAAGCAGGAAGGTAATTTGCAATTTCACAGACCCAATATATATACCTGGTGCTGTCCAGCCCCCAGTGCACACTATAAGCAAGCAAACATAAAAATCATATTTTACAAACTTATTTGACCAACACGAAGCACAATGGAAGAACCAAAGACTATATCATTTTATGGACTGAAATAGGTTATTATTTAACATGAAAAAAAAAGAGAGATTTCTTGATTGGTTAGTAAAAAAGTCATTTTCGACAACAAACAAAAAAGACAATGGGAATAAAGGGGATAAAAGCAGTGAACAGAGTGGTGAAAAATAGTAATGACCCTGTAATAATGGTGATCCTTAGGTACTTAAAAGCAATCCTTTAGGCTTAGTCTGAGTAGGTGTTTGTGTGTGTGTGTGTGTGTGTGTGTGTGTGTGTGTGTATGTGTGTGTGTGTGTGTGTCTGGCATGTTGTGTGTGTATTTAATATGCATATATATATTTTATTATGCATATATTATTGAAAAACATGCATTAGCTTTACTAGGTTAATTGATTTTTTTTTTCCAAATGCAATCAGAGGAATAAAAAGATTCTGTTAGAAATGTTGATTTCTGTATCATATTCAAGATCTACTGAACCAGAATCTGTAATGATGGAGGTCAGAATTCCTCATTTTTAAGAAACCGTCTCAGGTAATTCCTATAAAATATAAAGTCAGAGAACCATAACCTGTTATAAAACAAAAGTATGATTACAATTGTACCCAACTACATAGAGAAATTAGTTTGTGCAACTGCTAAAAAGTTGGTGGTTTCCTTCTGGCATCCTCAGAATACGAAATATAAAAAAAGAAAATTTCCAATATGTTCTGTTTACTGAAAAAAATTATATGGAGTGTTGACTATTCCTCACTGTGAGGGAATTGAACCCAAGGACGTCATACGCCAGGCCAATGCTTGATCCACTGAGCTGCCAGCAAGAGCCAAACTTTCTTCTTAAATCATCAAAGATTCTTACAAAAAGAGATGTTATTTTTACTCAGAATTATCTAAAGTCCATTATTTAAGAAAGATTGAATAAAATTACGATCTAGTTTAAATGAAAGCATTCTCCATTACGATTCATCCCATGCCCATGCCCATGCCCATCCCACACATGAACAAGTTTAGGGCAGATAAGGAGATAAACATAAATACGTTGAGCAGCAGGCCCAGGGCAATAAAGAAGCAGACATAATGAACCAAGATTCAAATGGTAGTATCAAATCAAAATAGATTACAAGAAATTGTGAAGGAAAACATTCTCTGGATGAAACAAAAATCCTCTTGGGGAAAGGCTGACTTAAATTTGAATTCTCTAATAAATCAAAAGTCCAAATGTTTGCAGGCATGTGAAAAATAACCAGTATTGTCTGTGTACCTCAGCACGGCACTTTCCTGAACAACAATGGCATTAGAAACAGACAGTGAAGAAACAAAGAAGAAATGATGCCACTCACTATATATCAGGTATTTCTTTTGACTCCTTAATATATAATTTCAGCAGAGTATCAAAAATACAAAAACTTTTATTCCACGTGTAAGTTTCTTACATACCAAGAAGTAATTTTTTGAGTATATTTTATTTTGACTAGTAAAATCATTTTGGTTAATAGTTATGGCAATTTTTCTTCTTCAGACATAGGAAGCTTCAAGGAAGATATTTTATAAAAACCTCTGTTTCAAATATCTTTTAAATATCCCAGAATTGGGGACATCTTATTTTGAGTTATTTAGTCATATTGTAAATGACTTTATATATATATTCCTATAACAAAATGATCAAATGCAAATAGGAAACCATATGTGTTTATAAAAATAAGCATGGAGGTGTTCTCAGCCATGGTTAGGGATAATATCCAAAATCGAAGGCATCTGTAAGTCTCCATGGCTTTTAAAAATATACTGCTTACAAACATTAGGGGATATTTCAAAATAAATATGAAGCAATAAAAAATAAAATATTCCCTAATGTTTGTGAGCAGTATATAAAAGGCCCTGGCTGGTTAGTTGCATCAGTTAGAACATTGTCCCAAAACGCCAAGGTTGCAAGTTCGATCCCCAGTCAGGGCACATATGGAAAGAAAGTAAAGAAGGCACAACTAAGTGGAACAACAAATAAATGTTTCTCTCTCTTTTCCCAACCCCTCCTTTCTCTTTCTGTTTTTCCAAAGAGATATAAATGGTGATTGAAGGAGAAGACTTGGGGTGGAAAACACTATATAATATACAGAAGATGTATGACAGAATAGTACACCTAAAACTAATATAATTCTATTAACAATGCGACCCCATTAAATTCAATAAATGTCTTAGCAAAAATCTGGCTCTCAAAGAAACTGTGGAAAAGATAAAAATGAAATATATGACTCAGCATATTTATTTAATTTTCTTTCCTTACTTACTCAAAGAGAGTTTTCCTAACATACTAATAGCAAAATAAAGTCAAATATAAATTATATTAGAGCTTACTAAAAGAGATGATTTGGAGAGTAGAAGCCTGCCAACTTTGTAGCAAGATTTCTTATCAAGAATTATCTAGCTATGCTGTTTCAAATCCAGAGTTAATTTCCTTAATACCTTTGAAATTACAAAGAGCTTTCATATCTAATATATTTTATTTTATTAAATCTTCACAAAAACATTTTTTTAATGTGATTAAATCACTGCCTTACTTGGATCAGTTGCTCCCAGGTAAAATACAAAATCTTTAACACCTTAAAGAATTTCCCTGACTTGTTCTTTGCTGCTTTTTAGCTGCATATCTCCCTACTTTATAATTTATACGCTATCATATATTAGGTCTCTTTCAATTATTTGAATCAGTCATGCTCTCCTCAACATCCTTGACCTAGATTATTCATCTAACATGTTGACTCCTTTTGCATTAGAGCATTCATTACACAGTTTGGGGTTACTTTTTAAATAACCCACTCATATTTAATTTCTCCACTTACATTAGAAGCTTCCTGAATGCTGGGAAGAGTCTGGCTTATTAATTATTACCATCTTACCAGGCCACAATACAATGCCAACAACACAACAGATCTGTGTTTCTATACATGCTATCGCTCTCTCTGTTTCCCTTTCTCTCCATGTACGAACACTATATACAATAAATAAAGGAAGAAGTGTTCATATTATTTTTTTCAATTTCTAGCCAAGGAACCTACCTTGTAAAATATTTATGGGAGACAGGTTGTTGTTCAAATCTGGAAACTAAAGAACAAGTAGCTTTAAGGGAATCATAAGTAGATAAGTAAGAGAGAAGAGGCACCTGCAAAATCTCTTTTTAGTGTAATCATCTAAATTAAATCTAGAAAACAATCAGATGGCAGACAATATAGCAAATTTACTATTTTCTTCAGTTTAGAAAATGAAGCCAATGAGAATAATAGGAGCTGAAAAAATTTTCCCCAAGAAAACATATCTATTGAAGATTTAAGAATGAATACTTAAATCTTAATATCTATTGAACAGCTAGTATTATAGTGTTTCCTCCACAAGTAAACATAATCATATATTATGTTGAAAGTCTATGACACTAACATAAACAGTAAAAGCAAGAGAGGTTTTTATCACTTGAATTTTATGAAAAACAACTTAGTATCCATTTTAACTGAAATATTTCACAATCACACTAAAATTATAATATTTTATATATAAAATAACAAAATATATAGAGAAATACCAAATGCTATATTTTATGATGTCATCAGTACACAATTATACTTTATTTATATTATTTTTTATAAAAGTTTTATTTGGAAAGACAAAATCTTCTAAACATGTTTGAAAGATTGATACTTCTCAGTACTAAGAAGGATATGCAAAAGCAAATATTCTGGTTCATATTACTAGAATTATAAATTACTATAATCTCTTTGAAGGACAATTTAGGAATAATGATAATCTGTAAAAGATGTAATTCTTTGTCTAAAAAAGCATCTTAAAAAAATATTCCCCAAAACGTACAAAAGTACATGTAGGATAATGTTCTTGTGGCATTCCTTTTTAAAAGACATGGAAATAACCCAAGGATGCAAAGATGGGACATAAATCAAGTTCTATGCAAAGGGATAGCACGCAAATGCTATATAGAATGTGTTAGCACTATAATGTGTGGGAAAAATGGCTGCCAAAGATAAAAACAGAAGTGATGCTTAAAACTATTTCTATGCAAAAAATGTCTTAAATATATATATACATACAATGTCAACAACATTCAACTCTATGAATGGATTTAAATGAATCAGAAAGGTCATCCTTGAGATCTTATAGCTACTAAGAAGATAATATAAGATTATTTTAAAAAACAATGGCCAATATATCTAAAAAATTAGATAGGAAATTCCTAGAAAAATGTAACTGACCAAAAATAAATAAAATAATAATTAAGAAATACAAATATACATAACTCATAAAGTAATTAAAATTTTAATATAAAGTTTTGTCACAGACAAAACATCTTCTACGGTCAAATGGCTTTCCAAGTAGATTATACAAAATATTAATAAAAATAAGTAATATGGATTATATACAGCACTTACTAGAACAGAAAGAGAGAATGAATATTCCAATTTGTGTCATGAGTCTATCCAACATAAATCTGACACCAAAAGCTGACAAAAAAATTAAAAAACAGAGCTAAAATAATTCTATATAAAAACTTATCAAACTTATAATAAATACTTTTGATCTTATTACAGAGTAAGTCAATTGCATTTTATTATTCTCTAACTTAAAATATGTTTGTTGAGCTGATTTTTCTATTAAAATGGAAGATACATTTTAATAATGAATAGATTTGAATAGTAACTTTTTAGAAAAAAAGGGAAAACTGTTCATTAATGGAGTTGTAGAAAGGGTTATGCACAATACTTTGTTTCTGTAACTAGATCAGTCATAACCTGAGAATGTTTATCTTGATCAATCATAACCTGAGAATGTTTATCTTATTATCTTAATTAAACAAAATCATTTTATTCTGTATGACTTTGTGATTTATTAAAATGAAGAAAACTATAAAATAAAAAAAAAACTTATCAAACCTAATCCAGTAATGTATGTAATAGGCAATATGTGCATCCTGAACATGTTAAATTAATCCAGGAATTCTGGTTTAACATTTGAAAATCAATCAGTATAATTCATTGCATTAACTTAATAGAAAAATCAAATAGTCATCTCAATAATTTTAAAATTATTCAAAAATTTAGAAATTTTAAACAGAAATAGGAGAAAACTTTCTTAACCTGATAAAGATTACCTACAAAAAAACCCATAAAGCTTAACAATGATATCTTATGTTAATCAGGAATGAGACAATTATCACAACTTCTATGCAACACTGCCCTAACGACTCAAGATAGGGCAATAAAGTAATATTTCTAAAAATTATAAGAAATGAATGTATAAGAAGAAATGAACTCATTATTCTAAATAATTGAGTTTCTATAAAATTAAAAAGAATCAATAAATAATTAACATTGATAAGTTAGTTTTCAAGTTCATAAAAGATCAACATACAAAAACTAGATTTTGGAAATTATAGTACTTGCATTAACATAATAAAATCAAACACCTAGGAATAAATCTAACAAAAGTCTAACAAGGTTTTCAAAATGAAAATTTAAATCATGTAGCAAAATTTAAAAGACCTAAAGAAAGTGACATATAGGCCACCATAAATCAAAAACTTATTTTTTATCAAGTTAATTATCCTCAAATTGATTTGTAGATTCAATGTCATCTTCATTAAATTCCAACAAGATTTTAATAAAAATTAACAACTTAACTATAAAATTTATACCAAAGAGCAAAGATCCAATTCATACAGTTATTCAAATAAAGACAAACAATAGTCAAGTTGGAAGATCTACTCTAGTAAATATTAAGACCTATTTTAAATCTTTAGAAATTAAGATGGGATGTATGTGTTTAATAATAGATAAATAAATCAGTGAAGCAGAATGCACTCTGAAAAGAACCTACTCATTCATGGTAACTCGATTTTTGACAAAGGTAGCATTACCAAACCATAGAATAAAGACAGTCTTTCCAATAAATGGCTCTAGATCAATTTTATATTTATATAAATAATAAAATATGACTCAGGTAAAATGTAAAATGATATAATGTTTAGAATACAATACATAAAAATATCTCCATGACTCAGCCTGACCTGTGGTGACGCAGTGGATAAAGCGTCAACCTGGTAACACTGAGGTCGCCAGTTCAAAACCCTGCACTGGTCTGGTCAAGGCACATATGGAAGTTGATGCTTCCAGCTCCTCCCCCCTTTCTCTCTTTCTCTCTCTCTCTCTCTCTCTCTCACTCTATGTCTCCTCTCTAAAATGAATAAAATAAAATAAATAAAAAAAATATCTCCATGACTCATAATAAATAAATGACTTGCTTATTAAGATAAAAAAAATACTGTGGACTACTAAAATTGATAAGATTTGTTGATAAAAGATCACATTAAGGCAGTGTTAAGGCATATCAAAGAGTGGGATAAGACAATTGCAAATATTCTCTAAGGGCTCAAATTCAGAATATATATATGGAACTTTCTATGAATCAAAAAGACAAAAAACTCAGTGGTAAAATGGACAAAATTTTTGAACAGGCACTTCGAAACAGCTATTCAAATGGCCAAAACTCATATAAAAAGGTGTTCAACTTCTTATTAATGAAAGAAATGCTTATTAAATCAATCCTGCTGGTATTTCAAAAGATTGTCAATAAAAATATATTGCTTTAATGAATAAAAATAATATGCAATAGAAAATTTTATCTAATATGAAATTCTGTTATATTAATGTGAGTGTCCAACTGGAATATATAAATATTTTTATAATATTCTCAGCAGTCTTGCCTAATACATCTAGCATATCTGTTCTTTCAGTAACCATGACAATGAAATAGTCTCAGATTAGATGTTTTAGGATAGAATTGCTGTTTATGGTTTGTGATGTTAAGAAGCAAAATTAGGGCAAAAAGGCACAAAAAGTACTGATGTTTAATTCAAAGTTAAAATAATGTCATTTTCAAATAGCGCATTTTAGTTTTTTAATTCATGTTTGAGAAACTGCCCCATATAAATCACTATAATGAAAGGCCATTTTACTTATGAAATATCCATAAATAAAACATGTATTAGCTTACAATGATTTAATCTCTTCTGTTGATACTCAGTATATTTCAGAGTTTAGGGATAAATACTGATCACCTAAAACAGAGAAAAATTAAAGTGCGACTCACAAAATAACTAAAACCGGATATTATGGAGAGGCAAAATGACACAGTGACTAATTTAGGCTTAAGAGTTAGACAGTCTGAACGCAAATTTCAGCTTCTCTAATCATTAGCTTTATAATTTCCCTAATTGTTCTCATTTGTGAATTGGTAAAAAATAAATAAAATCACTTAACTACATCTGGTGAAGTCATGGAATAACACGTGACACAGGTATAGACAAGAAATCATTTGCGTAAGTCAAATAGGAAAGTCAGTCTTCTTAGTATTTTTAATTTTCAAACCAGGCTATATTAGTGTAATAGGTAAGTACCCAACTAATTTTTCATAAATTTATTTTTCAGCAATAGCACTATTTCTGAAAATCATATTTGACTCATTGGATTGTACAGAATATATGCTCAACTAAAGTGAAAACCTGAATATTATCTACTCAATTAAGAATAGTTAGCCTGACCAGGCAGTGTGGATAGAGTGTCGGACTGGGATGCGGAAGACCCCAAGGTCTCCAGCTTGTGCACGGGCCCATCTGGCTTGAGCAAAAGCTCACCAGCTTGGACCCAAGGTCGCTGGCTCCAGCAAGGGGTAGCTCGGTCTGCTGAAGGCCCACAGTCAAGGCACATGTGAGAAAGCAATCAATGAACAACTAAGGTGTCGCAACGAAAAACTGATGATTGATGCCTCTCATCTCTCTCTGTTCCTGTCTGTCTGTCCCTATCTATCCCTCTCTCTGACTCTCCCTCTGTCACTGTAAAAAAAAAAAAAAGAATATTTAGAAAAAGTATTTTAGTAATTCTAATTTAAACTGAGAAAAAGAACATTGCACTTGTCACCAAAAAACAAAAATAAATACACTCTGTGTTAAAAAAAAAAGTGTAATATGGGTGTGAGTATAGTTTAAATGGTCAGTCAATTAAATAAAATACAAGACTTTAAAATATGTTTAAACCAAAAATTATATCAGTGGGTTTTATCTCGGATTATTAAAAATCAAAGGGAAAACTATCAATTGGTATTAGTACAGTGTATTTTTAGTGGATTGCTCAGGACTCTCACTGAATTGTTAATATCAAGATCCAATATTATTTACCTGGAAAGAACGGTGGCAGATGGCTGCCATCTCTGTGAGGTGTTTAGGCTAAGCATAGTACATCAAACATGCAACTTTCTTTTAAAGCTATGTCACTATTATATTATCTTAGGCAAATTACATATTTCTCTGAGCTTCTTTCTTTACTGTTAAGTGTAGATAATCACATATTTTGATCTAATTTTCACAATTGTTTTGAAGGATCAAATGAGGTCATGCATGTAACTACAATTTGTAAACAGCTGGACACCACACCATGGTAGACCTTTTTTTTTTTTTAATAAAGAGAAGGGGAATAAACTTTGCCAATATTTAGCTCCAACAAGCTAAATTTCTGTATCCACATTAGCCATGTAACTTTAAATTTCTGCTCCCTTCTAAAATGCAAAATTATTTAAAAGACTTTCCCACTGATTTAACATTTGGAAATTATGTAGTGTCCTAAGTATGGCTCTTCATTATAAAATTGGTTATCAAAGGGCTCTTTTTAAATCCATTTTGTTGTATAAATCAACAAAACTAGGAAGTTAATTCTGGAAAAATGTTGAAGATTGACATAGCTTCTAGTTTTTATTTATTTATTCCAAGGTATAGATATAAATCCTTAATTTGTGGAAATAATTAAATAAATTTAATTTTAATCTTCTTTAATTCATTTATTTATATTTGTTGAGCATCAACTATTTTCAGGTCCTTCATTTGACACAAAGAAATAAAAGGAATGGCCACTATACTCAAGGGTTTACTGAGTGGGGGTAATAGAGAAGTAAACAATCAGTTACACTATAGCAGTAGTTCTCAAAGTGTGTTCCAGGGCACACTGGTGTACCCTAGAAGATATCCAGGTGTGCCCTATGGTAGTCCAGAGAAATATGTGTCTGTTGGGGACCAAAAAACCAACAGGGGTTTTGAAGTTTAGATTTTTGGGGGACAGAGGTGTGGGAAATTGGCTGTAAGCTAACAAAAGTCTGCCCAACACCCCAACTCACTTGCCTGATTAGGTTGCAAAAGGCTGTTAAGCTGTGGTGCTGAATTGTTTGCACTACCCCCCATGTTCCCCGGAAAGACTGGAAGCAAGTTTCTTCTATCCTTTGTTTGGTGTAAAATTAAGATGATATGTATGGTGGGGTTTTCTGCACTCAACACAATTAAGAGTAAAAAGAGAGGGATTCTTCAATGTATTGACGAGGAAATGAGAGTGTGCTTTTCAAATTGCCCAAACACTGAAAAAATCACTAGGACACATCAGGCTCATGTTTCTCATAAACACAAGAATAAAAAAAAACTTAACACATTTCCACTGGGACCTGCCAAATTTGTGAAATCTTACTAAGAATGTATCTATATATATAAAAAGATTACTTTTTTGTCTTTTTTATTTTTTAACCCCTCTTTTTTACGAATTCTAAAAAGCATAACTCAAAAAATGTAATATAAAAATGTTTTTTAATGTCAGAATAAATTTAATTTTGTTGTATTTATTGTTTAATTACCATAAAAGCACGCTTGGACTTTATATTCTTTTCTTAAATATTTGACTTAATTATTATAACATATTTCTCAGAAATTTGTATATAATGCACCTACAATTATTTGTAGGATTTTAAATGCATCCCAGCTTCACAAAGTTTGAGAACCACTGCTCTACAGTGTAGTATATGCTATGGTTGAAGTATCCACAGGTTGTTATGCAAGCACTGAATAAAAATAAAAAACTCAAAACATCCTGGGAGTTTGGGAAAGGCTCCTAGAGAAGGTAGCAGCTGACATGAGCCTTGAACAGGTTAGCGGATCAATTAAAGGGCAGTCAAGGAGACTGGTTATTTCTAGCAGAGAATATACTATGGAGGGAGAAAAGAATTTAGAAAAAGGGAGGAAAACAGTGATGCATTAGGGGAAGTGTGAACAGTTCAGTAAGATTGTCATTGTGAGAGACTGGAGATGGAAGAGTTTCGGATAATGAGAAATTGAACTTAAAGAAGTAAACAGGAACCATTTAATAAAGGATGTCAGGTGCAATGAAAAGAACTCCAGGTACCTTATTATTAAATATATATATATATATATATATGTATAAAAAGAGGATTTTCAAAAGATTTTCAGCAGAGGAGGCACCTGATGAGCTTGGTCTTAGAAAGATAGCTCTGGCTATAGTGTGAAGAATATACTAGAAAAGAAGACTGCAAGAGAGATGAACTTAAATAGGGACTCTGAACTCTGAATATTATTTCCCACACAGAAAACAAAGACTCATAAAGATTAAATAACTTGCCCAAAATCACATAGATTGTAACTGGCCAAGCTGAATTTCACTCAAAGTTCTGTACAACTCTAGTATGCTCTTACGGACCAAGGAAACTGCCTGTCATAAAAAAAACAAACAAACAAACAAACAAAAAAACTATAATGCAACCAACCCTAAGCATTTGGAGAATAGTAACAAAACAGTGCAGGAAAAGCAATGGTATGGTCAGGTTTACATCAACAAAATCAACTACAGGGGTGAGCAATTATCTAGTGAATTAAGGACCATCTGGATAATCCTGGCGAAAGCAGATTTAGTGCCTGAGTCATTCAGATAATTGTGCAAACAGTGTGCCTGCTCTGGCTGAGTAACCTGATCATTAATACTTCCATAGTATGTTTGCCCTACAGCATTTTTGAAATGGGCAGTGGTAGCTCAGAAAGAATTAAGGTACTATTCACTTCATGGGAGAGCCGCATAAATAATAATGGGATCTTAATAGACTGTAAGTGCATTTTATATGTCCCCAGGAGCCATTTCACCACAAAGGGATATATATGTTATACATAAGCCAAATCCTACTTCAAAGAAGACATAAAGTTCAGCAATATCACCCTTATATGTATGTATATTCAATTAATATCAGGTAGTAGAAAGTTTTCTGAGCCTTAAAGCAATAAGAGATACTACTGCAAATAGATTCATAGGTTAGACTTCAATAAAGTTACAGATTTCTATATGTCCAGAACATAAAATATAAAAGGTAAAAATAAAACAAGGTGAGAGAAATATTCACAGTACATATAATAGATTTTGTATTAAACAAAGAAAACATGAATACCTCTATAAAGAAATAATCAAATGTGATCCACAAGAAATACACAGAGCCAATAAACATGAATACATTTCTTGAACTCATCCAAAATTATTGAAGTACAACTTAAAAGAATAACTAAATACAATTTTTACTCAAAATAGTCAAATTTTTAAAGCCCAATTCCAATTGTTAATAAGGATATTGCCATATTGGGCTTGGCCAGGCAGCTTCATTGGTTGGAGCATCCTCCTGATGTACCAAGGTTGCCAGTTAAGGCAGGTACAAGAATCAACGACTGAATAATTGGAACAAGTTAATGTTTCTCTTTTTTTCCTTCCTCTCTCTAAAATCAACTTTTTTCTTTGTTATTTTTATTCTTTTCTTTTATTCAGTGAGAGGAGTGGAGGCAGAGAGACAGACTCCCGCATGTGCCCTGACCAAGATCCACCTGGCAAGCCCACTAGGATTCCTCGGTTGCTCAGCAACTGAGCTCTTCCTAGTGCCTGAAGTGGAGGCCTTCAGCACTCAGGGCCAACTCACTCCAGTCGAGCCATGGCTACAGGAAAGAAGAGAAAGTGGAAAGAGAGAGACAAGCGAGAGGGATAGGGGTGGAGAAGCAGATGGTCGCTTATCTTGTGTGCCCTAACTGGGAATAGAATCCAGGGCTTCCACATGCTGGGCCAATACTGTACCATTGAGCCAACCAGCCAGGGCTATTAAAATCAATTTTTAAAAAAGGAAGAATATTGCCATATTGGTTTATACTGAGTATCAATTTGTATATAAAACTTTTGCTGGCGCTATTTAGAATAAGCATTAGGTATCTGGATATATTTATGTGTTTGACAAGGTAATATCTAAGAAGTTGTTTTAAGTAAATGATCAGAAATGCAAAGATTAATATATACTTATATTCACTTTCATAAGGGTGAAAGACCAGAAACAACTATAAGACTATATAAAAGAATATTTAGTAGCTATAAAAATATGGCTAAGAAGATTAACTGAAAAAAATAAATCTTTATGTTATGATTATTTATTTAGTGAGAGAGAGAGAGAGAGAGAGAGGAACAGACAGGCAGAGAGGTGAAAGCATCAATTCTTCATTGCGACAGCTTATTCATTGATTGCTTTCTCATATGTGCCTCAACCAGGGGGCTACATACAGCAGAGCTGGTGACCCCTTGCTCAAGCCAGTGATCTTGGGCTTCAAACCAGCAAAAATGGGGTCATATCTATGATCCCATGCTCAAGTCAGAGACCCCATGCTCAAGCCAGATGAGCCCGCGCTCAAGGAGTTTTGAACCTGGGATCTCTGCATCCCACGCCAATGCTCTATACCCTGTGCCACCGCCTGGTCAGGGTATGATGTTAAACAAGAAAAAAGGTAGTGAATATTCACTCTAATTCCAATTTTGTAAATTTTTATAAATATTCATAGAAAGAAGTAAACAGGGAACATTTAATAAAGGATGTCAGGTACAATGAAAAGGACTCAAGACATCTTATAATAGAAAAAAAACAAGAGGACCTTCAAAAGATTTTCAACAGCACAGTAGATCTCTCTGCATGGAATTTTTTTTATTTCTAACTTTTCCTAAAAGATTCTTTATTTTCTCAGAATTATGAAAATGTTATTTTAAAGTAATATTAAATTAACATACCTTTGAATGCTATTTTGCACAAAAGGTCATTCATACAACCATAATGAAATGTCCCATCCACTTGCTATATTTTCAATGACACACAACTGCTTAGCCCTATCCTCAGAATTTGAACCCAAATATTCTTGATCCAAAGATAGTACTTTTTAAGATGCAAAGTAAAGCACAGCAAAAGTTTCAAAGCAAAGTAGAACTAATAATATAGATTAACAATATATTATATCAATAATAATATTCAGCATTAAGATGAAAAGATTAAAGCAGAGAGACATATACATTTGATAAATTGCCTACAGCATGAATTCAGGCATGCAATTAGATGAAACTGGTATCAGAAAAAATATACAGAGAAACATACAAACTGGAGTTGAGAATAAAAAATAAATAAATTAGTTAATGAATAGATAGTGGGCATTTTGATGTAGGAGAAAGTCTAAAAAATATTAATTACAAACTTTTGCTAAAAAACAGTTTAAGGGTGATGATTATTGATGGGGGAAAAGCAAAAACTTATTTTCACTATGCATATTCTCATTACTGTAAACAGCACTTCTACTATTCATAGCTATTATTTATGAGTAATTACTATAGGCCAAGCCATATCTTAAATGTGTTAGATGTGTTTTCTCACTTAATGTCCAAATAAACCCACAAAAACTGAGGTAAATGTTATTATAGTTCCCAATTGACTTACTGACATTCACTTATCTACATAATGATACATAAATATTTACATATGTAGGTTTCAATCTAAAGCCTGTGCTCTTAGCCATTAGCCTAGCATTTTGGAATGGTTAATAAAGAAGAAATTAGAAGAAGAAATGCAGAAGGAGAATTTTATTTTCAATAAAATAAATTGTCATTACTTTGGGGGGTTCATTAAAAAGCTAGAAGGAGGAAGAAGAGAAAGGAGGGACACAAAGAATGGAGGGTAGAAAAAGTAAGAGAAAAATTATGATATCAGATCATTGTGGTATCAAGAAGTAAAATTTCAAGGAGATGGAACAATATGAAAAATGGCAGATCAGAAGTGATGAAAATGAATATATCAATAATAGAATAAAAACATTTGTCATGAAGAAGCAGAGCTTATGGATAACTTAGGGAGGATGGGTTCTATGATAGGACAGACCATGCCCAATTTTCATGTAGAAATGAATGTGAATGGGAAATGAAAATGGAAATGGATGGACATTTTTTTTTTTAAAAAAAGGCAATTACATGGCATGTTTTGTCTAAAGAAATATGAATTTTCTTTTTTACATCTTGACCTCTAGTTGGTGTCAAGGGGCACAAGATATGAGAGAATATATAGAATAACCTGTGCAAAGTCATAATAACCTTTATTGGAAAATTGAATCATTCTGTGGAAGGATATAGAAACACTCACGTCATTCACTTTTCCTCATGAAAAGAATAATGAAACCAAAGGCAGTTTCCAAAAGTAGTTCTTAAAACATAGCCTTCTATCAACTAATAAATTATCCCCAGTAATTGCTGCATCCATCTAAGCAACTCCTTATGATGATGCTTCCTCAATAAGAATCTTTGCGCCTACTTAGAACTGTATCCAATGGTAATGGTCTTGTCCTCCACAGTACTTCCTAGCTAATTAGAAGACGAGGCACACTACAATAAACGTGAAGCAACAAAATAAGGCTGTGTCTAAATAACTGAATAACATTGGCCTGTATTATTACTGGTATTAACATTGACCAAATATTGTCACCAGGAACAAAAACCATAAGAAGCTGAACTATTTTATTTGAAGGAAAACTGCTACACAAATAATTCAAGTAGGTTGTTAGAAGATTAGGGTTAAAATAGTGGATTTTTGGAAGATTGTAGACACATTACTTGTGTCCTTTAAATTCTAGTTTTCTCATCTAAGAAAATAGAAATGTTACTATCAGAATTAAATAATTTCAGGCAATGGAAAAAATAAATGCACATACAATTATAAAAGAAAGTCCATGTAACACAAATTGATATGGTGTCCATGTAGCACAGTAGATAAACAGCAATACTATACAAGTTTAAATATCAGGTCCACAAGTAAAATTTATACAAAGAAATATATTGAAACTACTCCAAAAATTCTAAGGGTCCCTTAGTTCTACATCCTATAAAGTGGGTGGATCGTTTTGCCCCAGATCCTCAAATGCTGATAGCTTTAAGTTACCACCCAAATAAATTTACTACCGAACAACCAAGGTACAGGCATAAGCAAACCATTATGCTCTAGTGAGTTTAATAAAGTATCCCAAGTACGACATGTATTTTTTTTTATATGTATGTTATATTTCAAGCTGGTAAAGTTCATAGGTATACCATAAAGCTGAAAAATGCAGGAAAATATATGAATATCAAATAGCAGTCTAAGAATGTATTCATAACAATATTTGGAATTATTGATCTTCATGTAAACTACAGAAACATTGTTTCATGCAGGGTTTCCTCACTCTGAGCCTATCTTCTTCAGCTTTTCCGCCAGCGCCAGCGGAGAATCTCATTCCCTTTTGCCCCTCCCACTCAGTGCCTCCAGATTGCTTCAGAAGGCCAAGGCAGCCTGCTCAGCAGCAGGCGAACAGGGCTGGGTGTGCAGGAGCTATATATAGCTCCACCTTGGAGATGTGCACACACAGATGCCCATGTTGGATTTGACATGCATAAATGAGAAAAGATTGCAGCTCTCCACAATCTCTCTTTCCCATTACCCCAATTTTTCAGTCATTTTCAAAGCTTGGTGTCATCAGCTCCCGAAAGTGATGCAGCAGGGTCTAATTTCTCTGCAGTTCTTCTGCCTACTGCTTCCAGCAATCTGACTCTGGCAGAAACCGGCACTGGGCCAACACCTACTTCTCAGATGCGGTCACCCAGGGAGGCTGCCTCGCATCCACCGCGAGCTCATCCGGGCACAATTACCTGATTCTGGGAATCCCCGTGGATAAACCCACCTTTTAGAAACTAGGCGACAAGGTGGTTCCCAGGAGACAACGCCAGGCTAGGAAAGAAGAGGCAAAGCCTTTGCTGTCTCTCCCCTGCTCAGTCTGCCGCAGAAATGGGAGAAGGGTCCATGTCCTTTCAGTAGAGGCGCAATTAATCCAAACATAACCTTCGAGTTGCAGGATTTCCCCTCAGCCCCCACTCTCGAAGGGAGCCAGCTTTTAGCAGAGGGAACAAACAAGTCCCTTCTTCCCCCTCAGCACTGTTATTCCCGATTTTTTTTTCTGGGCTGTGCTAGAGTCTAGATGCAAGGTAGGAGAGGGAGAAGGGTAGGTGCGGACAACGTGGGGAGGAGGAGAGTTCTTCCCATCTAGAAGACGCGCGAGTTCCCGGGGTGACACATCTACTCCCCCAGACCCTCCCCACCCGGCCGACATGGCACCTCTACGCAGCGTCACCGGCGGTAGGAGCAGAGCCTGAAAGTTGAGGAGACACAGATGGGGGCTCGGTCCCCTCTGCTCCGGCACTGCCTCCCTCCCCGCCCATGACCCCGGGCTGCAGCATCCTGCGCACCTCCTTCCCAGCACCAGACTCCCTGCATCCCAGTCCTTCACGACCAAAGCTGCAGCGACCTCATGGAGATTTGGGGGTGACGAAGGCGGGGCAGCATTGGGGGACAGGAAAGGGAAGCAACAGTAGCGTGAGAATACGCATTTTTTTACTGCAAAGAAGGAAAAGTCCTGTCTCCTACCTGTTCCCTGCTCCTGCTCGCCCGGCGTGGCACAGCTGGACCATCACCTACAGGTTTCCCACTTCCGCTGCAAACACCCGAGAGCGCATCTCCCCAGCCGGCTCCCCTCCACGCTTGGGTCGAGCCCACCAGAGCTACTTGACAGCAGAAGCCCAGCCTTTTAGAGCAGTTATTGGCGCCGCGGGGAACATGGGGCGGGCACCGAAGAGAAATCCGCGTCTCTGATTGGAAAGAGCGGATGTCACTCTCATCCCAGGACCAGGGCTTTGCGGACGAGGTAGCTGCTAAACCCAGCTGCAAAGGGTCTCTGCAGTGCTTGGAACCAAAATCGGCTGCTACTGGATCAAGGACCCCTAAGAAGAAGGGAACTGGTTTGATGACTTGTCATATGAGACCCCAAGAGGGAAGGAGAGGCCAGACATGAGCAGACACCCAACGCTTCCAGAACCTCCCTGAAGGGACCATCTGCTCTAAGAGATTTGACAGGCAAAAATATCAGGGGCAGTGCCTTGACAGAGAAGCAAGATCCTCGGTTAAGAATGGGGAAAAACAATTAAAAAATGCATATACTTATGTAAAAAAAAATAAATCACAAGGAAAAAAAAGACATGAGGGTTTTGCTTATTAGTTTCAAGTTTTCATTTTTGCCTAAATGCAACATGTCAGTTTTTTGTGTGTAGAAACAAGGTTAAACTGCTTATTCTATAATACAGAGAGACTCCCAAATATTCCCTGATAGGAGCAGTGTTTCAAATAGGAAAGTCTGTGTAAGACCCTCTAAAGAAAGAGTGAAGAAAGGAAATTAGGACCAAACTGCATAAAGGACTTGCCTTGGGCAGTTCATTCGGTAACAAAAGTCTTAAAATACCACCAGACTGACTGGTAATCAGTCTGTTTCCTTCCTACTGATATTAGCTCATCAATCCATTTGTGCTTAAATCCCAAGGCTGCAGAGCAGCGACAGGGCAATCTACGCCTAGGTGATCCCAAGTCTGCCTTTTAGGTTCAGGGAAAAACAACTTTGTGATCATCTTCCATCTTTGCCATTGGTCTGAACTCAGGAAGTAGTGAAATTCAAGGGACTACTTAAATGGGGAAAGTGACAGAAAGATCACAAGTAATGTGGGGGGTAAGGAAATGTCTTATTTTAGTGCCATATAGAACATAATCACTCTTTCAGTCTGCATTCTGTTTGCCAAATAGCCAAATTCTTCATCCACATTAATTAACTATCTTAACTAATGCTGAGCATAAGACACAACTCCTATCCTCAAAGAGTTTGTGATAGACTTAGGTCACTAGATACCTATTAGAGAAGAGAAGATGATACTATTATTAAATGCGAAATGACTGTAGGCTCTTAGCTTAATGCTATAATTGTTACTACTATTAGGCCAGAGTCTTCCTAAAGTGTTCTTTATAAAACTGGAGGAAACAGTTTTATAAACAGAAATTAATATTTTTGAAAGTGGAAGAGAACCCTACAGATAATTTTCAGTGCTCAATATACATAGTTATTATGCCAGGAATCCTCTTAACACTGAATAGGAATAACTAAAATGTAATGGCAAGTTTCAAAATCCCACCAGTCATGTTTCTACATAATATGGCCATTAGTCTTGCATTTCTACCCCACACACCTACACCTATTATTCCACTGAATTGGACAAATAAGTCATTACTTAGTGCATTTACTGAGCACTTATTCTATGCCACACCCAGTGTTAGATGCTAGGGTTCTAAACAAGAATAATACATTCAGTATGTTAAAGAGAGACTCAGGTAGCAATAAAGAGAGTAAAACATTGTAACTGGGAATGTGTATTTTCAACACTAACATTTTTTGATACCTAAGCATTTGAGTCACAATGAACTCCACAGATTTCCTCTGGATTTAAGCAGTGAAGAAAGGGCAGAATACCATGCCGAGGACATAAATGAGCACTGAGGTTAGCACACAGGATTGAAAACAAAAAGTCAAAAGTATTGTAAAGAAATCTCTGCTAGCCTCATTCTCTTATTCTCTAATCCATTCATTCCTTCAGCAAACAGAGATGAATGAGATAGGCAAGCCCTTATGAGCACATTCTTTTTTGTTCTTCAAAAAATGTTACTTTGTGTATTTACTAATATAATTAGACACACCTTTGGAATAGAATTGGGATAATTTCTATCTGGTCATCAGGCACCTCATATATGCTCAGATAAAGCAGAGTGTCTCTAGGTTATTGGTTATCGGTTATTATTTTAGAGAGAAAACCTGCATATCTTATGTATATGATTAGACACCAAAATATGTGCTGTAGAGCATTTTACACTTCCAAGTCACTTTGAGAAACAAATCCCCCTCTTTGTTCTTAAGTAAGCAAAAGATTCTTTATTAGCTCCATTTCACAACTGAGGAAATTTAAATAAGAAAGGAAATGTAAAGGTAATAAAAAACAAATGTGTATATAATGCTTGCTATATAGAAGACATCCAGTACATACTTATTGGTGAGTATATGGCTTATACAATGTGAGAGTTTGAAAAACTATAGAAACCATTGAGTTCTACCCATTATACTATGGAGTAGAGAATCAGACATTATAATTTGACTAAGGTAATGTATCTAGTCAAGGTCAAAGTTGAGTCTAGAACCCAGATCTCAGGGCAATTCATTCATTATTATTTTTTCACCATAAAGTGCAATACCTTCTTCTGGTGTCTCTTTAAGCAGAGTTCTTTCCATTTTTCCTCCCTGAACCACCCAGCCTTTTGAAGTTTTTAGGACTGACAGTGGCATACTCATCCTCTAGCATCTACAAAATATATGAAAGCATATCACTTTAACTAGAAAGTAAGCAGAGCTTAATCAGTAGCCAAAACTCAGTTCACTTGTAAATTTGGGGTTTGCCTCATGAGATTTAGATGAGAGTAATCGGGCTGGTGTTGAGGTATAAAGAAAGCTAATGGAAATGGGTGGTCAGCTAGGCAGATTGCCTCAGACACCTCTTGTCCCTAAAGTGAGAAGAAAAGGACTGCAGAAACATTAATTTGATCTCCCTTATCTAACAGCCAGCCATAGAACCTATTTGCAAACCTTCAAAAGAAAGAAAAAGTTTGCCTTGTTTCCTGGATGGTTCTGATTCCCCAATCACTCAGAATTCCTTAGCACAATATATTGGGCATTACTTTACTAAGCTTCCTTTGGCCTTATTATTGCATTTTTCTACCATCCCCTCCTTCTTCCAGCATGCACTGGCCCTCATTCTTGAAACATCCTAATTTCCTCCAACCAGTAATTAAATCTCAGTGCGAGAAGAGGAAACTCAGGAACAGTACAGCTTTCCACAGCATGCACGTCTTTTCTTTCTCCTCTGCTCCGCCCACAAGTTTCTCACTTCAGAGCTTCCCAGCACAGTTGCTAACATAACATGATATAGTAAAGAAGGGGGTGAATAAGGAAAAAGGGTGTTTTCCAATCAAAATTTCAAGCTCAACTCAACACAGCAGAAAGAAAAGACAGGCGCTGCCCACCAGTTTGAAGAAAGTCATGCTAAATCCAGACTGCAGCATCTCAGAGATCACATCAGCCCACTGACCTAGCTCTTACAAAGCCAACTGGGAACAGAGGCAAAGGGATGCACACACACACACACACACACACACACACACACACACACACACTAAATTCTGGAAATACAGTCAGCAGCAGCAGCTTGCTCCTCACTCAGGGTCACTGCAATCTTTTCAGAGATTAAGGATGAGATTAGAATGGTTTTTGTTTTGTGAGTGACTGCTGTGCACTGAAGGGGCAGATTTGCAGAAAAACCCCATGCTAATACTGCAAACCTATCATCATACAGATTTCATCATTTCACAGTCGAGTTCACTAATTCTCTTTAATATTTAATATACACTATAATAAAAATGCATGTTAGTCCTTACTTCCTAGCCAATATGTCCTCTAAATTCCTTCCACTCATAGGACTACTACAGAGGGTCCAATCTTCAATTGTTACACTGAAGCTTCAAATCTCTATTACTCATGGAGAGGAGGCAGTCAGGTATTATTATGAATTCTCACTATCAACTTTAATTAAAATGTCCTTTCTCTTCTTTTCTAGCTGCCATTATAGATACTGAAAATTCCATTTTTTTTTTTTCGGATGTCCATGAAATGATGTATAACTTCAGCAACTGGAGTGGACATAGGATGGGGCATTAGACCTTTGTTCTACTCTTCACCAGTAATTAGCTAAGAAGAGAGAAACAAGACTTGGAGCTTCAGTTTCTTATGCTATAAAATGAGGGGCAAAGTTACATAATACAAAATTATTTGCTAAGAACATGGTGTCAGAATCTTTATACAAGATCATCTACCCAAGTATAGGTCCTACCCCCAAAACAAACAAAAGCAAAAGAAAAGGAACAGAGGGAAGAATTTGTCCATTTCCTTCCAATAGATTGGTCTAAAGTTATTCATACTATTCCCTTCTTATTGGATCTGTGCTGAATATCCAATTTTCATTCTCAGTATTGATAAATTGTGTGTTTTCCCTTGTCAATTTTCCATGGTTTAAATTTTTCATTAATCATTTTAAATATCAATTTTGGCTTTATTTTTCTCTAATATATGTTTGTTTTGTATTTTATTGATTTGTGTTCTTATGGTTATCGTTTCCTTCCTCTTACTTAGTTTTCTTCCTTTATGCTTGAAATGGAAATATGTGTTATTGATTTTTCAGCCTTCCTTTTTTTTTAATATTTGCCTTTAAGGCTATAATATTTTCTTTAAGTAGTGCCCTAGTGTATCTGACAAGTTTAATATATCTTATCTTCATTGTTATTCAGTTCAAATATTCTCTAATATCTGTTTTCTTTCTTTTTGACCCAAAGATAACTTAAAAGTACATGGCTTAATTTATAGTCACTTCAGGTCTTTCTATTTATCCTTTTGTTTGAAAATGTGAGTTTTATTTTATTGTTTTCAGAAAAGTACTCTAAAAGAATTTCAACTTTTTATTGAGGCTTTGTTTATAATGTAACATTTGCACTTTTAGTAAATGTCCCATGTACTCAAAGAGAGTATGGAATATCAGCTTCTGGTAATAGAGAAATAGGTACTATTGAATATCTACTCTGTACATAGATACAAACCATAAGTGTTGGAAACAAGACAAAAACTACATGAGAGCACGGGAGAATAACCCTAAGCAGAAAGAACCTGAAGAGGGTCTTTGTGTGGACAAAAGAGACTGACAGGGAGTGAGCTACCCAATTTATACAGCTTTGGGCTTCAGAAAAGGTCCCAGGAGGTTCCAAACAAGATGGGTAGATCTTTATATTCAGGGGTTTACAAAAGTAGGCTTATAGTTGTCCATATGGAAAATAATAATTAATAAATAATACAAGAATAAACTCTGTTTCATGTACTCACAACTGTTAACCTATTTTGCCCCTCGCTGAATACTTATCTAGTTTAAAGAACTGAAAAACAGAGTTCTGGATAATAACAGAAGAAAGAAAATGACACAGGGAAATCCTGGAAAGGAAAGATTCAGAAAGGGAGAGTCCCCCAATTCAGAGTATAAACTCTACCCAAATCTTAACCTATCTCCGGAACCACATAAACAGCACACACTTCAAACATCCAGATAAGGCTAAAAAAGAACTATATTAGGCTAATGGGCCCTTACCCTCTGAAACCTGTAGATGTTACCTTATATGGCAAAGTCTTTGCAGAAGTGATTAAAGATCTTAATGTGGGGAGATTATCCTGGATTATCCAGCTGGGTCCTAAATGCAATCACATGTATTCTTCTAAGAATAAGGCAGAATGAGATTTTACTATACACAGAGCAAAAGGTGACGTGAAGACAGAGCAGAGAGAGATTTGAGGATGCTGACTTTAAACATGGAAGTAATGTAGCCATATGCCAAGGAATCCCTATAGCCATCAGAAGTTGGAAGAAGCAAAACACAAAAATTTTCCCTAAGTCTCTGGAGGTAGGGTGGCCATGCTCACCTTTTAATTTTGGCCCAGTGATACTGATTTGGACATTCAGACTCCAGAAGTATGAGAGAATACATTTTTATTGTTTTAAGATATTTTGTTGATATAAATGAGAACACAATTATTATTTTTTTGTTCTTGATTTGTTATAGAGATAATTCATTATAGCAACCATCAGAAACTAGTATAGGAGGTCCTGGGGTAATGACACAGTTTCATTTCTATAACAGTGATGTTACCTGAATTTTGTTTATGTCAAAAAACATCCTAGCCTAAGTCACTTACTTATCCTAACACAGTTGTAAAATTATAATCTAGAACATAAAAACACAACTAAGCCACGGAAAAAGAATATTGTGTATTCTTCCACCAAGCGCAATCAAAGTAGTTTGCCCATGTAGCCTGTAAGTACGATGCTCATGGCATAAGCTGAAACACATTTATAATTTTTTTAAGTTTTCATGGGAATGAGTGTCGTAAACTCAAACCATCCTCTGTCGAGACTGTTATAAACCGAGGACTCCCGATATAATAACTTAGCAGAAATTTCAACTGCTACCTGTCAAATATGAGACAGTTTGGGACTTGAGTGTAGCCAACTTAACTGCCCTCTACACTGAATAAGTGAAACATATCTACTCTTCAAAATACACAGCAGAATCCAGTATCTCTGCAATCTCATCAAAATATCAAGCATGTGCCTGACCTGTGATGGCGCAGTGGATAAAGCGTCGACCTGGGAACACTGAGGTCGCCAGTTCAAAACCCTGCACTGGTCTGGTCAAGGCACATATGGGAGTTGATGCTTCCAGCTCCCCCCCCCCCTTTCTCTCTTTCTCTCTCTCTCTCTCACACACACACACTCTGTGTCTCCTCTCTAAAATGAATAAAATAAAAATAAAATTAAAATAAAAGAAGTAAAAAAAAATATCAAGCATGTAATTTAAAATCAGTAGACATACCTGCCTCCTCCTGACACTCTCATCAACAAATAGAAGAAAAAAAAAAAAACCCCAAAAATGTTACTCATGCTTAAAAGTAAAGGGAGATACTGAAATTAGCAGACAAGGATTTTTTAACTGCTGTTATAACTATGTTCAAAAGCAAAAAATAAAAAATAAAAAAATTCTCTAATGGATATTTTCCCCACTCATTTTCTGTACACAATCTTTCATTCTAGAATATGTTTTCTGGGTAACCCAAAGCAATAAAATAAGTCATACATGATCATTATAAAAAGTATGAAAGCTAGAAGACAATAGTTGCAAATAAATCAACTCAGAAATTGACAAGTTATTGTTTGATGTTATCAGTTTATTAGGCTTTTGCAATTACAAATTTTCCCTGAATTTTCATGGGTGTTCCAATGGAAGGGTATAACCCAAAATACTGAGGTTTTTTCGCCCTTCTCCTCCTGTCTTCTTCTCAGCAATTATGGTTTATATCTTTTACATTTCAACATTCATTTTTATACTCCCTTTTATTATAAAAATATGTTCAAGTATCACTAATAAAAAAATTAGTCTGATTGAATTTTCCTTTAATTATAGCACAAAACCCTGAGAACTGAAAATTTTCCACTGTGACCCTCACATTTCTTTCTCTCCTGGTTTTCTTCATAGGACTCTAAGAACTCTAAAGCTCTTTCTCAAAATTCTCTTCCCTTCTGTTCCCTTCCCTTCCCTGTTCTCTCTCTTTCTCTCTCTCTCTCTATCAATTTTATGAAGAGTATTGCATCTGTTTCTTGACTCTCTTATCACTTTATTATTTCTCTTGTGTGATATTATACATTCTTCTGGTTTCAGCTTCCTCCTGTAGATACTTTTTCTACATCTTTATTTCCAATTTTGGATCTACCCTGCACTGCGGACACATAAATCCATTTATTTAGTAAATTTTTCTACTTTGATGAAAAAAACTCAAAATGTCCAAAATTAAATAATTATCTTGATACAAGTTACAAAGAAATATTATGAAAATAGAACCTCTATACGCCTGGGAGAGGACAAGAAAATACATTTAGGTGAATTGTGAAAGGAAGAATTGTGAGTACCTAAAAATTTAAGATAAAATTTCTAGTTGTAAAAAAAAATGTGAAATATATATATAAAATGTAAAATAGCAAGGCACAGTCAAGTATTGAGATAATTTGATTATGTTAAAACATAAGCATAAAGAAATTAAAAAATAGATTAGAAACAGCATTAGCCTTCTCATTACTCCTCAAATAAATGAGACATACCCGATTGCAGAGCCTTTACATGTAAATTTATCATGGGTGGTTGTAACATTTTATTGCAATCATTTTCTGGTATAGCTCTCTTCACTGCAAGTAAAAAGCTACTTAAATACAAGAGTGATATTTTGTTGATTGGAAATCCTGGTAAGACATAAAAAAACAAGTTACTTCCCTCTACCTTTTGTTACATGTTATCTGAGAAACCTACAGTAAAGGTGACATATTGATCAAATTTTTAAACACAAATAGAAATTAACTATATAAAGGGTAAGGAATAGTAGAGATACAGTTTTATAATTAAAAAATATAATTTTCTAGTTTGCTTATGTTTTAAATGGAAAGCGTAGATTTTTGGGGAGGTAACATTAGCAGTTGCTATAGAAAGAACATCTCTATCACTTTTTATCTTAATGAGCTATTAACTTAAAGGTTAATTGCAAAACATGGCTATTTGGTGATAAAAATGCAGGAAATTATAAATCAACTTAGATAAGTAAAGAATGTATAAAATTTAAATTTTGAGACACTGAATTCTTGCTTGCTTCAGAAGAAAATGAGGTCGTAAATGCCATTTCATTTGTTCTGTTGCCCTTCCTTTGCCTAATTTGTAATGATAGGAGGAACACATAGAACAGGATCTCAGCGCCCAAGGATGATACAAAGCATAGTTTAAGAGGTAGCATTATCTGCTGCTGGTAAATGTGAGCATTTAGCCACCATCCAATTATCTTTTAAGCTCTGCTTAAAAGTAAATTTACTTTAACTTTCATATGAACATAATTATTTTCTCCCAAAGTGTGTACCATTTTTTACTGAGATAAAATTGTCCCAATCCAGCACTCCTTTTCAACTGGTTTTCTACATGGCAGTGGTGGTGGTGGTGGTGGGGTTATTTATATATTTTAGTAATATTGTTAATGGGGAGCAGTACTAGATGTTAGACCTCAGTCCTTTAGCTTTGGGTAAAAAAGAGTTCAGAGCCAAGACTCAAATACAAGCAAAAGTTTATTTAGGAAGGTACAGAGGTGAGCCAGAAAAAAGTGAGCCAGCTGGGCTGTGTGGGCTCAGGAAACAAGTTATAGAAGAAAAAGAAGGGACCGTGTTGCTTAGGAGAGAGAAAACAAAGATATACAACTTGAAGGAAGGAAGGAAATATGCAGGTGTGCTCATGAAAGAGTGAGAGAGAAATAGAGAGAGAGAGAGAGAAAGCATGTTGGGAAAAGCAATGGGTGGGGAAAGGCACAGGCATGCTCTAGAGAATAAAAGCCTTCCTGGGTTCTTCATCTTGAGGGTTTTTATCTGTAGGTCTCAGTGGAAATCTCAATAGAATATTCATCATCTTTCTCATGGTCATGATCTCCACTGATTGGTCAGTAGTACCAGGGTAGGGGATCATCATTAGTCATCACAGCTGTTTCTGATGTCAGCCATGGTGTCTTCCAGCCTGGTCTCGCTGCTCTCTGGGCCTGGAGCTGAAACACAACAGATGCTTAGATGTTGTCTTTAGGGCTTATTGTTAAATAAAGTGGTGTGTGAGAGCTTGTATGGGAGTCCTATGAAGCTATTGTCTGCCTCCTTTATTCTTCTTCTAAGGGATCTACCACATGACTAGTGACATGCAAGGGAGAAAGGGTCAGGGGAGGGTTTGAACCACATGATCAGCAATATAAAAGGTCAGGGGTTCTAAACTGCAAGACCTGCAATATGATAGGGGACAAAAGGTCACCCTGGGGTCAAGGTCACAGACCAGTTTTACCAGTTACTAGGTACCCAGGATTTTCTGCCCTAGTGACCTTCTATACCTGGCTTATTGTTCCTATCCCACTTATTTCTGTCTAACTGCCTATTAAATCAATATGTCAATTTTATTATAGATATATATGTATATGTCAATCATATACATATAACTGTGATAAGCTAAAAGCTGCTTATCTTGCCTTTCTAGTTTACCTGAATGCCTGGACGTCTTTTCTATGTTGCTGTAGATCTTCATAATTCTTTTAGACACTCAAGGTTAAATAGGTAGTTCTTATACTACCAAGAATTCCTTTGTTGACTAACAGAGGTCTAGTATGAACTCAAGAAAATAGAACATAGGTCAGGTCAGTTAGAAAAGGAAAAAGAGACTGCAGTGCTCCATTTAAATTGTATACTTGAAAATGATAGGAGCGGCTAGAGTTTTCATGTGTTTCAGTTCTTTGTAAAGGATGTTTGGTAGAGGTCAACAGAATTTATGGGCGATGTGGGTTGTTGGAGCTAGGGTTACTCCACTTGGGATTCCCTCTCTCTCTGAAACTCCCCTCCTATTTAAATTTTCTCTCACTTTAAATTCTCTAACATCTTGTGGTAGGCTGCTTGTTGGGCAGATAAAATATATTATGCTCACTTTGTTAAAGATGGCGCTGCCCACATGGAAGTTCGTTGATATTAATGTGTGTTCTGGGACAAGCTGTGGGCAGGCTGGGTCATTATAGCCTAAGGCTTAGTTTTAAGAGTAAGCGCTTCTCCACACCCTTGACTGATTGGATGATGATGTAGGGTGGTACACTCTCATGATGAATCCCATTGTGCCTCAGATGAGTGGCTTTGTATCAGAGATTTTCTTGTATGTATAATTGGATTAAAGGTTTTGAATCTATGCTATAAAGTGGGCAGACCAGTAGCTAGTTCTCTCTTGGTTCCTGAGTTCCTAAGGTCACGTGGAGGAGAGAAGCAGCCAAGATGGCAGAGTGCTGAGGAAGAAGCCAGTTTGTTAAGAGTTTGTGCAGGAGGAGATGGGAAACAGAGGTGAATAAGTCTGGTGAGCTAGAAACCTTTGATTCTAGGAAACTCGGATAAGTCAGTAGCTTTGTGAGCACTGAATGTATGGGTTTTGGAGCCCAGTGTGTTTTTGCTTGCCCACCGGGTGCAAGCTAGAATTAAAGCTGATGGCTCACCAGTTTTTGGCTCCATTGTTCCATTACCGACTGTTCGAATCTAATGTGAACCTGCACGGGCAAGGCGGCTGTGATCCTGACCCCGACTACTGGCTTTACACTGCTAGACAGGAGCAGAGCAAGGACTACAGGCCAGGCACAGAAGGTCTCCAGGGCAGAAGTCCCTGAGTGCCTGGCAATGGGGAAAGCTGGGAGAACAAGGATCTTGCTCCCAGGGTGACCTTTCCTCGCTTAGCTGGTCACGTGGCTCAGAACTCCTGATTTCATATTGCTGGTCATAAGATTCAGACCCTCCCTAACCTCCCCTCCCCTCAACATGTTACTAGTCCTCTGGTTTTAGACCCCCTTAGAGAAAGAACAAACAAGAAAGTTAGAGAATAGTGTTTAACCATTAACCTCTAGGGATAGCATCTAAGTTTCAGTTGTGTTTTCCCTTTATGCCTAGACAAGCAGAAAAAAACAGATAAAAGAAAGTCATGACTGACTTCAGAACCAGCTGCACTGACTAATGACCCCCTGCTTGGCACCAACTAATCAGTGATGACTACAACCCTAAAAGACACACCTGGAAAACTGATGAAATTCTATTGAGATCCTCCCCTGGGATCTTCCCTAAAACCCCACCCTTAAAATCCCTTAGGACTGAGGTCCCAGAGCACTCTCCATTCCAGGAACATGTCTGTGCCTTTTTCTTCCCCCTCCTCCCTCCTTTTTCCCTCCCAGGAGTGTTTTCCTTACCCCTCTGCTCCTTCTAAACTCTAAGGGACCCCACCAGATTGCAACCAGGGGAGCAGTCAGCTGCGGCAGTTCGTTCAGGGCTAACCCCTGAACTGGTTTTCAAGGTCCCTTTTTCTCTAACTTTGTTCCTGCAGTGCTAATAAATACTTTCTTTGCTTAATGCACTTTGTCTTTTTATTGAATTCTTTCTCTCCCTATAACTCTTGAGTTACAGTTTGAACATCAAACTCCTTTCTATTACAAACGGCCTGGCCCCTCCCTACTTCTCAGACCTTATTTCCAATCACTCAGCTCTTTGCTAAATGTGCGCCAGCCACATCAGCCTTGAGTTGTTTCTGTACCTCAAACATGCCAAGCTCAGTTGCTGTTCCATTTTTTTAAAAGATTCTTCGCTGGCTCTTTACATGATTAGAATTCTATGATTTTTCATGTCTCATCTTAAGTGTCACCTCTCAGAGAAGATGATGTGATAACATGACTGGCCAGAGGTGCACAGGCTGCCGCATGTTGCAGCAGAAGCAGCTGCTCTTAGACCATCAACCGAATCGCTGAAGACCTCTATAACACTGTAAAATTAAACCATAAGTTTTGACGCAGTGCAACAAAAGAAATGGAAACTTTCTACCAGCCTTCTTTTTAGCTCTTTTTCATTTTTCCTCCCTCCCTTTGATATCACACTAAAGTGTATTGGCAACAATTTCTGCAACATTAAATGCCAAAGTTGGATTATTTTTCCAAAGGTGAATTAGATGCTCAAGTCCAAAATCTAGAATTCATCTTCCATTCTTTCCTTTTTCTCACTTATCTATTCCATTAACAATTTCTATTAACCATTTCCCCAGATTATATAATGTATCACACAGCTACTGCTCTGATCAAAGTTGCCATTAATTTTTAGTAAGCCAGCTGCTAACTGGTCTCCTTCCTTCTACTCCCAGTTATATGCTAAATTAGCCAGAGTGATCATTTAGAAGCAAGAATCAGTTTAGATCACTTGTCCATTAATACTCTCTAATGACCTCATATTACAGTTGGAAAGTTCAACTCTTTTCCATTACAAATGATTTTGCTCCTCCCCGACTTCTCTGACCCCATCTCAAACCACTCAGTTCTTCTCTGGTCTTGATTCTCTTCCTCAAATGTGCCAAACTCAGTCCCTGTTCCTTTATTATTATTATTTTTCTCCTAAAAGGCTCTTTCTTTTCCTGGTTCTTTATATGATTGGCCTTCTATGAGTTCCCAAGCCTAATCTTCAATGTCATCTCTCAGAGAAGACTTCCATGACAATAGTCCTAAAATACATCCCTTAACTCAGATTCTCTATAATATCACTGTAGTTTTCCCTTTATAGGACTTTATTGTAGGAAATAATATGTGGTATTTAAGTGCTTACTTGTGCGTCTTATTTCTCTCCCTGCTGAATATATGCTACATGAGGACAACATGGGGACAAAGACTTGTCCTCATGTAGCATATATTCCCAGTTCTAGAACACCACATGGCAAATGGTACCTACCTGCTCAACAAATATTTTAGAATAAATAAATAATTATGACACATGCCTTCTTTTTAATATCCATGGTGGGCAGTAAAATAATGGGTGAACACTGTTGGAGATCACTCACACAGTCAGCAACTGACAGCTCCCTCTGGATCTACCATCCTATAGAGCTGTCCATCTGGACTCTCTAGAGCAGCTTGCTTGGTTTTACTCCTTAGGCAGTTGGTGGGCTCAAGAGAGTTAGCATTTTGTTGATGCAGACAGCCCATCTAAGAAAAGCTTCCTGATGCATTTATATTAAACAACCTGGTACTTTTTTCCCCAATAGTGATAATTTATTGATTCCTTTAAATAATTGAAATAATATTATAATTTTGGCTTATGTGCCCAAACTTTCACTCCCCTGTACACACTAAATGTCCCTAAATTTAGAGTAAGCAGTAGATTTATGTTGGGAAAGGGAAATAGAGCTAAAGAGTTATTTAGTTTAACCATAAACTGAGCAGATTAAGCAGCAGGATCACAGATTGAGCCCAGAGATACTAACTTGAATATATTCCTGGCATATAGTTATGAAAAAAATTTCTTGAAACATATAATCTTATTCAGAGAAAGATAATTTTCTACAACAATAAAATAATATTGCTCTTCTACAAAGACATGGACATTTTTAGGAGAATATAAGCCTGCAAGACTGAGAGACTTGTCTTGCTAGGATATTGAATATGGAGATTTTGCTATGTATTTTCTCATACAGTTTCAATTTATTTTTTAAAATAAAACTATTGTGGTAAAATGGACATAACACAAAATTTAACATGGTACCCATTTTTTAAGTGCACAGTTCAGTGGTATTAAATACTTCACATTGTTGTGCAGCCATCACCACCATCCATCTCCAGAACTCTTTGCATTTTGGAAAACAGAAACTCCATATCCACCCATTAAACAGTACCTCCCCTTCCCACCTCCTCCAGCTCCTAGCAATCATCGTTCTTCTTTCTGTCCCTACAAGCTCGACCACTCTAGGGACCTCACAAAGTGAAATTTTATACCATTTGGCTTATTTCTCTGAGAATAATGATGCCAATTTTCATTCATATTGTGGCAAGACATAGAATTTTCTTCCTTTTTTTAAATTTAATTTTCAATTACAGTTGACGTACAATATTATATCAGTTTCAGGTGTACAACAGAGTGATTACATATTTATATACCTTATGATAAATCTACTATCCATCTGGTACCATACAGTTATTACAATATTACTATTTTCCTATGCTATACTTTACATCCCCATAACTATTTTTATAACTGTTAATTTGTACTTCTTAATTCCTTTCATCTTGTTATCTGTTTCCCCAACTGCCCTCCCAGCTGGGTGCCATTCCCACATAACTTTTAAACATAATATTTTACATATCCACAATCTAATGGGAAAAAAGAAATAAAAACAAATCTTAAAGACATTTTATGCAATTTGTTTCATATATCAATTCTGATTCTGTACTATATGTATTGTAAGACTGAGCAAATAAAAACATTGAATAATATTGTTGGGAGTCAGGGTTCATAATGTGAATGAAGAAAATACAAATATGGAAATGGAAAATGGCAAAAAATAACCCTCTACTACAGCACTGAAATTAGAAATGGCATTATAAATTTATGATTTGGGGTTGTTGATCCTAGAAGCAATGACATTCCTGTGGCAATCTAGGACAAGATGAGGCCTACAGAAAACAAGATTCAAGCATAGGAGAGAGACATAGAGGATTTCTAGGGTCAGTCTAAAGAAGGACAAGGAAGCCAGCTATATAATTTGTCAAGGTAGTACTAAGTCCTGATTGAAGTGAGGCAACAGAGCATTCCAGAACAAATACACTTCCAAAAAGGTATCATACAAATATAACAAAAATATCCTATAAATGTATCAAAACTATATAAACTACTCATTCTAGGGTAAAGAAAAATGTTATTCAGCTAAGGAAATGCCATCACAAAACACAAGCTTATAATTTCTAATAATTTTGGATAAATGGTTTAAAAGAAGAGGGAAAGAGTGGGAGTGGAAACTAATTGTTATACTTCATCTTTTGATCTTTAGATGTTTTGAAAATGACATCCAGACAATAAGTGATTTGTAGAATTAGCATACAATTTGTGACTGTGGGAATGAACACCAGAAAAAGTAATCCAAAGAGTTAAAAGAATTTACTCCAGGAAACAGATTTTGAGTGAGGAGAGGGTCAAGCAAAGATCATTTGTCTATTTGTAATATAACCTTTTAAAAGATTGTATTCCTGTTAGGACATGGTTTCTGAAATGGTGAAATATTTGAGGAATTAGGTTAGAGACTATCATAGAATAGTCTGGTGGTCGCATTCTAGAAATACTTTCCTAGGATGAAACTCTAGGTCATTTCCTGGTCCTTTTTCTATAATGTAACAGGTATAAAACTCATAGCAGCCATGGCCAAATAGCGTGGTTGGTTAGAGCATCACCCTGAAGCACAGAGGTTGCTGTTTTGATCCCTGGTCAGGGCACATACAGGAACAAATCTATGTTCCTATCTCTCTCTCCCTTCCTCTCTCTCTAAAAATCTATAAAATAAACTTTAAAAAATCATAGCATAACTCAATATTGTATTTATTTGCAAGGAAAAAAGCAATATAATTTTAGAAATGTAGGTCTCATAAAGCATACCACTTATGTATCTTTCTAAGGGAAAAAAATCACAAAGATGCACATCTGATGGTCAATAAGAATGGATTAACATAAAGAAGTCATGGCTAAAATAGAAACTTTCAGGCAGGAAGAAGAGGTAGAAGGATGGAATATATCACTTGTTGGTTTGCAACCTCACATGACTTGCTGCTATGAAGCAAACTCAGGAGCCTACAAGGTGAAATCTAAAACTGCCTCCCATACACGGAGGGCAAGGAGAGATGGCAGAAAGAGGCAGTCTGTTCTAGAATGGCAGGTGGTAGCTTTACTACGCACAAAAATGTACATGCAAAACTTGTACTGGGCGACCACAAGATAAGCTGATCTCTGCCTGCACTTGTCATAATCTTAAAAATTTATATAAAGGCCTTAACTCAGTGGTTCTTAACCTTTTTTGAGGTACCGAACCCACCAGTTTCATATGCGCATTCACCGAACCCTTCTTTAGTGATAAATAAAATATGATTTTTTTTTCCAAATTCAAGACATAGGTATATGTTTTTTTACTGGTGCACAAAATGAGCCGTGCATGAACATCACCTTGCTCAAAGAACAAAACCAACAAAGTGCATGAACTCACAACAAATTACGGTATTACTTTATTCTGGCCTCCACGGCAGAGGCTTCCCCAAACCCCTGAGACTGACTCATCGAACCCCTAAGGTTCGATAGAACCCAGGTTAAGAACCACTGCCTTAACCGATCCAGTCAAATGCTGAGTCAGATGGTCTCAACAACACATTACTCTCTTGAAGATGTTTCCTTGAAACAGACTCCTATTCTGGGCAGAGTGGATTGAACATACATTCCAAAAACAGGGGCGGGGATGAGGGGCCTCCTATTGCCTGGGTCCAACTCGAGAGTCAACTGGCAGTCAAGTTTTCTCTGTGACCTCTTCCAATACCACCTGAGATGCACAATATTAGAAACTCCAAAAATTGTAAGTATCAAAGTATAATTACAATTTGAAAAGGCATCTTTAATTTTATAATTATTTTTATTTGTTTTTAATCATAATATTTCACTTATCTTGAAAAATTAATTAAAAAATTTATGCTTTTCAGATATTTATTTGGGTAATACATTTTTTAAAGCTGGGGAAAAACTGTTATAAAATACCTGACAGTGAACAACAAAAGCTACCTGGATCAGAAGCATCAAATAATAGCAACAAAAGTAGCAAAACTCGGTGGCTTTAACATTGAAAATTAACTGAAAATTGCTGAAAGGCAAATTTCATGTGTAGGTAACCACCAAAAGAATAAAACAAGATATTTACTGTCAAAATCTTTCTTTAGGAAAGCCTTCCAAAAAAAGAACCAAAATAATAATAATAATAATAAATCTATAGCTCAGTTAATATTCTTTCTTTTAAGCAGTTTGGTCTTGGACTTGCTTTGATAAAGAGTTAAGCCAAACTTTCAAAGATAATAAAATAAAGCAAAGCCAAGCAATTTAGCATAAAGGAACAATGAGTTCTCAGACTCAACTAGTCTCTATGGGACAGCCCCTATATGCCAGATTCCCTTTGAGACAGGATTTTGTCACAAATCTTTAAGATGGGCATCAATATCCTCATTTTTACAAATGAGGTGACTAAAACTCAGAGAAAGCAAATGGCCTGCCTAAGGTTCTATATTTAATTAGTGTCAGGCTTGTGGTTCAAATTCAGATATTTAGACTCCAATTCCACCATTCTCTCAATTATTCCATGTTGCTTTCCTACAGCTAAGTTCAACAGTGCTCAAGTGCAGCAAGTTAGCAATCCCTTTTTCTTTCCTTTTTTGTTGTGCTGACTTCCCTGCTCTCATCTTAATGCAAATAATCAAATCAAGGCAATAACATGTGCATTGTGCTGTATAACAAGATGTCCCCTCTTACAAGATGGAGTAGCACAGATTTGTATTCTATCAAGCCTCGGGCATCGATTTCAATAAAAGTGAGAAGGAGGGCAACTCTAGCTGCTTTTAAATTTCCCTTGCATTCTAGGAAAAGTGCTAAGTGGAAAAGTGCCAAGTGAAATCTTGCAGCTTAAACCAAAAAAAAAAAAAAAAAAGAAAGAAAGAAAGAATTGGTCATTCAATCTAAGAAGTAAGCATACACTCACAAACTTTTCTATTATTTATAACTATTCCCAATGGTAACCAAATAATTTGCCATTTTGTTTTGAAACATTCCAGTTACATAAATTTTGTATTATTTCCCAGACTATGAGAACACAAGACAGATACCCACTTCCCACTTAAAAGGTGAAAAAACTTTTGAATTGTCAGTACATAGGAGTTTCTCTAAGTTAACTTCAAGTTTCTGTGTAGCCATTGGTTATGACAAAAGAACAAAGCTGCTTTAATAGACTCACCCATTCTTCCTGCCTCGCGCATTCTCCCTGCCGTCCATACAACTATCTTAAATAAAAGGGTAAGATACTTTGACAAAACAAGTGCTTGAAGAATTGCAGTAGAGTTTTTCTGTTAAGAACATTTAGACCAACAAATTATAAACCATACACTTATTATAATGGAGAATTCAAAACCCCCAAATTTAGTACAACCTAAGAGAAAAGGAATACTGACTTGCGGCCAAGTAATTATGTATAATATCTAAGCAGAATAGTGATAGTGAGGCAGTCCTGTTTTATTAAAGATTTTCTATTTATATGCTAAAGTATTTATATTTTCAGAAAATGTATGTGCCTTCCAAGTCAGTCACCTATTTACTCAACAGCATGGCTAGTATAGATTATACTAGGGAACAATATTTTTTTCATTTTCTGTTGTATGAGGTTTTAGAACTGTTTCTATATATTTCTGAATAGCTAATTTGAAATCTGAAGTCTGATTTTTGGTGCATGCTCTAATTTTCATGCAATTTTAATTTCTTTTTGTTATAGTTAATGGCATGCATTGGTTTTTAAATTGGAGTTAGAGGGCAACGACTCTTAGATTGAACATAAACACAAGGCAATTAATGTTTTACAAACATTATTTATACATAATTGTAGTTGTTTTTAAATGTAAAAAATTATTATCTGGTAAAAACACCCTCTTATTTTGTTTTAAGAATGAATCATGGCTTCTTCGAGTAGCCGTAAATGTAAGAATAGTCCTGGCACCTTTTGTTATATATGTGGCTGTTACACACTTCAATGTCAAAGACGCAATATTTCATCATTTGTGACATGTGCATATATTACCTATTTTCAAGTTCTCCTTGGCAATCAAGACAAAAATTGGGCTCCTCATATTGTGTGTCATAATGGTGAGGAAATGCTTTGTGACTGGACAAAAGGAAAATGCAAAGAAATGCCTTTTGGTATTGCCATAGTTTGGCGTGAACCTAAGGACCACAGCAGTGACTGTTATTTGTGTCTGATCCATACAAAGGGTATCAGCAAGAAAAAACGGCATATGTTCACATATCCTAATATTCCTTCAGCAATACGACCTATCCCACACTCTGAGACACTTCTGGTTCTAGTTTTCAATGGTTTTATTTCTTCTAAAGATGAAGAAAGTGAACATGTGATCAAGTGTATTTTGATAAGATGCATGAGGAAATGGATAAGAATCTGAAGGGTCTTCTTCTGATGCCAAGCAGTCATTAACCCCTCAGCAGTTTAGCCAACCTGAGTTGAATGACTTAGTAAGAGATTTGGGCCTATCAAAGAAAGCAGCTGAGTTATTAGCCTCCAGGCTTCAAGAAAAGAATGTACTTCACCTGTCAGCTAAAGTATCCCATTTCAGAAAGTGTGAGCAAATTTTTGTGGACATTTTTTCTGAAGACAAACACATTGTTTACTGTCATGATATTGATAATCTTCCCAGCCAGCTAGGTGTTACCACATACAATCCAACAGAATGGCAGCCATTTCTTGACAGCTCTAAATGAAATCTGAAACGTCCTTCTACAAAATGGTAATGCTTATGCAGCAGTTCCAATTGGTTATACAACTCATCAGTGAGAAGATTATAATGACATAAAAATTGTCCTCTACTTTCTGACGTATGAGGAGCATAACTGGATAATTTGTGTGGATCTTAAAATGGTAAATTTCCTGCTAGGACAACAGAAAGGTTTCATGAAGTATTCTTGCTTTCTGTGTTTGTGGGACAGCTGAACTCGGGAGAAACGCTGGACACAGAAGGAGTGGCCGAAACGTGAAGCTCTGGAAGTAGGGATGCAAAATATTGTGAATGAACCTGTAGTTAATCGAGACAGGATCATTTCCCCCCCACTTCACATCAAACTTGGCTTAATGAAGCAGTTTGTTCAGGCTTTGAATAGAGAAAGTGAATGCTTTCAACATATTATTTTTGCTTTTCCTGCCTTGTCTTTTGAGAAGATAAAAGCAGGTGTATTTGGCCTGACCTGTGGTGGCGCAGTGGATAAAGCATCGACCTGGGAACACTGAGGTCGCCAGTTCAAAACCCTGCACTGGTCTGGTCAAGGCACATATGGGAGTTGATGCTTCTAGCTCCTCCCCTCTTTCTCTCTCTCTCTGTCTCCTCTCTTAAAAAATGAATAAAATAAAAAGAAATTTTTTAAAAAAGCAGGTGTATTTGATGGACCTCAAATTCGAACCCTCATATGTGACAAAGAATTTTCCAGGAAGATGAATAAGGAGGAGAAAGTAGCATGGCAGTCTTTTGTGGCAATTGCAAAGAACTTCTTTGGCAACAAAAAAGCAGAAAACTATAAACTTCTGGTTCAAAGGATGCTGTTGGCTTTCCGTGACATTTGATGTAACATGAGCATTAAGAGTCACTTTCTGAATAGTTACCTTGATAAGTTTCCCGAAAATTTTGGAGCTTTTAGTGATGAGCAGACTACTGCTGGAGCATAAAACGAGATTGTCCTCAATAAGTACACAAATGCAAGAGCTAGAAATGCAAATTTTTGCCTGAATAGAATTTAAATAAATATTGTGCTAATTTTATGATTAGAATAAGTGTTTTAATAAGTTCTATTTCAAAATTGTAGACAAATTCTGTTGCAATCATATCTTTTAGTGTATTAGTATATTTACTGCATTATATAAATCATTATATTTTCACAAAGATGATCCTCAAGAAGACATTCTACTTCATTATGTTAAACTAAACGTTGAGAATTTTACAATAAGATGAAAACCTAGAATCTTGTATTGCAAAAAAACCTCTAGTATCCTAAATCCTAATGTTTCTTACCACTCTTACTAATTGCCACTTTAGCCCAAACTACAGTCAATTCTGGCTTGAAAGTACCCCTAGCTCTCTGCCTCCTCTTGCCCCTCTGCCCTCATTTTGCCACTCAGCAGGAGAAAGAATGATACTTTTATGCTGTATATATATGATGTCATCCTATATATAAAAATCTACTAATAATTTTCCAGCTCTCAGAAAGAAAGAATAAACTTTTTCCCATGTCCCGAAAGACCATAAGTTACCTGGCCCCCAGCCTACTTCTTAGTGAATTCAAGAAGATATACACATGATCAGACAAAGGATGTAGGCAATAAAATGTTCCCAGAAAACAGTATTGTAGAAGAAATTTGGGTTGTAATTTTTATAATAAATTTGACTAAGACTAGGAAAAAAAAAGGAATGGATATATGTAAGTTCTTTTGTTGTTTCTTGACAGAGAGAGACAGAGAGAGGGACAGATAGACAGAAAGGGAAAGAGATGAGAAGCATCAATTATTTGTTGTGTCACTTTAGTTGTTCATTAATTGCTTTCTCATATGTGCTTTGACGGGGGGGGGGGGGCTGCAGCAGACCTAGTGACTGCTTGCTCAAGCTATCGACCTTGGGCTCAAGCTGGTGAGCCTTGCTCAAGCCAGTTGAGACCGTCCTCAAGCGGCAACCTCGGGGTCTCAAGCCTGGATCCTTCGCGTCCCAGTCTGACGCTGTATCCACTGCGCCATGGCCTGGGCAGGCTGTAAGTTTTAAAATATATAAAAAAAAAAAACCCATAAAATGAAAGGCATGTTTCCAAGCAAAGATCAAAAACTTTCACATATATGTAACTAAAATTAAGACATGTTGTATGTGTTGGTTTAAAAAAAAACTGTTTCTTTTTATCTGAAAATGACTTATCTTTGCATAATTTCAATGTGAGCATTCTTGGCCATGCCGCGCTAGAATAAAAAAAAAGATTCTCTTTGCTTTCATGGAATAGAGGCAGAGGTGGGGTCACAGGGAGCAGAGAGAAGGGAGATGAGGGGACAGGATCAGACAAGGTGAAGGCATTAGTAAAACTATACATACATAACACATAGATACAGAGAACAGGACAGCAAATCCCAGAGGAAAGGGGGGAGAGAGTTAAAGAGAGGGGGACAAAAGGAGTGTAATGGGGACATGGGGGTGGGGGTGAGGTATTATATTGAGTGGGATACTTGAACCCATGTTAATACAATAAATTAAAATTAATAAATATTTTTAAAAGAAAGTTGAAAAGAGTGCTGGTATCCATCCCATTTGCACTTATATTTCCTGTGGCTTTTGTTTTTAATGAAAGTCAATTATAAATAAACAAGTATTTAATAAGTAGAAGATAATATTTTACAGAATTATGTACCAAAATAGAAACATTAAAATATTAGTTGAACAATTTTTTAAAGTTGAATATATTTGGAAAGTCTACAGGAGTCCAACTAGTACAAGACTGCAATTTCTGCACAGTGTAGGTATAGTTTTCTTCAACTGCTTTGCATGCATGTTTAATTTCTTGTTGAAAATTTCCAGTAGTAAGGGACATTTTCATCTTAAGTTTTCTTCCATTACAACTGTAAAGAATAGAAAAGCCTTTATATCGAGTCAAATAGTTCTTAATAATTTTCATTAACTGATTCTAGATTTTTCTTCGTGGCCTATATAGAATAAATCTAACTTCTCTTCTACATAATGCTGCTCTCTATATTTGAATGCCCCTGGCACTTCTCTTGCATATTCTCTCTTCTACAATCTAAACATCCTGAGCGTCTCCAATGCTTTCTCACATTAGATGGTTACTATTCTTTTACCCTATCCCTCTAATTTCTTTGGTGATACCCTTCCATGCAGATGTTTCTATGAAAACATTACATCACATACTACACATAATATCCTAGATTTATTATGACCTTAAAAGAGCATAATGTAGGTTAATTTACATTTAGAAGAACCCTAAGTAAACAACACTTTTTATTCTAAGTTTTTACAAATCAGTTGTCATGAATTTTCTATTTTTTGCTGGATGTCATAATCCAGCCTAATTCCATTATTAGCTGAAGACAATCCATGTGTGTGCACAAGTAAGTGTATGAGACAGAATTGTTTGAATCTATTCACACCATTTTAGACACCATGTTTTAATCCTGAAAGCCTGAGTATACCTCCCGGTTTAAGAGCTACTCCAGAGGCCCTGGCTGATTGCCTCAGTGGTAGAGCATCAGCCCAGTGTATGAATGTCCTGGGTTTGATTCCCAGTCAGGGCACACAGGAGAAGCAACCATCTGCTTCTCCACCCTTCCTCCTCTCCTTTCTCTCTATTTGTCCTTCCCAGAGTCATGGCTCAATTGGTTCAAGCAAGTTAGCCTTCACGCTGAGGATGGCTCCACGGCTTCTGCTTCAGGTGCTAAAAAATGGCTTAGTTGCTGAGCAACACAGCAATAGCCCCAGATGGGCAGAGCATCACCCCCTAGTGGGCTTGCTTGGTGGATCTTGGTTGGGGCACATGTGGGAGTCTGTCTCTCTGCCTCTGCTCCTCTCACTAAAAAAAAAGGAAAACAGAACTACTCCAAAATCAATAATATAATTGAACCTACATTCCTGTGTGTGAAAAGAGAAGATACCAGAGAGATATTTTAGGTGTGTGGACTGATGGAGTAGGCACTGTACAGCTCTGCAGAGCAAACAGTGTTATAGCAAGTGCTTGACATCGTACAGGTGATTTAAAAGAATCATTGCTAAGCAGAATCAATTTAACAACATCTACAGATATTTGTGTGAAGTTTTTAGAAGTTTTCAAAGTCAGGTTTTAGTTTTACATAGAAAAATATGATTTAAACAATAATAAAGATATTTTAGAGAAGGAAACTCTTCATTATATTGACATTATTTAATTCCACATATCATATACAGTTTAAACAAAAGGAAAGGGAGAGTTTTTATTCTCTTTCCTGGAAAATAATAGTTTGGTAATGACAGATTAGTTCAAATTATGTAGAAAAACATTCTTCAAAACTTCAAGTTATAATTGACTTGATAATTGCTTAGCATTCAGTTAATATTGAACTCAACTCTACTAGTACCCACCATGCAGCAGGGGCAACATCCTAACAGGAAAGGAATCACTTACACAAAAGAAAAATCCCAAAGAGCCTGCCACTCAGCGCAGGGAGAAGTTGGCCTGGAGTGTAGGGTTTGGTGCTGGGCCAACAGGCACAGAAGCAGCAATCAGAACAGTGAGTCCTACACACAGGTAAGAGCCCCTGGGTCGGTGCCATCCATTCTGGCAATCATCCCATCCCTCACCAAAACTCTCTTACAGCAGGCTTTGCAGGCAGAAGTGGGAAGAGCCATTGTAGCACCCACTTATTTGGAGGTCAATTATGTGACCCTTGGTTCAGACTCTAAAGTCTAAACCAAACTCCCACAGTAAACTTCCACACAAAGGGCTTTCTGTCTCCTTTTGATCCATGTTGTGCTTTCAAAGCTGACCTCAGACCTGGCACAGAGGATGTGCTAGTAAGTATTTACTGAACATACCAGTTGGAAGATCTTCATGATAAATTAACAAGTAAATAATTCTAGTCCACATTTATAAACATCCTTCTTTTTATTTTTCTAGAATATTATTAAATTAGTCACTGATATCACTGGGGAACAAAACTTTTATTGCATCCACAAAAACATGTATTCTTACCTAATTTGAGTGTGCTGATCTCAAATCTGACATTAGTTTTTCTCTGTAAGCTACAGGTTTTTTTTTTCAATTCAAAATTTTAGGTTTTCATCTTATTGTAAAATTTTCAACATTTAGTTTAACATAATGAAGTAGAACGTCTCCTTGGGCATCATCTTTGTCAAAACATAATAATTTATATAATGCAGAAATACACTAATACTCTAAAAGATATGATTGCATCACAATTTTTCTACAATTTTGAAATAGAACATATTAAAACACTTTTAATCATAAAATTTGTGCAAAACTTAATTAAATTCTATTCAGACAAAAATTTGCGTTTGTAGCTCTTGCGTTTGTGTACTTGTTGAGGACAATCTCGTTTGATAATCCAACAGTAGTCTGCCATTGTTTAGAGCTGTCAATAAATAGCCGCCATTTTGTTGGACTGTATGTGGTTACACCTAGCTGGCTGAGAAGACTACTGATATCATGACATTAAACAAAGTGTTTGTCTTTGGAAAAACAGTCCACAAAAATTTGCTCACGCTTCCTGAAATGGGATACTTTAGCTGACAGGTGAAGTACATTCTTTTCTTGAAGCCTGGAGGCTAATAACTCAGCTGCTTTCTTTGATAGGCCCAAATCTCTTACTAAGTCATTCAATTCGAGTTGGCTAAACTGCTAAGGGTTTAATGAATGCTTGGCATCAGAAGGAGGTCCTTTAGATTCTACAACCATTTCCTCATGCATCTTATAAAAATACACTTGATCACCATGTTCACTTTCTTCATCCTTCGAAGGAAAAAAAAAACATTGAAAACTGGGGCTGGGAGTGTCTCAGAGTGAGGGATAGGTCGTATGGCTGAAGGAATATTAGGATATGTGATCATATGCCATATTTTCTTGCCGATGCCTGTTGTATGGATCAGACAGAAATAACAGTCACTGCTGTGGTCCTTAGGTTCACGCCAAACCATTGCAATACCAAAAGGCATTCCTTTGCATTTTTGTTTTGTCCAGTCACAAAGCATTTTCTCACAATTATGACACACAATATGAGGAGCCCAATTCTTGTCTTGATTGCCAAGGGGAACTTGAAAATAAGCAATATATGCTTGTGTCGTGTCACAGATGATGAAATATTGCGCCTTTGATGTTGAAGTGTGTAACTGCCACATAGATAACAGAAGGTATCAGGACTATTACATTGCACCTACTCGAAGAAACTATGATTCAATCTTAAAACAAAATAAGAAGATGTTTTTATCATATAATAATTTCTTACATTTAAAAACAACTACAACTATGTAAAATTGATGTTTGTAAAACATTAATTGCCTTGTGGTCATGTTCAATCCAAGAGTCATTGCCCTTTAACTCCAATTTAAAAACCAATGCATGCCATTAACTGTAACAAAAGGAAATTAATATCGCATGAAAATTAGAGCATGCACCAAAAATAAGACTTCAGATTTCAAATTAGCTTTTCAAAAATATATAGAAACAGTTCTAAAACCTCATGCAACAGAATATGGAAAAAAAAATTGTTCCCAGTGCTTTTGTTCAGTGCTGAGAACCAAATACTGTTCCAAGCACTTCACATGAATTTACTCAGTTGCTTAAGCAAATTAATTGTGTTCTCAGCTCTTATCCAATTGCATATTTTCCCATCTAAATTTCTCTCTCAGATGTTGCTGCTTTGACCACAATATGTCCTCTACTGCAAGTAATTCAAATTGTTCAACTTCACAGTTAGGGCCACACCCAGCCACCCAAACATCTGGCAGATCAGATAGCTGTAGCTCTAGCAACAATCTTCCTTTATTGTGTCAATATTGAGTCATAATAATTCCACAGAGGACCTACAGGATGGTCTACCAGAACAGATTTTGTTTGTAAGTATGTGGTTTTTACACTTTGGGTTTTGAAATGACAGTCCAGAAGAATCACAGTTGCTACAGGGTAAACTCTAGACTTTTGAATGAATTGTGTAAGTTGTTTCAGAACCAGGTTTCTGCCTTCTTATCAGTCTCATTCTCTGGCACTTCCCACTCCTGAAAACACCACATTGTTTCATGTTCCCTTGTCTTTTTAGCTGTTGTACTGCTAATTGTGCCCTAAACTGGAGTCCTTGATATTTTCCCCAGACTTTAGAAGAATAATGGGTGTTGGTATTCATAAACCTTCACTAAATAAATAAGGAAATAGATTTTTTTTTTAAAAAAAAGAGATTCATTACAGGATAATGATGAACATTCCCTTCAACTCTTCTTAGCAAATACAGTGTAATTAAAAAAAATTTTCCTTTAGCCCCAACATAGTTTGTTTTATAACAATTCTCCCAAGGTATCTTCACTTTCATCTCCCTAACAATCAACTGTCAAAAAGCTAGATCAGTTAAAATGTTCAACATAAAAACGGTTTGGAAGAAAACAAGTCATAGCAAATATGCTCCTAATAACCCTCTGTGAACACTTCTCCTATATCTCCACCTCAGCCCAAGTGAGGCCTGCTCTGTGCCATTAGAGCAATCTTATAGACACTATGCCCCATCTAGTCATAAACCGTATATGCTTGCCACAACAAGAGTGGTAAGGGGAAGATTTCTTTATTTCATTTCTAAGCACTTAAGACATTCTTGTGATATATTTGCAAATACGAGAATTTTGAGGAAGAAACTTTAGTAAACATCTGGAAGATTTTTAGCTTAATAATATACATGAGCCTGGATCAACATTAAGTTGCCTCATTACGTGTAGGCAATTAAAGTTCAAACTATTTTTCCTCATGCAAAATACATAAATAAGATCTGTCTGGCAAATTTCAAGAACCAGATGTTAGTATGTCAGTTTTTTCCCAGAGTTTGTTTTCTTCCTCAGTCTTAACTTTACCTTCTCCCATACAACTGAACAGACTGACTTTCATAACAAAGTTCTGATTATACTCCCTGCTAAAAGCTTTTAGTAGCATATCATTATTATGAAATAATTTGCATATGAGTGTGGTACGCAAAGGCCTCCAAAGTTTGAGTCAACTTGTCTTCCCATCTTCTATTCCACCTTTCATTTACATGTATTCTTTTTTCTAGACAAATTATTCCTCTTGCTATCCTAATTTTCTCTTTATTCTCTGCCTAGAATGGCTTTCTTTTGAACTGCCTAATCATTTGGTATCTTTTCTTATTGTATATATACATTCACATATTTAACAGTCCTATGTACATCATGATATATATATACCATACTGTTAGCTTTTTACAGGCATGATTTCTTATTTATATCCTCCACTCTTCAGACCCTTACAAATAGCAAGTGTTCAATAAATGTGCATTGAACAAAAAGAATGAAAGACTGTATTTCTTAATAGAACCATCAATCTGATTGCACATGAATATTTTTCAGTCTCATTTGTATCACCCAAACATCAGCTGTTTTTCCACCTGTCACTTGTCATCTACCGGTCAGATTGCAGAAACCTGCCTGGCCAAAGAGTCTCTCTCCTCTCTCTTACAGAGTAGTGCCATCTTCTGACATTGCCTCCTGCCTATGCTGTTCTTTTAACAATGTGGATATTCAAATCTTCAAAAAGGGAAACTTCATTTTCAAATATCTTCATAACCATATCAATGTGGAACTATTACAAACTATGCCAACAGTTTTTAAAATACAGACCCCTATAACTGACTTTCTGCTCCAGAGACATCCAAATCACAGCAATTTTAGAAATGGCGCATAGAATGGGTTGGAGATTCCACTGCAGCCTTCATTTACTCCCTAAAGTCACAGGGATACATTTGCATATTTGAAAGTCAGGCTCATTCTTAGAGACTAACAAAGGTGTATTCATGAAAATGAGAGAGTACATTGCACTCTCCTGAATCCCCAGAGAGGTTTATGTTTTGTACTCTCATTTCCAAAACACAATTCACTACCTTAAAACACATTTACTGACTTCTCTTCAATAGTATTGTCAGGACTACCTACCACCTTGCATGTTGCTTTTGAGATATAAACAGAATTGATCTTTTCCTGAAGATAGTGTGTGTATATCATATATGTAAGTGTGATTCGGTTTGAGCTGGAAAATCCTTTAAAGAAGCTTTTTAGGTATGCAAATGTAAAGTCAATTCTATTCCAGAAAGGAGACTTTCTGTTTACTGAAGTACTAAGTTCTCTGCATAATATCTCTTGAGTTTGTATGTCCAAACTCTGCGGAGGGAGGTCCTAATGGAAAGGAACTCAGCCAAGTGTCAGTTTTAGGACTTAGTACAATGATGGCAAATCCCTGGAGGAAAAATACAGCACAAGGATTCTAGAAACTATTGTGTCCACTAGCTGGTAAAAGGGGGGATGGTGGGTTTTCCATGCCTCTCTTCTTCAGTCTATATTGTAACTCTTTCTGTTCTCAAGTCATCAAGCAAAACTTTGTAAAGCAGTAAACTTGAAGGAATTATTAAATGGATGTGTTCTCACACTTAGGAGAGCTCCTATATCATGGAGGAGTAATGTTGACCTGGCAAGCAGCAATCTATATAGAAGCCCTGAAAAATAGCCTGAATTGAAGATGCCAAGTAACGTACAGAAAGCATTGGTGGAACAAGATAATGTTCCTGAGAGTCACCAAGAAATATTTGGGTAAAAAAACTTGGTAAAAGAAATATTTTCTATAAATCAACCAAGAAAAAAAGTTCAAACTGCTGATATTTGGGTTTTAAAGAGAGAAGTGACAATGAAGGCTGTACAATGTAGGGACATTAAATTCTTTAAAGAATCAGATATTGACTCAGGCTGGTTTGCTCAGTGGTAGAGCATCGACCCAGCATGTGGATGTCTCTGGTTTGATTCCCAGTCAGAGCACACATGAGAAGTGTCCATCTCCTTCTCTACCTCTCCCCCTCTCACTTCTCTATCTCTTTCTCTTTTTCCCTCTTGCAGCCATGGCTAATAGGAGTGATTTGGCCCATGCACTGAGGATGGCTCAATGACCCCTGCCTCAGGTGCTAGGAAGAGCTTGGTTGCTGAGCAATGGAGCAAGAGCCCCAAATGGGCAGAGCATCACCCCCTAGTGGGCTTGCTGGATCAATCCTTATCCAGGCACATGTGAAAGTCTGTCTCTGCCTCCCCTCCTCTCACTAAAAAAAGGGGGGGGGAAAAGAGTCAGATATTAACAAAATGATTCACAAGTGTAAGAATTCTTGGTCAGTAATACATTATCAGTGATGTTTGTTTTGCCTGACCTGTGGTGGCACAGTAGATAAAGCGGTGACCAGGAATACTGAGGGTGCTGGGTCAAAACCCCAGGTTTGCTCAGTCAAAGCATTTAGGAGAAGCAACTACTATGAGTTGATGCTTCCTGCTCCTTCCCTCCCCCTTTCTCTCTTCCCTCTCTTCTTAGAGAAATTCAGTTTGGCTTCCAGGAACAAACCACAGGCATTAATGCTGTATACAGCATATTTTTTCACTCCACTAGACAGAAACAGCAGTTCAATGGCAAGCATATACAATCAGTAATAATCCCGAATCTGATCTCTAAATGTCAGAGATTTTTTTCTTAGCTTTCTACACTGAAAGAGAAACATCCTTTAACTGTAAAAGGCAATATGTAAAAATAGAAATAGTCAAAGATAATATAAACTGTGATGAATTCAATAGGAAATATATACAGACCATTCTTTAATTATAACTTTAAAATTGGACCATAAGTAAATAGAAATAATTTTAATAATGGTAAGCATTTATTTTTATATTTAAGAAATTAAATACTTCATACTTTTACTAACTTTACTGAGGAATCTTAACTGACATTTTTAAACATCTTAAGGTTATTTTAAAATTAATATTACATTTAAGGGAGAATATTTTTACATGCCTCTCATCTAGAAGAAAAACATACAGTGTTATGTCATGTTTTATCTTTAATTTTGACATTTGCTTTCTTTCTTTTCTTTTCTTTTTTTTTTTTTTTTTTTTTTGTATTTTTCTGAAGTTAGAAGCGGGAGACAGACTCCTGCATGCGCGGGAACAGGATTCAACCGGCATGCCCACCAGGGGGCGATGCTCTGCCCCCTGGGACATTGTTCCATTGCAGCCAGAGCCATTCTAGCGCATGAGGCAGAGGCTATGGAGCCATCCTCAGCACCCGGGGCCAACTTTGCTTCAGTGGAGCCTTGGCTGTGGGAGGGGACGAGAGAGAGAGAGGAAGGGAAGGGGAAGGGTGGAGAAGCAATGGGTACTTCTCCTGTGTGCCCTGACCGGGAATCAAACCTGAGACTTAAACACCCTGGGCCGATGCTCTACTGCTGAGTCAACTGGCCAGGACCTAAAATTTGACATTTTCAATTGTTGTTTGTCACTGATGTATAATCTGGGGAAAATAAATGTTATTATGGCATCCTATCAGTTCTTCTCTGGTATCTTCACCTTCTCTTGGCATCTCTGACACACCGAAATAATTTTTTTTTTACACATGGAAAAGTTTCCCTCATGTCAAACACCTGAATGTCTTTCTGAATTTTTATTGCCTGTGTAGTAGATATGTATTGTTTTTACTTATGCAATTTTCCCTCCTTGTTATTCTGTAATAAAATTCCTCTTTTCTTTGGGCAACTCATTTCTCTGTGGTCATATAGGTCTCATAAGTCTCCACGAAACCCGGAGAAGGGAATATGATCCAGGCCTGGATCATATCACCTGAGGACATTGTTCTTGGACATTGTGACTGGTTCAGGAATAAGTACAAGACTCAAGCCAGGCCCAGCAGAATCTTCTCTGGAGTATTTCTTTTGGGGCTATCACAAAAGACCTACCCTGTTGGAATTTATAGGCTGGGGGAAAATGAAGCTATTGGTCATCTGAACAGGCTCAAGCTATTGGAGCTTGAGCCTGTTCAGAAAATGAAAAGCAACACAAAATACTAATATTCTCTTCTAAGCCCCTGGGTCTAGCTGTGCCTGGAATAGTGCTTCCATGCTTCTTGGTACATGAATTATATATTTTCTTTTGTGAGAAAGCTACTTTCATTTGGGTTTCTGTCATTCACATTGGAAGGACTCCTGATTAAATAAACTGATCTATGCCCCATCTATGGGCCAGGATACCCTGTTACTTTATTCTAATATCCTGATCCCTACAACACTTGGTTACATTGATTACCTACTTATTGATTTTTGTCTTACACTATCTTCTCCTTGTTGGACTTATACCTGACAGCTGCTTGATTTCATGGGCTAGTCTATCTTCAGAGCCTGGCCCCAGTACACAGTAGGTAATGAGAGATCATGAACAATGCCACCTATGTCTGAAGAAACAACAGTATTCCTCACAGAACAAAATACCAGAAGCAACACTCACTAAATTTCTGTTGACTCCTATATAACTAAACAAGGTTTTATTTTGTCATAACCTAAGCAAGTTAGCAGGACATTTCGGTTTTATTTTCTTTGCCTAAGACCTTTCAGATTTAAAGTTTATTGTTTATTCTAAAAAATACCTTCTCACTAAACAAGTCAGATTAGTTAATCTTATTATGATGTCCATTTATTTATTCAACACTATTTATTGACATTTAGTCTAAGATATCTATTATTCTAGGCACCATGGATTAATCAAAGAACAAGGCAATTCCTCATGGAGTTTATGGTCTAGAGAGAAGAGATATCTAATAACAAAAAACAAAAAGAAAGAAAGCAGGAAATAAATACATAAATAAAACAAGGAATGGTAAGGATATTTGTGATGTGTTGATGACTCTTTCACACAGGGTCAGTAAGACTTTTCTGATGGAGGACACAGGGGTGTAGCAAACTGAAAAGAGTGAGAAAGGGAGCCATGAGATTGTCAGGGAAAGAACACTTCATTTGAAAGAAACTCTATGTGCAAAACTCCTGACGCTGCTTTTTCTCTGAACAACAAAGCTGGTGTGCCTGAAACAGAATTACTAGTGAGGGGAGAGTGGAAAGAGACAAGGTTAAAAGTCTGGGAAGGGGAGGGAGGGCTTTATAGCCACTACAGAGACTTTGGGGTTATTCTGAGTGAGTTGGGAAGTCATTGGACAGTATTGGTCAGAAATACAGTAGGAACTGACCTTGTATTTTTCAAAAGGACTTTCTAGCTCAGTGGTTCTTAACCTTTTTTGAGGTACCGAAACCACCAGTTTCATATGCGCATTCACTGAACCCTTCTTTAGTGATAAATAAAATAAGATTTTTTTTCCAAATTCAAGACATAGGTATATGTTTTTTTACTGGTGCACAAAATGAGCCGTGCATGAACTCACAACAAATTACGGTATTACTTTATTCTGGCCTCCACGGCAGAGGCTTCTCCGAACCCCTGAGACCGACTCATTGAACCCCTAGGGTACGATAGAACTCAGGTTAAGAACCACTGTTCTAGCTGCTGTATAGTAAATAAACTGAATCCTGAAACAAGTGCAGAAGTAGAAAGACTAGTTAATAATGTAACACAAACAAGATCATAATGGTTTGGCCAGTGGTGATGATGGTAGAATTGATAAGAAGTACAAAGATTCTAGATATATTCTGGACACAGATTAAGTAGGATTAGTTAATACATTGAACATGGTAGATGAGAAAGGGAACAGTAATGTTCTTCCCTGAGCAATAGAAGAAATTGCCATGTACTAAGATGGGATGGCCTGCAAGAGGAGTGGTTTGGGGTTGGGATATGGAAAATTAGTCTTTGGATTGGACATATTACTCTTGAGATGCCTATTAGACATTCAAGAGGAAATGTCAAGTAGACAGCTGGGTAAATGAGTCTGAAGTTCAGCAGAGACACCTGGGTCAGAGGTGTAAATTTGAAACTGACAACATGTTGAAAGCCAGGAGTGCTGCTGAGATCTCCTAGGGAGTGATGAAAGTGTTCCAATTTAGAGTCTGAAGAGGGGAGTAGCAGTCAGCAAAGGAGATTGTGAGAAAGTAATTAATAAGGAAGCAGGGTACGGAGAAGGATAGGGAGAGGGGAGGGGGGAAGAGAGAGAGAGAAAAAAAAATTAGAATGAGGAAATGTTCAACTCTTTTAAATATTTGAAGAGAACAGATAGAAGGTGACAGAGGACAATTTGACTTTGGGTAATGGGTATGCAGCACAATTGAATGATAAGATAATCTGGAGATGTTTTCATTGTACATATGTACCCTGATTTATTGGTGTCACCCCATTAAAGTTAATTAAAAAAAATATTTGAAGAGAACAGAGAGTTGACCATTGTATTAGGCAATGGTCTAGTCACCGGAGAACTTGACAAAAGCTGTTTCAGCAAATGAAAAGCCTGATTGGCACAGAGTCAGAAAAAGATTAGAAGAGGGCCATAGAGACAGCAAACCTGGATGACATATTAAAAAGTGTTTCACTGGAAGAGTTTTGGGAAATGGGACCACAGCAAGAGAGGCACAGGTCAGAGATATTATACCACATTGGTATGATGTTGGGAAAGGTCCGGTAAAGTGGGGGAAATGATGACACCAAAAAGAGAAGCTGAATTAATGTCGTCAAATTGGCATGAAAGGTTGGGATCTTGTGTTCTAATAAAAAAACTGACTTTATGTTAGATGGTTTATATGTCATACACAGTGATGGGTAAAGGTCATTTACCAGTGCATTTGTAGGGTTAGGGTGGGAACATATAGAATTTCCCCATCTGGTTTCTTCTATTTTCTATGGAGGAAGAAAGGCCAGCCATTGAGAACTGAAAAGAAGAAGGAGGTACTTGTGGTTGGAAGAGACAAATGAAGTTATAAAATAGTCATCTATGATAGTGGAAAAGTAAATGTACTAAGGAAACATGGTGGAGATGTAGGGTGACACTGAGGGCCCCACTTGAGAATTACTGGTAACTGAGAATAGTAAAAGGAAAGGGGACAAGAGTATGCACAGGAATTGTTCATCTATTCTAGTGTAGTCACTGGGTTCATTTTGTCCACACAGTCCCAACTTTAAAGGCCCCAGAGATTTAGCATGAATGCAGAATGAAGGAAACACATAGGCTCCTTAACCCTGGTTTGAAAGTATTTGGGTGGGGCAGTATAGACCAGACCAGAAAACAAAACAGGGCATAAGGTAAAAATGGGTTAAGAGTCAAATCCAGATAAGTAGTCCAGGAGGAATGAATGGTAGGAAGATGTAAAAGACAAGAGCAGTGACCTCAGAGAAAAAGAACGTGAAACAGGAAGTCTAGTTAGAAACTAGGAGCGGAGCTTGTGAGGATAAAACTGGACATAGGGAACAAAATGAGAGAGTAAGATGGGAGAGCATTGAAATCCTGGAGTACAAAGCCAGCTATATCTGGTTCAGAAATCCAGAGGTTAATTTAAAGGAGAGTACAGTTTTCTACATTGACACTCTTTCCTCTCAGAAGCAAGGCTATTCTGTATCTTAAAGGAAGATCACTATCCCTGACTCAGGATGCAGCAACCATCACAGAAGTTCTCCATCAGTCCATTCTGTGTGATGAACATTGAAGGCTCCTTGGAATGCTTCCCCTGATTCCCGTATCAGAGATTCCACAGTTAAAACACCCTGTACATGGTCTGGAGCCAAAACAAAGTTTGGAGATTCAAACTTTGAATGGAAAATGAGTATCTCTAGGACTTAAGTTCATTTCACCAAACAATGATTAGTCATTTAAATGCAAGAAAATTAATCTTTGTGACTTTCAAAGGATAAATTACAAGAGCATAGAAAATGAATGAGCTAAACAGGTAAGATAAACTTAAATTCTGGCTTCTGTTTACTTTTGTTAATTTTTCATAGGTCTTGGTTTCTTCATCTCTATAAATGAGGTAATAATATTTCTCTAGAAAAGCATATTAAAGATTAGATCAGGTAACATATAAAAGCACCTATCACAGTGCCTAAAATATAGTAAGTCCTCAAAAAATTATTTTCCTTTGCTTTCCTCTTTCTTTTTCTTTTTGTTCACTCCTCAATACTCTTCCCCAGTCTCTCCATTTTTCCTTTATTTTTTTAGGTACTAAATCTCATATCTAAGAGATGTTTACTGGGAACATTTTATTTAAATATATGTTATTATTTCCTGTCTCCCCATCTATCAGTAGAAAATGTGATAAAGGTCTAAATTAATGTACTTACAGGAAACATAGTCTTCTATTTATTACAGAATCCCATTACTTTTTTACTTGTATTTAAATTTCTTAATTACATTTATCTTGTCATATTTATGCTGCTGAAATTTAGTATGACATCCCAGAAAGTTCCCCATTGACCCTCTTTTTGTAAATGCTATTTTAGGGTGTATAAAGTGAGAATGCATTTTCTCGATCAGTTAGGCACTTTCTTTTAAGGTAATGGAAGCTTTTTAGGTAGGTATGTTTCACTTTTGTATATTGATTTATAAAGATCTTCAGTACCTCAAAATATCTGAAGTATGGGGAAAAAGGAATAACTATCTAAGCAACTACTATGAAGGTATATTTGGTCTTCTCTTCCTATCTATATGATACATGTTATTTTTGCTTGGGCAAAAGAATTCTTGAACTCTTAACAGCTACATCAGCTTTCTCATCTTCCTGGCCTTCCAATCATCTCAGAGATATCACAAGGTTGTGAAATTACCTCTTGCCACAGTAGTGATTAATGGCCTTTGTTGTTGATTCTGTTCTAAATCGTTAAGTTCTTTGTTGAAAATCTCCCAATAGTCTGTATTTAGCTTGATTCAAATAATTATATTCAAGATTATGAACTACTTCAGGCTTAATGAAGTGTTTTATAATGTTCTTATCTGTACTGTAAGCAGTTTAGTTATCTTCATTACAACATGTGAAACAAAATATTTTAGGTAATTGTGTCTTCTTTTGGGCACAAGTGAAATGCAGCTCTGCACTTTCACAGACATTCCTAAAAAATGGTGCACTATTTTACAGTAGAGCAAAAAATAATTTATATATAAAATATAAAATTTTATTTAAGTAACATTTTATCAAGGTTAATATTATAAATAACTTTTTGATCAAGAGTTTGTTTTTATAGCCATATTTCCAAGGCATGGTAAAATAGAGAATATAAAAAAATTAGACATGTTGCTCAGTGGGTATAACATTTCAGTTATGTGAGATGAATATGTTTAGAGATCTGTCTGCTGTGTAACATAATGCCTATAGTTAACAATATGGTATTGTGTATTTGATAATATGTTGAGGATAAATATCACGTTAATTTTTATTTTCACAAAACACACACAATACACAAGGAAATTTTTGGGAGTGATAGATATATTTAGTACCTTTGTTGTGGTGATGGTATCACACAGGTGTACATATAAGTCCAAACTCATCAATATGTGTAAGTTATGTATGTGCAAACTTATGTACAATAATTACTAAAAAAGAGACTTCAAAAATTTAAAGAACTGTACTCAGTTTTATGAGAAACCATCAATTATTCAAATACATTATGAAGAAACACAGGGGAAAGTAAAGCACAACATTAAGTCATGATAAATGAGCTTTTGTAATATAGTTGTAGATATGTGTCAGCTATATAAACTATTGTGGAGAAAAAGAGTTTAAACTTTATTCTAGGGAATATGGTTTTAAGATTTAATCTGAATTAGCACTAGAGAATATGAAGTCTAAAACTACAGGTTTTCAAAATAAGAGTGTTGAATAGACAGAATCACTATAATCTTCCCAAAGATCTTTATTGAAGGGGCTCTGTTGTAGAAGGGAAGAAAAAGAAGTTAGTTGGAAAAAGAAGGAAATAAAATACTAGAAGAAAATTTCTCCTTACTTTCTTTTGTGACAAACGTGGAAATTTGTAAATTAGTAATGGTGTGTCATTCCAAGATTATAGGCCTGCTCATTCAGGCGAACCGCCCTCTTATGTAAGCCACATATAGTATGCAAGAAACATTATTCCTGTCCGGGATGTAGTCTTCAATGTCAGTCTTTTCAGCAGTTCATCTTTAGTTCTTCTCTGAACTGAAGTTTAAATTAGTCAGCCATTCTTGGCATGATTAAAATATGTTTAAATATGTTCTCTACTATATATATATATATATATATATACACACATACATACACACATACTGTTTTTCTTTGGGGAAGACCAAATTTAAAAAAAGATCCTTCCATAAATCCCAGACTCTTACCTGCTTAGAAACGTCACCATTAGCCCCAGAAACACAGAAAGATCTTACATGCCACGTTGCTTCTAATTTACATCAACGACATTAAAAGCTGACAGTTTATGCCAATTTTTCTATCTTCAAGCATATTATTTAAAATAACTTTGAACAAGTAAGAACAGTTGTAGGATTTTACAAAAGGTTTTGACATTCTATTCCCTGAGAAAGCAAACCTTGTTTAAAAGCCAAAGTTGTTAAATTTGTTGAAAGCACATAAAATATTCGTTTTTGATGCCAACAATCCAGTCAATCCATCAGGGAATTAAAATGCATCAGAAGCCTGGTGGGGGAGATGGACTGACATCAGGAAGCCTGTCAGTGTTAATTCCCTGGAAGTCACAGAAGGGAGGTTGGCAAGAGGCTTTCTTTCATCCATGTGTTCTTCCGGATGCAAATTCTCCCTAGCTCTGCCATAGTTCTCTCAGACCTGAGAGAGCATTGACCATCACATTCGGTGGTCCATGTACTTTGGAAAATTGGTGATTTGTTCAGATCTTTGTGTATGATCTTAAAATATCTGTAGATTATAACACTTGGCTTCCTTGCATGTTCTCTGAAACCCAGGATTTAAAACTTAGTTCCTTTTGGAACCTTTCCCCAAATAACCTTATTAAAAGTTCACCAATTTCTTAGGTATAATTAATATCTAAAATAAGCTTTATCTTTCAGCAAAATACTGCAAAAGTCAAATAAATGCATGGTCAGCAGGTGTCTCAAAGTCTGGAATTGCTTGGGACGTTGACCATTGCTTTGTACATTTTTTTTTTTGCCTTTAAATTTACTCGAAGGATACTATGATATAGTACATTAGTTTCAATACCAAGGCATTTTAAAGTTCTGCATTGTTTGTAAATTGCCTTTTTTATTCTATTGTACTTCAGTTGCTGGATTTAGTAGTGTTTGGTAGGATAGTTTGGATCAGATACTGCCATTTAGAAAATCCAACCCCCTACCGAGGTACACATGTCTTCTCAGCCAAAGTAAACCAGTCCCTAGTACCTCATTTCCACCTTTCATGTAGTTTTAACTATATTTTACTAAGTATTACCAATTTTTAATAATTTCAGTGGTAGAAAATTTGTGGTTCAAAATACAATGCCTGGCATAGATATCTTCTTTACTAGCCACTCATAATCTTTGCTATTTTTATTTGATGGTCAGACCTATATAAAAACATTTGTAAAATGATATTTTTATCCAGTTGATTGCTAGTATAAACAACTTCCTACATAACACACACACACACACACACACACACACACACACACACACATACACACACATACATAAGGAACAGCTATCAATAGTCTCCATCATTGCCTTTATGTCCATGAGAGATTTGTGGGAACACAATTTACTCTGACAGAGAAAAGAAGTTTGGGATTGCAACTAGAATATGAAAATTGTGAAAGTGATAGTGAGGATTTGTGTTTTCTGCAGGTACATGAGATTGATTTTCAGCCCCTGGAGAATTAAGACCAAAGCTTATGTCCCTGCTTAAAGGAAAGTTGTGAGAATCTGAGCACAAAGAGCTGACTAGGGGGCCTAAATGTAAAAGGGAGGCTCAGGGTGGCATCATGACACTCAGGGCAAAGCCGAGCTTGTATCTCTGTAGAGAGCACTGGATGCTGAAAGCTGAAATAACACGCAGAGTCAGCCTTCTTGGCATAGATATTGGTGGTGTTATGATGGACAACAGTCCTGGCATGCTGAGACTTCTACAAAGGATTTTAAATTGTCAATTCAATATTCTGGAGCAGCTAATGGCTAATTTATGGTAAAAATAAATCTTGCTTTTTGCCATGTCAGGATACTTTGTTGGTTGGAGCATTGTCCAGAAGCTCACAGGTTGCTGGTTCAATCCTGGTCAGGGCAAATACCATAACAGACTGATGTTCCTGTCTTTCTTTCTCCCTTCTTCTCTCTCATTAAAATCAATAAATAAAAATAAAAATTATTTTTGCTTTTCATGCCACATTCTTTTTCTACCACAGTCTCTTCTCCTTACCACTAACCTCCTCCTTCTCCTCTTCATTTTTCTTTTTAACTACAGTTAAAAAAAATTTAAACACATTTTTAGATCACAGGCTATAAAAAAAAAACAGGCCATGACTGGATTTGGGCAACAGTCTATTATTTCCTGCCTCCTGTCCTAAAGGGTAAGCAGAGAGTAGACAAATAATCTGGAATTAGCACACTATATTTGTCAAGATAGTCAAATTCTTGTTACAAAGAACCTTCAAATCTCATGATTTAACACAATTATAAGTTCCTTTGACTCCCCTCAAGGTCCAATCGGGAGGTTGTCTAGGGTGGAGCCGGGGGGCAGAGGATCACACTGTCCCACATAGTCCTTCAGGCATGCTTTAATCCATGGATAGTCAACCTTTTTATACCTACTGCCCACTTTTGTATCTCTGTTAGTAGTAAAATTTTCTAACCACTCACCAGTTCCACAGTAATGGTAATTTATAAAGTAGGGAAGTAACTTTACTTTATAAAATTTATAAAGCAGAGTTGCAGCAAGTTAAAGCATATAATAATAATTACCAAGTCCTTTATGTCGGATTTTCGCTAAATTGACAGAATAAATCTTTAAAAAACAACTTACTATAGTTAAATCTATCTTTTTATTTATACTTTGGTTGCTCCGCTACCACCCACCATGAAAGCTGGAACGCCCACTAGTGGGTGGTAGGGACTAGGTTGACTATCACTGCTTTAATCAAATGACTATTACCTCTGCCCTCAAGTCTTCCACTGAATGCTTTGCATCTGGCTAACAGAAAAAGAAAGAGCATGAAAAGGGCGATTGAAGGAAACTTTAGGGGCTAGGCTTATAAATGTTGCACTTTGCTGAACCCAGTCTCAGTGCTGCAATGGCAAAAAAAAGGGACTAGAAGATGTAATGTAGCATTGTCAGTGGGAAACAGAGGCAAACATGGTTATTACAAAGTACTATCAATCTCTGAGAATCAGTGACAAGCAGACTGACAGTATCAGTATGCAAGTCTCTGAAGGAATGTGGGTGAGAGTGAGTGGGGAGGAGGAAAGGGTACAGAAAAGTCTGGTGTGAGGATACATTACTACTTACTTAACAGCAATCTTAGCAACTGACTATTATACGCCATGTGCAAGGATGTAAGCAGTGCAGGGATTTAGCCAGTCAGCCCTGGTTCAACAGAACCGATACCTAATTTTTGTTGAGTTTGGGGAACTGGTTGTTAAAATGGCACTTGTGATCAGGGTTCTCTCTAAGGTGGGCACCTGGGCAGCCACCCAATGTAGAAATCACAAATTTACATGTCTTATTATTTTCTAATATTTATCTGCTCAACAGCATATTCTAAGCGCCTATAGCAATGTACATTCCATCCATAGGTGAAAAAAATTGCAAGTGAGGATGTCAATCAAGAAGCAATATGCAGCCTGACCAGCAGTGGCGCAGTAGATAGAGCATCGGACTGGGATGCAGAGGACCCAGGTTCGAGACCCTGAGGTCACCAGCTTGAGCATGGGCCCATCTGGCTTGAGCAAAAGCTCACCAGATTGGACCCAAGGTCGCTGGCTCCAGCAAGGCGTTGCTCGGTCTGCTGAAGCTTCATGGTAAAGGCACATGTGAGAAAGCAATCAATGAACAACTAAGGTGTCACAATGGCAATGAAAAACTAATGATTGATGCTTCTCATCTCTCTCTGTTCCTGTCTGTCTGTTCCTATCTATCCCTCTCTCTGACTCTCTCTCTGTCCCTGTAATAAAAAAAAAGAAGCAATATGGAAATATCTTAACAGTTTTATTTCTTTTGTCAGGTATTATTTATTACTTTCCATTAATATATTTTTTATTGATTTTAGTGAGAAAAACAGGGGGGGGTGGGGAGAGAGAGAGAGAGAGAGAGAGAGAGAGAGGAACATCAGTCTGTTCCTGTATGTGCCATGACCAGGGATCCAACCGACAACTTTTGTGCTTCAGGGTGATGTTCTGAACAAACTGAGGTATCCAGCCAAGGCTTCGTTAATATTTTAAAACTCTTACAACATAACTTAGTTTTGTGTACCTCTTTTATTGTTCTTATTTAAGTATTAAATGCACAAAATAATAAGCTACCTTTTGGTATATATTTTTTATACTTAAAACAGTCATTAGGGCAGAGAACTGATTGTTAAATTATTTGAATCCCATCACTGGATATAAGTATCACTGTGGAATTTGAAATGATAGGTAGATAAATTATAGCATGATAATCAAATAAAATGTACATGGGAGTCAAAAATAAGAAAATAACATTCTTCAACTTGACAGTTTCCATCAGCAATCTTTTCAATGCAAAATAGGAGTTGGGGTCAGCCTGAGATAAATAATCTCTAATGTTATTTAATTTTGATCAGGGCATTAATAAAAGTTTAATTATTTTTCTACTATTTAAAGCATATTGTTTCTTCCACTAATCACCCTCTCCAGTGACTAGGACATTTGTTTACAAACCTTGTTTGTGTCATTTATACATGAATATTTTAATTTTATCTCATCCTCTCAGTCAAGAGAAAATTACCTTTGTTTGACATTGTTTATTTTTGGGGAAGGTGTACTAAATAACTTTCATTAATATCACTGTGGAAATTTCATTAACCATAGCAGAAATTAACACATAGAAAGCTATAGTTAAAGTAGAAAGCTTTATGTAAGCATTTGCTACCAGTAGCTGTCCATAAAACAGTATAATTACTAGAATGTTGCTAGTACCAGGTTCTTTTAGAAAAAGGAAAAATATATATATCTGGTGCCTGATCAGGTGATGGTGGAATGAGTTTCCAACTGGGATGTGGATGACCCAGGTTCGAGAGCCCAAGGTTGCCAGCTTGAGCGTGGGCTCACCTGGCTTGAACAAGGCTCACCAGCTTGAGCCCAATGTCACTGTTGAGCAAGGGGTCACTAGGTCTGCTGTAGCCTCCAGACAAGCACATATGAGAAAGCTATCAATGAACAACTAAGGTGCCGCAACGAATAATTGGTGCTTCTTATCTCTCTCCCTTCCTGTCTATCTGTCCCTATCTGTTCCTCTCTCTGTCTCTGTTACACACACACAAATATATATAAATGGATATATATATATGGCAACTGTTTCACTGTATTATCTGTTATATTTGTTCTGTATGATAGAACTTATTGCTTTTGATTTTGATTTTCAAGTACTCCAGATAGCCTTCGAAGCTAATAAAAAAAAAGAATCTCAGTAACTTCAAAAGATAGCTTAAAGTTAGTCCTTATTTTCTATAAGCCATTGTAACTCTTTCCATTACAGATTGAGAATCACGATTGTTGTATTTGAAATAGGATCAATAATGTAAAGATTCCTTAAATTTATTTCTAGATTAAGTGCTATTAAATTATCAGCAGTTTTATGTAGGTCTCTATGTGTAAGTTGACAAATTGATTCTAAAATTTATATGAAATGCAAGAGAAGTTTAAAAAAACACAAGACAGTCTTGAAGAATATACATAGGGAATGTACAACTCCAAATATCATGACTGATTATAAAGTTACACAGTAAGGACCAATAAAATGGAATAGAAATTTCAGAGGCAGACATATGCATATAACAATCAATCTAATAAATGACCAAAAGTTCACTGACAATCAGTAGAGAAGTGATTTTTCTTCCAACAATTGGTGGTGGATCAAGTGGATATCCAGATAAAAAAATGATGATTAACTCCCATTTTACATAACAATAATTAATCTATATGCCTAATTGAAACATATGGTAAATAAAAAAATTTAGAAGATAGGTAAATTATTTTATAACCTGAGGTACACAATAATTTCTAAACAGCACATAAAACACAAACCAGAAAAGAAAAGATAAATAAATAACCCTTCATTAAATTAGGAAATTCTGTCATTAAAAGACACTACAAGAGAGTGGACAGTGAAGTACCTGACCGGAAGAAGATCTCTGGGTTCTGTATAGCTGTGAACTCTCAGGTGGGAGCTGAGGCTGCGTCCATGCAGAATTTCTCCCTCAAGGAAACCTCAGTTCTGAAAGGCTCTTAAGGTTTTTCAAAAAATGGAGGAGCCTGACCGAGGTTATGAAGGGTAATTCCCTTTACTTAAGGTCAATTGATTGCAAATGTTAACCATTTCTGCAAAATATAGTACATTCATAACAACAGCTAAACTGCTATTCAATTTAAAACTGGATGTGATAATTTAGGCAAGTTGATACATGGAACTAACTATAGAAAACTGTTTGACAATGTCCCCAAAAGTTAATCATACCTATATTCTGTGATGCAGTAATTTCATTTGTTGGAATATAGCCAACAGATATAAATATTTATATCCACCAAAAATCATATAAGAATGCCAAAAAAATCTTAATTAGCCAAAACCTAGTAAACAAAACCTAGAAACATTTCAAGTGCCCATCAATAGTAGCAATCTAATTAACTTGTAATAGATTCATTTGATGGTATATTATACAAAAATTAAAAAGAGCAAACTACTATACTAGTATATGTAATATTTAGTATGAATGAACCTTTCAGATACAATATTGATGCAAAGGTCAAACACAGGCAAAACTAAAACTAAAAATCATAAAAATGGTGACTTTGAGGGGCTCTAATGAATGTGTGGAAGCATACAAGAGCCATTGGGGATGCTGATAATATTCTATATCTTCTATATCTTGATATGGTTGCTGGCTAAACAGATGTGCACATATTTACATTAAGTTATTAACTTATACTTTGTGTACTTCATTATACATATATTTAACCTAATTAAAAGAAAATAGTTCTTGGTTTTGCATTTAATTTTATAACTGTATATACAGAGTAGTTTTATGCAAATGTCTCTATATAATCTATTTCACCAAATCTTGATCTTAATTTATTGTTTGTTTGTGGGGAGCACTTTCAAGTAGTTATCTTGGTAAGAGTATGTTAGTAGCAATATCTATTCTGAGACCTTGCATACTTAAAAATATCTTTCTTTAATTCACACAAAGATGAAAACATAGTTATATCATAATCAGTTTAGCACTACTTACTACTAAGGCCATCCCACACCAGTGTGAGCATCCATTATGTTGATCAATTTCTATGCCAGATTAGATGTTAAACTCATTATTTTGTTTGCTTTGTTCTTTAGATTCCACATCTAACTGAAATCATATAGTATTTGTCTTTCTTTCTGAATTATTTCACTTAACATAATACTATCTCGGTCCATCCATGTTGTAACAAACAGCAAGATTCATTTCTTTTTTATAGCTGAGTATATTCCATTATATACCACCTCTTCTTTACCCATTAATCTGTGCATGGACATCTACATCACAACATTGTTTACAATAGCCAAGATATGAAAGCAAACTAAATTTATTATTTTGAATAGTTTCTTAGTATTGCTTTTTAATTTTTTTTCTTTTAAAATGTAAATTAAAGTGCCTGACCTGTGGTGGCGCAGTGGATAAAGCGTCAACCTGGGAACACTGAGGTCACCAGTTCAAAACCTTGCACTGGTCTAGTCAAGGCACATATGGGAGTTGATGCTTCTAGCTCCTCCCCCCTTTCTCTCTCTCTCTCTCTCTCTCTCTCTCTCTCTCTCTCACTCTGTCTCCTCTCTAAAATGAATAAATAAAAATAAAAAATAAAAAATAAAAATGTAAATTAAAAAGGTCTTCATTTTTTTGTTTGTGATTTTCATTATTGTAGCCTGAAATTTGGTGAGTACATTCAGGCCAACAAATGTAGATTCTTCTTTAGCTCAGAAAAATTTTCTATGAAGTAATTGTTAATTATGTCTAGTTTTCCTTGGAAATATATTTCTTAGGTTGAATTTCTATTTTTCTCTTCTTCATAGATGTCATTTTTTTTTACTTTAAAACTATGTCTATTTCCTCTGTGTGTGAAGAAATACTGAAGTTCTTCCATCATATCACTGGTTTGATATTTTGCAAGTTCATTAGGTTTCTATCCTTTAGAATTGATTTGTGCGTGTGTGTGTGTGTGTGTGTGTGTGTGTGTGTGTGTGTGTGATTGCTCTTGGTATTCCTATAAATACCATTTTTACTTCTGCCATTTCCTTGTGGATCCTTGTCTTCACTTCTCACCTCTAGGATTCTACTATTTCATATCTATTTCAATTGATGTCTTCTAACAACTTCTAATGTTCCATTTATAATAGAAATAAATGTTCATAACTATATCTACCTCCTTGTCATCAGCATGTTTAACACTTCTATGAATTACTTTGTCTTTACTAATTTGGAATAGGCAACCACCAACCTAGACTTAGCATTTGCTAAAAGACAAAGCAAAATATCACTTCAACCATTTATCATCCACTTGGTGGCTGGTAGCCGTTCTGTGAAAATGGAAAGAAAGCTTTGTGGGCTCAGTTTGGGACATCTAACCATAATCCAGTCTTGAGTCTAAGATCTTATACTTTTCTTGTCAAGATCAGACTAATTACCAACATGCACTGTTCACAGTGCTATTTCTGCTTTTTATTCATGAAAAGAAAAAGAAAAAGCATTTCTTTAGGCCACCAAAAATCTCAGAAACATTGAACCTTTGTTCCTCTTTTCCGGCATGCAGCCTATAGGAAGTAATGATCTCTGAATGCTAGATAGAGATATTGGGAGTTATGGTTTCAGAATGTTTATATATAGAGATAAGCTTGGATCAAACAGTTTTCAGTTGCAGGAAATGGACCCAGTCTCGATATATTTTAAGGAGATATTGTTTTTAAACGTAGGAAATTGGGTGCTTACAAAAATCACTGAAGAAGTAGAAAAGCATGCTTTACCTGGGGGTTTCAGGCATGACTTTCAGATCAATACTATGGAACTGACCCAGCAGGGAGTGACAATCTTTACTGCAATTAGGAAAATGGAGAAACAAGGGCACTGTCTCTGAAGCTGTGATCCAAAGAACATTTGGGATCAAATAAATAAGAGGCCAGCACCTTCACAGCTATCTCCTGACAGCCCGTGACGTTAGTGAGTAAAGGATCAAATGTTAAGTTGGACCACCAGTGCTCCTTTCATCTGCTTCTCAAAACCATCCTCGAGAAAAGAGCTTGGCAACCTGTGTTTCCCTGGCTGAATCCAGTTAGCAAAAAAACAGCCAGACTCCAGACACCTCTGTTTTTTGTTTGTTTGTTTGTTTTGTTTTATGAGTGCTTTTACTACAACAGCAGGGTTGAGTTGTTTTGACAAAGCTTGTGTGTGACCTCTTATTCCACAAAATGTACCATGTATCATATCTGGCCCTTTTCAGAGAAATTAATGCCAACCTCTACTTTAGAAGGCTGTGGTTTAGAAAAAGCAAACAAATATACAGTGATGCTAGCCAGGAACAACACCCAAACAAATGGAGAGATGTCTGCCTGTATATTGCAGTTTCACGGAATAGACAGAACCCAACTGTCATCCTCAGCCTCAGCTTCCAGAAAATTTTATGAATAGAATTTATGTTTTCCAACATCTGCAGTATAGATAGCCACATTAGGAGACTGAAAGCGCCATTTCACTATACCCACCAAATGCAATCTTTCTGATAAGCAACATTTATACACACATTTGCCTGTATATTTAAACTTCTAACAACAATGGCAAACTAAAATACCCACGGTCATACAGATATAAATGCATTCACCATCTCCCCGAGAGGAGAGAACAAAAGGCTCATCAACCTCCATATTCATTTTTGGGTAATACGCATGCCTTGTCTGTATAGCCAAGTGCCATCTTAAACGTGTTTCATCCTCTTTTTCACTTCTCTTTCCCCCAGGCTAAAAAATGAATGCAGAGTTGAGCTTTGTTTTAGGCACGGTGGGTGGGGACAGCATTCTCAGAATAGATGAGGAAACAGTGAAAGGAGCTCTGATCCCTGGCAATGACTCGAACTACTGTGCAGTCTTAGACCAATACCTAGGCTAATGTATGAAGAATTAAACTTTTTTCTTAAATCACTCTATTTTAAACTCACTAAAGCATCTTAGATTGTTCTCATATGTATAAACCCGTACATTCTATTAGAATTTGACCATCAATGACACACCCTATCTAAAAGAGTAAAAGAAGATAAGAAAAACTAATTAGTAGGTATAGATATATATATAACATAGAAATGATGTATTTCTTTAAGTAGTCATGAAACCTATACCATATCCTCTTGCTATTAACTTAGCTGGTTAGTTTTGTCTGTTTTGTTTGATGACGTACTTGTTTTGGTCTGTAGGTTGATTCAAGTCTTTATTCTGAGGTGTTTGGCTTGTTCATGGTCTTGCCAAATATAATTTGGTCAATATAATATTCTAATAACTTTTACTACTAGATAAGGCAGTATAGGAGCCACCTCAGAGAACATTTGACTCTAGATGTATGCTTCTTTGTTCCTATGTGAAGCAGTCGGGCCTATTTTCATTTACTAATTAGGTAAGTCACTGGAAAAATACATAATTGTTCTATTCCCTCCACTTGATGTTGTTTTATTTTGCTTGTTACAAGAAAATCCTAACTGCCAGCATCACTGTGTCCCCTGTGGAAGCATCTCTTCCTTCAATGATTGGAAGAAAATATTGCTCCAAACCACATCTGGTATGGATTTCATAATTTCCTTCTGAGAAAAAAAGAATTGGTATTTATAATACAGTAGCTTAGGCAACATTGCATACTTGCCTGATGAACTTTAAAATACCTAAGATCTGTTCTAGAAAACTAGTCACCCACCCAACATTTAACTGTCAGCTGTCACTCAAAAGTCTAATAATGATCATTAATCAGAAAGCCTTTTCTTGATTATTTAACTCTTTTTTTTCCTATAAATATCACTAGCAAGAAATAAAACTGTGAAGTGATCTGCTTACGTCCCTTTTCTTGAACAAGCTTGAAATAAAATTTTGACAAGTCCACACAACAAAATTGTCAGGATAGGTTTTTAAAAAAAATGGCAGGGATTTTTTTGAAGGTGACATTGGTATTGTAGGTCAGAGTATCCCTGTCATTTTCACTCCTTGGTTCTTTAACTTTTCTATTATAGCTACAGAAAAGTATCATTTACCGTATTTCTCCCATTTTAAGTCTTCTTTTTTATTTTTGATTCTTGTGTTTCTGACATTGCCCTGCTTCTAACAATTATTCTAAGTTATAGTTCACTTGGTAGTAATGTTTTCTTTCCATCTTAATAGTACTTAAAATAATGGTGCTTCTTCCAGTCAAGGCAAATTAGAGTATACATCCCTGCTTAAAATCATGTAATGCATTCTCCAAAAGAACTGCTTAACCTCACAATGTATACTATCGTGCAGAAAGTGCTGTAACTGAATTTTTAAAATGTTGTTTCATTATTCTATAAAGATATTTTCTTGCCCTGGCTCCCCTTCCCTTTTCCCTCTGTCTCCCTTTCTCTCTTTGTCTCTCTAAAAATTAATAAAATTTAAGCCCTGGTTGATTGGAACGTTGTTCTGAAGCATGAAGTTTGCCAGTTCAATCCCTGGTCAGGGCACATCAACAGCAGCTTAATAATCCTGTCTCTCTCTCCCTGTTTCCTTCTTTGGGGTAGCAAAAGAAGCATTACAACCAATAAATTCCTCAGGCTTCGGCAAATTTTTTCTATAGAAAACAAGTCAATTGGTGAGCAACACCATGAAGAATCCTAAGATTGTGAATAAGACATTAAGTAAGTCCATGAATAAGTGTCTATTCCGGGGAGAACAAATCACTATGATGTGATTCAAAGTAATCAACCTGACCACAGATGTTTTCTGGTGCCTCTGGGTCATCCCCATGTATTACATGTGGCATTAGTCTTTGTTTCAGCAGGTGGGACATTTATCAGTATGGCTGGCCAATGAGCCTTGGTAAAGGAAACCTATACATAACTACCACAAAGGCCATTCTGTCCCCGAGCCTCTTGCTAAGTACTGGACTAGCTGGGGAGAGGGGCTGACATGAACATGCATGAATCTTATTAATGTGCTTTTTTCTTGAAGTTCTTACATTTGTGATTTTATAAAATCTGTTGCTTTACCGAACTTACAGATGTCACAATTATCATAAGACCAATTTGCCGATCTTTAACTGGTGCAGTCGCTGAGCACGTTTTTTAAAGGAAGAGAAAAGCCAAGTCACTGAGCTTAGGAGACAAAGGAGATTTTGTTTCTCAGACATTGGAATTAGGCTAATGAAACGGAAAAAAAATCTTTCTCCACCACCTGAAGAGCTGCTATCGTAGGAAGATCCTAGGAAATATAAACTACACTGTTTATAGTGTAGCTCTCAGGATATTTTACAAGTTCTAATGCTATGTTCTTGGGCTTAAAACTTGTAGAGTTTAGGTCTTTTCATTTGTAAATCTCAAATGTGAACTTTTCCACCTCAAAATCTGCACTTTAAAATTAAGTCTACGGTACTTCACAATTTCTTTTAAAAAATTCAAACACAATACTTTAAGCCAGTGATGGGCAATCTTTTGAGCTTGGTGTGTCAAAATTCACCAAAAAACTGAGCATAACTCGAGTGGTGTGTCACTTCGAGAAAAATGGCCTAACCGGAAGTCCCAGAACTAGACGCTCTGTGTGGGAGTTCTGTTGTTTTGGCCTACAGACCTCCCGCACAGAGTGTCTACACTACAGCAAATGTTTTATCCTCAGCTACTGCACCTGGCCGTGCAGGAGCTGAGGATGAAATGTCTTTCTCGACATGCGGGCCCATATTTCTCTGGTATGCGGCCGTGTGTCATCGAAAATGGCTACGCGTGTCATTGCTGACACACATGTCATAGGTTTGCCATCACGGCTTTAAGTCAACCATATTTAATACACCACATACTTTATTGCAAACTGTTTTGTTTTCCTCAGCAAGTTACAAAATAGTACAGGAAGTATGGTTAAGACTGTGTTTTTGGGCTCTGTTGGTGAGAGCACCATTACCACTTGGCAACATTAGGCGTTCTATCCCTGGTCAGGGCACATACAAGAGTCAACCAATGACGGCACAAATAAAGTAGAACACCAAGTCCAAAAACTAATGTTTCTCTCTCTGTCTGTCTCTGTCTCTCTGCCTTCTTTTCTCTCTAAAAATCAATAAATTAAAAAAAAGAAAACCTGTGTTTCTTGGAAGTACTGATAAATGCTAAACAACTTATTGATGCATAAGAACTTGCTTTCAAATTGGTGACTCTGCTACTCTGTAATAAATAGCAATTATGACAACATTATTAGGATTTCTCTTACTGTGACTTAGAAAGACCTCTTTTACTAAGTTTAATACTGTGGCAGCAAGATCTAGATTTCTTTCCTTGTATTAACGACTAATCATCAAGTAGTTAAAAACCAACACTTTACTTTTGGCAGCATTTGGAGTAACTGAAAGAAAAGAAGTCATGCTACGTATTGAAGGAATTATAGCCTATAAGAAACAGATACAAGAAAATATGTGGCTCTGGCTGGTTGGTTAAGTGGATAGAGCGTTAACCTGGTGTATGAACGTCTGGAGTTCAATTCCTGGTCAGGGCACACAGGAGAAGCAACCATATGCTTTTCTCTTCCTCACTCTCCCCCTTCTCTCTCTCCAGTGGCTTGATTGGTTCAAGTGTCAGCCCAGGCACTGAGGATATCTCTATTGATTTGAGTATCAGCCCCAGACAGGGGTTGTGAGGTGAATTCTGGTCAGGGCACATGTGGAGTCTGTCCCACTATCTCCTTTTCTCTCACTTAAAAGAGAAAACAGAAGAAAAAGAAGAAGAAGAAGAAGAAAAAGAAGAAGGAGGAGGAGGAGGAGGAGAAAAGAAAAGATGTCACAAAAGCTAATGTATATTCTTCATCATAGTCACTAGGGTCTGGGATGACCCTTCATGGAGGCCTTTTATCTACTTCCCAGAACCATTCATTTCTCCTTTTTGAATTTACCTTACTCCTGTTGTTTCTGTTTTAGCTTCATATTATTCAAAATAAAATCTTTATATTTTTCAGGTTGTCAAGATCCAATGAAATGCATAAATCTTAAGTAAATGCCTCCAAAAAAGAAAAAAACTGCATAAAAAAGTCATTTTTCATATTCTGTAACTGAATCAGTAATATTCTAAACTTTACACATTATGACATCTATTCCATAAGTTTTTGATAGTAACACAAAAGTTACATTTTCTATTTCAAAGTTTGCAGGCATTTCTTTTTAATAACAACTTGATTGAGATGTAAGTCATATAACATACCATTCAGTCTTTTAAAGTATAAAATTCATGATTTTAATATACACAGTATGTCTATTAAAGACCCATCAGGTGCCAGAGACAGAATAGACGTATCATTTTTGCCTAAAAACATCATCCATTGGAGTACTATAATAAGACTTTCTCAGAAGTTAAGCTGCATGCCCAATATTATGTGTCTATTACATCTAGAGAATTTTCAGAATTATAACACTCAAATGTGCAAAAATTGAACTTTCTTTTGATTTATCATTAACTGTACTAAACTTAGCATCCAAGCCTCATTTGTTTTTACTAAAGACAGAAATCTTAATCTTGCCAGTTCTCATTAAACTCAGTCTATATTGCATTTAAACAGAATTTTAATTCTGTTAATTCAAGAATATTTGCACTTTCTTTCTCATGTCTTCTTCCCACAGGAGAAAGTCCTTATGTATGATTAAGGCTGTAAAGAAAAGCTGATGTCTATTTACGGCCATTTTCTTCCCTCATTAGCCTTCACCAAGATACATAATCCATACTGGCCTGTAATGATCAACGTGCTTCTCCCCTCCACCTGCTGCTGATATCTGTGGTATAGCCTTGCTTCCTAATTGCCAGGACAATATAGCTCATCTCACATACTAGCCTTGCTTTCTAATTGCCAGGACAATATAGCTCATCGCACATATTCTTCATCCCATTTCCAAGGCATATGCAGTGCCACTTGTACTTTCTCTGTATCACTTTCAAGGACATAGAAGTCACTCAGAGGCTCATCCACATGGCTCTGGGCTCAGGAAGAGCAAAAGGAAAAGGGTATAATCTCTTTCTTTCTAGAACTGCTCTGCATTCATTCTCACTTTATGGTGATTGGGTTGTTCTGCATGAACTTTCCCTCCTAAAAATCCAGGTAGAGATGGGACACAGGACATCTCTACTCTAACTGTAAAACCTACTTAAAGGTTTCTGTCAAACCCAACCCAGACTTTGGCCTTGAAAAGGACAAAGATAAGATACCTTTTCCAGTTGTCCACATGGACATGTATTTGCTCTCCTTTTCCAAATCTCGCTTTTTCCCATAGACCAGAAAAGACTTTTATCTTCTCTCTTCTTTGCCATGAAAGATGTGTATCAGAGAGAATCAGAAATTGATTTCTTATCTACTCACTTTCTAGTCCAACATTACATTTTCTTCCTTCAAGTTTCCCCTCGAGATGGTCTAAGCTTCTATTTTTATTCTTATGAAGTTACTTTGGAAAATCAAATCATTCTTCTGTTTTTTATATTTTGAGACCATTCTTTCTAGTGTGTTCTTTCTTAAGAATTCATTCAAAAAATTTATTTTTTCCTTTGCATTCTTAGTGCCCTTTGTTTTCAGAGGCAATTGAAAGGTTGAAGACAATAAGAAACAGTTGTTTCAATAGATGGGTGAGTAGGTGGATAAATGGAATTACACCAGTGTGAAAAACTAGGAGAAATAGCTCCAAATTTTATAATAATCCCCACATATTCCTCTTGTAAGCTTTTTTAATGAAGCGGAAATATTCTTCTGCATCCCTGCCTGGTATTCTAATATGAATTAATATAGTACGTACAATTAAAATCTCTTCCTGGATTTCTTAGGCTTCTTATCTACCCCAACCTAACCGGCCCCACTTTACTGGAGTACTGAGGGTGGGTAGGAAAGGGTGGAAAAACAGCCTTCTGAGCTCTGCAGAATCAGGATGAGCATAGCAAAAGAATGATGTTCTTTTTTTTTCTACATAGTTGATAAAGAACCTGAGGTGCTTTCATATTCTGTAACTGAATCAGTAATATTCTAAACTTTACACATTATGACAGATCAACAGAATATGAAAAAGATCAACAGTGGAGAAGAATGAACAGTGGAAAGATCTTGCAACTTTCATTCAGATGGTGGGTTTGTTTTCTTTCCCTCAAAAAAAAAAAAAAAAAAAAAAAAAGAGAACCACTATATTTTCCTCACTCCAAATCACATCAAAGTTAAAATTAATGAATATTTCTAAAGTTCCTGGAAACAAATGATAGGTTAGGCAGTAGACCATGTGCTGGTCTTCTCTGAGTCTTATCAGGATTCTAAGTTGGAAGTGTGGGTTGGAGGAGGCTGCATTAGACACTGCTTATCATTTTAACACTAGATATTTTTAATAGCAATTTTACTAAAATTAAGTTGTTTATTGATTAAGTTAAAAATTTGGTAACAGAACAATAATGCAGCTTGTCTGAAATAACCTTACTAAAGTAAGCTTTTTTTGGGGGGGAAGGAGGGGTGACTCAAATGATTCCTTTTGCCTCTATAAATGTTAATCATACCACCCTGTCCCTGCACCTGGAAGTAGAAGAATTCAACATTTTGTGAGGGAGAATGCTTGCCATGACCCAGTTCTCATCCTCCACTGCATCACTTTCTCTTCTGAAAGCACTGATTGAGTTCAGAAAGAACGCTGCTGCAGAGTGATCGTCTGCGATGTGAAGAGAATTAGAATTGGACTCAGAGGTACAAGTGTAACTGTTGATAAAAATAGCTCACACTTTAGAAAGTTGATTAACAAAAAATGGGGGGGGAAGAGTATTAAAATGTTCAATTAAAATCTCTGCAGCTTGGAGACTCTATTTTTAATTTTTAAGGTATTATGTATGCAAAATGCAGAAGGGTGTGAACCTTACCAGGAACAGGAAAATAAAGAGAGGGAGGCACAAATGATTCCTTTCAGAAGCAGCCACAGAATGAGTTTGACAGAAGCAGGAAGAATTACTGCAGCTGTTCCAGTCCAATGTGGCCATTTATTATCATAACAAAAACATTTACAACTTGTATGTCTTCAGACTCCCAGAAATTCTTTCTAATATGAATTTTAGAAACTCCGTATCCTAGATTTAAAGTATCATTACATTTGCTCTTATTATATACTTTTTGACCACATTAAAACAGAGAGTATCAATGTAATTCTAAATATCAATTGCTAATAAGATCTATTCACCTCTGGAATAAGACAGCCATCTTACCCAGCTACTCAAGCTAGTAACTTTAAAGCCCCACTTGGTTCCTTGTTCTCTATTGCTCTTCACAGTCAGTCACCAAGTCCTGTCCATTTTACCTCTTAAATCACACTTAAATCAGTCTACTTTTTTCCTTCCCAGGGTTATGACCTTAGTCCAATTTATCAAAATCACTTCTCCAGACTATTTCAATAACCGCCCTACATTTTTCGAAACCTATCATATTCTCCTCCAACTGTTCTCTATTTCACAATTAGAATTTTAGACCAAAAACACCTCTGATTGTTTTGTTCCTCTTCTTAAAAGTTTTGGTGATCTTTTCTTACTGTTGAGTAAATTCCAGTATCCTCAATGGGCTTCATAGAAACATCACAAACCACATCTGTTAACTATTCATCTGTTTAACTATTCTGTGCTATAGCACACTGAACTTCAAGTGGTTCTTAAATAAATATATACCATCTTCTAACCAAGGGGTTTTGCATATACTCTTTCCTCTGGAATGCTTGTTTGTCTCTTTGTCTAGCTAAATTCTACATGTTCTTAGATTCATTTCCTAGACAAGCCTATATTAATACGTAAAAGACATGTTTTCTTATATATCTTCATAACCTTAATCATACTATTAATTGTTCATATAATGTCTCTTTATTCTCATAGAATATGACAACAGTGACGTGATCACTTTTTCTTGGGACTCAGTATAGTGCATGGCTATTTAAATAATAATTATTTACTAGATGAATGATTGATTGAAGATATATATATATATATATATATATATATATATATATATATATACACACACACATATATGTAGAGGTTCTTTTTGCCTGAAGGAGAGTGAAAGGAAGAAAAGCTCTCCATGGAATTATATTTGAGATAGATCTTGAAATATAAGTAGGACTTGTCAGGTAGAAAGAACTGGTAAATTATTCCCAGAACGGGCTTGCATGAAAAAAAAGCATTGACATGAATGAAGTGTTTGGGGAATGTTGAGTTCTCCATGTCTAGAATAGACGATGAAGATGAAAATGTTTGTAGCTACTGTTAGTAAAGTTAATTTAGGTGCAGGATGTTAGAAGATTTTTACAGCACCTTATATAGTTTAATTCTAACAGGGGAGCAAAATGATCATAATTATTAATAAAATTAAATGGGTATTGCATTGAGAGCACCTCATACAACAACACATACCTTTTCTTACTTTTTTAGTCAAATTGGTGTTAAGTGAATAAATTCATCTTCATATAAAAAGGTTTATGTTACAATATTCCCCTTACATATATTGTTTATTCTAATAACTTTCTAGAAAAAGAAAACCTTTCTCTTTTAACTCAATAAATTTGCAACTTCGAGTTTTTTCTTTTCTAAGATATCCTGTTATACAGTGCAATTTTCCCACTAACTCCACAAATCAGCAGTGTTTGAAATAAACAGCTGTAAATACCAAATGAAAAATTCATTAATACTTTAATATATCTAGAAAAAAATTCATTTTAATATCCTTCAGTGGGGGCAAAATTAATAGGTATTCTTGCAAGAAAAATACTCTTTGCTGCCAACCAATGGCCCATTTTTCTACCACATCACTTTTTCTAGTCCCACTTCCAAGGCCCAGTGAAGATAACAGGCCAGCTTAACCAATAAGCAGTCTATGGAGGACCCAAGAAAATTTGATCCATCTGACATAAGGCTTCTCTGACCGCCTAAATTCTTAAAATGTTCAATGGTTTAACATCTTTTTTTTTTAATAACTAGCAGGTGGAATCACAGTAAGTTAACTAACCTATGAGATGTAGCAGAAAAGGCAAAGCCAATAAAGGCTCCTGAATGTTGTCAACCCAGAGTAGCCCCTAACCAGAGAAAATTCTCTTGGTCCATCTCAACTGTTTCTCTTGTACAAAGAAACCAGGCTTTTTGACCATTGAACAACTAATTTATTTAATAAATGTTTGAGAGATTTTACTAAAAAGGAAGACATAGAGTTTACACTATAGTAAGGCTGACAGAAAAAAAATTAAACAGACAAATTAACAATTGCAAATTGTAATAAAAGTTTTGAAGGAAATAAGGGTGCAGTAGATTATCAGATGAAAACCTACTTTGGGTAAGGTGATCAGGGAAAACCCCATGAGAATGTAGCATTAAGGTTGAGACCTGAAGACAATGAGCTAATGTAGAAATTTGAGATAAGTATATTCTAGACATAGGGAATAGCATGTGTAAAAGCATGAGATAGGACACATCTTGGAACATTGAGTTCATAGAAGATGTTAGATGTGTGTTGTAGAATGGGGAAAGTAGTGAAAGATGAAGCTAGGCTTATAGGAGCTTTAGGCCACTAAAAGAATTTTGGATTTCATTTTGAGTTAATAAAAAGAAAACACTGGAAACTTTTATTTTTTAATTATTTTTATTTTTTGTATTTTTCTTAAGTGAGAAGCAGGGAGGCAGAGAGACAGACTCCCACATGCGCAGGGCCAGGATCCACCCATCAAGCCCAATAGGGGGTGATGCTCTGCCCATCTGGGGCTGCTGCTCCATTGCAACTAGAACCATTTTAGCACCTGAGGCAAGGCCATGGTGCCATCCTCAGTGCCTGGGCCAACTTGCTCCAGTGGAGCCATGGCTGCAGAAGGGGAAGAGATAAATAGAAAGGAGGGGAAGGTTGAGAAGCAGATGTGCACTTCTCCTGTGTGCCCTGGTTGGGAATCAAACCCAGTACATCCACATGCTAGGCTGATGCTGTACCGCTGAGCCAGCCAGCCAGGGTCAACACTGGAAAGCTTTAAGCATGCAAATTACATGCTGAAATCTATATTTAAGGGTACACATTGCTGGATAGAAAATTAAGAGGTTACTACCATAATCTAGATAATAAGTGATAGTATACTATACTCAGTAGTGGCGATAGGCTTTCAGAAAAATGAAATTCAAGAAGTCTTTGGAAATAAAAGTTGGACTTACCTGGGTGAGTAAAGAAAAGGGATGATGTGTTCACATTAGCAATGGGCAAGAGAGTGATGGTGCCATGCACTGAAATGAAGAAAAGAAAGGAAAAATATGAACTGGGGAAAATGTAAGATTTCTGTTCTGGAGACTATAACTTTTAGATAGCCCAGTGGAGACACCATGTAGGCAGTTTGGGAGAGTGCAGCTCAGAAGGAAGATAAGAACCTGAAATACAAATCCAGCAGTAACCAGTATAAAGATGTTATATTATTAACTCATGATAACTGAAAATGTCATCCAGGAAATACAGACAGCATAAGGAGACAAGACAAAACAGGTTTATAGGATTTATATCCTGTTGCATGGCTTTGACTTTTGGTTTTCCTCTCTCAGCCCACTAACTGTGACTGTACAGTATCGTATTCATTTTCTTTCTAAGTTCCTCAGCTCTATACCAAACTGTAATCTCTATTTCATCTTCCAGATCTGACCTCCAGTTGCTTCAGAGGACCTATCGGTAGCCAGTTCAGATAAATTTCTATTAGTGGGCCCTGGTTGCTGATTGCTTTTGCAGCCAGAGTCTTGAATCTGAACAACTGTCCCCACTGGCCTCTGACAGGGATCAGTGAAACTCAAATCTGCTCCAGGAGTTTGGGTGACCTAGGGGATTTAATAAAGAAAAATTTTATGAAAAGTCAAAATTTTCAAGTTCCATTCATAGCAGTCTATTCATTTTTAAAAGTAAGAATTTGCTAGTAAAAAGAAAATAACTGCATGAAATTAGTGATTTCTGGCCTTTAATTGTATTGCTTTTGATCATGCCATTTTACTGTTGGTATATTTCTATATATATTCTCTGATAATTAATATCTTAATTTGAAAGCAAATGCAATTTTTATATCCTAAAACTAAAATGACTTGAGCCCTGGCCTCAGTGGTAGAGCATCGGCCTGGTATGTAAAAATCCCGGGTTTGATTCTTGGCCAGGGCACACAGGAGAAGCACCCTCTGCTTCTCCACCTTTCCCCTTCTCCTTTCTATTTCTCTCTTCCACTCCCGCAGCCAAGGCTCTACTGAAGAAAAGTTGGCCTGGGCGCTGAGAATGGGACCATGGCCTCTGCCTCAGGTGCTAGAATGGCTCTGGTTACAGTGGAGCAATGCCCCCTATTGGGCATGCCAGGTGGATCCCAGTCGGGAGCACACAGGAGTCTTTCTACCTTCCCACTTCTCACTTCAGAATAATACAAAAAGAAAAAAAAAAAGAAAAAAAGAAAACAAACCTAAAAACAAAAAAACTAGAATAACTTGAAAAGTTACAGAAAGTTTTTTGTTCTAAAATCCACATAGAAAACAATATTTTTATGTAAACAATTTGCTACAGAAAATGACTTCTCAAATTAATATTATAAGAGTTCTAAAACATTCACTTGACACTGGATAATTGATATTGGACATTGTAAAGAAATTTTGTTGCTCTTTTCCTCCAAGAAAATCTGGTTCAATCAACAACAGAGATGAGAGGGTCAAGTTTAAATGTACATTGAGTTTGCTATCTTCACAGTTTTATAGATTGTGATTTTAAACAAAAGATCAGCTCTTTTCTGGCACTCTATTCCCTGGTTGGCACAGAGGCACATCTGGACTTATCCTTCTTTCTTTTTGGATTGAGTCTCATCCTTTGAAATGATCAAGCAATTTTAACTAAATAATAATTTTTCCCTTTAAATCAAATTTACATGCTATTTAATTTTCCCTTTTGTCCAAATGAATACTGAGAGGTTGTCTTAAAATATTTTGTTTTCAAGTAGTAAACAAATCTTTACAATTGAGAAAAGCTGAAAGTCAAAATTACTAACATGTACTAAAAGAAAACTTGGGAAGTCTTTCAGGAATTTCTTTCTGGCTTTGGAACATATTAGAGTTGAAATACTTTTATTTGCTTTGATCAAATTTAAAGCTTGCTTATTAGTTCTGGGGGGAAAATAACCTCACAAGTAATAAATAAAATGACAAAATATCCTCTTAACTTCCTTTAACCACAGTATATATGAATGGCATAAAATGGGAAGCATGACAGAGAGAGGTGATGTTGGGCCATGGAAAGCAGTGAGTGTGGAAGCTGTGCTACCGATGCAGGCTTGGATACAAGGTGCACTTCTGAGCTGCACGTCTGTGGGCATGTCAATCATGTTGGGCCATGGAAAGCAGGTGAGCATGAAAGTGTGCTACCGATGCAGGCTTGGATACAAGGTGCACTTCTGAGCTGCACGTCTGTGGGCCTCTCTATCAATCTCTCTAACTGTAGGAACACATCTGTTAAGTGGGGAAATAAAAATTACATGGGGTTCTTGTGAATATTAAAGGTAACGACTATAAAACATCTGGCATGTAATAAATGTTCTATAAATGGTAATAGACTGATGATTTCCTGGTAGGCATATGATGGATAAAATGAGCTGAAGATTACTCCGAAGATGCGTTTCTCTACCTTTCAAATGCAGTCTTTTCATGATTGTTTTTTGTGCCACAGCATAAGAAAGATTTACTACCAACTCACTTTGAACCAGAAAGACATGACCCAATTTCCTAAAGCCAGATGGCAAAGCCACTTCCGGTGGGGCAGATGGGCCTATTGACTTTCAGTCTCATGGAAACTTCAAGCTTGGGAGATACCCTGGGATTCAGTTAATGAACCAAGAAGATAGAGAAATGCCTTAAATATCAGCTTGGGTATCAGGGAAGCAACAAACTATTAGAAAGACATGTGTAGTTTTAGACACTCACATAGTATTTGAGGCATGAAATAGAGTATTCAAAGGAAGCCAAGTTGCTTTCATTGGCACTTGGGATATTCAAGAAGCATCATCAACTAACCCTCTTTGTGTGAGATTGCAGCAGTGTTTCTGAGTACCAGATGTGCTTGCTCTGAAAGGAAATGGAAAAAAATGGACACATTCATATTCATTAGTTAGTCTACATCAAAGTTAATGTCTAAAGGCAGCTATTTGCTAGAGCCACACTGGTAACAAACATTAAAGAGAGATATTACAGCAATGGAAAACATATCAGGAATAATTTTGCCTTTGAAATAAACATATATTATATTGAAATAACAACAAATCCCAATTTAATACTACAAATAGAAAAATATCTATTTAGCACACTGTGCATTTAAAGTCCAAGAGATGTTTTACCTTTGTAAGAGCATTAGCTATAAAATGGAACTCAGATTTCAGGGGGAAAAAAAGGAAAAAAACTCTTCAACAGTCAAATATCTCCAGAAATAGATTTACTTTAAAATATGAGTGTATCACCTTTGGAACTCAAATGTACCTAACACAATATAGACAGAATCAGAGTAAGCTCCATGTGATTGGTTAAACAGTATAGCCTTGTTGGTAAGTCCAACTCTTGATTTGTCTCTCTTTTCATAGGTCACATTTCATAGCCTTATTCTTTTTTAAGCATCACCAAAACTAACAAACACAGGTATTAGTTTCAATCTTTTCAAAATAGCAAATGAGATGTATAGAGATGGGAATAGAACTTAGGGCTGAATCCAACCATGCTTTTTCTACTATGTCATGACTGTCCATATTTATCATAAATTTATAACAATTAGATATATAGACCTATTTTTTAAATCAGTCTTTTAGGTAAACTACACCTGAAAAATCATTAATTGTGAAGTTCAAAATACACTGACTACATCTATAGTGGATGCTGCCTTTTCCTACCCAATATACATTTTTCCCAATTTTCCTGTTCACTGTCCAAACTCATTTTATTTAGGACAGAAATAATTGCATTCCTGTATTCCTTGGCAGTTTTAGAGTGACCAGGCAATCCCATTCAGGCCAAGGTTCTATAAATGGAAGTGTATTTTGTTAGGCTTTGGGTAAAGCTAAATTTCCCCCTTTAAAATAACTTTTATTTTATGTTTGCATTGTGAAAACAATGCTAGCTATAGAAATAGAGATATGGAAAAAGAAGAGATACATCTACAGTTCAATGTATATGGATAACCAATCTCTTGTTGTATAATCTTTTAGAGTTTTGTACAAACATGTATATAGTCTTCTAAAATAATTTTATAAAAATAAAGGTGTAGCCCTAGCCATTTGGCTCAGTGGTAGAGTGTCAACCTGGCATGTGGATGTCCCGGGTTAAATCCCTAGGGAAGGGTACACAGGAGAAGTGACCATCTGCTCCTTTTCCCCTCACCCTTCTCCTTTTTCTCTCACTCTCCCTGACACACACACACACACACACATAGCCATGGCTTGATTGGCTCGAGTGCAATGACCCAGGTGATTGGCTCGAGGATGGCTCCATGCCTCTGCCTCAGGTGCTAAAAATAGCTCAGTTGTGAGCATGGCCTCAATTGGGCAGAGCATCAGCCCTATATGGGAGTTGCTAGATATATCCTGGTCAGGGCGCATGCAGGAATCTGTCTCACTATCTTCCCTTCTCTCACTTAAAATAAAATTAAATAAATAAATAAATAAATAAAGGTGCAAAGTGTATATATTTCTCAGCTATTGCCTTTTTTTTTTTTTTTTTTTTACACAGGGACAAGAGAGAGTCAGAGAGAGGGATAGATAGAGACAGACAGACAGGAATGGAGAGACGAGAAGCATCAATCATCAGTTTTTCGTTGAGACACCTTAGTTGTTCATTGATTGCTTTCTCACATGTGCCTTGACTGCAGGTCTTCAACAGACCAAGTAACCCCTTGCTCGAGACAGCGACCTTGGGTCCAAGCTGGCGAGCTTTTGCTCAAGCCAGATGAGCCTGTGCTCAAGCTGGTGACCTCAGGGTCTCAAACCTGGGTCCTCTGCATCCCAGTCCGATGCTCTATTCACTGTGCCACCGCCTGGTCAGGTGCTTTTTTTTTTCACTTAATATATTTGCTATGGGCTTAATATTTGTGTTCCCCAATATTCATATGTTGAAATTTAAACATTCAAGGGGCTGGTATTAGAAAGTGGGGCCTTTGGAGGTGCTTAAGTTACCTCCAATTTTGTTTTTTCAGGAATAATTTACTATTCCATATACATTTTATGACTGGCTTGTAAATTTTAGCAAAAAGAGTCAGTTAAGATTATGATAGGCTTTATATTATGTGTATAGAAATAAGAGAATCACTACTTTCATAATGTTGAACCTTTTGATCCATGAATATGAACTATATCTTCACTTTTTAAAATATTTTTAATACTTTTCAACAATATTTTCTAGTTTCTTTCAGCAATGTTTTAGAGTTCAAATATGTTTTATTTATAAAAGCAGTGTCAAATCCACCAGATTTACTAAAGTTTAATCAGTAAGTCAGACTGCTTGTTTAAAGAAATTTATTCTGTTCAATTTAAATTAATTAAACACCAATTCAGGAAAAAAAATATTAATCTTATTTTACTATATTTATAAATATTATAATGGGATTTATAAGTAGGACTTGAAGATATGAAAAATGTTAGGCAATTTCATTTTTAACTTTGATATATTGAAAACTGATTTAAATCCTGATAACAGTAACTAGTCCTTTCTAAAAACAAAACCTCTGCTTGGCTTCTTTTTTTAATCACACTGATTCTCTTAATCAAAACATTTGCGTTTTAGACTTGCCTTTTGATAGTTTAACAGCTTTTTGTGGATAATACCATCTGTTAGGATAAAAAGGGATTTTAGACATTACGTCCACATAGAAATGCTAAGATAGAGACAATATTGAAAAAGAGGAATTGTAAGACTAAACAACAAACAGAAATTTACACCCTGTGAACCTCGGTGGTCTCCCTTCATCTCTCTGGCTCCACTTTCACCACTGGTCATCTTCATGTTCTCCATTCTATCACACTTCCTTTGTCACATCCTGATATTAAGAAAAGTCTCCTCACCTGACCAGGAGGTGGTACAGTGGATAGAGCATCAGACTGAGATGAGGAGAACCCAGGTTCAAAACCCCGAGATCGCCAGCTTGAGTGCGGGCTCATCTGGTTTGAGCAAGGCTCACCAGCTTGAGCCCAAGGTCACTGGTTTGAGCAAGGGGTCACTCAGTCTGCTGTAGCCCCTCAGTCAAGGCACATATGAGAAAGCAATCAGTGAACAACTAAGGTGCCGCAAAGAAAGAATTGATTCTTTTTTACCCTGGTAGGTTGGCTCAGCAGTAGAGCATCAGCCTGCCATGTGGAAGTCCCGGGTTCAATTCTCAGTCAGGGCACACAGGAGAACCGCCCATCTGCTTCTCCACCCTTCCCCCTCACCTTTCTCTCTATCTCTCTCTTCCCCTTCCACAGCCAAGGCTCCATTGGAGCAAAGTTGGCCTGGGCACTGAGGACAGATCCATGGCCTCCGCCTCAGGCGCTAGAATGGCTCTGGTTGCAGCAGATGAGCAGAGCATCTCCCCCTGGTGGGCATGCTGGGTGGATCCCAGTCAGGCACTTGTGGGAGTCTGTCTGTCTGCCACCCCTCTTTCCCCTCCGCTTCTCACTTTGTAAAAATACAAAAATATCCAAAAAAAGAAGGAAAAGAATCGATGCTTCTCATTTCTCTCCCTTCCTGTCTGTCTGTCTCTCTCTGTCTCTCTTTCTCTGTCACACACACACAAAAGAACATTCTTAGTACCCTTCTTCTCAGAAATGACTGTTTCAAGCCCTCATATCTATAGTATCTAATACATGCATCCAAAACAAGAGAAAAGCGTTAACCATGGAGATGTTCTGTGACATGCTTAAGGCTGTTCAGAAAACCAGTGACGGCCCTCTTTGTAGGAACTAGTAGTCCTTTCAGTGTTAGAGATGTTTCTGGAAGAACTAATTTTATCAATTTAACATCTATGGAAATAATATGCTATTCTTGGTATGCTTAGGATGAGGCAGATGCTCAGATATTAAAAAAATGGTAATAATATGCTCAAAGGGGAGCAATTTGATACAATGTGGGATTATAAGAAATTCTAAGCTATTATTTTATCCTTAAAAGTATGAATTTAGTTTGAACTTAAAAAACAGTGTGTGCTAAGGGAATATGCAGATAAAAATATCTTGAGTATCAGACTATTCAGGAAAATGTAATGTACCCAGATGCTTTTATCACTTAAGACAACCAATCAAACTTGTACTCCTTATGCTGTTTCTCACTGCTGCCACAATTCCTGCAGCAATCCTGCAGGTGAATTTCAGCAATGATTGCCTCCATTTTACCATTTTTATGCTGACCTTCCCCAGCTATGAAATCCATAAGCATTTTCAAAACCCCAAATTAAAATAAATAATTTAATTATTGGACTTTCTCATCTATTCATTGTTTTCTCTTCTGGATGATATGTGCATCTATAGTCAGTGATAATAAATTGTAAGCTCCAGGGAAAACAGGGTTACATTTGTGATTATTTTATTAGGACACAAAACTTAGACAGGAATACTTAATAGGTAGAAATAGAATATCCTGCCATTTAAACTTAATAAATTTAATAAACATACACATTTATATTTATATTTATATTTATATATTTTATGTATAAACTTACTGGATGATCTCTCTAGATAGATAACATTTGACAAATTTGACAAAGCACTTTGCCAACTATGATAATGATTTTTCCAGATTTTAATTTGGAAGTACAATTATAAGTGTAATTTCCAAGCAAAAATTAATTATTTTAACCGTAGTATATTTGTTTTTCTGACTTAGACTATGAGGATGTAGTGATATGGGGCCAGGCAATTTTAGGGAATGGGAGTGGGGACATCCTAGAAATAATCATGCTATATTACAATTATTCTTTTACCTCCTTTTCCTCTCCTTCAATCAGGCCTAGCAGACTAGTCATCTCTAAATTCCTGCCACACAGGAGAAAATGGCATGCAATATCCTCTCCATAACTGTAGAAAATAAAATGACATTCTAGTACTTTCTCTATCATGAGAAGATTGTGTGGCTGTGAGTAAAACACGCAATCTATCCTTACCTGTAAGTTATCAGAACATTGGGCAAAATTGCTCCCTAAGGTCCCTTTCAGCTTGAGAATTTTATAAATATGTACTCAGATTCCATGCTTTACCACACATATTTTTATGATTTTATTCTTATTTCAAAAAGATTGAATTTTTTTTGATCAGATTATGCCGTGGATAACAGATTAGATCATCAGTCTAGCTCTGAAACTAATTTGCTTTGTATTATCAGCTAGGGCATTATATGTCTGTGCCTCAGGAGTGATTGTCTGCATGATGTGGTGATACCTGCCACTTTCTTTAATGTAATGATATTTTGTTGAAAAGCTACTTGACGACTAGCATAAAAACACTATTATGGGCAGTTGAAAATTAATAGTATAAATTAGATCTGCTTAGGGACTTTTAAAAAATACTGATGGATGAATAATCCAAATGATTGTGAGATAAAAACAGGACATACTACAGACATAAAGATATTTTTTATGTTTTGATAAGAGTAAATTTAATGAAATTATTGCTACTAATTACTGTTAGGCTATTGGGGGAAACCCATAATTACATAAAACTATATTTAACTCACAATAAAAACTCCTTTATGAGGTTTTAAAGTTTAAAAATTGCTGAATTTAATCAGATTTTACTGCTAATAAAAAAGTATTTCCAAACCCATAGAAATCTGTTCTATCCAGACTGTCTCTAATGTGGTACCCACCCCTGTCTTAATTCTCCCATCTTTTACATTAAACATATTTTTTTAAATTTTTTATTTTTAACTAGAGAGAGAGAGGAAAAGAGAGGGAGAGAGAAATGTCAACTTGTTGTTCCATATGTTGATGTATTCATTGGTTGATTTTTGTATATGCTCTGACTGGGGAATTGAACCTGCAACTTTGGTATATGGGAATGCTGCTCTAACTAACTGAGTTTCCACTAGGGCTAAATATGTTTCTTTCTTTCTTTTTTATGTTTATTGATTTTAGAGAGAGAGGAAAGCAGAGAGAGAGAGAGGAAGGGAGAGAAAGAGAGACAAGGACACCAATCTGTTCCTGTATGTGTCCTGCCCGGGAATTGATCACGGCAACTTCTGTGCTTTGGGACAATGCTCTAATCAACTGAACTATCCGGCCAGGGCTAAACAAGTTTCTTAAATGCAAGTACATGGTCACTGTTCACAGAAACAAGCATGTTATCACAACTCAGCAGTAATCAAATCAGTAACTGTGCTGGATCTTGAAACACATCCACTGAGGAATGCAGGCTAGCCCTGATTGTTGAAGGAGTTATATGTTTAAGAATCACTACAGCAAATGACCAGTTAAGCAATAACCAGAGTTTGTTTACTTTTATATACGTATTTTATTTTTTAAGTTACCAATAAGCTGAACAAAATCAAAGTAGGAAAGAAATAATGTCTGTAGCATGCTGGTGAACAAAGTGGCTCTGGAATCAGACATTCTAAATTCAGTTCTGCCACTTCCCAGTTAAGCGACCTTAAGCAATCTACTTAATATCACTTTGTCTGTTTTGCCATCTGTAAAATGGAGGTAATAACAGTATTTATCTCTGGTGAGGATTATGTGAGCTAATATGTCTATTCTTGGAGCATTGCTTGGTTCAGAGAAAGTGCTCTACAAATGAGAGAGGTATTATTATTGGCATTACTGTTGGTGAGAAAGATAATGAGCTTAGAAAGAGACTGCTATAAATGGAATATTGGTGTTCTGTCAAAAGTTATATATTGAAGCCTTGACCCCCAATGTGATAATATTTGGAGGCAGGCCCTTCAGAAAATAATTAGGTTTAGATGAGGTTATGAAGCTAGAGCCTCCATGATGGGATCAGTGCTTATAAGAAGAGGAAGATAGTGAAGGATTCTCTCTCTCTCTCTACCATGTGAAAATATATAGCAAGTAGATAGCTGTCTGCAAACCAGGAAGGCTGTCCTTACTAAATATCAAATCTGCTGGCACCTTGATATTGGACTTCATAGCTTGCAGAACTGAGAGATATTAATGTCTGTTGTTTCAGCCACCCAGTCTATGATACTTTGTTATAGCAGTCCTAACTAAAACAGAGACCACTAAAAGTGTAGTAGGCATGAGCAGAGCAGGAATGATGGTCCAGGTGCAGAGGTTTACCAGGGTGGACAGCCACGGGTGCCTAACAATAGGCAAGTCTACAAGCCCTTACATGACCACTCTCTTAAACATTAACTCCTGGAAATAACATATAGGTCTCAGCTATATTTCAGCTCAAGACCCAAAATAGCAGTGAAACCCTGCCAGCAATGCCATAGCTGACATCAGGAATAGCTACAATAACTAATGGTCCCCTCCTCTGGCACGGACCAATCAGTGGAGACTATGACCCTGAGTAGACACATCAGAAAAGCCAATAAATATTCTATTGAGATCCTTCTGGAGACCTCATATAGAAACCCTCAGAGCAGTGTACCCAGCAGGGCTCTCTCCATGGAGAATGTCTGTGCCTTTTCCTACACCCTTCTTTCTCCAGGGCACACTCTCTCTCTCCACAGAGCATGCTGCCCAAACCTATCTCTGTTTTGTCTCTCAAAGCACTTGTCTTTCTCCCTGTCTCTCTCTTTCTCTCCAAAGGGCCCTTCTTTTGCTGTAATTTGTTTCCCAAGCCCATTTCTTCCACAGCCACTCACTTCTACCTCTGTGATCTTCTATATAAACTTTCTCTTATAATTGGAGTCAAGGCTCTGAATTCTTGTCTTAGCCAGAACTCAAGAACTAAGTTTGCTGAACGGAGGTTAACACCTGGTGCCATTTTCTGCCACTAACAAGAGAACAGGAAATAATATAAAATTTTAAAATTAATAAGGATAAAATGAATTGAATGTGACTCAAAAGATTAACACAATTTGAGCCTGTTCAAAATTGCCAATATAAAAAAATAGATATTTCTGTTTTGGAAATACATGTGTAAACGAGATTTTGGGTCTTCTACACAAATACATCTTTTAATAAAGCAGAATAATTCTAATAATATCCTAATGTCTGACATTTTGTTTCCAAATGAAGAAATAATATAGAGGCAGAGAGCTCAAACTAGGATAAAAGAAATTACAGTGAGAGTTATAGTGTTCAGAAGAAAACATTTTTTGCCTTTTGTCATGCTATTTAATTTTACAAGTTTAAATGCATGTTATTTTTAGACAACCTAAACAACCTTTCTTTTTTCTTAAAAGCAATGCCTCCATTCCAAATAATTCAAGGTCAAAATAAATAAAGAGCTCAAGATAACATCAGTTCCATCTGGTTTAGTCCTGGTATGTGTACAAAAAATAGCAGCCATTTATGAGGACTGGTGATAGCTCCAAATGGCCAGATTGTTAGCATTTCTAAATTACCCTTAAAGAGGATCATATCCGGTGTCATAACATCCTCATGTAATCCAGCAGAGCAACTATGACATATGGATTCATGTTTTCACCAATACAGAACTGGTAGTTTTTGAAATTAATAAGGATGTGCTTGGTTTGTTCTGCAGCCCCTGTCATAAAAGGCTTTACTCTTTCTGGTCTCTATTCTTTAAGTTTCCCTTTGACTAATTTCATGTAATCTTTGATGTATTTCTTATAGGTTTCTTTTGTGAAGCTGGTTTCCTGCAAATGATGTTTCATGACAATATCAACACCAGTGATTACTGTTACTTTGGTACCTTCATCCTCCTGCCTTCAGCAGAAGCATTTCCACCAATATGCAAGTCAATCAGTGTTACCTTCTGCCCTACTGACCAACTTTCTCTCTACCTACAGGCACAGCCGATCTTCCAGATCTTATAATTAGCTGACGATATCCTGGTATATGATCATGATGGTGGCAGGAAGGAGATGACAGTGGTGGCATGCTGGCTAGCAAGAGCCCTGGAGCTTGGAGCAAGCACAGTACAGCTCAGCTGCTGGGGGTTGAGGGGTGGCGAGTGGGTGGAAAAGGCCCTTGTATGCAATTTTTAAAAACTTGTCACATCCTTAGTGCTGAGCCCAAAAATTTTTCTAGAGAAACATAGATTCATAATGCAAAAAGAATGTTCACATAGCTGTGATGATTTTTAAACTATTGTTTAATTAAGAAAGTGTTGTCCAATTCTATTATAGATAATTGCTACAACTGGAGCCCAGCAACTTAGTTTGAGGTTACATGACTAAAAACCAAAGTAGCCATCTAAAATCATCCAGAGTGAATAGACCAAATTTAGCTTTGCTTTACAATCCCCTAAGTGACTTGAAAATAGAATTCAGGGATCCTAACTTCTCTGTATGTGAGGCAAGCTAATTTCTAGAGAACATAGCCTTATTCCATCACCAAGAAGTAGTTGGCCATTACCAATAAGCAATCACACCAAAAGCTACAGTAGGACACATTACAGTAATTTTTTTAAGTTTTAGGCAACTTATTTGCTACAAAAAGAAAAATAAGTAGTATTAAAGAGGAGGATGCAGGTGTTAAAAATTTATCATATTTCATATACTTACCTCTCTGTGCTCTTATATTTCTTTGGGGATACTTTCCTAAGATTAGGTGATTTTTAATAAAGCAAATGACAACTTGTCAGTAAAATTAATATTTTTATTAATATTTATATAATTTCCTGTGGAGTCCTTTGTTCATTTTCAGAGATTTAATGGCCCTTATGACTAATTCATTCCTTTCTCAGATACTTCCTTCTAGTAAAAAAATCAGTTTTCTCTAATGGACTGAGTTAAAGTTATTTTTTAATCTCTAAAAGGGGAGTTGACAAAATCACACATTTTAAAAAAAGAATTAGCCTCAATTTTAGTATATAATTAACCTTTTATAATTTCTTTCAGCTTTTGCTGTATTTTAAATGTTTACTTCTAATAATAATTCTTTAAACCAAATCTGTTAACTATGTTGGAAATTCCAGAGACAGAACAAAGGTAAAATAATTTTAAAGAGAAATCAAAAAGTCAAATAAAATTGAGATTATCCACCATTCAGCTATGCACTTTTTGAATAATTTGAGTCAGAGTTAGACTTCCTCACCACTTTGTCCAAGTTGCACATAGATTACCAGTACATGGTATCAAATTATCATACAATACCAGGCATGGCAGGTTATATGTTTGCATACTAATTGCGTGGTACAGTGTATCCATGAGTGAATCCCCAAATAAATCATAAATCTTGTTTGGAGTGTCTGTAACTTATTATCTTTAATTCCAACTGAGTGAAGGTTATGCATATTTAATATGTAACAAGATTTTTTTGGTTAGGGTTTGTTTTAGTTTTCCAATTTAAATTTGGAATTTTGGTGGGAGTGCCTATCTGAAAAAGCCACACTCATTATGTGTTTAAAGTTATTCTGTGAAGAGAGTGATGGGAAAGTTGATATCTCAAAGTTTTTTTATTAAAATATTACATTAATAACTATTGTAATAAACATTGGTTCTAAATGTTAGTAATATTTAGAGAAGTAGTGATCAAGCCTCGTTCCAGTAATTAGATTAGCAAGATTAGCAGACACAGGGCAGAAAGTCAAGTTTTCCTTCTCCTTCACACTTCTTTGTCCTCTTCCTCTGCTTGTTGTAGTGCTCTGGGAATCCAACCTCAATTCTTCTCAAGTTAGATTCAATCCATAGGTGACCTTGTCCAGTACCATGGTTCCAAATATTATTTACAGTGCACAGAAGACTCTCTAATGTGCATTTCAAGTAGAAAGCATCCCCCGGACTTCAGTATAAGATACTCAACTCTCTCTATGCCATCTCTACTTGGTTGTTAAACAAGCATCTTAAAGTTTACATACATAAAACTCTTCCTTCCAAATTCTTTCTCCCCCAGTATTATTCCATCTCAGAAACCAAGCATTACCCAATTATTAATGGTCAAATTTTATTATATTTTCTCTGTCCCACCCTTGCCATTTCTTACTTTCCCACTGTCAAAGCCCATTTAGCCAATACCATCTTTTACTTGATTCACAGAAAAATTCAAATGATCAGCCACCTTGCTTACTTTATTGTGGTCCTCACACTATAATTCACACTATAAGGATTACTAGAAATCCTTTTAAAATTTAAATCTGTCATGTCAATCTCCTGATCTCAATCCTCCTTAGTTTTTCATAACACTTAAAAAATAATTTATGTCTTCCCCAAAGCCCTATATGATCTGATTTGCTCCCATTTTCTTCTCACTCACTCCTCTTGCTGCTCTCACCACTTTGAGAAACATCAACCATATTCTCAACTCACTGCTTTTGACCTCAAAATTTCATTGCCTGGATACTTTCTACCCAAAGGTTTATCGACATGTCTCCTCATTCTTCACATGTTTAGATTCAATACTGAGGTTGTAAGCCTAATTTTAAAAAATCTTTTCCCACCTCTTCACAGCTCTATTAACCTCATGCTTTTTATTTATTGCTTATAATACAACTTAATATTAAATTATAATATTTGCTTGCTTAATTATGAAACAGAATAGAGAACTCAGAAATAGATTCACAAAAATATAGTCAATTAATGTTTGACAAAAGAGCCAAGGCCCTGACCAGGCGGTGGTGCAGTGGATAGAGCGTCGAACTGGGATGCAGAGGACCCAGGTTCGAGACCCCGAGCTCGCCAGCTTGAGCGCGGGCCCATCTGGCTCGAGTAGAAGCTCGTCAGCTTTGACCAACCCAAGGTCGCTGGCTCCAGCAAGGGGTGGCTTGGTCTGCTGAAGGCCAGCGGTCAAGTCACATGTGAGAGAGCAATCAAGGAACAACTAAGGTGTTGCAACGGCAATGAAAAACTAATGATTAATGCTTCTCACCTTTCTCCGTTCCTGTCTGTTTGTCCCTATCTATCCCTCTCTCTGACTCTCTCTCTCTGTCCCTGTAAAAAAAAACAAAAAAACAAAAAAGAGCCAAGGCAGTATAATGGAGAAAGAATAGACTTTTCAACAAAGGGGGCTGTAATAACTGGACGCCCACATGTAATAAACTAAACATTGACACAGATGTTATACCCTTTACAAAAAATTAAATAGAAATAGATCATCGACCTAAATTTATAATGTTAATATAAAACTTTTGGAAGATAACATAGAAGAAAATCTAGATGATTTTGGTTATAGTGATGATTTTTCAGATATAACACCAAAGGTAAAGTCTATGAAAAATAAAATTGATAAACTACACCTCACTATGATTAAAAACATCTTTTCTATGAAAGACAATGTCTAGAAAATGAAAAGACAGTTCACAAACTGGGATAAAATGTTTGCAAAAGACACATCTGATAAAGTATTTTTATCCTAAGAAGGGTATAAACCAGTGGTGGGATTCACCCAGTTCACACCAGTTTGGCAGAACCAATACCTGACTTTTTGTTGAGTTTGGCGAACCAGTTGCAATAAGGGTTCTCTCTAAGGTGAGGTTTTTCAAAGATGCACATAATATGATAAGAGAATAGAAGTCCTCTGTTTCTAATAAATCAAACACAGTGAGTATTAGTCTAATCAGCCTATCTCTAAAGGAATGGTTAAGGATAAATCACACAGCCGATGACGCTCAGATAAAAGCAAAGAAAATTACAAGTGAGGACGCCAATCAAGAAGCAATGTGAAAATATGTTAAATAAGTTTTATTTATTTTTTTGGTCAGGTATTATTTAATGTTTTACTAATATTTTAAACTCTTATAATCTAGTTTTGTGTACTTCTTTTATTGCTCTTATTTAGGTATTAAATGTATGAAATAATAAACTACCTTTTGGTACATCTTTTTTATACTTAAAATGATCATTAGGGCAGAGAACCACTTGTTAAATTACTATTTAAATCCTACCACTGGTATAAACTCAATAAGAAAACAAACAATGCAATTTTTTAAATGAACAAAAGATCTGGACACCTTCTCAAGAAGATACCCAGATGGGCCTGACCCTAGAGCGACCAGAAGGCATTCTTCTCTTCCATCCTGGGAGTGCTCTGAGATCCCCACCGCCTCCGCACCACACTCATCCTCCCCTCACTGTTCTGGCCACCTACCCCTGGATCTCCAAGGCCCGCCTCTGGCAGGGTCCACCTCAGTCTGTGCTGCGGCCCTCCCATACCCCCCGCATGCTCGAGGCCTAGCCCTTGATATCTGCTGGACTGTGCTGCCAGCTATAACACTCCTGCAAGCCCCGCAAGTGTGCCAGCGCTACCACCTCCACTGCGAGGCTTCCATCAACAACCAGACCGACCTGGAGCTCTGGCCTCCTGTGTATACTGCTCACAGCCGTCTATTTTGACTGCGGTGACATGGCCTTGAAGCACTGGGTTCAGTTTTTCCTGAGGCAGTGGAGCAAGAAGGAGCACGCTGCAGAGAGCTGTGTCTGCAGACCCAGCACGGAAGTCTCAGGTGCTTGCGTGGTATCAGCAGGCCTGACCTCAACTACTGGGAGAAGGGCTTACAGGGCCATGGACTGTGCCTTTCACCTGGAGGTGAGCGTGAACCAGAGCCTTCTCTATCTGCACCAGCTAGCCACCCAAAAGAAGGGTGCTCACCTGTGCCACTTCCTACATGAGCAGGTAAAATTCATCAAAGAGTTGGGGGACCATATCACCAACCTGAGCAAGATGGGAGTCCCAGAAGCCTGCCTGGCCCAGTATCTCTTTGACAAGCTCACCCTGGGCAATAGCAACAAGAATAAATAAGCTGAGACTGTCTTCCCCATAGAAACAGGGTGACTTCCCCTGGTCATCATGCCAAGAATGCATGTTACAATATGGCCTTTGCAAAACATTCACTTAAGTTCTTTTTTCAAGTTTGGCCATTTCTTCCAATGAAGTTATTGATTTCTAAATTAACAATTCCACCAACAAAAAAAATGATTTACAGATGACAAATAAGCATATGAAAGGGTGCTCCATATTATATGGCATCAGGGAATTGAAAATTAAAACAATGAGATATCATTACACTCCTCTTAGAGTGGCCAGTATTAGAACACTGGCAACACCAAATGCTGATGAGGACAGAAATCAATAGGAACTCTCATTGATTGCTGGTGGACATGCAAAGTGATATAGCCATTTTGGAAGACGATAGCTCAGCAGTATGTTATAAAACTGAGCACCCCCTCACCAAGAAAAACAGCATTCTGCTTGGTCTTTACCGAAAGGAGTTGAAAATTTATATCAACCAAAAACAAACAAAACAAAACAAATAAAACCCTGCACAGATCTTTATAGCAGCTGTATTCATGATTGCCAAAACTTGGAAGGAACCAAGATACCCTTTAGTAGGTGAATGAATAAATAGACTGTGGTAGAACTAGACTGTGAATATTATTTAATGCTAAAAAAGAAATAAGTTATGAAGTTATGAAAAAACATGACAAAGCTACACAGTGTATGACTCCAACTACATGATATTCTGGGAAAGGCAAAACTATGGAGACAGTAAAAAGATTAGTGGTTGCTAGGGGGTCGTGGGGAAGGAGGGATGAATAAGTGGAGTACAGAATTCAAAGTGCAGTGAAATTATTCTGTAGATAATGAAATGAAGGATAGCTGTCTGTAAAGCCAGTAGCTGTGGCCACAATCACAGCCACCTGGCCCATGCAAGTTCACATTTGATTTGGACAGACAGTAATGAAACAATGGAGCCAAGAACTGGTGGGCCATTAGCTTTAATCCTAGCTTGCACCCAGCAGGCTAGAAATACACACAGTGGGAAAACACTTCCCTTTCCATTCAGGGCTCCCAAAGCTACTGACTTATCCAAGTATTCCTAGAATCAAAGGTCCCACCAGCCTAATTCACCTCTGCTTCCTATCTCCTTCTCTCTGCACAAACTGGCTTCTCCTTCAGCACTCCATCATCTCGGCTGCCTTTTCTCTACAATGCTGATGGCAGGATCTGAGCGAGAGTGCCCCTGATCTGCCTTATTTTATAGTGTAGAAATTAAAGCCTTTAAGCCAATATACAAATAAGGAAGTTTCTGATACAAAGTCACTTATCTGAGGCATAAATGGGATACGTCATAAGAGTGTACCACCCCTGCCTGACAAGGCGGTGGCGCAGTGGATAGAGCGTCTGACTGGGATATGGAAGACCCAGGTTCAAGACCCTGAGCTCGCCAGCTTGAGCGCGGGCCCATCTGGCTTGAGCAAAAAGCTCACAAGCTTGGACCCAAGGTCACTGGCTCCAGCAAGAGGTGGCTCGGTCTGCTGAAGGCCCGCGGTCAAGGCACATGTGAGAAAGCAATCAATGAACAACTATGGTGTCGCAATGGCAACAAAAAAACTAATGATTGATGCTTCTCACCTCTCTACGTTTCTGTCTGTCTGTCCCTATCTATCCCTCTGACTCTCTCTCTGTCCCTGTAAAAAAAAAAAAAAAAAGAGTGCACCACCCCACATCATGCAACAGTCAAGGGTGTGGGGAAAAACTTAGTTTTGAGAAGGTCTTAGTATTAGAAGGATGTTGAACAGATGTTAGTATTAAAAGGGTGAGAAAGGCTTAGTCTTAAAACTAAGCCTTAGGCTATAAAGGACCTTGCCAGTTTACAGCCTATCTCCCATACGCAAAGCAAACTATAAGCAAGCAAACATATACATCATATTTGCAAACTTATTTAACCAACACTGTCCAAATCTTTAGAATATACAACACCAAGAAAAGAGTCAACCTAATATAAATTATGGACTTTGGGTAATAATGGTATGCCAATGTAGGTTATAATCCATTTAATGAATGTACTACTCTGGTGCATGATGTTGATTGATTGTGGGGAAGGCTTGGGGAGGAAGGACCAGCAGGGGATCTATTGGAATGCTATGAACCTCTAACCACCATAAGAAATACAGTCCATTTAAAAAGGGGTAAACAGGAATGATTTTCCTGATGTTTATAAATTGCTACTTTTAAAACATAGCCTCACTCTTGGCTAATTGCTTGCTAATCAGCTGCGACTTTCCTTGATGATTGCATCCTACGCATATGTTCTTCCTTATATAACAGCGTAACTTCCTTTTGTGTCTTTAAGGGTCTTATGCAGTTTGGCATACCCCAAAGCCCATATCTGGCTTCAGCAGCAGGTTTTGATGAACAGCAAGAGAAGTTATAATAAATTTTATAATAAATTAAAATTTTGTACTCAGTTGTGTCTCCCTATACTATTGTTTTTTTGATGTAACTGATATTTCTCCCAGGGAAGATGAATTTATTCCTGTCCCTTGAGTTTGAAGTTGGCTGTATAATCTACTTTGGTTAGTGATTCAACAGATTTGATGCAGATTATGTGCTTAGATGGTTGGGAAGCCATCACTATGCTTCTGCTATTACCATGGATGGATGCTGAAAGACACATTGAGCAAAGACCCTCATCCGACGTGAAATGTGAAGCTAAACTACTCCAGCTAATCAGTAAATTTATGAGCTTGAAAGAGCAATTATTACTGTTTTCTGAGGAAGTTTTGAATAATTATGCATCAATAGCTGACAATTACACAGGCCAAGAGCCCACACCTCTTCACTGTCAACTACTTTGCGCGCTCATCTGTACATGTAATATGCATTCATTCAGTTTCATATATTTTAAATTATTGTGTTTCTTCTATTCGATGCCCATCACAGCATGATTCATATACTGGTTTAAATGCATGTAAACATACATATCAATTGCATATATGGATGTATATCTTATTTATTTATGTGTGCATATGTGTATAAATTTTATGGTATAAACATGTATGTACTCATGTTATTTTCTTACTACTGCTTGTAAAAAAGTAGCACAAACAATGGCTTAAAACAACAAAAATGTATGATCTTACAGTTCTGGAAGTCAGAGGTTTAGAATGGGTCTCACTGGGCTAAAATCATGGTGTTGATAAGGCTATCTATCTTTATAGAGACTCTACACAGGGGGCCAGTTCACTGTCCCTCAGACCGTTGGAGGGCCACCACATACAGTACTCCATACACTGACCACCAATGAAAGAGGTGCCCTTTCCGGAAGTGTGGCGGGGGGGGGGGGGTTGGATAAATGACCTCAGGTGGCCACAATTTGGCCTGTGGGTCGTAGTTTGGGGACCTCTGCATCTAGAAAGTATCTGTTTACTTGTATTTCCTAGCTTCTAGTGGCTTTTTCCTCTTCTTGCCTCATGATCTTTCTCCATCCTCAAAGTCAGCAATGTTGAGCCAAGTCCTTCTCACACTTCCATCTCTCTGGTTCTCTCTTTTCTGCCTGTTCTTTCACTTCTAAGGACATTTGTAATTCCATTGTTCCACTTATAAAATTTAAGATAATTCTTTCCTCTCAAGGTCAGATGATTAACAGCCTTAATCCTTTTACTACCTTGACTCTCCTTTGCCATGTTAGCTAACATATTCACAGATTATGGGATTAAGGTGTGGATATTTTTGGTGGGGTGAAACTTTATTTAGCCTTCCACAATTTATAAAGCCATAATAAATCAATGTGTTGTCAGACTTCATCTGTATGTCTTCTCTAAATTTTCTGAAAGTAAGAATAAAACTCTTAAAACATTCAGAAGAAAGTACATAAAGCCAAATATTCACCCCTTAGGACTAGATGTATTATATGGCATTATCTCATATTCAAGCATATTAATCTGTCTGCAAGAAATGTGTGAATATTTTTCCAAGAGAGATAAATAAAGACTATAAATAACCTCATGTCAGTTGAGGTCAAGGTTTGTCACCAAATGAGTTCAGCAGAGGTCAGAATTTTGTTGTCAGTGTGCTATGAAAAAAATTGGTTTTTGAACTTTTGGAATTACCAAAGTACAGATAGTGTATGTGTGCATAAAATATGTTAATAAATATGCAAAATATTAATAGTTAGTTTCAATTCCTTTAATATTTTCTATGCATTTCAGTTTCCTATAGAGATTGGTTTTTTTATTTAATATAAATTTTATAGCAATAAACAGTTCTTGGAAAAAGTGGTTTTCCTACAGTAGAAGCAGTGGAAGTCATATTATCTGAAACCATGAGTCCCCAGTCATGCTTAAAAACACAAATGTGCAGTTCCTACGATAGTCACTAATTTGAAGGTTTTGCCACTCTTATTATTGGGCAACCCAGTGAGAACATAATTGTGGACTAGAATTTAGAAAGCACTGATATAGTCTAGAACAGTGGTTCTTAACCTTTTTTGAGGTACCGAACCCATCAGTTTCATATGCGCATTCACCGAACCCTTCTTTAGTGATAAATAAAATATGATTTCTTTTTCCAAATTCACGACATAGGTATATGTTTTTTTACTGGTGCACAAAATGAGCCGGGCATGAACATCACCTTGCTCAAAGAACAGAACCAACAAAGTGCATGAACTCACAACAAATTACAATATTACTTTATTCTAGCCTCCATGGCAGAGGCATCTCCGATCCCCTGAGACCGACTCATTGAACCCCTAGGGTTCGATAGAACCCAGGTTAAGAACCACTGGTCTAGAACTTCAAGAAGGAAATAAAAAAAAGAATGATAAAGAGATAACTTTAAAGAATATACAGTTAGATTTTATTTTATTATAGATTTACTCATATAATATTTACTATTTTATTTTACAATTATAGTGCTCAGAAAAATTAGGGGATATTTTATGTCTTCATATTCATTTTGAAATATCCCCTTATTTTTGTGAGCAGTATATTTACAATAAAATTTAATTTCTTTTTTCACTTACTTATTCCATAAATAGTTATTAAGTACTTAATTTTGTGCTTGGTACAGTACTAGGTACTAGGAATACAATCTCAAAAAAAAGAAAGAATCCAACTCTTAAGAAGTTTACCATCTAACCTAGCATGGTGCGGGCGGGGGACACAGACAACAGCATCCAGCGAAGGGGATGTGAAAAAGCTTGTACAGGACATCTGAGGCATCTGAGTACAGAGGGACCCTGTGGCAGAAGGAATGGAAAAGAGAGGTGTTCTGGGAAAAACATGAGACTGTGGAGCTAGAAGGGTAAAATTGAGGTAAATGTAGAAAGATGGTATTCTTATCAAAATTAATCAATGGGCATAAAGTTTCAGTTAAGCAAGATAAATAAGACCTAGAGATCAGCTGTACAACATTGCATCTATAGTCAACAATACTATACTGTACACTTAAAATTTTGTTATGAGAGTAGATCTCATGTTAAGTACAGAAAGAAAACCACTCCAAGTACCCCTTTCTCTCTCTCTCTCTCTCTCTCTCTCTCTCTCTCTCTCTCTTTCTCTTTCTGCAGGGAAAAAAAGTGTGTGCCTATTGAAGAATGACACATTTGTGTATTTGTTCTCTCTCTGACTCTCTCTAGAATAATAAATTTCTCAAGTTGACCTCTTTGCAGTCTTCTTGATTCCAAACCTAGGTCCAGCTGCTTACTCCTTGAAAGCCAATAACCAAAAGACAGGGACTAGTGGAAGGAAAAATCATTTTCTTCAAGAGCTAACAGCCTGGGAAAATGGGGGAGTCTTGTCACAAAGACCATCTTAACAATTAGACATAGACAAAGGTTTTTGTAAAGAGGGAGGAGGAATTAAAAAATTAAAAACAGAACAAAGTAATCAAAAATTAGGGGTTGAAAGTTTTCCATTAAGGGTTCTATGTGCAAGCCAATATGGTCTGTTCAGATAACTGGTTAAACGTCAGCAAATCTCCTGGAGCTAGAATGTCTGAAGGTCAGAGCCTGCTTCTTTTGAGCTCCTAGAATTCTTAAGCAAACAGGCTACTTATCTGCAGTCACATATTAGTTAACAGCTCATCATTTACAGAAACAGTGTTAAAAGAAGGGTGGGATGGGATGCTTTCTTACTTCTCTTCTTCAAGATTCTTAGTTCCTGCTTTGCCATTATTTCACTTTTCATATGACTGGCTTATTGTCATATATTCACTTTTATATGATGTTTCAATTCCCATGACCACTACAAGTTTTGCCCCTATCAGTATATTTTATTGCATAACCTAAGGCTGATTTGTGCAGACTCTCAGTAAACCAAATCTAAATTCCTGGAAAAGATAATCCACTTAATGCTAGTTGCATTCATCACCAATCCTGAAACAGTCTTCTACATTCAGATGGAGCAGGGTCTTTAGATATATAGAACTTTTCTAGGAATCATGCATTCTCATAAGAAGGAGTTATGGTTAGGCAGGCAATGGTAGGCAAGTTTGTATTTCTCACATAGATGGAGAAGGAAAGAAAAAATAAGTGATGATGACACAGAGATAACGTAGAAAGGTATGTTCAAGAAATGCAAGCACTTCACTATAATTATTTGGAACAGAGATACAAAAAGACTAAAGAAAAAATACTGGTTTAACCCTTCACATATTATAACTAGACAAGAATATCTAGCATGAAGTAGTTCTTCATGAATGGACATGCACCAAAAGAATTAGGTCAATAAATTTGCACTAAAAAAATAAAAGATGGTATGAAACATAACATTGAGTAGGAAATCGTTAACCTTAAACCAATTTTTCAATTTTTTGCATGCGGTTTATGAGAACTATCTACTAATTCTTCTCTTAAAATGCCAAATGGGTTGTTCTTAGAGGTGTTTTCTTTCTGTTGTGGCTGAATTTAACACTAAATTATAAATTAGCTCTGGTACTTGCAAATTTGCTATTAGTGTCAATGTTTTGCTAGTTTTTAATTAAACAGAATAGGTGGCTGGTAACAAGAAAGAAGACCTTTGCAGAAATACATGTCAAATACTTCAGAGAATGTTGAAAAAGTTCTGAAGGTGCAAACCACTGGGGAATTCCTCTTTGCCCTGCTATGGCAATAGACAATGTTTTCAGTAATATTGCATACATTTGTTGTCAGGTCAATATAAAATAAATCAACCTGCCACACTCTTGCTCTAGAGATTTTTATAGCTTTCCGAGTCAGTAGATAAAATAGTTTTAAAGTCCTTCAAATGTACTTTGCTGGTCTTCTATTCTTTTATAAAAATAAATGTCATAAAAGGACTCATTTTCTTATATTTGCTTAATTTGAAAATTAAAAATATATAAATTTAAGTATAAGCACTGAGAAATATTAGCTATCATATTACTCCAACAAAGAATGAATTCCTTCTGTCATGCTTTGATTGTCCACATCACTAGATTTGATTACTAATCATTCAGAATTAAGATCTGGGGTGAGCTTGGATCCTACTTTTACACTAGAGTCTATGTTATTATTAATATGTTTAATTAGCCCTTTAAATCCAGCTTCTTTCACAAATATTTTTGAGCTTTATTTTAATTGTTTTATTATGAAAATATTTTCTCCCTTTCCAATTAGTCTAACTTAGAAAATGAATTCTTAGTCTAATTGTCAGCATAAGATATTAAACAATCTTGTCAATATGTTTGTATTAAAATTGGCTCAGTTCATATAATTAAATGATTCATGCAAATATAGAACTAGGAAAATCTAAAGAATTTTGTTTTGAGTTATAGGCATTTACAATAACTTTCCTTGGGGAGATGTTAGACTTTATGCCCCACTGACCTTATTTCACATTTCTCCATGTCAGAGATGACTAGTTCATATTGACTGATTCTGGTTGCCTTATGACCAACTCATCAGTTGACTCGAACATGAATAAATGCAAATTGGGAGTTTAGAAAAGACATAAACATATTTAGATATTTTGGAGTTCACAAATTTATCTGCAAGCAACCACAATTCAGTTGCAATCTGATTTGGAAACACTTTGAGTAGCAATTTGAAAAACACACATCTGTAAACCAAAGGCTGTATCTGCCATAATTTTTTTCCTTAGGAATATATATTACCTAAATACTAGGTTTAGCATTTCACTGTTTCTTCTCGTGCCCCTTTCCAATCTCTATTTGAATATTGAGATAAATTCTCTAGATAGTAGCCAAGTTCAATTAAATAAAGAAATAAAATAATTAGAATGAACCACAAAAGCCATACTTGACCATATATATCTGGGACCCGCCAGCTCTCTCATTTCATCCCAGGACACACTCTGCCTCAATAAACTAAGCAATACAAGCTAGTTTCTGTGTTTGGAAATTCTCATATATGGATTCTTCTGCCCATCACGGTCTTCTTGCTTTTCTTGGTATGGCCAGCATGTCCCCATCTTTCAAGTCTCATGTCAAATCTCATCTCACAGAGGCCTCCCGTGGTGCCATTTTTAAAGTTACTTTTTCTTTCTTTTATAATCACATCTGCTAACCGTTCACGAGCAAGAACATTTTCATGGCACATTTACAGAGCAGGGAACACAGTAGATGCTCAGACAGAATTTATTGAATTAGTGAATGAAAGAACAAATAGTAATTATAAAGAAGCATGAATAAAAGAATAATTCTCCTTTCTTGAGATGTATTTATGCTCACTGTACATCAGAACAACTTATTTAAATGAGTACAGTTTTTGTCCATAATTTTCTTCACATAAGTTATTCTCCACACTTGGTTATTTTAAAAATGATTTCAAAGCAACTTTAATAATCTAGTGAAAAACTCTCCTCATGGTTTACAGAACTAGGACAAAGTTTATGTATTCTCATGTTCTACTCAATTTCATGTAAGATGATTAGAGCTATAAAATTTATTTTCTTCTGTTGGTGAGATAGTAGAGTAGCTCAGATGTGAACTCTGGTATAATTTTTCTCTGCTCCACCTCTGTCCTCTTATGTATTTTGGGTATTTGGTGCTACGGTAGTCTCCACAACTAAAATTCTGCTCACCAATTACAGCACATGGATGTTCTTCTCCCATACTACCAAGCAATTCTCAGACACTAATAAAGTGTCCCATGATTTAACTCAACACTCATGCTATTTACCTGAGATGGGCTCAGATCCCGCAGGTTAAACAAGAGTTTAGTCCCACAAGACTGCTTCCGTCTCCTGCCTACCTCCTGTGTTTCTGACCAACCAGTTATAGATTGGGGGTTCCCACAACCTTCTCCTTGGATTTAATTAATTTGCTAGGGCAGCACACAGAACTCAAAGAAATATTTGACTTACTCGATCACCAGTCGATAATAGAATATAACTCAGGACAGCCAGATGGAAGAGATATATGAGGCCAAGTATGAGGGAAGGTGTACGGAGCTTCCAAGTCCTTAGTGTACTCGCTTTCCCAAAATCTCATGTTCACCTACCCAGACGTTTTCTGAAGCCTCTTATTTGAGGTTTTTTTTTTTTTTTTTTTTTTTTTTGGAGGTTTTATTACATAGGCAGGACTGCTTTTCTTTTATGAAGGTTTTATTAGATAGGCAAGCTTGATTAAATCATCAGTCATTGGTGATTGAACTCAATCTCCAGTTCCTTCTCTTCCTAAGGGTTCAGTCAGTGGAGAGGATGGTGGGACAGAAAGTTCCAACTCTCTAATTATAAGGTTTGTTTTCTTAATGATGGCCCCCACCCTTCTGTGATTTCCAGGTCACCTCATTAATATAACAAAAGACATCTTTATCTTTCTCTTCACCTAGGAAATTCCCAGGGTTTCAGGAGGTCTGTGTCAGGCAAGGTGTTCAAAACCAAATATACATGTTTCTTACTACAAATCACATCACACCAGATGCTGATTATGGCTTTTATTTTATTTTTACTTTTAACAGTAATTTTATTTCCTAATCCCCCAAAGTTCTGTGACAAACTATTGTTTTTCTTATTTTTCCAGTTACAGTTTACATGTAATAATATTTTGTATTAGTTTCAGGTAAGATTGTGAACGAGTGGAGTAGGGATAATGACCTCCCACATTATAACTTTGGCTCTGACTGGATTCTCTCACTGTTAGACTTTCAGTGTACCCCCAGTGCTTGCTACAGTTGGTTACTTGTGGACTTGGAATTGGCTCCATCCCTTTTCCTCCCTTCCCCACATCTACCAGGAACTTGTCCAAACCATAACATAAGGTATCTAGTGTTTTATTGGAAGTTTTTGTAAATAATTTTATTGAAAAAAGATGGCAATGAGGTTCAAGTCAAAACAAAAGAATTATTTACTAACGCCTTCATGTACACAACAGTGATTTAAGCTTTTCTCCAAAAATTATATGAAGTAACTGAGAAAGAAGTCTCTTCAATATAAAGGTATAGGTTTAACTATCATATGGAACTATATGGAATTATAGTTATTTTACAATATTGACCAAAAAACTAGTAATTCAGTGTGATTAAACCAAAGACTTAACCACTTCCTCAACACAAAATGCTTACACAATTATTTTGTAGTACCATAGGGGATAAATTTTCAAAGTATTATGAATGTTAAAAGAAATAAGATTCCAAAGGAATTGTTTGAGCTTCAACCATGTCACATGGATCATTTTTCTTCAATAGTTCAGTGAAGGGGGGGGTTCAACAAGATATAATAATAACTCTTATTGGTAATATCAACAAAAACAGGTATAATACTGTGACAATATGGTACTCATATTTTATGCCTTAAATTCTATGGGCAAGCTGTACTTTTTTTCTATATATATGAATTGAATATGCATATTATCATGTCAATACATATAGGATATGTATATTACATATATGTTTCTATAAAAAAGAAATATCTCTCATCAACTATTTGGTTACGTATACATACACAGCAGTGGCTGCATTAATAGTTGATGCTTTTTTTTTCCTTTTTAAGTGAGAATAGGGGAGACAGAGAGACAGACTTCCACATGTGTCCTGACCAGGATCCACCCAGCAAGCCCCCTACTGGCAATGCTCTGCCCATCTAGGACCATTGTTCAGCAACTAAACTATTTTTAGTGCCTGAGGCAGAGGCTCCACTGAGCCATCCTCAGAGCCAGGGGCCAACTCACTTAAACCAATAAAGCCATAGTTGTGGAAAGAAAAGAGAGACAGACAAAAAGAGTGAGAGAAGGGGAGAGAGGGGAGTATAGAAGTACATGGTCACTTCTCCTATGTGTCCTGACCAGGAATAGAACCCAGGACATCCACATGCCAGCTGATGCTCTACCACTGAGCCAACTGGCCAGGGCCAATTGTTGATTCTTTACTGTTACCAATTTCCAGAAAAAAATAATTGATATCTAGTAACTATTCTAAAGTAACTAAAGAGGTGTCTTTTTTTCTTTTTAGTAACATTATAATCACATGAATTTTAAAATATTTGGTTTCTATGAATTTAAATAATCATTATTTTAATGTTCAAATGATTTATTCAAAGCCAGTGTGAGCCCTTTCAAACTGGCTTCTGTGGTTTTTTTACATGATGTCAAGAGTTTTTATAGTTTTCTTGATTTTTGGAGTTGTCAAGATATCTCAGATTCATCTTCTACATTTACTGCTCAGATGATAAGTCAGACATATTTCTAAGGAGACCTGGGATTTTTTACTGGAAAATGTTTGAAAATGAAAATCTGTGCACAATGGGTGTTTGTTTCTACTAGCTGTTATTCCTTCTAGACAATTGAATAGACAAAGCTATCAAATATACATATTTTGGAAAGAAAAATATTCTGAGCTCACACTGACCCTTCTAATTAAAATGAATAAAAATATAGGAGTTTTGCCTAATTATTTGATTTTATATTTATATTGCATACCTTGTAACCCTAGATATTAATTTTGTTATGAGATACATGGTTTTCATTGAAAACATAATAATAGGAAGGAGTAAATATTGTGGAAATTCAGAACATTTTATACTATTGGTATTGTGTGTAATTCTGTTAAGTGGTCTACCTCTTCCTTATCAATGAATGATTCATTCACCTTAATAAATGATACTAAAACCTAATAACTAACTTTGATTCCTTTCTCTCTCTTACTGTTTCTAAACTGTTAATAAATCCTATGAACTTTACCTCCAGAATGTATTCTAAATCTATTACTTTTTGTATTGTCACTACTACTGCTATTCCCACTGTTGCTCCCAGCTGCCAATCATTATTTAACTTTTGCTGCATAACAAAACACCCCAAAACTTAGAAGTTTCAGACACCAAGTTCTTACTAATTTTCACAATTATGTGGGTTGTATGGATGATTCCTCTGTTGAGGGCTGGCCCAGGTAAGACTGGTTGATTTTAAACCATCTTTCTTACACATTTGAGGTTTTACATGAGGTGGCTGGGGTGGTTTAGATGCCTGTGACCTTTGTCCTCATGGTCATTCATCTTCTGTGATGCCAGTGTGACACTTGTTTGTGTAACAGTAAAGAATTTACAGGGTCAGAATGGCAGATCTCCAACATGCCAATTCATTTTTCAAGCCTCTGCTTGTGTCTCCAAAACATGTCACCAAGCCAAACCTAGATTCAAGGACTATAGAAATAGACTCCACTCTTTGGTGGGAAGAAAGATAAATCCATGTGGCAAGAATGTGTGTAAGAGAATGAGGGAACTTGTGGCCATTTTGCAATCTACCACACCACACAAGGCTACACCACTACTATTGCTTATTTGAGGGCTTGCAGTAATACCATTTCCACTTCTGCTTTCATGCACTATATCAGTCAATCTGTTGCCATTCCTTTTTCTAAAGACCTTCAAAGATTTTTAAATCTTATTTATAATAAAACCAAAGTATTTGCTCTTTGTACCCCATGTGACCAGTCCTTGACATCCTCTCACGTAATCTCACACCAGTCTTCCTTCTGTTCCTACTTTGGGATGTTTTTTACATTTAGCTTCAAATAGCTAGCTTTTTCTTGTTCAGGTCTGAGATCATCCCAGGTGTGGTAAATATCACTCATACATACCTCTTTGTTGGGCACATGAAAGGTTTTATTTCCAAACTCCCTTATAACATGGCAAGGATATTTGACCAGTTCTGGTTAGCAGAGCATTAGCAAAAATAAAACGTGTCATTTCTAGGTTGAGTCAGTGGGAAGTGCTCTCTTCTTCTCTTACTGTTGCCATTGGAAAACCTCATGTTGAAAAAGCAACCACAAGATTAAAGTTGCTTGGATTGGCTAAGTCACCAAATGAAGGATTAGTTTTAGAGAGTTTATAAACCCAGTGTATTTTGCTGAACAAGAAATAAACTTTTGTTATAAAGCATCACAGTTTTGGATTTATTACAGTGTATCCTAGACTCTCCTGACACACTAAGAACACAGTGCTAAGTAGCTTTTTCATACTGCTCTCATTCTCTGTCTTCATAATCTAACTTTTCTCATAGCTCCTTACAATATTTATTTCTCATTACACTCCCACTCAACTAGAATATAAACTCTACATAAGGAATCTTACCTGCTTATGTATTTTTTTTTATTTCTAGAACTTAGAATAGCAGCTATTTGATAAATATTTGCTGAAGGAATCAATGTGGTATGCATTACATAGCACTCTCCTGTATACTAGATTGGGTTATACAGCTGCTCACAAATTGCAAAGCAAAATCCAGCAGGCAAATTCTCAGTCAAATGTATTAGAAGACCATAATAGTAACTTAATGTTATATGTTGATATTTTCAATGAGAGAAGTTTGTGACAATGACAAATAAAATGTTCTTCTTATTGTTAAAAACAGGCACAGATCAAAACTTTGGTGAATAGCTATATAAATATACCAGCAGTACTTCCATTTATTTCTTTTCTTTTCTGAGAAAACCACAACCTAACTGAGCAAAGACTTGGTATTAAGACCACTGAACCAACACACACACACAAAAAAAAAAAATTGAGAAGAAATGAAAATACCATTTCCTCACCTGACCTCTATTCCCATCTATAAATCCAGAGGCTGAGACCTGTCAGGTTCATACTGGATTCAGGCAGACGGTAGAGAAACTGCGAAGCCAGAAAGTGTTGGACCATACCCGTTTATTGGAGGCTCCCAAAGACAGGCAAGCAAATCAGCAACAAAAGGGAAAGAGCTGATAAACAAAGGAAAATCTGCTATTCTGAGTAAAGGCAAGGGAGCAAGAAAAACCACACCTGATGGTCTCACGGTCGTGGGAGGGCGATCTGAGAGAGTCACCGCCCAGGGCAAGCACCCACAGCTTCATAGAGGCTACACATACATGCCTCTGCCACGTGCTCACGCACTAATCAAGTAAAGTGCTTGCAACTGGTAAACCGCAAGCAAGCCTAACACAGCTGCCCCACACCATCCAAAGAGGAGGGGCTATTTCACATACACTAGCAGGTCAATGCTGACTGACAGTATAAGGGCAGCTTTATACCTCTACTCATTGTTCCCAAAGCATATAGCTCTCTTATAACCATCATAAGAAGTAATGGCTGGTGCTTTATGAGGATTCTAGCATCATTAAGAGCTCCATTGTTAATACAATTAAATTTAATCCTTGCATGGAAAAACTAGTCTGTTTCTGACTGAAGCCTCATGGAAGGCTCATGGTCTTTGTCATAAGACTCCTGAACCCATGCAAACCGAGGAATATGGGTGAACAACTTATTCAATGTCTATGAATAATATATACAACTAAGAAATTTCCTGAACATGGAAATTAGGGCCTAGAGCCGTGATGGCAAACCTATGACATGTGTGTCAGCACTGAGATGCGTAGCCATTTTCGATGACATGCAGCCGCATACCAGAGAAGTATGGGGCCGCATGCTGAGAAGGACGTTTCATCCTCAGCTCCTGCATGGCCAGGTGCAGTAGCTGAGGATAAAACATTTGCTGTAGTGTAGACACTCTGTGCCGGAGGTCTATAGGCCAAAACAACAGAACTCCGGCACAGAGTGTCTAGTTCTGGGACTTCTGGTTAGGCCATTTTTTTCGAAGTGACACACCATCAGAGTTATGCTTGGTTTTTTGGCGAATTTTGACACACCAAGCTCAAAAGATTGCCCATCACTGGCTTAGAGCAACAGAAATACTCTTGGGGGTTAGTGAGACCTGAGCCACATATTACTTTAACAAAATTATCTAACTGAGGCAAATGTATTTGGAAACCAAGGCATACATGAATAGAAGAGGAGAAACTTGTTAGCAAATAGAATCTAAGAGAGAGGTTGCTTTTTTCCTGCTGCTTTTGAGATTCTCACCTCTTTAGTTTTGACTATTTTATTTTAATGTGTGTCAGGAAGGATCTCTTTGAACTCCTCTTATTTGGAAATTTCTGGGTTTCCTGGTTCTGGATGTCCATTTCTTTCCTCCTGTTGGGGAGGTTTCCAGCCATTATTTTTTGAATAAACTTTCTGCCCCTTCCCACCTCTCTTCTCCTTCTGGGAATCCTATAATGTGTACACTGGTTCTCATGACATTGTTACCTAAGTACCTTAAGCTATTTTTACCCTTTTCATTCTATTTTCTTTTACTTCTCTGATTAGATGAATTCCACTCCCCTCTCTTTGAGTTATATCACTGTCTGTAATTCAGAGAAGAGGCTGGGACTGGATGTGCAGACTGGAAGCCCTCAGTGTGCAGAGAGAGCCACTGGTGTTGATGAAATAATCTACAGAACCTGAGTAAAATGAGAAGAGGAACACGATGGAATTCCGGAGAACTGAGAGTGAAAGGATGGGCAAGTGACATATTCACAAAATGTAGGAGCATCAGTTAAAAGTGATGTAACAAAAACACCAAGGAAAATGACTGAAGAAAAGAAGACTGGAGATGATATCAGACCTTATAGAAAGAATTACTAGAAGACCATATGTGACCTAGACAGAGGGAGTTCTAGTAGAATAAAAAGAGTGATGTAACCTGCGTAAAAAAAATGAGAAAAGAGAACAAAGAGCACATTTTTAGTAAGTTTAACTGGGAAGGGAAGGAACAAAACGGATAATGGCCTCATGAGATGAAGAGTAGAATAAGACTATGTTGGAGAGCCATGATATGACTCATTTTATTGCTATCAAATAAATACATGTACTCACTAACTGTTTGCAAAATTGTATTTATTTTTTCCAAATCCAGTCAACAAAAGGACAAAACACTTCACAACGAGAACTCACTTTCTGATGGAGATATAAACGTTTAGTCATTCTCTCAGCAGAGTGTTTCTTCTTCTCTGCTTATACAGTAAATACCTGCCAGTTACATCTGGAGGCGTAATGCTAGCACTAATTGGCCACTGAGGTTGCAGGTTGATGGCACTTGTCTAAGCAAGAGCATGCTGTGATGTGCCTGTATCTGTAAGGCATCGTACTGCCATTAGGGCAGTCAAGAACGATGTCTCTGAACTCGTATTTTTCTTCTCGGCAGCAAAGGCAGGAATTTTCCAACTGAAAGATATCATAATTGTACCTAAAAAAAAATATTTCATAATAATTACTTTGGGGACATCTCTTGAAATAAATTGGCATCAATGCTAAACTTTTAATTGTCTAAGTGATTTACCAAGCCACCCAACCAGTTTATTATTTTTCCCTAGGCCTTGTATTGCATTTCCCCCTCACTATAAATTTCTGATAGATCAGTGATAAGTGGTGAAGAGCAAAAGAAAGAGGAAAGCAAATTCAAAATGGAGATTTATGATCCCATAATTAGGGCATTATAGTGCAAAAAAATAATAAAACAGATTTTTAAATATACAACTTAATGATATGTTATTTTCCATAAATTAATTTATATGTGAAAGTATACATTAAAAAATGTAATATGTTATATCTAAAATATATACTTTGAGCAAGAGTATTTGCTTAAGGAACTCCTTGTAATCACTGTATGAATATAAATACATTTGCTATAAATGTATTATGTTTGATATATAGAGAAAGCTACTTCAAAATGATTCATTCCTTCAAAAAATGTCTACTTCTCATATCTTAATATCTCAGATATTAAGGTCCTGATCATTAGCTTTCATATGCTAAGTTTTCCACATAATGTTTTGAAAGCTTTATTGCCTCCATAATGTTACAAAATTAACATGCAGTACATATTCAAAAAAACAAAACAAAGCCCCTCACCTGATGCTTTTCTTGCATTCTCCTACACATCTCGCCATCTCAAGTCTTTTCTTGCAACTATTGTACCTAACAGTCACATTCACGAATGAAGATCTGCAATTGGTATTACCTAAAACAAAATGGACCAGAGTCAGAAAGGTTTAATTAACATCAACAATCACTAAGTCTCAATATTCTGAACCATAATTAGAGAATAATCACAACTATTTCACAATATTATTGATAGGATTAACTATTTTAGCACCCAGCACAAGGTATCTGTTTAATACTAAGTAAATGTTATATTATTATTGCTATTATCATTATCATAGGAGAAGAGGAAAGGAGGCAGAAAGAAACAAGGAGAAGGAAGGAATAAAGAAGAGGGAGAGAAGGGAAGAAAGAGGGGCATGGTGACTTTTGAGACCCATTTTCTTATTGCTAATCATCCTTATGACCTAATATACCAATTTATAGTATAACCTGTGGATATTAAGAGAGTTAATTTTTTCCCTTAAAAATTAAATTTTCTTCCTTGTAAGTATCACTGGTTTTTACTAGGAGGAGTGTGTAACCAACACAAATAACGATAGTCTATTATGTGCAAATATCAAATGTTAGTATATGCATAAGATTAGAATACCTATTGTGCTAAAAACACAGGAGACTTTCTCTTAATCTGCCATTTTGTTTTAAAGAAGCATTTTTTTAAACAGTTTACATTTCCTCTACACATGGAGCTTAATTTTACTTACATGTATAACAACATTTTTTTGAATCATAGACTCTGTCTTCCTATATGGGTGAGAGAAAAAGAAAAAAAAAGACTGAAAAATTTCTGTATTTTTCTATAAATAATATAACATGTCTTAACTTACTGAAAGAGTATCACAAAGGAGAGGGGAATGGAACAGATAAACATGCTAATCTTAGATTCAGTAAGCACAGAGTGGCAGTAAAAATGAGATTGAGTATTAACACTAATTTTTGCAACAGTGGCTTGAAAGGGGAAAATATTTAAACTAATATTTTTAAAAATAAAATGCAAAGGAATAAAAAAATTATCCTTATTTGTTTTAATTGAAAAATACTTTAATACACCAAGTTTATCACAGGCAGACATTTTTACTTTACATATTATTATACTCTTAAATTTATCAAAGTCTCAGAGTAGAAGCACAATACATGTTGAAATCCAATATTGGAGTTATAAAATAAAGCTTTAAACTATATTATCAATTATATCTTCAAAAAGAAAAATAAGTTAAGCTTAAACCTTCCTTAATAACTTAAATCTAAGCATTTCTTAATACAAATCCTTCACCATATTTGAGAGGGATAAAAATAAAGACTATGGCACAAAGAAAAATCTGAAAAGTACACATATGGGATTAAATTATGGAAAATTATTAACCTGACTCCACAAGTCTTGAAAGCAAACCAGGTTCGTTTGTTTAAAAAGAACAACATGCTTTCTACAGTAACTTACTTCTAGAATAGCACTAGATTAAGTTTGACAGAGCATTCAAATGGATCTTTGATATTGAAAATATACTTCGTAATAAAAGGTGAATGAGATAATCTAGAATGAAATCTACATGAGGTCTACTGGCCAGACACAAACTTTTCCAAATGACAAAAAAGACAGTTTGTGTTTGCATTAAATGTGAGAAGGAATCCTATTGTTTGTTCCTTGAGATGACGACTCACTTCTGCACACCACGTCTGCTTTGGGCAGTCTTGGACTGTTGCAATGAAACCAGTGTCGTGGCAGGTGTAGGAGACACATGGGTTGTTGGGGTCATCAAATGAAGCACCAATCTGGAGGTATGGAGGGGAGAGAGTAAAGTAATCATTCACCTTGACTTAATTTTGAGGTTGATAATAAAACCTATTAAAAAACTCAGACTCATGATGTTTAGTGAATTTCCAGAAGCACTTTCAGCCATTAGGTTAAAATTCAAGGAAATGTGGAATGAAAGTCTTCTACTTCCATGAATAAGTCAAAGTTTCCCTCTGAGATAACAGAATGTGTCAAGAGTCTCAACTAAGATCCATATACAGTTACTTGAGTACAAATTTTAAATATTTTCCAGAAAAGTTATTTTATTTGGAGTAGTCATTGACCAATTTTTATACTCTACGTTTAAGGAAAAACAAAAAAAGAAATCCAAATGGAGAAACATATCATAAAATAGGTTTATCACAGATGAAAAGTCACATCTTCTATCTTTGCTGAGTTTCTATACCTTTTTTAAAAATTTTTAAATGAATTGGTTGGGGTGACACTGGTCAGCAAAATTATAAAAGTTTCAGGTACATGAACTTTTAAAGCCCTCTAGATTGCTTTATAATTAATGTTCAAAATTTAAGCACCAGTTGGGAAAATTGTATTTCTTTCAGGGCCTCAACCACAACATGAACTTCCTTTTTTAACTGGAATTTGATTATTTCAATCATTTTGCATATAAATCATTAGAAGTAAAACATTTCTTTTGTTCTTTAAACATCATCATATTTTATGTTTAAAAACTGTCATAGATTCTCAAGCCAGGTCACCTTTGGAAACTAAAAGTTAAAAAACTAAAAATTGAGTGTGATAAATGAGTTACCAAATTAAAACTCTCATCGGCTTTGTTTCTATGAACTTCTTAGCACACCACATATGTTTTATTGCAGATTATTAAAAATATTTAGGATTGCCAGTTCAATGTACTGAAGTTAATTTGAGAATCATCTGTTTTTTTATAGCTCCCTGATCCTTTTGCTAAGAAATTAAATTACTATTTAAAATGCCAAATCAGTTGTCAAAACTCACCCCTGGATAAACTGTATTGCTATAGTCTCACAATGGGGTTCTAGTCTTTGGGGTTTTCTTATTTGATCTCTGACAGTTTAGCCATCTGATCTCTCAGGTTATAATTACTGTTTAACTCTGTTCATTGATTTGAAGGCTACAAAGTATGTCTTTTCCATCTGGTGAGACCTGTGGGAATTATTCAGAAGCTCCACTGCTAGGTAGTTAATGATCAAGTACATTTTTTCCCTTTGAAGTGAGCCATGCTGAGTGTTAGATTTGACATTCCTTTTAAAAATTGAATAAAGGGATGGGGGGAAATAAGAAAATTCTGCCCACCATTATCTATGAAATTTTCATCTTATAAGCTGAAAGAGCCTGCTTTAGTCATAATTATATTAATAAAAATACGGTAAAGTAAAAAAACCTTACCTTATAGTCAGTATTATTAAATAAACATGTTCTTGGTTCTGAAAAAAGAATACATCGTTTTATTCAAAAAATACTATAATTCATTTTTATTTACAAAACAGGAATTGTAAATGTGGTTGTATTAATTAGTCAATTATAATGTTCTTCCCATAATACCTCTGTATCCCTTTAATATGATCATATTCGTAACTGTTAATTCTGGGTTTCCTTCAGTTCAAAATAGAAATTTTAAGAGGACAAGTATTGATTGTTTTATCACACAATCTAGCATAGTGTTAGACACATATTAATAACTCAATAAATATTTATTAAATATGTGAGTAAAGAAACAATTCAATTTGAATAATGCATTATGAATACACACCACAGTGTCCAATTTCACAGCAGGTATCGTTATCTTTGAACTTTATAAGCCTCTCTCCAGTTCTGCATGTGGGTGGAGAAGGGCACTCCTTAGGTGTACAATCTACAGCATTTGCACCAGTACAGGTGCATTTGTGGCAATTAGCAGTCCATACGTCTCCAGGCTACAGAAACAAACCAAGTTTAGACTTCTATTGAAATACTTGGAATGACAACAAATTTAGAAAAAAGTAGAGAAAAACTATGTACTTACAGATTTCTCTTCTCCCAATGGACCATGACAAACTGTTAACATGAAATGAGAAATGCTAATTAAATTTGGCAAAATACAACCATCTGTTATTTATAGATAAATACCAGGTGGCCAATGCTGTAATTAACACCAGGACTTCAAGACACAGAATTATGGAGGAGTGTATGGTACCTTAAGACGGAAAAGTCATATTCATCTACTTTGAGCAAACTGTCCCTAATACAACCACACACACATACACCAGCATATGAGAATTCTTAATTTCTCCTGGCAGTGTCAATAAATCTACTGGCTACTGTTTTACAGTCTGACCTTTGCCTCCATAATCCTATACGTCACCAAGACTTTATAATTACCAGTCTCAAGGGCCTTCTTAGTTTTTCAAATTCCCTTATAAACACTGACATTTGCAACTCTCATCTTGAAAATGTTCTCCTTCCTTCAGATTCAACATTCTGAAATTCCTTTATTATCAGCTCTTCCTCTTCCCTCTTATTTTGTCCCTAGTCTTCCCCTGGTACTCTCCCTCATTATAATATATGTTCACTGTAATACCAATTGGATGACTCTCTAGTTCCAGTCCAGACATCTCGTGTGACCTATGGCTCCAGATCTCACTCAGCCTAAGAAATAACATGCTGTCAATCTGTAAGAACTTCAACTCACTGCACAATACAGATTGTATCATCTTGCTCATCTAGACTGGTTTCCTCCTGTGAAGGACCAAAAAATTCTCTCAATCATTTAAGCTTAAAACTTTGGTGTCATTTTGATTCTTTCCTTTCTTTACTTGATATCCAATATAGATCAAAACCCTGTATCTTCATCCTTACTTTAATTCTTTCCTGCCCTCATTCTACTTGTTCTAATGCTATTCCAGGACCTTATTATCATGGATGTAGCATACTCTGGCTTTTCCAGGAGTTACTCTGATTCAGACCTCTTTTCTGTCCCCTTACAGTCCTGTAAAATAAATACTTTCTTCTAGCGTTCTAGCTCCTGAGGTTGCCATAATGTGACTCCAATCTCAACCTTGTCTCACTTTTTCACTTACATACCCTGGAGTAGTCGACATAATTGTTCTCAAATTACAATTCTGTAATAAAATACCAGACAGTCTGTCCAAAGTATACAATATATGACATATATTGTGACATATGACATATACTCTTTATATTTTAAAATATAAAGTCTATTTTCAGCCTTATATAAAAACTGCCTATGTTTCTTTGAAAATATCCCATCTCCTACTATAGTCTAAGATCAGAGAATGATTTTTGGTGACTTTTGCCACTTTCTACAAAGCATATCACCTTGGCTTGAGAATAGTAGGAACTCAAAACCCTCTAAAATTATGAAACTCTGTTTAACCTTAATTTTTATCACTATAATTCAGTCCTCAGAAAAACTGAAATTATCTAGTTTAAATATATATTATCAAGTGACAATATTTTCATTAAGACATTAAATGATTACATGAAACTATTTAGTAGGTAAGCCCTATTTAAGTTGATAACATTTGTCTGGTATGGTTTTATTAATTTGCATGGTAGAAAATAGACTACCGCTCACTATTTATTTGGTAAAGAAAAGCTAACTTCACCCACTTTAAGTTTTTCTATCCTATAACATTTTCACAGCTAGTGACTTTATTTGGCATGACCTCTGAAATCTGTTTTATAAGACTCATTAATGCAAAATGATTGCCCTTCCTTCCTCTCTTCCTCTTCCCTCCCTCTTTCTTTCTTTTCTTTCTTTCTTTCTTTCTTTCTTTCTTTCTTTCTTTCTTTCTTTCTTTCTTTTTTTTCAGTGAGAGAAGGGGAGGCAGAGACAGACTCCTGTATGTGCCCCAATCAGGATTTATCCAGCAAGCTCCCTATAGGGTGATGGCTTGCTCATCTGAGGTACTGCTCTATTGCTTGGCAATTAAGCTATTTTAAGAGTCTGAGGCAGAGGCCACCAGAGCCTTCCTCAGCACCCGGGGCCAGCTTGCTAAGATCAATCAAGCCATGGCCGTGGGAGGTAGAGGAGAGAGAGAGAGAGAGTGGAAAAGAGAGATAGATAGAGGGGGGGGAGGGAGAGAAAAGGGAAGGGGAGGGGTGGAGAAGCAGATGGTCACTTCTCCTGTGTACCCTGACCAGGACTCAAACCCAGGACATCCACATATCAGGGCTGATGCTCTAATACTGAGCCAATGGGCCAGGGCTGAATGACCACATTTCAAGTGCAGGTATTCTTACCTGGAGGTGGTGGGAGTGATGCTGGACATCCTGTGTAAAAAGAGACCGCTCAGGTTAGTCCCTAAAGCTCTTAGAAAAGTTTTGGGGTAAATATAGTAATCTCATTACTGAAAATAACTGACTATACTGCTAGTCACCCAAACAGACACTTTTCTATTTAACTTCCCTCTTTCTCCTCATGGCCTTTGAAGTTCCACCATTAAAAGTGTTCCCTTTGGATCTCATAGTTTAATGAGAGAGGTATATGAAAGTCTGAAGGAGAAATGAGAAAACATCAAGGTAAACTTCTCTTCAAATTTTCTTGGAATACAATTCTAGTGAATAGGACAACAAAATATAAAATCAAAATAAGAAAAGAATATATAGAAAAATATAAGTATTTTTAGTTTCTTACTCTTAGTTGTTTAAAAATTTTTATCTTCCTTTTTGTCTTTTTGAACTTCTTGAACTATTTTAATCTTGCTCTATCCTCACGCTAACCCACTGCTTAACCTGGTCATATGTTCCTTTTTGAGGTTTCACACATCATGTATTTGGGTCAACTCAACAATCTACTAATATATTCCACATTATATTTTCAAACAGCTAAAAATAAGATAAATACTTCCATTCTACCAACTAAGCAAAAGTCTGTCTTAGAAGCAACAGGCTATTTGAGAGGAACTTAACATTTCTGCATGTTTAGGTAAAGAAATGCTGACAAATAATAGGTACAGAACACAGAAAAGAAATAAAAGATGTGGGTGTTTGGGGTATCAAATATCTCTTTGCTCAGGGAGGCTAGGCTAATTCCTAATTAAGAAAGTAGCAGCAGGACAGAGAGAAATAATTTATTTGACATAAATACAGCAGAAAAATCTTTCCTGACCAGAATTCCAAGAGCTCATTGAAGATATTTGTGAGAAGAACCATAAAAAACAAAAAACAATCTCCTAATCTCCACATCGTATCTGATCAATTTCTCTCAAACACCTGATTATATAACTGCTCACAAAAATTAGGGGGTATTTTATAGCTTCATATTCATTTTGAAATATCCCCTAATTTTTGTGAGCAGTATATTATCCTCTTAACAAAAATTCTTAAAGGGATCCCATTTAGTGTCTCATTTAAGTTTGAAAATAAGGTTCTTCATGAACTTTCCTCTACTTACCTTTCAAATTTCATTTCTTCCTTGAACCTCATACAATCATCACTATAATCTAGTTGCTTCCTGAATTCACTCATGCTGTCTCATGTCTCTGTCTTTTCAAGGGCTGTTTGGTAGGCTTCCGTTCTCATCCCAGCCAATATTAAACTCAATCCTATCCTTTCTGATGCCTTCACTCAATAGTACCAACTAACAGGCAGAAATGAATGATCTCCTCTTGCTGGACCCCTGGGACCATATTGTACATAATTGTTTAAAGGTTAGCATCATATACTCTGTAAAGTCAGTTTCAATGCCTATAACAATCCCCCTAACACACACAAATAATAAAATGGCAAGGGCTATATTTTATTGATATTTTTGCCATTAGTTTTGGTTATGGTATTCAACACATATAAGGTATTTAAGGAATATTCATTGAATAAGTAGCAAAGAAATGAGGACTTTTCCCATACAGACCTGTTTTATTTTCACTTTCTTGATTTTCTGTTGCTACTACAATGGTTTCTGAGGGAAAATAAAAGGATGTTGTTATTTTATTATTTGAATAAGATCGATATGCATATAAAGTCTTTGTATGTGAGTGTACAAATGATCACACAAATTTATGCTCAAGGAAAGCTTGAATAAATTGTGGAATAGACAAATTATCCAAGTACAATTGGATATTTCATTTTACCTGGGTAGGACACTTTGGGGCTTGTTTTTATTCCCCTTGACACTAAGGTGAAGCCTGTGGAAAGAAATATTTAAAAAATTCAGGAATAGCACATTTCATACTCTCATACTCGGAGATTTCAAACTGAGAACTTTATAATTAAGAGTTCTGGAGAAGCATTCTGGTAAAGCCTGACCCAAAAATGTCTGAGGAAAAAAAAATATCCATAGTTGAACTTCAAAGTTATGTTCCCCAAGGAAATTTAACATAATTCTCCTGGCTTCTCTGTCCTGTTTCTTTTCCACCATTCCTCTCCTTTAAACTCAGCTCCTCATACATAAGCACAGGCATACTTCATCAAAGAGTTTGTATCACTGTCATTCATATGTTTGCATTCCAGTTCCTTGTCTCTTGTGCAAGCAGTGACAATTTAGGGAGGAACTAAAGTGATGGGTATAAGGAACTGAAGAAGCTTGAGTTTAACTTCTGAAAGCTATCATGTGTTCTAAGATGCCACCAAGCAAAATTTATTTATTATTATTTTACTTACCTGTGGAAGAAATTCCAGGAGCAATGGTTGTTTCAGATGCTTCTGTAAAGGTATCTAAAATGAGTAGCAGAAGAGCAATAAACTTTTTCTGGTCTCAAAAGAATATATTAAGACATCTCTACATGGAACAAATGTCTCAGAGCACTTAGAATGTATTCAGGCATCTACTAAGGCTCCTGCCACAGAAACACAAGATGTCTCTATCTTAGCAGCTTCTTGCTCACTGTCATATTTTCCTATGACCCTGGCAAATTTCTCACTTATGAGTTCCCTTCTCTAAATGACAAGACCTCTTTCCACACTTAATTCTTTTACTCCTTATAACTTGATTTCTTGGTTATCCTGTATCAGCTTTGGGGGGACAGAGTGAGAGAAAATGAGAAAACATCTTTGTTGATCAAAATGGCCTTAACATTCTCTTTAGTCTTATTAAATTTTAGGCTTGTTTCTTCCTAACTATAGGTCCTTGGACTCCCTTTCTTAGAGAATATACTTTAGAAAACCTCAATTTTAAGTTTTTTCCTCTGCCTCTTTGAGATGCAAAGTTTCTAGCTGGTTTTATAATCCAGGAATTGTTTTTTTCAAAGACCTGGGAGCCACCCCTTTGACATGTAATCATCAAGAATAATAGCACCTTTATCTCCCAGTCTCTGTGGAAAGGTAGAAGTCTAATTTCATTCTATAAGCACCAAGTAGCAAACATAGATGGCCTAATCACTTAGACCAACCTCTCCCGGAAGCCTGCCATACAGTACTTTTCCACTAGTTCATCCAGCTCTTAAAACTCTCCTGCCTTTTGTTTCAGCAGAGTTAAATTCAAAATCTTACCCTTATTGCAATGGTTTTGACACCTAATGCAATAATCTTAAAGTCTTTCTTGAGTATTAAAGTCCATCTGGTACAATTTTTCTTTTACAGTTTAAGTTGGATACTCATTCAAAAAGCTAAGTATTGGTTATCTGTAATACTTGGATGTTAAAGGGAAGAAGAATGTTTAGCATGTAAACTTCATTTCAGGCAGTCATTTTCATTACCTGGGCTGGAACTTTCTGATACGCCATTAATCCCACTTGATACGACAGTAGTACCTGCAAAGGCAAATGAAGAACACTTCATTTCAGATGCACCTCTTATCACTATTTTCAAATATCAACAAAAAGAGAAAGTAAATCAGATGAAAGTCTGGGCCTACGCTGCAGCTAGCCCAAAGGGTATCTTTGTGAATCACAAAAAAATACATCCTTGGACAGATGAAGCCTCATGGATTTATACCTTGTTAGAAGGATGTTGGCTAGATTTTAGCCTCTATTCCTTTGTTTAGCAGGTGTCCATGTTCACCTTTAAAACTTACCTGGGAACTCTGGTCTGAGCTAAAAAAACTCTGAACAAGAAGAGAACCTTAGATGGCTAGAAAAGCACATTCCCACTAAGCTTCTGCTGTATTACCTGGGCCTTTTCTCCTTACCCTCAATATTCCCTTCTGTTAAGTACAAGGCATGGCTATCATTAACAAGAAGGTAACAGATTTGTACCATTGACACTTACCTGTTTGCATTCCAATCCCAGTGGTAACCCCTAAATAAAGCAAACAAGAGTGGGGTCAGGACTGCTGTGCTGATGCTCCAACAGATAGTCAATTCCAGAGAAGGGCTCTTACTTTCCTAGGCTTAGCTATTAAAAGCCAATTACATACTAAATATTTACTTGCCTGTATTGGAAGTTCCAGAAATAACTGTAGTATCAAAGGCTGTCCTAGCGGTATCTGTAATAAAAAGGAAGAATGAACCTTACAAAGGCTTTCTCTTCCTAAGAAGAGTATAGTATTGGCGAGTATTCCTGTTTTTCCAAAGCAAGGAAAAGCATTTTAACAATTTTTCTTATACCAAATATTAGCCTGAAATATTGTTCAATGCACTTTCTAATGCTTGCTTGTTCAAAGAAAACATGGAGCAGGGGAAATTCCCAATTGCCTCACAGATCTTATTTTTCTAAATCTGTAGTCATCTAAAACCTAATTACTAAATTAGACAATGTTTGTATGATTTTACATCCCTATGCCTACCTGTTTTACTTTCAGTAGGTTGGCTCCCTGGAATTATGTTGGTGACTCCTAAAACATAAAAAAAAATAAAATAAAAATGGAAAAATGGAAAAGATTAAGAATCTTAAAATTTTAATTAATTATATCAGAAAACAGTTCTCTCTAATTTCAAAATTTTATAACTATAAAAGCTAGGCCCTATGAAAAATTAATCTTATATACAAGCACACATATCTCCTGAAAATTCGGGTTTTTCCTGGTTGATTTGAGATCCTGAATTCCTAAATTTAGAACCTAGTCTCCTGGGTCACATGTCAGAACTCCAACACTCTATCTTATGGGTTTGACTTAATTTATATTGCCAGTTATTGAGCCTAAATTCTTTCTCTTTTTAGGTGCCTTTGCCTTTGACTATCCCTTAAAACCCAAGGAATCATGTTTTAACATTTTTGTCTTCTCATCTCATTCTGTGTGTTCACCCTAAACAAACTCTCCAGAATCCATCATTTCAAATTTTGTTTGTAAGCAAACGACTGACATTTCTCTATCTCCAGTGCAGACCTCTCTTCTGCATCTAGTTGTGCTTCTCATTCCAGCTTGGCATGCTACTTGGATACCTCAGGATACCTCAGAGCATTTTAAACTCAAACTCAAAATTGCCTGACCAGGCGGTGGCGCAGTGGATAGAGCGTAGGACTGGGATGTGGAAGACCCAGGTTCGAGACCCCGAGCTCGGCAGCTTGAGCAAAAAAAAAAAGCTCGTCAGCTTGGACCCAAGGTTGGTGGCTACAGCAAGGGGTTGCTCTGTCTGCTGAAGGCCCGTGGTCAAGGCACATGTGAGAAAGCAATCAATGAACAACTATGGTGTTGCAACGGCAACGAAAAACTGATGATTGATGCTTCTCACCTCTCTCCGGTCCTGTCTGTCTGTCACTATCTATCCCTTTCTCTGACTCTCTCTCTGTCCCTGTCAAAAAAAAAAAATGTGATCCACTTTCTTTTTCTATCAGTTACCATGTTTTCACTTCCTCCAGTATATTCCTAAATTTTGTGGATAGTACTATCATTTATTCACCCAGGCAACCAAATCATGGACTAAAATTCACGTAAACTTCTTTCTATTGTTCATCTTCCAGCACCACACTCTACTGTATTCTAACTTGTCAACACACTGCACATCCTTCTGCCCTCTCTTTCCCTGCATCACTCCCTGTTTTAGTCTCTAATCATGTCTCACTTTAACAGTTTCAAACTGGATGACATATCTCTACCCTTACTCTCTTTCAAATCAATCCTCCAGCTTGTCTAGCTAATCTTCCAAAAATGCAAATCTGTGTATGGTCATCAATCTACCAAAAACATTTTTAATTGCTCCTTCTTGCTATTGGAATTTGTTTCAATAATTTCTTTTGTCACAACCTAGCTCTATGTTACAATACTGTTATGGAATACAAACTTGATGGGTGACCTTTACTTCCTCACTTCAGATAATTTTTATAATAATATTGTTATCTAGAGGCTCCAAGTGATCTCCCAGCACCTGCCTTTGCTGTGCTCTCCTAACAAATGTGTTGTATTCCACAAGCATACCAGATTTTTAGAATTTCCTGGGCTGTTTTACACCCCTACTCTTTATATAATAGAGAAAATATTTCCCTAATGAATTTATTGAGTAAACAAAAACTTTTCATGTGAGACCATCCTAAGTTTAAGTCATCTTTATTTACCTGAACTGGAAACTTCTTGGTAACTGGTGACATCACCTGATATGATAGTAGTACCTATGAAGAAAAGTAGGGTAATACTTTTTCAAAAAAATACTTCTGTCCCCATTAAGATGCCTATGCTGGGAAGTGTGTCTTAATAAAGATGCAGCTGATAAAATCTTTAGACCAGGAAATTTGAGTGCTTTAAGACAGACACTGACATTCAAATGAGAAGGCTTTAATCTTCCATCAATAGCAAAATCCTACTAGTAATCAATTAAATTCAACAATTCTATAATGCTGTGACTGACCTCTTTGTATTCCATTCCCACTGGTATTACTGCCTGAAATTGTGGTCCCTGGGAGAAAGAAAAATTAAGGTGTTTTTAAGAATTTCTATAATCTGGATACTATTTTGTATTGTGATAGCAGAAGGCATATTCCCAAAGAAGATTGCTTTTTGCCTGAGATTCTAAAAGAGAGTACATGTCAGTAACTTTGACTATCCTGTGTTGAAATCTCCAGGAACAAATGTGAGAGAAGAAGCTGTGCAAGTGAAACTTAAAATGGAAATTAAACTAAGATTGAGGGAGATTGGGAAATTGAGAGAGAGAGAGAGATGATAGTAATGACTTTTTTCTGCCCTGAAAATATCATGAACTTAGATAAATTGACGTGTTTCTAAGCAGTAATGGGGAGGGGCTTCTTTAAACAGACAAAAATAAACGCCATGTTGCCGCACAAAATTTCATTTTTCCAAACCAATATTTGGCAAAAGTAACATTCTGGAGTCCCTTTTCTATGGTTTAATGATTTGACCCCTCAACACCCCCCCAAAAAAGTGATTTAAGTGATTTTTCTTTTTTCACTTGGTTTACTTCCTATGACTTGGCTTTTTAGCGTTTCAATGGAGACCCCTAGTGTGTGTGTGTACACAGGTGGGGGAAGTGCAATTTTAAAACATTTTTTAATATGTTGGGACATTACTTGTAAAATGAAACCCATGAGAATGGGTTTCCTATTCAAGAAAAGCCCAAGATGAATGACTTAAACATATCTACTAACCAGGGCGTGCATTTTCTGGGCCCCTGGAAACTCCAGTAGACCTCAAAGTAGTACCTGCAAAGGCAAGATAGATAAAAGATGTAAAGTAATACACCATTTTTAGCTTCATAAAATCACATCTAAAATGCTGGTGTATGGGAAAAAGAAAGAAATCTAAAGAACCAGACCCAAGTCTGATTGACCTGACATATTGTTACTTCAAATAGAATATAGAACCCCATTTCAGCCATCTTCTTATTCATTTATCATCTGCCACAAACTCAAATATAAAATTATTGAGAATCCAAAAGGCTGAAAGAGCAAATCACTAACCCATTATTATCCCAACTCCAGTGGTAGTTCCAACTTCTGTAAAAGTTGTAGACTCTAAGAAATAAGAGAGAGTGATATAGAATGAATACAGAAATTTGGGTAGAATATGTAACTGTATTACTTATGTAAAATTCCTATGGCAGACAGCAGGTTTCTAAACATTATATAGATCAACTTTTTCATCGCTCACTTGTGTTGGAACTCCCAGGTGCAATGGTTGTGCCAGTAGTCAATCCAGTGGTAACTGAAATCACAAAAGGAGAGAATCAATTTGTGAATTCCTTTTGGCTTAAAACTCGTATTTAATTTAAAACAAATTAAAGAGTTTTCTTAATGAACTAAAATGTTTGTATTAGGAACTTTCTTGTCATATGTGATATATCATGCACAGTTTCTATTATGACATTTTACGACAAGTATACAAACTAACATTCTGACAATTTGTGCTTGAAGAGAGATTTAGGTAAAGCAGAACCCCCCCCTAAGTTCATTATAGCAATGCGCTTTACTTTAAGGTGAAGAGAAAAATAATGATCTGGCTGCTGGTGCTCACCTAGTTTAATTCCACCCTCAGTGATCCCACCACTTTCCAAAGATGTTGTAGCTCCTAAAAGAAATAAAGGAGAAGATAAGTAAATCATATGACTGAGAAAAGTTTGCTGGTGTCCCAGGGTACAGGTGGAAATGTGTATGTTTTTCGTGGAGCACTTATGGGGCGGGGGTGGGGAGGAACTCATTCCTGAAGCTCCTTACATCCCCTGTTCAATGACTGATTTACCTGTGTTGGAACTTCCAGATGCAACTGTTGTGCCAGAGACCACACCAGTGGTGCCTAAAGTAGAAGAGAGAAAAAGAAAATGCATCCTGAGAAGAGCATGACCAACAAAAGAACTGTGTGACTCAAAAGCAGAAGACCTTCTAGGGGTTATTCTGTCAAAATGAAGTGCAGTCCTCATTTTTAAATTCAGGGCCACATTGGCTCATGGTCCAGTCTTGATAAATTGTTTCCCTAAAATTAAATATCACAGGTTTCTGGGCCTTTCCCATGTTTACCTGTTTTACTTCCAGGACTTGGCCTCTCAGGTGTGCCAGTGGTGGTTCCTAATACCAAGAAATAGAAACAATATTTGTATAAATGTATTTAATTGTGTTAAAAGAATAAATTCATAGTGTCTGAAATCCCAAATTGATAGATCTAAACTTCCAGAGTTACTTTCATTATCTTTGTTTCCCTAAATATATAGAACCATATGGACTATATTGCTTCCATCTGACACCAGGGTAACAGCTTGAATGTCAGAAGGGGAAACCTTCCTAGACACCTCTGTAAAGAATTACAGTGTAAGTTTTGCCTAAAGGATATATGATTTTCATAAGTATAAGCTTCTTCTAACAAATGTCCCATGAAGAGACAAAGGCAGAGTATGAATTAGGAGGAACTCAAGAGTTGCCAATTCTACTTTCATTAATTAGGCTTTCTTCTGTGGAAATTGTAGCTTCTGAGAGTGAAAACAAAGAAAGCAGTGAGGGTCAATGAAAACATAATAAAAAGAGGTCATATGTTACTCTTCAAGAGCTATCCCCAAGAAAAAAATGATAGCACAATTTCCTCACTGATCCACCTGTGTTGGAACTTCCAGGTGAGATGGTACTGGAGTCAGGGGCCACTCCAGTAGAACCTGAAAACAAAATTGAATGGCAATATTATATAATTTTATTTCCATAAGAAAAAGATACATTCTAGAATAGGATGAGAAAACTGCAGAATTCTTTATAATATAAAAAGATCATTTGTAGGAATAGCTTATTCCAGAGATGTTTTATACATTTTCTGAGGTAATGTATCATTCTGAATATAAATTTGTTTGGGGGAGGGTACAATATGGGGTGGTGGTGGGGACTCCAAAAGATAACATGCCTTTCTCTGGGATCAATGTTGGCTGGACAAAGGTATTTTCTTTTACTCACCTGTTCGAATGCCAGTGACTAGGTTACTAAATTCCCCTACAAAAAGATATAAAGCGGGATTGACTGCTTGTTTAATTTTTATTTGGGTAATGTATTGACTGTAGAAATTTTAATGTTCTAGAAAACATTAGACATGTAACAAAGAAACCTGGTGATACTGTGTAATGGTCATATAATATCATTGTTGAGAATGGACTCTGGAGCCAGACTGCCTGAATTATTTGCTGATCATTTGCTGTGTGACCTTGGGAAATATTTCCAAGCCACAGATTTCCTCATATATAAAAAGAATAGTGCTTTCTGCACTGTTTGGAGTGAGGGATCAAAGAAATAATAATGATAAGGGTGTATGTAGAATAGTTAGTGCTCAAAAGTTTTAGCTATGATGTTGTTGCATAGTGGAGAAGTTGGAAAGCCTGTGAGCTCACCTGTATTTATGCTGGTGGTTCCACTGCCTCTAGAGGGTGCTGTCACTTCTAGGAGAGAGGAAAGGTAGAAAATATGAAGAGCATTTAGAGTTCTGAGGAAAGTTATAGTTTTCCCAGTGACAGCACTGTGGAGGATTCTCTCCATCTGGCTTGCTCACCTGTGTTTGAACTCCCAGGTCCAAGTGTAGTGCCAGAAGCTACCCTAGTGGTATCTGCAACAAGAAAAGAAGTGGTGACAGGAAAAAGTTAATGTGAAAGAAATTTCTGTCACCTTATTTCCAGAAAGGGCATTTTCTTTTCAGTTTGTTAACCTACCTGTACTGAAACTTCCAGGTGCAACTGTTGTACTTGAGACAACACCAGTGGTACCTGAAATGAGAATGTCATGAGGTCATCATGGGAATCTTCTGCACAGAGGCAATCTGAGTATAAAATAAATGCATATTTGCAGGGCCACATCTTTCAGTGGTGCAGGACACCTCCAGAATGTACCACTGAGACGACTCTGTCCACACGGCAGCCCCATCAGAGGCCCCTTCACTGGCCTTCTCCTGGATTGAATCATGGAGCAGATACATCATTCCCATGTATCAATTATTTCATTCATTCAACCAATATTTATTAAGCCTCGCTGAGTATTAGTGATTCATCAGTAAAAAAAAAAAAGAACACTTTTTTTTTCCCTGAAGAAGCTTATTTTCTATGGAAGCCTATAGCAAATATAATGTAAGATCTTCAACTGGGAGAAGAGAATTTTTTTTTACCACATTTACCTGTTTTACTTTTAGTGACTTGACTGATGTGAGGCAGTCACTGATGTTTGAAAGAGAGAAATAAGTTCTGACTGTGTTATGACTGGCAACCAATTAAGACAGCCATTAAGCAACTTGGTATTTAAAGCTCAAGATAAAAAGTCAAATGGGAGGCAAAATAGTTCTAAGTTTATTTTGGTGATCTACTTCCCTGAGATAGAACCTTCTGGGACAGAGAATCCTGCTGATTCTGCAATAATACCTGTACTGTCCAGTGGCTTAGTCTTCCACAGAATTACTTTTCCTACTACTCTTCAGAAATCTACACCACAAGACCAAGCTTCTGAAAAAGCTGGTCTAGAAACCAGTGGAGGGGTGTGAATCAATAGCATGACATGTGGGGTACGGGGCTGAAGGGTGTGTTCTTTCTCTACAACAATCTTTTTGATCCAAAGGCAAACTCATGATAGTCCTCAATGACAAAGGCTAACACCTGGGACTCCTAGCTCTTCACTGATTTCGTCACAGAAGCGTTGGCCTCTGGGAGAGGAAATGAGGAAAATGGAATGCATGTTTGGAGATATGTATTTCTCCTTGAGGTTAGACCAAGGTGATTACCTTTGAATATATTCACTTACCAGTGCTAAAACTTCCAGGTGCAAGAGTTGTGCCAAGGACTACTCCACTGGTTCCTGAAATCACAAAGGGCAAGGATGGCTATGTCATTGGCTTTATGTTAAAGGAAAGGCCAAGAAAAAAGATATCATCAGTTTAAGTCATAGAAAGCTTATTCTATAGTTCCTTGTATATCTTTTCACAAGTGCATCTCTTTCTTATATATATATTTTTAAGCAAGACTATGTTTTCTTGTTAGGAATCTTCCTATTCCGCATATAGGTAAATATCAGGGAACTATTTATACTTTCTCATGCTCACCTAAGTGACTGCTTGAGACCACCAAGGGACTACCCTTAGTACAGTGGTCTGGGCTACTGAAGAGGAAAAAAGAGAGAACATTCTGCTGCATGTAAACTTGAGCGTCTGGGTAAAGCATTAATACTCTGAAATTTGGATGCTCAGACAGATTTCCACAAAGCAGATACCACTCTGTATTTAGCTAATTCAAATTGCTAGGAGGATTTCACACACATACACACAAAAGAAATATTTTCTGGATCTTGCCTAATATGCTTGTGATATTTGTAATACTCATCGAGAAATCCCATCCCATCTTCAGACTTGGAGCAGGAAAGCTAAGTTCTAGAATTTAGTATATTTTTTAAAATATTTTCTAATAGCAAATTAAATTCGACTTACTTGTAGCATCCCCAGATTAAATACAAACCCTCTCAAGGAAAGCCAAGAGAATCTTAAACCCAATAACCCCAAATAAGGGGCACTTTATTCTGACCTGTTGGGATTCCAGATCCAGTCTCTTCTCTGGGAGTTGTGGCCTCTGAGGAAAGAAATACAACAATGATAAAGTCTGGTAATTTGAAAATTTTTGCAGTACGATTTTATTAGAGCAACCCTAAAGGAGTGATAATGCTCTTTGAGATTAAATAAGGAAACATTCCTTCCTGTTCACGTACCTGTGTTAAAACTTGCAGGTGTAATAGCCATTCCAGGAAACTCTCCAGTAGTACCTAAAATGCAAAAAGTTAGTGGAACAATCGAGTACTTCCTCCCCAGGTCCATCTTGGCAGCATCGGCGTGGCCCTAAAACACTGGAAGCCCTTGTGTGAAGGCACTCTGCTCTGAGGAAAATGGAAAATGGACCTCACGGCATGTCATTTCGCAGGTTTCCCTTTGACTATATAGCTAAAGGGAAGCAGGTCTTTCGATGTCCCTTACCTGTATCAGTTCCAGGGAATGATCCACCAGGTGTGCCAGAGGTGCCTAAGGCCGGAAGCAAAGCATGGTATTAATCTTTACAAGTAATATTCTCTGCTCTAACTTAGAGCGTTTTGATAACCAGTTGCCTTCATAAAGCCTTCCAGTGAGAGGAAAGAAAAAGAATAAACATTGGGTGTAAGTAGATGAGAAAGATAATATGTAGAAAGTGGCAGGCTATTTGAGGAAGGTAAACTGGGTAAGGAGGTTTGGAAGTACAGGGTGGTTGAGGTATAGGCAATATACATTTATACTATTTTTTTTCAGGAAAATTAAAAAAAAAAAAAGAAAGGAAAAAAGAACATGTCTGTAAGCCAGAATACCGAGGACAGCCAGGGTGAGACATTTGAGGTCTTGGAATTCCCAAGCAGAATAATTATCCAGTTGATATCATACAATATGGCCTCCGAAGTAAAGCAGGTCCCTCCTTCAAATCCCTTCCTGTTCATTTGTTCACTGAAGCAACGCAAATGGACTAATGATGAGAGCCCTAGGCTTCAGTCAAAAAGTTTACCTCCTGGCAATCCTCCTTGGGTGGTCGCACTGCTTGCTGGGTAAGTTGTGGCTTCTAAGAGAATAAAAAATAAAATAAAAGGGAGTAAAGATTAGAGTTGTAGAGAGGACAAACTAGGGCTCCGATTGGCTACTATCTCTTGAGGGGACACATTCAGAATTCCATACCTGTGTGGGTACTTCCAGGCTTCAGAGTTGTGCCAGAGGTCGCCTCAGTTGTGCCTAAAATAAGAATCATGGTGACCACATCAATTCTTTGCCCATCAAAAAATGGGCATGAGCTCTAAGAAAAACAAACAAAACAAAAAACAAACAAACAAAAACCTTTGTTCCTCACAAAGTAAATTTACTTCTCTAAATGTTCTAGTTTTGACTCCATCCATAGATTGCCCATGAAACATTTCATCCCTCAGTGAAATTGCAGAGAAAAGTCCACCACCGCTAGATCTTTCTTTTAAGGTTAAGTTAGAGGAAGATGATCTGCATGATAATTACCTATGAAATCATCAGGGAATGGGCCCCACAATACCCTGATAAAAGTGTCCTTGGATCACAGGACAAGGATAAAAAGTTATATTATCTAAACTGAATTTATTAATGTCAAATATTAAATATCTGCTAATTTTTTGCCCAATATTCATAATATGGAAAATTCAAAGAGTTTTGCTGTATTTCACAAAAAAACCCAGATATTATGATGTTATTAGAAGGTATAAGTAGTGCCTTAACAGAGCTCACCTGTGATCACTCCAACTCTTGTTGTTTCACCATCTTCTACAGAAGTGGTAGCTCCTAAAAGAGAAAAATAAGATATAGTTGAAAACTATTTAAGGACTACAAAAGGGTAGGGTAGTTCTCTTAAACAAGATAACAACTGAAAAGGAATCTCATCACAACAGACCCATCAAATTGTCCCTGCCACTTTATTGACTCACCTGTGTTGGAACTGCCAGGGGCAACAGTTGTGCCAAGGGCTACCCCAGAGGTGCCTGAAACACAAAGAGTCAAGATCGTTATGGTTACTCATATACGTCTCCTTATGATCTGCCTCTAGAAGATTCTAGGTGTAGCTATGTTATATCCAAGGGCCTTTTCACTATTTCCTGATGAGGTGACAATCATATATTTTTTCTGTGACTCATATCATTAAGGAAGTAGTAAACATAGCGCTATTCCAAATATAAGGCACCCTCCAAAGACATTCCGTTCACTTAAAATAGAGAAGAATAGGTTTTTCCCAGATTCACCTGTCACACTTTCAGTTGCCTGGCCTCGAGGTACTTCAGTGGTACCTAAAATGGGAGTAAAATCAGAAAACTATTTGAATGTGCTCTTTTGAACAAGAGAACTTAAATATAACATAAGCTTGTTTAAGAGTTCACTTCCACCCAGGTATATCATATTTCTCAGCTCCTCTGACATCTTAGTATGCCATCAAAGAGGAAACCTCTCAAAGGGATTATACCAGCAGCCCTTCTTAAGTGAGTTACAGCTATGAGACTTAAGCAGACATTGACTCTTCATCAATATGCTAAATCAAAGAAAATATTGAATAAATGCAAACAACTCTGCGGGTAAGCACACTATCAAAGTGGGATCTGGTGAAGAGTGATACTCAATGGTAAAAGCCCAACTGTCCTTACCAGGTCTGGGTCCAGTTCCCGGAGTGTTGCTGCCTTCTGTCAGTATTGTGGCCGCTGATGGAAGGAAATGGGGAATGGTGAAGTCTGAGGACTTGAGATGTTAGGAAAAAAACTACGTCCAAATTTGATCAGAACAGGAAAGCTAACAGTATTATGTTAAATATGGAACTTAGTTGTTGTAATAGTACCTGTGCGGGAACTCCCAGGTGAAATGGTTGTCCCAGAGAATTCTCCTGTAGCTCCTAAAACGTGAGAAGGATGAAGGTGTCAACACAGTATTAGTTCTCTCTTTAAGCTGAAGTGGGTCTGTGTCTTTGAATGACTAAAAGATCTTTCCTGAGGATTTACGTTTCAGGAGGAAATGAACTGTCAATGACTCTCCACAGTGTCATTTCCTGATCACATATTGATCACTGTTCCCTTGTCCACAGATCCCAGTGAGAGTGAAAGGAGACTGTACGCCACCCTCACCTGTTTCGCTTCCACTCCCTGGACTCCCTGTTGTGACAGAGGTACCTAAAGGGGGGGAGGGAAGGGCAGGTGACGGATCCTTCATTGTAAAACTAATTACTTGAGGGATTTTGACACTCCCAGATTTAAAGAAAAACTCTGACTCTTCTACACTCAACTAGTGAATTGATTTAGTGTATCCTGCCTGCCTGGGAACTCTGTGAACTGCTGCTGGCTCCAGGGGGGAGCATGGTGCCACCTAGTAACCTAGTAAGCATGGTGCCACCTAGTAACGCAAGCAGAGTGAAGCTCCAACCTAAGTACATGGTTCATCACTCCACTGATAATTATTAAGCGAGTCTTCTGTGAAATATTGTTTTAAGCCTTTGGGTATATCAGTGAGTACAATAATCAAAGACCCCCCAACCTCCAATATGGCTTATCTTCTAGCAGGTAAAGTACAGCAATAACCAATAAACATAGTAAGTCAACAAGACAGATGTAGTTATGTGCTATGAGAAAATGGCAAACATATATGAGGATGGTGCATTTATAGGAGGCAAGCACTGGCCCAAAGGTTCACCTCATCCCTGCCATCCAACACCTTGCTTTGCAAGCATGGGCCCCTGAAAATATAGATAGGTATATGTGAGGCTATAAAATTTCTAGGCCAACTATGGTGTATCACTCTGGCATACTGTATTCCCAAACTAATGAAGGCAGAGATCCTCTGCCTACCTTTCCACTCATGTCCATTCTAGCCACAGACAGATGAATCAGGTCAAAAAAACTCACTGCCTGGAAGTCCTGCTTGGGTGGTCCCAGGTCCTTCCATGGAAGTTGTGGCCTCTGATAGAAAAAGGAAGAAAAGGAGTAAAGACTAGCTCATAGGAAAGTCCACACAGTGCTATTCAGAATATATCATCTAAGGTGCCGATGTCTATGTTTTATGTGTATTTTTAGACTAACCTGTGATGTAAGATCCAGGTTCCAGAGTTTTTCCAGATACAATACCAGTAGTACCTACAACAAGAAAGGAACAATGGTCCCTAGTTCCACTGCTTGTTCACCAAGTGTTTTAAATAGAAATCTAAATCTCTATGTAGCAACAAACCATAACCTTGTGACTTGGAATGCCAAGAAGTCATCTATCTGTACCCTATGTAACACTTTGTAAAACAAGTTTACTGAGATCTCAATTATCATGTCTCATTCTTTTTATGAGAGCAATGAAATTTCTCTTTGTACTACTGTTTACATTTCTCTTTGACCTCATGATAGTCTAGTGAAGAGTCTTATAAACCTGGGTAATAAGGAGACAAGGTAATGATGGCTTGTCTTTTTAAATCCAATATACCAGCTATAAATAGAGTAGAATACTTTCAGAAGACAGTTTGAGAAAGTTATTCTGAGGTGCAGGTATTAGCTTAGCAATGCTCACCTGTGTCTGTTCTACCTCTGGTTATTCCACTTTCTCCAAAGAATGTAGTGGCCTCTGAGGGAAAGAAGGTGAAAAAGGGTAATTAAGGAATAAAGGTTATAAAGAAGTTATGCTGATACCCATGCAATGAATAATACCAAAAGTGACATCTAACTTGCTGGAAGAGATACAAAACACTGTGACAACCACTTGACTCACCTGGGTTGGAACTGCCAGGAGGACCAGTTGTCCCAGGGGCCACCCCAGTGGTGCCTGAAACACAAAGGGTCAGAAGCTGCAGGGTTTTGTCTCCTTCTAGACGGGCCTTGGTGTGTGTTTGTTAAATGAAAGGGTCCTTCCGCTAATTCAAGATGAAGGGACAGTCTAGGCCTTTGCTTTAGCTCATATCATTAAAGAAGCAATAAAATACTTATGCTCCAAGCATGAGGCACCCTTCCAAATCATTGAACCACATCTATTACATGAGATGGAGAAAGAGAACGGTTGTCAGCATCACCTGTCACACTCCCGGTTGCTTGTTGTCCTCGTTCTGTAGTGGTGCCTATTGTGGAAAGAAAATTAGAAAAAATATTTGAATGTGACTGAAAAATATTATATTAAATATTACTATTGTTCTTTATACAAAAAAAACATTTTCTTAGGGTATGCCTGTTTAGGTTTTGACATTACTGTTATCCTTTCCCAGACATGCAATATTTCTGAGCTCTCCCTGACTTAATAATTTGCAAGTCTTCACAGGGTAACTTCATTACAAAGTTAACAATTGTGAGGCTAGAGTCAGTATTGAAAGGTTCTGCAAACTATGTTAACTATAAGGAACACTAGATGCAAATGGAAACCACTGCATGAAAGCATACTTCCCCTCAGGCGAGGCTAAGAAGAGTCACCGCTCAGGGAAAACCCCAAACTGCAGGAACGTTTTCTCACCAGTTCGCAGTCCAGTCGCAGTAGTGTCACTGCCTTCTCTTAAAGTCGTGGCCCCTGAAGGAAGAAAATGATAAATCTTGAGGTCAGATTTGGAGTATTAGGAAAAGAATTCTGTTGGGTTTTTGTCAGAGGAAATCTAATAATGCTGCGTTTAAATGTGCTGTTTTCTTCTACCTGTCTGGGAACTTCCAGGTATAACGGTTGTCCTAGAGAAATCCTGCGTAGCACCTAAAAATGAGAAACATAAAGACATCAAAACAACACAGCTCCACCTCAACCTGAAGCACCTAGGTGGCTTTGCATTACTAAGAGATTTAACCTGAGACCTCTACTTCTGAGAGCAATGAGACAACAGTAGCTATTCATATTTCCTACACTGACTGACAGTCTAATCATTGTTGCTACTGGAGTAGCTTTTCCACAGACCCCACTAATGTGGAAGAAATCTTATGTCACCCTCACCTTTTTCTCGTCCAACCTCTGAACTCCCTGGTGGGACAAAAGTGCCGAAAGGGAAAGAAAAACGGTGGATGATGAGTTTAACTTTTAAAATGTTACTCATCAATTACTTGAAGTATCTTAATATTCCAAATTTTAATAGGACTCTGTGACTGTAATACTCTCATATGGTGAATTCATATAGTTTATCCTACAAGGATTGTCATTTTATGAACTGCAGCTGGCTCCAGGGAAAGCATGGTGCTGCCTATCAATGCAAGTACAGCCGTCCCTCGCCATGTCATGGTTCACTTTTCGCGGTCTCACTGTGGTGCGGATTTTTAAATTGTGTATATTGAATTTAGTATTGTGAATTTTTCGCTATATTGTGGGATTTTGTGGTATATAGGTATTTTTATATATTGTTTTAATTACTTTTGCAGTAAAGTAAGCAAAATAAGTGTGGGAAAGGTGAATAACAGTGTGGGAAAGGTTTATAAGAGTGTGGGAGGGTTTATAAAGCATATATATATATATATATAATAAAATAAATATAAGATCACTACTTTGTGGATTTTCACCTATCACAGGAGGTTCTGGAACCCTACAATAGACGAGGGATCACTGCAGAGTATTTTTGGCCTTTAGATGTATCAGTAACCAATATTCAATGATGCATTCCCTGCTAGGCCTACATTCTAGCTTCTGGAGACCAGCAGTGAACAGCACACATGATAAATAAGTCAGCGTGCTATGAAAAATGTCAGAACCCAAAGGACTAGGGTCTTGGCTGCAGAGACTTTGAGCAGGTTGGCATCACCCCTGCCTACCAACAACTAGCTCTGCAAGCTAGGGCCTCTGAAGTCCAGAGAGGAGGCCCATTTCCTCAGCTCCATTTCCACGCATGTGTTCACTGGTGCCATACAAAACGCCAATAAATCATCCCAGAGCCTTGGACTAAAAGAGCTCACCTTCTGGAAATCTGGATTGGGTGCTGCCTCTTCCTCCCATGGAAGTTGTGGCCTCTGATAGAGAGAGAAAGAAAAAGGAATAAGACTAGTTTAGGAGAAAGTACACATTGTGTTCTCAAAATATAACAACTTAGGTGCCTATGTCCAGTTTTTACCTGAATTCTGACTTACCTGTATTATAACTTCCAGGTTCCAGGGTTTCTCCAGAGGCAGTGCCAGTAGTGCCTATAGCCAGAAAGAGACAGTGGTCACTAGTTCAATTACTTGTCCACAATACGACTTAAATAGGAATCAATCTCTCATGTCACAGCTCTTACAAGCTAAGGCAATAAGGCATTCATGCAAGAACTGGCAAGTTTTACTACTTTTTTGTTTTTAATATAAATAGTTTCCTATAACATATGAGCAAAGTAGATATATTTTGAGAAGACTCTTTTAAAAAAGTTTCTATGAAGTGCAGGTATTGGCTTAGTAGCGCTCACCTGTGTTTATTCCAAGTCTGGTTGTTGCTCTTTGTCCCAGGAGAGTCGTGGCCTCTGAGAAAGTGAAGAAGAAAACAAGCAATGAGAGACTATCTAAGGATCCTGATGGAAATATTATAAATTCCCTGCACACTATAATATCAGAGAAGACATCTGGCTGTGGGTGGGCATGCTGAAGTTGAAGAGACTCAGTCAACATGGTGGCTCACCTGTGTTGGAACTGCCTGGGGCAACGGTTGTGCCAGGGGCTCTGCCAGTGGTGCCTGAAACACAAAGGGTCTGAGATCTCCATTGTGACTCATGTTGTGTTCTGAAGACCTGACTCTGCAAGGACTCTACTTTATCTTTAACAACTAAAGTCCTATTCAGTGCTTCCTTACTAGGTGAGAAGCTTTCACTTTCTTATAACTCAAGTCATTAAGATGGCAATGGGAATTTATGTTCCCCACATGAGGCCCCATTCCCAGGCTCTCCATTCATTCAAAGTGAAAAATAAGAGGTGGCTGTCACCCAGGTTCACCTGTCTCACTCCCTGTTTCCTGGTGTCCTGGTACTGTAGTGGTGTCTATCGTGAGGGGAAGAAAAACAGAAATATATTTGAATGTATCAAGGAAAATCCTGAATATCATTATTGCTCATTTGAGCAGAAACCCTATATTAGGATAGGCTTCTGTAAGATGTCACATTGCTTTCCCTTATTCAAATGTGTCATACTCATCAGTCCCCTAACATCTCAGTGTGGTATATGTTATCACAGCAGAAACCTCATTTTTAGGTTTCACCACCAGTTTATTTAGAAGGTAAAAACTATGAGGCTAAAAGCCAGTTTGAGAGTATTTTAATAATATTAAATATATACAAACAAAATATAAAAATGCAAACCACTCAGTAAAAAACACAGTTATCAGCAGGTGCCCCATATGGGGTCATAATTTACAGTAAACCCCCAAACGGTGGCACTCATTCTCACCAGGTCTGGGTCCAGTCTCAGGAGTGCCGACGCCTTCTGTCAGTGCTGTGGCCTCTGATGGAAGGAAATGGGGAATGGTGAAGACTGAGGATTTGCGATGTGAGAGAAGAATTTTGTTCATACTTGAGTAGAACAGAAATACTAACAAAACTATGAGTTTAAATATGCAGATTTCTTCTTGTTCTCCTACCTGTATGGGAACTCGCAGGTGTGATGGTTGTTGTAAACAAGAATTCTCCTGTAGCTCCTAAATGTGAGAAAGATGGAGACAGTAACACAGCATTAGTCCCCTCCTTTAAACTCTGTGGCCTTGAAGACATTACTTGCCAATTTTATTTCTGAAAATATGGGCCATCAATGACTTTCCAGGTTTCTATCCTGAACAACCTGATGCTCATTGCTGGTACTGGAGTTCCCTTGTCCACATATCCCAGCAAATTGAAATCAGACCTATAACAACCTCACCTGCTTCACTTCCAGTCCCTGGACTCCCTGCTGAGACAGAAGTGCCTGCAGGAGGAAAAAGGTAGATGATGGGTTCAACATTCTAAATGTTATTCTTCTAACTCTTGAGATGTTTGATGCTCTGAGGTTTACATTACAATGCTATTCTCCTAATACTCTCCTATGGTGAATTTATTTAGTGTTTTCTACATTGTTTGCCGTTCTGGGAATGTCTGTAGCTCCAGGTGAATGCATCATGACACCTATAAATGCAACTGGTGAGAAGTTCTAAATGCAAATCTACTGTGTAATTTTGTTGTATCACTGAACATATTACTCAGATATTTTTTTAATGTGGCTTACACTCAAACAGCTGGAGACCAGCCACAAACTGTATTTATGACAAATAAGACAATTGGCTGTATGATAATAAGTGCCATGGGAAAATGGCAAAACATATATAAAAATTACGGGAAGCCTGACCAAGCAGGGGCACAGTGGATAGAGGATCAGATTGGGACACAGCAGGCTCAGGTTCGAAACTTCTACTTGCTGGCTTGAGCACGAGATCCTTTGGTTTGAGCAAGGCTCACCAGCTTCAGCCCAAGGTCACTGGCTTGAGCAAGGGATCACTCGCTCTGCTGTAGCCCCCATGTCAAGGCACATATGAGAAAGCAATCAGCAAACAACTAAGGTTCCACAACAAAGAATTGATGCTTCTCATCTCTCCCCCTTCAGATCTGTCTGTCCCTCTCTCTGTCTCTCTCTCTGTCACACACACACACACACACACACACACACACACACACACACACACACAGTGTAAGAATGGGATGAAACTGGGCAGGGACTGGTTCATAAGTAAGTTAGGTCATCTTTACCATCCAACCAGGAGCTCTGATTAGATGTACATATTCAGAGAAAGATATGTGATGACAGAAATTCCTTGGCAACTCAGCTTTGAGACTCTGGCATGCTCTGCTCCCAGAGACAGTGTGTTCCATTTCCTCAACTCACCTTCCCATGCATGCTCACTGCCACCATACTAAACTTTGATAAATAACCCCAAAGCCTCAGACAAAAAATGCTCACTTCCTGAAAGTCCTGCTTGGGTGGTCCCACTTCCTTGAATAGAAGTTATGGCCTCTGATAGAGAAAGGAAAAAAGTAGTAAGACAGGGTTGAGAGAAGGACACATTGTGTTATTCTCAGAAAATATCATCAAAGCTGCCAATGTGCTGTTTTTACATATATTTTCAGGCTAACCTGTTGTGTATCTTCCTGGTTCCATGGTTTCTCCAGAGACTATATGAGTGGTTCCTAAAGCAAGAACACGTCAAGGTCCTTAGTTCCACTGCCTGTTCATCAAGTGATTTAAAAAGACTCTGAACCCCTTGCAAAGTAACAGTGTATAGCCCTGTTACTTTTAGTACCAAGAAGTCACCCATTTGAGACTCATGTAACATTTCTTTGTACAACAAATTTACTCAGTTCTCAACTGCCATGTCTCTATCTTTAGAGGGGATATATGAAATTTCTCTTTACATTCTATTTATTTATCTCTTTTGACTTCATGATGGTCTAGTAAAGGGACATATAAACTCAGGTAATAAGAAGATGAGGTAATGATGGCTTGTCCTATTTTAATCTAAACTTTCCACATACAACGTGTATAAATAGAGAAGGATGTTTTTAACACACTGTTTGAATAAGTTATTCTGAGGTACAGGTGTTAGCTTAGCACTGCTCACCTGTGTCTGTTCCACCTCTGGTTATTCCACTTTCTCCCGAGAATGTAGTGGCCTCTGAGGGAAAGAAGGTAAAGAAAGTAAGTTGGGGAATAAAAGTTAGAAAGAATATATGCTGATACCCCTGTAGTGAAAAATACCAGAAGTGACCTCTAACTTGCTAGAAGAGATACAAAAGACTCCACAACCTCTTGACTCACCTGGGTTGGAACTGCCAGGAGCACCAGTTGTCCCAGGGGCCACCCCAGTGGTGCCTGAAACACAAAGGGTCAGAAGATGAGGGATTTTGTCTGCTGACCTTCGCCTAGAAATGCCTCAGTGTGTTTTTGTTAAATGAAAGGACCCTTTTCACTAATTCAAGATAAAGAAACAGTAAACTTTGCTATGGCCCACACCATTGAGAAAGCAATAAAATACTATTATTCCCAGCATTAGACACACTTCCAAGTCATTCGACCACATGTATTATAGGAGATGGAAAAAGAAAAAGGCTGTCAGCATCACCTGTCACACTCCCAGTAGCTTGTTTTCCTGTTTGTACAGTTGTGCCTATCATGGAAGGAAAATCAGAAAAAAATCTGAATGGCAGAAAAAATTTAAATATGACGGTTATTTTTTTTTATGAGAAATATATTTTCCTAAGACGTGCCCGTTTTGATATTCACAGTGTTTACCCTTTCCCAGATAGCTCTCTCTGACTTTATAATATTCAGGTCTTCATATGTTAACTTCACCAACAACCTTTCATTACAAAGTTAACAATTGTGAGGCTAGAGTCAGTAGTGAGAGATCTGGCAAACTATGATGAATATAAGAAACATTAGACACAAATAGAAAACAGTGCAGGAAGCACTCCTCCCCACAGGCAAGGCTAAGAAGAGTCACTATTCAGGAAAAAACCTGAACTGCAGGAACATTTTCTCACCAGCTCTCATTCCACTTCCTGTAGTACTGCTGCCTTCCCTTAATGTAATGGCTTCTGACGGAAGAAAATGATAAATGTGAATGCCTGATTTGAGATATTAGGAAAAGAATTCTGTTGCTATTGTATCAGAGCAGGTCTACCAAGTCTATTGCCTTTAAATATGGAAACAGCATCTTGTTCACCTACCTGTCTGGGAACTCCCAGGTGTGATGGTCGTCCTAGAGAATTCCCTGGTAGCTCCTACATATGAGAAGATGAAGATGTCAATCCAGGGCTAGCTCACCCTCACCTGAAGCACCAGTGTGGCCCTGAATTCCTAGAAGTTATTATCTGAGACCTTGATTTCTGAAAGAATGAGTCATCAATAACTGTTCATAATCCTATTTTGACCAATTACGGTTTTAATCATTGAGGATACCAGAGTACCCTGTTGCATAGATCCCTCTGAATACAAGTCAATCTTATCACCCTCACCTGTTCCACTCACAGTCCCTGGACTCCCTGGTGAGACAGAAGTGCCTGAAAAAGAAAAATGCAAATAATGGATTCATTTACTAAAATGTGTTCATTTATTACTTGAATGGTTTTGATATTCCAAATTTTATACACCTCTGTGACTCTAACAGTCTCGTATGGTGAATTTATTTAGAGTATCTCACAGAATTGTAAATGTGGGAACTGATTGCTGCTGGTTCCAGGGGAAAGCCTGGTGCTCCCTATTATCACAAGTCCAGTGACGTCCCAACATAAGGATGTCTTTCATCGTTCCCTGGAAATTTATTAAATGAGTGTTTTGTGTAATATTGTTTTTGGCCTTTAGATGTATCAGTAACCAACATTCCAAGATCATTTCTGTGATGTGCCACATTCTAGCTGCTGGAGACCAGCATTAAACAGTAAACACGATAAATAAGTCAGTGCGCTATGAAAAATATGTCAAAACACAAGGCACTGGGTCTGAGCAGCGGAGGCTGTAAAACGTTGGCCTTATCACTTCCACACACCAACTAGCTCTGCAAATTGGGCTTCTAGAAACCAGACAGAAATATATGAGCCCAAAAAGTCTGAAGGCGAAAATGAGCTGGGACTCTCACTTTCATGTTCCGATAGAAAAGTCACACCCGTTTCCTCAGCTCACCATCCCATGCATACTCAGTTGCCCTCAGAACATTGATAAATAACCACCAAGCCATAGACTAAAAGAGCTCACCTCCTGGAAATCTGGATCGGGTGGTCCCACTTTCTCCCATGGAGGTTGTGGCCTCTGATACACAGAAAAAAAAAAAGGAGTAAGAATAGATTGGCAGAAAGTGCATCCTGTGCTTTTGTCAGAATACATAACATCCAAGGTGCTAATTGTCCAAGTTTCACATGTACTTTCAGACTTACCTGGGTTGTAACTTTCAGGTTTCAAGGTTTCTCCAGAGGGCGTGCCAGTAGTACCTTTAGCCAGAAAGAGACAGTGGTCACTGGTTCAATTACTTGTCCACAATATGATTTAAATAGGAATCAATGTCTCACATCGCAGCTCTTATAAGCTAAGGCAATAGGTTTAACGTAAAAACTGGGTTGTTTCTCTGCTTTTTTATAAAATATGAATGGCTTCCTATAACATATGAGGAGAGTAGATATATTTTGAGAAGACTCTTTTAAAAAAGTTACCATGAAGTGCAGGTAGTGGCTTAGTAGCGCTCACCTGTGTTTATTTCAAGTCTGGTTGTTGCTTCTTGTCCCGCGGTCGTCGTAGCCTCTAAGAAAGTGAAACATAAAAGAGATAATTGGAAACTACTTAAGGGACCTGGATAAGATATGTTGGTTTCCCTGCAGAGTATAATATCAGAGATGACATCTATTATGTGGGTGAATATGCAGAAGATACTAAGTCAACATGCTGGCTCACCTGTGTTGGAACTGCCTGGGGCAACGGTTGTGCCAGGGGCTCTGCCAGTGGTGCCTGAAACACAAAGGGTCTGAGATCTCCACTGTGACTCATGTTGTGTCCTGAAGACCTGACTCTGCAAGTCTTTAACAGCCAAAGTCCCATGCATTGCTTCCTCACTAGGTGAAAAGCTGTCACTTTCTTATAACTCAAGTCATTAAGATGGCAATGGAAATTTATGTTCCCTGCATGAGGCCCCATTCCCAGGCTCTCCACTCATTCAAAGTGAAAAATAGGAGATGGCTGTCACCCAGTTTCACCTGTCTCACTCCCTGTTTCCTGGCGTCCTGGTACTGTAGTGGTGCCTATCATGAGGGGAAGAAAAACAGAAATATATTTGAATGTATCAAGGAAAATCCTGAATATCATTATTGCTCATTTGAGCAGAAACCCTATATTAGGATAGGCTTCTGTAAGATGTCACATTGCTTTCCCTTCTTCAAATCTGTAATACTCCTCAGTCCCCCACCCCCGGCCACAGGACTTCTTAGAGCAGTAAATGGCATCACAGGAATAACCTATCTAACGGGTTTCACCACCAGGTTTCTTAGAAAGTTAGAACTATGAGGCTAAAAGCCAGTATAGAGAGCTTTTTAAAGTAATGTTACATCTAAACAAAACTAGTAGTAAATGCAACCCTGCTGGTAGAAAAGCACACTTCCAGGCAGGTAGCCATACATAGGATCATAATTTACAGTAAACCCCAAAGTGGTGGTACTTTTACTCACCAGGTCCGGATCTAGTCCCAGGAGTGTTGATACCTTCTGTCAGTGCTGTGGCCTCTGAGGGAAGGAAATGGGGAATAATGAGGACTGAGAATTCGGGACGTGAGAGAAGAATTATGTCATATTTGATTAGAACAAGAATCCTAACTATACTATGATTGTAAATATTCATAGTTCTTCCTGTTATCCTACCTGTATGAGAACTCCCCGGTGTAATGGTTGTTCTAAAGAATTTCCCTGTGGCTCCTAAATGTGAGAAAGATGCGAGACAGTAACATAGCATTAGTCCCCTCCTTTAAACTCTGTGGCCTTGAAGACATTACTTGCCAATTTTATTTCTGAAAATATGGGCCATCAATGACTTTCCAGGTTTCTATCCTGAACAACTTAATGCTCATTGCTGGTACTGGAGTTCCCTTGTCCACATATCCCAGCAAATGGAAAGGAGACCTATGGCACCCTCACCTGCTTCACTTCCAGTCCCTGGGCTCCCTGCTGAGACAGAAGTGCCTGCAGGAGGAAAAAGGTAGGTGATGGGTTCAACATTCTAAATGTTATTCTTCTAACTCTTGAGATGTTTGATGCTCTGAGGTTTACAGTGGAACGTTATTCTTCTAATATTCTACTCTGGTGAATTTATTTAATGTTTCCTACATTGCTTGCCATTCTGGTAACACCTGCAGCTCCCGGTGATGTGTGGTGGTACCTATTAATGCATAAATATATCTATGTGCTTAATCTTGTCCCATATTTATTATGAAACACTTCTGTGCAATTTTGTTTTAGGACTTTGGTTATATCACTGAAGACATTATCCTAAGATTGTTTTTTAACATGGCTTACTTTGCAACAATTGAAGACCAGTTAAAAACTCTATTTATGACAAATGAGTCACTATTTTGTACATTATTAAGTGCTATGGGAAAATGGCAAACTCTGTAAAAGAATTGGGTCAAGTTGGGCAAATTTTGGCCATAGGCTTGGTCCCCCTTGCTATCCAACCAGGAGCTCTGATTAGATGTACAAATGCAGAGCAAGACATGTTATGACAGAAATTCCCTTCCTACCCCAGGGATGTGACTCTGGGATGCTCTGCTCCCAGAGAGACTGTGTCCCATTTCCTCAATTCACCTTTTCTCACATGCTCACAGCCACCGTATAAAACATTGATAAATAACTCCAAAGCCTCAGACTAAAAATGCTCACCTCTTGGAAGTCCTGCTTGGGTGGTCCCCCTTCCTCCCATGGAAGTTGTGGCCTCTGATAGAAAAAGAAAAATAGGAGTAAGACAGGGTTGACAGTAGTACACATTGTGTTGTTGTCATAACATATCATGAAAGCTACCAATGAGCTATTTTTACATATATTTTCAGGCTAACCTGTTGTGTATCTTCCTGGTTCCATGGTTCCTCCAGAGACTATACGAGTGGTTCCTAAAGGAAGAACAGGCCAAGGGCCTCAGTTCCACTGCTGGTTCATCACTTGAATTATAAAGAATCTAAACTCTCCCTGAAGCAACAAAATATATCCCTGTTACTTTTAGTACCAAAAAGTCACCCATATGAGCCTCATGTAACATTTCTTTGTACAACAACCTGCCTCAGTTCTCAGCTTCTCAACGGCCATGTCTTTATTTAGAAGGGCAATATAAAATTTCTTTTCATATTTCTATGTACTTATCACTTTGATTTCACAATGTTCTAATGAAGTGACATATAAAATTGGTAATAAGGAGACAAGGCTTGTCCTTTTGTAATCTAAACGTTCCCAGTATAACATGTGTAAAGAGAGTAGGATATTTTCAGAACACTGTTTGAATAACTCAGAAGTTATTCTGAAGTGGAGGTATTAGCTTAGCGAGGCTCACCTGTGTCTGTTCCACCTCCGGGTATTCTACTTTCTCCTGAGAATGTAGTGGCCTCTGAGGGAAAGAAAGAAAAAGAAGGTAATAAGAAAATAAAACTTAGGAGAAATATATGCTGATATCCCTATAATATATAAGACCAGAAGTGACATCTAACTTGCTGGAGGAGATACGAAAGACTGTGACAACCTCTTGACTCACCTGGGTTGGAACTGCCAGGAGCACCAGTTGTCCCAGTGGCCACCCCAGTGATGCCTAAAACACAAAGGGTCAGAAGCTGCAGAATTTTGTCTTCTTACGTGCTAACAGAAGGGCCTCAGAGTGTTTTTGATAAATCACAGGACCCTTTTCACTAATTCAAGATGAAGGGACAGTGTAGGCCTTTGCTATGGCTCACACCATTGAGAAAGAAATAAAATAGTAATGTTCCCAGCATGAGGCATCCGTCCAAGTCATTAGACCACACCTATTACAGGAGATAGAGAAAAAAATACAGCTGTCAGCATCACCTGTCACACTCCCGGTTGCTTGTTGTCCTGGTTGTACTGTTGTGCCTATCGTGGGAGAAAATCAGAAAAATATTTGAATGTGACTGAAAAATATTAAAAATGATTATTGTTATTGTTTTTACAAGAAATACATTTTCCTAAGATGTGCCTGTTTTGATATTCACAGTGTTTACACTTTCCCAGACATGCAATATTTTTCAGCTCTCCCTGACTTAATAATTTGCAGATCTTTACAAGTTAACTTCACCAACAACCTTTCATTACAAAGTTAATAATTGTGAGGCTAGAGTCAGTAGTGAGGGGTCTGGCAAACCATGATAAATATAAGAAACACAAGACACAAATGGAAACCACTGCAGGAAGCACCCCTCCCTACAGGCAAGGCTGAGAACAGCCACCATTCAGAGAAAACCCTGAACTGCAGGAGCATTTTCTCACCAGCTCTCAGTCCAGTTCCTGTAGTACTGCTGCCTTGTCTTAAAGTTGTGGCTTCTGATGGAAGAAAATGATGAATGTTGAGGTCAGATTTAAACTATTAGAAAAAGAATTCTGTAGCTATGTGTCAGCGTAGGTCTACTAACTCTATTGACTTTAAATATGGAAACAGCATCTGGTAACTCCCAGGTGTAATTATCTCCTAGAGAACTTCCCAGTAGCTCCTAAGTGTGAGAAGATGAAGATGTCAATTCTGGGCTAGCTCACCCTCACCTGAAGCACCTGTGTGGCCCTGAATTCCTAAAAGACATTACCTGAGACCTCGATTTATGAAAGAATCAGTCATCAATAACTTTTTATACTCCTATATTGACCAATTAAGGTTTTAATCATTGCTGCTACCAGAGTACCCTGTTGCATAGATCCCTCTGAATAAAAGTCAATCTTATCACCCTCACCTGTTTCACTCCCAGTCCCTGGACTCCCTGGTGGACCAGAAGTACCTGAAAAAGAAAAATGCAAATAATGGATTTATTTATTAAAATGTGTTCATTTATTACAGGAGGGGTTTTGATATTCCAAATTTCTTTAAAACTCTGTGACTCTAACAGTCTCGTGTGGGTAATTTATTTAGTGTATCTCACAGGCTTGTAAATGTGGGAACTGCTTGCTACTGGCTCCAGGGGAAAACCTGGTGCTTCCTATTATCACAAGTCCAGTGACGTCCCAACAAAAGAATGTCTTTCATCGTTCCTTGTAAATTTATTAAATGAGCGTTTTGCGCAATATAGTTTTTGGCCTTTAGGTGTATCAGTAACCAACATTCCAAGATCATTTCTGTGATGTGCCACATTCTAGCTGCTGGAGACCAGCATTGAACAGTAAACACGATATATAAGTCAGTGTGCTATAAAAAAAATGTCAAAACACAAGGCACTGGGTCTGAGCAGCGGAGGCTGTAAAACGTTGGCCTTATCCCTTCCACACACCAACTAGCTCTGCAAATTGGGTTTCTAGAAACCATACAGGGATACCGGAGCCCAAGGAGTCCCCAGGCCAAACCCTGGTTGGACTCTAACTTCCGTGTTCCGATAGGAAAGTCACACCCATTTCCTCAGCTCACCTTCCCATGCATGTTCAGTGCCCTCAAAACATCAATACATAAACACCAAGCCACAGACTAAAAGAGCTCACCTCCTGGAAATCTGGATCGGGTGGTCTCACTTCCTCCCATGGAAGTTGTGGGTTCTGATACACAGAAAAAGAAAAGGAGTAAGAATAAGTTAGCAGAAAGTTCATCCTGTGCTTTTGTCAGAATATATCATCCAAGGTGCCAATTATCCAGGTTTCACATGTACTTTCAGACTTACCTGGGTTGTAACTTCCAGGTTCCAGGGTTTCTCCAGAGGGCGTGCCAGTAGTGCCTAAAGCCAGAAAGAGACAGTGGTCACTAGTTTAATTACTTGTCCACAATAAGATTTAAATAGGAATCAATCTTTCACGTTGCAGCTTTTAGAAGCTAAGGCAATAAGGTTTAATGTAAGAACTGGCTTGTTTTTCTATTCTTTTTTTTTTCTAATATAAATGGCTTCCTATAACATATAAGCCGAGCAAATATATTTTGAGAAGACTCTTTTAAAATAGTTTCTATGAAGTGCAGGTAGTGGCTTAGTAGCACTCACCTGTGTTTAATCCAAGTCTGGTTGTTGCTTCTTGTCCCGAGGTCGTCGTAGCCTCTAAGAAAGTGAAACATAAAAGAGATAATTGGAAACTACTTAAGGAACCTGGATAAGATATGCTGGTTTCCCTTCAGAGTATAATATCAGAGATGACATCTATTATGTGGGTGAATATGCAGAGGATACTAAGTCAACATGCTGGCTCACCTGTGTTGGAACTTCCTGGGGCAACGGTTGTGCCAGGGGCTCTGCCAGTGGTGCCTGAAACACAAAGGGTCTGAGATCTCCATTGTGACTCATGTTGTGTCCTGAATACCTGACTGGGCAAGGACACTACCTTATCTTTAACAGCTAAATTCCTATTCAGTGCTTCCTCACTAGGTGAGAAGCTGTCACTTTCTTATAACTCAAGTCATTAAGATGGCAATGGAAATTTATGTTCCCTGCATGAGGCCCCATTCCCAGGCTCTCCACCCAGTTTCACCTGTCTCACTCCCTGTTTCCTGGTGTCCTGGTACTGTAGTGGTGCCTATCATGAGGGGAAGAAAAACAGAAATATATTTGAATGTATCAAGGAAAATCCTGAATATCATTATTGCTCATTTGAGCAGAAACCCTATATTAGGATAGGCTTCTGTAAGATGTCACATTGCTTTCCCTTCTTCAAATCTGTAATACTCCTCAGTCCCCCACCCCCGGCCACAGGACTTCTTAGAGCAGTAAATGGCATCACAGGAATAACCTATCTAACGGGTTTCACCACCAGGTTTCTTAGAAAGTTAGAACTATGAGGCTAAAAGCCAGTATGGAGAGCTTTTTACAATCATGTTAAATCTAAACAAAACTAGTAGTAAATGCAAATCTGCCAGTGGAAAAGCTCACTTCCATGCAGGTAGCCATATGTAGGATCATAATTTACAGTAAACTCCAAAGTGGTGGTACTTTTACTCACCAGGTCTGGATCCAGTCCCAGGAGTGCCAACATCTTCTGTCAGTGTTGTGGCCTCTGAGGGATGGAAATGGGGAATGGTGAAGACTGAGAATTTGGGGCGTGAGGGAAGAATTACCTTCATATTTGATTAGAATGAAAATCCTAACTATACTGAGTGTAAATATTCATAGTTCTTTCTGTTATCCTACCTGTATGAGAACTCCCCGGTGTAATGGTTGTTCTAAAGAATTTCCCTGTGGCTCCTAAATGTGAGAAAGATGCGAGACAGTAACATAGCATTAGTCCCCTCCTTCAAACTCTGTGGCCTTAAAGACCTTACCTGCCAACTTTATTTCTGAAAATATGGGCCATCAACGACTTTCCAGGTTTCTATCCTGAACAACCTGATGCTCATTGCTGGTACTGGAGTTCCCTTGTCCACATATCCCAGCAAATTGAAAGCAGACCTATAACAACCTCACCTGCTTCACTTCCAGTCCCTGGACTCCCTGCTGAGACAGAAGTGCCTGCAGGAGGAAAAAGTAAGATGATGGGTTCAACTTTCTAAATGTTATTCTTTTAACTCTTGAGATGTTTTGATGCTCTGAGGATTACAGTGGAACACGATACTTCTAATACTCTCCAATGTTGAATTTATATAGTGTTTCCTAGATTGTTTGCCATTCTGGGATCGGCTGCAGCTCCAGGTGAATGCATGGTGGTCCTATTATCGCAACTGTTGTGAAGCTTCACAATAACTATCTACGTAATGTTGTCACTTATATTTATCATGCACATCTCCGGTGCAATTTTGTTTTAGTATTTCAGTTATATCACTAAAGACATCACACTAAGATCATTATTTTTTTATTTTATTTTTTTACAGAGACAGAGAGTTAGAGAGAGCAATAGATAGGGACAGACAGACAGGAATGAAGAGAGATGAGAAACATCAATCATCAGTTTTTCGTTGCGACACCTTAGTTGTTCATTGACTGATTTCTCACATGTGCCTTGACCACAGGTCTTCAGCAGACCAAGCAACCCCTTGCTCAACCCAGCAACCTTGGGTCAAAGCTGGCGAGCTTTTGCCCAAGCCAGATGGGCCTGCACTCAAGCTGGCGAACTTGGGGTCTCGAACCTGGGTCCTCTACATCCCAGTCCAATGCTCTATCCACTGTGCCACCACCTGGTCAGGCTCTAAGATTATATTTTAATATGGCTTACTTTGCAATAATTGAAACCAGCTGTAAACTGTATTTATGACAAATGAGGCAATTTTTTGTATGTTATTAGAGTGTTATGGAAAATGGCAAACGCTATGAAAGAATTGGGCCAAGTTGGGCGTAGCTAGGTCCATAAATTAGGTCTTCCTTGCTGTCCAATCAGGAGCTTTGATTAAATGTACAAATGCAGAGCAAGACATGTGATGACAGAAATTCTTTTTCAGCCTAGGTTTGTGACTCTGGCATGCTCTGCACCCAGAATGAGTGTGTACCATTTCCTCAATTCACCTTTCCACACATGCTCACTGCCACCATACAAAACATTGATAAATAACTCCAAAGCCCTGAGGCTCACCTCCTGATAGTCCTCCTTGGGTGTTCCCCCTTCCTCCCATGGAAGTTGTGGCCTCTGATAGAAAAAGAAAAATAGGAGTGATACAGAGTTGAAAGAAATATATATTGTGTTATTATCATAATATATCACGGAAGCTGCCAATGTGCCATTTTTACATATATTTTCAGGCTACCCTGTTGTGTATCTTCCCAGTTCCACGGTTCCTCCAGCCAATATATGAGTGGTACCTTATAGAAGAGCAGGTCAAGGTCCTTAGTTCCATTGCTTGGTCATCGCATGATTAAAAAAGAATCTAAACTCTCTTTGCAGCAACAAAGTATAACCCTGTTACTTTTAATACCAAGAAGCCAGCCATATTGGCCCATGTAACATTTCTTTGTACAACAACCTGACTCAGTTCTCAATTTCTCAACTGCCAAATCTTTATTTAAAAGGAAGATATAAAATTTCTTTTCATATTTCTATATACTTATCACTTTCAATTTCACAATGGTCTAGTGAAGGGACATATAAACTTGGTAATAAGGAGACAAAGTAATGATGGCTTGTCATTTTGTAATCAAAACTTTCCCAGTATAACATGTGTAAAGAGAGTAGGATATTTTCAGAACACTGAACAACTCAGAATTTATTCTGAAGTGGAGGTATTAGCTTAGCAAGACTCACCTGTGTCTGTTCCACCTCCGGGTATTCTACTTTCTCCTGAGAATGTAGTAGCCTCTGAGGGAATGAAAGAGAAGAAAAGTAATAAGAATATAAAAGTTAGAAAGAATATATACTGATATCCCTGCAATATATAAAACCAGAAGTGACATCTAACTTGGTGGAAGAGTTACGAAGGAGTGACAACCTCTTGACTCACCTGGGTTGGAACTGCCAGGAGCACCAGTTGTCCCAGGGGCCACACCAGTGGTGCCTGAAACACAAAGGGTCAGAAGCTGAAGGATTTTGTCTGCTGACCTGCTTTTAGAAATGCCTCAGAGTGTTTTTGTTAAATGAAAGGACCTTGCTCACTAATTCAAGATGAAGGGACAGTCAAGGTTTTTGCTATGACCCACACCATTGAGAAAGCAACAAAATAGTAATATTCCCAGTGTGAGGCACCCTTCCCTTCCAAGTCAATCCATGGCATATTTTAAATGCGATGGAGAAAGAGAATAGCTGTCAGCGTCACCTGTCATACTCCCGGTTGCTTGTTGTCCTGTTGTGCCTATTGTGGAAGAAAAAACAAAAAAATACTTGAATGTGACCGAAAAAACTATAAAATGATTATAGTTATCTTTTTTACAAGAAATACATTTTTCTAGGATGTGCCTGTTTTGATATTCACAGCGTTTACCCTTTCCCAGACATGCGATATTTCTGAGTTCTCCCTGACTTTATAATATGCAGGTCTTCACAGGGTAACTTCACCAACAATCTTTTATTATAAAGTTAACAATTGTAAGGCTAGAGTCAGTAGTGAGAGGTCTGGCAAACCATAATAAATATAAGAAAGACTAGACACAAATGGAAACCACCACAGGAAGTACTCCTCCCCAAAAGCAAGCCTAAGAACAGCCAAGATTCATGGTAAACCCCTAACTGCAGGAACATTTTCTCACCAGTTCTCAGTCCAGTTCCAGTAGTGCCGCTGTCTTCTTTTAAAGTTGTAGCCGCTGAAGAAAGAAAATGATGAATTTCAAAGTCAGATTTGTAATAGTAGGAAAAGAATTCTGGTGCTATTGTATCAGAGTAGGTCTACTAAGTCTATTGCCTTTAAATATGGAAACGGTGTCTTGTTCACCTACCTGTCTGGGAACTCCCATGTGTGATGGTCATCCTAGAGAACTCCCCAGTAGCTCCTACATGTGAGAAGATGAAGATGTCAATCCAGGCCTAGCTCACCCTCACCTGAAGCACCTGTGTGACCCTGAATTCCTAGAAGTCATTACCTGAGGCCTCGCTTTGTGAAAGAATGAGTCATCAATAACTTTTTATAATAGTATTTTGACCAATGTTCTAATCATTGCTGCTACCAGAGTACCCTGTTGCATAGATCCCTCTGAATAAAAGTCAATCTTGTCACCCTCACCTGTTCCACTCCCCGTCCCAGGACTCCCTGGTGGGACAGTAGTGCCTGAAAAAGAAAAACATAAATAACAGATTCATGTATTTAAATTCTGTTCATTTATTACTTGAGGTGTCTTGATATTGCAAATTTTTATACACCTCTGTGACTCTAATAGTATTGTATGGTAAATTTACTTAGTGTATCTCACAGGCTTATAAATGTGTAAACTATGCTGGCTTTCTATTAACAGAAGTAGAGTGACGTCCCCAAAAAAGAATGTCTTTCATCGTTCCCATAAATTTATTAAATGAGTGTTTTGCGCAATATTGTTTTTGGCCTTTAGATGTATCAGTAACCAACATTTCAAGACCATTTCTGTGATGTGCCACATTCTAGCTGCTGGAGACCAGCACTGAACAGTAAACATGATAAATAAGTCAGTGCACTATGATAATAATGTCAAAACAAAAGGCACTGGGTTGAGCAGCAAAGGCTGTAAAACTTTGGCCTTTTCTCTGTCACCCACGAACTTGCTCTGCAAATTGGGCTTCTAGAAACCAAACAGGGATATATGAGCCCAAGGAATCCCCAGGCCAAGCCCAGGCTGGGACTCTAACTTCCGTGTTCCGATAGGAAAGTCACACGCATTTCCTCAGCTTACCTTTCCATGCATGTTCAGTGCCCTCAAAACATCAATACATAAACACCAAGCCACAAACTAAAAAACGCACCTCCTGGAAATCTGGATCGGGTGGTCTCACTTCCTCCCATGGAAGTTGTGGCCTCTGATACACAGAAAAAGAAAAGGAGTAAGAATAAGTTAGCAGAAAGTTCATCCTGTGCTTTTGTCAGAATATATCATCCAAGGTGCCAATTGTCCAGGTTTCACATGTACTTTCAGACTTACCTGGGTTGTAACTTCCAGGTTCCAGGGTTTCTCCAGAGGGCGTGCCAGTAGTGCCTAAAGCCAGAAAGAGACAGTGGTCACCAGTTCAATTACTTGTCCACAATATGATTTAAATAGGAATCAAAGTCTCACGTCGCAGCTCTTATAAGCTAAGTCAATGAGGTATTCATGTAAGAACTGGATTTAAATATATATACCTTTCTATAACATATGAGCAGAGTAGACATATTATCATAAGACTCTTAGTATGAAGTCCTGGCATTGGCTTAGTAGCGCTCACCTGTGTTTATTCCAAGTCTGGTTGTTGCTCTTTGTCCCAGGATAGTCATGGCCTCTAAGAAAGTGAAACATAAAAGAGATAATTGGAGACTACTTAAGGGACCTGGATAAAATACGTTGGTTTCCCTGCAGAGTATAATATCAGAGATGACATCTATTATGTGGGTGAATATGCAGAAGATACTAAGTCAACATGCTGGCTCACCTGTGTTGGAACTGCCTGGGGCAACGGTTGTGCCAGGGGCTCTGCCAGTGGTGCCTGAAACACAAAGGGTCTGAGATCTCCACTGTGACTCATGTTGTGTCCTGAAGACCTGACTGGGCAAGGACACTACCTTATCTTTAACAGCCAAAGTCCCATGCATTGCTTCCTCACTAGGTGAAAAGCTGTCACTTTCTTATAACTCAAGTCATTAAGATGGCAATGGGAATTTATGTTCCCTGCATGAGGCCCCATTCCCAGGCTCTCCATTCATTCAAAGTGAAAAATAAGAGGTGGCTGTCACCGAGGTTCACCTGTCTCACTCCCTGTTTCCTGGTGTCCTGGTACTGTAGTGGTGCCTATCATGAGGGGAAGAAATACAGAAATATATTTGAATGTATCAAGGAAAATCCTGAATATCATTATTGCCTATTTGAGCAGAAACCCTGTATTAGGATAGTCTTCTGTAAGATGTCACATTGCTTTCCCTTATTCAAATGTGTCATACTTGTCAGTCCGCCACCCCCGGCCACAGGACTTCTCAGTGTGGTATATGACATCAGAGGAGTAACACATCTAATGGGTTTCACCACTGGGTTTTTTAGGAAGTTAGAACAATGAAGCTAAAAGCCATTATTGAGAGTTGTTTTAATGTGAAATCTAAACAAAACTAGTATTAAATGCAAACCTGCCAGTGGAAAAGCACACTTCCATACAGGTAACCATTCAGGGTCATAATTTACAGTAACCCTCTAAATGGTGGCACTGGTTCTTACCGGGTCTGGATCTGGGAACCTCACCACCTTCTGTTAGTGCTGTGGTCTCTGACGGAAGGAAATGGCGAATGGTGAGGACTGAGGATTTGTGATATCAAGGCAAGAGTTATATGAATATTTCTCTATGAAAACAAACATACTAACTCTATTGAGTTTAAATATGGACATTTCTTATTGTTATCCTACCTGTGGGGGAACTGCCAGGTGTAACTGCTGTCGTTGAGAATTCTCCTGTGGCTCCTAAAAGGGAGAAAGATAAATGTCTCAGAACAGGATTAGCTCCCTCCTTCAAACTCTGTGTCCTTGAACCCTTGGAAGAATTTACTTGAGACCTCTGTCTGAACATCTGAGTCATCCAAGGCTTTCCACAATTTCCCATCTTAAATGACCTGAAGCTCATTGTTGCTACTGGAGTTCCCTTGTCCACAGATCCCAATGAAATTGCAAGGAACCTGTGTCCTTCTCACCTGTTTCTCTTCTAGTCCCCGGGCTCCCTGATGTGACAGAGATGCCTAAAGGAAGAAAAAGTCAGAGGATGGATACAGCTTTCTAAATGTTATTCATCTACTACTTGAGATGTTTTAATACTTTGAGGTGTAAAGTAGAACTCCGTGCCTCTGATATTCTCATTGGTGAATTTATTGAGTGTTCCCCACCTGGCTTGCCATTCTGTGAACTGCTGCTGACTCCAGATGAAGCCATGGTGCTTCCGATAAACACAACTTTTAAGAAGCTTCAGAATAACCACCTATTTGATCTTTTCACTGATATGTATTAAGCAAATCTTCTCTGAAATTTTGATTTAGGACTTTGGATGTGTTACTAAGCACAAAATTCAAAGATCATTCCCTAAAGTTGCTAAATCTAGCAGCAGAGATTGGACATGAACAGCAACTGTGTTAAATAAGTTAAGCTGATGTATGTTAATAAATGGCATGGCAAAGGGCAAGCCATATTTTGGACTTGGGTCAATATGGGCAGGGACTGGCCCATCGGTAGATCATTCCTGCCATCCAACCAGGAGCTCTGTTTGAATGCACAGAAACAGGAAAATCCTAAGCAGACTAGGTTTGTGACTCTGGCATGCTCTGTTCCCAAAGAGAATACAGGTCCATTTCTTTAGCCCACCTTCCCACTCACATCTTTACTATAGTCACATATACAGAAATTTAATTAAAAGAATAAAATGTTCTCAGAATAAAAAATTTACCACCTGAAAATCCAGATGGGGTGAAATCACTTCCTCCCATGGAAGTTGGAGCTTCTGATAGATAGAAGAAGAAAAGGAGTAAGAATAGGTTGGAAAAAAGTACATAATGTGATTTTGTCAGATTGTATCATCCAAGGTGCCATAATTCAGTTTTCACATGTATTTCCAGACTTACCTGTGTTGTAACTTCCAGGTTCTAGGGTTTCTCCAGATGCTGTACCAGTAGTACCTAAAGCAAAAATGAGACAGTGCTCATTAGTTCAATTACTTGTACTTAATGTGATTTAAATAGGAATCAATTTTCATGTAGTACTTCTTATAAACTAAGGCAATAAAGGTATTCATGTAAGAACTGACTTGTCTTTTATCTTTTAAATATAAATTGGCCTCATATAACATACATGAGCAGAGTACATATATTTTCAGTAGACTTTTAAAAAGTTACTAAGAAGTACATTGATTAGAATAGCAGCACTCACCTGTGTTTATTCCAAGCCTGGTTGTTCCTCCCTGTCCCTGGATAGTTGTGGCCTCTGAGAAAGTTAAGGAGAAAGAGAAAATGGGAGACTACTTAAGGATCCTGGAAGAGACATGGTGGATTTTCTGCACAGTATAATATTAGAAAAGACATATAATTTTTTGGGAGAACATACTGAAGATACCAGGTCAACATGGTGGCTCACCTGTGTTGGAACTTCCTGGGGCAATGGTTGTGCCAGGGGCTCTGCCAGTGGTGCCTGAAACACAAAGCGTCTGAGTCCTTCACTGTGACTCATGTTTGTGTCCTGAAGACCTGACTCTAGAAGGAGTCTAGCTTATCTTTGTTATAGCTGAGGGCCAAACACTGCTTCCTGATAAGGTGGGAAGCCAGGACATTCTCATTACTCAGATCACTTAGACGGGGTGGGTGGGGGATCGTATGTTGCAAGCATGAGGCTCCATACTCAGGCACCCCATTCAAGGTGAACAAACAGAGGTGGCTTTCAGGATGGTTTACCTGTCACACTTCCTGTTGGTTGCCCTCCTGGTAATTCAGTGGTGCCTATCAACAGAAAAAAAAAAAATTTGAATGTTTCAAGAGAAATACTGGATATCATTATTGCTCTTTTGAGCATAAAAACTTTGTATAGGATAGGCTTAAGATGTCACATTGCTTTTTTCTTTTCCAAGATACGTAATACTTCTCTAGTTCCCCTCTCCCCAGCCCCACGACGACTTCTCACTGTGGGATATGGCATCAAAGGAGAAATCCTTTTTACTGGTTTCACCACCATTTTATTTAGAAAGTTAGAACTATGAGGCTAAAAGCCAGTATTGAAAGCTTTTAAAATAATGTTAAGTCTAAACAAAGTTAGTAGAAAATGCAAACTTCTCAGGAGAAAAGTACACTTCCATGCTGGTAGCCCTACGTAGGATCATAATTTACAGTAAACCCCAATAATGGTATTGTTCTCACCAGGTCTGGTTCCAGTCCCAGGAATGCCGACACCTTCTTTCAGTGTTGTGGCCTCTGACGAAAGAAAATGGGGAATGGTGAGGACTGAGGATTTGGGATAAATGGGAAAATTATGTGGATATTTCATCAGAGTGGCCAAACTAACTTTGAGTTTAATTATACAGATTTTGTCTTGTTCTCCTACCTGTGTGGGAACTCCCAGATGTAATGGTGGTCCTAAAGAATTCCCCTGTAGCTCCTAAATGTGAGAAAGATGGAGACATTAACACAGCATTAGCTCTCTCCTTCAAACTCTGTGGCCTTGAAGACCTTACCTGGCACCTTTAGTTCTGAAAATATGGGCCATCAATGACTTTCCAGGTTTCTATCCTGAACAACCTAATGCTCATTGTTGGTACTGGAGTTCCCTCGTCCACATATCCCAGCAAATTGAAAGCAGACCTATAACAACCTCACCTGCTTCACTTCCAGTCCCCGGACTCCCTGCTGAGACAGAAGTGCCTGCAGGAGGAAAAAGGTAGATGATGGCTTCAACTTTCTAAATCTTATTCTTCTAACTATTGAGATATTTTGATGCTCTGAGGTTTACAGTGGAACGTTACTCTTCTAATTCTCTCCAATGGTGAATGTATACAGCGTTTCCTACATTGCTTGCCATTCTGGGATCGGCTGCAGCTCCAAGTGAATGCGTGGTGGAACCTATTCACGCAACTGCTGAGAAGCTTCAAAATAACTATCTGCTTAATCCTGTTACTGATATTTATCCAGCAAATCTTATGTGCAATTTTGTTTTAGGACTTTGGATGAACACAATATTCAAAGGTTTTTCTTAACATGGTTTACATTCCAGTAACTGAAGACCAGCCATGAACAGTATACATAAAAAGTAAGTCAATTTGTTGTATGTTAATAAGTGTTATGAGAAAACGACAAACCATATACCAGAATTTGGTCATTGTGGGCATGGTCTGGCTCATAGGCAGTTCTTCTTGCAATTCAATCAGGAGCTCTGATTAGATGTATAAATTCAGAGCAAGACATGTGATGTCAGAAATTCCTTGGCAACCCAGCTTTGTGACTCTGGCATGCTCTGCTCCCAGAGAGAGTGTGTCCCATTTCCTCAACTTACCTTCCCATGCATGCTCACTGCCACCATATAAAATATTGATATATAATTCCAAAGCCTCAAATTTAAAAAGCTTACTTCCTGGAAGTCTTGCTTGGGTGGTCCCACTTCCGCCCATGGAAGTTGTAGCCTCTGATAGAGAAAGGAAAACCAGATTAAGACAGGGTTGAGAGAAGCATACATTGTGTTATTGTCATAATATATCACCCAAGGTGCCAATGTGCTGTTTTGACATATATTTTGAAGCTAACCTGTTGTGTATCTTCCCGGTTCCATTGTTCCTCCAGAGCAGTGGTTCTTAACCTTTTTTGAGGTACCGAACCCACCAGTTTCATATGCGCATTCACCGAACCCTTCTTTAGTGATAAGTAAAATATGATTTTTTTTCCCAAATTTAGTTTTGCCAGTATGAGACTAGAGTTGCTCAACTTGGCATTGCATATCATGCAGATAGGACGCTGACTCCCATCCCGTTCCGTGGTACATGTGAATCCATGTTGTACATATTCGTCCGACCACTTTCTTTTTTTGCTCGACATATTTAGTATGGATTAAAATATTAAGAAAGAAACCACACGACGTACAACGACGACAGCCATTGACTACTGCGCACACTAAATTCCCCGCAGCACTGGTTGGCCAAGCAATGTAACGTGATCCTCTGCAACATTGATGGCCAAGTGGGGCGTGTCATCACGACTTTACACAAGTGTGTCTTTACCTCCACGGCAGAGGCTTCTCCGAACCCCTGAGACCAACTCATCGAACCCCTAGGGTTCAATAGAACCCAAGTTAAGAACCCCTGCTCCAGAGACTACACGAGTGGCACCTAAAGCAAGAACAAGTAAGGTCCTAGGTTCCATTGCTTGTTCATCAACTGATTTAAAAATAATCTAAACTCTTTTTGAAGCAACAAAGTATATCCCTGTTACTTTTAGTACCAAGAAGTCACCCATATGAGCCTCATGTAACATTTCTTTATACAAGTTTACTCAGTTCTCAACTGCAATGTCTGTTTATTTAGACGGGAGATATAAAATTTCTCTCCACATTACTATTTACTTCTCTATTTTGAATTCATGATGGTCTATGAATGTCTTATTAACTATGGTAACAAGGATGCAAAATATGACTGGCTTGTCCTTTTGTAAGCTAAACTTTCCCAGTATAACATGTATAAAGAGAGTAGGATATTTTCAGAACACTGAAGAAGTTATTCTGAGATGCAGATATTAGGTTAGCAATGCTCACCTGTGTCTGTTCCACCTCTAGTGATTCCACTTTCTCCAGAGAATGTAGTAGCCTCTGAGGGAAAGAAGGTAAAAATGGTTAATTAGGGGGTCCTAGCCTGTTGGCTCAGTGGAAGAGTGGTGGCCCAGTGTCTAAAAGTCCCAGGTTTGATTCCTGGTCAGGGTACAGAGGAGAAGCGCCCATCTGCTTCTTCACCCTTCACCCTCTCCCTTCCTCTCCATCTCTCTCTTCTCCTCCCACAGCCAAGGCTCCATTGGAGTAAAGTTGGTCTGGGTATTGAGGATGGCTCCATGGCCTCCACCTCAGGCACTAGAATGGCTCCAGCTGCAACTAAGCAGAGAGAGACCCAGATGGGCAAAGTATCGCCCACTGGTGGGCATGCCAGGTGGATCCTGATCAGGTGCATGTGGGACTCTGTCTGACTGCCTCCCCGCTTCTAACTTTGGGGAAAAAAATTAAAAAATATATATCTATATATTTAGTGAGAGAGGGAGAAGAAAAAGGGTAATTAGAGAATAAAGGTTATAAATAAGATATACTGATACCCCTGCAATGAGTAACACCAGAAGTGACAGCTAATTTGCTGGAAGAGATACAAGAGACTCCTCAACCTCTTGACTCACCTGGGTTGGAACTGCCAGGAGCACCAGTTGTCCCAGGGGCCACCCCAGTGGTGCCTGAAACATAAAGGGTCAGAAGCTTCAGGGTTTTTTTTAGCTGACCTGCTTCTAGAAGGACCCCTGTGTGTCCTGGATTAGTGAAAGGACCTTTTCGCTAATTCAAGATGAAGTTAAAGTCTAGGCCTTTCCTTTGGCTCATCTCATTAAAGAAGAAATAAAATATTAATCTTCCCAGCATGAGGCACCCATCCAAGTCATTCCATTGACAAGGAATTCAGAGAAAAAGGTGGCTGTCTGTCAGAATCACCTGTCACACTCCCAGTTGCTTGTTGTCCTGGTTCTGTAGCTGTACCTACTGTGGGAGGAAAACCAGAAAAAATGTTTTAATGTGGCAGATAAATATCAAATATTCTTATTGGTCTTTTGTGCAAGACAAACATTTCTGAAGGATATGCCTGTTTAAGATTTCACATTTTTTTATTTTTTCCCCAATATGCAATATTACTCAGCTCCCACTGACTTAGTGATCTGATCTGAGTATCTTCACAGGGTAAAGCTCTCATACTGAGTTCACCAACAGCTTCTTCTTTATAACGGTGACATTAGTGAGGCTAGAAAGCAATAGTGAGAGCTTCTGCAACACATGGAAAATCTTAAAAAAATGGAAAGCAAATGGAAACCACTGCAGGAAGCACCCCTCCCCACAGGAGAGGTTGAGAACAGCCACCATTCAGGGAAAACCCCAAACTGCAGAAATGTTTTCTCACCAGCTCTCAATCCAGTCCCCGTAGTGCCACTTAAAGTCGTGGCCTCTGAAGGAAAACAATGATGAATGTCGAGGTCAGATTTGGAATATCAGCAGAAGAATTCTGTTGCTATTGTATCAGAGCAGGTCGACTAAGACTATTGCCTTTAAATATGGAAACGGCGTCTTGTTCACCTACCTGTCTGGGAACTCCCAGGTGTGATGATCGTCCTAGAGAACTCCCCGGTAGCACCTAAGTGCGAAAAGATAAAGATGTCAATCCAGGGCTAGCTCAACCTCACCTGAAGCACCTGTGTGGCCCTGAATTCCTAGAATATATTATGTGAGACCTCGATTTCTGAAAGAAATGGCCATCAATAACTTTCCATAATTTCCTATTTTGACCAACATTGTAATCACTGCTGCTACTGCAGTACTCTTTTGTAAACAGATCCCACTGAACACAAATTCAATCTTGTCACCCTCACCTGTTCCACTCCCAGTCCCTGGACTCCTTGGTGGAACAGAAGTGCCTGAAAGAGAAAGATCGTTGTGAATGGGTTCATGTTTTTAAATGCTATTCATTAATTACTTGAGGTATACTGATACTATAAATTGTAATAGAACATGATGTCTCTAATATTCTTGTATGATGAATTTATTTAATGTATTTCCCAAGGTTTGTGAATGTGTGAACTGCTGCTGGCTCCAGCGGAAAGAATGGGGCTACCTATTAACATAAGTAGAATGACATCCCAACATAAGGATGTCTTTCATCCCTATTCTAAAATTCCCTAGAATTTTATTAAATGAGATTTTTGCTCGATATTGTTTTGGCCTTTAGATATATCAGTAACCAATATTCAAAGATCCCTTCCCTGATGTGCCCACATTCTAGCTGCTGGAGACCAGCAGTGAACAGTAAACATGGTAAATCAGTCAGTGTGCTATGAAAAATGCCCAAACACATAACACTGGGGCCTTGGCAACAGAGGCTGTGAACAGGTTGGTTTCACCCCTGCCATCCAACAACTAGCTCTGTGAGTTTGGGCCCTGGGAATCCAGACAGGGATATGGAAGGTCCATAAATCCTGAGGCCAACCCAGTGTGGGGACTCTAGCTTAACTATTTGCAGCAAAGGCAGACTTATTTACCAGTTCACCTTGCCATGTGTGCTCACTGCCACCATACAAAACATTGATAAATAACCCCAAAGCCTCAGACTAAAAGAGCTCACCTCCTGGAAATCTAGCTTGTGTGGTCCCAATTTCTCCCACTGAATTTGTGGTCTCTGATAAATAGAAGAAAAAAAAGTACAAGAATAGGTTGGGAGAAAGTTCACAGTGTGATTGTATGTTTGGTTAATTTTTTTCAGAATATATCATCCACAGCATCAATGTCTGATTTTCACATGTACTTTTGAACATAGCTGTGTTGTAACTTTCAGGTTTCAGGGTTTCTCTAAAGGCTGCGACACTAGTACCTATAGCCAGAAAGAGACAGCAGTCACTAGTTCAAAAGCTTGTCCACAATGTGACTTAAATAGAAATCAATGTCTCCATGTACCAATTCTTATAAGCTAGGGCAATAAAGGTATTCATATAAGAACTGGCTTGACTTTTCTCTTTTTTTAATATAAACTGGCCTCATGTCACATACATGAGCAGAGTAGTTTTATTTGCAGAAGACTTCTAAAACTTTAATATGAAGTGCAGGTATTGGCTTAGTAGCACTCACCTGTGCTGATTCCAAGTCTGGTTGTTGCTTTTTGTCCCAGGATAGTCGTGGCCTCTGAGAAAGTGAAGGAGAAAAGAGGCAATGGGAGACTATCTAAGAATTCTGGAAGAGACATGGTGATTTCCCTGCACAGTATAATAGCAGTGAAGACATCTACTTGTGGGTGGACATGCTGAAGATACCAGGTCAACATGCTGGCTCACCTGTGTTGGAACTTCCTGGGGCAACGGTTGTGCCAGGGGCTCTGCCAGTGGTGCCTGAAACACAAAGGGTCTGAGTCCTTCACTGTGACTCATGTTTGTGTCCTGAAGACTTGACTCTAGAAGGACTCTAGCTTATCTTCGTTATAGCTGAGGACCAATCACTGATTTCTGATGATGTGGGAAGATCTGACTTTCCGATAACCCAGATCATTATGATGGCAAGGAAGATGCATGTTCCCAGCAGGAGGCACTATTTTCAGGCACCTCTTGCAAAAAAATTAAGGGGGAAAAAAAGACCCAGGTTTACCTGTCACACTCGCAGTTGCTTCTCCTCCTGGTACTTTAGTGGTGCCTATCATGGTGGAATACCAGAAAAATATTTTAATGTATCAAGGAAAATTCCTGGATACCATTATTGCACTTTTGAGAAAACCTTTGTTAGGATAAAATTCTTTAAAAGGTCACATCGCTTTCCCTTCCTCCAAGATATGAAATATGTCTCAAGTGCCCCTGACATCTCACTGTGGGATATGGCATCACAGGAAAACCTCTTTTACTGGATCTATCATAAGCCTATTTAGAAAGTTAGAACTATGAGGCTAAAAGCCAGGATTTAGAGCTTTTCTTTATAATATGGTAAATATATATAAAACTAGTAGCAAATGCAAACCACACAGTGGGAGAGCACATATCTTAGCAGGTGCCCCATGTGGGGTCATAAAGAACAGTAAACCCCAAAGTAGGGCTACTCATTCTTACCAGGTCTGGATCGAGGAGTGTCGCTGCCTTCTGTTAGTGTTGTGCTTTCTGAAGGAAAAACATGGGGAATGGTGAGGACTAAGAATTTGGGATATAGGGGGAATTATATGAATATTTTATGAGAGCAGGCATACTAACTGTATTGAGTTTAAATGTATAAATTTCTTCTTGTTATACTACCTGTGTGGGAACTCCCAGGTGCAATGGTTGATCTAAACAAGAATTCCCCTGTAGCTCATAAATGTGAGAAAGATGGAGACATTGATACAGCAATATCTCCCTCCTTCAAAATCTGTGGCCTTGAAGACCTTTCCAGCCACCTTTATTTCTGAAAATATGAGTCATCAATGACTTTCCAGGTTTCTATCCTGAACAACCTAATGCTCGTTGTTGTTATAGGAGTTCACTTGTCCATATATCTCAGCAAACTGAAGAGACCTGTGGCACCCTCACCTGCTTCACTTCCAGTTCCCAGACTCCCTCCTGAGTCAGAAGTAGCTACAGGTGGAAAAACTTAGATGACAGGTCTGAATGTTATTCATCAAACTCTTGAGATATTTTCATACTCTGAGGTTTACAGTAGAATGCTATTCTTCTAATACTCTGTTATGGTGATTTTATTAAGTAATTTGTTTATGAATAAATGTAAGTAATTTAGTACAACAAATAAACAAAAAAACTAATGTGACTAGTTGAAGCGCTTCGCAATGCCTATTGTTTTTATAATATATGGCTCTCTGCTTATAGTGGCTTTTCTTAACATAGCCTCCCAATGTGAATTATTCAATCTTGATCTTTTACATTTATTTAGATTCATTAAAAAAGAAGTTTCTTCAAAAATACAAGTTGAGCTAAAGACTACTAAATATTCCTTGGCAAGTCTTTTGAAATTTCCATATTTTTCATTATTCAGTTGCTTATAAAAATTGCACAGACAAGTATAAAACTTGTATATATTTATAATGGAATTATTTAAAAAATAAAGAACCATTGCAAATTCATTTGAGCAATTATTGGAAGTTAACCATAGATTAGTCACTCATGGAATTATTTTCCATGTATCACTATCTTCTTAAATATCTAAATTTCAATAATCAAATATGCTTCTGATTTCTCAGTAGCTGAGATTTTTAATTTCATCGTGGTACAATGCTTAGATATGGTAGTTTATGTATAACAATTTAAAAGTACCACTTATTTCATTTCCACAGTGTGTCTCATGGAGAACATTAAAAATTTAATCACGGGCCACATAAACTCATTACATGGGCCGGATCCGGCCCTCACGCCCTATGTTGGCCATGCCTGGGTTAGGTCATCCTTGTCACCCAAACAAGAGCTCTGAATATATATACAAATTCAAAGGAAAACATGTGACACCAGAAATCCCTAAGCAAACTCAGGTTTGTGCCTCTGGCATGCTCTGCTCCCAGAGAGAGTGTGTCCCATTACCCCAGCTCACATTCCAACACATGCTCACTGCCACCATAAAAAACATCAATGAATTACTCCAAAGCCTCAGACCAAAAGAGCTCACCTCCTGGAAGTCCTGTTTGAGTGGTCCCACTTTCTCCAATAGAAGTTGTGGCCTCTGATAGAGAAAAGAAGAAAAGGAGTAAGACTAGGTTGAGTGAAGGACACATTGTGTTATTTTCAGCACATATCATCCAACCTGCCAATTTGTGGTTTTTACGTATATTTTAAGGCTAACCTGTTGTGTATCTTTCCGGTTCCACAGTTCCTCCAGAGACTATACCAGTGGTACCTAAAACAAGAACACGTCAAGGTCCTTAATTCCATTGCTTGTTCACCACATGATTTAAAAAGAATCTAAAGTCCTTAAAGCAACAAAATATAGCCCTGTTACTCTTAGTACCAAGATGTCATCCATATGAGCACCATGTCACGTTACTTTGCATGAGAAGTTTACAAATTCTTAACTACCATGTCTTTTTATTTAGAGGGGAGATATGAAATTTCTCTCCTCATTGCTATTTACTCATCTTTTTTTATTTCATGATGGTCTAGTGCAGGGTCTTATAAACTCAGGTAATAAGGATGCAAGATAATGACTGGCTTGTCCTTTTGTAAGCTAAACTTTCCCAGTATAACATGTGTAAAGAGAGGAGGATATTTTCAGAACATTGTTTGAAGAAGTTATTCTGAGGTTCAGGTATTAGCTTAGCAATGCTCACCTGTGTCTGTTCCACCTCTGGTTATTCCACTCTCTCCAGACAATGTAGTGGCAACTGAGGGAAAGACGGTGAGAAAGGATAATTAGGGATTAGTTCAAGTAGGGATACAATATGGTGGTTCTTCTGAAATGAATAATACCAGAAGTGACATCTAACTTGCTGGAAGAAATACAAAACACTGTGACAACCACTTGACTCACCTGGGTTGGAACTGCCAGGAGCACCAGTTGTTTCAGGGGCCACCCCAGTGGTGCCTGACACAAAGGGTCAGAAGCTACAGGGTTTGGTCCGCTCACCTGATTCTAGAAATGCCTCAGTGTGGCTTTATTCAACAAAAGGGTCCTTTTGCTAATTTAAGATGAAGATACAGTCTAGGTCTTTGCTATAGCCCACACCGTTGAGAAAGCAGTAAAATAATAATGTTCCTTTCATAAGGCACCCATCCAAGTCATTCGACCACAGGTATTACAGGAGATGGAGAAATAAAATGGATCTCAGAATCACATGTCACACTCCCGGTTGCTTGTTTTCCGGGTTGTACAGTTGTGCCTACCATGGATCAAAATCAGAAACATATTTGAATTGTGAATTTTATTGTGTGTGTGACAGAGACAGACAGAGTCAGAGAGAGGGACAGACAGACAGGAACAAAGAGAAATGAGAAGCATCAGTTATTTGTTGCGGCACCTTAGTTGTTTATTGATTGCTTTCTCAAATGTGACTTGACTGGGGCTACAGCAGAGCAAGTGACCCATTGCTCAAATCAGTGACCTAGGGCTCAAGCTGGTGAGCCTTGCTCAAACCAGGTGAGCCCATGTTCTGTCTGGAGACCTTGGATTTTGAAATTGGGTCCTTCACGACCCACTCAAACATTCTACCCACTGCATCACTGCCTTGTTAGGCTGTTTTTTTATTTTTTATTTTCTTTTTATTTTTTTTGCAAGAAATATATTTTCCTAGGATGTGCCTGTTTTGGAATTCACATGGTTTACACTTTCCCAGACAAGAGATATTTCTGAGCTCTCCTTGATTTAAAAATTTGAAGGTCTTCACAGGGTCACTTCACCAACAGCCTTTCATTACAAAGTTAATTGTAAAACTAGAGTCAGTAGTGAGAGGTTCTACAAAGTATCTTAAATATAAGGAGAACAAGATGCAAATAGAAACCACTGCATGAAAGCACACTTCCTCTAAGGAAGGCTAAGAAGAATCACCACTCAGGGAAAACCCCAAACTGCAAAAACATTTTCTCACCAGCTCTCAATCCAGTTCCAGTAGTGCCGCCGCCTTCTCTTAAAGTTGTGGCCTCTGATAGACAATAATGACGAATGTCGAGATCAGATTTGGAATATCAGCAGAAGAATTCTGTTGCTATTGTATCAGAGCAGGTCGACTAATACTATTGCCTTTAAATATGGAAACGGCGTCTTGTTCACCTACCTGTCTGGGAACTCCCAGGTGTGATGGTAGTCTTAGAGAACTCCCCGGTAGCTCCTAAATGTGAGAAGATGAAGATGTCAATCCAGGGCTAGCTTACCCTCACTTGAAGCACCTGTGTGGCCCTGAATTCCTAGAAGACTTTATATGAGACATTGATTTCTGAACGAATAAGCCATCAATAACTTTCCATAATTTTTTATTTTCTCCAATGTTCTAATCATTGCTGCTACCAGAGTACCCTGTTGCATAGATCTCATTGAATAAAATTCAGTCTTCTCACCCTCACCTGTTCCACTCCCAGTCCCTGGACTCCCTGGTGGAACAGTAGTGCCTGAAATAGAAAAATGCAAATAATAGATTCAAGTATTTAAATGTTGTTCATTTATTACTTGAAGAGTTTTGATATTCCAAATATTTATACAACTTGGTGACTCTAATCGTCTTGAATGGTGAATTTATTTAGCGTATTTCACAGGCTATAAATGTGGGAACTGCTTTCCGCTGACTCCAGGGTAAAGCCTGGTGCTCACTTTTATCACAAGTCAGTGACGTCTCAACGTAAGAATCTCTTTCATGGTTCCTCTGAAATTTACTAAGAGAGTATTCGTGCAAAATTTTTTGGGCTTTTTGATGTATCAGTAACCAGATGTTCAAAGATTCCACTCCAAATGTGACTTACATTCTAGCAGCTGGAGAGAAACAGTGAACTATAAACACGATAAAAAAGTCGCTGTGCTGTGAAAAACATTCCCATACTTACAGTACTGGGGTCTTTTCAATGGAGGCTGTGAGCAGGTTGGCCTCACCCCTGCCGCCCAACAACTAGCTCTCAAATTGTACTTATAGAAATGCAGACAGGGATGTGTGAGGCCAAGGAGTCCCAAGGACTATAATCTCTGTGTTACAATAGGAAAGGCTAATGAATTACTTCAATTTACCCTCTCACCCATGTGTTCACTACCACCACTCAAAACTTTGAAAAATAACCCCAAAGCCTCAGCCTAAAAGAGCTCACCTCCTGGAAGTCTGGCCTGGGTAGTCTCACTTCCTCCCACGGATGTTGTAGCCTCTGAGAGATAGAAGAAGAAAAGAGTAATAATAGGTTGGGAGAAAGTACATACATTGCTTTGGTCACAATATATCATCCAAGGTACCTATGTCCAGGTTTCACATGTACTTTCAGACTTACCTGTATTGTAACTTCCAGGTTCCAGGGTTTCTCCAGAGGCCGTGCCAGTAGTGCCTATAGCCATAAGGAAACAGTGGTCACTTTGTGGTCAAAAGCTTGTCCACAATGATTTAAATAGAAATAGATGTCTCCCGTTTGCAGCTCTTATAAACTAGGAAAATAAAGGCATTAGGTAAGAACTGGACTTTTTACTTTTTTAATATAAATAGCTTCCTATAACATATGAGTAGAGTAGTCATATTATCAGTAGACTCTTAGTATGAAGTCCTGGCTTTGGCTTAGTAGTGCTCACCTGTGTTTATTCCAAGTCTGGTTGTTGCTCTTTGTCCTAGGATAGTAGTAGCCTCTGAGAAAGTGAAGGAGAAAAGAGGCAATGGGAGACTATCTAAGAATCCTGATGGAGAGATTGTGGTTTCCCTGCACAGTATAATAGCAGTGAAGACATCTACTTGTGGTGGACATGCTGAAGATACCAGGTCAACATGCTGGCTCACCTGTGTTGGAACTTCCTGAGGCAATGGTTGTGCCAGGGGCTCTGCCAGTGGTGCCTGAAACACAAAGGGTCTGAGATCTCCACTGTGACTCATGTTTGTGTCCTGAAGACTTGACTCTAGAAGGACTCTAGCTTATTTTCGTTATAGCTGAGGACCAATCACTGTTTCCTGATGATGTGGGAAGATCCGACTTTCCTATAACCCAGATCATTACGATGGCAAGGAAGATGCATGTTCCCAGCAGGAGGCACTATTTTCAGGCACCTCTTGCAAAAAAATTAAGGGGGAAAAAAAGACCCAGGTTTACCTGTCACACTCGCAGTTGCTTCTCCTCCTGGTACTTTAGTGGTGCCTATCATGGTGGAATACAGAAAAATATTTTAATGTATCAAGAAAAATCCTGGATACCATTATTGCACTTTTGAGAAAACCTTTGTTAGGATAATATTTTTTAAAAGGTCACATCGCTTTCCCTTCCTCCAAGATATGAAATATGTCTCAAGTGCCCCTGACATCTCACTGTGGGATATGGCATCACAGGGAAACCTCTTTTACTGGATCTACCGTAAGCCTATTTAGAAAGTTAGAACTATGAGGCTAAAAGCCAGGATTTAGAGCTTTTCTTTATAATATGGTAAATATATATAAAACTAGTAGCAAATGCAAACCATACAGTGGGAGAGCACACATCTTAGCAGGTGCCCCATGTGGGGTCATAAAGAACAGTAAACCCCAAAAGGGGTCTACTCATTCTTACCAGGTCTGGACCGAGGAGTGTCACTGCCTTCTGTCAGTGTTGTGCCCTCTGATGGAAAAAAATGAGGAATGGTGAGGCCTGAGAATTTGGGATATATGGGGGAATTATATGGATATTTTATGAGAGCAGGCAAGCTAACTGTATTGAGTTTAAATGTATAAATTTCTTCTTGTTATACTACCTGTGTGGGAACTCCCAGGTCTAATGGTTGATCTAAACAAGAATTCCCCTGTAGCTCCTAAATGTGAGAAAGATGGAGACATTGACAATATCTGCTTGCTACAAAATCTGTGGCCTTGAAGACCTTACTGCCACCTGTATATGGAAATTATGAGTCATCAATGACTTTTCAGGTTTCTATCCTGAACAACCTAATGCTCATTGCTGTTACTGGGATTCACTCGTCCACATATGCCAGCAAATTGAAAAGAGACCTGTGGCACCCTCACCTGCTTCACTTCCAATGCCCTGACTCCCTGGTGTGACAGAAGTAGCCACAGGTGAAAAAACTTAGATGATGAGTATAAATTTTAGTTATTCATCAAACTCTTGAGATATTTTGATGCTCTGAGGTTTACAGTAGAATGCTATTCTTCTAATACTCTCTTATGGTGATTTTATTAAGTGTATCCTACATTTTGGGAATGGTTTCTGCTCCAGGTGTATGTATGGTGCAACATACTAACGCAACTGCTGAGAAGATTCAAAATAACTATTTAATCCTGTCATTGGTATTTATTAAGTAATTGTGTGCAATTTTGTTTTAAGACTCTTGTTGTTTCACTAAACAGAATATTCAAATAATGGCTTTAATATGGCTTGCATTTCAACACCAGCCAACCAGTTGTGAACAGTAAACATGAAAAATAAGTTATTTTGATATATTTTGATATAAGTGCTATGGAAAATGACAATCTATAAGAATTGGGTGAAATTAGGCAGGGGCTGGCCCATAGGTCGGGCATGGCCAAGGGTTTTTGCCCCCAGGCCAGATTAGAAAAAAAACTGTTTTCACGGACCGAGCAAAATATTAAAATTAAAAAATGTTAAATACAAAAATGATTTGATTAAGTAAATAAAATTTTAATATGTACTTTGTTTATGAGTAAATGTAAGTAATTTAGTACAACAAATTAACCAAAAAACTAAATTGATGTGTTGAGGCGCTTTGCATCGCCTATTATTTTTTTCATATCTGGCTCTATACTTGTAGCAGCTATTCTTTTTTTTTAATAATTCTGTTTTCATTAATTGTATTGAATAAGCATTAATAAAATTTACTATTCTTTTTTTTTTTTTTTCAGGAACAGAGAGAGAGAGTCAGAGAAAGGAATACATAGGGACAGACCGACAGGAGCGGAGAGAGGTAAGAAGCATCAATCATCAGTTTTTCATTGCTGTTGCAACACCTTAGTTATTCATTGATTGCTTCCTCACATGTGCCTTGACCACGGGCCTTCAGCAGACTGAGCAACCCCTTGCTGGAGCCAGCGACCTTGGGTCCAAGCTGACGAGCTTTTGCTCAAGCCAGATGGGCCCTCGCTCAAGCTGGCGAGCTCGGGGTCTCGAACCTGGGTCTTCCACATCCCAATCCGACGCTCTATCCACTGCGCCACTGCCTAGTCAGGCATAGTAGCTATTCTTAACACAGCCTCCCAATGTAAATCATTCAATCTTGATCTTGTACTTTTATTTAGATTCATTAAAGAAAACATTTGTTCACAAATATAAGTTGAGCTGAAGATTACTAAATATTCCTTGGCAAGTTTTTTAAAATTTTCATATTTTTCATTATTCAGTTGCTTATAAAAATTGCACAGACAAGTACAAAAGTTGTAAATCTTTGCAATGAAAATTTTTTAAAAAAACAAAGAAGTATCAATCATCCATTTGAGCAATTAATGGAACTTAACCCTAGATTAGTCACACACAAAATTCTTTTCCATGTATCACTATCTTCTTATATATCTTGATTTCAATAATCGAAGATGCTTCCACTTCTCAGTAGCTGAGATTTTTACTTTCATTGTGGTACAATGGTTAGATATGGTAGTTTATATATAACAATTTAAAAGTACCACTTATATCATTTCACAGTGCATTGTGCAGAGAACATTAAAAATTTAATCACAGGCAACATAAACTCATTACGTGGGCCCAATCAGACCCGCGGGCCATATGTTGTCCATGCCTGGGTTAGGTCATCCTTGCCATCCAATCAAGAGCTCTGAATATATATACAAATTCAAATGAAAACATGTGACACCAGAAATCCCGAGGCAAACTTAGGTTTGTGCCTCAAGCATGCTCTGCTCTCACAGACAGTGTTTCCCATTTCCTCAGCTCATCTTCCAACACATGCTCACTGCCACAATAAAAAATATCAATGAATAACCCCAAAGCCTAAGATGAAAAGAGCTCACCTCCTGGAAGTCCTGTTTGAGTGGTCCCAATTCCTCCAGTAGAAGTTGTGGCCTCTGATAGAGAAAAGAAGAAAAGGAGTAAGACTAGGTTGAGTGAAGGACTCATTGTGTTATTTTCCACACGTATCATCCAACCTGTCAATGTGTGGTTTTTACGTATATTTTGAGGCTAACCTGTTGTGTATCTTTCCGGTTCCACAGTTCCTCCAGAGACTATACCAGTGGTACCTAAAACAAGAACACGTCAAGGTCCTTAATTCCATTGCTTGTTCACCAAGCTATTTAAAAAGAATCTAAAGTCCTTAAAGCAACAAAGTATAGCCCTGTTACTTTAGTACCAAGATGTCATCCATATGAGCACCATGTCACATTTCTTTGTATGGCAAGTTTACAAATTCTTAACTGTCATGTCTCTTTATTTAGAGGATAGATATAAAATTTCTCTCCACATTACTATTTATTCTTTTTTTTTTAAATTTCATGATGGTGTAGTTCACGGTCTTACAAACTCAGGTAACAAGGATGCAAGATAATGACTGGCTTGTCCTTTTGTAAGTTAAACCACCCCAGTATAACATGTGTAAACAGAGTAGGATATTTTCAGAACATTGTTTGAAGAAGTTATTCTGATGTGCAGGTATTAACTTAGCAATGCTCACCTGTGTCTGTTCCACCTCTGGTTATTCCACTCTCTCCAGAGAATGTAGTGGCCACTGAGGAAAGACGGTGAGAAAGGATAATTAGGGATTAGTTCAAGTAGGGATGCAATATGGTGGTACTTCTGAAATGAATAATACCAGAAGTGACATCTAACTTGCTGGAAGAGATACGAAAGACTGTGATAACCTCTTGACTCACCTGGGTTGGAATTGCCAGGAGCACCAGTTGTCCCAGGGGCCATCCCAGTGGTGCCTGAAACACAAAGAGTCAGAAGATGCAGAGTTTTGTCTGCTCACCTGATTTTAGAAATGCCTCAGTGTGTCTTTATTAAATGAAAGGGTTCTTTTGCTAATTTAAGATGAAGATATAGTGTAGGTCTGTGCTATAGGCCACACCATTGAGAAAGCAATAAAATAGTAATGTTCCCAGCATGAGGCACCCTTCCAAGTCATTCGACCACATGTATTACAGGAGATGGAGAAAAAAAACGACTGTCAGAATTACCTGTCACACTCCCGGTTGCTTGTTTTCCTGGTTGTTCAGTTGAACCTATCATGGAACAAAATCAGAAACATATTTGAATGTGAATGTTTGTGTGTGTGTGACAGAGACAGAAAGAGTTAGATAGAGGGACAGACAAGAAAAAAGAGAGATGAGAAGCATCAGTTATTTGTTGCAGCACCTTAGTTGTTTATTGATTGCTTTCTCAAATGTGACTTGACTGGGGCTACAGCAGAGCAAGTGACCCATTGCTCAAATCAGTGACCTAGGGCTCAAGCTGGTGAGCCTTGCTCAAACCAGGTGAGCCCACGTTCTGTCTGGCGACATCGGGTTTTGAAATTGGGTCCTTCACGTCCCACTCAAACATTCTACCCACTGCATCGCTGCCTTGTTAGGCTGTTCTTTTATTTTTTATTTTCTTTTTATTTTTTTTTGCAAGAAATATATTTTCCTAGGATGTGCCTGTTTTGGAATTCACATGGTTTACATTTTCCAGGCAAGAGATATTTCTGAGCTCTACTTGATTTAATAATTTGCAGGTATTTACAGGGTCACTTCACCAACAGCCTTTCATTACATAGTTAATTGTAAAACTAGAGTCAGTAGTGAGAGGTTCTACAAAGTATCTTAAATGTAAGGAGCACTAGAAGCAAATGGAAACCACTGCAGAAAAGCACACTTCCTCACAGGGAGGATAAGAAGAATCACACTCAGGGAAAACCCCAAACTGCAAAAACATTTTCTCACCAGCTCTCAATCCAGTTCCAGTAGTGCCGCCGCCTTCTCTTAAAGTTGTGGCCTCTGACAGACAATAATGACGAATGTCGAGGTTATATTTGGAATATCAGCAGAAGAATTCTGTTGCTATTGTATCAGAGCAGATCTACTAAGTCTATTGCCTTTATATATAAAAACGGCGTCTTGTTCACCTACCTGTCTGGGAACTCCCAGGTGTGATGGTCGTCCTAGAGAACTCCCCGGTAGCTCCTAAATGTGAGAAGATGAAGATGTCAATCAGGGCTAGCTTAACCTCTCTTGATGCACCTGTGTGGCCCTGAATTCCTAGAAGACTTTATATGAGACATTGATTTCTGAAAGAATAAGCCATCAATAACTTTCCATAATTTTTTATTTTCTCCAATGTTCTAATCATTGCTGCTACCAGAGTACCCTGTTGCATCGATCTCATTGAAAAAAACTCAGTTTTTTCACTCTCACCTGTTCCACTCCCAGTTCCTGGTCTCCCTGGTGGAAAAGTAGTGCCTGAAATAGAATAATGCAAATGATAAATTCAAGTATTTAAATGTTGTTCATTTATTACTTGAAGAGTTTTGATATTCCAAATATTTATACAACTTGGTGACTCTAATCATCTTGAATGGTGAATTTATTTAGCGTATCTCACAGGCTATAAATGTGGGATCTGCTTTCCGCTGACTCCAGGGTAAAGACTGGTGCTCACTTTTGTCACAAGTTAGTGATGTCCCAACATAAGAATCTCTTTCATGGTTCCTTTGAAATTTACTAAGAGAGTATTTGTGCAAAATTTTTTTGGCTTTTTGATGTATCAGTAACCAGATGTTCAAAGATTCCACTCCTAATGTGACTTACATTATAGCAGCTGGAGAGAAACAGTGAACAGTAAATACGATAAAAAAGTCACTGTCCTATGAAAAACATTCTCATACTCATAGTACTGGGGCCTTTTAAATGGAGATTGTGAGCAGATTAGCTTCACCCCTGCCACTCAACAACTAGCTCTGCAAATTGTACTTCTAGAAATGCAGACAGGGATGTGTGAGGCCAAGGAGTCCCAAGGACTCTGACCTCTGTGTTACAATAGGAAAGGCTAATGAATTACTTCAATTTACCCTCTCACACAGCTGTTCACTACCACCACTCAAAACTTTGAAAAATAACCCCAAAGCCTCAGCCTAAAAGAGCTCACCTCCTGGAAGTCTGGCCTGGGTAGTCCCACTTCTTCCCACGGATGTTGTAGACTCTGAGAGATAGAAGAAGAAAAGAGTAATAATAGGTTGGGAGAAAGTACACACATTGCTTTGGTCACAATATATCATCCAAGGTACCTATGTCCAGGTTTCACATGTACTTTCAGACTTACCTGTATTGTAACTTCCAGGTTCCAGGGTTTCTCCAGAGGCCGTGCCAGTAGTGCCTATAGCCAGAAAGAGACAGCGGTCACTAGTTCAAAAGCTTGTCCACAATGATTTAAATAGAAATAGATGTCTCCCGTTTGCAGCTCTTATAAACTAGGGAAATAAAGGCACTAGGTAAGAACTGGACTTTTTACTTTTTTAATATAAACAGCTTCCTATAACATATGAGTAGAGTAGTCATATTATCAGTAGACTCTTAGTATGAAGTCCTGGCTTTGGCTTAGTAGTGCTCACCTGTGTTTATTCCAAGTCTGGTTGTTGCTCTTTGTCCCAGGATAGTCGTGGCCTCTGAGAAAGTGAAGGAGAAAAGAGGCAATGGGAGACTATCTAAGAATCCTGATGGAGAGATTGTGGTTTCCCTGCACAGTATAATAGCAGTGAAGACATCTACTTGTGGGTGGACATGCTGAAGATACCAGGTCAACATGCTGGCTCACCTGTGTTGGAACTTCCTGGGGCAATGGTTGTGCCAGGGGCTCTGCCAGTGGTGCGTGAAACACAAAGGGTCTGAGTCCTTCACTGTGACTCATGTTTGTGTCCTGAAGACCTGACTCTAGAAGGACTCTAGCTTATCTTCGTTATAGCTGAGGACCAATCACTGCCTCCTGATGATGTGGGATGATCTGACTTTCCTATAACCCAGATCATTACGATGGCAAGGAAGATGCATGTTCCCAGCAGGAGGCACTATTTTCAGGCACCTCTTGCAAAAAAATTAAGGGGGGAAAAAAAGACCCAGGTTTACCTGTCACACTCGCAGTTGCTTCTCCTCCTGGTACTTTAGTGGTGCCTATCATGGTGGAATACCAGAAAAATATTTTAATGTATCAAGAAATATCCTGAATACCATTGTTGCACTTTTGAGAAAACCTTTGTTAGGATAAAAGGTCACATCACTTTCCCTTCCTCCAAAATATGAAATATGTCTCAAGTGCCCCTGACATCTCACTGTGGGATATGGCATCACAGGGAAACCTCTTTTACTGGATTTACCATGAGCTATTTAGAAAGTTAAAACTATGAGGCTAAAAGCCAGGATTTAGAGCTTTTCTTTATAATATGGTAAATATATATAAAGCTAGTAGCAAATGCAAACCACATATTGGGAGAGCACACATCTTAGCAGGTGCCCCATGTGGGGTCATAAAAAACAGTAAACCCTAAAGTAGGGCTACTCATTCTTACCAGGTCTGGATCGAGGAGTGTTACTGCCTTCTGTTAGTGTTGTACCCTCTGACGGAAATAAATGGGGAATGGTGAGGACTGGAATTTGGGATAAATGGGGGAATTATATGAATATTTTATGAGAGCAGGCATACTAACTGTATTGAGTTTAAATGTATAAATTTCTTCTTGTTATACTACCTGTGTGGAAACTCCCAGGTGTAATGGTTGATCTAAACAAGAATTCCCCTGTAGCTCTTAAATGTGAGAAAGGTGGAGACATTGACACAGCAATATCTCCCTTCTTCAAAATCTGTTGTTTGGAGACCTTACCTGCCATCTCATATCTGAAAATATGAGTCATCAATGACTTTCCAGGTGTCTATCCTGAACAACCTGATGCTCATTGCTGTTTTCTGGTTCACTTGTCCACATATCCCAGCAAATTGAAAAGAGACCTGTGGCACCCTCACCTGCTTCACTTCCAGTCCCCAGACTCCCTGGTGTGACAGAAGTAGCTACAGGTGGAACAACTTAGATGAGGGGTGTAAATATTATTCATCAAACTCTTCACATATTTTTATGCTCCGAGGTTTATAGTAGAACGCTATTCTTCTAATACTCTCTTATGGTGGTTTTATTAAGTGTCTCCTACATGGCTTGCTTGCCATTCTGGGAATGGCTGCAGCTCCAGGTGAATGCAGGGCGGCAACCAATTAAAGCAACTGTTGTGAAGCTATAAAATAACAGTCTGCATAATCCCTCACTGGTATGTATTAAGTAAATGTGTACAATTTTGTTTTAGGATTCTGGTTGTATCACTAAACACAATATTCAAATCATTGCTTTAACATGGCTTGCATTTCAACACCAGCCAACCAGTTATGAACTGTAAACATGAAAAATAAGTTATTTTGATATGTTAATAAGTGCTATGGAAAATGACAATATATAGCAATTGGCTGAAATTTGGCAGGGGCTGGTCCATATGTTAGGTCAGGCGTGGCCAAACAGTTTTTGCCCTAGGGCCAGTTTAGAAGAAAAACTTTTTTTACAGGCAGGACGAAACATTAAAATTAAAAAATGTTAAATATAGCCTGACCATCAGGTGGCACAGTGGATAGAGTGTCGAACTGGGATACGGAGTGTCCAGGTTTGAGACCCCAAGGTTGCCAGCTTGAGTGCGGGCTCCTCTGGCAAAAGCTCTCCAGCTAGGAACCAAGTTCACTGGCTCAAGCAAGGGGTTACTCGGTCTGCTGTAGCCCCACAGTCAAGGCACATATGAGAAAGCAATCAATGAACAACTAAGGTGTCGCAACAAAAAACTGATGATTGATGCTTCCCATCTCTTCGTTCCTGTCTGTCTGCCCCTACCTATCCCTCTCTCTGACTCTCTCTCTCTGTCCCTGTAAAAAAAAATGTTAAATACAAAAATGATTTGTTTAATTAAACAAAATTTTATTATGTAATTTGTTTATGAATAAATGTAAGTACAACAAATTAACAAAGAAATTAATGTGATGTGTTGAGGTGCTTTGCATCACCTGTTATTTTTTTGATATCTGGCTCTATACTTGTAGTAGCTATTCTTAACACAGACTCCAAATGGAAATCATTCAATCTTGATCTTGTACTTTTATTTAGATTCATTAAAAAAATGTTTCTTCACAAATATAAATTGAGCTGAAGATTACAAATAATCCTTGGCAAGTCTTTTTAAATTTCCATATTTTCCATTATTCAACTGCTTATAAAAATTGCACAGACAAGTTCAAAAGTTGTAAATCTTTACAACAAAATATTTTATAAAAAAAATCAAAACGTATCACGTATCCATTTGACCAATTATTGGAAGTTAACCCTAGATTAGTCACAGCGGAATTCTTTTCCTCATATCACTATCTTCTTAAATATCTTGATTTCCAATAATATCAGTAGCTAAAATTATTACTTTTATTGTGGTACAATGATTAGATATGGTAGTTTATGTATAATGATTTAAAAGTACCACTTATTTCATTTCCACAGTGCGTTGTGCAGAGAATATTAAAAATTTAATCACGGGCAACATCAACTTATTATGTGGACCGAATCCGGCCCGCGGGCTGTATGTTGGCCATGCCTGGGTTAGGTTATCTTTGCCATATAATCAAGAGCTCTGAATAGATAAACAAATTCAGAGAAAACCATGTGACACCAGAAATCCCTAGGCAAACTCAGGTTTGTGACACTGGCATGCTCTGCTCCCAGAAAGAGTACGTCCCATTTCCTCTGTTCACCTTCCAACACATGCTCACTGCAACCATAAAAAACATCAATGAATAACCCCAAAGCCTCAGATGAAAAGAGCTCACCTCCTGGAAGTCCTGTTTCGGTGGTCCCAATTCCTCCAGTAGAAGTTGTGGCCTCTGATAGAGAAAAGAAGAAAAGGAGTAAGACTAGGTTGAGAGAAGGACACACTGTGTTATTTTCAGCACATATCATCCAACCTGTCAATGTGTGGTTTTTACGTATATTTTGAGGCTAACCTGTTGTGTAAATTTCCGGTTCCACAGTTCCTCCAGAGACTATACCAGTGGTACCTAAAACAAGAACACGTCAAGGTCCTTAATTCCATTGCTTGTTCACCAAGCTATTTAAAAAGAATCTAAAGTCCTTAAAGCAACAAAGTATAGCCCTGTTACTTTAGTACCAAGATGTCATCCATATGAGCACCATGTCACGTTTCTTTGTATGGCAAGTTTACAAATTCTTAACTGTCATGTCTCTTTATTTAGAGGATAGATATAAAATTTCTCTCCACATTACTATTTACTCTTTTTTTTTTTAACTTCATGATGGTGTAGTACACGGTCTTATAAACTCAGGTAACAAGGATGCAAGATAATGACTGGCTTGTCCTTTTGTAAGCTAAACCACCCCAGTATAACATGTGTAAAAGAGTAGGATATTTTCAGAACATTGTTTGAAGAAGTTATTCTGAGGTGCAGGTATTAGCTTAGCAATGTTTACCTGTGTCTGTTCCACCTCTGGTTATTCCAATCTCTCCAGAGAATGTAGTGGCCACTGAGGAAAGACGGTGAGAAAGGATAATTAGGGATTAGTTCAAGTAGGAATGCAATATGGTGGTACTTCTGAAATGAATAATACCAGAAATGCCATCTAAATTGCTGGAAGAGATACAAAAGACTGTGACAACCTCTTGACTCACCTGGGTTGGAACTGCCAGGAGTACCAGTTGTTCCTGGGGCTACACCAGTGGTGCCTGAAACACAAAGGGTCAGAAGATGCAGGGTTCTGTCTGCTGACCTGCCTCTAGAAATGCTTCAGTGTGTCTTTGTTAAATGGTAGAGCCCTTTCGCTAATTCAAGATGAAGAGAAAATCTAGGTCTTTTCCATGTCCCACACCATTGAGAAAGCAATAAAATAGTAATGGTCTCAGTGTGAGGCACTCTTCCAATTCATTAGACCACATGTATTACAGAGGATGGAGAAAGAGAACAGCTGTCAGAATCACCTGTCACACTCCCGGTTGCTTGTTGCCCTGGTTGTACAGTTGTGCTTATCATGGAAGGAAATCCGAAAAATATTTGAATGTGAATTATTTTGTGTGTGTGTGTGACAGAGACAGAAAGAGTCAGAGAGACGGACAGATAGGAACAGAGACATGAGAAGCATCAGTTCTTCATTGCGGCACCTTAGTTGTTCATTAATTGCTTTCTCAAATGTGCCTTGATCAGGGGCTACAGCAGAGCAAGTGACTCCTTGCTTGAGCCAGTGACCTTGGGTCCAAATTATGAGCCTTGCTCAAACCAGATGAGCCCGCACACTATCTGGTGACCTCGGTCGGGGTCTTGAACCTGGGTCTTTCGCATCCCAAACAGGCATTCTATCCACTGTACCACTGCTTGTTCAGGCTGTCTTTTTATTTTTTTTTCTTTACAAAAAATACATTTTCCTAGGATGTGCCTGTTTTGAAATTCACATGGTTTACACATTCCCAGACGTGCAATATTTCTGAGTACTCTCTTACTTAATAATTTTCTGAGTAACTTCACCTACAGGTTTTCATTACAAGTTAACAATTAAAAGACTAGAGTCAGTAGTGAGAGGTTCTACAAAGTATATTAAACATGAGAAACACTAGATGCAAATGGAAACCACTGTACAAAAGCACACTTCCCCGCAGGCGAGGCTAAGAAAAATCACCACTCGGGGAAAACCGAAAACTGCTGAAACATTTTCTCACCAGCCCTCAATCCAGTTCCAGTAGTGCCGCCGCCTTCTCTTAAAGTAGAGGCCCCTGACAGACAATAATGATGAATGTCAAGGTCAGATTTGGAATATCAGAAGTATTCTGTTGTTATTGAATCAGAGTTGGTCTACTAAGTCTACTGCCTTTAAATATGGAAACGTCGTCTTGTTAACCTACCTGTCTGGGAACTCCCAGATGTAATGGTCGTCATAGAGAACTCCCCGGTAGCTCCTAAATGTGAGAAAATGAAGATGTCAAACCAGGGCTAGCTCACCCTCACCTGAAGCACCTGTGTGGCCCTGAACTCTTAGAAGACTTCATGTGAGACATTGATTTCTGAAAGAATAAGCCATGAATAGCTTGCCATAATTTTTTATTTTCTCCAATGTTCTAATCATTGCTGCTACCAGAGTACCCTATTGCATAGATCTCATTGAATAAAATTCAGTCTTTTCACCCTCACCTGTTCCACTCCCAGTCCCTGGACTCCCTGGTGGGACAGAAGTGCCTGAAAAAAAAGAAAACGCAAATAATGGATTCATGTACTTAAATGCTGTTCATTTATTACTTGAGGGGATTTGATATTCCAAATATTTATACAACTCTGTGACTCTAACAGTCTCGTATGGTGAATTTATTTAGCGTATCTCACAGGCGTGTAAATGTGGGAACTGCTTGCCGCTGGCTCCAGGGGAAAGCCTGGTGCTCCCATTTATCACAAGTCAGTGATGTCCCAACGTAAGAATCTCTTTCATGGTTCCTCTGAAATTTACTAAAAGAGTATTTTTGAAAATTTTTTTGGCTTTTCGATGTATCAGTAACCAGATGTTCAAAGATTCCACTCCTAATGTGACTTACATTTTAGCATTGGAGAGAAACTGTGAACAGTAAACATGATAAAGAAGTCGCTGTGCTGTGAAAACAATTCCCATACTCATAGTATTGGGGCCTTTTCAATGGAGGCTGTGAGCAGGTTGGCCTCACCCCTGCCACTCAACAACTAGCTCTGCGAATTGTACTTCTAGAAATGCAGACAGGGATATGTGAGGCCAAGGAGTCCCAAAGACTCTGACCTCTGTGTTACAATAGGAAAGGCTTATGAATTACTTCAATTTACCCTCTCACACAGCTGTTCACTACCACCACTCAAAACTTTGAAAAACAACCCCAAAGCCTCAGCCTAAAAGAGCTCACCTCCTGGAATTCTGGCCTGGGTAGTCTCACTTCCTCCCACGGATGTTGTGGCCTCTGAGAGATAGAAGTAGAAAAGGAGTAAGAATAGGTTGGGAGAAAGTACACACATTGCTTTGGTCACAATATATCATCATAGGTACCTATGTCCAGGTTTCACATGTACTTTCAGACTTACCTGTATTGTAACTTCCAGGTTCCAGGGTTTCTCCAGAGGCCGTGCCAGTAGTGCCTATAGCCAGAAAGAGACAGTGGTCACTAGTTCAAAAGCTTGTCCACAATGATTTAAATAGAAATAGATGTCTCCCGTTTGCAGCTCTTATAAGCTAGGGAAATAAAGGCATTAGGTAAGAACTGGACTTTTTACTTTTTTAATATAAATGGCTTCCTATAACATATGAGTAGAGTAGTCATATTATCAGTAGACTCTTAGTATGAAGTCCTGGCATTGGCTTAGTAGTGCTCACCTGTGTTTATTCCAAGTCTGGTTGTTGCTCTTTGTCCTAGGATAGTCGTGGCCTCTGAGAAAGTGAAGGAGAAAAGAGGCAATGGGAGACTATCTAAGAATCCTGATGGAGAGATTGTGGTTTCCCTGCACAGTATAATAGCAGTGAAGACATCTACTTGTGGTGGACATGCTGAAGATACCAGGTCAACATGCTGGCTCACCTGTGTTGGAACTTCCTGGGGCAATGGTTGTGCCAGGGGCTCTGCCAGTGGTGCCTGAAACACAAAGGGTCTGAGTCCTTCACTGTGACTCATGTTTGTGTCCTGAAGACCTGACTCTAGAAGGACTCTAGCTTATCTTCGTTATAGCTGAGGACCAATCACTGCCTCCTGATGAGGTGGGAAGATCTGACTTTCCTATAACCCAGATCATTAAGATGGCAATGAAGATGTAGGTTCCCAACATAAGGCAGCATTTTTAGGCACTCCATTCAACAAATTCAGGGGGCAAAGAAGTAAAAGGTGGTCTACACCCTGGTTTATCTATCACACTCTCAGTGTTACTTGGCCTTCTGGTACTTTAGTGGTGCCTGTAATGGAGAAATATCAGAAAAATATTTGGATGTTTTTAGAAAAACACTGAATATTATTATTGCTCTTTTGTGCTGAAATCCTTTATTAGGCTCAGCTTCTTTAGAGGTCACTTTGCTTTCCCTTCTTCCAAAATGTCTAATTTTCTCAGGTCCCCCTAACATCTCTTTCAGGGTAACAGCATCACAGGAGAAACCTCTTTTATTGGTTCCATCACCAGCCTTTATGATGCTAAAAGCCAGTATTAAAAGTATTAAGTTATATATTACATATAAACAAAACTAATAGCAAATGTATATCTCTCAGGGTAGAAGTACACTTCCCTGCAAGGCCCCGTGTGGGGTCATAATTTACAGTAAACCCCAAAATGATAGCACTCATTCTTTCCAGGTCTAGATCCAGGAGTGCCCCCGCCTTCTGTTAGTGTTGTGGCCTCTGAAGGAAGGAAATGATGAGTGGTGATGACTGAGGATTTGTCATATTAGGCAAGAATTATGTTAGTATTTTATCAGAGCATGTCAACTAACTACATTATGATTTAAGTATGCAGTTTTCTACTGGTTCTCCTACCTGTGCGGAAACTTTGAGGTGTAATGGTTGTCCTAGAGAATTTTCCTGTGGTTACTAAGTGTGAGAAAGATGAAAGTGTCTACACAGCCTAAGCTCCCTCCTTCAAAGTCTGTGTCTTTGAACTCTTGGAAAAATTTACCTGAGACCTGTATATCTGAAAATCTGTACCATTAATGACTTTCCACAGCTTCCTATCCTGAACAACCTAGTGCTCATTGTTGCTACTGGAGTTTCCTTGTCCACAGATCACAGTGGAACTGAGTAGAGACCTGTGTCACCCTTACCTGTTTCTCTTCCAGTCCCCGGGCTCCCTGATGTGACAGAGATGCCTAAAGGAAGAAAAAGGCAAATGACGCATACAACTTTCTAAAATGTTATTCATCTACTACTTGAGATATTTTGATAGTTTGAGGTGTAAAGTAGAACTCTGTGCTTCTGATACTACCATTGGTGAATTTATTGAGTGTCCCCCACCTGGATGCTATTCTGTGAACTGCTGCTGACACCAGATGAAACCATGGTGCTGCCTATAAACACAACTCTTGAGAGGCTGGAAATAACCACTTGTTTGATCCTTTTGCTGATAAGAATTAAGCAAATTTGTTAAATTTTGTTTTAGGACTTTGGATTTATCAATGAACACAATATTCAAAAGTCCTTCCCTAAAGTTGTTAAATCTAGCAGCGGAGATTGGACATGAATAGCAACTGTGTTAAATAAGTTAAGTTGATGTATATCGATAAGTGGTATAGGAAATGGCAAGCCACATTTAAGAATGAGGTCAGCGAGGGTCAAAGCTGGCCACAGGTAGATCACTCCTACCATCCAACCAGGAGCTCTGCTTCAATGTACAAAAACATAAAATTCCCAGGCAGACCTGGTTTTTGACTCTGGCATGGTCTTTCCTAGGATAATGCTGATCCATTTTTTCAACCCACTTTCTCCTTCACATATTCAGTGCAGCCACACTGACATAGATTTTTTTTTTAATCCTCAATACAAAATTTACCACCTGGAAATTCCGTTTGTGTGGTTTTACTTTCTCCCAATGGAAGCTGTGGCTTCTGATAGAAGAATAGGAATAAGACTAGGTTGAGAGAAATTACTTATTGTGCTATTGTCAGAATAGATCGTCTAAAATGCCAACATCTGGTTTTCACATGTGTTTTCAGGTTAATCTGTTGTGTATTTTCTAGTTACCAGAGTTTCTCCAGAGATGATAGCAGTGGTATATACAACAAGAAAGCCACAATGTCCTTAGTGCTATTGCTTGTTTACCACGTGATTTAAAAAGAATCTAACCTCTCCTTGAAGCAACAAAGTATACTTTCTGTTAGTGCTAAGATGTCATTCCTATAAGCCCCACCTAACATTTCTTTGTACAGCAAGTTTACTGAGACCTCAACTACTGTTTCTCTTTCTTTAGAGAGGAGACATAAAATTTCTCTCCACATTACTGTTTATCTGTCATCTGTTTGACTTTGTGATGGTCTAGTAAACTTTTGTAAGCACATGATATCATGAGGCAATATAATGACTGCCTCTTGTCTTAATTTCAATCTGAACTTTGCCAGTATTACATATTGAAATAGTGTAGAATATTTCTGCAAGACTGTTTTAAGAAGTTATCATGAAGTGCAAGTATTAGCATAGCTGTTCTCCCCTGTGTCTGTTCCAACTCTGGTTGTGCTTTCTCCTAGGAATGTTGCACCCTCTGAGAGTGAGAAAGTAGAAAAGAGGTGATTGTGGAATACTTAATGATTATGGAAAAGGTACGGTGGGACCCCTGATATGGGTATTAGAACTGTTAACATCTAATTTTCTGGAACACACTTGGAAGATTTTATGTCCACCTGTTGACTCACCTGAGCTGGAACTGCCAGCAGCACCAGTTGTGCCAGGGGCCTCCCCAGTGGTGCCTGAAATACAAAGGGTCAGAGAGCTTCATGGTGGCCGATGTCTATCTCCTCGGTGCCTGCCTCAGAAGGACCCCACATGCATCTTTATTATATCAAAACGCCCTTATACTAATTCAAGATGAAGGGAGAATCTAAGCCTCTTCTTGACCCATGTGATTAAGTCATCAGCAAGTATAGTAGTGTACCCAGCATGCACCTCCCACCTAAGCAATCCTTTTATTCTAGGTTAGTTAAAACAAGGTGGCTTTGACCAAGGTTCATGTGTTTTACTCCCAGTTGTTACACCAGTCACTGAGCCAATACAGTCACAATTCACGCTTAAACGCAACTGCGAGGTACTTGTTCTCACCAGGTCTGGCTCCAGTCCCAGGAGTGCCGCTGCCTTCTGTCAGTATTGTGACCTCTGAAGAAAGAAAGTGGTGAATGGTGAGGTCTGAGTATTTGAGATTTAGGGTAAGAATAATGTTGGTATTTTATCAGAGCAGATGTACCAACTATATTATGAGGTCAAATATGAAGATTTCTTCTAGTTGATTTACCTGTGTAGGAACCCCCAGCTGTAATGGTCGTCCTCGAGAATTCCTGGGTAGGACCTAACAACAATAAAGATAAAGGTATCAACACAGCATCACTCCCTCTTCAACACTGAGGTAACTCTGCCTCTGTAGTGATGGAGACATTTCCTGAAGATCTTTGTTTCTAAAGGAACCATCAATGACTTTCCACAGTTTCCCTTGCTGACCCACCTTTTGATCATTGTTGCTACTGGAGTTCCCTTTCGCCCAGGCCCCACTTGAAGTGAAAACAGACCTGTGGCACCCTCACCTGTTTCACTTCCAGTCCCTGGGATCCCTGGTGAGCCAGAGGTGCCTAAAGGGGGGGGGGAGAATGCATGTAATTGATACAACTTTCCAAACGTTACTCATCAATTACTTGAGGTATTTTTTTATTCTGATGTTTAATAGAAGACTGTGACTCTGATACTCTTGTATGGTGTATTTATTTAGCGCATCCTATCTGGCTTGGTTTTCTGTGAACTGCTGCTGGCATGGTTCCAGGTAAAGCATGGTGTGCTACTTATTAACGCAAGTAGAACCAAGCTTCAAAAAACAAATACACATTTCATGATTCCACTGTGCAATGTTCTTTTCGGCCTTTGGATGTATCAAGGAGTAGAATATTCTAAGATCCCTACTTTAACATGGCTTACATTTGAGTAGCTGGAGTCCAGCAGCAAACAATAAACTTGTTAACTAGGTCAATGAGATAGACCTCAGTAAGTTATGCGGGAAAATGTCAAACCGTATATAAGCACTGTAGCCTTGGCAGGCAGGGACTGGTCTGCAGGTCAGCCTCATCCCTACTTTCCCACAAACAGCTCTAGAAGCCTCGCCCTCAAGAAATGATAAGAACCCATGAGACAATGGTATTCCTGGATGATCCAGCTTTGTTTGTTACTCTGGAATGCCATGATCCCGCAGGAAATGCAAATCCATTTCCTCAGCCCACCTTGCCACTCTTACGTTCATCATAGCCACACAAACAGGGATTTGATAAAAACCCCAAAACTTCAGGCTAAAAAGTTTAGCTTCTAAAACTTCTGCACAGGTGCCCCCTGATAGAGAAAAGAGAAGTAAAGGCTTGGTGGTGGGAAAGTACACACTGTGCTATTGTCAGAATATATCATCCAAGATGCCAAAGCCCAATTTCAACATGTATTTTCAGATATACCTGTGATGTAACTTTCAGGTTGCACAGTTCTTCCAGAGATTATGCCCGTGGTACCTACAACAAGAAAGGGGCCATGGTCCCTAACTCAATTTTGTATGTATTCTGTGATTTAAATGGAAACCTAAAATCCCCAAAGAGCAACAAACTATATCCCTGTAAGTTTTAGTGCCAAGACAACATCCATATGTGCCCCATGTCACATTTCTTTCTAAAAGACTTGTACTGACTTGTCAACAATTGCATCTCTTTATTGCAGGGGAGTTAAAAAGTTTCTCTCTACATTAGAATTCATCTGTCATTTGTCTGACTTCGTAAGGGTCTAGCAAATACCCTTGAGATCTCAGGCAATAAGCAGTCAGTATAAGAATTGGCCTGCCCCCCCTCCTTTTTTTCATCTGAATTTGCTCAATATAACATACATAAGTAGTGTAAATATATTTTCAGAAGATTTAAGAATTTTATGAAGTGCAGTTTTTGGTTTAGAGCACTCTCCTGTGTTTATCCCAACTTGGGTTATTCCACTTTCGTCTAGGAAGGTTGTGGCCTCTGAGGGAGAGAATGTGGAAAAGATCTGATTGGACAATATATAAGAATGATGATAAAGATATGGTGGTATTGCTAAAAATAAAAAAATAGTACCACTGAAGACATCTAATTTTAGAAAGTACAAGAGGAAAATCTATGTCAACCTGTTAACTCACCGGTGTTGGATGTGCCGGGGCCAGCAGCTGTGCCAGGGGCTATGCCAGTGGTGCCTGAAACAAGAAGGGTCTGAGATCTTCAGTGTGACTCCTGCTTGCCTCTTGAAGGCCTGCTTCAGGGAGCGGTCTAGGTACATTATTATTACATCAAAGGTCCCTTCCAATACCACACGATGACTAGAGAATTTACGCCTCTTCTGTGACCCATCCCATTAAGAAAGCAACAAAATCAGCAATGGTCCCAGCATGAGCAACCCTCCCAGAAATTCCATTCATTCAAAGGGGGATAAAGCTGGCTTTCCCCCAGGTTCACCTGTCGCACTCCCAGTGGCTTGGTCGCCTGGTACTGCAGTGGTTTCTGCGGGAAGAAAACCAAGAAAAGATGTGAATGCTCCAGGAAAATACTGAACACAATTTTTGTCCTTCTGAGTACGAATGCCTTGGCATGAGATATGCCTGTTTAAGACTTCATATTGTTTTGTCTTTTCCCCTGACACATAATATTTCTCAGCTCCGCCATGACATCAGAGTGATGTGTATCTCGTCACAGGGTCAACCTCTTATTCCCATTTCACCACCAGCCCCTCTTCAGAATGTTACAGATGAAAGGCTAGAAGTCAGTATCAAGAGCTTTTCCAAAACATGTGAAAACTAAAAAAAAGCTGGGAGCAAATGCAAACCACTGCAGGAAAGCACAGTACCCTGCTGTCGAGCCTATGATGAGTCATTATTAATGGTGAACCCCAAACTGCAGGAACTCCTTCTCACCAGGTCTGGATCCAGTCCCAGGAGTGCCGATGCCTTCTGTCAGTGTTGTGGCCTCTGAAGAAATAAAATGCAGAATAGTGAGGACTGAGGATTTGGGATATTAGGGAAATAATTATGTTCATCTTTGATCAGAACAAGAATACTAACTATACTATGAGTTTAAAAATGCAGATTTCTTCTTGTTAACCTACCTGTGTGGGAAGTCCCAGGTGAAATGGTCGTCCTAGAGAATTCCCCTGTAGTTCCTAAAAAAGAGAAAGATGAAGGTGTCAACACAGCATTAGCTCCCCCTTCAAACTGCAGTAACTATGTGAACTTGACGACTACCAGCCATTTCCTAGGGCCACGTTTCTGGGAGGAAAAAAAAAATGAGTCATCATTGACTTTCCACAGTGTCCTTCTCCACCTAGAGATCACTGTTTCCACTGGAGTTCCTTTTCCACGGATCCCCCTGAATGTGGAAGGAAACCTATGTCATCCTCACCCATTTCCTTCCCAGTCCCCAGGCTCCCTGGTGTGACAGTGGCGTCTAAAGGAGGAAAAAGGCAGATGATGGATTCACTGTTCTAAATGTTATTCACAAATTCCTTGAGGTATTTTGATATTTTGATGTTTAAAGGAGAACTCTTTTACTCTAATGCTCTCATATGGTGAATTTATTCAGTGTATCCTACCTGGCACGGTTTTCTGCGAACTGGTGCTGGTTCCAGCGGAAAGCATGGTGCTACTTATTAATGCAAGTAGAATAAAGCTTCAAAATAAATATGCATTTCATGATTCCACAATACTTATTAGGCAGGTTTTTGGCACAATAGAGTCTTCGGCCTTTGAGTGTGTCAGTGAGCAGAATATTTCAAGATACCTCCCCTAATGGGACTTACATTTTATTAGCTGGAGACCAGCTGTGAAAATAAAGATGATAATTAAGTCAAAGTGATAGATGTTAGTGAGGACTACGAGAAAATGGCAGCTATCACCGAGAACATGGGTCTCGGCCAGCAGGGTCTGGCCTGCAGGGAAAACTCATCCCTGCCATCCAACAACTGCCTACGCAAGCTTGAACCTCTGACATTCCAGACTGACTCTGGTTTTTCATTCTGGCATTTTATTCCCAGAGGAAATGCAAGCTCATTTCCTAAGCTCACCTTCCCACTCATGTTTTCACTGAAGCCACACAAACAGGGATTTGATTTTTAAAAAATCTAAAGCCTCAGCCTAAAAAAACTCACCTCCTGGAAGTCCTGCGCGGGTGGTCCCACGTCCTCCCATGGAAGTCGTGACCTCTGATAGAGAACAGACAGGAAGGAGTCAAGACTAACTGGTGAGAAAGCAGACACTGACTGACTACATCATCCAAGATGCCAGTTTCATGTTTTCTCATGTATTTTTAGACATACCTGTGCTGTAACGTCCAGGCTCCAGGGTTTCCCCAGGGACTATACCACTAGTACCTACAACAAGAAAGAGGCTTTATTTCCACTGCTGTTCACCACGTGATTTAAATAGGCATCTATATCTCCATGGAGCAGCAAGCTATAACCCTGTGACTTTTAGAGCCTAGAAGCCATCCCTTCGAGCCCCATGTACATGTCTTTCTACAATAATTTAACCAAGTTCTCAACTACCATGTCTCTTTCTTTAGAGGGAAGATAGAAAATTTCTCTCGTCATTCCTATTTATCTATCTCATTCATTTGACTTCATAATGGTCTAGTGAAGAATCTTGTAACTCAGGCAATAAGGAAGCAATGGAAGGATGGACTTGCTTTTCTTTTTAATCTGAAATTTTCCAATGTAACATATCAATAGTGCAGAATATTTTCTGAAGACTGTGTTAAGTTATAATGAGGTGCAGGTGTTAATTTAGCTGTGCTCCCCTGTGTGTATTCCAACTCCAACTGTGCCACTTTCTCCTAGGAATGTTGTGGCCTCTGAGGGAGAGAGGTGAAAAAGATAACTGGAGACTATTTAAAGCTCACGGCGAATATATGGTGCTACCCCTGCAAAGGATAATCCCAGAGGTGACATCTAATTTGCTGGATTGTGAAACCTTCTATGTTAAGCGACTGACTCACCTGTGTCGGAACTCCCAGAAGCAATGGTTGTCCCAGGGGCTACCCCAGTGGTTCCTGAAACACAGAGGGTCTGAGATCTCCACGCGGCATGCATTTATTTCTTGAATGCCTGATGCTACAAGGGCTCTAGGTGTATCTTTGTTACACCAAAGGACTCTTTTACTATTCAATATGAAGTGAAAATCTGAGTGGTTTGGAGGACCCATATCACTAACAAAGCAACCAGGATAATATTCCCAGCATAGGATACCATCTCAAAACATTCCATTCATTTTGGGATAGAAAAAATGTGGCACTGGCTCGGATTTACCTGTCACACTCCCAGTAGGTTGGCCTTGTGGTACAGCCGTTCTGCCTACTGTGGGAGGAAACCCAATAAAACTATTTGAATGTGCCGAAGAAAATATTAAATATTATTATTGTTCTTTTGAGCAAGAAAACATTAGTTTAGCCTGTTTAAAAGTTCACATTACTTTCTCTTCTTCTTAGATATATTCCTCAGTTACTCCTGACGTCTTAGTGATTTGTATGCCACCACAGTGGTAACACCTCCTATTGATTTCATTATAAGCAGTTCTTTAGAAAGTTTAGCTGTGAACTACATACTAGGAGTTGATGTTTTCTGTTCCACACCCTGCTCTCTATTCGTTCTACAATCAACAAATAAAATAAAGTTTAGCTGTGAATCTAGAATCGAGTTGAAAGATTTCCATACATGTTAAAGCAGTGGTTCTTAACCTGGGTTCTATCGAACCCTAAGGGTTTGATGAGTCGGTCTCAGGGGTTCGGAGAAGCCTCTGCTGTGGAGGCCAGAATAAAGTAATACCGTAATTTGTTGTGAGTTCATGCACTTTGTTGGTTTTGTTCTTTGAGCAAGGTGATGTTCATGCACGGCTCATTTTGTGCACCAGTAAATAAACATATACCTATGTCTTGAATTTGGAAAAAAAAATTATATTTTATTTATCACTAAAGAAGGGTTCGGTGAATGCGCATATGAAACTGGTGGGTTTGGTACCTCAAAAATGGTTAAGAACCACTGTGTTAAAGCTAAGAAAATGCTGAAAGAAAATTCAAATCAGTCAGCATAAAGCACACCTCAAAGCAGGTGAGCCTCTGAGTCATAATTCATGCTAAACCACAACCATGAGGTACACGTTCTCACCAGGTCTGGATCCAGTTCCAGCAGTGCCACTGCCTTCTGTCATTGTTGTAGCCTCTGACAGAAGGAAATGGGGGATGGTGAGAACTGAGGATGTGGATATTAGAAAAATAATTATATTCACATATGTTCAGAACAAAAATCCTAACTATATTATGAGTTTAAATATGCAGATTTCTTCCTGTTCACCTATCTGTGTGGGAACTCCCAGGTACAATGGTTGTTGTAGAGAATTCCCCTGTAGTTCCCAAAGAAAGAGAAAGATGAAGGTGTCAACACAGCATTAGCTCCCCCTTCAAACTGAGGCACCTATGTGGCCTTGATGACTAAAGGCCATTGTAGGGCCTCCGTTTCTGAAAAAAATGAGTCATCATTGACTTTCCACAGTGTCCTTCTCCACCTAGTGATCACTGTTTCCACTGGAGTTCCTTTCCCACAGATCCCCCTGAATGTGGAAGGAAGCCGGGATCATCCTCACCTGTTTCACTTTCAGACCCCGGGCTCCCTGGTGTGGCAGTGGTACCTAAGGGAGGAAAAAGGGAGATGATGGATTCACCTTTCTAACTGTTACTCATTAATTAGTTGAGGCAATTTGACATTCTGATATGGAAAACAGAACTCTTAATCAAATACTCGCCAACAGTGAATTTATTTAGTGAGCCTACGGGGCGTGGTTTTCTGTGAACTGCTGCTGGCTCCAAGGGGAAGCATGGTGCTGCCTATGAACACAAGCGAGGCAAAGCTTCAAAGAAAATACACATTTCATGATTCCATTGATATGTATTAAGCAAGCCTTCTGTGTAATTTTGCTTTTGGCCTTGGGATGAGTAGAATATTCATAGGTCCGTGCCCCAATGTGGCTTGATTTTAGCAGCTCGAGTTCAGCAGTAAGCAACAAACATGATAAATAAGTCAATGAGGCAGACATTAGTAAGTGCCATAAGAAAAAGTGAAACTCTATATGAGGAGCGGGGCCTTATGAGGCCGGGCTGGCCCTCAGGTGAGTCCCATCCCTACCATCCAGAGGCTCTGCAAGCTGGGCATTAGGAAATAATGAGGAAACATGTGAGTGCATGGGATTTTTCAGCTGACCCAAGTTTGTGACTCTGGCTTACTGTGTTCCCAGAAGAAATGAAGGTTCATTTTTCTCAGCCCTTACTGCCACTCATGTGTTCACTCTAGCCACACACACGGGGATTCGATAAAATCCCCCAAGCCTCAAACTAAAACATTCAGCTTCTAAAAGTTCTGCTTATGTGGTCCCACGTCCTCTTTGGAAGTTACAAAAGGATAATAGACTAGGTTGTGGTAATGCAATGCATATAGTCTACCTTTTCAGGATATATCACTTAAAGTGCCCCTGACCAGATTTTGTATGAGTTTTCTGACTTTCCTGTGACATAACTTCCAGGTTCCTGAGTTTTTCCAGAGATGGTACCAGTAGTACCTTTAACAAGAAAGGATTAGTAGTCACTACTTAAATTGATTGTCCACCAAGTGGTTTAAACAAGAATCTAAAGTCCCCTGTAACATCAAATAATAACCCTTTGCCTTTTTGTTTTTAGAGAGGAGGGAAGATAGTGAAGCAGACTCCCGCATGTGCCCAAACCGAGATCCACATGTTCTGGGGCTAATGCTCAAGTGCCGAGATAGTTTTAGTGCCTGAGGCTATTGCACTAGGACCATCCAAGCTATCCTCAGTGCCCAGGGGCATGTTCTAACCAATCAAACCACTGGCTGTGGGAAGGGAAGAGAAGCAGATGGTCACTTCTTCTGTGTGCCCTGACCAGGAATCAAACCCAGGATGTCCATATGCTGCGCCAACACTCTACTGCTGAGCCACTGGCAAGGCAATACTTTCACTTTCAGTTTAAAGAAGCCATTCATTCAGCCCCTTGTAAATTTTTTTTCTATAACTCTTTTTCTCAGTTCTCAACTATCATGTCTCTAACTTTGGAAGAAAGATATAAATTTCTCCCAACATTACTATAGTATTCACCAGTCATTAGTTTGACTTCATGATGGTCTAGTCAAGACTCCTGTAAGCCTAGGCAATAAGTAGGCTATGTAACAACTGGCATATCTTCTATTTTATACAAATTTGCTTGGTAAAATATATTTAAATAGAGTAGATATATTTTCAGAAGACTGCTTTATGACATTATTGTGAAGCACAAGTGTTATTAGAGTGCTCATCTTTGCCTATGCCAACACTGGTTGTTTCACTTTCTCCAAGGGAAGTTGTGGCTTCTGAGGGAGATAATGTGGAAAGAGGTAATTGGAGAATATTTCAGGATCGATTGTAGAAAATAATACAGTGGTTCCCTTGCAGTGGATTATACCAGAGGTAACTTCTAATTTATAGAAGGGCAGTGGAAGATTCTATGCCAACCTGTTGACTCATCAGTGCTGGAATTTCCAGGGGTAACAGTTGTGCCAGGGGCTACCCCAGTGTTCCTAAACACAAAGGGCCTGACATATTCAACATGTCTCCTGTTTGTCTCCTGAAGGTCTGTCTCAGGGAGGACTCCAGGTGTATCTATGCTATATCAAAGAACACTTTCACTAATTCCTGATGAGGTGAGAATCCATGCCTCTCCTCAGGAGAAGTTACTCAGAATTCTTGGGACATTCATGCCATGTTCAGGGATTACATTTATAATTTTGAAGCCTGTAATTAACAGCTTTGCAGGATGAAAGTTTAAACCTTAAAAAGGATTAGTTGGCTCAAAATGCAGTATTAGTAAATGAAGTATGAACTGTAGTTCAGAAACTCTTTCTTGGCTCTCCTGTAAGCATCACAATTAGTAGTAACAGATGGCAAGGCTGCTTGCTTCTCCTCACCTGTTCTGAATCCATCTCTAGTGGTGTGAGCACCTTCTGTGGGAGTTATGGCCTCTGAAGGAGAAAACAGAAGAGAGAGATGTGGGTGTTTGAGATGCTGGGAAGACGTATTTTGTATTATTTTATCACAGCAAGCTTACAAAAACTTCATTTCCATCATGTCGATAGGGATGGTTTTCTAATCATTTCAACTCAGTCCGTGTTGGAAATACCTGTTTTAACAAATCTGCTAGTTCTCTGGTTTAGCTCAGTGTGACACATGTTGAATGGTCCCCATGCAACAGAGAATCTAGTGAATCAGGTGGACAGGTATTGAAATTGAACACCTCATCTCATAAGGGCCAGGAAGAGGTTTATATCGTGAACAAAATATCAGTGAACAAAATAAGACATAAATATTTGTCTTCATGGAGCTTGTATTTGAATATAAATGCTAAAATAATGCAGAAGGGGAACAATTAAGAAAAAATGAAATGTTTCTTAGAACAAATGTTTTTGTGTTTCTCTTTTAAAACTGTGAAACTTCAAAAGAGACATCAGACGCAATAAAAGCTAAAATTTTTTCATAAAAATGATGGGTGACAATACTAATATGCTGAGAAATATGGCACTTTCATTTTTAATGGGGGATATTTCTGGAGTTATTTTTATTTATTTGATTTTGTATGTCTGTACAGAAGCAATGTAAAATTTAATATTTGAGGAATTCAATATACCCTTGTTATGATTTAAGAAGGCATAAGAATAAAAAAAAACAAAAACCCCATGCTACCAAAAACTAATTTGAAGTTCATGTTTTATTAATCGGATAAATTATAACTTCTGCTAATAATATTTTATCTTCTAATTACTGTAACACAATTTTTTAAGTGTACATGTATAATTTTATATTTTCTCACCTGTTATTTTAGGCTCTTCTGATGGCACTAAAATTAAGAACACATGTATATAAGTGTACAATCTTATTTATCTCAATTCTTAAAGATTGATGTGTATTAAATTATAATTTAGAAAGAATATTACAGTTCCTTTGTTATTGTACCCTGTTCAAATGGAAAAAATAGAAATATTATTTCTAATTACACTGTGGAAAAATATATTTTTGTCATTTTATTTTCAACTTACCTACAATGAATTCTGGTGGAATTATGTTATTTAAGCCTAAAAAAGGAAAGAGTAAATTCATGTTTCAATTAAAAATATATACTTCTTTAATTTAACTTTAAAAATTCAATTCAGTGCTTTAACTGCCATTACATATAAGACTTTTTATTAAAAAAACAGAAGTATGTTATTTCCATGGGGCTTAACTATAAAACATTCAAGTCAGGATGAGAGATCTTTTGGGAGAGAAAGTATAAAGTACTCCTGTAAGTTTATTTCATTTATGAGTTACAATTTATCAAACTGAACACAAAACCACTCCTTTTTCCACAAGTATTTATACACAGTAACTCTTGTCTGGTTCCATTTAATTAAAGACTAAAATCTTAAACTTGGAAACTGTAAAAAAAAATCATCCCAAAGAAGATAAAATACATACTGTGCCCCAATAGTCACATATCATATTAGTGATGGAATTAATTTATAATAGGATCATGGTGTTCAATACATAACATAAAAGAATAATCATAAATATAGTCGGAATCAAATCCATGAATTAATTATTTGCTAGTGGCTAGCTTGTAAAAGAAATTTACATAACTAGAGTTTTTAATAGCAGTTAGAATAGATGTAGCAGATATGTTGACCAGAAAAAAATTTGAAGCAATCTATTTCTTAGATAATAGACAAATTAGTCACTGAAGTTTAGGTTCTATTAGATAACCTGCAAATTGAAAAATAATTTCTTTCTCAAGTGCTATGATACATTACTAGTCCAGAAACTTAAAAGAATAAGATATAGCCTTGAATAAATAATTTATCCCATGTACTGTTATGAAAGAAAAATTGCCCTGTAAGTATTTGTAAATTTCATGTCAGGTTGAAATAGTTGTAAAGAGAAAGAAAGTGATAAATATTTTTATTTATAAAACAACAGAATTATAGTTTTATCAAGTAAAATGCACCAAATCTTGCTGTTTCACGATAAATGCCACTGTTTGTCTTGAATATAAATTGTTGAACCTCTTTTTATTACCTTCCACTGCAGTTATAATAATTAGAAATGGGGGAAATTTAAGTTTTGTACATATTAAATGCAACATTTTTATTAATGAGTCATTAAAGATCATGTATATTTGCCTTAGAGGATGACACTGTAGTGAAGAACACAGTCCCTGGAGTTAATAAACAATGGATAAAAATGTGTGCTCCACTATTTGATTGCTGTAGAACCTAAACCAACATAGGTAATTTATTTTAAGTTCCTCATGATTAAAATGAGATAATAATACTCAAAAAATTAAATGAAATAAAATATTTAAGAACAATGTAATTATTTAATGTGTTGTTATTTTACCATTTTTATATAACCAATAAGCATGAAAACAAGTCAAAAAATAAATCCAACATCCCCTAGTTACTTACCAGTAGTGAAAACTCCTGATGCAATTGTTGAGCCAGATGTGCTTTCTACAGCACCTGAGACTAGAAGTGGAAAGTCATGAGCAATATTTTCATTTTGGGGAGATACTACCTGGACGTTATCCATATAACTACGTGGAGCCCTAGTGTTAGATAGTTTCAGTACTGGTGTGAAAGTACCTAACAAAATATAAGTTAATAAAAACTAAATGACTTGGATTTAATTTTCTGATTTTTACATTTATAATACACTGATAACCATTATGAGATTTATCAGAAAACCTTATGATGAGTGATAACCTGAGCCAATAGCTTCCCTTTCCCCACTTCTGATTTACCAGGTGTGCTCAATCTGGTGGTGCTTTCACCTTCTTCGGTAGTTTCTCCATATGGTTCTTTGGTTGTGCCTGATTGAAGGGATAAATGATTATCTTTATAGGATTTACTATATTAAAAATAATAGAGACGTTTAAGTAAATTTCAACTTTAAATTTTAACAAAAAAAACATAGAACATATTCTAATCATTTCTTTAAAAACTCAGTCCTTAGTAATTAACAAACGCACCATCATAACTAGGGGCACAGTTATACTTGTGCTAATCAACTAGGTGAGACTTGCCTGATTCAATCCCAGCAGAAGTAGGCCCAAAGGCTCCAGTTTCAGTAGCAATTTCTATACTTGCCCCTGTGGTAGTTCCTACAAACCCTATATATATATACATCTGGTTTTTAAAAAAAGGAGTAGGGAGGAAAATATAAAATTTAGGAAATATGAAATATCAATTTAAATACAATTTCCCATTTTCTCAACAATCTGGGTTGTACATAGTGTACTTAAAATAAATTTATATAGAAAGCTTAGAATTAGAAATTGAAGCCAAACTAATATTGATAATACCAATAGGACTACTTTTAATTAACATAACTTGCCTGCAGATGTGGTAATTCCACTTTCAACCTTCCCCGTTCTTCCTGCTTCAGTAATTGTCACAGGTGAAAATCCAGTTGTGCTTAATCCTTCACTTGATATTCCAGTTCTCTCTGATCCTTTCACTGATGTTTCCGTTCCACGAGATATTCCAGTTAATGATTCAGTTTTCTCTGAACTGAATGTACCAGTGATATCTGGTGTTTCAGTAAATTCATAAACTGCTGATCCTCCAAGAGTTGATCCTGAAAAACCAACTGTTGAACCAGTTGTCCCTGAACCTCCAGGGGTTACGACAGAGGCTCTGGACACTTCAGGTGATAAAGTTGTTGTCCCTGATGGTACCGATGAGGGTCCAGTTGTCCTGAAGTCAATATCAGATGATCCAGTTGTCCCTGGTCTTTGTGGTGATGTTCGCGTCATTCCTGATTCTCCAGTAAATGGTCCAGTTGCCCCTCGTCCCTCAGTTGATGGTTCATATGGTCTGGATCCTCTTTCAGCTGAATTCGTTGTTCCAGGCAATCCAGCTTCTGAACCAGTTGTCCCTGATCCTCCAGGGGTAACTGAGGGGGCTCCTGACATTTCAGCTGATGAAGGTGTTGTCCCGGAAGCTACAAATGAGGGTCCAGTTGTCCTGAACTCAATATCAGATGGTCCAGTTGTCCCTGATCTCTGTGGTGATGATCCCATTATTCCTGATGCTCCAGTAAATGATACAGTTGCCTGTGAACTCTCAGTTGATGGTTCATATGGTCTGAATCCCTTTTCACCTGATCTTGTTGTTCCTGGCAATCCAGCTTCTGAAGCAGTTGTCCCTGATCCTCCAGGTTTTACAGAGGTGGCCCCTGCCACTTCAACAGGTGAAGGTGTTGTTTCTGATGCTACAGATGAGGGTCCAGTTGTCCTGAACTCAATATCAGCTGATCCAGTTGTTCGTGGTCTTTGTGCTGATGTTCCTATTATTCCTGATTCTTCAGTGAATGGTCCAGTTGCCCCTCGTCCTTCAGTTGATGGTTCATATGGTCTGGATCCCTTTGCACCTGATCTTGTTGTTCCTGGCAATCCAGCTTCTGAACCAGTTGTCCCTGATCCTACAGGTTTTACAGAAGTGGTCCCTGCCACTTCAACAGGTGAAGGTATTGTTTCTGATGCTACAGATGAGGGTCCAGTTGTCCTGAACTCAATATCAGATGCTCCTATTGACCCTGGTGTTTGTACTGATGTTCCCGTTATTCCTGATGCTCTAGTAAATGATTCAGCTGTCCCTTGTCCCTCAGTTGATGAATCATATGGTCTGGATCCTCTTTCTACAGATTCCGTTGTTCCTGGCAATCCAGTTTCTGAACCAGTTGTCCCTGATCCACCAGAGGTTACTACAGGAGCTCCTGACACTTCAGCTGATGAAGGTGTTGTCCCTGATGGTACAGATGAGGGTCCAGATGTCCTGAACTCAATATCAGATGATCCAGTTGTCCCTGGTCTTTGTGGTGATGTTTGCATTATTCCTGATTCTCCAGTAAATGGTGCAGTTGCCCCTCGTTTCTCAGTTGATGTTTCATATGGTCTGGATTCACTTTCAGCTGAATCTGTTGTTCCAGGCAATCCGGCTTTTGAACCAGTTGTCCATGATCCTCCAGGGGTAACTGAGGGGGCTCCTGACACTTCAGCTGGTGTACGTGTTGTCCCTGAAGCTACAGATGAGGGTCCAGTTGTCCTGAACTCAGTATCAGATGATCCAGTTGTCCCTGATTTTTGTGGTGATGATCCCGTTATTCCTGATGCTCCAGTAAATGATCCAGTTGCCTGTGGACTCTCAGTTGATGGTTCATATGGTCTGGATCCACTTTCAGCTGAACCCGCTGTCCCTGGAGATCCAGCTTCTAAACCAGTTATCGCTGATCCTCCAGGTTTTATGGAAGTGACCTCTGCCACTTCAGCAGATAAAGGTGTTGTTCCAGATGCTATAGATAAGGGTCTAGTTGTCCTGAACTCAATATCAGATAGTCCTGTTGACCCTGGTGTTTGTGGTGATGTTCCCGTTATTCCTGATGCTTCAGTAAATGATCCAGTTGTCCCTCGTCCCTCAGTTGATGGTTCATATAGTCTGGAACCCCTTTCAACAGATCCCGTTGTTCCTGGCAATCGAGCTTCTGAACCACTTGTCCCTGATCCACCAGAGGTTACTACAGGGACTTCTGACATTTCAGCTGATGAAGGTGTTGTCCCGGAAGCTACAAATGAGGGTCCAGTTGTCCTGAACTCAATATCAGATGATCCAGTTGTTCGTGGTTTTTGTGCTGATGTTCCTATTATTCCTGATTCTTCAGTGAATGGTCCAGTTGCCCCTCGTCCTTCAGTTGATGGTTCATATGGTCTGGATCCCTTTGCACCTGATCTTGTTGTTCCTGGCAATCCAGCTTCTGAACCAGTTGTCCCTGATCCTCCAGGTTTTACAGAAGTGGCCCCTGACACTTCAACAGATGAAGGTGTTGTTTCTGATGCTACAAATGAGGGTCCAGTTGTCCTGAACTCAGTATTAGATGCTCCTATTGACCCTGGTGTTTGTACTGATGTTCCCGTTATTCCTGAAGCTCTACTAAATGATTCAGTTGTTCCTCGTCCCTCAGTTGATGATTCATATGGTCTGGATCCTCTTTCTACTGATTCTGCTGTTCCTGGCAATCCAGTTTCTGAACCAGTTGTCCCTGATCCACCAGAGGTTACTATAGGAGCTCCTGACACTTCAGGTGGTGTACGTGTTGTCCCTGATGGTAAAGATGAGTGTCCAGTTGTCCTGAACTCTATATCAGATGATCCAGGTGTCTCTGTTCTTTGTGGTGATGATCCTGTTATTCCTGATGCTCCAGTAAATGATCTAGTTGCCTGTGGACTCTCACTTGATGATTCATATGGTCTGGATTCTTTTTCACCTGATCTTGTTGTTCCTGGCAATCCAGCTTCTGAACTTGTGCCAGATCCTCCAGGTTTTATGGAAGTGGTCCCTGCCATTTCAGCGGATGAAGGTGTTGTTCCTGACACTACAGATGAGGGTCCAGTTGTCCTGAACTCAATATCAGATGCTCCTATTGACCCTGGTGTTTGTACTGATGTTCCCGTTATTCCTGATGCTCTAGTAAATGATTCAGCTGTCCCTTGTCCCTCAGTTGATGAATCATATGGTCTGGATTCTCTTTCTACTGATTCCGTTGTTCCTGGCAATCCAGTTTCTGAACCAGTTGTCCCTGATCCACCAGAGGTTACTACAGGAGCTCCTGACACTTCAGCTGATGAAGGTGTTGTCCCTGATGGTACAGATGAGGGTCCAGTTGTCCTGAACTCAAAAATAGATGATCCAGTGGTCACTGGTGTTTGTGGTGATATTCCCGTTATTCCTGATTCTCCAGTAAATGGTGCAGTTGCCCCTCGTCCTTCAGTTGATGTTTCATATGGTCTGGATCCACTTTCAGCTGAACCCGTTGTTCCTGGCAATCCAGCTTCTGAACCAGTAGTACCTGATCCTCCAGGGGTAACCCCAGGGGCTCCGGACACTTCTGCTGATGAAGGTGTTGTCCCTGAAGCTACAGATGAGGGTTCAGTTTTCCTATACTCAATATCAGATGATCCAGTTGTCCCCGTTCTCTGTGGTGATGATTCCGTTATTTCTGATGCTCCAGTAAATGATCCAGTTGCCTGTGGACTCTCAGTTGATGGTTCATAAGGTCTGGATCCCTTTTCACCTGATCTGGTTGTTCCTGGCAATCCACCTTCTGATCCAGTTGTCCCTGATCCTCCAGGTTTTACAGAAATAGTTCCTGTCACTACAGTGGATAGAGGTGTTGTTCCTGACACTACAGATGAGGGTCCAGTTGTCCTGAACTCAATATCAGATGCTCCTATTGACCCTGGTGTTTGTACTGATGTTCCCGTTATTCCTGATGCTCTAGTAAATGGTCCAGTTGTCCCTCGTCCCTCAGTTAATGATTCATATGGTCTGGATTCCCTTTCTACTGATTCCGTTGTTCCTGGCAATCCAGTTTCTGAACCAGTTGTCCCTGATCCACCAGAGGTTACTACAGGAGCTCCTGACACTTCAGCTGATGAAGGTATTGTCCCTGATGGTACAGATGAGGGCATGGATGTCCTGAACTCAATAACAGATGATCCAGTGGTCCCTGGTCTTTGTGGTGATAGTCCCGTTATTCCTGATTCTCCAGTAAATGGTCCAGTTGCCCCTTGTCCCTCAGTTGATGTTTCATATGGTCTGGATCCACTTTCAGCTGAACCTGTTGTTCCTGGCAATCCAGGTTCTAAACCAGTAGTCCCTGATCCTCCAGGAGTAACTCCAGGGGCTCCTGACACTTCTTCTGATGAAGGTGTTGTCCCTGAAGCTACAGATGAGGGTTCTGTTTTCCTGAACTCAATATCAGATGATCCAGTTGTCCCTGATTTTTGTGGTGATGATCCCGTTATTCCTGATGCTCCAGTAAATGATCCAGTTGTCTGTGGACTCTCAGTTGATGGTTCATAAGGTCTGGATCCCTTTTCACCTGATCTGGTTGTTCCTGGCAATTCAGCTTCTGATCCAGTTGTCTCTGATCCTCCAGGTTTTACAGAAGTGGCCCCAGATGAAGGTGTTGTTTCTGACGCTACAGATGAGGGTCCATTTGTCCTGAACTCAATATCAGATGATCCAGTTGTCTCTGGTTTTTGTGGTGATATTCTTGTTATTCCTGATTCTCCAGTAAATGGTCCAGTTGCCCCTCGTCCCTCAGTTGATGGTTCATATGGTCTAGATCCACTTTCAGCTGAATCCGTTGTTGCTGGCAATCCAGCTTCTGAACCAGTTGTCCCTGATCTTCCAGGGGTTACTGTAGGGGCCCCTGACACTTCAGCATTTGAACTTGTTGTCATTGATGCTACTGATGATGGTCCATTTGTTCTGAACTCAATATCAGATGGTACCGTTTTCCCTGGTCTTTGTGGTGATGTTACTATTATTTCTGATGCTCCTGTTGATGCTCCAGAAGCTGTTCCTGACCCTGTAGTTGCTGGTTTTGTTGTGGTCTCTGATTCTTCAGCTGACTGTCCTGTTGTTTCTATCAAAACATTTAGTAAAATATGTTGTTTTATAAAATAATGTTTTTCTTGTTAACCTAAGGGCTCATTCTGCTTTTTTTCTACATTCAGTCTGCTTTTCAGAAATCACCTCTTAATTGTTTCTCTACTTCTCTTTCTCGCCATTTAACATATATTCTCTACAGAGTAGAAAGAGGAATTTTAAATATATATAAATCTTTTACTCCCTTGCATAAAATTATATTCTATTGCATTTAGAAAAATGGGCAATTTTCCTCCCGATTCACAGTAACTTGCCCAATTCAATGTATATATCTTTACTATCTAATGTTTTCTCTCTAACTTCCTATGACACATATACATTCATCATCTAGTTCTACTTCTCTAGTGTATGTAGCTCATTTCAACTCTATAGCTTTTGCAGTAGTTGTGCGGACTGCTTATAATGATATTTCCCAGTGGTATATGTAGCTGTCTGCCCCTTGCTGTCAGATTGCAAAGTAAAATGCATCATTTCAAAAGGGTTTTCCAAGTCAGGCTCTCTAAAATACAATCCTAGATACTCAATATAACCTCTCTTTATATTTGTCTTTAAGGTTTCTTTGTTTGAGTATTTAGTTGATTTGATAGGAATTTTATTTATATGTATTTTTATTTCCCACATCCACTAGGATTGTTTATGGGATCAAGCAACTATCTTCTTATTAGCATTACCTTAGGAACTAAAAATAGAAAGTAATACTATAGTCATAGGATTGTTCTGATGATAACATGATGAAATACAACTTGCTAAGAATTTATACGACATAGAAAATATTCAAAAATGTTAAATGAGTAAAGAGTTCTAAAGAATTAACATGGTAAAAAAATAAAAGATATAAAAAATGATGGTGCTATACAAGTGAAGATTCTACTGCCTACTGCACAGAGTGGTGATGTGATTCAAGTACGTAACTACATGTAAAAACACTTTTCCATTTTATACTTAGTGTACTTTTTTCTGGTTATCATTTTTATTTTTACTAAAATGGATTAAGATGACTCACAAGTATTATACAATGGTTAATGACTGCCTCATATGTATCTTTATTTTATCAATTAAATTGTACTCAATATATCTAGTAAAAACTAAGGTATAGTAAATATTTTATTCTATCAGTTACATTTTCAAGTATGTATTTTTGCCTGTTTATGAGAAATATTTACTGATCCTGTTTATTTCCATATTCATTTATTTATTTTTAGTCTGTATCATTAGTCCTTTGAAATATTTAAGTATTATTATTATTTTTTTTTTACAGGTACCGAGAGAGAGTCAGAGAGAGGGATAGATAGGGACAGACAGACAGGAACGGAGAGAGGTGAGAAGCATCAATCATTAGTTTTTCATTGCAGTTGCAACACCTTTAGTTGTTCATTGATTGCTTTCTCACATGTGCCTTGACCGCGGGCCTTCAGCAGACCGAGCAACCCCTTGCTGGAGCCAGCGACCTTGGGTCCAAGCTGATGAGCTTTTGCTCAAGCCAGATGGGTCTGGGCTCAAGCTGGCGAGCTCGGAGTCTCGAACCTGGGTCTTACGTATCCCAGTCCGATGCTCTATCCACTAAGCCACTGCCTGGTCAGGCTGAAATATTTAATTATTATGAGGCACAAACATTGTTTAGTTTGGGTGGTAACATCATTGCATGGCTCACATGTTTCACTTATAGATGAGCTTCAGCAAATAAGGTATTGTCATGTCTTTTTGCAAATTCTAATAAAGTAGATGTTTATAAACCAATGTGTAGAAAATTTAGAAAACTTTTTTCTAAATTTTTAGGCAATTAAGAAGCCAATATTATTTATTAAATTATTCTCAGATATGGAAAAGGCTGTTTATCAAGGTTCTAAATCACTTTTGTTCAATTAAGAATTTATGAAAACTATGTTAATATTTTAAATCATGACATTTCCTAATACTAAAGAATGACAAAAATTTTCTAATACTAAATAAATATTTGATTGAATAGACTCTTATAAACAAGTTTCTACTCTAACTCAGATTTTGTGACTTTTTTAAATTTTTTGTTTGTTTGTTTAATTATCTCACCTAGCTTATTTGAGGAACTTGTCCCACTGTTAGATGACTCAAGTGTACTTTTACCTCCACTGGTTGTGCCACCTGATTTCCAGGGTGTACCTGTTTTAAAAAAATATATGGAAAGAGCTCATTCACAGAATTTCTTAAACTATGAGATAACCAATTCTGACAAATTAACTTTCAACTGAAGATTACAGAAATGTCTATTTTTCTATATTGATAATTATTACTCCATATATTTCAAAAACGTGCCTTGCCATACAGTTATTCATTATTTCATTGAATCCTCATCACAAACCCATGTGATAGATTATATTGCCCACCTTTACAGATAAGAAAACTGAGGTTACAGAAGTTACCCCTTTAGCTTCTGTAGAGATAGCAAGTTATTTTTATTCTGAGCTTTGTTAGTATGATGAACTATATTAATGAATCTTCTAATTTTGAAGAAACTCACTAAAAATTAATGGAAATTGTTAAAAATTATCTTTGGATCCTAGATTCAACCATTTGTTTCTTGCTAATCAAACTCTTAAATTGATTTTTTAAAATTTGTTTTTATAGTTAGAAAGATTATGTTTTTATAGTAATGTTTTTACATAATTACATTAGTATCCTTACAGTTTTCATTTCTCTAGTATCTATTGCTTCACTTTGAGTAGCAATTAAATTAAACCCTTAATTTCTTCTTTTCTCCTCTTCCTCTTCTGTATTTTCCAATTTAAATAAATATATTTTCTTTCTTAATGGTAATTTCTTTTTACTCTTTAATAAACTTAAGCTTCTCTTATTTAATCAAAAACTTTAAATAATTTCACTACTACCTGTTATCTAGTCAATAAGCTTATTTCATCTTCTTTCTTATTCTTGTCATGTATGTATTTATTTATCTATTTATCTACCTATTTATTAATGTTATATTTTTATTTGGTCAAACATGTAACATTTATGTATTTTTCTTTTACCTTTATTTCTATCTTTTTTCTAGTATTTTCCACTCAGGGTGAAGCCCTGGTCTTCTGCAGTGAAACCTAATTGATGCTATCTTTGTTCTACTCCTGTGAAGCATCTCTCTCTACTTCTCTGTTTTCTGACATTCTCTGACCTAAACATCACTTTCACTATAAGCCCCATCGCCACATTTCCTGGTCTAGAGAGTATTAGTCTTTTCTCCCCTCACCTCACCCCCAAATGAGTAGGCATAGGCTTTGTTTTGATAATTTTGGTTTGTAGGAGGTTTGTATATATTGTAACATATGCAGCCATCCAACGTTTCTCTGACTTTATATTTTTTTAACCTACTATAGGTCCTGTTTAAATTCTATTCAAATATAAGAGCATGGATGCAAATTAAGAAATAGGTCCTTAATTCAGATCATACCTAAGGGAGGTATGGTTGAGAACAACTGAAAAGTCTGATCTAGACTTGTCTGACTTCTCAGGACTTGTGGGTCCAGTGCCTGGTTCCCCAGGGCACTGTCATCTCATCTCCAGCTCCAAATATTGCTCTAACCCCAGCATGGTTTTATTTTATAATGGAATCAAAAAATGTTAGCTGATTAAAATATAAAATTGATCATTTTATGAGGATGGCTTGTGTAAGGAAAAACAACTTAAATAAGAGTGAGGCTTAATTCTCTCTGTTAAAAATAATAGATTATTCCATTCCTTTTCTTAAAGTATTTGAGAAAATTTTTAATTTTAACTTCTCTCTGTGTGTCCTTGAAATTTATTTAAGTCTTTTAAAAAACTTATAGTCCTCTTACCATTGTAATGACAAAGGAGTGTCTTTCTCAAGAACTTGGACATGGTCTCTTTGAAATGCATCCATTAAGAGAGATGTTTCCCTTATCTTTGTTTAGTTAAAAACTTTCTCCTGTCATCAAGATAGGACATTTATTATTCATTGGAGGAAACCAATGAACTACATGGTGAGTTTATAATAAACTATGTGCTATAAGTGGTGCTCTCAAGTCCCATCGCTTGAGAACCAATATCATTTTTCTTGAGAACATGTATGTAATAAATTGTGTCTGCTTGGTGAGAAGTCTTTCTGTCCTTACAATTGCTTAGCAAATTGCCCGCGATGTGCATCACATTCTAGTTCAATGTTTATTCAATAATAAAACTGTTTTTCTTTATGGACAGTGTCTCTGGGTTGAAAGAATGTTTTTAATTCTAGTTCTCCAACACTTGAATGAAATATGACTACTCTTTATTTCCCTGAAATTAAATATATTCCTAAAATTCATTCATCTTATATTTTTAGATTTTCTCAAGTTAAAGCATATCGATATAGTCAAAGGCATACTGATTATTATCATATTCTATCCAAAATAGAATATGCTATTATTTTTAACCCCAACTAATCCATTCTCTTACTAGAATTTCCTCTTGAGTTCCCACTCTAACACCTGTCACTGAAAATTTCCTTGACTTTGATTCTCCTCTGCCTTGCATGACTTTTGCCTTTGCATGTACATAAATACTTCTCTTACTCAAAATTCAAGTTCTAAGAGAACAAGTACCTTACTCTACTCTGCTCTATGATCCCTGTGGCACCTGGCATGATGCAACACATAATAAATAGCTCTTAATTTATTTCTGATCTTCTTCAGTTTTAACACACAATTAATAGTAATTAAATCTCCCAGGAAACTTTGTCTCTGACAGAATTTGGAGTAAATAAATCACGTTTCTCTTGTCTAGATTTATTTTGATTATGTTCTTTCAGTTCCTGATGTTTCCAAAATCTTTTCACCAGCAGCTCCAATGGTGGCTGCTTTTTCCCCTCTAGTTGTTCCTCACAGAAAAGAACAGTGGTGCCCAGTCCTCACTGGGATCAGCAGAGTTAGCAAATAAAAATACAGGACACCCAGTTAAATTTGGATTTCAGATAAACAACTATGACAGAATCACTGCATGGGACATATATATACTAAAAAAAATATTTCTTATTGATGTAAAACTTAAAATTTTAATGACATTTTGTATTTTACCTGGCAATTCTAATCTACTTAGATGGTTGTGTTGAAAATGCCCCTACAACCTATATTGATTTGTCCTAAAATTGTAGCCATTAGAGCCATAGCCATTAATAAATTCACTTAAACTCTTTACAAGAACCTGGAGTCTCAATTAAATTTATGACAGAGCCCCACCAAGGTGCCCAGGTGAGCCTACACCTTGCCTGCTGAGTTTCCTTTGGGGCTGGAACCAGCATTCTAACTGTGTTGCTACTGCTGGTTCCAACAGGAATTCCAAGACTCTACTGTAACACCTGATAAACAGTATGCAGGGGCAGCATACACATTTTTGTGACAATCCAATACTGTATTACTTTTGAAGGGAAGCTTTGGAGACAACAGAAAAACAAATTTTCTTTTCTTGAAAATGTCAATCATTTTCACACCATTTTACATCTTTTGTTAGATGTTATTTGACTAACTTGAGTGACACCAGCATAGTTCTGATTTAATATGATCCTTTTGATTTTTGTTTTTTGGTTTTGTTTGTTTTCTTCTTGTTCAAGTGAGAGGAGGGGGGATAGAGAGAAAAAATCCCCTATGCTCCCCTACTGGGGTCCACCCAGCAACCCCCACTGGGGGCTGATGCTCTGCCCATCTGGGGCCATACTCTCAACAGAGCCATTTTCAGCACCTGAGGCAGAGGCTCCTTGGAGCCATCCTCAGTGCCGGGGCCAATGTGCTCAAATCAATCTAGTCAAGGTTGTGGGAGGGAAAGAGAGAGAGAGAGAGAGAGAGAGAGAAGTGGAAGGGGGATGAGGGGCTCTGTAGAAGTAGATTATCACTTGTCCTGTGTGCCCTAACTAGGAATTAAACCCAGGACATCCACATGCTGGACTGATGCTCTACCACTGAGCCAACTGACCAGGGCCTAATATGATCCTTTTGGACAAAAGCCATGGCCTCTGAATGACATTCTCTACGCACCTAATGTGTCTTCTTCAGATGGTGTCACTTCACTGCCTGATGCTGTAGTCGCTTCACCAGTGGATGAAGCAGTTGTCCCTTTCAAAATAAACAATAAATATATATCATGATCTTTGCTTAAGCAGAATAATTTTGCTGTTCTATTCTTTCAAAGTACCTTCCATAGATTCATTCACAGTTACCCATTTCAAGTTTACTATTTCCAAAAATTAATCATAAGAATCACCTGGGCTGCTGCCTACTAAACATACAGAAACGCAACCCAAGCTATCTATTGAAACCCACTTAAGACTAATAAAAAGTACTTGTGCCTGGACTTTTCCTCTAGGAGTTCTGATTCAATTCATCTGTACAAGGCTCTTCAGTATGTATTCTCCAAAAACTTCTCTAGTCAATTTGATTTATAGCCAAGATAGCAAAGCATAACATGAACCCCTACCCCCAACCCCCTAGACTCAGAGCCTCAGAATTTCTAAGGCAGGAGTCTTAGAATCTGAAATATAATACTCTGTTCTAAGTCATCTCTGAGCCCATGTTAGAGAAACACTGCCATCGAGCCCATAAATGCAGGAATGGTGAAGTTGTGAATATGTGCATTTATTAATAACTGATAACTTAGTAGAAGCCCTGGTGACTTCCCTACTGTGAGTGAGAAGATGATTCAGATCCCCCCATTTCCATACCTGCTCTGCTTCCCAACACTGTGCCTGGGGCAGTTATGTCTCCACTGGTGCTTTTGCTCCCAGGAGCTGTTGTAAAGTCCTCGGATACTTCTGAGGTCCCTGACATGAGAGCAAGGAAGGGGCATTACTTCTAGGGCTATAGGATTCTACATATCACTTGTCTACTTGACAAAATTGAGGTTTCTAATGTAAAAGAAACCTTAAAATGATCTCTAAGATTTTTGCAGCTTCATGGTATAATATCATATACAGCTTAATGTTTAGTTCGACCTGGAAGATGTGCAGTACCATTTAATAGGCACTAAGGGGTCCTTCCTGACTTGCCTGGTTCTCCTGGACTGGTTGCTCCTGTGCTTGGTTCTGTGGATGTGCTGTCTTCTGTAGTTGGTATTGGTGGTGCCGTAGGGGCCCCGCTTCCAGCTGAAAAAAATATAACAATGTAAAAAATACCCTAAGCAGAAATCCACTCGTTTAGTCTTATTTATAAAAACCTCTGAAGCAAGATATTGTATTATTCTCATTTAAGACATATGACCTTCTCCAGGTCACTCAGTTGGTTGGCAGCAGGTCCAGAAACCAAATCCAGGTACAGACCCAGAGATTAGCTTTGCTTCTCAAACAATCTGTGGTAAAAGAGTAATGCTATATAATTTTCAATGCCCTACATTGATGTTTTGGAAAAATGCCATGAAACTAGAGAAATAAATATTATTAAAAATAAAATTTATTAAATATTAAATAAAATATAAATATTATTAAAAATAAAAATAAATGTTATTAAAATAAAATAAAATAAAAAAGGCCCTGGCCAGTTAGCTCAGTGGTAAAGTGTCAGCCTGGCGTTTAGATGTCCTGGATTCAATTCCTGGTCAAGGCACACAGAAGTGACTATTTGCTTCTGCATCCCTTCTCTTCCCCATATTTTCTCTTTCTCTCCCTCTTCTCCTCCTGCAGCCATGGCTTGATTGGTTTGAGCTTGTTGGCCCGGGGTACTGAGGATGGCTCCATAAAGCCTCTGCCTCAGGTGCTAAAAAGAGCTCGATTATTAGCATGGCTCCAGATGGGCAAAGCATCAGCCCTAATGGGGGTTGCTGGGTTGATCCCATTTGGGTAGCATGTGGGAGCCTGTCACTCTGTCTCCCCTCCTCTCACTTGGAAAAATAAAAAAATAATAATTAAAAACATAAAATCATTCAAAACATAAGCCTCTATTTCAGAGGTATAAAATTGCTGTGTCAAATTGCTGTTTCTAAATGACTATTATTTGTTTCAGTTCCTATCACATTGTGGACCTGTAACAAACAGTTGTGGATGACCCTCGTTTGTGGACCAAACTTTCAGCAGCCCTGTTAAAAGCAATGTACTTACTGCCTGGTAACCAAAATAAGAATTATAATGATAATAATAATAACTGATTGACATCATTATTACCAAATAATTCTGATTTAGATTTTAGGAAATACAGACTAAGTAGTTATCACCCTAAAGTTTCAGTCAGTTCAGTGATCTAATTCAAATTAATCAGTTAATTTGTGCTGCTGTAGATTCTGTCTTTTAACACATTATTTTTATGTACATTATATCTTATTCCAAAAAGTATATGACATAAATTTTAATTTCTTAAAGGAAAATAAATTTAGGAAAAAAATCCAGATCATAAATTAGTTAATAAAGTCAGACTATGAATTAGTTAATAAAGGCATAAAGGGAAGTCCCATACTTACTCTAAAGACATGTCTTTTAGTGGTATGTGAAGCAATTTTTAATGTATCCTAAAAGCATTCAGAACAATTGAAGGATTTTAAGTAGGAGTGACATGAAACAGTTGGGTTTTCAGAAATCCATTCAGGCCAGTGGTACTGACTGAAGTGTAAATTGGGAGGGAAGTGAAGAAAGAATAGAAATGTTCTCAACTTTGATAAGCACCAATTGCCAAAAGGGCTTAAGTAATCCACTATGCTGGGTTCCACTCTGAGAGCTTCTGATTCTAGGATGATGGACCCCAAAATTTGCATTTCTAATATGTTCTCAGGAGATGCTGATGCTGTTGGTCTGAGAACCATACTTTGAACATCACTGTGTGTGTTTTTTTAACTTGAATTTATTGGGCTGACATTGGTTAACAAAACTATACAGGTTTCAGGTACACAGTTCTAAAACACATCTCTGTATACCATATTGTGTGCTTACCCACCCCAAGTCACGTCTCCATTCAACCTCATTTTTTTCCCCATATACAACATAAAGTGAGCTAGGTGGACAACTGTAGAGACCAGATAGAAAATGTTTAACACCCGAGCAAAAGCAGAGCAAATGTGATGCACAGGAGAAAATGTAAATGGTACCTATGTCAACTGATTGCATAAGGAACAAGAGTAAATATGGCTTGTTTGTTTTAATCAAAATTATCTATGCTTAAAGAATATCAATAATGTTTTATTTATGAAACCAACAATAGTTGAAGTTTACTCCATGATGCACAAGGGCAAACATATCTTCAATTGGCTTTGTTCTGGATGTATGCTCTTATGCATGTATCAGGGAATGCTGAAGCTATTACAGAGAAGACTAAGGGTTCTGGGTTCTAATTCTGATTCTGTAGCTTTGAAACCTTTTATTATTTTCTTCCTAATGGCAGTCAAAAGACTTGTTCACCATGGTGCTAATGTGGATTAAGTTACATTATTTATTTGAGCACAATTCAGAAATTTTACTGTACCATAGAAATATATCATTAATATTTCATTAATATATAAGGACTAATTATTGAATTTGCTCTCAAGAGTCATCCAGGTGACTGAGTGCTGACAAGGGACCCTCATTATCTAGGGCTATACTCAGGGGGCAGTTGTTCCTTAATTGTAACAGAAGACTACTTGTAAGAAGAAGCTATGAAAGAAATAGCATTTGACTCATTTCTTTTTCTCACCTCCTCTGAGGCCCGTGTCACCTGTAATAGTGTATTGAGCTCCTGTGCTTGCACTTGTTGATGCTCCCGCGGTCCCTGATGAAGGTGAACAAAAAAAGGCAAGAAAAGTCATGGGCACTTTCAACACTCTAGGTAAGGGGTGTGTATAATTGTGACAACCTGATACTCTTTAAGAAATTAACTTGTGAAAAAACCTAAAGACTACACTTTAATTACCTATAAAAAATACCTACCTCTGATGTTATACGTAAGTCAGCTATCTTTATTCTGTAAACTATTATACTGAGCAGCTTTGCCTGAAACCAGTTGCTTAGCCAAGGCTCTGTGCTCAGTTCTGAACTTAATGTACCTGATATGCGCCAAGGACTGGTGAAGAGGGGACCCACTACACCTGTCGTGCCTGCACTTTCAGCTGTGAAGGTGACGGGAAATGGAGTACTCGTAACGCCTGAGAAAAACAGAAAACAAACTCATCTCAGTATACTTTGACTTTTTTACCAATAGGCGACTTACCTGTCCGATCAATTCCTAGTATAGAAAATAGAATCATCAACCCAGTGACTTTCTGCCTAGAGCTGCCAAAGATATTTTTCTAATATTAATTTTGAAGCTGGAGAGTTAATGCTCTTAAAAAATATCTTTAATACAAAATAGGTTTGTAAACTAATTTAACAGCCACAAGAAGGAAGTCACATCGGAGCTTGTTAACTAACCATTATAGAAATTGCTTAGCCCAGGACCTGCTAGACCACTGGAAAAACAAGTAATCAAAACAGCAGAAATAATAACAGCATACAATGAGTAATAGTCAAATGATGTACAGCTGTCACCCCTGCACACCATGGTGACCTACGCATTTGCATTGTTAAGATGGTTTTCAGCCCACTAAGGGGAATAATCAGCCCACAACAACTTCACTGAAACTAGACTAGAAAATGCAAGGAGGGCAGCAGACAACTGAAAGACGAAAATTAACTGCTTACCTAATCAAGGACTGTCAGTGAGACCCACAACCCCAACTCCTTAATCATGATTACGCATGATTTTTGCTATATGAAACCTCTTGTCTGTATGCCGTCAGTGATTTGGGATTTTGAACACAACCTCCCCTTCTCCTGGGTGACACTGCTCCAATAAAACAGCTTATCTTAGCCTGACCTGTGGTGGCGCAGTGGATAAAGCGTCGACCTGGGAACACTGAGGTCGCCAGTTCAAAATCCTGCACTGGTCTGGTCAAGGCACATATGGGAGTTGATGCTTCCAGCTCCTCCCCCCTTTCTCTCTCTCTCTCTCTCTCTCTCTCTCTCTCTCTCTCTCTCATGTCTCCTCTCTAAAATGAATAAAATAAAATAAATATTAAAAAAAAAGCTGTTGTACATATACACAATGGAATACTACACAGCCAAGAAACAGCTTATCTTCCTTGCAGACCCCAGCGTTAGTTCTCATTGACTTGTATACAGGTGGGCATGGACTCTCTTTCCTCTAGTTTGATTACACTTTCCCTTAAGATTTTCATTTTGTCCTTGCTATTTTTTTAAATTTCTTTTTATTTTATTCATTTTAGAGAGAAGACACAGAGGGAGAGAGAGAGAGAGAGAGAGAGAGAGAAAGGGGGGAGGAGCTAGAAGCATCAACTCCCATATGTGCCTTGACCAGACCAGTGCAGGGTTTTGAACTGGTGACCTCAGTGTTCCCAGGTCGACGCTTTATCCACTACACCACCACAGGTCAGGTCGCTATTTTTTTTTTAACAAAGTTATATTTTCTGCATCTATAATAGGGTCACACTAAGTCTTTGTACTTTTATTTCAACAAGGTTGCTCTCAAATAAATGGAGCTTAATCACACTGTCACTCAGGGATAATAGTAACAACGATGAAATAACAACAAGAAATAGCTAATTGTTACTTTTATACTTATGACACCTAAAAAGAAAACAATATATTTTTAGATATATATTCTCTCTCATCTTATATATTTTTAAAAAGATTTCACTCTTGATATCATTTACTCCTGTAGATGCTATATTTACACTTAATAAGAAAGAAAATAAAGCTGGAAATCATATTAGAGCCAATCAATATAAACTGGCCAAAAGAAAAATTTATTTTTAAAAAGTTCAAAATCCATGGGAAAAGCCAAGTAAACTATATACTTGTTTGTAATATTTTTTCAAAAGTCAAATTCTTATATACATTTTCTTCTTATAAACCCAAAGTTACTAATAATTTACTATTTTTAACACGTAAAAACCAAGAATTAATATACTAACCTGTAGTAAAAGGTTCAATGGGTAGAGTTGAAGTTGTTCCTGATAAGCAAAAGAGAAGTGATGTGACTTTTTCTGACCTCAAGGCAAAATGTGAAAAGATTGTTTTCTTGGTAGGTTTTTTTTTTTTTTTTACAGGGACAGAGAGAGAGTCAGAGAGGGGGATAGATAGGGACAGACAGACAGGAACGGAGAGAGGTGAGAAGCATCAATCATTAGTTATTCATTGCCATCGCAACACCTTAGTTGTTCACTGATTGCTTTCTCACATGATCCTTGACCGCGGGCCTTCAGCAGACCGAGCAACTGCTTGCTGGAGCCAGCGACCTTGAGTCCAAGCTGGCGAGCTTTTGCTCAAGCCAGATGGGTCTGGACTCAAGCTGGCGAGCTTGGGGTCTCAAACCTGGGTCTTCCGCACCCCAGTCCGACGCTCTATCCACTGTGCCACCGCCTGGTCAGGCTTGTTAGGTTTTAATAGATAGTAGTTTGAAATATATTTAGTGTTGAAAGTAATAACAATTTTTAATTTAATTAATTTATTTATTTATTACAGGGACAGAGAGAGGAATAGATAGGAACAGACAGGAATGGAGAGAGATGAGAAGCATCAATCATTAGTTTTTCATTGCGACACCTTAGTTGTTCATTGATTGCTTTCTTACATGTGCCTTGACCGTGGGCCTTCAGCAGACAGAGCAACCCCTTGCTCAAGCCAGTGACTTTGGGTCCAAGCTGGCGAGCTTTTGCTCAAGCCAGATGGGCCCGCGCTCAAGCTGGCAACCTTGGGGTCTCGAACCTGGGTCTTCTGCATTCCAGTTCAACGTTCTATCCACTGCGCCACTGACTGGTTAGGCTAATTTTATTTTTAAATAGCAACAGTATAAGATACTTTCTAATTTATGTGTGTGAGACTCAGATGTGGAATTCTCTTAAATACAGAGTAAAAGAAATCAATATACAGGGCAGGGGGGGGCAAAAGTAGATTTATAGTTGTGAGTACACAAACCACCGAGTTTATTCTTGAATTATTATTTATTTACTAGTAATTGTATTATTTATTATCATTAACCTCCTTTGTCCACTCCTGCATATTAACAATGACAAAGTTAATTCTTTGTTAAACAGAAGCTGTTTGATTTTTTGACTTCCCTGTAATTCTGGTGATCTATGCCTCCAATATATTTCTACAAAGTAGCATTTGGTTTATAAGGGAGAGTGAGGAAAGGAGAAATATTTTTTAGGATTACTTTATGATTTGATAAAACAGGTTCGAGAGGATAAATCTGAAGTTCCCAATAAACTCCTGAAGAAAGACGTCATTCTCACCTTTGCATTTCCATTGCCTGCCTTATAGGTAGAAATGTGGTGGGAGTTTATAAAATGTTTGTTGAGAGAGGTCTGTGGACTTAAAAGTAAGCCTATATGTATTGTTGGCTTTCATAAATAATTAAGAGTCAGCTCTCTTCTGCATTTTGTTCTTAATTCCAATTGAAAATTTCTGGAAATCTATTGTTCATGTGGTAATGTCCCTTAACAATTTTGTAGCGGTCTGCACCTTAAAAAAGAAAACTTATCAGGCAATCTTTCTATTTGATCATCACTGGTTCCAACCGTGCTGGCCTTGTTTCCGTCTTTCACGCCTGCTATCTGTACTTTCCTGTACTTGGAACAAGGTTTCCTTTTTTTTTTTTTTGTCTCCTTAAATATGCATTATTCAGTTCTCAACTCAATCATCTGTACGTCAACCTTTTCTGATTATACGACTTAGTCAAATCCTGGCTCTACCCCACCCATCAACATTTTAAGTTTTTGTAATTACTTGATTTAGACATCTTCTTGGCTAAACTATAGGTTTTATGAACGGAGGAAGCATGTCTATTTTAACTCACCTTTATGTCTCTAATTATATCAGAGTGCTCTGCACATAATAGATGCTTGGTAAGTATTTGTCAACAGAATGAATGAATGAACACATGAATGAATGAGATTAAAGTATTGTAACTATTCTACATCTGAAGATTTGAACTCAGATAAATGAAGTAATTTGTTCAAGAACACTGATGGTCAATGAAAAAGTTGGGACACAGTACCTAGGACTGTGACGCATAAAGGTTTGTTTTGTTCTTTTTGTATTTATTTGTTTGTTTTTAGCAAGAGACAGAGAGAGAGAGAGAGAGAGAGAGAGAGAGAGAGACAGACAGACAGGAAGAAAGAGATGAGAAGTATCAACTCATAGTTGCAGCACCTTAGTTGTTCATTGGTTGCTTTCTCATATGTGCTTTGACCCATGGGAGCTCCAGCCAAGCCAGCAACCTTGGGCAAAGGCCAGTGACCATGGGGTCATATCTATGATCCCATACTCAAGCCAGCAACCTCACGTTCAAGCTGGTGACCTTGTTCTCAAGCCTGATGAGCCCACGCTCAAGCTGGAGACCTTGGGGTCTAGGTGCATCCCAGGTCGATGCTCTGTCCACTGCATCAACACCTGGTCAGGCCATAAAGCTTTTTATGTAGTGGTGCCTTTATGTATAACGCACCACCTCTTATAGTATTTGTTTTTTATTACCCAGTTACCATATTAATGGTAATATAAAGTAGACCAAAAATTATAAAGTATATCAAATACATAATAAAATATCATATCTCCTCTGGTTATTTCACAAAATGCTAAATAGTTTGAGAGAAGGTTTATGTGAGAATTCTCAAAATTAGTGCCAAGCTTTAATTGTGAAGGATTTCCAGATCAGTATCAAGCAGACTTCATCAACAGACCAATTCAGATCCTGATATTTTTTCTCACTAATGAACACAACCTTGAATATTTGAATTAAAATGCCTTGGTGATCTGGATGCAAGGACAGCATAGAAGGACTATTATGCCATGGTCTACTGAGACTCCCAAGGCTGCAATAACACAGCAGGATAGACTCAGACACTTGAAAATATTTTAGGGTGGCTTCCATTTCCTATCAATTTAACCTCCAAAGAATTTCAGTGATCTTCCTTTGAGCTCTTCCAAATGGAAAGCATTACACTTAATTAAAAACAGTATTATCACATAGACTAAATTCAAATCTCCTCCAGAATTTCCACATTCCAATAGGTTCTGATAAACATGGAGTTAAGGGGAACACAGAAGCACACAACAAAATGGTAATGAACGGATCACAAATATTTTTAGCATATGATGAGAAAACATATTTATGGACCTTTTTCCTTGTAGCTAGTATAGCTAACATGGCAACATGCTACAATGTAGATTTCAAAGACCCATCTTTTATTAGGGCCCTAAGACTTGTCTAAACTAGTCCTAGATTGAAGTACACAACAGTTGGGCTACTATAACATAGCTCCCTTTTCCCACAAGTGAACAGTGAAAGACATTAGTCTGAAATTGCTGACATAGCAATGAAAGTAAGGATAAGTCTTTACAAGCAGGAAGATATGAGAATCCACTTTCTTCCTGGTTTAATTACCAAAACTGATAGATAAAGCATTACTCTCCTCATTAGTTCTGACGTCCAGACCATTATAATTTCAATTGATTTTTCCATTACTAGTAAATGAACATACGTGATAATGTGCTTATACAGTGTGTCCGTAAAGTCATGGTGCACTTTTGACCGGTAACCAGTCAAAAGTGCACCATGACTTTACGGACACACTGTATTATAAATCACTGTGTATCGGCTTTCTTGTTGCCAAGACATAAATGGTAACGGAAAAAGCTGCTTTTATCAAAATATTGATAGCTCTGTACATTATGAAATAGTAATCTACACTAAAAACTTTCAAAATGACTATGTCCATTTCTTTCATGATAAACTTAATAAATATATTTTTCTTTTTGCCTTATTTTTCACCTTATGATATACTTACTAATTAAAATAAAATCTTTAATTTTCCAGCTACCACTAAGATCTTTCATTGCTTTAAAGAACCATTTTAAATTATATAGAAAAGTTATTTTGCCATTTTTCCTCAATGGATTCCTTTGTACTTAATATAAATGTCTGAAAGATAAGTTTAAGGAATATTTGTAACATTTTCTCTAATAAACAATAAATTCATTACTGCAGAGTTTACAGTTTTGTAAACTATCTTATTTCTGGGAAAAATATAAAAATTTATGAAATTGTTATTCATTCAGGAAGAAGCATGATTCTGATTAATTACTGAAAATATATTTAGTGTCTCAGCTAAAATCTAAGTTCATGAATATAATGAATTATTCTTTATGAAATGTTGCTACTTATAAAGTTGACTTTACTGAGCATTTCTATGTATTACTCTAAATTGCACCATCAGGTACTTTTCTCTCAATTCCTATAATGTAGATATTTTATTTTTCCCACTTCAAGTGAGAAAACTAATGTCCAGTGTTTGAGGGACTTAAACTAGCATCATACAGCTGGTAAGAAGACATGAAGGCATTCAGAGTCTCAGTTTTCTGCTTTCACTGCCTGACAATTAGCAGGCTCTTATAATAGCCTGATGCACTTATTCTCTTTCTATGACTGATGCTATTTTAGAATAAGCATATTCTACAAAGAAATAACATTTATATCTAACCTATAGTTAAAGCATTCTGAGATTTTAAATTTTTTTAAAAATATGTACTTTAAGATATCAAATTGTTATATAAAAAATCTACTTTTTAATTTTATAAATCAGGATCCCCTAAATTTAATTACCTTATTTATTTTTTAATTTTAATAGAAAATTACTAAACAAATTATAAATTGTATCATTTGTACAATTTCAAGTCCCACATTGAATTTGGAATCTGTAATTACATGCTACTTCAATAATGGATTTAAACTAAATTCAACTTTATCCTCTTTCTTAAACATCAAAACACAGAAGCATTAAGAGTCAAATCCAGAAAAAGATGTCCTGAATTTTAATGCTCTTTTCGCTACTTATTAGCAAGTAACTTGTACTCATAACTTAACCTCTTTGTACTTCCATTTCCTCATTTGTAAATAGCAAAACATAATGGGACCAACTTCATAGAGTTTTCTGTATCAAATGTGAAGATGTCACAATCAAATGTGTCACATACTTAAAACAGTGCTCAGTAAATGTTAGCTCTGTGTCAAGTTCTGTCAATCTAAACAGGAAAAAAACATAATTGCATGTTTCTCTTCTAAAAATAGCACACTTAATTGGAATAGTTGACTAGACTTCTCTCATAGTATTTTAATCCTTTGAAGAAAGAAATTGGGTATATAAAACATGGGGCAGGGGAGCTTAAACCTTGTATATTTTTCCCTTATGCTTTCAAAGTTTTCTATAATGTCTTCCTAAATTTATCAAAAGTGTACTTTCATTCTATGTTATTTACCTCTACAGTAAGTGCAACAATGAAGTTATACCTCAACTTCTATCCAAGATGCTCCTGTGTAAAGTCAAGTAGACCATAAATCCTCTTCTGAACACATAGTCATTTCTCTTTCTCTCCGACAGTAATGTCTTTGATCAATCTGAGAAAGGCTATTTATTTATTCTGGGAGACAGATTTCATTAGTATCTTTTTTTAAAAATTAAGTATAGTTGGTATACAATGTTATATTATATATTAGTTTCAGTTATGTAATACAGTGATTCAACATTTTGTATCTTATAATGTGATCACCTCACTAATTCTAGTCATCATTTCTCACTGTAAATGTTATCACAATATTATTGACTTCATTGCTCTTAATCTCTTTCATCTATCACCTCATTCCCTAATCTTCTGTAGCCATCCCTTTGGTCTCTGTTTATGAATTTGTGTTATTTGTGTGTTTATTTAGATTACACATTTAACTGAAACCATATGACATTTGTCTTTGAGTTATTTCACCTAAGATAAAACCCTCTAGGTCCATCTATACTGTGACAAATGGCAAGATTTTATTTTTTTTACTGCTGTGTAATATTCCATGGTATATTTAGACCACATTGTCTTCACCCATTCCTCTATTGATGCACACCTAGATTGCTTCCATATCTTGGTTATTGTAAATAGTGCTGCAGTAAACATAGGGAGGCATACATCTTTTTAAACTAGTGTTTTTGTTTTCTTTGGATAAATACCCAGAGATAGAATTGCTGGGTCATATAGTAGATCTACTTTTAGTTTTCTGAGGAATATTCATATTGTTAAAATTATGAAAACTTTAAAATAATTTAGCATTTCAAGTTTTAGTTAAAAATAAACTAGTGGCCAATGAAAAGTACTTAATTCAGCAAAATATCTGATCCAATGTTTAATTAAAAGGGAACAAGAATAAGAAAAAGCTCCCCCCTCCAAGTGTCAAGCAACCCTGATTTCTCTTTACATCATACCAGAAAATTTACTTTTTTTCTTTATTATCCTGGAAAAATTATTGAAATCTAACTATTATATACATTGGGGCTAGGTACAATTGGGAATATGAAATGGCAAACCATGATCTGTGATGTCAAGGATATTAATTAGACTTACCATGGTGATCATTTCTCAATATAGGGGTGGGCAAAAATATGTTTCCAGTTGTGAGTATGTGAAACAGTTACTAAAGCTATTATAATAATAGCCTGCATGAGGCCCTGGCTGGTAGGCTCAGTGGAAGAGCATTGGCCTGACATGTGAAAGTTCTGGGTTCGATTCTCAGTCAGAGCACACAGGAAAAGCAACCATCTGCTTCTCCAACCCTCCCCCTTCTCTTTTGCTCTCTCTCTCTCCCCCTCCCACAGCCATGGCTTGAATGATTTGAGTGAGTTGGACCTGGGCACTGAGATGGCACCATAGCCTCACCTCAGATGTTAAAATAGCTTAATTGCCGAGCAACAGAGCAGCAGCCCCAGATGGGTAGAGTATTGCCCAGTAGGAGCTTTATGAGGTAGATCCCTGTCAGGGTACATGCAGAAGTCTGTCACCCTACCTTCCTTCTTCTAATTTAATAAAAAATAAAAATAAAGAAAATAGTAATAGCTTGCATGTCTTTTCCATATAAACTACTGTAAATGTATTTTACCCACCTTCTTATATGCAAATATCAAATCATTATGTTGTATACCTAAAACTAATACACTGTTCTATGCCAATCATACATCCATAAAAATAGCATAAATTTAGGTATATATTTAAAGGTATGTATATATAAAGATTAGAAAAAAGAAAACAGTAGAAAGAGAAATAGTATTAAGTTTAGAAAAGAAAACATCCTAAGTGTAAGAGATTGGTTATGTTAATTCTTAGAAGTAAGTTGAAATAAACAATTTTAATACAAGTAAAAAACTTATATTTGTCATGTTATAGGTTTTCTACTTCACCTACCTGTTGTTTCACTGCTGAATGTTGTAATCCCTGGAGTGAAAACTGCTAAGTTAAAGAAAAAATGGGAAAAAATAAGGTTTATGTAGAAGGAAAACTATGATTTGACAATATCTATGGTCATATATAAAATACATCAAAATGAATGTTCCAGAGAAATTTGATCATACAGATGTTAAAATGTGAAATTAAACTTATAAAATCCATAACTACAAGTTAAGGTAAAAAAACATCATTTTATATAACATTTTACAAGTCTTCATCTAAGACATTCATAAAAACACAACAAAAGGAAAAAATAGCCCTGGCTGGTTGGCTCAGTGGATAGACCATCGGCCTGGCATGTAGATATCCCGGTTCAATTACTGGTGAGGGCACACTGAAGAAGTGACCATCTGTTTCTCTCCCTTCCCCCTCCCCTTCTCCTTTTTCTCCCTCTTCTCCTTCAACAGCCAGTGACTAGATTTGTTGGAGCATAGGCCTCAGGGGCTGAGGATAGCGGGGTTAGTCTGAGAACATCAGCCTTAGGTGTTAAAAATAGTTCTACTGATTTGAGCATCTGCCCAAGGCATGGTGGTTGGTGGGTGAATCCCAGTTGGGGTACATGTGGGAATCTGTCTCTATCTTCTTTACTCTCACTTAGGGTAAAAGAACAACAACCACATTTCCCTAAATACATCACTGCAAAGGTTTACTATTTCAAAGGGAAATTTTGAATTTTTTTAATGCCCTCCTGATTAAGTTGTGGTTGAATAATATGGCTTACCTGTGCGTGAGCCACTGGTCACCAGTGGAATTGCTATACAAAGACAGAGATAAATATTTGAAAATGTATGTTAAAATTGTGTTGAAAGATACTTATATATCTCTAGAATGCAAATAAATGATTAAATGTAACAGTTAAACTCATTTATCGGATAGTCACATATTTTAATATACTTTTGTATTCTACTAGTTACTGATTTAATTACAAACCTTTCAATTAAAGTTAAAACTCTTTATGTTAGTAAAAATTACACTGTAAATTATTTTCCAGGACTTTAACATAGAATTTTCTTTAGTAGCTACTTTCTCCAAATTAGTAGCATGTGGAATGTTCTTTTGAGGACACACAACCTCCAAATAAAAATATATATTTTACTCATATTATAAATCAGATATAGATCCTATTATTTGACATTTAGGAAATACATAGAAAATGACACATTTAAAAATAGGGCCCAAAATGCCTAAATAGCAAATTCAATTGGTTGCTAATTTAGAAACTAAACAAGAAACAAACTTTTTTTTTCTTTTACCTGTTTTGGTGCTTAATGCAGAGGTAGCTGTTGTAGTAGAAACTGTTTAGAGAAGACAATATTTATGAAAATAAATTACTTGAATAATTTTTGCTGGGAAATTCAGCTGAATAAACCAGTTGTCATAAAATAAATAAAAATATTATAAAATTATGTGCAGAGGATCAGTAACAAAACAATCTTTCATTTAAATCAAAACAACACTATATATTTATCACATGTCTAACCAAAATAACTATTTTTGATTAGTACCATTCAACCAAAATCTCAGAGGAAGTATATAATGTCAATATATAGGCCAAAAAATAAGGTTTAGAACTTTGATATGTTATACCTTAGCTTTAAATACGTGACCAATAATAGCTAAAATTTAAATAGCATTATACAAATAATCTTATAACTTTACACTATCAAAATTATGGTTTCTGATTTGCTGTACTATTTCTTAATTGACACCATCTCCAAATATCAATCAACATGATATTAAATCTTTCCTTGAATCACACCAGACAAGAATGTGCAGATGTTCTGCAGCAACTCTGCGTTTAATTAGATCGCAGTAAATTAAAAGTCCCCAAACTAAAGGGAACTGCATTTTCCCCAGCATTGTCCTGAATGAACATAACTGAAATGCCCTTATAGCAAAGTATTTACTACATGGAAGATAACTTTTACTTTCTGTTCATTCCTTTTATTCCAATCATTACCTAAAAATGTCAAGGTTTATAATATTTAGTTAATAAGCATACACTATCTATTGCATCTTCTAATCATATTTCTAAGTTGATTCACAATAAAATGATTTTTTGACATTTTCTAATAACTGTTCATTTTAGTTAGAAAATTTTATAACAGCAAATTTACCAGCATATCTTTTACTGGCACAGAGTCATGTGAAACTATAAAAAGTTTTCCTCAAAACGAAATCAAGAATAGATATTTAAAACATAATGATGATTTTACCTGTAAATGTTGAATTTGTAGAACCAGTTCCTGAAATAATCAGAAATTACTATTAGTAATACAAAATCATAAAAAAATTAAATCTCAAGTTCCTGTGAGTCGTCTGTTTTTATTATTCTTTATATTTTCTAATACCAAAAGAAATTAATGAGTAGTTTATGTATTCTTTTTAAGCTTACTAAATTTATTTTTTAGAAGTGTTGCTCATGAGTGATTCATCATTTAATTCTATATATACTAACCTTCACTTTCCACTCCATCCCTTTATTACATTATTTTGGCTGATGCTCCACTCCCTTATATCCCAGAACTACAAATAGGCAGGGACATGCAGCAGGAGAACTGTCCATGTGCCAATGTTCGCCATGTCTTGGTAGCACTGGATTTGAAGTGACCCAAAATCAACAAATAAACTGGAATGGAATGGTCTCAACTCACTGAGGGACAATCTAAATCAGTGGTTCCTAACCGTTTTTGAGGTACCGAACCCACCAGTTTCATATGCGCATTCACCAAACCCTTCTTTAGTGATAAATAAAATATGATTTTTTTTTCCAAATTCAAGACATAGGTATATGTTTTTTTACTGGTGCACAAAATGAGCCGTGCATGAACATCACCTTGCTCAAAGAATAAAACCAACCAAGTACATGAACTCACAACAAATTATGGTATTACTTTATTCTGGCCTCCATGGCAGAGGCTTCTCCGAACCCCTGAGACCAACTCATCGAACCCTTAGGGTTCTATAGAACCCAGGTTAAGAACCACTGCTCTAAAGCATTAAGGACCTACTCCTCTGTTATTGATGGACTGAAAAGATCCCAGACCTGTTGTCTCATCTTTCCTAAATCAATTAGAGTAAAATGTAATGGCTCACCAGTGCACTCCAACTCTCCCGCGATGCAATAGCTGAAAGTTAAATTAAAAAAAAAAAAAGGTTGAAATTTTAACTCCTAGTGACATGTATCTCCCAAATTTAAAACAATAAGTTAGCTAACAATGATAATCAAAACAGAACCAAATAAGACAACAGTCAATAATTACTTCCCCAATAGCATGCTATTAATTCAAATTGCTTGTTTTTTGTTGAGGTTTTTATTCTGTCTACTGTTATTCCCAACCATTTTACTGAGCAGTTCTGGGAGCTTAAAGGAATGCTTTGCAGTCAAGCTGTATAATTAGTTCTCATACTTTCAGTTTCAAACACAATGCTATATAACAGCCATGCTGCTCTAGTATGGACAACCCCTCTTTGCTTCTATGTCACTGTGTAAAAGGTTATAAACATGATCTTACATTTATAGAATTAAAACTTTCTTTTTTTTACCAAAAACTACACAGTGACATTTTCTGTCTTGTCTTCTGCATTATTCATGTTACGATCTAACAAACTATTTGCTTGTATGTGTGTTTACTGAACATTCAAAATAACTAACTGATATAAAGCTAAACCTAAATCAGGCCTTCTAATTTAGACATGAGTTAAAAATTACATGCATATTTATTTTATATTATTTTTTCTAAATGAAAATGCAAGAAACAAATTTGCTTATTATAAGGTAAATAGAGAATGTACCATGTTCTTCCACAGTTATCCTGGATCACTCCACCTGCTGGTATGACATCATTATAGAAGCAGCTGCACTCCGACAAACTGACGCATTTCATGGTGTTCTCATCCAGATAAGGAGTACTCTCTGGGCACTTAGCGTAGCAACCTGTGTGCAAACACAACCCCCAGTGTGTGTTTATTTACTGAAACTGATCAAACTGCATTATATATTTATAAAGTAACTTAAATAATTTCATGAACTAAAGGAGATGATAACAAAGTGACATCACATTCTTTTTTTTTTTTTTTAAGTGAGAGAGACAGACAGACAGGAAGGAAAAGGGATGAAAAGCATCAACTTTTTATTTTTTTGTGACAGAGTCAGACAGAGGAACAGATAGGGACAGACAGACAGAAAGGGAGAGAGATGAGAAGCATCAATTCTTCATTGTGGCAACTTAGTTGTTCATTGATTGTTTTCTCATATGTGCCTTGACCGGGGGGCTATAGCAGACCAAGTGACTCCTTGCTCCAGCCAGTGACCTTGGGCTCAAGCTGGTGAGCCTTGCTCAAACCAGATGAGCCTGCGCTCAAGCTGGCAACCTCGGGGTCTCGAACCTGGGTCTTCTGCATCCCAGTCCAACGCTCTATCCACTGTGCGACCGCCTGGTCAGGCGACATCACATTCTTAAGAATGACAATGGGCAATGGGATTGTAACATTGTGTCTCCTCTCTTTCTCTCTTTTCTCTCATTAAACAGATAATTTCTGTCTAGAAGAACTATTTTCAATGTGGAAACATTGTCATAAAAATAACTATTAATTAAATTACAAAATATAAGACACTAAATTGTCAAGAACTAGCAACAATTTCCAGTTTTAAAATATCAATATAATTTGCCTGACCAGGCGGTGGTACAGTGGATAGAGCATTGGACTGGGATGCAGAAGACCCAGGTTCGAGACCCCGAGCTTGCCAGCTTGAGCGCGGGCCCATCTGGCTTGAGCAAAAGCTCGCCAGCTTGGACCCAAGGTCGCTGGCTCCAGCAAGGGGTTACTTGGTCTGCTGAAGGTCCGCGGTCAAGGCACATGTGAGAAAGCAATCAATGAACAACTATGGTGTCGTAACAGCAATGAAAAACTAATGATTGATGCTTCTCAACTCTCTCTGTTTCTGTCTGTCTGTCCCTATCTAACCCTCTATTTGACTCTCTCTCTGTCCCTGTAAAAAAAAAAAAATCAATATAATTTGTATTAGTACTTCATGGATATTATCAAAATCTGCCTTACCTTCTAAAAGTGCAGAAAATTTCTGGCCAATAACTCGATCTTTGCATGTTTTTGCAGTCATTGTCCCACAAGGTTCATAATGCCAGCTGCATTCTCCATGTACATTATAATAATCACAGTAGACAGCTGTAATTGAGTGAGATCAAATTATTTCTTTTCATATGTAACAATATTCACCTATCACTTGCCAGAGCATTTTTAAGAGGGATTATGAAAAATATTAACAAAAAGCATAACTAAAGTATTTCATTCTGTCTTATCAGCTTCCTTTGGATTTATCCAAATTGCTATATAAATAAAAATAACTCACAAAAAAAGTGAAGGGGCAGCATATAGAATCAAAATAGCATTTTCTTTAATATCTTAACTCATGGTTGTTTGAGGAGAAAGGTAAACACTAATTTTTCCCCTTTTGAGATAATTTAGGTCATAATCTAGACTCATGGTTTTAATGGTCAAACTTAAATTAGAAAAACAAACTTCTGGAAAATTAGATTTTTTTAAATATAGAAATAGCTGTTCCAAAATGAGGTAACTAAAGACTTCAATATCGTATAATGCTGAACATAATAAACTGAAATAAATGAAGATTCAATTTTCACATTGGTCATTTATCATATTTATCATATTTTCTCATAATACCTTCATTGAACAGGAAGAGTTGACTGATTACTACTAAAATTACCACTTTCCATATATATCAAGATTCAGTTTACATTTATGTTAGTTTATCTTGACTAGTGTTCTATAAAAGTTTTCAAAATGAGTGAAGACTTCAACCAAAGTGATATATGAGTTAAATACTTGACTATATATAACTATAACAAGTTAGATAACAGTTTATTGCTCATCTTCCATTAAAAATTTTCCACCTATGAACACAAAAAGTTTTCCAACTAAAATTGAATTTAATTTGGTATGCCAGATACTCTGTTTTCAAAAAATAGGTATTTGTTTCCACCAACATGTTTTTAAACCTTTCTAAGAATATATATTTTATAGAAAACAATTCTATTAATTATGTTGTCAAAGAACCATTCATGGACTTCACTTACGACAGAGATCGGGTTTTCTCCAGGACACGCAGACCCCAACGGCGCTGCAGGCCTCTGCATACATAGCCACAGCCGTGCAGAATCCCAGGTACTTCCCTTCCATGTCACATGCACAGGCTTCCTCGACACACGCATCGTAGTAAGTCGTGGGGTCCACCTAGGCAGAGGACAAGGAGTGAGTGTCTGGGAAGAAACCGTGTGCAGGTCATGGCTCTCAGAGCAGCGCTACCTTGTTATGGCAGTCTCGGAAGGTGCTGTCCCGGATGATCTCACATTTCCGCACAGCCCAGGATTTGCAGTATGGGTTTGAGTCACATGGGAAAGTTTGAGTTACTGTGTCTGAACATTCTTGCGTAGTTTTCCAACTATTTCCAAATTCCAGGGCTCCAGTAGCTAATGATGAGTATCGTGTTGTAAAATCATCCTTGAGATCGCCGTTGCTATTTCCACAAAGACCGCACACTTTGCCCTATATAGATCAAAAAAGAAAATTAATAAGTTATTAGGAAATAATAAATCTGAATATATAGGAACATAAGGTCAGAAAGAAAAATTAATAAGTGAGTTGTATTAGGGATATACATATAGAAAGATAGATAATGATCGGATAGATAGATGATAGATAGATAGATAGATAGATAGATAGATAGATAGATAGATAGATAGATAAAATCATGAATCTACTTTAAATTTCAAATTTTGAAAGGAGAACAGAATCTTTGGATAAGATTCTGCTTCCATTTAATCCAAGACATCTTATATGGTAAAATGACATAGTACTAACTAAGACAAATACCTTAAGAATTAAAAAGTAATATGTTCACTAGCTTCAAATTAAACTTGAGTATACTCTTAGATTCTTAGAATATTCGCTCTTGGGAATACATCTAATTGTATATTTGCATCAACTACCTCAAAATTGAATTATGCAATAATATCTAATAACTAAATATGGTTAAACTAGAACGCTCCAGGTTTATCACCTTTTTTTCAGCAGATTCTATCATCTTTGATTATATTTCATATTGCATTGCATGCAAAGGCTGAACACATGTGGAGGGCTCGTTCTATAACAGAGACTACCATTCTCCCAATTTCTAGCTATAAATATGTCTGTAATTCTCAGGAACAGAAATAAGTTTGCTTCCCAATTAGTTACTTATTAGTGATGTACATACATTCCAGCGTGGATCCAATATAACAGACACTCTTGTGTTTTTGTCCCAAATCACGGTTATTCCAACAGAAAATTTCAGAATCAAGTACAGGCCAATGGTATGTACAGAGTATGCATGTCCATTGAGATCACATTCCTTATTTTCTGTAGTTTTGATTGCTGTTACTTTACCATCATGCAAGACCACGTTCTGATCCTATAATTGAAAAGATATTCCTACAATTACATCAGTTTTACTCAGCCACTCATAAGCTGAAAGGCAAAGTAAATAAAGAAAAACAGTACTGTACCTGAAGAGCAACTATGATTTTTCTTGAGCATGTGAGCCCATCTTCACAGCAGGGGACACTTTCTGTTAAAATGCGGAATGTGCCATTTTCACGACCACAATAATCCTTTAAAAATTAAATTATAATAAGTTTATTAATATCAGGGACATGGAACCCAATTACAATATTTGTATCAGACAAATGTTTCTCAGTGACACCTTAAATTCAGTAAGTTACCACATGCTGGCATTTGTTATGTAATGTTATGGAATTTCTAAGACAATAATAGCCTACACTGAATACAAACTAGTTACCTTGCTCTGACTCAGCCTTTTCTCATGGCTTTTATACAGGTTTAGAATTATTCTACAGATATATAATTGTTTAAATTATATAAGTTTATAATCATAAATCTATTTCTAGGTGCTGTAAGTAGTTGAAGGTAAATTTGTTTTCTCAGAGATTTATATGAAATTTAACAATCAAAACTAATGCATAAAAACAAAACAATCCCAATGTCAACCATTAGATGTTCTTGAGGAAGAAGCTTAGTTGTTTGTAACAAACAAATTCTGGAATCAGACTGGTCAAGTTTGAATACAGCATTCTCTACCGAGTAATCTACATTGCTTATCCTCTCTACCTTCCATTTCTTCATCCAAATGATAAGAATACTACCAACAGCCTTTTAGTATTGTAATTATTAAATGTAATAAAATATGTACATCTTCTTGGCAAAGACTCATAAAATGCTGTCATTGTTGCTGTTAGTGCTGTTCTTGAAGTAATACCTAACATTTATTAAACACTTCAATATTTTTTTCTAGTTTGGTTTCAATCAGGGACTATTTCCATTCCCAATTTATAACTGAGGAAACTGAGACAAAGAAAGGTTAAGGAATGTGCCCAGAGTCACACATCTGAGAAATGGTAGAGCCAGGATTCAAACCCAGGTCAACTGCCTTAGAGTCAGCAGTATTACTACTTTGTTACATTTCACTGCCTTCAAGAAACATAGAAGGGGCCTGCAAATTTTTTTTCACATTTAGAGAATACAATTTTCCAGAGCTCATATACAATAGATAAGTGAGAAATATAGAGAAACTGTGGTAACACATTTGCAATTACCTCTACAAATGAATACTGGCAGAGACCATCAAAGCTGTAAGTTTTTCTATCAAAAGATCGGACATGACCGTCCCCATAGATGTGGCAGGTTGTTTGACATTCGTTTTGTGTACAGCTCCAAGATCCTTTCATACAAGTACTAAAAGAAGGCAATGATAGAGTGTGGTAATTATATTATTTCAAGATATATATACACATACTGTTGTAAAAAAAAATAAGCACAAAACCATGTTTTGTATTGATTTAAATTTTGCAGTTGTCCTCATTATATTTTATGATGTTCATCACATATAAGGCTATATAAAGTTTCTATTTAGGAAAACAGCATTTTTTCTAAATACATTTGACCATTATTTTTTTTATCCCAAAATATGATTTTTCCCCCCCCAGGAAAATAAGAGCAGACTATACACTTACTTATATTCAAAACAAATAAAATACTAATCCTTTACTACGCACCATTTGTTGCAGCCAACTGAGGTGACACTTCCTTGGTCATATTCTTGCCCACCAAAAGAGCAGGGGCAGTCATCAGGAAAGACACAGTTCCCTTTAGAATTTCGAACCATGCCTCCAGGACAGTAGCACCCACGTTTGCAAGGCAAGTTCTCCTACAGGGATAAATAGAAAATAGTTACCATAAGGCACCACTATAAACACATCATATTATCAGCATTCATTTACAATACCTAAATATTCCAAGTATGCATTTAGAGTCTCAATGGACAAGTCAAAATAATACACAATAAGTAGTGTGACCTTGTAGTTATTTTCCATTGCCATTCCAGTTTTTTCTTCCCTGAAACAATGAAAACTTTTAAAGAGCTAAATTCTGATGCCATGTTACTTACATCAAAATTAGGTATGTTCCGAGTGTTACATGTACTGTCAACTCTTCTCTGTGCCTTAGGATCTCTGCAGTCAACATATTCAGCCCCTCCAGTGCAATTCTCTGCAGGGTAAATGAAGCTGTTAATCCAGAGCCTCTAGCTTTACTTATTTTAACAGAAGTGGGTATCTTTTTTTTTTTTTTACAGGCACAGAGAGAGAGTCAGAGAGAGGGAGAGATAGGGACAGACAGACAGGAATGGAGAGAGGTGAGAAGCATCAATCATTAGTTTTTCGTTGCCATCGCAACACCTTAGTTGTTCATTGATTGCTTTTTTACTTACGTAGGGTTAAATCAATGGGAGTCTGGCAAAGAAGAATTCCGTCCCGACAGACACTGGAAATAAAAGAAAATCATACATTTAAACATCAAATTGCAATGACAACATCTTAATACACTGTTACAGCAACTTAAACCCCTCATTCATGAGCTACCTGTTTTATCACAAGTTGTAGTATGAATGAGACACAGTCCCCAGAAGATGCGAATGTACCAAATTGTAAGATATATAGACTTTGTATATATTATAAGAAAATACAAACAAAGTTGTAGAAATGTCAAAGAAAGCTTCACAGCTAAGACAGCTGGAGCTTGTTGAATGAGTAAGATTCAATAGGTACTGCTGATAAAATGCAAAGCTGTGAGGCAGCAAAGAACAAGGTATGATCCAATGACTTGTTTGGACAGAAGGTAGAATGTAATATAGGAGGAAGTGGTAACAGTCAGTTGGGGCCAGATTTTAAATGGTCTTAAATGACATGTAATTTTGTTTTTATTCTTCAGTTAAGTGTCACTGTTAAAGTTTCTGAGCACCTAAGAGGCACAATTTGAATAGTGTTTTAGGTCAGACATTCTAGCGGTAGTATAGGAAAGAGGAGACAGAGAGACACAAGGTAAATAACAACAAAGTTAGCTCTCACAGTAGTGACAGTAAGAGTTCACGGGGGTCTGCAATAGGGTAATGCTGAAAACCACAATTTGGATGTAGCCTGTTTTAATAAAAAGAAAATCTACTGATTCACCAACATATACAGAGAAAAAATTATTATTAAAACCTCAACCAAATGTTTTGCATGCTTTGAAGAAAAAAAGTTGTGACCTATGCTTTCCTTTTAAATGGCCAAGAAATATCATTCATTGGTAAATGATTGCTTCATGAATTAAAGAAAACATAGAAGGTTCATCAAAGCATTTTGGAATGGCTACTTCATTTTGCAGTTATGTCACTAAGAATTGCTATGTCCGCTTATTTCTGATTGGATATGGAGAACTGACTGACAACTGTCAGAGGGGATAGGGTTGGGGGACTGAGTGAAAATGTGAAAGGATTAAGCAAAAAACAAAAATTCATAGACACAGACACAATATGGCGATTAAGGGAGGTAGAAAGGGTATAAGGGAGATAAAAGGTGAGGGAATGAGACCTGATTTGGGGTAGTGAATGTGCAGTACAATATAGAGATAATGTATTATATAATTGAACAACTTAAACATATATAATTTTATTAATTGATGTCATCTTAATAAATTCAATAAAATAAAACAAAATAAAGAAAGAATTGCTCTGTTGGTTTATGGAATTAGACCTATGGATAAATTACTTTGCCAAAACCACAATCTCTGCAGCCGTTACAAAATCATAATTCTTCAACTCCTCCTATTGCCCAGGAACTAGGTTTAAATTCATGAGTATGATCCGGCCACTGTCTACTTCTCCAGCCCAATCCTATACAACAACAACCTTCACGTGCGTGTTTTCTCAAGCATTTTATACATTAGCGCATTGTTTACTGCAAATCACTTTTTACAGCCCAGTTTTGTCTAGGAAAAAAAAAATCATCCCTTAGGAAAACTCAAATGCTGGTCTTCTCTGAGAAGTTTTCTTATCTCCTCTGGTAGCAACAGGTCCTTTCTGCTACCATGTTACAGTACACAAACCTCTCACAATAGTCAGCATCCTGCTTACTCTGTGAGTCCAAGACAATGTTAATCCATTTGTTCATTTCACTCAGCAAAAGCCTGGCACATTGTAGATATTTATTTAATAAGTGTTCATTGAATGATAAATGCTGAGAGACAACTAAGAAGCATTGTCTGAATAGAAAATTATTTTGCTTTGTTTGAATGTAGGAGCTGCTTAAATATTCTTCTACTGGTATTTAAAACCAAAGGATAATCAGTTATAGACACGACGATGCAATGAACACTGGTTAAAAGGGAGAATAACCAACCTTATTAAGAAATACAAAATAAAAATATGATAGGTCTAAAGAAGAAATCACACTAGCAAAAGACTATTTCTCTGAAAAAGGCAGTCCCTGGATTTCAAAGCCATTATAATTATATGTCATCTGCATACCATTTATTGTCATCAATGTGGATGAGTCTGCCTGGTTTTATGACCTCGTCATTCATGTAGCAGTCACACTGAGACTTTGAAACACAGTTTCCTTCATTATTCTGGTACATCCCATCAGGGCAAGTGCATCCATCAACGGGGACGTCTTCTACATCACAGCTCCTATCTCTCTCTGACAATGATCGGCAAGAACTATTGCAGGCTTTTACATTGTACTTGAAAACTAGGCCACTCGGACAAGAGTGATCTGTTGATGTAGAGGCAAAAAATGTAAACACATTTGTATCCAGAAAAATAGTTAGAAACTTCACTTCAATTTGATGAATATAGACATTATAGTAAATTTTTCATAATTCAAATTATAAATAATCAAAGAAGTACTTGGTGTTCATTGGTATTTTTAATTTTTTTCGGTTGATATTGAGTCTTTATTAAATGTTTATATATTTTGCTGGGGATAAATCCCATAAACAAGATTGGCAATACGCTGCTCTCATATGGGCTATATTGCTGGGGATAGGATACTTGTGTTACGTACTACAGAGAAGCAAGATGGAAAGCTATTTGTACCACTGGAAGCCTGCACTTATAGCATGAAGAGAGCCTAGATCTGGAAACAGACAAAATTAGAAGAGAGGGAAATTCTTTTTAAATAGCAAGTAAAAAAAGATAAGCGATAAGCTCTGACACAGAGTCAGCAGTTAGAACTCACAGGGCCCTCATTAGCTGTTTGGTCTTTTAAAGCCATAACAAGCCAATGCCTTGTTTTAGACTGGAGTGTCACACAATCAAGTTAGCTTTATTTGGTTTTACTTTAAAGATTAGAGTGATGTCTCTGTAGAAAATGGATTAGAAGGAACCAAGAGAAATAGTGAAGGAGACTATATCTGTCACCCAGGAGAAAAAAATAATGGTTTCTTGAACTAGGTTGATGGCAATAAAGATGGAGATATGTGAATAGATATTTTAAAAATTTGGGAGGTGATTTTGACAGAACTCATTGATTGACTGGATATAGTATATGAGGTATTAATTATGATCTATGAGAGATGTTAACCTACAACATATTACTTTCATAAATCAAGTATTTTCTAAAGTTTCATTCAAATAGTGCAGTAAGTATTATAAAAGAAGGCAAGTTTTATAAATAGGATAGTTGAGCCTCTAACATGCTAATTTAAGTTTATTTGGTTATAAATGTTATTAATATTTGACTATCATTTAGAAATGCATTAGGATACAGAACATTAAAATTTCAGTATATAATAATTGAGCAGAAACATGTATTTATACATAAACATATATATTCTGTTCTTGTTTATTTGTGTACATATTAAAGATAAAGAAATAAATGAAGAAGTAAAAATGCAAGAATTGTTCTAAGATATATATATATTAGGACATTGAATGACCTTATTTAAATCACATGCTAATCCCTTGTCTGTCAGGAGGGTGGGTTGCTTTGATTGGTAGTTCTAATAAGATTTACTCCAATGGATGGGGCTGGCTTTAAAATGAATATCAGAATTTTATTACCAAAAGAGGGGAACACAGATCATGAACAATCAATATACTTGGGAAACTATAATGTACATTATTAATATTTTTATATTAATATTGTTTTTCTTGGTATAAATCCCCCAAAGCATAAATGCAGTATTAGTGAGGATAAAGATTTTTATAGTGCCTGCTGCCTGATGTCACACTGATTTCCAGAATGCCACACTGGTGCCTAAAACTCACCCTCCCCTCCCCAGGACCAGGAGGCACATTGTTATTGTTTCTTTTATTAATTTTAATGGGGTGACATTGATAAATCAGGGTACATATGTTCAGAGAAAACATCTCCAGGTTATTTTGAGTTTTGATTATGTTGCATACCCATCACCCAAAGTCAAATTGTCCTCTGTCACCTTCTATCTGGTTTTCTTTGTGCCCCTCCCCTCCCCTCTCCCACCCCCTTCCTCTCCTCCCCCCACCCCAACCACCACACTCTTGTCCATGTTCCTGAGTTTAATTTTTATGTTCTACTCACATATACTACTCATCCATAAGAAATGATGACATCGGATCATTTACAACATGGATGGACCTTGATAACATTATACTGAGTGTAATAAGTAAATCAGAAAAAACTAGAAACTATATGATTCCATACATAGGTGGGACATAAATATGAGGCACATTGTTTAAAACTATGCCTCTGGCAACTAACAGTCCCTTCTGTAACAGAAACAGAAAACCATCTTTGAAAGAACATGTGAAAATTGGTAAATACAGGTGCCTAAACATACACACTATAATCAAACCGAGAAGGAAGCGGAATTATCGAAAGCCTTCGTCCTTCTTACCACATTGACCCGCTCTCCATCCCACTATGTACGTGCCCTTCTCTGCACACGCTTTCACATAGTTGCCCAACACTGTGCACAGGCAGTCTTGACTATTTTCACAAGTGCAAGTGTATTTTCTGCATTCCTTTAAAAGAAGAAACAGATTTATTTTACATTGTGAATATTTTCAGAAGAACAGATAAACTGAGTAAAATGCTTCAGTTCACCCTACTCCTTTTCCCTGAAAAACAAATTGTTTTTAAACTTTAGAATTATTTCTTTTAAAAAATGTGCAAAACAGCAAATCAAATCAATTATTAACTGAGTTTTTAAAGAACTTAGAAAACACAGAAAGCAAATCATTCAAGATTTTTCTCATTTGAAGTTACGTTTTTAAGTAAAAGTTGGATTATCTAACAAATAAATTAGTGGAATCTAATGTTAAATTTAAACATAGATTTTAACTTGCTGTCAATGGTTTATTCAAAAATTTTAATATCTACCTACTGCTTTTGATATTATCAAAGTATATCCTAAAAAAGTTGTTAATGTTAGATCCTCACGTACCTCATGATATAGTCTAGGGTTCACAATGGGATGGCAGGAAGCAAAAGGCCCATTTAAATCAAGAAGAATTCCACAGTGCCTTTCAGCAAACCTTTCTGGAAGGAAGTTAAGGAACCCAAAAATTGTGTTAATAACATCATAATTTTTTAACTGAAAGACAAGGTATAAGTGTTTAACAGAGTTTTGTCTTTATCGAAGCAATTATGTTTTCAAGTATTTTGCTAAAATAAATTGAATTTTTATCACTATATAAAAAATAGCATGATATAATCAGAAATACTTTAAACCAAAGAAGCAAAACTCTTTATTAGCTTTGACTTTTGTATTGAATTAGCTGACCTTTTTCTTAAATATAGTTTGTATACATAAATAGTAAAAGGGAGCCAGCTTTTTTTACTGAGGTGTCTTTTAATTTAAAATAACATCTGTGTCTGTGTTGACAAGTAGGTCAATGAAGCCCCCACAACACCACTATCCTCTCACCCCTGTCACTCAAGTGTAAGTTTTCTTAATAGAAGGTAGATGTGGAGTTTGGTACAATTAATAGATTCAACAGCAGTAGTTGAGAGACCTGGATCTACCAGGTCTTTATTATTAAGTGGCTCAATGGTTTGAATGAGTTTCACTATTTCAGGCAATGATCACTTCCATGATTAAATTAAGATGAAAGAATAATATACCAAATATATTTTCAAACTTATTTTTCTATAACTATGGAGAAAACTATATAAGAAAGGAAAAGATGTGTATAGAAAAGAACAACTTAAATAACCTCCCACCCCCCATGAAAGATGCCTCTGCTAGAAATACTCTCAGCCAGACAAATTGTTTCTCTGCAAAGATCTTTCCTCGAAGGATGAGACAGTCAGGAAACAATGTTGAAACTTGGATTATCTGACTGTCTCTTGTCATTACCAGAATAAATGCAGAATTCTTAGAACCTAATATTTAATCAGAATTTGGCATTTAATTAACATTATTACCTTTTTCTATACTGACACATGAAGCTGGGGTTCCTTTAGGGCAGGGCATCATTTCCCAAGAGTCAGCAAATGTCTGAGATGTCTCTTCCAATATATTCTGACTTGACATGAAATCATCCTCTGCTCTGTTGTTATAGGAACCACAGAGCCCTGTGAGAGAGCGCAGGACAAAGGTTAACATTTCCTTACCTACTCAACTTTTTAGACTCAGATCCTCACTTCATATTCAGCTCAAATCAAAACTATAGAAGCTAAGAATATATGTTGATCTTAGTCTTTATACATATAAGTAACCATGGGATTTGCCATAATTGTTTTACTTGATATCAATGACAGTATAAAAAGCTGATATCATGTTATATTAAATTTTCTAAATAAAAATTTTTTAAGAAAGAGCTGATGTCTATAATAAGCCTCAGTGAAAAATATAACCACATTATCTGTTGGCAGAAAAACAAATTATAATGTAGCTTATATTTGAAACATGATTTTCAAAAGATTCATATCCATAATACTTTCAGTTATTCTTCTACAGTTCAAAACCTTAATAGATATTATCAAAGTTACATAAAACATATGATCAAATATCACTTAATAAAAGCCTTAATTTCAAACCTTAAAATGTTTAAATTGTTGAGAATCACTTGGGAATAGATTTTGTAATAAATAGAGTTGTTCTTACTATAAAAAGAAAATTGGAATTATCTGATTGCAATATGAAAAGGAAGAGTAAATAAAAACTTTATGGTTCAATGTCATTACAACACAGTTGAAAATTACTATAAATGATGGTCACATTCGAACCTTGGAAATAAAAGCATTGACAGAGGACTTGCTTACCTACAGTGTCTGTGAATTGGTTGGGTGGCATGGAAACATACAGTTGCATCACAGGAACAATCTGTATTTGCATTTTTACATGGAAGTATGTTTCTACTTGAAAGTATGAGGAAGATGCTTTGAATATCTGTATTTTGTCTGTTAAAATAATTATTACCATTAATAGTAATGATTACCATATGAAACAGTTTTTAATTTCTTAAAATGCTTTTATTCTTTAACATATGTTAAAAACAGAAACATTTAATACAACTGAAATTTGAATAAATAAATGCCTCTTACATATATTTAAATGGCATTAAAACTTACCTGAATAGTAATGACCCTGATTTCCAATCTTGTCATTTGTGACTGTTCCATCTCTGTTGAATATATATTTGTCAACTGAACCAGACTAAAATTGAAAATATATTGTTAGTTTGTATTTATTTTACAATATTATTTTATTTAATGTATGTAATATGTGAACCTGAAATCTTGTGCCATATAAACATGTTGAATTTTATTTGATTAATTTTTAAATATCTAAAATATAGAATATCTTGAAGCATTTCTCGTACTTTGCATCGTTGTTCCTCATAGCAGCTCTTTGAGGCAGATGTAGAGGAATCTTTATCCCCCATTTTTAAATGAGAAAACTAAGATCCTAGAAGGTAACTTGGATTTACAAAGTTCAAACAGCTTGTGAGTGCCAAACACCAAGCTAGTTGTTCTCCCGCCTCATTTATGTCAATTCCCACTTATAATGTTAGTTTCTCATATATGAAATTCTAAACAAATATAATTGCCTTCTTAAATGGTCCACAGTATTTAATACTTTTATAAGCACATAAAATTGATCTGTACTTAGCACATTAGCTGTGTGTCTATGGTCATTTTTATATATACTGCTCACAAAAATTAGGGGGTAGTTTATCACTTCATATTCATTTTGAAATATCCCCTATTCTTGTGAGCAGTGTATTTAAGAATTCTTGGAACTAGCCAGCTCTTCCAGAGACTTTACCGATTTTCTGTATAATTTTGTTTGCGCTTTTTATTTACATAGTAAACCCTCTCTTCTTCAATCTCAAAAATTCTGGATTTGTAAAGTACTGATCTGACCGTGTTCTGAATAAACTTTGGGAAGCTGATGACTTACCGAGTTCAAGAGGAGTGTAACGCTATTTAAGCACGTTCCTGACAGACCACTTGGACATGGACGAAGCTCAACACTAATAGACCAGTCTTTGTCCTGTTAAAAAGAATGCATTTCATTTAAATATTTCTTAAAATGTTGTTATTATTATGTGATTAATTCACAATGCATGCTTGCATTTTGTTTTTTTAAATAAATTTATCAGGGTAACATTGGTTAATAACATTATATATATTTCAGGCATACAACTTTATAATATAACATCTGCATATTCCATTATATATTCACCACCTACAGTCTAGTCTCCATCCGTCACCACAGTGCCCATATACAATCAGTCTGTTCTGAAAATAGAAACCTACTTCAGTCCATGGCATAGTCTAAAATTGACCAAGAGCTTTACACACTGTCCTAGTATTTTCTATCAGCTCTATCTATGGTCTGTGATTGGAGGTTTTTCATAGTCATTGCTTTTTTTTTTCATCTTTACTTTTTGTCTTCTCCTCCAAGGGAATTATGCTGCATTATAGAGACCAATGGGAATTAGAGGCAACCTAGCTTGTTTATTTTTTGGACAATCCACAATGTCTGTTTAAATCCGATGGGAGAAATACTTAATTTCTAAAACCGTACTATAATTCATGTCAAGTATTGACTTCCATTTCTCATTTTAAGATCTAAGAATTTCTAAAGTATAAGAATCAAATATTCCATGTATTCTGTCCTATTTCCCTTTTACTTTGCCAGTCCTCTATCCTCATGGATTACATGAGGGGCATAAAAAGAAGGAAAAAAACATTTGGAAAACTGACTGTTAGCAGCAGCTGCTACATTTCTCAGATTCCTGGACATTGACCCACATGTCTCACTTCAGAAATCACAAATTCTGCACCTCTTTCTTACCAGGAGACTAAAAAAATTACTCATTTTCATGCTAACTAAAGACATGAGCTACAAAATAAAATTCCTCTTTTTTGAAATTCAAATTACTTAACATTTTATCCAGAAAATTTTAAATATAAGGATAGCCTCTACCATACTGATAATATTGTATCATAAAAACTAAAAGTAAATGCAAAATAATAATGAAAGAGGAAGATGCTTTATAGAATGTAAAATATAGTTTTGTTTGAACCACTAGTGAACACATGCAAAGAAAAGTAGAACAATAATTTTTTAATGTATTAAAAAAAATATTAGTGATGACAGGGTTTATGCAGGAATTTCTAAAGAGCACAGGTAACACTGGTTCTCAATGTCAATATGTGACAGTTAACAGATACTGAAATATTTAATTTATTAAGTAATTAAGGGTTGTTTGTTATTTATATTTTTAAATAGTAACTGAAAATGAGTATTGTGTTTCAAATTAGTTAAAATATAGCTTGGGTCCTGTATCAGTTTTTTCAAGTGCTCCATTCTATTACATACATGAATGGCCAAAAAGTGGCAGTTTCCAGGATGGTTATATTTTTCACCATCAAAGGTAGTAATTAAACTTCCTTCCACCTTACATCTTCCAGGACACAATGCTTCTGTGCAAGACCACTTTGCCTCTTGGCATGTGCTGTTAAAATGAAATGGTTATATTAAAGGTCATCAATCATATTTTTTAAAAATCACCACTTACACTAAAACATTTAGTTAAGTTTTATTAGACCATCTTCATTCCCCACCTAACACCTCAGCTCTGATAAAATGTCTTGCTGATGGTGGTATCCTGGTGTTTTAAAAGACATAAATTCTATTGAATAAAATTATTACATCTGCCTGTATTAAACATATAAAAACTTGTAAACTGAATTTCAAGGGTTTGTTCAAATGGAACATTTTTTACTACTACTTTTAAAACACCTGCTATATGCCACATTGTAGACCTGCACTGTCCAATACAGTACAGTCATATAGCTACTGATGATTTGAAACGTGGCTAGTTCTGATGGAGATATTCTGTAAATGAAAAATACACACAGACTTCATAGATTGTATAAAAAAAATTGTAAAAATCTCTCAATTTTTAATAATTTTAAGTTGAAATGATTATATTTTGGACATAAAATGTAGAATTAAAATTGATTCCACATTTGTTTCTTTTGTTTTTGTAAAATTTGTCAACTAAGAAGTATTATGTGGGTAACATTTGTGACTCATTATATTTCTCTTGGACAGCACTGTTATGGACATTTATAAATCACAGCTATTATTATTCATAATTATTAATAAATTATCATATAAATAAAGCATTTTTATTTATAGAAAAAATATTATAGTATAAATAATAGATTGGTTTTCATTGAGTCAGATTATTTCCTCAGAAGGACATCAGACATTTCTAGAAAAGTCTTTTAGGGTCCTGCAAAAATTTCAAGTTTTAGAGAAAAGTAATAACAGTAATAAAGAATAGGGAAATCTTTCTTTTTTTTTTTTTACAGGGACAGAGAGAGGGATAGATAGAAACAGACAGACAGGAACAGAGAGAAATGAGAAGCATCAATCATTAGTTTTTCGTTGCCTTTGCAACACCATAGTTGTTCATCGATTGCTTTCTCACATGTGCCTTGACCATGGGCCTTCAGCAGACCGAGCAACCCCTTGCTGGAGCCAGCGACCTTGGGTCCAAGCTGGCGAGCTTTTGCTCAAGCCAGTTGGGCCCGTGCTCAAGCTGGCGAGCTCGGGGTCTCGAACCTGGGTCTTCCGCATCCCAGTCCGATGCTCTATCCATTGCGCCACCGCCTGGTCAGGCGGAAATCTTTCTTGCTAGCAAATTGCTGCTGCACTCAAAAGGTAGATTTAAGCTAACTATTCAAAGAGAAATAGTCTACACTAATTTTTGACACATTAAAATCATCTCTGAGTTAATTATAATTTCACTAGTCTAGCCTCATATAAAATTATTTCAAAAGTGTTGGGTTGTCTCTGATTGTACATTTTATTAAATATTCTTGGCAATCAGCATAACTGCTGTTTTATTATTGTAACCATACTTTTGTATTATTCTTTGCTCTATATTTGCAACCACCAACTGGATAACTATTCAAACACTGTTTCAGTTAGTAAACATATCTTATTTTAAAGATACACTGAAAGCTTACATATTTCATACAAATAACACACTAAACATTCCTCAAAAAATAAGACAAAATATCAACACAGAAAATCCAATGAGGCTGCTTTTTAATTCTAAAATGTTTATTTTAAGGGTAGATTTAGGGGTTATTTCAAATTAGATTAAAATATTAGTATTTTTTTTACTATCAACAAAATGTGGACAAAAAAGACAAACATACCAGCGAGAGCCACAAGGACCGTCTCGGACTTCTCCTGACAGATAGACTTTTCCATTAGATTCACAAGGACACTTAGCCTTTAACACACATGTTCCTTTCTCTCCAATATCATCCAGTAGATAACCTAGAATACATTATATATGATTAATCTCAAAACTGTATAAACATCAGTAAATTCTCAAGTAGTATATTTTGAAATCAGTGTGGAGCTAGCTCTTTTAAGTGCAAACAGGCACTTAAAATGGTAATTTATGTTTAAGCAGTTACTCCTAGTTCGAGAACTGGCAAGTGTACAATTTTTTCAGCCACAGAGCAGTCCTACTAAGTGAAATACAGGACCAGAGGGTGATTTGTGGAGTATTACAGCCTTTAGGTACTATAGAGATACGTTAACCCTTAGGCTATTTAACCTTTAAGGTTAACTGAAAGGTTTCTCTCCACTCCACATCTACAGTTTGTTAAAAGGCTGGATTATAAATAGGTGAATTCATTAAATATCTTGCCAGAGATAAGACCACAGTTGGTTTTAGTGTAAAATATTATTACCTTCTGGGCAGGTGCAGCCACTCACACATTCACTGTCTTGAAAAGGAGCCACGTTAGAGCAAGTTGCAGGATTTGAGAGGCCACATTCTTTGTAAATATGTTTTTCTGGGCATCTAGGTTTTTCTGGAGAAACAAAAATTTGTATGCATGGAAATTAGGGCAAATTAATGTGCTAAATACATAACATTCTAATAAGGATTTTTTCAAATGGGATTCTTTGAGTCTAACTTTCAAGATTTGTCTTTAAAGATACTCAGCACAACTATATTATGCCAATTTTCCATGCATTATTTTACAATATAAGATTGAACATGGAGAAAATGTATATTAAACAGATCATTTCATCTTACTTTGAAATTGATAATCTACTTGTATTCTAATTTATAAGGATTGAGCTAACCATAAGTGGAAAGTACATATTTGTATGAAGCTCATATTTATGCTTTATTAATCTTTTTGAAATAAAATCATAGTATTTATCAATATACTTTTGGTAACATTTCCAGTATTTTTACAGAATTTTACAAAATTTTACTCATTTTTGCCAGTGAGTTCTACTTACTATAAAGATATAAATTTCCTAATTAAGATCTTAACACAAAGCATTGCAACCTGTGACAAGTCACTTCACCAAATGGGCCTAAGTGCACATGAAAGACAAGACTCTATCATCTCTAAGATGGCTTCCAGGGCTTACCACCATCTGTGAAGATTACTTTAAAACATTGCACAACTTTACAGTACTATAAAGAGAAAGGAAAAAGTAGGTTTACCATTGTTTGTATGAAAGATAATGCAATAACTTAAAAATAACAATACAAGTGGTGGTGCACTGGATAGAATGTCTACCTGGAACACCAGGGTCCTAGATTCAAAACCCCAAGGTCACTGGCTTGACCACAGGGTCACCAGCTTGAGCATGGGATCATGTCAATGGTTGTGGGCTTGAGCCCAAGGTCATTTGTTTGAGCAAGGGATCACTGGCCTAGCTTGAGTCCTGTCTCCCTCACCCTCTCGTCAAGGCACATATGAGAAGTAATCAATGAACAACTAAAGTGCCGCAACTCAGGTTGATGCTTCTCATCTCTCCTTTCTTCTCTCTCTCTCTCTCTCTTTCTTGCCAAGAATAATAATAAATAGCAATTCTACAAGGATAAACTCTGTGTATTGCACACTCACAACTGCAAACCTACTTTTGTCCATCCCTATATAAACTTCCTCATTTGGAATCAACGATCAAATGAAAAACCTACCGCAATCCACATCAGAATCGTCTCGCCAGGATTCATAGCTGCCGGGACCATCTGAGGCACAAAGGCGGGACAATTCTGAATAAGTGTCACATGTAGCCTTTTTGTCTCTATTTTGGCAGTACTCATCAATGCAAACCATTTTGTAGTCATTGGCTAAAGCAGCAACCTTTCCACATTTCTCAAAGTAGAGTCCAATAATTTTGTTACAGTGCTGCAAAATAAAACATAAATTTTAGTAAAACATAAGAAAAACAGACAATCAAATAAATAGTTAGGAAGAGATAAATTCACAGGCATTTTCTGGCATAACATCCTGTAGCTATGACAGGGAGATTTCTTGGATGCTGGTTGAAATGAAGGGTTTTGATGTATGATAGTTGTTACAATTATTCATAAAAATACTTCACTTCTGGCATGTGAATTGCTATAAAATAATTTCAAAAATTATGTCTTAACTCATCCAAAATCCTCTAAAGGTGACATGAAGTTTAGAACTCAAGAAAGCGGAGCCTGATTAGGTGGTGGCGCAGTGGATACAGTGTCGGATTCGGATGCAGAGGACCAAGGTTCAAAACCCCAAGGTCGCCAGCTTGAGTGCGGGCTCATCTGGTTTGAGCAAGGCTCATCAGCTTGAGCCCAAGGTTGCTGGTTTGAGCAAGGGGTCACTCAGTCTGCTGTAGTTCCCCGGTCAAGGCACATATAAGAAAATAATCAATGGACAACTAAGGTACTGCAATGAAGAATTGATGCTTCTCATCTCTCTCCCTTTCTGTCTGTCCCTATATGTCTCTCTGTCTCTCTATCTCTGTCACAAGAAAAAAAAGAACTCAAGAGAGTTGAAAAGGTGAGTAAAGGTGGGATCACACAATGTCAGAAATTGGATGGTAAATGATTGAAATCACAATAGAAAGGATATTGGACCTTTAATTGTTAGTCTGCTTATATTTGATGAGTAAAATGACAGTAAAACACAGACTGTCTTTTCCTGATGTGGGCCATGTGGGTTTTCTCTGGAAACAACATATTTGTTCTTATGTTGGTTAAGAAAGTAAAGACATAATAATAAACTCCAAAACATTAAAATTTTGATATATTTTAACTGCCACATAGATTTTTATTATTTTAACCTTTTTGTTTTTCAAGAAACATGAAAGCTATTATCAAGCAAATGCATAATTTGCACCAATTAAGCCCTAGGACAGTAGATAATATTCTCCAAGTAAGGTATAGAATAAACTGAAATAAAACCTTCTAATACCGTTTTATTATCTGTTGTCCTTTGTGTATTTTTCTCACGAGGTTATAACTTCCTTTAGAGCAAGAAATATAACTTTGAGTCCTGTGGACTTAATACAGTATCTTTTATATTGTAGGTCTTTATTAAGTATCCATTGACTTTAACATAAATTTATGTGTGCATTTAACTAACAATTTTAAGCAACAATGAGTAAATTCTCACAGAATATGCAACTAATAGGGGATATTTTATCACTTCATGTTCATTTTGAAATAACCCCTAATTTTTGTGAGCAGCATGGATGGCATTTTATCATAAGCACCAATGAGTGACATGGGTAAAAAAGGAAAGAGAAGGCTTTCTAACTGCAAAAATCAAGGGAGTTTCACAAGGAATAGTAGATGATCTTATATAATGCCATGGCTTAATTTGATTTGCCAGAAGATGACAAGATGGTTCCATATGTAACATCCATTGTCAACAAAACAAAAATGTCTTCTATCCATATTATCTTAATCTTGAGAATTTTTTTTCTAATATAAATTAAAATAGGTATATTTGAACATACATTCAGTCATCAAATAAATCTTTCAAATTCAACACAACAGAATTATACAAAGTTGGAAAATTCACACAGTAAATGGTGACTATTTTCAAGTGTTGTAGTAAAAAAGATCACCTGTAACTTTTTCAAAAAGAAAGTAAAGGGTACAAAGGATGACTATTCAGACTAGCTATCTGGGACAAAAGTCAGAGCAGAAACTAGTTCGTAGGGAAACAATATATGTATTTCTAAATTTTAAGAGTCAAGTTAGTACCCACAAGCAGCAATAATGGAGAGATGAAACATGTCAGCTTACATACAAACTAAAACACTATACAAAGAGAATTAGAATTGTCATACTAATATAGAGTTAATATCATAGTGTTTTAGAAGAAAACTTATATCAGCATGTATATTAGACTAAAGCTGAGAAGCAGAGAGGGACAATGGAGAGGAAGCAGTTGTAGAATTCTAAGAACATATGAGTGCTTAGAAAGATGTTGATTACCTAAATTGCACCAAGAGGAATGTTGCTGAAATTTGCTACTAGATGAAATATCAGTTTCTTACCTGTACTCCATCCTCACAAATTTCGTAGGTTTTACTAAGAGCTTCAGGACAATTCCCAAAAGTTCTGCTATTGGCAATATGTTCATTGATATCTTCTCCTTAAAAGAAAAGTAATGTTTGGTTCACAATATTTATTACATATATGAATTATTTTCAAGTTAAAAATAGAGGACAACATAAATATACAAATATATTATTTTAATAATTTTTAATTCTTTAGAAAAATGCAAATTTTTCTTAGATTTTATGTAAATATGAGCAATTACTCTAATTTTCTTTGGGGAAGCAATTTTCTTATACGTAACATATTGAAATCTTACCTGGTGTGCTGTTGAAATTACCACAAAGACCACAAGTTGGATATGGCTTGTGAAGAGTGAGCTTTAAAAGAAATTTACAAGGACATATTTATAAACTATTGAAAATATCAAGACAAAATTTACCCAAACCAAAGAACACATCTCTTTATATTTAATTCCACCTAAGTTGGTTCTTTAGGAATGTACTACAGGGTTTCTTTGTTTGCTTGTTTTGTTGTGTTTTTTTAAGGATTTAGCTCTAGAAGCTGGAATAAGTACTGACTCTACCACTTATTATGAGTCTTTGGACAGGTTATTTAACTTTTATTAGCCTGAATCTCTTAAATTCCTTCATCTTTAAAATAAGATTAATAATAATAAGTCTTTCAAGATGTTTTAAATATTAAGATAATGGCTGTACAGTGACAAGTATGCAGAGATTCATCAATAAACTTTAGCTCTTATTTTCCTTCTAATGTATTGTATAATTGTTTTTATAACTAAAAGCAAAGAACAAAAAAGCACAATATTGTAAGAAAATCATGGATAAACTTACTGAGAGTTTATTATTTTTGTCCCACATTAAAGACAAGATTCCTCTACGGCTATTCAGGACATTATATTCTCCATATTTTTTTATGTGAATCAGTTTATTGTTATATGGTATCTGTACACTGAAAAATATAAAACACAATACATATAAAAGTAAGAACTAGTATTTTAACATATTTATCCGATAATTCATTTTTCTGTATTTAGAAATGTTGTCTAATAAATATTGAAAACTTTTATATCATTTCAGAAGAGATACAATGTTTCTTGTTTCTAATACTGGAAAATACTTAAGGGACAATGAATAAATTTTTGGGACCTGGGAGAAATGAACAAATAAATCTCATTGGTTCATATAATAGAATAATGATGAAATCATTTGAAATGTTCACAAGTACAGTATCATGTCACATTTTATTATCCTGGTAAGTATTCAAATATGCTATCTTTTCCAAATATGAATTGCTAAGTCTGAAAATAATGGTCAAAAGGTTTCAATCTATTTTAAAACCTCAAATTTATATTTATTATAAAACATACAAATGAAAATTGAAAAATTTTTAAGTTTTGTTGAATGTTGTCCCAAATTTCAATACTTAAGAGTCAAACAATAGAATCACGTTTTTTCCTTGTTATAGAAATAAATATCTTATGATATCTGTCTTATATCTTTACCGAACTCATTCCCAAGAATTTAATTATTTATTTATTTTTCTTTTTAGAGAGAGGGAAAGAGGAAGAGGGGAGAAGGAGAGAGATGAGAAGCATCAAACTGTAGTGGCTTCATCTCAGTTGTTCATTGACTGTTTCTCATATGTGCCTTGACCTGGGGGCTCAAGCTGAGCCTGTGAACCTTTGTTCAAGCCAATGATCTTGGGTTCAAGCTGGCGACCTTGGGATAATGTTGATTATCCTTGCTCAAGCTGGCAACCTTGGGGTTGCAAAACTGGGCCCTTAGCATCTGGGGCCGATGCTCAATCCACGGTGCCATCACCAGTCAGGCTCCAATATTTTGTTAAAGATATCGAAATAGGAAAAGAGGACTATGTATTTCACTATCTCTTCCCCATTCAAACTTTTATTTTTCCCCTCAAGTTACTTTAAATAATTCTATAGCATTTATCCAAACACTATGGGATTTACCTTTCTTCGTTAACTAAAATAGTATCACCAGATATAGAGATGTCATTATTGTCAATTACAACTGTTATTTTTTCAATCTCACTCTCATTGTTTCGTTTGATTTCAATATTGAAATCTCCAGAATCAACGCAGTGACGGCAGAAAGTGTATGTGCATGACGACTTAAAGGAAAAGATACGGCCATTGAAAGCTTTATATGCTCCTTTGTCCCAAGTAGAAACTTCACCTACAAGATATTTAGAGAAGAATATTCATAATTATTCAGAGCAACTAACATACAATCTAGTTCTGATTTTTCAGAAGTGTTTATGTTCCAAGATAAAAAAAAATTACTAAAAGAATCTATTCTTACAGCTACCACCTTCATTCAGTGCTGTTCTTTCTCCCACACTGCAAAAACCCACTGAAAGTAGTGTCTGAGTCCTTGGAATACCCAAAGTTGGCTGAAACAAACATGACTGAAAACATCTCGTTTCCCTTGGGAAAGAGAAAATGCCTCTACCATTGGGAGGGATCCACGGATGGAAGTTGTTTACTTTTTGTTTATTATACAGATAGTCTTTCTAATGTTGTCTAAGTGGATTGCCATTTATATCAAATGAGTATAAAGAATTTTATTATTTCTTTTTATATGTATAGATGCACATACACACATAAAATATATATATGAATGTGGTGTGTTTGTGCGTACTATGAGGAAAAGGAATAGCAATGTGGTGTCACTCAAAGATAAAAATTATCAAATAGATGAGGGGCAAATTTTTAAAACTAGTTTCAAATCTTGGTTACTTTGTAACCTCTTTAAGTGCTGTCTAGCTTGGGCATAAAAATATGAATAGAAATCAGAATATTTTTTACTTACCAATAATTGCATTTGTTTCTGAGTATTTTGGGGTTGCTTCTGGAACATGGGATCCTTTTTCTAGTCAACAGAATCACAGATTATTTAAATTTCAGGACACATATTGATTATATATATACAGGATATTTTGACATCTACATGGGAATTTAGAAGTTGATATTGAAAGCCATAAATGTTTTTTTATACTGAATATATAATTTTACTTTGTGAGAGCTGTTGTTTGTCAAGGTCATATGCATGGCTACCTCTGAAGTTCATACTTTTTTCTTGGAACAATCAGCGATAGTAGTTCAGAAAACATTAAAAGTTGATTCATTTTGGATCATCTACAATTACAAATATATATTGTATCCCTAACAAAACTATTTTTTTCAACTACAAATTTTTATTGGCCATTGTCCAAACAGGTCAAGGTAGATTTTATTAAACTTGTCTATTAAGTAATGCTAATAACTCAATTATCTATGTAAAGATCATTTAATTTTCCAGATAAAAAGGAAAAATCTATATACCTTGAAATTTAAGTTCCCATGATTGTTTATTTCTAATGCACTTACCACTTTGTGTAACCAAGAAAATATCTAGGAAATCTTAAAGCAATGTCTAAAACCAAGCAGAATAAAACAGCAATAACATAATATTTTGATAAAATTTTTAAATTATTTTTTATAATGTCATCTATTGTGTATCCTAAAGCTACTTCTCTTTACAACAGGATAACTTTAGTAGAGTTGGGTGGAAATAGGTTCAAGGTTTTGTTTATAAAGTAATTTTCAATAATATAACTAAAATGTTTTTTTAAAAAGCTACACTATATATTATTTAGTCTTTCTTAAATTATAATTTACTCTTATTCATGAAATTGTTTAAATATGTAGTTGGTTATCTAAACTTCAATACTCAAAGAGGAGAAGAACTTAGAAGTCCAATTCAATATGAGAAACATAGAATAAATTATTGATTTACTAGGAGAAAATATATATATACACCCATATACACACATACACACACACACACCCACACACACACATATATATATATATACACATACATATATACACACTTTCAACACTGAAAAGTCATAAATGGAACTACCTGGAGTAGTGAGAGGTCCAGAGGTACTATAGTCAGATGAGCTTGTGACACCTAAAACAAAATGTGTTGATTTTACTTGGTAAAATGTGAAAAGAGGCTTTAAAATTTGATGGAAAAAACATGTATTCAAGTTCAGCAATGCCAATACTGGCACACTTGAAAACATGTGAAACTGTATAAGAAGAAATTTATATACAATTCTCAACTGAACCAACCTACTACAGTAAGAAAATTAAATGCCTTGTCACTAAATGGACTGACACAAAATTAATTCATTCCAGATCAACTGCTTAAAACTTATTCAGAGAAAGAGATAAGGGTTGTAGAGACAGCTCCCAGTCTCCCACCTCAGTTTCAATAAAACTGAGTTTCACTTTAAATTGTTTTACACTTGGGAAATCTAGGCAGTATTTCAAAATGCCAAGTGAACAAAGGATTCTTCATTCTTAAAAACTGGAACTATGAAATCTACTGATGTAGGTGAAAGGAGATACAGTATTCATCTCAAGATGTGTAATGTCAAGAGATCTAGAACCTGCTTCAAAGCCACTAGGCTTACTTCCTTTAGATACACTACCAGAAAGAATACCAGTTAATGAAAGTCTGTGATTCATCTGGAGAAATGAAAGCAGTCAAATGCTGAATTCCAATGAGCAGAAAAGTCTCAAACAGGTAAGCATTCCACAATAGAACGATAGCAGGCAATTATTCCTTGGTGCATTTCTCAGGAACAAAACCTAAATTTGAATACCTGCGCTAGGCAGAAGATCTGTTCAGAAACTCAGTGTCACTTAAACTATGTATTTTACCAACTGTGCCTAAACAAAACCAATGGCAATAAATAATAAGTGATTTTAAATTTCTCAGTTCTATTAAAGTGCTGACCTCAAAATTGATGTCGTAACCTTAAGAACAAACCCCAAATAATTACTGTTTCTGTGACCAGGAGTTTTTTAAACAGATATATTGATAACCAATTCTGATCTAGATCAACCAATACTACACTACTATCTATTACTAATTAGACTTCACTAAAATAAAAAGTATTTATTTTAAATTTGAGTTATAAATATGAATCCTGACTAATTTTCAGAACACTCATGTTATTTGAAGAGGGCCTACTACCTACCTATAATTCTGTGGCCATCTAATCTAGTGACTTCCAAGACTTCAACAAGGTTAGCAGCATCAAAATAGTTTCCACAGCGTAATAAATATTATTTTAATAATGTGTATACAAATTCTGAGACTATTAAATTTAATGATCCCATTAAGTGAAAATACTAAATTTATCAGAATTTCAAAAAGGATGAAACGTGTTTTCTCCTCTCAGGAATGGACCAGAAAAACAAACAAACAAAACTTAATCCACTAAGACCAGATCCAAGATTCAAAGCTCAAGGCCAACAAATCAACTGCTACTCGAAGCACCTCTTTCATGTATGCAATTCCAAATCAATTTTTCATAGAGGCCACTAAAACAATTTCACACCAATATATTCACAGCCACAAAACTAGTCCTACACCCTATACCTGAGAAGATGAACCTTTTTATAAAAACTGCCCACACAGTGCTGGTCCACCCGGTCCCTACCGCCCACTAGGTGGGCGTTCCAGCTTTCATGGTGGGCTGATGGCCCCTCCCTGCTGACTAGCTCCTGGGACGCACTTTGGAAACGGAGGGTGGGAAATCCTGGGGCAGATTCGCACCTTTAGGAATTGGAGTCCCCCAGGAAACCCCAGACTCTCTGTTCTTTGGAGAGGGCTTACTCCGCCCACTAGAAGTACCACTTCCAGATGCACCCTTCCTCTCTTCACCACTTTCAGAACCAGTAGACAAAGCCATTTGTTTTCCTCCTAATGGAAAATCAAACTGTGATTTAAAAAAATAAAAAAGAAAGAAAATAATTTGGATTTATTAGTAATAGAATCCAAGTTAGTACACCTGAGCCACTCACATCAGATCCAGACTCAGCAGGTCCACTACCACTCTTTTCATTCTTACCAATTTCACTGACTCCATCATTTGCTGCATTGGTTTCTTCTACCATGCAAAAATACAGTTATTATCAGAGAGAAGTTGCATTCATTCGTGTTGTCCAAGAAATTAGACTATACCCACCGCTCACAATAGGTCTGTATATCAAGTGTAGATGTCCCTCCCTCTTTCCATACATACTTTCCATACACACTTCGACATAGTGTAACCAAGGAGATGCATAGCAACCAATTTACCACGAGGTTTGAAAGAATTCCATACGATAAGTGAAGCATAGGGTTCATTTAATATAAAGTTTCATTGTGTTCTGTACGAGTAAGGAAACATCTCAGTGTCATATACAAAGGCATATTAATTACTAGTCATACTTTCAATTCTGAAATAAATGACTAGACAGGCAGGAAGCTTCATGTCCTTTCTGAAAAGATTTGAACTGCTCCAACACCCAAAGTTATTCCTCCCTTTTGACTTATCATCAACTGAACTCAAGTGTTAAATTTTGATATAAAATAGTAAAGCTATTTTTTTCACTGGATCTCCTTTCTTTTCCATTTTTTTAGAGATACAAAATATAAATACTTCAGGGACCAGGCAGGCAAAGTAGAAGTTTGAATAGGCCAATTAGGAATAGTATATTGAAGGACATGCCTCTCCTAAAGAAATTTAGTTTTCTATGTAAAAAACAACAACAAAAAAAACCCTGCTAGGCTACTGTTTAGAAACCCTGCTTTATAATATTATTCAGTAAATTGGCCGTGAAAGTTTGAGAGAAAATTCTAATATAGAAAATGCATTGTGAGCTATCATGTGAGAAACATGAGCAGAGCTATCCTACACTAAATTTGGGTCCAGGAAGCATTTTATAGTAGTAATTTATACATTATAAAAATGGCTGATCATCATAATAATAGCACTAAGTAGAAAAATAACAGAAGAAAAAAGTATCAGGAAAGAACTTAGCTTAATTATAAACATTTTTGGCAAAATTCTCTAAAGACAGAATTCATCAGTTTCCATGGCACTGGAATTAGTGACTTTAGATTATTGCTACTCCACTATTACTACTAAGCCATGTAATGCAAATAAAACAAAGATGATCAGATTCTGACAAGTGGAAAAGAAACCCATGGTTTCTAAGCAAGCATTTTTCTCTGACAGTACCTTCTGGGGTGTCGTCTAACTCTAAACTCTCAGCCTCCCGACGTCCTCTCCGCCTGTCTTTAGCTTCCCCTGGAGAACCATTCCCAGGGTTAAAGGGTGAAGCAACAGAAGATTTTCTTCCTCCATCTGAGTCATCAAAGGGCAAACCTCCATCCAGTAAGTCACCTAATGAGTAACAAGGGATTTCATTTGAAAACAGAATTGCTAGCACAATAAAGGTGGTTTGATTGTAACACTGTGAAAAGTCATATTATACTTTGTATCAACCCAGTTTTCTGGAAACACTTGAAACAATATATACTTCTGATTGACTTAATTGCCGTATCCATGTCTTCTTGTCATAGTTCTAAGACTTCAAGAAAGATGAATAAAATGACGATGATGGAAGGAGACTTGATTAGGGGTTGTGAACACACAATACAACATACAGATGACATTATAGAATTGTGTCCCTGAGAACTATATCATTTTATTAACCAATGTCACTCCAATAAATTCAATTTTAAAAAAAGAGATGAATAGAGCTGGGAAGATGTAACTGATATGCCCTAGAAATTCTTCTGATGGACAGGGTGGAGGATTCCTTGTCTGCATCCTTCTCCATCACTAAGCCCCAAGTTCCAACATTCAACCTTCCCCCACCAAACTATGCTGTGTTGAATCCACACTGTCCTTGATTTACTAATAGCTGATAACATTAAGATATTATACCTGATTCTCTTTTCTCTGTTTTTTCACAGAAAAAAAGAGGGAGAGAGAGAGAAATGTTTATTCATAAATTAATTGTAGCATTTACCTCTTCAAGTTTTAGTTGCCAAATCATCTCAATGAGGCATATACTCTGACTATCTAAAATTATAAACCTACCCTCATTCTAATACTCCCAATTATCATTATCTTAATCTAATTTGGTGCCAGATATTATTACCTTGTCATAAAGCATGTAAACTACTTATAATGTTTATTAACTGTCTCCTTCTACATTTTAACCTCCATGAACTCAAGTTTCTTTAGCCTGTTTTATTCTCTTATATCACAGGTATCTAAAACAGTGCTTAAACCACAAGGAACACTCAATATTTATTTAACAAATGCATTCATCAACCAAAACCTCTTGTTAAGGTAATATATACTATAATTTGTGAAGTATATTATGCTTTCTTTCATATCATTTATATTTTTGAAAGCTCTATATTAAAATTAAAATATACTAGGTGTGATGAGGCCTTAATAACTACACTATTCCTGTCAAGATGTGAAAGACAAGCATTTTGGTAATTGACTAGACAAGAAAATGAAATGCATGATTTGTAAGCAAAATTTGAAGACTATGTAACAATAAGTACAAATAAAAATGACTTAATTCTCCCTATTAAAAATAAAGGGGCCCTGGCAAGTCAGCTCAGGAGATAGAGTGTCAGCCTGGCATGCATCCAGGGTTTGATCCCTGGTCAGGGCGCACATGAGAAGCAACCATCTACTTCTCTTCCTTTCCCTCTCCCTCTTCTCTCTCTCTCTCTTCCCTTCCCACAGCCAGTGGCTTGGTTGGTCTTATTATCAGCCTCAGGCACTGAGGATGGCTCAGCTGATTGAGAATTGGCCCCAGACAGGGCTTGCCAAGTAGATCCCTTTCAGGGCGCATGTGGGAGTCTGTCTCTCATCTCCCCTCCTCTCACTTAAAAAAAAAAAAAAGAAGAAGAAAAAGAAAAGAAAGGAAAAGATAATTTTCTCTCTTTTTTTAGATCATTTACTTTAGAAAACTTGTGAGTTTTTCATCTACCTCTTTGAAATGGGTTTTTTTTGTTTGTTTGTTTTTAAGCTATATAAACAAACCTAGGATGTTTCCTGAAGAGATTCATGACCACTTCTTCAAAATATAATCATCAGAAAGAAAGTTCCCTTATCTCCCAGGAACCTAACTCAGCTGGTGCCTGGCTCCAAAGTGTAAGTCTACCTTTCTTATGATTAGAAAGATACAAGAAATCACTTTTTATTTCTTATAAGGGCAATTAACAAACACAGGTGACTACCCCAACTACCAAGAAAATTTGATGGACTATGTGTGACATGGTGTCATCAAGTCCTCTTACTTGAAAACTAGTTACTGTTGATCTTGAGGACATGTATGAATTGGGTTGTATCTGCCTGACCATATCAAAAGCTAGGATTTCCTTCTGACTTGCAATATCTTCAGAAAACTGTGACACACATCACATACAGGTTTAACGTTTGTTCACTAATAACTGTTTCCTTTCTCTTCTCTTGTGGAGAGTTTCTCTGAAATAGCAGGTTTTGGTTTTTTAATTCTAATTCCTCAACAACTACTCTTTGACTTCCTAGCCATTTTCCATGTTTCTAGCAGATATATTTACATTTTTCTAAAGCAAACAGTATACGGACACAAAATATTAACATGACTTTGAGAATAGCTACAATAAGAGTTAGTCTATAATGTAGTTTGAGGGAAATGCCCCAACATCAAGGACATTACAAAATTATAATTTTTCTTATAAGTCACTTAGGAGAAATCAGATACAGCCAATTTCTATTATTATGTTACTAAGTAACCCTCAAAGCACCCTTACTCATAGTTCTTCTCACCTACAGCATGTATGACACTTTGTCTCTTCTTCTTCCACTTCACTACCTATTTTTCCTCCTTTCTTCTTTCAGTCTTTCTCCTTAACTGTTTGTCTTCACTGTCATGTAGTTTGTGAACTGCATCTTTATATTGGATAGCTTAGTTTGATAGCAAAGCATAAAGGAATAAGGTAGTATTCAGTAATGGGATAAGTATGATTTTTTAAACCCATTTGTGCCTCCAGATTTGCCATCAGAATGCCTTTAACAGTACTTCTTTAGATTTGGCAAGAGGGTTTCCTACTCTTAGCCACACACACTTCACTAGCACCTTCTATGGGTCATAGCCCCCTCAGAGTGCAAAAGAATACAGGCAGAGGGTCAAGGGGACATGCCAACCCAAAGCCGGTGCCATCTTTACTCCCCCATCGTAGACTACACTGTAAGTCCCTAGGGCCCTGCAGCTCAAAGCCCACTGCCAGGGCCTACCTGGGCATCTTTCCCAACACCATCTTCCCAAAGTTAGGCCACATTGCAGAGATGAAAACCCCTCGGCTGGGGGACGGCCAAAGGATGGCTGCTTGCTGGAGGCCCAGGTGGCATTGGGACATGCAGGCTAGAGCGTCCTTCTCACTGTGCAACAAAGCTTAGAATGGAAAGAGCAGGGGAGCAGGAACTTTAGCAGGGACAAGCCCTACCCTGTTATTACATTGGATCCCAATAACCTAAAAATTTTGCATTGGAACATGGCCTTCCTGGTTGTCACAAATACATTTTGTGAAGGGGAAAGAAAAAACACATTTTATTAAAATATTGGTTTTATTGTTTATACATGTACTATGTGCCCTTGGCTTATCCTTGGAGAAGTTATTTAATACTTCTAAAATCAAGTTATGGTGCCCTGAGAAACAAGAATAAACTCAATTTCTCATAATTGCAGAGGATTGTCCAAGAGCTTTGGAATTCCAAGAGTTCCCTTACCTCATTATAATTTTTTAAAATTTTTATTGATAATGACGGGAGAGAAATTTGTTGTTCCACTTATTTATGCATTCATTGATTGATTCTTTTATGTACCCTGACTTGGATAGAATGTATAATCTTGGCAAATCCAGGTGAGAGACACTAAAACTGGCTGAGCTCACTGGCCAGGACCTCACTCTGATTTCTTGAATGAGGACTTTTAGGAGATTTAAGAAAATTTTCATAAAAGCAGTCTTGATTTACTGTGGGTTACTTTTTATTCTGGTGGGTAAGGGAACAAAATATTGACTAATATTCAATTGCCCAAAGTAACCAGTAGTAAAACTAGATTGATTTTAATTATAAGAGATCACTAAGGAATTAATCCCAGGGTGCAAAAAAAAAGTATGTTCTCTCAATAAAAGTAGAAAAAAATAAAATCTTAAATTTACACTCACATTTCTCTTATAGGTTTAAGTGATTGTAGAAAAGATAGTAACCAGATCAACTTTCCATTTCAAATGTCCCCCACTTTACTGATTAGATATTAAAATGTCAGACCCAAATTGCACAAAAATAGAGTAGAGTATGTTTGTAATAATAAAACCTATTCCACTAATTTTGTTAACTTTGTTATTGATTTGAGAAGAGAGAAAGAGAGAGAAAGGGGGGAAGGGAAAAAAACATCAACTCATGGCTCCACTTAGCTGTTCCATTTAGTTGTGCACTCATTGTTTCTCATAGGTGCCCTAAACTGGGATGGAACTGTGACCTTAATGCATGGGAAGGACACTCCATCCACTGAGCCTCCTGGCTAAGGTCTCCACTAAATATTTCAATGATTTTTCCAGGAAGATATGTTTCCTTTTCAAAGAAAAGCACTGCCATCATGTTGTTATTTGGTGTAAACAGTATAAAAAAAGAAAACCAAGTAATTTACCTGAATTGCTTTCAGCTATTTCACCATCTGAAGGGAAATCAAAATTGCTGTCATTAGTAACATATTTGACAGATGTACCAATAGAAAATGAATTTTGATTATAGCCATTATTTTGTCTTTGGGAGGTGTTCCCACAGAGATATGCTTATTGAATTCAACACTCATGCATAAATATGGTAATTATCCATTGACCATGGTATGTTTACAGCACTCCATAACACCTCTATAAAGAATTACTTCACCAGTCCTCCAACCAGTTTAGAGTAGAGCCTAGAGTACAACTTGGATGACTGAAAAGATGTTTCAAAGCATTAAATTTTATTCAGCTGGTGAAATCCAGATGTTTTAGTTAAAAGATATTTTTATGTGATAAAAACACCATGTAAACTAAAGTTACTTAATTTGAATCAAATGACCACAATTTCTGTTTTACAGCTGAATACCATAAAAATAATGTACACACAACTTACAAATATTTGCACAGGTTATTTTTGTGAATCAAGGTGAAATGCTTTTCATATATAAAAATAGTAAATTTAAATAAATTTGCAAACTTGTTAAGCTATAATAAGTATACCTGAGTCAGACTCACAATAAGAGGCAGCATAAACAACAAATGATATAATTTACATATAAGCACACTTTTTAAATAGATATAAAGATAAAAAGATATTTTTATCTAAACATCAAAGCATTGATATCCAAAAAAATTTTTTTAATGCTTATGGGAAATTAAATACTTAAGACTGGCAAGAGAATTTTTCATAAAGTTCCATATTGGTTATATTATCAATAAACTTAAAAATAACAATGTGGGAACATTTTTATTGTAGATTTGTTGGTTAATTTTTTAATGCTTCTCTCCATAGCCTATAATCTTTGCAAATTTCCTAAACCCAACTGACCACATTATTCAAGTAAAAAGTGAATATAGTCAGATACTATAATAAATGTATGGCCTTTCCCAGTTGGCTCAGTAGTATAGCATTGGCCCAGCCTATGGATGTCCTGGGTTCGGTATCTGGCCAGAGCACACAGGATAAGTGACCATCTGCCTCTCTACCCCTCCCCCATCTCTCTCTCACTTTTTCCTTCCCACAGCCATGGCTTGATTGGCTCAAGCTACTTGGCCCCAGACAGTGAAGATGCTCCCGGAGTCTCCATCTTTGGTGCTAAAAATAGCTCAGTTGCCAAGCAACATTCCTAGATGGGCAGAGCATTCCCAGTAGGGGGTTTGCCTGGTGGATTCCAGTCTAGGGGGCATGCGGGAGTCTGTCTCAATGTCTCCCCTCTTCTCACTTAAATAAAAGATACATTTCTAAAAATTGAAACTGTCCTGGAAAATCCAGGATTTATGGTCGCCAAACCTATCTCAGACCTATAGGTATAAATCAAGACAAACAGCAAACACAGTCAGTTAAAAGATGAAGAAGTTCCCATGTATGCTGATAAATCGTTACCAAACCAATTGTACATACGCACATACTTAGCCAAAGGCTAAGAAGAAATGGTTTACAGATATGATTTGGAGACAGAAAATAAATGTTTTTTAAAAATGTAAATAGGGAGGAGGGTAGGGACACAGGGAAAGCCAGATAGAAGGTGACAGAGGACAATTTGACTTTTGGTGACGGGTATGCAACACAATTGAATGATAAGATAACCTGGAGATGTTTTCATTGTACATATGTACCCTGATTTATTGGTGTCACCCCATTAGAATTAATAATAATAAAATATTAAAAAATGTAAATGTTCAATAATATATTCTCCTTATGGGTTAAATACCTGGAGAATTCTCTCTAAAGTATAAATTGTAGTCAAAAGTCTTCCCCAAATCCTCTTGCAACAAATAGAATTATCATAAAACCCATGCATGAATTTTGCCCATTAAGAAAAATCCCATAAGGTCTCACTCAGAGTATACACTCTTACCATATATACAAAGCTAATGATCAACGGTGTTTTCACCCCAGTAGACTGAAAGATGTAAGTAAGAATTAGAACTGGATGCCAAAAGAGCAGACATAATGATTCTATCAGGATAGAGAGCTGGATGTCAAACAAAAGTTAAGAGAGACAGAAAGGCAAATCAAAAGCAGATGCAGAAACTTCAAAACCATCTCCTGAGTAGGGACAACAGTCTTGTACATATCAGTAGATCCTAAGGGCATCATGCCATGACATGTAATATGATAATTGATATTGATTTTGATGTCCTCAACAAAAGGTTAATCTATGTTGAGAAGCCCCTTGTCATCTTGGGTAAGACAGGGTATCAGTGGTTCATTTTGGAAAGTATACCTTGTAAAGGATTTGGTTATTTTCATGTAGAAAAATCTTCTATGCATAAAAAATTATATACCTATGGTCCCAAATTATTTTATTAATTCACTGAGTGCCTGTCCCATTACAGACACTATTCTTAGCAATGTAAATGCAGAGGGAGCAACATTAATCAAAATTCTACCTTGGAGGAGTTTACAATTATGTGGAACAAATGAGTAAGTAGTCCTGGTAGTTCATTCACAAAATCAAGTGTGTATGAAACAAATCAATTTTCTGTATTTCACATTGGTGGGAATATAAACTGGTGAAGCTATTATGGAAAACAATTTGAAGTTTCCTTTATAAATGAAATATAGAACTACCATTTGACCCAGCAATTTCACACATGGGTATATAGCCAAAGAAAATGAAATCACTGTCTTAATTATATATTAGAACCTCCATGTTCTTTGCAGCATTTTTCACAATAGGCAAAACATGGAAATAACCTAAGTGTCTATTAAAGGATGATGGCTAAGGAAGTAGAATAGTATTCAACCATGAAAAGGAAATTCTGCCACTTTTGACAACATGGATGGACCTTGAGGACATTATGCTAAATGAAAAAAAGTAAGAGAGAAAAAGACAAATATTGTACAATCTCCTTAATAGGTGAAATCTAAAAACATCTAACTCATATAAGCACTGAATAGAATGGTGGTTACCAAGAGCTTTGGTGTGGGGGGAAATAGAGAAATATTGATCAAAGTACAAACTTTCAGTTATAAGATGAGTAAGTTTAGGGGATCTAATGTACAGCACTCTGAGTATAGTTAGCAATACTAAACAGGTACTGAGAGTGTAGATCTTAAATATTCTCACCACACACACAAAAAGTTTATGTGAGATGATAGAGATGTTAACTAACTGTAGTCTGGTAATCATTTCTCAATGTATATGTATCTCAAATCATCCATCACATTGTATACCTTAAACTTATACAATATGTCAATTATTTCTCCATAGAGTTGGAAAAATATTTCTGTGTTCCAAAAGCAGTTTCAGAATACATCTTGATATTTCCAAGTAAAGATTAACTTCTGAAAGGTACTAACCTGATTTCAGTCTATAAAATTGGGCTTCTCCATCTATAAAAAAATGGAAAAAAAGTAAAAACAGATCATTTTATACTTCTCTCAGTGTATTTTTCAGACAAGGAAAATAATGTTCTTGTTTTCATTCTTCTTTTAGATTCACTATAAGATATCCACTTTTTATATCTAACAATTGTTATACTTCAATATTATTTTGAACTTTTTAATTTATTAAATAACAGCTATATAGATCTAAGAAATACATTTACCTGTCATCATACTTAAAGTTTTTAATGTCAATTCATTCTTGGAAATATATCGCCAAATAAGTTAAACCCACAAATTAATATTAGTCAATACTTTATATATTTTTCACACTATTAAGATATTTTACAGATTTCAATCTGAAGTGTATTTTCTGATCTCAATTTCACTTTATTTTATTTTCCCTAAACATTTTCTGATTAATGTGTTTATAAGCAGTGAACCAGATATAAAAGGAAATCAACTGTATATGTTGTGCTCCACTGAGGGGGTGGAATATCTTGTGAAAAATATAAGAATTAAATATACATATGTATTTCACACCAGATCTATATCTCGTATTCTGGGAGTTTTTCCACTTAGCCAGGGAACCGCTTTTATTTTTCTTTCTATACAATTATGATTGGTTAAACAATACAAATATTTCTCCTGATTGATTATATGAATGCCCTCTAAATACCTGTCTTCTTCAACTTCAGCTCTCAGGGCTTACCACCCTGTCCTAGTGAAAATGAAGGCAGTCTGTGTTTGAAACATAGACCTCACTGATAAAGAACAATAAAAAGTCATTTTAACTAAGGCATTTGGAGTTTTTGCAAAGAGCAGGTTTTTAGCTATTCTTTTATTTCCTGCCATAAACTAACAAATAAATACATAAAAACTCTGAATGTTGTTCGTAAATCACCAATCTATGAAATTTCTATTGAAATACTTATAATCATTCCTCAGAACAATTATGGATGTCTAGGAATTTTTTAGAAACATTATTCAGTTCTCTGGTGAATTTAATATACTTTAGCAAATACTTTTAAAACTCATTTTTCTGCGATATATTATTTAGCAAATTCTTTAAAAATGATGTCTTTACTCAGTTACATAAGAAATAAGAAATGTATTTATGAAAAGTAAAGGCAAAGAATATTTATATTTATGCAAAGTAGAAGCAAAAACCACATAGTGAAATGATATATAAGATTGACAATCACCATTATTTAAGGTAACCATTTTCTATTGGTCCATCAGAAATGGTCCCAGGTAGTTTAAGGATAGAAATATTTTCTATTAATCACAACAAATAATTGTAGTCCTCTCTATTCTGGCTTCTCAGAGAAAAGTAAGTTGTACCCTACTCCTAAATTTAGAAAATATATAGATTTCAAGTTTAGATATAGAATGAATCTTCTCCCTTTTTAGACCTTTCTCCTTTGTTTGAATGTTATTGTTTTACTCTTCTTTTCAGAAACAGAACTAATTGACAATAAATATATTTATTTCTAAAGATATTTTTTCATTATTCTCTATTTTAACTAATGAAATTAATTAATGATGTTCCATTTTTCAGTTAATTTCAGAAATCAATTAATTTTGTGAAATATTTGGAAAAGATGTGAGTTTAAGATATTATCTCTACAATATTTCTTTTTTTGGTGATGAACCAATCTATTAATTAGTAATATTTTCATGATTTGTGGAAACATAAATTACTAAAAGTGCAAGTATTTAGTCTTACTGTGGCTATCACTTCACAATAGTCATTTAAGGATAAACTGTGAGGAATATGAGTAATAAACAATATTATATGCATCTAGAGTAACTATTTACTGATTATTCTAAGCAGATACATTTATCTCCTTTAGACAGACTTGTTAAAGCTGAAATAATACCCCATAGGATGAAAATCCATATTTAAAAAAAAAACAAAAAAAAACGTATTATCTGAGATGTAGGAAAGCATTTCTGAGAAAAATGTTTGAAGTAGAAAACACCAAACATTTAAACAAATATACATATGGGTCTATCAAATTTGCAAGGATTCTTTTAATTAGTCCCTTACCTTTGCAGGAGACACAAAGTGTCACAACCAAGAACAAAAAGGTTAACTTCATGGTAATGATTTGGGACCTAGAAATGGAAACAGGTCATCCTGGAGAGAGAGATCCATGAAGGACCCTCGAAACGGAGATTTTATACCTACTCACCCCACTGTTTCTCGTCATGGGCTAGGTGTGGTAAACTTAATGATGACAGAACAAATATAAATATTATAGCATGCCAAAAATGAAATCCATTTCAAGTCAGTTTAGTGTCTTATTAATGTGACATCTTCTATCTTGGACCAAGTCCATTCATGCCAAACCCAGATCATGTCTTCCTGCCGCCCTGTGCAAACAGCGAAGGCAGGAACGGAAAGCCCCGGGATTACGCACCAAACATGCTGATGCTATGCGTTTATCTGTACCCCATTCATCATCGCAGAAGTCAAATATTGTAACTAAATATTTCAATTGTCCTTTAACAACAAACATATTTTAAACATTAGGTTACCATGAAATAAAGAACTCTTTATTTCTTGATCAGTAGGCATTTCTGTAGAAAAATATATAATTATCACATAGATCTAGGTGCAGACATACTAAGATAAATAAATGTACCATGGTTTTAGTAATAGCTTTATTATTCACAGGGTACATAATACTCTAATAAGAGAGATTTTTGTCATGAACTTTATAAGTAGAAGGCAGGAAAATTAGAACATCAGGAAACAAATGCTTCAAGACAAAAATAAAATTCAATAGAAAATACCATGTATGAATTATATGTATAGGTATTCCGGAGGGGAGAGAAGAAGTTCAAGTTAGGGTCTAAGAAAAGAATGTCTGGTCTGAGGAATCCCAGGTACCAGTCAGGTGGACCTGAAAAATAGAAGGTCTGACTCCTTAGCTTTGATGGTAACCTGCTTCACTTCAGCTACCAAGGGAAGACAGTCCTCACTTTATTCTCTCCAGAAAAGCAGAAGAAGTCCAGGAAAGGGGAGAAAATATACATGGACTAACAACCTTTCTTTTCTCTTTATCCACTCATTTCTTGACTAAAGGAAGTAAACAATGCCTGTCTTCTCAGAGAGCCTCACCAATACATAGGAAATGCTTTTCACTCTTGTGTTCCTAGCTCCAGAAGGTGGGGTCTTTAATCTTGGGAAAATATCACGGAGAATCTAGTTTAAGGGCTGAAGCAGGAAAAGTAAATGATACTTGGACATGCAGAATCAAGGAAGGATTACAGATGGAAAACACATTATGAACAAAGTTATGCAATTTCAAACTTTAAATCTCAACACCAATGTCTCTCTTCCCAGATGACTTGTTCTAGTAGTCTAATTCCAACAATTTCCTGGCTCCCCCAGGACCTACAATCATTAATCCTATTTCTCATTCACCTTCACTCCTCTCAACACTTCCGGTACCCTCTTCCTTAGCTTAAATTCTATCCTTTATCATTATTTCCTTATGTGAATCTTTAATTTAGTTGACCCTCTCTATACTTGCTTGGCAAAATGCCAACTGTGGCTTAAATTCTTTTCCTTCTCCCTACCTAAACCATGAAGATGAACATGACAGGGTAAAAATACTCAGCTATGCTAACTTATAGCTCTTAAATTTATTACCCAAATGTGCCCTTAAGGTAGTCAGGCAATTATATTTCCTAGCCCATTTAAATTCATACTGTTTTACTTCATATTTTTTCTCTTCTCTAATATCCAATACTTCCTTTCTATCATCCCTCTTATTAGTGACCTCATTTCCAACCTCACTAAAAGAAAAGTTGTCAAAAGAGAAATTCTACACGCTCCCATTCTCATAGTCTTAGCTTTTGGTATTTGTACCTTGTACTCTGCCTGCCTTCTTAATACAGATGAATTCTCTGTGTTGCCATCTAAAGTTTCCTCCCATTTGTGTACTGGATTCCATCCAATAACATTATGCCAGTAATTTGTTCATCTCTATCCTTATCATCAAGGTTCCCTCCTCTTTTGAATTATTCCCAATAGTAAAATAGTATAAACACCTGTTATTATCCTTACTTTTAAAAGATTATTATAGCAAAGCAAAAAATTTTATGTTATCTGAGTTAGATCGCAATAAAGCTGTTTTTTTAAAAAACCATTGAATTCAATTCCCTTTCAGCTCCATTCCCATTTCTCTGCTCCCTTAATTGACTCCACTTCCCGACTTCTTACTATCTCATGATCTATTTTAGCTCATCACTGACAAATTTTACTCTGTCAAGAACCCGGTGATCTTCTTTTGTGAATCCAATGGTCAGTATTCAGTCCGTTTTTTATTGACCTCTTAGCAACATTTAATACACAGTTGATCAATTCCTCTTCCTTGGTACAATTTGACTTCTGCAATTTCCAGTTTTTTATCCTATTTCATTTGCTGCTGCTTCTTATTCTCCTCTTGCTGTCTTTTTCTCAGCTCCATCACTCCTTTTCTTAAATAATACTTAATTTTCAGTAACAGTTGACGTGAAATATGATATTAGTTTCAGGTGTACAGACCAGTGAGTAGCCATTTCATATAACTTATAAAGTACTTATTTCCCCCTGATATAGACACGAGTTTGAGTCGAGTGCCTCTTTCCTCCTTAAACCAAACCTAGGACTTCATTGCAGGTTATTGTTTTATTTACCTTCTAAGATTTTAAAATATCCATAATTGATAACATTATAAGAGAAGAGCATTTTTAAGGAATTAAAACTATAAACTTAACAAATACTAAATATGGTTCTTAAAAGAAATATAATTTTTCTAGCATGCATACTCATTTCTTTTACTGGAATTTCTTCTTATGTAGCTTGTTTTTTTATAAGTAAATTAAGCAATTTAACTCTTTCATATTAGTATATCAATATCAATTGGATAAAATCAATAATACTAAAATATGTAGTGCATAACTGTTGTCTATAGCTTAAAAGCATATCCATCAAATAGAACAATAGTCAAATGTTTCCTTCTCATTTTAAAAGGATGTGGCTTAAGTGTCTGTACACTCAGTGATACACTCTCAGAGGAAAGGTCAACAGTCAAAAGAACAATGTCACAAGTATGGCAATAAAGTTTGTCTTTTTAATAGTGTTTGTATCAGAAGGAAATACAGAAAATGTTAAACAGTATCTATTTGAATTGTGGAACAAGAAGTTTCCTACTTTCTTTATTTTTTTAAGTGAGAGGAGGAGAGATAGACAGACTACAGCATGTGCCCCAACGAAGATCCACCTGGCAACCCCCGTCTAAGGGCCAATGCTTGAATCAACCAACCTTTTCTCAGCACCCAGGGATGATGCTTGAACCAACTGAGCCACTGTTTGCTAAAGGGGAGGAGGGAATGAGTAGGAGAGGGAGAGGGAGAGAAGCAGATGGTCACTTCTCCTGTGTGCCCTGACTGGGAATCAACCCTAGAATGGTCATACGCCAGGGTGAGGTTCTATCCACTGAGTAAACTAGCCAGGGTCTCTATTTTCTCAAATATTATAATGAAATTACATTAGAAAATTGAGTGTCTGAAAATTAAGAACATTTTGTTATGTGGGAAGTTTCATATCAAAAGAAATAAGAATATGATTGCATTTTTGAATAAATATTATTTAAATAGATACAGATATTTAAACATGAATAATACTAAACATTAGATATTTACAAATAAATAATTTTCGATGGTAAATAACCATATTTAACTTCTCAATAGTTCTCAAAAGTTTTTAGAGTAGTTATTTTAGTAGGCAGAAGAAACTGGTAACATTGGAACAGACTTACAGATAGGGATTGTATAAAAGAGTGAACAAGAAATTTTCTCAAGACTGTGAGCATGATGCTATAGTGGCATTGACACAGTTATAGCGTCAATTTTAAAAAGGAATTTGAACACTGGCTTTCTTTTGATAAAGAAATCTGTGGTGGGCCATAGTCCTGACAATAGCTTTATGTCTGTGTCTTCTGTCTGCATGTTATCACTGAAATGTTTTTTTGTACGTGCTCCATTAAAAGCCATAATTTTAAAGATCACTCTGTCGTCTGTCCTGCACCATTACCCCCAGTTACTATATCTTTGCAGTTTTTCTCTTCCATTATCTTGTCATTGCCATTGCACCTTTTTAGCTGGACATGCTCTTCTACTCACTTCAGTCAGCCTTCCAATCTATGAACTGTGTTCTCTAAATGGTCACCATTTATGGCTTCATCATCACATTCATTTGCTTTATTCAGTCCTCCTCAAAGATCCTTACTTAATGGTCTGTTTCTTTGATTTTACTGATTACCTCCTTCTTAAAACTACCTTCTCACCAGTCCCTTCTATCTCTTATTACTATGAATGTTTTCATTTTCCACTTTACCTTCTCCATTGGCTATCTTATACTCTCCCCCATTTAAAAATAATAGTGTTTTGAGATAAATTGTGTCCCCTCAAAATATATGTTGAAGTCCAAACCCCAAGCACCTCAAAACGTAACCATATTTAGAGAGAAGATTTTTAAAGGGGTGATTATATTAAAATGATGTTAAGTTAAACCCTAATTCAATATAACTGGTATCTTATAAGCTGAGGAAATTTGAATACAGACAAGTACACAAGGAGGACAATGACAAGACACAGGTAAAAGATGGCCATCTGCAGGTCAAGGCGAGAGACCTGGGGCACCTCCATCCCTCACAAGGAACCAATCCAGCTGACACATTGTCTTAGACTTCTAGCCTCCAGAGCTGTGAGAAAATAGGTCATGGTGTCAGCAGATTGTTAGAGCAACCTTTAAAAAACTAATACAGATGACTTTTCAACAGATGGCTTACAAATACCTACATCTGACCCCACAATCTCTTATGAGTCTTGGATCAGCATCCACAGTTGCCTACTGAATATTCCCATCTGTATGTTTTACCAGAAGCTTAAATAAACATGTAGAAAATTAAATCATCAACTACACCAAACCTACTACTCTTCTCTATTTCCCAGTATGTCTCAATACTCAACAACCTACTCTTAAATTTTCACAATTATTTTGCATGTGTGGTTTTCATTTTAATGTTAAAACTGAATGAAGCATTATGTAGAGATGTTAACTAGAAATGAGTGATTCATTTCACTATCTATAAGCTATTTTACCATTAAACTACATATGCCCTATTAACACTTGACAGGCTGGCGAAAAATCAAAATAAGTCTGAAGAAATGAGAACTACAGAAACTTAAGAAGTGTCTTCAGGACAATTTTACTTCATTTAGTGAAAGTAAATTAGTGTGTTTTACTTTTAATGGAGATAGAACATAAATAATATATCAACCATAAATACATACCTTAAGGAATTATTACATAAGAAAACCTTGTTTAACCACCAACTATGTCAAGAAATAGAATGTTTTCCAGCATCCCAATCCCCCACCTGACAGGTTGTCAACATAGGTCTTTTCCTTCTTTATAAAGATTTCACTCGCTTGATATCTATAATCATTACTTCTTTGCTGCTTTATAGCTGTACCACCTGTATACGCATCCTTAAACAATAGAGTTCTTGATTGTATATGAATGGAAGTATCCTGCATATGTTCTTTTTGTTTTGTTTGTCTCACCTAATATTATGTTCATGAGCGTCAACCAGGTCTTTTCTTTGATGTTCTGTGTTCTCACTTTGGTGTGCCAGTGTAAATATGGCCTTCAATTTATCCTTATTTAGATTCTTAAGGCTTATGAATAGATAGATTGGTATCCTGTATCAGCTCTAGCTATTTCTGTTTCTTAGCCATTCTCTCTTAAAACATACCTCTCCCTTACATTCCTTCTTCTGACACATCAGCCATATGTGAGACATTTTTACTTCATCCTACAAGATTCTTGACTACTCAGTTTATATATTTTTTATACTTGGAAAATTTTTTTTTCTTTTATTAATTTTAATGGGGTGACATTAATAAATCAGGGTACATACGTTCAAAGAAAACATCTCCAGGTTATCTAATCATTCAATTATGTTGCAAACCCAACACCCAAAGTCAAATTGTCCTCTGTCAACTTCTATCTGGTTTTCTTTGTGCCCCTCCTCTCCCCCTCTCCTACCCTCTTTTCCCTCCACCCACCCCGTAACCACCACACTCTTGTCCATGTCTCATAGTCTCACTTTTATGTCCCACCTATGTATGAAATCATGCTGTTCTCAGTTTTTTTCTGTTTTACTTATTTCACTCCGTATAATGTTATCAAGGTCTATCCATTTTGTTGTAAATGATCCAATGTCATTATTTCTTATGGCTGAGTAGTATTCCATAGTATATATGTACCAAAGCTTTTTAATCCACTCATCCTCTGACGGACACTTGGGCTCTTTCCAGATCTTCGCTACTGTGAACAATGCTGCCATGAACATGGGGTGCATTTCTTCTTTTCCAACAGTGCTATGGTGTTCTTAGGGTATATTCCTATAAGTGGGATAGCTGGGTCAAAAGGTAGTTGGATTTTTAACTTTCTGAAGAATCTCCATACTGTTTTCCACAGTGGCTGCACCAGTCTGCATTCCCACCAGCAGTGAAGAAGGGTTCCCTTTTCTCCACATCCTTGCCAGCACTTGTTCTGTGTTGTTTAGCTGAGGAGCGCCATTCTGACTGGTGTGAGGTGATATCTCATTGTGGTTTGAATTTGCATTTCTCTAATGATTAGTGATGGTGAGCATTATTTCATATGCCTATTGGCCATCTGTATGTCCTCTCTGGAGAAATTTCTATTCATTTCGTATGCCCATTTTTTTGATTGGATTGTTTGTCTTCCTGGTGTTGAGTTTTATAGGTTCCTTATAAATTTTGGTTATTAAACCCTTATCAGACTTGTTGTCAAATATGTTCTGCCATTGTGTGGTGTGTCTTTTTATTCTGTTCTTATTGTCTTTAACTGTGCAAAAACTTTTTAGTTTGATATAGTCCCATTTGTTTATCTTGCCTTTTATTTCATTTGCCCGTGGAGATAAATCGGCAATTATTTCTGCTACAGATGTTGGAGAGCTTGCTGCCTATGTTTTCTTCTAAGATGCTTATGATTTCATGGCTTACATTTAATTCTTTTATCCATTTTGAGTTTGTTTTGTGAATGGTGTAAGTTGATGATCTAGTTTCATTTTTTTTGCAGGTAGATATCCAATTTTCCCAACACCATTTGTTAAAGAGGCTGTCTTTACTCCATTGTATGTTCTTTCCTCCTTTGTCAAATATCAGTTGTCCATAAAGGTGTGGGTTTATATCTGGGTTCTCTGTTCTGTTCCATTGATCTATGTGCCTGTTCTTATGCCAGTACCAGACTGTCTAAAGTATAATGGCCTTGTAGTAAATCTTGATATCCGGAAGAGTGATACCTCCTGTTTTATTTTTTCTTTTTAAGATTGCTGAGGCTAATCGTGTTCTTTTATGGTTCCATATAAATTTTTGAAATATGTGTTCTATATCTTTGAAGTATGTCATTGGTTTTTTAATTGGTATTGCATTGAATTTATAAATTGCTTTGGGTAATATAGACATTTTAATGATGTTTATTCTTCCTAACCATGAGCACAATGTATGCTTCCACCTGTTTGTATCTTCCTTGATTTCTTTTGTCAATGTTCTATACTTTTCTGAGTACAAGTCCTTAACCTCCTTGGTTAAATTAACTCCTAGGTACTTTATTTTTTTTGTGCAATAGGGAAAGGGATTGTTTCCTTAATTTCTTTTGCTGACAGTACATTGTTGGTATATAAAAATGCCTCTGATTTCTGAGTATTAATTTTATATCCTGCCACCTTGCTGAATTCATTTATCAGGTCCAGTAGTTTTTTGACTGAGACTTTAGGGTTTTCTATATACAATATCATATCATCTGCAAATAATGACAGTTTTACTTCCTCTTTTACAATTTGTATGCCTTTTATTTCTTCTTCTTGGCTGATTGCTATAGCTAGGACTTCCAGAACTATGTTGAATAAGAGTGGTGAAAGGGAGCACCCCTGCCTGGTTCCTGATCTTAAGGAGATTGTTTTTATTTTTGCCCATTTAGTATGATGTTTGCTGTGGGTTTGTTGTAAATGGCCTTTATCATGTTAAGGAATGTTCCCTGTATTCCCACTTTACTGAAGTTTTGATCATGAATGGGTGCTGAATTTTATCAAAAGCCTTTTCTGCATCTATTGAAATCATCATGTGATTTTTATCCTTCTTTTTGTTTATGTGATGAATCACATTGATTGATTTGTGAATATTGAACCAGCCTTGCCTCTCCAGAATAAATCCCACTTGATCATGGTGTATGATTTTTTTCATATATTGCTGGTTCTGGTTGGCTAATATTTTGTTGAGAATTTTAGCATCTAAATTCATCAGGGATATTGGCCTATAATTTTCTTTCTTTGTGTTGTCTTTGCCTGGTTTTAGGATCAGAATTATGCTCACCTCATAAAAGGAATTTGGAAGTCTTCCTTTTCTTGAATTTTTTGAAATAGCTTGAGGAGCATAGGAGTTAGTTCTTCTTTGAATTTTTGGTAGAATTCACTTGTGAAGCCATCAGGCCCAGGACTTTTCTTTTTTGGGAGTTTTTTGATAACTGTTTCGATCTCATTTGTTGTAAATGGTCTGTTTAGGTATTCTGATTCTTCCAGGTTAATTTTTGGAAGATTGTATGATTCAAGAAATTTGTCCATTTCACCTAGGTTGTCTAATTTTTTGGTATAGAGTTCTTCATAGTATTTTCTTACCATACTTTGTATATCTGTTGAGTCAGTTGTCATTTCTCCACTCTCATTTCTAATTTTATTTATTTGAGTCCTCTCTCTTTTCTTCTTGGTGAGTCTAGTTAAAGGTTCATCAATATTATTTATCTTTTCAAAGAACCAGTTCCTGGTTTCATTGAAACTCTGTATTGTTTCTTTAGCCTCTATGTCATTTATTTCCACTCTGATCTTTTTTTTTTAATTTATTTATTTATTCATTTTAGAGAGGAGACACAGAGTGAGAGAGAGAGATAGAGAAAGAGAGAAAGGGGGGAGAAAGTTGATGCTGGAAGCATCAACTCCCATATGTGCATTGACCAGACCAGTGCAGAGTTTTGAACTGGCGACCTCAGTATTCCCAGGTCGATGCTTTATCCACTGCACCACCACAGGTCAGGCTCCACTCTGATCTTTAATATTTCCTTCCTTCTACTAGTACTGGGCTTTATTTGCTGTTGTTTCTCTAGTTCTTTTAGAAGCAGGGTCAGGTTGCTTATTAGAGCTTTTTCTAGCTTTTTTTGATATGCCTGTAGTGCAATGAACTTCCCTCTGAGTACTGCTTTTGCTGTGTCCTATAAATTTTGAGTTGATGTATGCTTATTATCATTGACTTCTAGAAACTTTTTAATTTCTTCTTTGATCTCATTGTTAATCCATTCATTGTTTAATAACATGTTTTTTAGTTTCCAAGTGTTTGAGAACTTTTCAGGTTTTTTTTGTGGTTAATTTCTAGTTTCATGGCATTGTGATCAGAGAAAATGATTGATATGATTTCAATCTTCTTAAATTTATTGAGACCATTTTTGTGTCCTAACATGTGGTCTATCCTAGAAAACGTACCATGAGCACTTGAGAAGAATGTATATTCTACTGCTTTAGGGTGAAAAGTTCTGAAGATATCTATTAAATCAAGTTGATCTAGTGTATCCTTTAAGTCTGCTGTTTCTTTATTAATTTTCCTTCTTGAGGATCTATCCAGTGATGTTAGTGGGGTATTGAAATCCTCTACTGTTATAGTATTGCTGTTAATCTCGCCCTTTATATCCATCAAAGTCTGTTTTATGTATGTCGGGGCTCCTATATTTGGTGCGTAGATATTTATAATAGTTATATCTTCCTGTTGAATTGTTCCCTTTATCATTATGTAGTGTCCTTCTTTATCTCTTAGAAAAGCCTTTGTTTTAAAGTCCATTTTGTCAGATATAAGTATTGCTACCCTGGCTTTTTTTTCATTTCATTTGCATAAAATATTTTTTCCCATCCTTTTACCTTCAGTCTATGTGCATCTTTTGTTTTAAGGTGTGTCTCTTGTAGACAGCATATGTATGGGTCCCATTTCTTTATTCACGCAGCTACCCTATGTCTTTTGATTGGATCATTTAATCCATTTACATTTAAGGTTATTATTGATATGTAGTTGTTTATTGCCATTTTATTCTTTAAAGCTGTATTCTTCTTTTGCTATATTCTTTCCTCCATTTAAAGTGTTCACAACAGGCCCCTTAGTATCTCTTGCAGAATTGGTTTGGTTTTAATGAATTCCTTGAGGCTTTTTTTGTCTGGGAAGCTCTTTATTTCTCCTTCAATTTTAAACGTTAGCCTTGCTGGATAGAGTAGTCTTGGTTGTAGGTTCTTGTTCTGCATTACTTTGAATATATCTTGCCATTCCCTTCTGGCCTCAAGTGTTTCTGTTGAGAAGTCGGATGTCATCCTTATGGGGGCTCCTTTGTAGTTGATAGCCTTTTTTCTCTAGCAGCTTTTAAAATTTTCTATTTATCCCTTAGCTTTGATGTGTCTTGGTATAGATTTCTTTGGGTTTTTTTTTTAATGGAGTTCTGTGTGCTTCTTGAACATGTGAAATGTTTTCCAGCCTTAATTTAGGGAAGTTTTCTGCTATGATTTGATTGAACAAAGTTTCTATTTCTTGTTCTCGCTCCTCTTCTTCAGGAACCCCTATGATGCGGATGTTAATTCTCTTCCCTTAGAGTTTCCTCACATTTTTTGAGTCTCTTTTCTTTTTTCTGCTCTACTTCTGTGCCTTTGTTTATTGTGTCCTCTAACTCACTGATTCGATTCTCAGCCTCATCCATCCTGCTTTTAATTCCTTCCATTGTGGTCTTCAGTTCTGATACTGTATTTGTTATTTCTATCTGATTCTTTTTTATTATTTCAATTTCCTTTTTTATACTTGCTATCTCTTTATTTAGGTGTTCGTAATAACTATCCATTGTTGCTCTAATTTCTTTGAACATCCTAAGTATCATTATTTTAAACTCTGCATCTGTTAATTTTGTTATATCTGGTTCATTTTGGTCCTTCTCTGGGGTATCCTCTTGATTCATTTGGGTTTCACATCTCTGCCTACCCATTTTGTTTGTGTATGAGAAGGTTGTGGCCACTGGAGTCCAATGGGTGTTGCCTTTGTGTTCTCTAGTTGTGATCTGTCTGCAGGCCTGCCAACCCCTCTGCCGCTGCCTAGGGCAGTTGGGTATGGGTGTTGCCAGCACCAGCCCAATGCGGTAGTTGCTGTGATTTCCGCCTCTCCTTCACGGGAGGAGCTGTGTTCTGGTCCTTGGCTCTACAAGCCTCAGCCTGCCTGGGCCTTCGCCTTGCCCCTACAGTTTGGGTTGTGCACTGCACTCAAGCCACAATCCTCAGCACCAAGGGTAGAGGTGAGCACCTTTGCTCAGCTGTGAACCCAGCCTGTTCCCGAGCTTCCGCCCAGCCTCCGTGGTCAGAGCCTGCTCGCCAGTTTCTCGGGTTGGACAGGGCTGCTGACGTGCACTCAGCTGTGAGCCTCTGCCTATCCAGACCTTTAGCCCCGCCCCCAAGGCCAGGGCCCACCTGCACAGGATCGCAAACCAAGGTTTCTCCAGCCGGGCGTGGCTGCTGGCGTGTGCTCAGCTGCTGGCGTGCACTCAGCGGGGAGCCACGGCTCATCCGGGGCTATAGCTTCGCCCGGGCATTCAGAGCCAACTCACGCACGCAGGATGGCAAACCACGGTTTCTCCGCCGAGCGGGGCTGCTGGCGTGAGCTCAGCCGAGAGTCTCCACCTGTCCTTGGTCCTAGCCCCACCCCTGCAGTCAGGGCCAGCTTGTGCAGGATCTAGGGTTGCAGAGCAGATCTCTGCCCATTCCTGGCCTCCCACTTTTCCCCCACAGGTTGGGCTACAGGCAGGCCCGCAGCTGCCGGACCACTTTTGCGCGTCCCCTCTACCCCTGCTGGGCTAGACTGAGCTCACACCAGCTGGGCCTCCACCCCCACTGACAGAACCCTGTTTCAGCGTCCCACTGCCACTGTCCTTCCAGGTAGCCCTCAGCAGTGTGGGTGGGTTCACTGCAGCTCAGACCCTAACACTCCATACTGTAGTCCTGGAAGCTCCCTCCGTCTAAGCAGCTCTGCTCTAAGTGCCGTGGGAAAGCTTGTTTGGCTAGTGTCCTGTCTCCCTTTGCTGGTATTGCTAGTTCCAGGGGAAATATTCATTTTTAATTAGGGAACTAACTTAGCCCAGGGATTAGGGTGGCTGTCCCTCAGAGTGTTTCTCCTTGTGCCTTCAGTCCACACTCTCTTCCCACTGCTCTGGTCCTCTCGTCTGTCTCTGTTCCCCGGATCCCCGGGTGAGTGGTTGTGAGAGAGATTTTCTGCGCTGTCCCTTTAAAAGAATCTTGGGTCTGAGAAAACTGTCTCTTTCCCACAAACAGTATCCTCACTTGTTTCACAGCTCAATACTGTCCAAACGCCTTTCCTAGGCTCTAGGGCTGTAGGCTGGGGCTTTGTTCCTGGGACCCAGGTCCCTCCCCCTCCGCCAAACTCTCCTCCCGCCACACCGGTCTCTCTGGGCTGTCATTCACTCTGGGGAGCTGGACAGCCCTCTTCACGTTTTTGCTTTTCCTACCAGTCTTAGTGTGGCTTCTTCAGTGTTCCTTGGTTGAAGAGTCCACTTAGCTTAGTTCAAAGTTGGTATATTCAGATGATGGTTCTTAAAATTAAGTTATAATCCACTTTGGTTCTTGGAGTTAGTAGTTGGTACATTCGCCTACTCCATCACCATCTTGCCGTCTCCTCAGCACCAATATATTTTATACCTATATTTTTTATCTGTCCAATTGTCTTATTTTTAGAACTATATCTTTTTTTTTTTTTTTTTTTACAGGAACAGAGAGAGAGAGTCAGAGAGAGGGATAGATAGTGACAGACAGACAGGATTGGAGAGAGGTGAGAAGCATTAATCATTAGTTTTTCGTTGCCGTTGTAACACCTTAGTTGTTCATTGATTGCTTTTTCACATGTGCCTTGACCGCGGGCCTTCAGCAGACCGAGCACCCCCTTGCAGGAGCCAGCAACCTTGGGTCCAAGCTGGCGAGCTTTTTGCTCAACCCAGATGGGCCCACGCTCAAGCTGGCGAGTTCGGGGTCTCGAACCTGGGTCTTCCACGTCCCAGTCTGACGCTTTATCCACTGCGCCACTGCCTGGTCAGGCCCAATTGTCTTTATGTTACTTTTTTGCTCATTTCTTGCTTTCATTTGAATTAAAAAATATTCTGTGACTTCTTTTATTCTCATCAACTACTTTGGACTGCATAGATTCCACTTACAAATGAACTTTATTTCAAAAAATACAGTATGTAGGTTTTGCAGCCACAGATGCGAAGGCTCTACTGTAAAGTTAAAAGCTACACTTGGATTTTTGAACGCGTATTGGTTGGCACCCCCAACCTCCATGGTATTCAAGGGTCAGGTGTACTCTGTACATTTAGTGGTTACTCTAGAAATGACAATACATATATATTATCAGAATCTCCACATTTTTGCCCTCTTCCTAGCTAATTCAAGGGCTTTGAAGCATTTTTCATTTAATTAGTAGCTTGAATGATTTTTTGTTAAATAAATGGATAATGTGAATTAGGATTGCAGCACAAGGTGGGATGGCTTAATGGCCTTCTCAGGAACGTGGTGTCCCCTGTGGGGACAGGGCAGGGCTGTTCTACTTCTGCTTTGCACACACACTGAGATGTGTTCTCTCAGTGTCCCAGTAGAACAGAAATACCTGCCTATTTGACTCCCATTCTTGGGATGCACTGGGATTCGTCTTCCGCCCACTAATCCTTTTGAAGCTGAGTAAACTTCAGCTCAGATTCACTAGGTTCAGCAAATGCTCACAGACTCACAGGGAAATAAGTGTTTTGATTCTTTGCTTACATTTTGTGTTCTCACCCACACTTTAATTTTAGCCTGGTAATTCCATACCATTTTATCTGACCTTCTCTTTCTTTTCATTTAACCCTTTTTTGTTTTTAGCAGATGAATTTCTCCAACTCTTTTGCACATTACTAGAAATGAAACCAAAGCCAATTTGTTGTTATCATGTTATTTTTATTTATACCAAGTCAGTTTCTCCCAGCTCCCACTAAATAAATGCTGAACAAAATTTGAACTCTAGTTTGATAAGATGACAAGTTCTTAGCTTTATTGGTCGCTGATATCCATGACATAAAATCCAGAAACCTTAGTTTTGCACATAAGTGACTCAGCATAATAAATAATGAGCAGATTATCAGCTCCATCTCTTAGATTTTCAAATATCATATTAACTTCTCTCATCAACAAATGTAAAGCTGCTAAGAGTTTTTTCAGGTTAGAAGATAAGGAAAACCCAATAAAAATATGCTTCTTACAACAACTGTATTGGTAGTATTTTTATAGTTTTTTACATAGGAGGATATTTGACACAAAGAGAGAGCAACAACAACCGGCATAGCTAGGAGATGGGGGAGGCCCGCAAGCTCAGAGTCCATGCACCAGCTTCTAGCATTAGTTTCATTCTGACACACGAAATGCAAAACGAGATTAATTCTTCCATCTGTATAAACTCACAAGGGATATTTTCCACAGGTCTTTGAGAGACAGAGTTTCAACAAGTGATTAAACATTTGGGTTGAATATTTCCTTTTTTTCCCCATAATGTACAATTCTGCTTTAAAAATCTTCTCAGTATTTCAAATTATGTCAGTTTTCTTTCTTCTAATTTACACTACTATGAAGTATAAAAATTAAAGGAACAGTTAAATAATTTATAGACCAATTTATATCATGACATTTAGAAAATAACTCGACTCATAGAAAACCATTTTCCTTAATATAAAGTCAGCAACCCCAAAGGAGGAGGTAAAAACTAGAAGGTCAGTGGTCAATGAATATAGAACAACTTATTTATCTGCAGCTGACACCTACTAATTATCTTTTATGGAACACGAAAGTGTATAAAATAATTGAAGCAGTTAATGGAGAATATGATTCAACTGACTTAAAAGCTAAACGTAATAGTTCACTTAGGATATTACTACATATTGCTACCACTTCTGTTGACTTTTGAAATGAATATGTATCAATGAAGACATTCTATTGTATGTGGCTAAAACTTATATTTGCCTTTGAAATAAAATCCTTCTTGTTAAACAAAGATACTCCCAGCAATAGTCAAACAAACTAGTCACATAAAACTGAAATGATCTTATTTATTTTACAATTTCCTACTGAAAGGGTGACCCAGAAACTATCAGAAATTTATACAAGGTTTGGAACAGCCATGTTAATTTCCCATGCATAATTATGTGCCACAGTCGATATGCTGGTCAGTAAAGTAGTTCAGACACAGTGGATATAAAACAAAAACGGCAAAACCCCATATTATAAGAAGGGAGGGAGCAGAGAGAGGTTTGTTATAATGTGTGGAAGTTACACGAACAAAATAATTCTGTGCAAAGGCAGAGAATTTTCATTGGATGATCTGCAATCTCAGTACTGCTCTCTTCTCCTACTCTTACCCCACCCACAACAAAGGCAAAAAGTCAGAGCAAACTCTCTCCCCTCTACTGCACAAAGCATTACCCTGCTCAGGATAGGGAGTGTGCCACCAGGAAATTGGCAGCTGGAGGCAATTCACTAGAGTAGAGAAAATCATTTTACCAATTGCACTGATCTTCATATTAGCAAATTATGTCCACAGTTAATACCCCGGATATAGTTGCACTTAATGTGCTCATATTGGTATTGCCAACAAACACATTAACAAACAAAAAAATAAAACGCTGATAAACTCTCTGTAAGTGACACTTTTGTTTTAACACAGGAAACCTCCTTGCTGTCACAGGCTGACATGGAAATTACATGGGCGGAGGTCAGATAAGCAGATAAGACAGCAGCAATGGAACCAGACAAGATGGCAATGATACGAATATGAAGAAGGTAGAGACATTTCTCTACGCATACATATCTGGATAATTGTTTCATTAAAATGCTCAAACAGAATTTGTACTGTAGAATCAATATCCTGGTAGTTGTTTCTTGTTTTCAGGCTTTAAGTTGTTTGGCAAATTAGATGAAAGCTGTAGGCACTTGTGAAGTTATCATCAATGGTTGCCAAAGAAAATTCAAAGGATCCATAACACACAATAATGCACAACTTATTAGAGAAATACATTTTTAGTCAAGCAGAGGTCCAATATAAAACCCCTTATGAGGTGGTGCTTGCATGTGACTTGCCTGGGAATAATTACATAATTTCATGGGCATGATCTCATTTTATCCTTATTCCTCTAGAGAAGGTGAATACACTACATTTGCCATTTTATAGATGAGGAAATTCGTTCTCTGGCCATTTGGATAATTTGCTCCAGTTCATTGACCTAGTATATTCTGAATCTGAAATTTAGGCCAAAGTCTTTCTAATTCAAAATGTGAGGTTATTCTCACTGGTTTCTTTTGTAATATTTCCTTTTTTTTAACTCTTTTTTAAAAGTAACTCTTCAGGTAAGTTTTAATAATTAAGTAATAATTGCAGCACTGATGAAATAAACGCCGAGCCTCCAAAACTGACTCTATTAAAGAATATTTTTCATTTGAATGTACAAATTCTTTTTAGATTTCCTTTTAGGCACACTTTGTTATCCTGAGGTGCAGTCTCTGATCAAAGAAATCCACATCTGGAAGCATATTAAGGAACTTATACTTTTTCTAAAAACAGTTATTAAGTCAAAACAACAGTGTTCCTACTGATTGGTCTGTAGCAAAGATTTTTTTGATTCAATCTTTTTTTATAATTTTATTTTATATTTATTAATTTTAATGGGGTGACATTAATAAATCAGGGTACATATGTTTAAAGAAAACATCTTCAGGTCATCTTGTCATTCAATTATGTTGCATACCCAACACCCAAAGTCAAATCGTCCTCCATCACCTTCTATCTGGTTTTCTTTGTGCCCCTCCCGTCCCCCCTCTCCCTCCCTCTACTCCCTCCCCCTCACCCCGTAACCACCACACTCTTGTCCATGTCTCATAGTCTCGTTTTAATGTCCCACCTATGTATGAAATCATGCTGTTCTCAGTTTTTTTCTGTATACTTATTTCATTCCGTATAATGTTATCAAGGTCCATCCATTTTGTTGTAAATGATCCGATGTCATCATTTCTTATGGCTGAGTAGTATTCCATAGTATATATGAACCAAAGCTTTTTAATCCACTCATCCTCTGATGGACACTTGGGCTGTTTCCAGATCTTTGCTATTGTGAACAATGCAGCCACAAACATGGGGGCACATTTCTTCTTTTCCAACAGTGCTATGGTGTTCTTAGGGTATATTTCTAAAAGAGGGATAGCTGGGTCAAAAAGTAGTTAGATTTTTAATTTTTTGAAGAATCTCCATACTGTTTTCCACAGTGGCTGCACCAGTCTGCATTCCCACCAGCAGTGAAGAAGGGTTCCCTTTTCTCCACATCCTCGCCAGTACTTATTCTGTGTTGTTTTGCTGATGAGTGCCATTCTGACTGGTGTGAGGTGATATCTCATTGCGGTTTTAATTTGCATTTTTCTAATGATTAGTGATGTTGAGCATTTTTTTATATGCCTATTGGCTATCTGTATGTCCTTTTTGGAGAAAATTCTATTCATTTCTTTTGCCCATTTTTTGATTGGATTGTCTTCCTGGTGTTGAGTTTTATAAGTTCTTTATAAATTTTGGTTATTTGATTCAATCTTTTGACAAAGAGGTATGTATGTATCTTGAGATCAGCAGCTAAAATCCAGCTAAGCATCTTATGGCCAGAAAATTCTTTTTTGCCTACAAGTATCTTCTATCTGTAGTTGCCTAATTACTCTTACATGAGCCTTCCTGAACTATTCCAAGTAGAACAGGAAAGTGACACACTGAACACGAAAGAGAATCAGTTTGCAAAACGTATCCTCCACTGGCCTCTGTTGTGGTAAATTACCTATTTCTCCCTTGTATATACTAGATGTACATTCTCAGGATGGGGGTATTGTCACAAATTCCAGTATTTGATAGGATATTTTTAAAGTAACCTCATGTTTCCAAGATAAGTGTATGTGTGATTCCTCTGCCTTGAATGTTTAACTCCACTCTGAATGACTATGCAGAATTATGAGCGGTGTGTTTGTGTGTCTGTGTATGTGTGTGTTATCCTCCCAGATTCTGTACTGTATGGACAGGTAGATGCATTCTGCATTTTCTATTTTACCATAATACTTCTAACACAGTATTTATCACACTGCTTTGTATTTTCATAAATAAATGGGGATAGTAGCATTCTCCTCTGGGTGGTATTCAGATGAGTAAATGAGGCGAAGTTCAGGTCACAGTGACACATATAAGGTACCCTACCCCACGTTAGTTTCCCAAGGTCCTGGTTGCCATAGAACAGCGGATTCTTATGGAGTCCAAACAGCAGCCCCTATGACCCTGACGACGATACTCCTTCCATCTCTCTATGCTTTGTCTTAGGCTGAGACTCTCCCAAGCAGCGACTTCCCAGGTGGCCTTGGAAACCAAGGGCAGGGGAAGGATAGCACAAATGGAGAGGTTTCCTTCTCATCAGTCATAGTGTGCTTGGACCACAGGCCTTTGGGTCTGGTGCTTCCCTGCCTCCTGCTTGAAAACCAAGGTCCTGGAACCTTCTGACTGCCTTAAGGAATTGAAAATAATCAAGTCTTTACGTGCTTATAAGCAGCCAGATTCTGAACTGTGTCACTGGAAACAATAGCACCCTGACTGGGAAACTAGCCAGAACACAGAATGAGAATTCCAGATTCTTCTGAGCTATGATGGTTTTAATTTTACTGCACTGATGACGAGTCTTCACAAACAGGGCTCCATTTCCCAGGTTAAGCGTTAAGTGTGTACAGTGATGGGTTACATCAAGATGGAAACTCCCAAGGGTGGTTCACTTTCTCTCTTCCCAGTATCTGAACACTTGTATGCTCACAATTTTTATTTTTTGGCTACTTCTGTTTCATCAGTATATCTTACTGCCTTGATAAAAAAAAAATAAGTTGCATTTTTGCTATCACAGTTCACATATATAATCAATAGAGTTTGCTAGAATTACATGGAGGAGGGCTTCTTTTTTATTATTTTTTTAATGCAAAACATCCCTGGAAGAATATTTTTTGTTGAGATAAATGCTTGTATTTTGACAATGATAACAGCTTATTTTAATGTTCTATTAAGGAAAAATTTTAAACTCCTGTGTATACATTTTTAAGAAATCAGTTGTTACAAGTCTTGCTTTTTGTTTCAGTATGTAAGAGTAACAAATTATTTCAAAGAAGTATTTTATGAGAACTTAAATATAGAATATATCATTCCCATCCGGTTTTATCCTGGGTTCCTGAGAACTAGTTGTATTATAGAAAATTGAATAAATTCTCATAAGAAAACTTTAGTTAATACTTCCTCTAATGTGATGTCCCCCCTACCCCCCCTATACACAGATTGATACAAAGTTTCCTATTAGACAGGTTACAGACCTATATATGAAAAAATAAAACTATCATAAATTTTTAAAATTCACAAACATGCTTTAAAAAATGTTTATTATTCCATTTACATACAATGTTCATTTACATATTTCTCCATAATTGTTTTATGTAAAAAATATTTAATATAAATACAAAGTTACAATGAGAACTATCATAAGAACAAATAGTTCAACCATTTCTGGCTTTTTAAAACTACATGACAAATTAAAACCTAGGTCCCTTTGAAAAGTAGAGAACTTTCCAGGGTTAAGCGTTTGATTATACTTCACTGGGTGAAAGAAGTGAAGTGACTAAGAAGCACAAATTGGTAGCTATGAAACAGTCACAGGGAGGTAAGTTATAGTCAATAATGCCGCAGTAACTATGTATGGTGCCAGGTGGGATACTTTATAAAATATATGATTGTCTAACCACTAAGTTGTACATTTGAAACTAATACAAAATTAAATTTTAAATATTTTTCATTCCCCTTAATATAAACAAATCTAAAGTGTTCATATAATAAAATTCCAGTCAGTTCTGAGAACATTAAACAGACTAGTAATTCAATCACAGGGAATTGTCTGAAATCATAAATATTGGCCAGAGACAATGGATTTATCACATCTTTTCCTTTAAGGCAAAAATAATAAATTGTTACCAAGATATTCACCCCTGATTCTCCTACCATGAGAAGATATTTAAATAATGTAGGTATAATTTAGAAGACTAATCATAAAGTACCCATCATAGCTAAAGCTCCTTTCTTTCTCAGCAAACTAAAGAGTGTTATATACTTTGCTTCATGGTTTGGGTCGAAATTGTAAGAGTCTGCAAACAGGGTTTCTAACTAAATCATGTAGTATTTGTAGGGTCAAAAAATTTAGAAAAAAAGATGGGTAGAAACAGTAGAGCCCAAAAGATTAGAAATAAGAACAAGTAGAGAGTGGTTTGGCTTTGCACTAAGAATCAGAATAAAAACAGGAAAATATCATTTGAAGGACTGAACATTGCATTTATACTAATTATAAAAGTTCAGGGTACCCACATTCAAAGATAAAGAGTTGCAAAATAGGAAAGACAGAGTGACATTGTCTTTGCTGGATAAGAAGTCTTTTCTCATCAGTATGTTTGATGGTTTTGTGGCGTGTTCTTTTAGATGGAGTAAAGTTGTGAGATACACAGCTTGCATCAGCAACAAATGGGACTCCAGTAACAACAAAGGGTTTTATTAGTGTAAATTCATTGACTATTTACAAGCATATATAATACCTGGATTTAAAGCAATTTATGAAGGAATATATTATATGGGAAATGTTCTAATATTTTTAATCTACTTGGTAGAAACCTGTTAAGTAATTAAGCAATTGTATTTTTTAAGCACTGATTATAAAATAAAACTTACCTTCATCATGTATGACAAAACAAAAAATTATACACTTTGCAAATTTTAGTATGAGTACTGCAATTAAGTACTTTTTATATTTCCTTTCATTACTTAATTCACAAAATTAATTAGCACATACAGGAAATATAACATTACATTTTAAATAGTTCTTTAAAATATATTTTCAATGGTAATTGTTTTTTACAATATTTATATTTAAAATAAAATATATAAACATTCCTTCATATACATATGAGCTATTTCAAAAAGTGGAAGTACCCTTTTCACATGTAAACATTTTTTAAAAACGTATTAACAAAAGAATAATTTTCCCATTCAAAGATAAATATTGTGATATCCTTCTTATTCAACAGAAATTTTTCTCATTTTTTCAGCTAATTCTTTTCTCACGTCAATGTGTTTTTCTAAATTTTGCACTTCATGTGGAAGATTGATGTCCCAAATAGATAAACAAGATTGTAATTCTAGAAAAATGAAAAAATAAAATCATGTCTCAAAGATCTGCCATAGATATTTTTATTTTATTTTAATTTCATTAATTTATATTAGCTCCCTTAGACAAATGTGTATATATAAGTATACCTACAAATAATGTACTATAAATTATTGCCATTTATAAGAAATTACATTGGGAATTTTTTTTTTAAAAATGTAATACTAACTAATAACTTTCAAAACAGAGTATAGACCTTTAAAAACCTAACATTTCATTTTCTGAGAGATATAAAGTTTTTTCAAACACTTTTCAAAATCAGGCATTATATGGATAGGTAAGATGCATGGAAAAATATCCACATTTAGGTAAAACTGGGGCTAGTTCTAATTTTATAATGATTGCTAGCTCTACTTTGTTTGAAAAAGTAAATACTTGACATTCCTAAATCACTGAAACTTAATTTTGAAGATTTATGTCTAAATTATTTGTACTATAAAAAAGCTACCAATTAAAATGATTAAAGTTTTATAGCATATGTAACATTTACTATAAGTGTATAAAACACATGAAATGTTATAATCCTTCTCATCACTGCACTGTTTGTAATACAGAATTCTACGAACATTACCTTTTTGGTGTTGTGTGCCTTCAGTACTTTTCCGGGTATACCCCAAAATCAACATGGCATTTCTAAGGCTTCCTTTACAAAAAAAAAAAAAAAGTTTTCTGTCAAAATAATATAAGTTGGAATTAAAAAAATACAGTTCACATACCCAATTCTACAATATATAAAAACCTATATAATTATGTTACCCAGTGTCACCCTAAAAAATTCAATTAAATTTTTTTCTAAAAGTAAAGTTCACATTTTAAGACACTAAAACCTTGGAATTTAATTTACAATTTTCTTTTTTGGAGACACCTATTTATACTGAATAATAAGCTTTCGGAGTAGATCAGTAAATTTTTTGAAGTTAGAAATTTTGTGATCTACTCCTTCCTATATTTCTTGTTAATTGTGTGAATCTGAGAAAATAGCTTAACCTTTCTGTAACATGCGTTTAATATTTACACATGCCTCCTGCATCCAAAGTTATAATTCTATGAGATTATGTGTGCAAAAACCATTTGAATATTATAAGGCACTGGTCTAATGGGAAGCATTTGTGTGGAGACTGGTATGGATGGATAAACTGATACTCTGTCACAAAACCATATGCTTTCTTTTCAAGTCATTCACTAAGTCATTCAACAAATAGTCACCAAAAGTCCTCTAGGTACTAGGTCTAAGCTAAGCCCTGGGAATAAAGGGGTGACTAACTCATGCAAATTCAACCCACATTGAGTTTATGGCCTAATGAGGAGATTAGTTAATAATTAGTTAGTAAATTTACTAAGTAGAAAATAAAACTGCACACACAAAGCCTTGAGGCAGAATGAAGCATGGTATTTCAAAGGGATTGAACATTACTGTAGACCAGCAAGAATTGGGAGGAATGTGGCAAATGATAGAGGCTAGAAACATGGGTGAAGCCCAATCATGCTCCTTCTTATAAGTTATATTTAAATTGATCTTTATATTGAAAATCAATTAAACCCATTTGAAATCTCACTATAATGCCAGTCATGAACAACATCAATGGTCCAAAGGTGCATATAAATTAAATTAGAGGATATAACAACCTTGGTAGAATAAGACTATACAGACAACTCACTACAGACTACCTACTCTGCTTGTGAGGACATGTGTCCTAATAGTTACCAGTCACTAAGAGCACCTAATTCTGACTCTTTCTGGACAACTGTGATACCCATGTCCCTCCTTAATACATTTCTGCAAAAGACTTTACTATTTTCTTTACCCTGTCAAACATTTTATTATTTATTTACTAAAGCTACATAAATTCTAGTTTTGCAAAATTTACGTCCATAATGTTCTTTTTGTGATCAACTTTGTACATATAATAATACTATTTTTATACCAAATAGTCAGAAGTAGGCAATAAAATGTGATTAGCTATGTAGAAAATATATTTCATGTACCATCATGATTTCATCATATTTAAATAAGTAGGAGCAAGGAAAAAATAAATGCGTGAGTAAAACATGATTTGTCAATATTTGTAGACTGTGGAGTTTGGCCTATTTTGTTACAAGACCATGGATTTGTTCATATAATGAAAAACAAAATAGAATTCTTTAACAAGGGTAGGAAGCTTAAACTATCCTCAAAATAAACATTTGCTTTAATTTCTTTGGTCAAAAAGTAGAAAAAAATTCAACATTACATATTTCTTATTTTTACCTTAGGTATAAGGAAAAAAGAGAAGTAAAAATCCAAATTTGTATGCTCTTGGCAATAATCTGACTCTCTGATGGGATGGAGAACTTTTTTCATTTTTTTAATGACCCCATTCAAATTTATCCCAGTCCTAAGCTCCATTATGTGAACTTCTAAGACATTTCCAATGACATTGGGAAGTGAAGAGAAAACTTAAATTAAAAATTATCATATTCTATAGTCTTAGAGAACATGAAAAAAAAGTAAGAGATCTAAAGGAAAGGAAAGAAACTTGCCTAACTGAGCTGTCATCATGACTCGAACAGAATCACAAAAGTTGTGAATTATATGTATAACTCGACGAGTTGAAAGATCAAGAAGCAGCACATAGCCTCCACCGGTTCCAACCCAGAGAGCGGTGTTCTTTTGTAGGCAAAGTGTTTTCACTCTCCCCAAGTAAGACATATTGGGTTTTAACTCCTTGTTTACTTTGGCCAGTTCCTCCCTAAAACCGTCAAGAAAGTAGGCATTAATAATTTTTCAGCAATTAAGTGATAAAACAGACGTGTGTCTATATATATGAACACACATAATAATATCTTAAATTATGAATACATAACAGTAGACATTCTATATCATTGAAATTGTACAAAATGATTTCTGCTTTATATAGAATGCTAAAGGGCCCCATTTCTTTACTGGGAGAATAAATGATCAAACATAACAGAATAGCTCCTTAACTTCAAAAAATTCTGAAGTAAATCAAATGAATAAAATATTTAAAAATAAAAATTCAGTGGGAATAAAAAGAAAAAAATTCCCCATATGAAGGAACAATGTTATTTTCAAGTTTTTCATGAAGTATAAAATCTTTAAAGAAAAATAAAATGATAATCATTTATATGTAAAAGATAATACAAATTAGTAATTACTTCCCCGAGCTAATGAATAGGTCATCACAAAAATGAGGTATCAGAAATAAAAAGATCTTAATAATTTTGGAACGTCAGAGAGTAAGAGACACTTGGTCAGACAGAACTGCCAGCGCTGTGTGTGCGTAAATCTCCACACCACGGGGAGAAAATCAGAAGATTCTAGGAAAGTAAACTCGGAAGTCTCGTTTTGTAGATCTAGTGTGTATTCTAAATGCTCTCTGAAGTATGAAAAAATGTATACAGTAGAAATAAAACAAAATAAAAACCGGAAGTGGCTAGCAAGGCTGGCAGTGGTCCTGTTTCTTAGCGGCAGCACACAGCGAATGTGCTCGATGTGAGGGCAGTCTCGTCTCGGACACGTTCGCTGTATCCCACTGAGACCTCGGTTCTCAGCCCGAGTTTGTTTCTCCCTTCTTAGTTAGTACATTGGTCAGACCGGTAGTATTTCCCAAAATGTTTAAACTGGTTTGTGACCTTTTATCTTTGGAACACAGTATTGTTGAACCCATGGACTGATTATAAGTAGTAATATTAATATTGTGACACTACAGTCGATAACAAATCAAGTATGGTCATTTTTAATAACGCACTCATTTGGAGGATAGTCTTTGTAATACCTTCAAGAAACCATAAATACTATGTTCTTATTTTTTGTAATATTTTTTTCCAAAATGAAATTTGCTGGATACCAAGAGATGGTGATAAAAAGCATAAACAATTTGTTTCTGAGGTTTATTTTTTTTATTTTAACTTTCTATTTAGAGGTAGAATGGAAGAAAAATAAGTCGTACTTGCCCTGTCTTTGAAATAGGAAGTACAGAGACAGCTCTTATAAGCATAAAATAAAGAACAAATGACATTGGACCTATAGTCACCAATAACATATTGTACACTTAAAATTTTGTTAATAGGATAGATCTTGTGTTGTGTACCTCCCTCAACAAAATAAAATATAAAAACCAAACTGAATTTACTTTAAATAGTGCACGCAGTCTATTAGTTCACAAAGTTTTTCAGTTTTCTTATCCCACACTTCCACATATGGGCTATTTTTCTTAGCCACGTAGAGAGCCATGTCGACCACCACTGCTATGATGTTGGAGTCACTATGCGCTGCATCAGAGAACCTATGGGGGGAAAAGAACATCACTACTAGTCATTTTTCTTCTCTTTTAACATATAATGCCACCCTGTATCAGTTCTTAATGCATGTAAAAGATCAACACCATTTTGAAAATGAAACTGGTTAGAGTATTGGCAGTCATTTCATATTCTCCTCTAATCTAAACTGAATATAGAGCTGACACTGGTTCTTCATTTACTTTTGGTTACTTTATATTTTTCACTTAATAATAAAATAAAGATCATGACTAATGTCTATTTCTAGTTTTAATTTTAATTTCCGTTTATCTTGTTCTTTTTCTATACTGTCCTAATATGCAAAACATTTTTATTTTTAAAAGAAATAGTATCTGTAACTTTATGATGTTGCAAGAAAATCCTTATTGTCAAGAATGCATGGGAAATTGTAGCCATCTATGCCTAGAGGTATAAAACATAAAATGTTAAAATAATTTTAGAGGCAATATCTTTAAGCAAACGGTGTCTTTGCATAACATAAGCCAGTCAAGTTACAAGGAAAGAAAAAAAATCAGCACCTTTCCCCTTTTGAAAATAAAGGCAAATAACAAGCATTTTTAAATATCAATTTTTCAACCTAGGACATTTGGCATTTTCCATATTTTGCAAACAGATTGGCTAACATAGGCCCCATCTGTATTGGCAAACTTCTAGTTAGCCTTTGAGGCTTAGCTTAAATGTCAGCTCCTGTGAATTTCTTCCCTGACCTATCAAACAGACCAATCATTCCCTTTCCCCATCTAGTGTAGCTATAATATGGTAGATTTTATTAAATACTAAACTGTAGTTAGTGTGTTATTAGTGTGTCCCTTATTCTAAATTATAAATGTATTTGCTTAAGGGGAAGGACCGTGTCTTTTACGTACTTACAATCAAGTAGAGTCATCACAGGTAAGTACCTGTCTATCTAGTACATGTATAAAGTAGATGGATATATGACTATCTATCTAGAAATTGCCTGGTTAACAAAGCAGGCAGTAGTTACATGCGTGGACAGCAGGACTGATAGCATAGATGAAGAATTAACTAACAGAAGGAATGAACAACCAGAAAAAAGTAACAATGGTTAAAATGGCAATTCAATAAGTTAGATGACATAAAAATATCACAGGGTATAACAATTCTTAGTATATCCTAGGGTAGAAAGATTTGTTTCTCTATCTTTTCTATTCTGGCAAGAGGCATGAAAATACAGTGTGTGGCCAGAGAGCCACTACATGTCAGGTAATTCCTTGCTGGGTTTTTGCTATATTTAACAGAAGAGAGTTTGAACTTATGCAAATATTGCCTGAGCTTTAGACTGTATATAATACTTCTGTGGGCTATCCCATTTGATTCTCAATAAAAATATTATAAATGTCAATGTGTTTAATTACAGAAAATTTACAAATGCTAAACAACCTGCTCAAAGCCACATGACTAAGATGTTCCAGAACCAGCACTCAAGGGAAGTGCTACGGGGTTGTATGGCCCCAGAGGTCAGTCATCTTTATTCTCCATTATGCCTCTCAGCCATTGTGTGTGGATGATGATAATGAGGGCATGATGAAGCAGACCCTAATTAGTGATTTGATGTCTCTGCTTGGCAGGGAAGAGACATAGGCATCAGGAGACACTTTCGACAAGAGAACAACTATTTCCAAGTGTCTGTGAAAATGGGTCCTAATCTCCTTTGTGAGATGAACATCTTTGAGCACCTGCTATTTATGGGTGTTCCCTCCAACTTCCAAGGTCTTGTAACATGCTCTGTGAAATAAAAAATGGGGTTCTCTTTTTTCTTAAATATTTTTAGGCTTGTATAAATTGGTTAAAAGCAGAATATTCGCCACATGCTAGGAAACAAATCTGTTGACAAAACAGAAAGCAAAAATTTGTATCCACAAGCACTGATAAGATGTAGCAGTGCACTCCAAATACACTTTAGAATCACCTGAGAATTTGGGGAAAAAACTGAGCCTGGGCTCCATTTCAGGTTTCATTCATATGACTTAATTGGTTTAAAATGAATTTTAGGCATCAGATTATTTTCATATACCTCCTGGTTTCTCATGTGCTGCCAACAGGAGAACCAGTAAATCTAACATTAAGAAAGCATTTTTGAAAATACATTTATAAAAATGTGTGATAGCTGTTGTGAAGGGAAATAATAGTTGCAATGAAAGGACAAATTCAAGGCACCTCATCTTCACAGGTGGGATCAGAGACAGCCACTCACAGGAAATGACAATGGGGCTGAAACAGGCAAGAGGTATAGCGGTAGTCATCCAAGCAAAGTGGAAATCACAAGCAAAAGCTGGGTATGAAAGTGAGCAGGTTGTCTTCAAGAACTGAGACAAAATCTGTCTAGCTAAAGCACAGAGGTTAAGGAGGTTATAAAATATAAATTTAGAAAGGTAAGCAAGGACTAAATCATAAAAGGCCTTGTACATCGTTTTAAGGAATTTGAACTTCATGAAAAAGGACAATGGGATGCCACTGAAGGGTTTTAAGCAGAAGAGTGACATCTGATTAATTTGCATTTTAAAAGTGTCCCTCCATCTGCAATGTTGAGAATGGATCAAAGAGAGCACAATCAGAGGTTGAGAACTGGATAGAAAGATGCTCTTATTAACATGGCAATCAATGGAAGCTGACAGCCGGCCCAGGGCAGCAGCAGGGGCAATGATTTGAGAGTCAATTAGAAGAGGGTTCAAGTGCATAAAGAGACTAAAGGATGAAAGGGTAAAGGGTACTCCCAAGTTTCCACCTTGGGCAACTAGTTGGATATTGAGAAATTAGGATATCCCTGAGGTAAGGATTCATAATTCAAAGCTAATCATAATAATTAGCTAACATTGATTAACAGTTTACCAAGTGCTGTGCATTATGTTAAGTTCCTTATATCAATTTTCTTGTTTAGTCTTCCAAACATGTCTTTGAGATAATGCATATAACAGTCCTCAGGTAAGAGAAGTTCTTGCTCATGTTCACAAAACCAATACAGGGCAAAGCCAATATCTGAACTATGATTTAAGCTCTTATCCACCAACCTACACTGCTTCTCACTGACAAATGTGATAAATAAGAACCAACTGCAATGATTCAGTTAAATACAACTTTAAAAATTGAAACAATAAACTGGGATAAGGTTTATATTTTATTTTATTCTTGCTTGAAATGTATAACTGACTTTGATGGAGAAGGGACATCTGTGTAACCCTCAAATCTAGAGGACTTGATTCCTGAGTGCCTATGTTTTCCACAATCAATAATGAACATTATCTAAAATATAGATATAAAATCCTTCAATGAAAATATTCCTTTTCAAATTACATTTTTGACTTGAAACAGAAATAACAAAATTGTTAAGAATTTGGATTGATAAATACTCCTAAGATTACCATAGGTTTTCATATTTTATTCCAGCTATAATTAGGCTGGGTGATAATTTAATGTCCCTCTATTTTGGGAATTTTCTCAGTTTTCTATAACAAACATTTCATTTCATAATAGGAAAATTATATATTTTAAAAGATTTTCATTTGGGATTATCATCAGCATCATTGACATGATTATAAAGATAAAGCATGAATAAAATGACAAACTAACTGCATACACAGGAGTAACTTACAGCTGACTTGTCCTGGTCTCAATGAGTTTCTGAATGGTGAGGTCATCGGAAAATGAGAAAATTTTTGTGCCACATCCTCCCCACATAATGTTCTTTTCAGCTGAATTCACAGATTCACTCAAACACATAAGCGGAGTGCTGACATTTCCTATGTTGAGTATCTTCAGAGGAGTGGCTCCTTTACACTTCACCGAAAAGGGAGAACACATTTATTCAAGTGAGAGTATCTACACAGTAAGATGCTATAAAATTTAAACTTTCTAAAAATAGCTTTTCCATCTTATATAATTAAAGGTATTAAAAGAAAAATCCAGGTTATGTTTTTTTAAAGGATTTATAAAAACAGTATTCAATTCAAGCAACATTCAAAATATTATCCTATAACTAGTCTCTTCACTTCTCCATGCAATAATTGTACAGGACACATGTATTTTACTCTACTTCTCTGTCTCTCATTAGATGACAAGCTTTTTGATAAATAATGAAGTATGAACAGTAGGATGTTGAACGAATAGTGGGAACCACAGACAAGTGGATAGAAGGAGGAGTAAATGCTTTAATAATAAAAGAGAATCTAGAGAACAGTTAAATAATATTTTCAAAGCTAAAGAAAAAAACTTGGGGGCAAACAGATTTAAAACTTAAGTTTCCTTTATTTTTTCCTCAATATATTTATAAGTAATAATCAATTTTGCTTTATATAAAAAATTATTTATATTCCTAACATTATACATCAGATCTCATTCATAATTTTATCCTGGGTTCATTTGCAAAAAAACACACATTCAATCAGCAAGTATTTATAAGGGCTCTACTGCATACAAGACTTTACAAAGTGATAAAAAGACAAAAATCAGAATTTACGATCCCTGCTCTCAGAGAGTTTACAATCACTTAGAAGGGGCTGGGAATGAGCACATATAAAACAAAGAACTTCACATAAATTTTGATGTAGAATGCACTCAACATTTACCTTAACAGTTTTATCTTCAAAAATTGCTAAGTTGCCATCAGCAGTTCCCACCAAAAGAAATTTTTTTTGCTTGCTAAAGGGAAAAATGTCAAAATTGTTACAAAAAGAATGCTTATCCTGACTAAAGTAGTCTTAACATTTGACTAAATCTTTAGACATATTTTCCTGACTACAGGCACTTGATCCCTTCTTTAAAAATCATTTACTTTAGAAAACATAAATTGTAAATTCTTTCTCAGCCCATTTGAGATGTAAATCTTCTTCTAGCTTCTTGCCAGTTTTATGGACCAACTAACTGTGTCTTTCTCCAGAATCTGAGAGCCCTCCCTTAGAAATGTAATCAAGAAAGATTGCCCCATCTCCCAGTCTTCTTGGGAAGGTAAGAGCCTAACTCCAATAAGCACCAATTTGCAAACACAGATGGCCTAATCACTTTGACAATTTCCCCTTCTCCTCAAAATCTTCTAGTACTTTTCCACTACTCATCCTAGAATTTAAAATTCTCCTGGCTTTGGTTTCAGCAGCGTTGAGTCCAGTCTCTCTCCCCTATTGTAATAGTCCGGAATGAAGTTTTCTTTCCTTATTTAACCCCATCTAATAAAATTTTTCTTTGATAATGTCCAATTTCAACTTCAAAATTTAAGCATGGTTTACATTTCAACTGCCAAAAACTTTGCCTCACATTTTCCTAATATTTATTTTCCAGTACTGACTTAACCCAGAAGAGTTTTTGGGGTGCAATCATCTTAATCTGAATGGCTCTTGGAAATCATCATGCACCAAATATTACAGCAACCAGCCTGTTGCTCACACCTGAAACTACACCATTTAGATAATTTCTTTTTAGATAAAAGCCCTACAACTGATTTAAGTATTTTGCACGTATTGACAATTTATGACTTCATTTATTTGACTTTTTCCAGTTTGGCAGCTAGTCAACTGATATTTTTCCTTTTTATTACATTTATTGAAATGACAATGACTGTCATATAACAAGCTATTGATATATACATATTCAAAGAAAGAATGAATGAGAAGTCATCTTTGAAGAGGTCCTACAAAAGTAAGTTGATATGAGGAGCAGTGAAAAATTAGTTTCACAGCTAAAAGAAAACCAGGAGCAAGGTTGGTGGGCCTTCAGAAATGATTGACCTATTTTTATAAATGCCTCAGTTTGACTTGTATACCTAAATAATAAATATCTTTGTGGCTTCCCATAATTCTCTTTAACAATGGAAAATATGCTAAAAATGAGCATTTTTTGCTGATGCTGTAATAATTTGCACACAAGTAAGTCACCTGAAAGGTATGTAATTTTACCCCAATGGTCAAATTCACTAGTGTACCTTAGCTTGGAAAAGGAATTGCAATACAAGCAAGTAACGGAATCAGTCATCTTTTCAAGGGTATGTCTCTTATTCCCATCTTGGGTATTAATGACAAGGAGCATGCCGGACTGGGTCCCAGACACAATCCAGCTTTCCTTTTCAGCAGGCAGATGCACCAAGGTGAGGCACAGTATTCCACTGTCAGTAACTTCCTGTGAGGAGAAGAAAATACACTCTAAAGAAATTGGTTCTTGCTTACATCACTAGAACATATATAAAATAAAAATATATATTATGTTTCCACATACTTAACATTTTTAATTTCTTGCTTTTGATTTTAAAAAACAGTATCAATTCTAATTAATTTTTAACAATAAACAAGATCACTGGCAAGCAAGTTAAGCCCATCTAGAATGTACCTGAAATTAAAATTAAAAATTGGAAATTATTTCTCATCATTTTGCACTTCATCAAAATAATATGAAAGTACTTCTCAACCTTAACAATAATGTTTAGACACAACATGTATTTTAAGGCAACAGTCAAAATATTAGGTTAGTTTTTAAATCCAGACAGTTATCTTATATTTGCCAATACAATTCATTGATCCATCTTGCAGAAGCTGTGCCCAGAGTTGCTCCATCAGTCAAGTGTTCCCACTGCCAACTGCTGAGTTTAGGCTCCTAATAGCTCAGGGCAGCATCCTTCACAGCAGAACCATCCTGAGCTAATGGGAGCTGGCTGACCCACAAAAGGCTGGGAGGTTGGACCATCCGTCTCCTGGGGCAGACTGCAGCCAATGACTGGGCCATGTATGGGAACAAGGACTAGCGTGCTCGCCTAGTGGAGGGAGAAATCTGTGCTGCTATTCATACTTGAGTTTCTTATGGATGGAGACATAGGCTAGATTCCCTCAATCACTTGAACAAGAATTTCCGTCTCAGTCTCTGTTTCTAGAAAGAGATCTGACATATGACATACATATTCTGTGATTTAAAAATGAAACACAAACTAATTTTACATGAATACTCTTGTTCTAACAGGAGCCAATTTAATAATATTCCTTAATTAGCTCTTATTTAATTTCCTAAGTCACTTTTTTTTAAAAAGGGAGGGAGAGAGAAAATGAGAGAGAGGAAGAGAAATGAGAAGCATCAAGTCACAGTGTGATACCTCAGTTGTTCATTGATTGCTTTCTCATATGTGCCTTGACCAGGGGGTTACAGCTGAGCCAGTGACCCCTTCCTCAAGCCAGCAACCCTGGGCTCAAGCCAAACCCTAGGCTCAAACCAGGGAACTTAAGGTCATGTTGATGATTCCACGCTCAAGCTGGCAATCTCATGCTCAAACTGGATGAGCCCACGCTCAAGCTGGAGACATCAGGGTTTTGAACCTGGGTCCTCAGTGTCTGAGGTTGACACTCTATCCACTGTGCCACCACCGGTCAGGCACTAGATCACTTTTTAAGTAGTACATGCTTTAAAATTATCTAACCATTATGCTGTACACTTGGAATTAATATTAAATAATACTAAATGCAAACTGTAATTAAAATATCAAATTTAAAAACAATAATTTGCAAAAATAGTTTTTTTGTAGTATCTCTAACTTAGAAGACTTGGATTTACCTCAGAAGTGTGTCTTTCAGTAGTCAAGTCAAGAAACACGAGCTGTCCTCTGTGTCTGTGCCCACAGCCCAGCCAGACACTTGCACTCTTGCTGTGATGTTTTGTAGCAACCATGCATTCTACAGTGAAGTTTTTAGGTACTGATATATGTCTCATCAGACAGATTAACTCAGCAGAATTTAAAATGTCAAAGACCTGAGAAAGTAAAAAAGACATATACATCAAGTTAACACATGTTCTTTTGAAAGACCATATTCTTGCACTAAATAGCATAGCTCTATCGAGAGAAACCTAAACCTGTTAGCTAAACTGTGACTCACCCAGAGCAGCAAGATTAATAATCTAAAGCTATAAATAAAACTACATTAAAATCATACTTATTTTCAACTGTGCATGATACACACTCTTTTTGTATATAGGGTATGTTTTGTAACTTAACAAGGAAAGAGAATCTGCAAAGTGCCCGTGACCAAAGTTTCGTGGGGTCACTCAGTTTCATACTGCAGAGTCACGTCACGCTGAAGATAAGCACAGGGGCCAACAACTTCTACCAACTTAAGGGGAAATAAAGTTTAATCTTTGGTAACAAAATTCACAAATCGCCTCTAAATTCTGTTTTTATGTTTTTCCTTCAAGCACTAAATAACTGGAGAGACAGTATAGAGCCACCATAAAGATACAGGACCAGTAGTCAGAAAACTGGAATGAGAGTCAGTGACACAGCCACATGCCTGTCCCTCACAGGACCCCGAGAAAGTGCCTGATGGTCTCAGGACTTAACCTGACCAAGGTGATGAGTTTATCCATCTCGCATAGTATATACTGTATTTTAAAGATTAAATGAGTATGTCAAAAGAGTTTTAATGTCATGAACCAAAATAAAAATTCAAGGTTGTTTTATAATCTGTAAAATACAGTTAAAGTAAAATTGAAAATAAAATTAAAAAAAAATAAAATGATAATGAAGCTATGAAAATTTCACTGTGATAAAAAAAAGTATGTGTGATTAAGACCAGTAGTAATTAAATTAAAAATCAAGTAGGGGTAGTAGTCAAGATGATTATATGATGTTCAATAAAGTCAGTGTATATATATTCAGCTCTTTTTGAGAAGGAAATTTAAAGTTGAACAAAAGCTTTTCAATGAATTATTATATAAAATTGAGAGTCCACAACATAAAGACAGTTCTTATTTTGACCTATTAAAATCTGTATCACTTTGAAACATTATAAGGGTTCTATTTCCAATAATATGCTTGAAGTTATTTGGAAAACCTTCCAGCTAAAAACAACTTAAAATGCGTATGAACTTATTTTATGTAATCTCTTCAAAACGTTAGAGTTGACAACACCATAAAGCACTACTATGCCAAAATCATAGAAAGACAAAAAACAGGTTAGATGAACACTAAAGCCAATTCTGCCCTGAAGGCGTCTGTCTACTGAACGCAAAGTTGACATGTGGTTTTGGATACCTCCTGGAGCAAGTAGGAAAGAAGCTTAAATCTAGGACCTATGCAATATAAAGTCTACTAAAGGTCCTGGTTCCTATCCAGTTGGGACCCCAAAGGGCTACATATTCAAGTAAATGAAAACTAGAAATAAAACCACCCTATACTCCCACTTTCACTGGTACAAAGCAAGTTGCCTTATGACTTTACAAAAAGGAAGAGGGCAAAAGAACCCTAAAAAATTGTTACTCACAAGCATGCTGTCAAGATTTATAGACCTGATTCCCATCATCTTGGTGGTTAAAAAAAACTCAAGTCTAAAATTGAGTTTAAAGTGGTTTTCAGCAAGGAAATCCATAAAAAGAGATTGTTAATGACCTATATGCAGAATTACAAATCTTTATTGAAAGTCATCTAAGAAGACATAGAGAGATAATCCACATTCAAGAATATAAAGATTTAATATCATAAGGATATAATCACCTCCAAATTGTCAACAGCCTCAATGCAAATCCAATCCCAAGTGCAAAAGCATTTTTCATAAATGTTGACAGATTTATTTTAAAATTTATATTCAAAAATTAAATGCAAGAATAACAACACTTGTCGAGGAGAAATTTAAGTGGAGAAAGAAGCTACAGGAATTAAAACAGAACAGAATAGTATTGAAAGAAGAGTGGGTAAGTTGAACAATGGAAAAGAATGCATGTGTGGATAAGTGCGTGCATCTCTGACAAATTATAGAATGAATATGAGAAAAAATTCTATGGGGAGAAAAGAAACTATTTAATAGGTGAAGCTGCACAAATCGTTTATCCATAAGGGAAAAAGGAAACTGAATCTAGTAAAAATGTCAATTCCAATGGATTAAGGACTTAAACATCAAAAGCAAAATATTTTTTACATAGTTTTGGATGCAGAGACAAAACATTTAAGCTTTTTAAAGAAACAATAGATAAATATTTTTGTGACTCTGGAAGAGATAAAAACTCATTAAAATATAACCCCAAAAGCAATAACTATAAAAAAGAATGATTAAATTTAGGGTATTAAAATTATGCATATTAAAATTAAGAAATTTTGCTCACTAAAAGACAACTCACAGGAAACAAAATGCAAACCACAAATTAGGTAAAGAAATATGCAACATATATAATCAACAAAGACTTAGTATATACTATTTAACGAATATTTTTCTTATTTAATTTATATGCAAAAAATGGGCAAAATAACAGATATTTTCCAGAAAGGAAATATATATGACCAATGAACATATAAAGAGATGCTCATACTTATTAGTAATTAGATAAAATGTAAATCAATACACAAGATTGAACTTATTGGAAAAAAATTAAGAAATCAGATAGTACTAAAATTTAGGGAAAAGTCATAGAGAAACAATGACCCTAACCCAGCTGATACAAAGTGTTAAGCTGTTAAACTTTTTCAGATAACAATTTGGATATTCACAAATCCTATGATCCTGCAATTCAACTCCTAGGTCTGTACCAGAAAGCAATTCTCATACTATCTCCACTGTTTATAACAGCAAACAATTGAGAATACCAATACCCATAGACATGACTGTGAGCAAATACACTGTTGTACATTCAAACAGTTAAATGGAATAGCCATGAAAATAACCTGAATGAAGCTTGCACAAATAATTTCCAGAGAACAACCGAAAAACCTCAGAACATTGCATGGTCATGATTCCATTTTAAATAAGCTATGAATACAGGAAACTATACTGAATGGCAAAATCACAAAGAAAAGAAAGGCAAGTATTATCACAGAAGCCAAAGTACATCTACAGGGAAAGGAGAGTGACCCATTCAGAAAGAGGTAGATGAAGGCTTCTTTTATTAGATGCCTGGGGTGGAGGAGACCATCAAAGTTTGCTTTAATATTGTCCTGAACTGTGTTTATATTTATATATATGTTTGAGTATGTATGTGTGAAGATTTTATACATGCTTTTTATGTTCTGTACAAAATACTGATAAATTGTGACTATCATCATACCTGAGCAGAAGTAGGTCTTTCTTGAGGATTTTCTTTTAAACACATTTTAATTAACTTCTCAACCATAGGCCATGGGGCACAACCATATTCTTTAACTGGATCTAAAATATTCAAAAGCATGCTAAAACATTAGACAAATCAGAATTATTTCATCTCAGTGTACATAAAAGACCCAGATATTGCAAAATACTGAACTCCATAATCATACATTAATTATGAATCTAATCACAAAAAGTTAATTTTTTTAGCATTATCTCTACTTGAGAAACTTAAAAACAATTTCTTGATATTTTATGGTTAAAAAAAAAAGACAATGATACCAATTGAATAAAATAACACATTTTCATTCCATACCTGCATTTCAAATAGATTTTGAAAACACTTTTGTTTATATAATAATAAGACTCCCGTGGACGTACTTTTTATTTGAATATTAATTCTCTTATTCCCACAGTCAGTTTGTACATGTTTGTTTTTTACAAAAGATATGTCATTCTTCTGGTTATATAGAAGAGAAACTTGGAAACTTTCACTGGAAAGCTAACTTGTAAGTAAGGGAGATGACCCAGATTGTATCTAAAGTTTGTCCAAATGAGAATAAATTTCCTTTTGCTGGAAATATTTAAAGCCCCCCCAAAAAGATTTCCTTGTGACACATAGTATACTTAAAAATACTTCTTAAATAAAATGCAGAAAATGTGAGAAAAATTAAAGATATTCAAAAGAATACTTTGCCTTAGGAATTGAAGTAATACTCATAGAATGAATGACAAAGTCCTAGAATTTCTTAAAAGCATGAGACAACCATACAAAATGAGATTTGAACTCACTAAATATTAATTTACTAATTATTATATTTACTACTAAAATTTATTATTATAAATAATTCAAGCTTCCATTCTGCATATAAATTATTTCACTACAAGAAAATGAAAATAATCTAGGCAATGGGCACATAGTAACTTATAATGTGAATAGAAGTCACTAAACCTCAAGTTTTAATAGCAATACCCTTTTCTGAGCACTGTTCAAAATATATACAAGTACAGAAATACTAATTTGGGATTTTATAAAAGCCTGAAACCGCTACCTTACTCATATAATTTTTATTCATGTGTCACAGGATTAAAGAATATTTATGCACTAAACAAAAAAATATATAATCTGTGAAATGAATTAAGTATACAACTACAATCATATAACAAAAATGAAATTGCTGACATTAAAAATATCTACTGTAGATAAATAAAACATACCTGGTAATTTTCCTTGTATTGCCAATTCATCAAACTCGTTTGGAAACTTCAAACCCTCTGCTATTCTACCTCCAGTTGTCAAAATGTCATACAGTAGTAAACCAAATGAATAAACATCAGCCTGTTGGTTATAAATTACATTTCCTCTAGCAACTTCAGGTGCACGAAATCCTGAAAGCAAACAGATGTATTAATAAACATGCCCAAACCAGAGCTCATATACCTAAAGAGGTATATATAGTTAGGCATAAGTGCTAATGAAGAGTCTGGGGGATGAGCTCTAAACTAGGCCATGTCATCTCCAAAGAGACACCCTAATCAAGCAATTAAAAGGACCATCCCAGGACATGTCACCCCAAGGTCAATCTTGAAGAAAAATAAGGGTAAAAGTCAATAAAAAATTATAAGGTAATATTTCAAAATTAAAGAGATGAGACTTAGTAGGGAAAAAACCTCTATATCATTTTCCTTCTTTCTAATAATTGCTATTCTCAGGACAGTGTTTCAGAAGAAGAGGTCAGGAGGGAGATTACTATACTTCACACCATGTCACTTAAACTTGGCTAAAATTCCAATGCCCCCATTATTTAGAGAACTTATGACTCTGCTCCTTCTCAATAGAAAAATAGAAATGAAACCATCTTTAAAATAAATAAAATTTCTCTTTCTCAGGTGATAGTTCATGTCTGAAATTCTTTTATAAGGAAATAAACCTTTCATTCCACAATGGAGATACGCTGCTTTTAAATTCTTCACAAAAAAGGTATTCCGACATTACTCATAATAGTAAAAATATCAACAATCTAAAGAATTCCAACCATAAAAGAAAATTAGTTAAATAATGTATACCATACAGCAATTTAAAAGTCATTTTATGGTCACATGCTATAATGTAAATAAAAAGAAAATGTAGGATATTATTCTGAATAGACAAATTTTATCAAACATGCAACAAAATCAAGATCAACTAAGTTAATTTTCTTAGCTGTGATAATGGTACTGTGATTATGTAAACAAATATCCTTATTCTAAGAAAATATATAACAATGTATTCAAGGGTGACATAGTATAAAGTAATTGATTTCAAAAACTATCATTCACATACACAGAGTGAGAGACAGCAATGTGGCAAAGTTAATAGATGAATTTAGGTGAAGGGTATATGGGTGTATATTGTGCTATCCTTTAAACATTTCTGAGGCTTAAAAATTTTCAAAATTAAAGGCTTATGAGAATGTGCACAATTAAATACAACAAAGAGATACATTCAAATGTGTTAATGAATTGTTCCATACACTGAAGTTATGGCTAGCTTTTATTTTATTTTAAAACTTCCAAATTTTCTACAATGAACATATGTAATTTTTAAAATAATTTTTAATTAATTTTAATTTATTATGTTAACTTGGATTCAAGTGTCCCACTCAATATAACACCCTTGCCCCCGACCACTATTGTTGCAATAGTCCCCCATTACATCCCTTTTGCCCCTCTCCCCCTAACTTTCTCCTCCTTTTCCATCTGGGATTTGTGGTCCTGTTATCTGTATCTATGTGTTATGTATATGTAATTTTACTAATCCCTTCACCTTCTGTGATCCCATCCCCTCATCTTCCTTCCCTCTGGCAGCTGTCCCTCTGCTCCCTGTGATCCTGCCTCTGCTCTATTCCATTGCTCAGTTCACTGTGTTCATTAGATTTCACATATAAGTAAGATAATACGATATTTTTCTTTCTCTGCCTAGCTTATTTCATTTAGCATAATAATCTCCAGGTCTATCCATGCCATCACAAAAGGTAAGATTTCTTTCTTTTTCACAGCGACATAGAATTCCATTGTGTATATGTACCACAGCTTTTAATATACTTGTCCACTGATGGACACTTGGGCTGTTTCCACATCTTGTCTATTGTAAACAATTCTGCAATAAACATGGGGGTGCATAACTTCTTTTGAAACAATGATTTGGTTTTCTTAGAATATATTCCTAAAAGTGGGATAGCTGGGTCAAAAGGCGGTTCCATTTCTAATTTTTTGAGGAATCTCCATACTGCTTTCCACAGTGGTTGCACAAGTCTGCATTCCCACCAGCAGTGCAGGAGGGTTCCCTTTTCTCCACTTATTGTGTGTTGATTTGTTAATGAGCACCATTCTGACAGGCGGGAAGTGATATCTCATTGTGGTTTCAATGTATAGATTGCTTTGGGTAGTACAGACATTTTAATAATGTTTATTCTTTCTATCCATGAACACGATATATGCTTCCACTTGTTTGTATCTTTCTTGATTTCTTTTTTCAATGTTTTATAATTTTCTGAGTACAAGTCTTTTACCTCCTTGGTTAAATTTACTCTTAGGTACTTTAATTTTTGTTGTTGCAATAGTGAAGGGGATTGTTTCCTTAATTTCTCTTTCTGACAATTTATTGTTGGTATATAAAAATGCCACTGACTTCTGAATATTAATTTTATATCCTGCCACCTTGCCAAATTCATTTATAAGCTCTAGCAGGTTTTGACTGAGATTATAGGGTTTTCTATGTACAGTATCATGTCATCAACAAATAATGATAGTATTACTTCTTCTTTTCCAATTTGAATGCTTTTATTTCTTCTTCTTGTCTGATTGTTGTGGCTAGAATTTCCAGAACTATGATGAAAGGGACACTCCTGCCTTGTTCCTGATCTTCAGGTGATTGCTTTTAATTTTTGCCCATTGAGTATGTTGTTGGCTGTCTGTTTGTCATAGATGGCCTTTATTATGTTCAGGTATGTCCCCTGTATTCCCACTTTGCTAAGAGTTTTGATCATAAATGGGTGCTGAATTTTATTAAATGCTTTTTCTTCATCTATTGACTTTTTATCCTTCATTTTGTTTATGTGATAAATCACATTTATTGATTTGCAAATATTGTACCAGCCTTGCCTCCCAGGAATAAATCCCACTTGATCATGATGTATGATCTTTTTGATGTATTGCTAGATCTGGTTTGCTAATATTTTGTTGAGAATTTTAGCATCTATGTTCATCAGAGATATTGGCCTATAGTGTTATGTCTTTGTAGTGTCTTTACCTGGTTTTGGAATGAGGATAATGCTAATGCTTGCCCCATAAATGGAGCTTGGAAGTCTTTCCTCCTCTTGAATTTTTTTGAAATAGCTTGAGAAAGATAGGTGTTAGTTCTTCTTTGAATGTTTGGTAAAATTCACTTGTGAAGTCATCCGATCCAGGACTTTTGTTTGCTGGGAGTTTTTTGATAACTGTTTCTATTTCATTTGTTGTAATTGGTTTGTTTATGTTTTCTGAATCTTCCAGACATAGTTTTGAAAGATTATATGTTTCTAGGAACTTATCCATTTTGCCTAGGTTGTCCAATTTTTTGGCATACAGATCTTCATAGTATTTTCTTACAATCTTTTGTATTTCTGTTGTGTCAGTTGTTGCTTTTCCAATTTCATTTTTAATTTTATTTATTAAAGTCCTCTCTCTTTTTTTCTTGGTGAGTCTGGTTAAAGGTTCATCAATCTTGTTTGATTTTTCAAAGAACCAGCTCTTGGTTTTATTGATATTCTGTATTGTTTATTTAGCCTCTATGTCATTTATTTCCACTCTAATCTTTATTATTTCCTTCCTTATAGTTCCTTTAAGCTTTATTTGTTGTTCTTTTCCTAGTTCTTTTAGATACAGGATTAAGTTGTTTATTTGAGCGTTTTCTTGCTTCTTAAGGTATGCCTGTAATAATATAAACTTCCCTTTCAGGATTGCTTTTGCTGTGTTCCATAAATTTTGAGTTGTTGTATGTTCATTTTTATTTGTTTCAAGAAAATTTTTTATTTCTTCCTTGATCTCATTGTTAACCCATTCATTATTTAATAATATGCTATTTAACTTGAAACTGTTTCAATGTTTTTCAATTTTTCTAGTATAGTTATTTCTAGTTTCATGACATTGTGATCAGAGAAGATGCTTGATATGATTTCAATCTTCTTAAATTTATTGGGACTTGTTTTGTGTCCTAACATGTGGTCTATCCTAGAGAATGTCCCATGAGCACTTGAAAAGCATGTATATTCTGCTGCTTTGTGGTGTAAGGTTCTGAAGATATTAATTAAATCCAATTGACCTTGTGCATCACTTAAGGCCATGTTTCTTTGGTAATTTTCTGTGTAGAGTATCTATCCATTGGTGTTAGTGGGATATTAAAATCTCCTACTATTATAGTATTGCTTCAATCTCACCTTTTATGTCCATCAAATTCTGCTCTATATATTTAGGTGCTCCTATATTAGACATATAAATATTTACAATGGTTATATCCTCTTGTTGGATTGCTCCCTTTATCATTATATAGTGACCTTCTTTATCCCTTAGTATAGCCTTTGTTTTAAAGGCTATTTTGCCAGTTATAAGTATTGCTATCTCAGCTTTTTTTTTCATTTCCTTTTGCATGAAATACTTTTTTCCAACCCTTGACTTTCAGTCTATGTGTATCTTTTGTTCTGAGGTGGATCTCTTGTAGACAGCATATGTATGGGTCCTGTTTTCTTATTCATGCAGGTACCCTATGTCTTTTGATTAGATCACTTAATCCATTTACATTTAAGGTTATTATTGATATGTACTTACTTGTTGCCATTTTATTTTTTTCAATTATATGACTATTATAGTAGTCTAAATATACAGCCAGGAAAACATGACAAAGTTTGAATTCATGGCCTTCAATGAGTAAATGATTAAACTTGGAAATAGTTTTATTTGACAGAGCGGTCATCAGCTAAAGATGAAGTTCAGCGGTCCTTCAGCAGGCTGCAAGGCCTGGAAGGGCTGAAGAATCAAGGTATCAAAGTTGAGCATAATAGCCCCTATTCATTATTAACATTCTCTAGTTAACATGTGCCACATTTGTTCACCCTCTTTCTCTACATACACACAAACACACACTCACTGCTACTATGTTTCTATATTTGTCTTTTTCTCACTCTCTGTATGTACAGTACACACATATATATATTATGTACAGCATTAAACATATACATCTTTATTACATGCCATATAACATTATATACTTCACATAATATTTGACATATTAAGTTTTGGATACAATATTTCGCCCCTAACTATGTATTTCCTTAAATAAAACATTTTTCCTACATAACCATAACATCATTCTCAAAACCTAAGCTAAATAATTGTTTAAGTAATTAAAATAGCTTTAAAAAGATTCCTAATATGTTTATACTTATTACTGAGGACATCCACGGCACAGTTATTTTCAAGTTCTTGTGAGATTTCTACTTCTCACCATAGTAGTAATAGGATGAATAAACTTTAAAGCTATTCAGTGTATTTACCACTGAATTTAATTTGGGATAAAAATAAAGTTTTAATATTAGCTTCCATTGGGGAAGAGCAGAAATAGTAACACTTCCTGCATCTTTACAAAGGAAAACATTGCCACAAGATCTATGATCTAATTTTATGAATGATCTGTGGTGCCCGTGCCCCACATTGCCATACTGCATGGGTACCCTGTTTAGCACTAGTAGCCCTCGATGGCCCTCAGAGACTAGTGATGTTAAGTGCTAATAGAAATCCTAAATGTATGATGTTGTCTTTTATTTAAATGTCTCCTTTTTCTTCTCTCTGAGATGGCATGATATTGGACTAGATTTACCTTCCTACCTAAAACAGTTAAATAACCAAAATATATAAAACATTGGACACCAGAAGTATAGCATGGTGACCCAGAGCAAGAGCTAAAGGTGAGTCCTGTGAGTGTATGAAGAGATTCCCAGTCCACAGTACAGGGAAGGGAAACACACACAGAGCCACCCCCCACACACACCCCAACCCCAAGTGGAGAAGACAAAGGAGAGTCCAAGAAAGCAAAGATAGCTAGGAATGTGTCAGGCGTTGTGCTATAAATACCATATCAATTTATGACTTAATTTTCACAGTCCCCTAAGATAAAAGCTATTATTAGGTCCTATTGTATAGTCCAGAGAGAAGTTAGGTGATTTCTATAGTTTGACTCTATAGGCCACGTTTAATATATTCCAGAAAGTCAATAGTTCACTAAAGCAGATCAATTTCAGTATCTTCAGAATCCACTAAAGTGTCTAGAATGTGCACTATTGAGAAGGATTAATGTAAAATAATTGACACTGCTTTTTAAATTTTGAACATTATTCTAAATTATATTTGTATTTACTAACGATCAGGAACTTTTAACATGTTGAGAGTCCTGCTCCATAACTACTTTTGAACTATATAGGATGCAGCCCCAGTGAATACATGTTTTAAAGATCTACATGCTATCTAACACATAGCCAAACTTGCAAAACACTTAACTAAATAACCCAATGGTTCTCAAACTTTTTGAAGTCGGGCGCATTTAAAATCCTACAAATAACTGTAGGCGCACTATATACAAATTTCTGAGAAATATGTTATAATAATTAAGTCAAATATTAAAGAAAATATATAAAGCCCAAGCATGCTTTTATAGTAATTAAATGAAATAAATACGACAAAATTATATTTATTCTGACAAAAAAACATTTTATGTTACAATTTTTGAGTTATGCTTTTTAGAATTCATAAAAAAGAGGGGTTAAAAATTAAAAAACAACCAAAAGTTTGTCTTTTTATATATATAGATAGATACATTCTTAGTAAGATTTAGTAAATTTGGCAGGTCCTGGCGCAAATGTGTTAAGTTCTTTCATTCTTGTGTTTATGAGAAACACGAGCCTGATGTGCCCTAGCGATTTCTTCAATGTTTGGGCATATATTTGAAAGGCAAACTATCATTTCCTCATGAATACATTGAAGAATTCCTCTCTTTTTACCCTTAATTGTGTTGAGTGCAGAAAAACCCACCATACATATCATCTTAACTTTACACCAAACAAAGGATAGAAGAAACCTCTAGTTTTTCCAGGGAACATGGGGGGTAGTGTAAACAATCCAGCACCACAGCTTAACAGCCTTTTGCAAACTAATCAGGCAAGTGAGGTGGGGGTTTGTGCAGACTGTCACCTTATAGTCCATTCCCCACACCTCTGTGCCCGAAAAATCTAAACTCCAAAAACTCTGTTGGTTTTTTGCTCCCCAACAGGCACATATTTCTCTGGAATACCTTAGGGCACACCTGAAAATCTTCTAGGGTGCACCAGTGCGCCCTGATGCACACTTTGAGAACCACTGAAGTAACTGCTCATCTTCCATCTATTGCTTAACCCATACCAAATTTCCTGCAGTTATCTGAATAAGCCATTTTATACCATAGTATCTTTTTTCAAAATTGTATTTATTGGAATGACACTGGTTAACACAATTATACAGATTTTATGTGCCCAATTCTACAACACATCATCTGTACATTGTATTGTGTGTTCACCTCCCCAAATCAAGTCTCCTTCCATCACTATTTATCCCCCCTGTACCCCTTCCTGCAACTCCCCTCCTTTAGTCTTTTTTTTCCAAGCCTCCAGTTTATTTTTAAGATATAATTTCAGAATCACCTTCTCTATGAAGGCAGTCCTGATGAGCTCAGTTATTCACTTGCTCCTTGAGGCTATGATTATACCTTGAACTAGATCTCCAACTGAAACTGACACAATGCTTTATGATTATTTGCTTCCAGCGTTATTTCTTTTGTCAGAAAGTGTGCTTCTGCTCGGTAAAATGTACATTTATTTATACACATTTCTGACATTCACCACTGGAATAACTGTTAACATACTTGAGGCAATTGCAATATGAAAAGCCTTGTTCTAGGCTCCATTGGAGCAAAGTTGGCCTGGGCACTGAAGGTGGCTCCATGGCCTCCACCTCAGGCACTAGAATGGTTCTGGTTACAATGGAGCAACACCCCAGATGGGCAGAGCATCACCCCCTGGTGGGCTTGCTGGGTGGATCCCAGTTGGGCACATGTGGGAGTCTGTCTCTCTGCCTCTCCACTTCTCACTTCAGAAAAATACAAAAAAAAAAAGCCTTGTTCTATGCTACTTATACGGATTATTTCATTTTACCCTTACAAACAGCCCATGAGGTAGGCATTATTTTCCTCATCAAAATTTAAAGAAATAAAAATTGAGCCCCAGAAAGTGAATCTTGAACACCAAATAGCTATTCAGTAATAGCACTAGTGAGGCATTTGGTAAACTTTAATAAATTATTGCCAAATGCATAAATAAATAAAAATAAGGATAATTTTTCCTTGGAGAATTATCATCACAATTATGTTAATATAATTGAGAGAATATTATTGTCTAAAACCTAGTTTTTGGAATTAAGTTTTCAAATAAGCCTGCATTTTAACAAATGCAATGAGTATATAAAGATGACATTCGTAGATCAAAAATAGAAATTTATGAGTGAGGTCTGATTATATATCACATTGTCCACAGAAACATACATTTTCTTTCTTTTTTTTTATTTTCAGAGAAGTATGAGTGAACACATTTTGTAATCTCTATCAGATGAAAGTGTATAACTAGAGACTAACATTTTTATTTACCCAAAGACTGCTGTATTTCTATGGATGAGTTAAAGCCATCAGTCAGCATCCATCTCAGTCAACAGCACAACTGTCACAGGACTCCTAACAGGATGTGATATATCCATTCATTTGAGTTAAAGTTGACGGTCTTAAAGTTATTTCAAGTTGAAAGTTTCCATCCCATATTTATCTTTCCAAATGTAGACAGACACTGCACTTGGTCCCTGCCAGTAACTGGGAAGTTTCAGAGATATAAGAAATGGTTTGTGAACCTGAACTTGGTTTCTTCATTGTTAGGAAGGGGTCAACTGCACCCAGATTAAAACTTTTGGTGGTCTTTTTATAAACCATCTCTGGAGTATGTAAATGATTTAAAAGTCCAGCTTTTCAAATATAACCTGACAAAAAAATATTTTTTTGTTGTTTTGTTTTGTTTTATTCCTGGAAAATTACATAGTTTAATTTTTTCCCCCTTACAGAACATAACGATCAAAATAACAATGTACTGGTCCTAGTTATGCATGGATAAGTATCTGTCACACAATGAGATAGACTTCGTTGCTCTCTTTATTCTCCTGACCTCACAATTGGAGACACTGATTATCCATGTTGAAGAAGGAATTTTCAAGTAAAACTCATCGCCTACCTGGTGTGCCCTCCGATGTTTTTATCCCCATTCTGCAGCAGTACTGAGCAATCCCATAGTCAGCAATCTTTGCAATGATGGCAGCATTGGGATACAGGGTGAAAAGCAGGACGTTGTGGGGCTTTAAGTCCCGGTATATGATCATGGCCGAGTGGAGGTACCTGCAAGAAAAGACACAGGTAATCTTATTCAAATGTGATTACATTATTATATTTTCTCATGATTTCCTTAAATCTGTATATCTATTATGCAAAACATTTAAAAATCTGTGCAAAGTTTGAACCTCAATGTTGAAAGATATTGTGGAAGGAAGTCCAATACTACAAACCAAGCTTACTATTTAAACACTTACACACCAAAGTCAAAAGAGGTCAATTCTGATAAGTGAGTGATTTACACTTAAGACACAACCACTTGAAACAAATTCTTGATTTTGGAGACCTTTCTTTCATATACCTTAATAATTACTTAAGAGGAATTCTGAATCCCCTCCATAATTATATGAGTATTTCAATTAGTTCAAAATCTAAATATGTCTGATAAGCATTGGCAGGATATTGTAACTCACATTTACTTAATAGTTTTTATTTTCTTGAAGTTTATCTTAAATTTTTACATTCTCTCAATTCCAGTTCTCTTTTTGATATGTTTTTTCTGACTAATATGCTTCCTAATTTTGGGGAAATGTTTTTGCTTTTCAATAATAGCAATGCAAAATAAGAGACTTTTCCAGCTATTGATATGTGTCCTTTTGAAGACCTGATTTACTTTAAGCCCTATTCTATTATAAATTAAGGTTGACAACATTTTTTATGAGAGTGGTAATAAGTGAAACATTTTCTGGGGAAAATGATGCTGAATGATGTTAAAGTCTTTCCTTTTTTTGATCTACTCAACCATAAGTAACCAGAGTTGGATACTGACAATCAAGATTTAAAACTAGTTAATATAAAGCACAAAATAAAGTTTTAATAATCTCAACCAAGTATTGTCTATTCTGGAAGTATGGCCAGAGGCAAAATAACTCTATTATTGCCTTTCCTGACACATCTACAAAATTCAGATTTTCCCCAAACCTGTCTTCCCTGTCCTATGATGTCAAATTTGCTATAGCTCTCCATGTAATCTTACAAGTATATCATGACCTACATTGCAAGAACACATTTTCACAGATCTTAGCAAAGGTAATACCCTAAAATTTCCATTGCACAATGACCTGGAGTGTTTGTATTATTTAATTGCATCAACTAAGACAGAAGATTCTTTCTCTTCCAGGATGTAGTTAGGACAGTTGTCATTAGGCCTATTCATTTCAGTATACAAAGTTTTGGCTGAAAAATAAGATAAATGTACTAATGAAGTCGACCTTAACGATAAGTAATGGGCTTGAAAGAAAAATTTACTAAGGGCTTATTGAAAGGCCATTAGCCACTCTTGCCCTGCTGATGAGAAAGCTGGGAGATGATGCCAATCATGAATAATTGAATAGCATCCAAATCCTTCATGATTCACACCTCTTGCAGAATACTTACAGAATATAGACTCCTTCACAGAGATTAAAAAAATAGTTAAACGTAATTTGGAATAATATCAGTGGGAGGGAAGGATTATCTGGGTTAGTTAAAATGTTCAATTATAGAACTGAATTTTAAAAAGTGGCATTTTAACAACTTTTAATAGAATAGCAAAATAACTTTTGAAATATTAACAAGGGTAGATCTTGACTTACTGAAAATATTTCAGCCACAATTTAAGCATTATGAGATAATGAGCATTATTAAATATTTTATTTAAAAACTAGTCTAAACACCATCACTTGTTAATCACAATTACCATCAGTGTATCTTGAGGGGTCACAATCTAGAAGAAACGAGGCTCTGACAGGTTTGCAGAGATGTGGTCAGTACAGTGCTGGGGAAGCCAGAGGGAGAAAAGCACCGAGGCAAAGAGAACAAAGCAGACTCTCTCATTTTACTGTCAAGTTCTAAACTGACAAGAGCAGTAGCATCTCTACTCTTCCTAATTCAGCACGTAACATCAAGTCTCGCGTGAGGTGGACTCACAGAGGCCACCGTTTCATGGTGCAGCTGAGCTTCATTGAGGAGGCAGTATGTGGGCAAATTATAAAGAAAAATGAGTCCTTCAACAGACAAACTAGTGAAAAGAGAGAAATTACAAATGTAAAAACAGACATAATGTCAGTAAAATGACAAGACCGGCTGCATGGTGAGAATGCAGAGTGAGGGCAACAGAGTGGCAGGAGGCTAGAGAGGCTGGCTAATGGCATACATAAAGGGTTTTGTTGCTCCGCCAAGGAATTTGGATGTACTTTTTAGATCACCTGGAGCTATCAAGATATTTCAAGCATAACTAGATTTTTACTTTAGAAGAAATGTTCTGATAATTTCCTGGAGGTACTGGACCAAGGTATCAGTAGTGGCATAAAAATAACTGAACTGATTAAAAAAATAATGTCAAATAGCACATAACCTAGTGGACAAATGGATATGTACTTTACAAGGAAGGAGTTGGTCTGGATATGACCACAAAGATCTTTAATGGCAAATAGGAGATAGAAGAGAAAGTACAGATTGATGGGGAGAGAAAGTTAATTCAATTTTTAATTATTGAAACATAGAAATTTACGGTAAATATAGGTGACTATACCTTTATTGGCAGCTGAAAATTATGATAAAGAGCTCAAAGGATCAGACTGAATTAGTGGAAGGCAAGAATGTGTAACCTAGAATATGTAATGTGAAGAAGTTCTTATAGGTCACTCCACCATTTAAAGGACTCAAAGGAATGTGATTTCATTGTCCCTTTCTACCTCTGTACTTCTAGCTCTATGCGAAAACATATCTGAGAAGACAAACCTTAATGCTGAGTTTTACTTAGTGCTGGTGGGAGATTGATAGCTACTGAAAACTACTATCCTCTTAGGCACAAGATCCAGAAGTCCTGACAGTATGCTGAGGGCAAATCAAGTACTTCATAAAGTGAGGTCTCAGAGAGTCAGAATAAATTACTTTAGAGATGAAGTCTTTCAAACAGTGGTGAATAAAATAAATAGCAATTCTCCATTTATAAATGAGGAATTTGGAGACTATATAGAAGAATTAAAGGGAAACTAGGATGTATAGTTAGTTAAATTAAGCAAAGTGACCGAGACAACACGAGACCTAGTGGTACTTGATCTAGATTAATTTAACACAAGGTTCCCCCTGGTGTTCATAAGCAGGCATATCAAGTCAAACCCAGATCTGAATTCCTCTTTCATTGAATAACCTGTATGCTTTACAGTGGTCCCTGGACTCTTTCAGGAAGGAAAATCCGCTTATTTTATGTACTTATAAAATTTTCTATATGTTAAGAGTTAGCTTCTCTTGGTTGGGTTTGTTTGTGAGCAGTGTTTACTTCTTTCTACAGTGTCCCTTCCACTTACATTTCTGGATACTACCCAAAGGAGTAGACACCGCATTTCAGAAGGGAAGGAAGAGAAGGAAATGTGCACCCACTGCATGGCAACCACAGCCAGGCACTGTTCCTCCCTACCTCCTTTCTCCCGCTCTCCCCAGTGTCAATACATATTTACAGAGGCCCCACTGTTCCGGGTACTAAGGAAGCAATGGTAAATGAGATGAAAAGCTCCTGCTAGTGTGACACTTACACTCTAGTGGCAAAGACAGACAATAGTTTTTTTAAAACAAAATCATAAGGAACACCAGTCCACAATAAGTGGTATAGGTACTAGAGAGACATCCAGGAGTCAGAGACACCCTCTCTGAGGAGAGAACTGAATGAAATGAGACGTGAGCCCAAAGGGTATCTGGAGCTCACACATTCCAGGTGCAGAGAAGAGATTATATAAAGCCTCAGGGAGGCGAGAGGCTGAGCATAGGGACCAGAAAGTGAGGCAGGAGAGGGCTGAAAACAGGAGATAGACTTGATCCAACTTCCTTGGAAGAAAACTCAGTGTGTGAAGGACAGACTGTCCGAGGCAGAGGGGAGAGCAGGGAGGTCAGTCAGGCAAGGACAGATGACAGAGGCTTGCACTCTGCTGGTTGGGAGAAATTGTGAGAAGGAGCTGCAGTCAGATACATTTTGACAGCAGAGCTGAACACATCTGCCAAAGGATTACTTGTCAGATGTGGGAGAAAGAAGGGAATGAAGGACAACTCCACACAGATAGGGAGCGGTGGACGGTGGGGAATCAAGACTTTAATTTAGGCTTTCTCCAATGATTACAAAAAATAGTCACAGTTTACAGACTATTGAAAAATAACCAGAGATATAAAATCACAGATACTAAGTGTGGAGCAGTGATTCATCTCCAAAGACCACAGCCGCTCCACCCTGCCGGGCCGCCCCCACCCCCAGGCTCTGTCTAGCTCTGTCTGGCTGCAGTGCTGGGTGCGCCTCTGAGGTGCACTATGGTCCAGTAGAACAACCCAAATTACTTGTCCTGTTCAGAAATATGAGCTCAGTTTTGCTTACTGTGATTACCCAGGACCACTGACACGTTCCTTGAGACTTTGAAGCCTAGCCTTTCATTCTATAGAGGAAGCAGGTCAATATAAGATCATGGGCTCTGGAGCAGGACTCTTGAGTTCAAGCTCTAATACCACTAGCTAGGAGGCTCTATACATATTTGTACACTTGTTTTACTGAATTTTAAAATTCAATTAGGGAAATGTTTATTTTTACCCAGTTTTGTTGTTGTTGTTGTTTTAGTTTTCTTTTGTTTTGTATTTACTAGGACACATTATTAGTGGGAAGTGCAGTCCCCAGAGCCTCAGAGAAAGATTGGGCTAACACTTGTCAAACACTAAAGAGAAAACCATATGTCCTATTTAATTACCTCAAACCATCAGCCACTTGCAGTGCGATCCTGTGCTGCAGGGTCCTTGTGAGACTGGCTTTGTCCTGCTGAAGCAGGCGGTCCAGGGAGCCCCTAGAGGCCAGCTCCATCACCAACATCCGAGGACGGATCCCAGCTGCCAGCAAAGATATTAAGCTGGGGTGGTGGAGGTGGCAAAGCACCACCAGCTCCTGAAAAAGCCAGGAATCATTTAAGAGTAACACTACATAAGCTCTGACCCAAGCATTGCCTCCCTAAAGTGTATTAACACTTTGAGCATGGTTTTCTCTGGATGATTAAATTATAGAAAACTTTCTGTTTCTTCTCTGAGCTATTTTAAATTTCCCACACTTTCAGAAATAAACAGCTGATTTTGAAACTATAGTCTGAATTAAAATTTTAAGCTCTGTGTTTCCCTTTTCTCTCCTTTTATCAGAACATTTAATGCAGGGACAATATACACATGGTCACGCTCACAGATCATGCCAATCTTACCTCCTGACTCCTCGTATCCTTCTCAGCCCAGGATTCTGAGTAACCACTACTGATCAACTGTTAACTGTCTTGTAAAGTACAACGTGCCCATCAGTTCTGGTTTAGCTAGAAAAGTTTACTGAGAGCAATGTTTAAGGCCACAGAAATATATGCTTTGACTCTCTCCTGAAAACTCCACAAAGATATATAGTATCACTCTCTACTGAAAACTCTCTAATGACTTCCTGTCCCCTTAGATTAAAATCCCATGTTTTACACAGCCCCCATGGCCTGACCCGACCTCACACCAGCCCACCTGTCAGACCCCACCTCCTTTCTCTCTCCTCTTCATCCACCACCCCTCCGCCACACTGGCGTTCATTCAATCCCTGGCACTCTCCCGGCTCCTTCCTTATGGCCATAGATTCTCTGCCATCGCTGAACCCTCTGCCTACATATCTCTTCACTTGACACCGAGCTGAAGGCTTCTTGCCATTCAGATCTTAGCTCACTTACTATCACTTCCTCAGAGTGACATGTCTTGGGTCACCCTGACTAAAGCGGTCCCTGCCCACAACAATCTCTTTCCAATCCAAGAAGTCAGAGATATCACTTCACCTTGAACAAAGAGTTCTTTGTTCTGCTACCATCTTTCTTAGACCACACCCTGTGAGACAGTACAGTCCCCTTTATGATATTGGTGTTTTTTAATTCCATACACGCTTCATTCTGCATATTTCACTTTACTCTGTAACTGTAACTTAAATGAAATTTATAGCTTAGCTGATTTCAAACTGATTCCTGTCTTCATCTGTGCTTTCTACAGAAGCTCTGCTTCTCAACAACCAGCCTCAAAGATAGAAAGTACAGTGCCAGCTGCATCTATCAGGAAACTGAAATGTGGAGAAATCTGCCAGCCAAACACAAAAGGCTGAATCCTGACAGGGGATTTTCCAAGAACAAAAGCTTCAGACTGCAACTGTATTTCCAAACAAATAAAAGTCTTTTCTTCAACATCTGATTAGTTCAGTTGGTTAAAACTGATGAGAACAAGTCAAGTTAGCTACCTTTTCTTTCATAGACATGGATGCCTAATCCAAATTTTCTATCCTAGAAAAGCAGCTGAGAGACAGCAAAAGAATGTAATGGATCAACTGCAATTTCTTTGGTAGAATGCCCCTTAAAATGCTGAACCAAACACTAAAGTGTTTTCTTTTTTTTTTTTTAAGGAAGAAGCTTATTACTCATACTCTACTGTTTCTATTTCTTTTGCCATTTCCTTGGTTCACCTATATGCCTGTGCACTAATCAGTCTTGTATACATTTTTAGTGCATTAAGGATTCCTAAGCACATTACCTAAAATCTGAAACATATGTTGAAGACTAATGACTTAGGCTGAAAAATCAATTTATATAATAAATTGTCTATAGATTGCAAGATATTGTGCCCAGATTTGGTTCACAGAGTTGTGTCTATATACAAAATGTTTATCAGCTTATTCCTAGAACTATGGTGTGACTCTCGGTACTAATAATTAAAATTACTCCAGGATATTTTGCACACATAAAATTATTTTTATTATTCAGAGTAACTAATATACTGTAACCATGCATTTTCTAAGTAATTTAAATTCAGATTCAGACATATTTTATAAATAAATCAAAGGAAAAAGAAATAATAAATAGCTTCAAAAATATAGTTGAGTTGTGATATGAGACGGCAGATTTTGCATTGGCTTTGACTTCTCCTCTCACCCTGTCTCTCTCCCTCATTCCAACTGTCAAGAAAAACACAGAAAAAAAGACAAATCCCTACCAGTACTTACAACAAGAGAGGGTACTGGAGTGACCAATATCCATACATCTTTCTTTCTTTCTAAGTGTATCTTGACTTTTGTTGAGTTATCCAACCTTTACTCATGCAGCCCATAAACTTTAGGGGAAAGGTGAGAGTATTATACGCAATACCATCTTCATTACTATAGTGATTGTTTCAGTAACACTGGCCTAAGCCAATCGGCATACAGTATTGCGAAAAGCATCGGTGTTTGTTGGGGAAAGAACACGTGACTAAATTGCGGCAAAGAGAAGTTTTTAAACAGGCTACTGTGTGTGGATCTTGGTTCCTTTAAAATACAAGATCGCAAAGAGGTACCATCCTTTCTTCTATATACGCGGTATATAACTGGGAAACATGGAAAAAGGAATTCTGAGAAAACTGTCTTTTTTTTGTTTTCAACAAGAGAAACAAACAAAACTTTTTCCACCATGGGAAAAGGACAAAGCAGAATTTTATAATTAAACTTAAGTAAACTTTTTGGGGAAATGTGGTCATCATTTTTGAATTTTCACAAACACGTATAATAGAAGAGTCCCAGGAGATGAACAATGTATGATTTAATGTAATAATGGTATTGAATTCCTTACTTGTCTTAATAGTCTAAGTGATGTATGTTTATTAAAAATTTTTACAGCCACTTCTTCTCCTTGATAGGCTGCTCGATAAACTGAGCCGAAACTGCCATCACCTTTTGAAAAAAAGTACAAAGTACATAAGTTAATGTGTCCAAATAGAAAAACTAAATTATAACTGTTGTGATTATATCTGTTGTATCCTTGTTACGCCTGACCCATTTGTTTCATTGAACCAAGTCTCCTTTAACGCTTCCCCTTCTGCGGCTCCATGAACTAACATGCACCTAAAGATTTTGTCCCTAGTCTTCTTGTCTTTCACGTGCACACTCCCCACTCAGCTACATTGTCCACTAATTCTATCCCTATATGTAGAGAATTTTCACATTTTCATTTGCAGCCACAATCTACCTCCTAAATTACATTTACAACTTAGTGTTGGAGATTTCCATTGACATGGTTCTCCAAATTTCAATCACATTCCATCAAAAGGCATAGTCATTATCTTTTCTCCAAATTAGTGTTTCTTATACCTTCCCTATACCTGATAAAAACAAAACTTTTTTGGTGTTCACTCTGAAATCAAAATGGAAAAAACTACCATAGCTCTTTCCCCCATGCTTAGCCCCAAAGCTAGCTGGCAATCCACTTTGCCTTTCTGAGGCATAAAAATGGTTGTACCACTCAGTTAAAAACCTCTTTATCTGCCTCCCAAACCCTGGCAATGAAAGAAAATGGGAAGACCTATTTTATAAGTACATATGTTTCTATGCTAGTCCCATCCTCATCTCACACCTCATCTACAAGGGTGTGTGCAAAGAAAATAATAGATCTGTAATACGCTATTACTTTAAAATATATCATTCCAGAGAAAAAAACATTATGACAAATACATGAAAACATAAAAAAATAATAATACAATTATATTTGAAATTATTTTTGTAGTTTATTAAGGAAAAATGCATCTTAATTTCTATTCTCAAACCAACAAAAATAGTTACCCAAGAGAAACTCTGGAGCTTGTTCAAATTCCAGTTCTTCATTATTTAACATAATATTTCTGGGCAGGTCAGCCAAAATCAAGTCTGGAGCAATCTGAGATATTGGAACGGTGAGCCTCGGTTGATCTGGATTTACTAGGAGGTCTCCTGAGTAGTACATAAAACATTAAAAACAAACTAAAGGATGTATATAAATTTGTGATTGTGACTTTTAGAACTTTGTATTTTTTCTAATCAGTCTTTTAGGTTTTCTTACCAACCCTACTTTTCTCTAAAAATTTGAAAAAGCTTTAAAGGTTACATTAATACCTATCTATTGGAATTTTAAAAATTCATTCCTAGGTTCACTCCTTAGAAAGTAGAATTCAGAACTGCCTTAGACTACCCAACATTAACTAGGCAATTATCTATTCTCTACTTTTGCCAAATTTATGGAGCATTTATTATAGGGCTGACATGTTGTTAAGTTATTTCCATTTAGCATCTATTTTAAATTTTATAACAATTTTATAAAGTAGTTTTGATTAGTATTCCCATTTCACAGATAAAGTTATGTTTCTTAGTGTACTAATATTCATCCTCTATTCTTCCAAACAGCATTCTTCTGAATCAAGAATACATGAACTGCCTGACCTGTGGTGGCGCAATGTATAAAGCGTCGACCTGGGAACACTGAGGTCGCCAGTTCAAAACCCTGCACTGGTCTGGTCAAGGCACATATGGGAGTTGATGCTTCCAGCTCCTCCTCCCTTTCTCTCTTTCTCTCTCTCTCTCTTTCTCTCTCTGTCTCCTCTTTAAAATAAATAAATAAAAAGAAATTTAAAACAAATTAAAAAAAAAAGAATACATGATCTTACTGGTAAAAACATATTATCTATTTTTCTGAACTGTCACTATAATTATACGATCCCATAACTCATCCCTCATAGATAATAATAAATTCCACATTTATTAAAATAACTCACTCTAAAAATATTAAAAGAGCACTTACAAACATAAGTTGGATCAGCCTGACCTGTGATGGCGCAGTGGATAAAGCGTCGACCTGGGAACACTGAGGTCGCCAGTTCAAAACCCTGCACTGGTCTGGTCAAGGCACATATGGGAGTTGATGCTTCCAGCTCCTCCCCCCTTTCTCTCTTTCTCTCTCTCTCTCTCTCTCTCTCTCTCTCTCTCTCTCTCTCTCTCACTCTGTGTGTGTGTGTGTCTACTTTCTAAAAGTGAATAAAATAAAATAAAATAAAAAATTTAAAAAAAAACAAAACATAAGTTGGATCAACATATACCTTCTTCTGCTTTCTTCATCAAGTCATCAAGTAAGATTTTTTTATGTTCTTCACCATCATTAAAACTATATAATGCCCATTTCTTCAACAAAGTTTCTCCTTCACCACAAATGTCAATCTCCAATAACCCTGGAAACCATTCTTCCATGAGAGAATCAATGTGGTCCACAACTTGTCCCAAGAGAATACAACCTACATAATCCAAAAAAAGAGCTTATCACTTCTCTATCTGAACTTGACTGTCACAGAGCTAAAAAAACAAAAAAAAAGAAGAACTCTTAAGTTAAATAGAAGTTCGAATTTATTTAGTGGTAAAAATCATTCCTTACCTTTTCTACAAGAAGGAACTGTAATTTTTAAGAAACTCTCTAGGTGATCATCTAAAACTTCGGATCCTACCAGACAATAAGCCTCAGGAGACCAATTCAAGTAGATGCCTTGTCGCCAATACATTCTGTTTGGGCGAAGTGCTCGTTCTGAAAAAAGTTTGAATGGGCCGAGGTATATCCATGAATTATTAACGACTCCATAAATTAAAGAGGAAAAAAATCATTGCATACACCCCAAGTGACAGTAATAGAGATATATTTGTTTTGAAAGAAAATTGGAATAATTATTGATAGTCCTCATCTAAACCTATTAAATATACAATATTTATTTTATCTTAATTTTGAAAAAAATAAATAAAATATTCAGTAGATAGATTTCAGGTTCATGATGTTAAGTAGTTTAATATGTTTAATAGATGAAGTAAAAGAATCATAAATAAATTCTCAAAACTTAAAAGGAAGCTGGTGGTCATGCTAAAACACAAACTTCTTCAATTTCTTAATGCAATGTAACTACCTATATGCTGATTAATTGCAAACAAGATATGGTTTATTTCAAATTACAGCAACACCTGCATTAACATAAATGTGTCTAAAATATAAGCAAATGGGCTTTGAGTGAGGACCTGAGAATTTTCTTCTTGAAAAATTTCATATACTTATTTGAGACCAATCTGAGGTCTTATAAACTATTTTCTGATTTTCAGGTTACTTACCAATAAGTATAACTCTGTGATATGATATGTTAATTTTAACATGCTTTCCCCCTAAGTTCTCTAGCCATTTTCTTCATTAAATACATACCTCTACCTGAAAGCATGTAAGGTGAAATTTCAAGTAATCGACTGATTAATCTTGACCAAAATCCCATTGGAAAATAAGGCATTTCATATAGTCGGATAATAATTTCAGAGTTCTCACAATGGGGAAGCTCTATGACAGGCCTGTTATCAGACAAACTAAATAAAAAAGGACATCATCATTACATAACTTCATAAACAGCCAATCATGATGACTAATGTGCTTCACTACTTGAAATTGATGAACTGAAGATATTCTAAGCAACTGCATTTTTTTACAATGTTCTTCACTACATGCTCTTCCTACTTTAAAAATTCAATGGTTATTTAATCAATTCAAATGCATGCTCAGATGTAGTAGATGCATGAAGTTTTTCAGTATCCTTATTTATACTAATAAGTAAATTATTATAATTAGCTATGTATAAACCAATATCAAGCAAAAGATTATATAAAACTTGAAAAAATTGCATGTCCTAGAAGAAAGAATATATGTAATTTCAGAATTGGCCACGGTCCATCAATCAATGCAATTTGTATTTTTCAATGTCACATTACTTTATTACATTCCCCAGGTGCTTGTAAAGTAATAAGAAAAATATGTACAGTACAGGGCTAGACATTTCCATTGCCCCTCTCTGAAAATTCACTGCCATTAATTATTTTAAGATTCTGTTAAAAACTCACTATCTCCAAAGAACTTGTCTAATATAATTATTCTCTCAGCACCATGTAACAGGACACACACATAAAATAATCTCCAGTATTTACCTTTCTTAAATAACGTAAGCAGTTGTAGAGCAAATAGTAATTACAGACATAAAATAAGTCATTTACTCTATCTTTAAAATGTTAAATGTAGTGTTTTCATTAAAAGTGTTATATTTCAGAAGAAAGTTTACACAATAAGCAAAAGTAATATTTAGGTACATTCACCATAGATCAGTTATTTTGACAAAACAATATAACAGATGATAAATTTCCATCGGGTAATTAAATATTTAAGTTTTTGGTTTACCTGCTTGGAACCAGCAAATATTCTTCTCCTATTGGCAAGGCGATCTGAAACTTTTCTAGGAGTTTAAAGTACTGTTGCATATAGTTCTTTGGAAATCTCTTTTTCTTTGAAAGAAATTTTTCCACATCTCTACGTGAAATAATTCCTTTAGGATGTTTTGAATAGCCTTCTACTTTCACTGTCAAAATCTGAAAGATTTAAACTTATAAATAATCACTGAAACTTACTTTCTGTGAATAATTCTAAATTTAAAGCACCTTGTGTCATTTTGCTTAGTGAAAATAATCAGATGAATTTTAACATTGGCAAATATAACACAGGCCCTAATTTCACAAGCTAGCATCTACGTTACCTAGAAAGCCAGTACAGCATCTGCTCTCTTCAAAAATAAACAAACAACAAACAAAAACAACAGATAAATATATATATATATAATTATGTGAATTAATCCAGATCAGCAATTATGAAAATCATCTGAAACCAATGAAGCTCAAGCCTTCCCAGCTCCGATCAATAGATCAATCGAATACCACACATCTGTATTACATATTTATTAATAATATATTTCTAGGGAAATTATCTTCTAGCCTGTGTTATCACTACAGGTTTGCAACGGAAATGTCCCTTTACATTTATGTAATAGAAGATGCTTTCCATCAATGAAAAGAGAGGCAGTGTAGCAGTTTACTAATTTTCAAACAATGTGACAACTGAATTTTGCTGGACCCCATTCAGAGTTGGTGTCTGTAGGTCTGGGAGGAGGTTTGAGCATCTGATTTTGTAGCAAGAAACCCAGACGAGTCTAATGTGGAGACCATACGTTGAATTTTGATCATCATCACAGAAGTTAAAGTATATGTCAGAAGAACTCAATTCAAAACAGGCTCTACTACTAGCTGTGTGATCTTTGAAAAGGTACTTAATTTCTTCACATCACAGCTTTGTTTTGTTTTTCTGTAAAATAAAATGATAAAAGTGACTGTATATAGACTGCCATGAGATTTTTAGCGTACAGTGTCAGGTGTTAGCCATTACTATCTACATATTTCTTCTTCTTCTTTTTATTGAGAGGCAGGGAGGCAGATAGACTCCTATATGTGCCCCAACAAGGATCCACCTGGCAAGCCCCTTACGGGGCAATGCTCTGCCCATCTGGGGTCATTGTTCTGTTGTTTGGCAAACGAGCAAGTTTAGTATCTGAAGCGAAGCCATAGAGCCATCTTCTGTGCCTAGCGCCAGCTTGCTATAACTGAGCCATGGCTGCAGGAAGAGGGGAGAGAGAGAGAAAAGGGGAGGGGGGAGGGATGGAGAAGCAGATGGTCACTTCTCTTGTGTGCACTGACCAGAAATTGAACCCAGGACATACACATGCTGGGCTAATGCTCTACCGCTGAGCAAACTGCCCAGGGCCTATCTACATATTTCTATTCATATTACTTACCAGATTGACTTTTAAAATAGGTTTGTACTTAATTTCTTTAGATCTATAATATTTAAAAGATACTGAAAAAAGGAGCCAACATTATTTACTTCTGTAGCTTAAATGTTAAATTGTAAAATCCTTAGGCCCAAAGACTTGTCTTACTCATCTCTTTATTTTTATTTTGTACATATGTTTATGGAATCCAGCCTGACTAGGCAGTGGCACAGTGGATAGGGCATTGGACTGGGATGTAGAAGACTCAGGTTCAAAACCCTGAGGTTACCAGCTTGGGCACAGGCTCATCCTGCTCACCAGCTTGAACACAGGGTGCTGGATTGAGTGTGGGAACATAGACATGACCCCAGGGTCACTGGTTTGAAGCCCAAGGTCACTGTCTTGAGTCCAAGGTCGCTGGATTGAGCAAGGGGTCACTCACTCTGCTCTAGACCCCCAGTCAAGGCACATATATATAAGGCAATCAATGAACAACTAAGGTGCCGCAAGGAAGAATTGATGCTTCTTATCTCTCTCCCTTCCTGTTTGTCCCTATCTGTCCCTCTCTCTGACTCTCTGTCTCTGTGTAAAAAAAAAAAAAAAAAAAAAATGTTTATGGAATCCAGAAATGCATGTTTGGTTACATATAATGATATCTAATGAAAATGCATAATGGGTTATTAAATTAAATTTTGGATGTCAGCTGTAATTGAAAAACATTTATTTAACCCTTTGAGTAGTACAAACTTTCACATACGTCCTCATGCCTCCTGACCATCCAGAGTATGATCGTACAAAAATTTTTATTATAAAAATGTATAAGGCAACATTAAAAAAGGCAAATGTATGTTTTTCTTGTTTCCATAAATTGGTTATCAAATGAACATTATTTTAAGTTAATAAAACTGTAACTGGAACTAATTTCATATTTTTGAAAAAACTCCCGGGGGTCAGCGAGCATGAAAAAACCTCACTCCTCAAAGAAAAAAACTAGATTATGAACTTACCCCATATTGTACACTTTATAGAAAGTCCCAGATCATTTTTACAATTTAGGTGGTATAAGAATTATTTGGTGTTTTATTGTTTTAAGTTACTATAACTTGGTTTAAAATTCATGGTTTATATCTAACCATATTTTATATATTCTTTGTAGCACTTTGTAACACCTGACATGTGTTTATTTATTGCTTATTTCCTCCCATTTGAATGTCAGCTCCACACATATAGAGAGGTTGTTTTGTCTAGTGCTACAGTCCCAGCAACAGAACAATATCCTGAACATTGTTTGAATAAATAAGGTTAAATGAGTGAATTTGGAGAAAATTATATTTGTAGCATTTTATCCTAGGGTTAGGTTTATGAGCACTGAAGTCAAACCACTTTACCTGAAATCTTAATGTGTAACTTTGGATAAATTATTTTACCTCCCTGTCACTTAATTTCTTCATCTTCAAGATAGAAGTTAATACAGTACCATTTAAAAGAGCTGTTCTGAGAATTAAATAAGACAATCTTTGAAAAGTACCTAGTAACCCTTGGAATGTAAGTCATTATTATATATTTTTTATTTTATTTCATTTTATTTCATGAGAAGAGGAGAAGCAGAGAGAGATTCCCACATGCCACCTGACCAGAATCCACCTGGCAAGCCCACTAGAGGGAAATGTTCTGCCCATCTGGGGCATTGCTCTGTTGCAACCATAGCCATTCTAGCACCTAAGATGGAGGCCATGGAGCCATCCTCAGCACCTGGGGCCAACTCGCTCCAGTTGAGCCATGGCTGCAGAAGGGGAAGAGAGAGAGAGAGAGAGCAAGAGAGAAGTGAGAGGGGGAGGAGTGAAGCAGATGGGTGCTTTTCCTGTGTGCCCTAACCAAGAATTGAACCCGGGACATTCACACGCTGGGCCAATGCTCTATGAATGAGCAAAACTGACCAGGGCAACATCACTATATACTAACTCTAATTTATTTTCCTTAGACAAATTGGTTTTAAAAGACATTTGTGCTTGATTTTTTAAAATAAATCTACATATGCTACTACTCTTTGTAGTAAGTTGTTCCAAAGACGAACATATCAATCCCTTTGCTCCCTACACATGTGTCTGCTCAGTTCATCAAGAAATGGAGCCCATTCCCCTCCCTTGAATCTGAACTGGCCTTGTGGTTGCTCTATTGGCTAGAATGTGGCAGAACTAAAACTGTACCAATTCTAGAACTAGACTTTCAGTGGAGTAGCCATATGAGAGGTACATGGAGAAGCACCAATACACCAATATGTAAGCATAGCCTTCTTAAATTTTCCAGCCCAGTTCAATGAAGGAAGACAAGTGAATGACCCTTGCCAAGGCCTTATGGAGCAGAACTACTCAGTTGAGTCTAAGCAATTCACAGAAGAGTGAGAAAGAATAAACTGTTGATGTTTTAATCCTCCAAGTTTTGGGATATCTTGTTTAAAAGCAATAGAAAAATGAAACATTATCTTAGTTTTATCACTTTTAAAAGACATGCTAATATTCCTTCAGCCTTGTAACTTTTAAGGTTAACTTATGCCCTTATGCAAGTAAAGAGAATTTTCCAAATTCCCTCACACATGTTGCCCTTTTCATAGCTACTATCATACAGTTCAATGAGTTTTGCAAACTTCTCTGTGCCTTGATAGAATCTTCTTTAATAAGTTTAGTGAGGTCACTCAGGACATATAGAGGGAGAATGGGCTCATTAGAACTTCTTCACAGGAAATTATTCCTGCCCATGCTTTGGTGATTTATAGAGGTAAATATCCCTATTTATTTTTCCTGATTGGTGTTAGACAAATCATTCTTGTTTTCACTTGATTATTTATAGCTTTCATTCTCTATAAACCTCAGTGAAAATAACATTATATTCTATTATATAATATATACTTTAAAATTATGCTATCTATTTTTCCAGTTAATAAGAAACAAAAATTATCATTTCACTGACCTTTTCAACCTATCTTTTAAAGTAACTTTGAGCTATTCAAATTCTTGACTTAGTTTTCACTTAAATTAACATGTTTACAGCATAACTATTCCAATGAGAAGAATTTTCAGAGAGTTTCAACTTAATTGTTCCACAGAATCTTGATAGAGATTTTATTGTGGTCATGGTGGAAATTTGCTTTTGGCTAAAAGACTGCGATTCAGATACAAATCACTTCCTTAATCCACTGAATAAGATACACCCCCTCTAATAGTATCCACATGTGTGCAACTTTAAACGTTCCCAGTTCCCGTGGAAAGACGTCACTTTTGGGTGACTAGACCCAGTTTAGTTATTTTCTGAGAGTTACAATGTGCCACCTAGGACAACAGAATCTCCAGGGTATATTTAAAACTGCTTCTGCTGCACAGAACACATCTGCCTCACATATTTATTGTTTCACTCCATGCTGGCACACTTCCCAAAACTACACAAATACATCTGGACAGTTTTGAAGACTTTTTTCATTTCCTAAAATAATAAGCCTTAATTACCAAATATGTCAAATATGAAATTAGCTGAGACTGCTCACTTACACTGCACGAGGGAGATGATGTAGAAATTAAAATCATTACTATCCTTATTTTACAAGTAAAAAAAACCCCACAAAAACACAACAAGAGTTTAAAACATTAAGAAATGTCACAAAGTAAGTGTCATAAGAGATTTGCGCGTAGGTCATGATGACTTGAGTTTGGGCTCTCAACCACTTTGCTTTACTGGCTCCCTGGTCATTCAGCAGATGAGTAAAATCAAGCTTCCCATGGCAAATGCGTAGAAAGACAAAAGTCTACCTAATAATAGCTACCGGTACAGTGATAGCTACCACATTACAATTAATTGCCAATTAAAATCATGTTTTCATACGCTCTCAAGTTCCATGATAGAGGATTTAGATTCAAATACATTCCCTTTTTACCTTTGATGGTATTTAGGATCTTTTAAGGCTATCTAAGAGAATTTAATTCCCATTATGGTTTAATTATCTAATTTAAAAATACTTAAGAATTTAAGGGATTCAGGGGGCTGGCCACATGTAAAAGTATAAATTATACTCATAAACCAAATCATTGCCATTGAATACACATACTAGAGACTTCCTACCTGAGCTCACTTCTGTTCATGATTAAATGCAATTAGGGTGATTTTGCATCGCCAGCCATATTTGGCAAGGTATAAACACAACATTGTTTGTCATAACTAAGAAGGTGCTACTGATATTTATAGGGTAGAGGCCAAAGATGCTGTGTTTATCTTACAATGCACAGCAAAGAATTATCTGGCCCTAAGAGTTAATGGTGCTGATGTTGAGAAACCCTGACCTAGTGTATTCTCCTTGAGTGATTTTCTGTGGCAAATGTGCATCAATGGATTATAATAACTAATTAATATAAACCCATCTGTAATTATCACTGGAAAAAGAAACAATTTTCCATATGAAATATAAATGGAGAAAAGATAGCTCGTATTACTGCCATCCAGAGTTTTCAAAAATTGTAACCATTGAGAACTCAGACAATTCCTCTCAAGAGTCAAAACTCCCCTCCGTGTTCTCTAGACAAAGGTTTCACAGGCCCAACTGCCCAATTTTCTCACATATATTTACCCAAGGATGTTCACAAACCGTTCATTCAGTCGACTGGGTCAATAACTAAACCAAAGATACAATCAGGATCTAGAAAAGCACCATGGAACACAGCATGCGAACATTTGTTATTAAAGACATTAAGGACGTTAAAGGAAACTCTATGGTACCTTTCCTTCTTCCAGGAAGCTCTTCTTTAAGCAGTTTTCTATATGAAGTGTTCACCAGTTTTCTGCATCTACATAGCTTCTATCTTAACTTGAACACAAACTCTATAATGCTCAATGCTCTAAGTGCCACTTATTCTTCTCTTCAATCATTACCTCCATGTCACAAAAATATAGGACACCAACCTGTGCCATGACTTTACAAAGCCACCTGGGTTCCACAAAATATAAGTTGCTTAACTGCAATGCTGGGTCTTGAAAATGAAGAAGAACCCCTGTAGTAAAAAAAAAAAAAAGGAAGGAAGGAAGGAAGACAAATCAAACTATGAAACATAAAATCTAGAATATACAAATATCAAGAGAGAAAAAGAATCTAGTCCAACTCCCTCATTTTACAGATGAGAAAACTTCAGCATGATTAGTGATAGAGCTTGGTCTGTAACCTGGGCATCCTAGTTCTCAAGCTCTAGAGTCCCATTATTATAAGGAAGTATTTTCTTAATGATATACAATGGTCATATATAAGCATATTTGCGATAATACCATACACTGCAGAGCATATATTTACAAATAAATGAACAATTTTATTTTTTGGCTTTCTAAATATACTATACAAAAACACATCTTCTTTGCAAATACAGTTAAGAGACCCAGAATATCCTAGGAAGCCACTGGTTATAAATGATGGAAAGAAGGAACAGATTACAATCCATGAGAATATTTATTCTTTCATACAAAGATTCTAGGGATCAAAACAGAATCTAGTGACTCACCCTGATACTACAAATCAATTCAAACATTTCTAGTGAGGTTATACTGATCGAGTACATAATTAGCACTGAAGCTGGGCTGAGAGTTATCATGCTGACCAGGTGTGATGTAACAGGGCAAGGTCTGCCGCTCATAGCTGCACTGTCTCAGGCAACCACTGATTTTCAAAGTGCCAAGTTAGACCATTCCAATAATAATTCTCTTTTACATATTTATTTGATACTATGAAAGGATATGCCTTATGCTCAGGGTTCCACAGCTACTGGCTAGTAAAGTCAACTCTTGCCCAAAGACTCTTTCCACTGTTACCCTTAGGTGGTTTCCAATCTTTTTCTGATGACATGATACATGATCTAATATCAATGCACATGATGATCTCCAAAAAGAAAACTGCAGTGGCCTATTAAAGAATACTGAAGCTATTCTGTTAATTATCTAATGCAGTGGTTCTCAAAATGTGTGCTGGGGCGCACTGGTGCACCCTAGAGTTCCAGGTGCACCCTATGGTATTCCAGAGAAATATGTGACTGTTGGGGACCAAAAAACCAATAGAGCTTTTAGAGTTTAGATTTTGGGGGTACAGAGGAATAGGGAATTGGCTGTAAACTGCCTGTCTGCCCAACCCCCCACTTCACTTGCCTGATTAGGTTGCAAAAGGCTGTTAAGCTGTGGTGCTGGATTGTTTACACTACCCTCCATGTTCCCAGGAAAGACTGGAGGCAAGTTTATACTTTGTTTGGTGTCAAGTTAAGACAATATGTATGGTGGGGTTTTTCTGCACTCAACACAATTAAGAGTAAAAAGAGAAGAATTCTTCAATGTATTGATGAGGAAATGAGAGTTTGCCTTTCAAATATATGCCCAAACAGTGAAGAAATCGCTAGAACACATCAGGCTCATGTTTCTCATAAATACAAGAATGAAAGAACTTAACACATTTGCACCAGGACCTGCCAAATTTACTAAATCTTACTAAGAATGTATCTATATACATACATACATATATATATATAAAGATAACTTTTTGTTTTTTTAATTTTTAACCTCTCTTTTTTACAAATACTAAAAAGCATAACTGAAAAAATGTAACATAAAAATGTATTTTAATGTCAGAATAAATTTAATTTTGTCATTTATTTCATTTAATTACCATAAAGCACACTTGGACTTTATATTTTTTCTTTAATATTTGAATTAATTATAACATATTTCTCAGAATTTTGTATATAGTGTGCATACAATTATTTGTAGGATTTTAAATATGCCCCAACTTCAAAAAGTTTGAGAACCACTGCTCTAATGTAAATCCAGCAAGGTTCAGGTCCATTTTTTAGCAATTATCATAGCCAAGCTTTGAAAAACTTTGAAACAAATAAACACACAAACCTGATTCATTTAGGAAGTGAACTGCATGAGGAAGCTCATTTTCATCTAACTGCAGCTGATTTTCTTTCACAAGTTGTAATAATCGTTTCTGGTCAATTACAGGAAATTCAATTGGCACATTTTTACGCTCTGATAAAATGATTTTCTCAAGTTCTACATAGCAGTCTGGAATCAACTGCCCAACAACAGGCTGATCTCGGATCTATGTAATTAAAAATGACAAGCTGTAATGCAATTTTATTCATATATTGTCAGGTGGTAGGTAAATTCAGTGCTAATAGTTTTAAAGAGAAGGGTATATCATTCAGAAGTGTATTTTTAGCTAAAATCAAAATGTGATGTAAAATCATTTAAACTATGAGAATAAATAAAATGCTATTAAAATGAGAAAAATGTGAACACAGATGCAAAACTGGATAAAACTATCAAATAAAGGAGTATGGAAATGTTTATCCAAGTATCCAGAAAATCCATGGAAAACCCAGGATAAATCACGAATAATAAGTAAAGCATTTTCTGTGTTCTAAGACATTAAACTTATATGCAATAGATATGCTAACATAAGCAATCAGGATTTAAGAGCTTTTTTTTTTTTTTTTTTTTTTTTTACAGGGACAGAGAGAGAGTCAGAGAGAGGGGTAGATAGGGACAGACAGACAGGAACGGAGAGAGGTGAGAAGCATCAATCATTAGTTTTTCGTTGCCGTCGCAACACCTTAGGTGTTCATTGATTGCTTTCTCACATGTGCCTTGACCGCGGGCCTTCAGCAGATCGAGCAACCCCTTGCTGGAGCCAGCGAATTTGGGTCCAAGTTGACGAGCTTTAGCTCAAGCCAGATGGGCCCCTGCGCTCAAGCTGGTGAGCTCGGGGGGTCTCGAACCTGGGTCTTCCGCAGTCTAGTCCGACGCTCTATCCACTGCGTCACCGCCTGGTCAGGTGATTTAAGAGCTTTTGAACCTTGTTTATTAGATGAAAATATCCATACCCTGAAGTAAAACATTATATTTTGTGCTTGTTTGCAAAATGTTATATTAATGGAATGTACAGAATAATAGTGAGCTATTTTTTTTGGTCAAACCTTGAACTTGAAAAAACAATCATCTAAACACCCTGACCTAAGAAGATGATTTTTGCCCTGTGACATTCTATTTTAATCACTGCATATTAATTTAAAAATATATAAAATGAAAGTTTTTAAATGGCTTTAAGGTGGTAGTACTATAATAAAAGTCTTTTCTAAATTTTTTTTAAATCTAATTTTAATAGAAATACAACGCTATATGATAGTAACTAAAATGCCTTTGAATACCACCAGATGGCAAACTCTCCTCATTTCTTGATCCATAAATATATTCTTGTATAATCTTTTTACCTGACAATGTCAGAATTCCTACCTAATTTTTGAAACTTCTTACAAATAGAAGTTGGGTGTATAAACACATACATAAAATTTAATTTGCTCTCTTTCTACTTTAACAAGAACATTAGGAACTTCATTTATAGCAGCCGTAGTCATTACTTACATATTTACCTCCAAACTGTAATCTCAAGGACTATGTTCATCCATCCCTTGCCCCCTAAAATTAAATATAATTCCACTAACCTCCACTTTTCATAATACCTCTCTGTATCATTTCTAAAGTAAGATGAAACAAAAGTTTAGATTGAAGTTTATATTTTAACTCTAGGAGTACAACCTGCATATGAAAATAGATAAAAGTTCTCACATAAATCTTCTCACGTAGGAAAGAAATGGAATTTTACAGGGCTGGATTCCAGAACCAGCAAAGAATACCTCTCTGCTAACTGCTAATGGACTGACCTAATTGAAAGGGGTGTTGTTGGCATTAAACTCAGTTTTGTCCTATTTATTTTCATTTGTGTCAGGTCACCAATAGCCAAAAGAAATATATACATGCTTTCATTTTGGAGTCTGCATAGATACTTGTTAATAAGGGTGAGACAGGGAAAGTTTAGAGAAGAGCTAAGAGAAAAGAGAGATGAAAAAAATTGAGAGGGCAAAAATATTATTTCTAATAGACTAAAAGCTGCTATTTGAAGACAGGTTGAAGCACTACGGAGAAGAAAAAATATTCAAGTTCTGGCCGACTTGCTGGTTCTAGGTCATCGGAAAGAGTCACTATTTTGCAAAGCAATCAAATGGATTTTCAAGCCAAGATGACAAAATGATGCCTCCATTAGCAATATAAACCTTTCTTCAAATAATATTTCTATTTATCAAAGCATTTCTTTTTCTTCCTTGCATGGTGTTGCCTTCAGATCTCATTCATAAATGCAGAAAGAAATAGGGTTTTATTGATTGATACTGATAACTTGCTATTAGGTAAAAGCAGTACTAGTCCAGCTTGATGAACCCACCACTTTATCCATAGACTTTGCTTCAACTAAATTCAGGCTTTCAACAAAGAAACTTATCCTTCAAGAAGTCTCTTTAAAAATACAATAAATACTCCAACAGCAATGGTAAAGAGAGAAGCTATTAAAATAGTATAACAACGAAGTTCTGTAAGTACAGGTATAGTATCAGGAGGAAATCATCTGGATAAAGATAACATTTAATTGGATAAATGAATTTTGTGTATTTGTTTCTTAAAAGTCATGGTATTCTCTAATCATGTGCCCCACTAGAGAATAGGAAAATCTGCAAATAAATAATATGCCATTTTTCTTACATAAAATGCCACTAGTTATCTACCATTGTTAAAACCTCTTAGTGACTGTGATAAATTGTGTTGAAAGATACAAACATGCAAATTATCTTCTGTTGCACCACAAAAACCAGCACATTGATAAATGGCTCATTAGGTCTTAGATAGGAGAATAATCTATGGAAATGGAACAGAACTAAGCTAACTGGAAGACGCATAACCAGGGCAACCATAAAACTTATCATACAAGCTGGAACGCTTAGAGCATTCTGGGACACTATTAATAATTATGCTGGGAGGATGGTCCAGACAAAACAGGACCTTAGTTACAAGTCTCATGGCCTTCATCATTAGTGCTAATGAATGAGCTAAGCCAACAATGAAATTGAGCATTGTGTTTGTCATATTAAAATATTCAGAGCATTTCCCACACTTTACACCATGTGGTCTGTAGAAGCTCTGGAAAAATTCTTTCCCTTGTAACAATTAAAAGCAAGTGTCCTTCCTGATGACCAACTTATTTGTGTTTTATGAGCCCTGTGAATTACATTTGGCTTACCAGAAACAAAATTTAGAAACTGAAAACACTATACCTAAAATGAAAAACACTGATTGTAGGAAATAAAAAAGTTGCTTAGAGATTGTTGAAAACCAAATTAATAGTCTTGGTGACAAAGTGAAATGAAAAAAGCCATCCAAAATTGGAAACACAGGGACAAAAAGGATAAAGGAGCAGCACAGGACATCAAGATGAGCATAAAAGAGGAACTCTAAAAGAAAGGAGCAGATGAAGAATCAACAGTCAAAAGTAACAGAAGAACAGGATCTCCAGACCCTGGTATATATATTTATTCTGCTGATCAAATCACCACAGCAAGAAGGTGGGAGAGAAAGGGTACCAGAAACATTCTCAGTCTCACAGACCCTCTCATAGATTTTTTGTCAGGATCCTCTAATTACTGTTATTTTCATTTTTAATTGAATTTACTGTGGTGACACCAATTAATAAAATTATATAGGCTTCAGGTGAACAATTCTATAATAAATCATCTGTACACTGTATTGTGTGTTCACCACCCCAAGTCAAGTTCCCTCTCATCACTATTTATCTCCCTTTTACCATCTTCTCCCTTTCCCCACCCCCTTTTTTTCTCTCTTATAATCACCATTCTGTAAAGATCCTCAAATTATTCTGATTCCCATTTCTATGAATCTGAAATGAAGTATGGCATAAATAATTTCACAATGGAAAATACTTTAATAATGCTAACAGCTATGAAAGATACCTCAAGACTTCTGACATCTCTAAGCAGTTGCATAACATAAGAATTAATAAACTGTACTTATCCAGCAGTCTACAGTAGCCTGCATTACCTTGAAATTAAGGCTCTCGTTTATGATAGTTTTCCGAAGTTTTGCCAAAGCGTCGGATTCCTCAGTGGCATTCACAAAGTGATAGTCCCGTATAGAAGGAAACCCTCGCTTGTTCAAGAGCTCCTTGGTGATTTTACTTATGCAGGCTTTGCGCTGCTTCTCATCAGAAACATCCATATGTGTGCCGACAAGAATCACAGGTGAAGAGGAAGCGCGAGCCTACAGGCGAGGATGCAAAATACTCCTGCGTTTGTTTTTAAATCAAGACTGATTACATTTCCATTGAAATTCACTTGAGTGAAAATGAAAAATTAAAAGACATCAAGAATAAAATAACTGTCGTTCTTTTTTTAACGCTAAGAGAAAAATGTAACCTTAAGAAATTTTACATCATTTTTATGCCCCTTCTTAATTCAGTTACTACCACTTTTCAAAAGGGGCCTATAAAACAGTAGTAGCGTATTTTTCTTTTCTTATTTTTATTCCTTAAAATGGGCTATTCTCTATGTGTGCTTTGAACTTCAAAATAAAATAAGCATTTACTAAACTCACAAATTATTTTAAAATGTCATAATATGGTTTAATTTTCTCTTGCTTAACTGCTAATTCAATCTCTTGAATTAACTTTTAAGTCATTCTATTTGGAGCCTACAATGGGGGGAAAGCCACTAAAGTATCACTGCCATCGTAATATTTGCTCGCTTTGGCTAGTTATAATAAAGTGAAAACTAACAAAAAGTTTTTTTAAATTACCACAATTACAAAATGAGTTTGTAAGGAATAACTAACAGCATGACGGCAAGGGACAAAGGGGAAAATATCAAAAAGAGATTCCCCATGTAAGAGAATATAGTTAGCCTGACCTGTGGTGGCACAGTGGATAAAACATTGACCTGGAACGCTGAGGTCGCCAGTTCAAAACCCCGGGCTTGCCTGGTCAAGGCACATATGGGAGTTGATGCTTGCTGCTCCTCCCCCTGTCCTATTTTTTTCCTCTCTCTCTCTCTCTCCCCTCTCTCTTTCTAATAAAAATGAATAAATAAATACAAATCTAAGATCATAAAAAAGCATATTGGAGTATATTGTCAACTGTAGTTCAATTTACATGAGAACAAGCATATTAATCTGGATGTACAGATTGCTTTTCTTTAGTAATACTTATTTTAAATTGAAAATTTCATATTCCATTTAAAATAGTATGATAAAAAATACTTTACATGTATATTTTCAACTTTTATAGCTTAAAATGGTTTCAAGTATCGTTCACTCACCAATATGGGACACGTTATTTTCATGTCAAAATTTAATTACTCTGAAAATTTCCTGACTCAAAATTTTAGTGCTGCTAACATTCTTAAAAACAACACAAAGAAAAAACCCTCTAATAAGCAACTGTTCACCTAAAATAAATTACCTTACAAACAAAAATAAAAAAACATAAGAATTATTTTGTTTTTTTAAATGATTAGAACAGATCACCTTTATATTGAACAGCCAAGGCTTCATAGCGTCCACTTCAGCGGGCCCTTTCCTGAGGTCATAGACAGCAAGGTACAGTGACCGCTGGGTCATAAAGTCGGGGTGAGTGCTATAGAATTCCTCACGACCTAGATAAAGATTTGGAGACTCATTTTTAACCTTCCTTTTTTTCAGAAGGAATTTAGATGATGCTATCTACGCTTTTGCATACAAAAAGGAGAGAAAAACAATCAACAGTATTTAAAAGGCTATAAGAGGTTTTTACTAGAGATTAAGACCTTTTCAGCTGAAGCATTAGCTACCAACCAAGGACTCAGCTTCTGCTGACACCTAGTGGTTGGTGTCTAACACTCTCTCCCATGCCCTTCTCCATTATGGGGGAAAGGGTAACAACCCTGGGAGAAGCAAGTGGTTTGGAGTAATTCCCTGGGCTCCACTGGTCACACTGCAGTATTGGGACAGAAAAATCAGTTTTTAAATCCTGTTCTAAATAAAAGATAAACGTGATTTAAAATTTCTAGTGAAATAAGCACCTGCAAAATCCCACACATTTAGGATGAGGTCTCTCTTCCTCTTGCCTCTTATTTGAATTTGCCAGTCTTTCACGTCTATGCCCACGGTGGCACTCTGCACCCCAAGATCTGATTTCTTGGTTTTCATCAACTGCTGCAATAAGGTGGTTTTACCACTCCCAGTATTTCCCACAATCATAAGTTTCATTCGATTATAGGGTACGGCCTTTTTTAACCGCTGTTGAAGAAACCTGGTAATAGAAAGACAAAAATGAAATAATAAACAGCTTAGTTTTGTATTTAAGATATAGGTGAATTCTTGTGCATTCAGTTCTGATACATATCAGACTTTTAAAATATAGTATGGGAAAGAAAGCACAGCTTATAAATAAAATGCACTTGTCTTTTGGTGCACTGTTATGCATATGCATGTATTTTGTTAGTGATGTTAGTGTAGTGGATAATGATTGGTAGAATTGTCAAATACAATGACATGTTACACTCTCACCATAAACAATCAAATTGTGAAAATGTGTGCAATAGTCATTAGGGTTTTATACACACAGATTTTTTTAAATAACACCAATAAAATCCTAAAAATTATAAAGTATAAAATTTTACAAAGCCCAAGTAAAAGAAAACCAAGGTAGAGTATACATACATACTGTTATACTAAACCTTGATAGTGATGCCATATTGGGTACAGTGTGTGTGTGTGTAATGATGTATGACATATATAATACATATATGAAAATATATTGGTTATATTATAAATTATTATATATAAACCATTATACTATCAGCAGATAATATGTTGCAATTCCTAATAATCTTAATGTAAAAATAATTTAAACTAATTAGAAATGCTGTAGATATTTAACAAAACACCTTTTAGTTGATTGATTTTAAATGTTCTCAAAAATATTATAAATATATAGAGATAGATTTTAACTTTGTTAAAACATGTACACAGTTTAAAATTAGAGAAGCAAACTCAATCATAAGTGAATTTTAGAAATTATTGACTGATGCATTCTCATAACTAATAGATCTCTGGCCAACAATCCTGATGATGTGACCAAATGGCATAGTAACTCCTCTTGATTTGTCTGACACTTCAGAAAAAAAGATTTGACAGGTCATATCTATGCCTGATATTATTGAAATCTGTCATTTTCTCACATACACCTTAAGTTCTATTTTCATCACAAATAAACAAAAACATCTATGGCCCAAAGACCATTGACTATTAAGAATTCAAAACTCTTTGAAAAAACTCATTCTTTGAAAAAGCAAATGATGCCTACAATTTCTACACTATTCCAGGTCTCAGTCTTTTCTAAAATGTTAAACAATTTTAAAAATATTTACTTTAAGTGGCATGATAATATGGAACAATACACTGAAAACTAGTTCCACAATATGTATAGTAAAAATTGAACAAATTTCCATAAAAACATCTATTCCAGTTTCAGGAGAAAAAAATTATGGAAAATAAGGATTTAGGTTAAGGGGTAGTCATATTTAGCATAGCTGATAACAAGCTCTTTCCTTTCAAACACATAAAGCTCTGAAAGACAGAAATCTTTCCTCATATAAAGGCAAATGTAAATTTAAGAAGATAATTAGGCACAGTTCGCTGGTAATTCAAACACTACTAATTACATGCCAGGCTTTGTGCCAAGTATCAGACAGTGAGGACACATAGCCGTGGTCTCTGCCTGAGTGGATATTATAGTCAAGGACATAATGAGAGGTGATAATTGAGCTGAAACCTGCAAGATAAATATAGTAATTTTGTGAAAAAGAAAATAAATTATTTTGTGAGTAGGTAACATTAATACTAACATGCTTAAAATGTAAAAAGGGGTGAGATCAAGTCCGTTATCAAGGATATTTGAAGTTTGTAAAGTCTAAGGGCCAGAAATAGTGATACCTGACAAATTTTGGTGGTTTCAAAAATGATCAGGGTCAGTTAGTTACTTATACTCAAAGGCAAAATAAAAGTTAGTAATTTTATATTATTTAAGTAACTATAATGCTTTAAGATATAATAGAAATATAAATATTTGTATGTGAAATGAAACTTGAGAAGTTATTATACTCTGCTCTATTTCTTTAGATTGTGTGATTGGTAATAAGAGACAAAATAGTAATTTCCTTTGAAAGTCCCTTTCTAGTGAAAAGCATGATAATAAGAAGCTATTCTCTCACATTAACTTGGCAAGGAGGAAATTAAAAATTTCATTGTGGCACCATATAAACCAATTCATTAAATAAAAGACAAATGACATATAGTATATTAATGTTAAATAGTACCATACATTTTTTTCCTATCTTGTAACTCAATATCTATCAATGTCAAAGAGAAAATCTGAAACAAACATAATAGAAACAAATGAAAATAAAATGATCTAACCTTATGATGTCTTTGGCTTTACATCCTACATGTTTAAAATCAAAATTAAGACGCAGTTCATCCAAAGGAAGATCCCATATTTTGCTTAATTTCCCCATTTCATTGGGGAAAGATCTCAGTTCCAAGTTGTAACTAACATCAAGAGATGTCAGATTTTCAAGGCAGCCAATCTCAGGAGGAATCTTAATGAAATAAGAAAGGGCAATTTCTGTTGGTAGGAAGGAAAACATGTGCGGCCAAGAAACAAGATGCTCATGGAAAACCAGGAAGTCCAGAGATCCCATCAGCAATGTGCACTACCTTTCAACAGAGTTCTAATATCATCCAAATGCTTATCACCGTTTTCATTATACATGTTAACAACATAAAAAGAAGTTTACTCAAAACAATCAATGTCACTTGTTTATAATCTTTGAAAACCCATGCTCCCTTAGTAACACAAGTCATCTTTCCACAACACTGAAAGTAAATTTCTTCATCATTTGCCAAATCTAATCCTCTCAGGCTCCAAGTTTGTTCCCTCACACAGTTCTTAGGTCAAACTATACAGATCTGGTAATCACAAACTAACATATAACTTAATGCTATTAAAATACAACTAACTGTTTATACTGAAGAAGGCACGCTAACTAGAGTATCATTTTTCTGTTTCCAAATTTTAAGCAATATTCATTACTCTTAGAATAAAAAACATTAACTTTCTGGCAAAAAATCAGGTACCAAAAATATTCACAGTTATTCTGACCCCCACAGTATTAGACACTTAATTCTATTTTGGTTTTTATAAGCAATAGGCATAAACTTGGCAAAAAAAATTTTTTTTCTGAGATAAATGGATAATTAATTTCAGATTTGTAACAGAGGCAGTGGAGTGAAGCAAAGGAGGTTGGCCCACTTGGATGAGGGATAGCATGGTGAAGGAATTCAGAAATTTAAGATGTACGAAAGATAGTCAACTGAAACACACAGGCCATATACAGCCTGGTGTCAACTCCAGAAGTGTAGGACATCTAAGAGTCTATTAACAGATCAGAGATTTAGTAATTAAATGTCACACTTATATCATTACATATATTCATAGTTAAATATATATATTCATATCATTCAAAAAAGAGCACATCTTTTATGTAATTTAAGAGTTGTTAACATACCAATTTACCTCAGGGTAGGTTCAGATCTAAATCAAATAGTAGTAAATTAAAATAACAAATTTTAAAATAATAATTTGTGATGATGCAAATTACAAAAGCATATTTTCAAACTGGCAACAAGTTTAAGCAAATGAAGATAACCTCTTACCTCTTTCAATTTATTATGAGAAAGATGTAGTTTCTCTACTCTTGACCATGCATATGCTTTTTCACTCAAATCCAAGATGCTGATCTGATTATGACTAAACAAGAGTTCCCTTAAGTTCAAGGATTTCCAGTATGCAGGACTAGGTAGATAGTTAATATCATTGCTGCTCATATCTAAGGATCGCAAACTAAAACAATACAATGTTAAGATAAAAAAAAACCAAATGAGTGCTTCCAAAATACATGAAATTATATCACCAGTAATTTTTAGTAGTGTGAGGAAAGAACTTTAAAACTAACAATATATAGATATATAAGTGTGCACATGTATTTCTGTGTACATACAGTTATATATGGTCTAGAAAGAAGGCATGTCTCATTAGGGATGACATTTAAATAAATAAGAACCATTAAAAGTAAAATTGAACCCTAATTTTTTTTACAGTGGAAACATAAAAATGTCGATCACAGAATGAGAAAAAAGAACAAGTGTTTTACAACAATTATGATACATGAGATATCATAATAAACAAATGCAAAAATGGTCATTAAAATCCCTGCCTCCCATATAGGAGTTTCAAATATCTCTTTTCAGTTTCACTCATTACTGGGAAGATTTTTCAGAGGCTTGATCCTAGAGTTAGTTAATAAGGTTCAGGGGCACACCCCTCACCAGCCTCTCTCAGAGGGATAGACACCATTCCCTAACACTGAGCAGGAACCGTTGCATTAGGCAGGCCTTCGATGCAAATTGGTTGCTTTCATGCAAAAACATGTGACCCAAAGTTTGCAGAAAATAAAGAAAAGCACATGTTACATACAAGTGTATGTGTGTAGGAAGAATAAAGACAGTCAGGGATTGTGGTATATTTGACATAAAGTTTGCCTGACTGTCCCAACTATACACTGAGCCTCTCATCCAGTATATCAGAAGCATGATGGATTAATTCTAAACTCAGAGCTGTGCAGCCTGCTAGACAAAGATTCTGGTCCATACAGCAACATTCTTGGTTAAATTTTAAAGTGATACTAGCTTTGGGGCTAGTTATCTTATAGTAATGCATGAAAACAAAAAAATTAATTTGACAGTATTAGCAGACATGCACATCTAACAAAATAGTGCCATTGAGACAAACCTAAGAATCACCAGGTTGTTCAAAAGCACTGTCTCTCAGCCTAAGTGGAGATTAAAGTTGACCAACAGGATGCTCATTTGTAAAACAAAATAATAAATGTAAAGAAAAACATATGAAATGGTGAAAATGTATGCCTGAAGATGGTGTCTAAAGGTATAATGTATATTAGGCATATTAGGGACTAAATAATATTTTCAGCTCTCTGGGAAGAAATTTTTATGGCACATATCTCCTAATAAAATTTCCTATATATTTAAGTTTCAAACACAATATCTGGAATATATTAGTTTAAAATAATAGGACCACCTGAATTCTACAGGTGCCTGTTTGTACAAGCTGAGAATCTGAAGTCAAACCACCAGTGTTTAAAACTGTGACTTTAGGCTAGTTACTTTACATCACTAATGAAATAATGTTCTCATTATATAGTGAAGATAATAACAGTACCTATTTCAAAGGATTATCAGGAAGATTAAGGAGATGATCCACTGTTGGGCAATTAGAACAGTGGTTGACATATTCTCAAGTTGAATTTAAATTAAGTATTATAAATTTGACACACTTTACGGCTAGATTATATTTTAGTATTACTTGCTTATATATGCATATATTTGTATGTATACACTTACGGATTTGGTTTATAATGTATAACACAATTAGAATAGTATTTAAGATAACAACACATTTCAAATCTAATTAATGCATGTATCTGTTAACAGGAAGCTTTCATTTTTATAGAAAATAACCAAAAATACCCCAAATTCCTGAGCTACATAAATTGTCCTAATCTTCACCAAAAACATCACTGAAATTTAAGTACAACTCCCAAGTTAATAGTATCTTAGCAACACACCAACCTCTAGCGCAAGTGAAATTTTAAAAGTTAAAGTGATAGCCAGTGCAATCTCATTTGATTATAATAATGCAATTATACAGTAAATAATCTTAAATTGTTTCTAGACAATCGCACACTAAATTAATAGAAAAGTTAAAAAATCAAAGTAACAATTTGCATCTTTTGTCTAGTGAAATGTCAAACATTCCTAGATTTAAAACATTTTAAGCTGAGTAGCTTTAGAAATCAATTACATTTATATGCCTAAATCAAACCATGTTTCTGAAGGTTCTGTTCTAGCTCATGTGGTTTTAAAGTTAAAATAATAAACTTACTGTGGAAGATTTAAAATTGCTTCTGGAACACAGGTAAATTTGTTTTGAGATAATTTTATGCTTGTCATAGAAGAAGGTAAAAAAGGCATAGCAGCTAAAAGAAAATAAAAATGAGATAAGGCACATTTTAATCATTTTAACTAGATTTATATTTGAGTCTATAAGAAAAGCAACCAGCCTGACCAGGCAGTGGCTCAGTGGATAGAGCGTCGGACTGGGATGCGGAAGACCCAGGTTCGAGACCCCGAGCTCGCCAGCTTGAGCGCAGACCCATCTGGCTTAAGCAAAAGCTCACCAGCTTGGACCCAAGGTCGCTGGCCCTAGCAGGGTGTTGCTCAGTCTGCTGAAGGCCCGCGGTCAAGGCACATGTGAGAAAGCAATCAATGAACAACTAAGCTGTCGCAATGGCAACGAAAAACTAATGATTGATGCTTCTCACCTCTCTCTGTTCCTGTCTGTCTGTCCCTACCTATCCCTCTCTCTGACTCTCTGTCTCTGTAAAAAAAGAAAAGAAAAGAAAGAAAAGCTACCAATAATTTGTCACTTAATTTCTATTTTCATGCTGACAATTTAAGAAAAGCTGCTTTTAAAATAAGGTAACATCACTAATACTACAACAAAACATTTAAATAATCTACAATACTTATAAAGATCTTTAATATGAAAGCTAAATAACTGTCTAAACATAATTCTGTATCCAACATCTACAAAAGTAAAAATTATTAGAATAGTCATTTCAAATTATGTGTGATATTATGTGAAATTTATTGTAAATTAATTCAAATTACTCAACTGTAAAAAAAACTTTGTAATACTAATATACAATATAATAGAGGGATAAAAATTCTTCATAGTGCCATCTCATAATGAGTGTTCTATGGAATGATACTGAATGTTACTTAATAAAAGTATTCTTTGATCATGTGATCTTAAGAGAGTGGGGAAACATTAGGAAAATAAAGTAAAATATCTCAGCATTCTCAATGTTTTGGTATATCTTATAAATTTCCAAGACAAAAAAATAGTATGAGGACCAGGAAATAAAATTCTGTGGAACACAATGTTGGACAATGAGCAAGTCACACAGCATATTTTGTCATCTGCAAAATAGTGCAGCTAGACCAGATGATATCCGAGAGTCTATAGAAATCTAAAAACCTAGAGTTCTCTGAAAGTGGCTTGAGAAATTATTCTTAGCATTTTCAGGATGAAAAATGTGGGTTATGCTTTATCTAGAATATCTTCAAGGGCCAAAATATTCTAAGACCTTGCTAGAAACTGTCTTCCTGGGAAGCAGAAAGGTACATGCTATGCTCCCTCACCTAGTTCCCAAAAGTATTTGTGACAAAATAAGTTAGTAGAAATGATTCTCCACTTAAGAATGGAGTCTTGAGGTTCAGATGCTGTATGGAACACACTCGTAAAATCAAAGAACTGAAAGTTCATTTCACATGAGGTTATTTTTAATGGTTAGTGGGCTCACTCACGAATTAGGTCACTAGAGCATCCTCCCAAACATAAGACAACTTCTAAAACTATTCAAGTTGTGTAGTAAAAAGCAAATAGAGTTTTGATCTTAGGTTCATTCAAGTTTTCAGCAGTTAATTAATTCTATGCCCCTACCATGCCACACAAAAATCACAGTGCTTCAATTTCCTCAATTAGACAAACAGAGATCAGACCTGCCCTACCGTATAGGGCTTTTTTTTCTTATGTGTGTGATAGAGAAAGAAACAGATAGAGGGACAGACAGAAAGGGAGAGAGATGAGAGCATCAATTCTTTATTGCGGCTCCTTAGTCTCTTAGTTTCCTTAGTTTGTTCATTAATTGCTTTCTCATATGTGCCTTGAGCGAGGGGGAGGGTAGGGCGGTGAGCTGCCACAGAACAAGTGACCCCTTGCTCAAGCCAGAGACCTTGGGCTCAAGCCAGCAACCATGGGGTCATGTCTATGATCCCACACTCAAGCCAGCAACCCCCCACTCAATCTGGTGGCCCACACTCAAGCCAGATGAGCCCACGCTCAAGCTGGCAACCTCAGGGTTTCAAACCTGGGTCCTCTGCATTCCAGTTCGACACTCTATCCACTGCACCACTGCCTGGTCAGGCTACTCTATAGGGCTTTTGTGAAATTTAGCAGAGATGACACAGTAATCATAACCAAACCTCAGATCCTTTCAAATGCTCTTTTTCCCAGACCCAACTTAAACTTCACACTTCACTGCCTCCACAGTCTGCATCAGATCTCCTTGAGATGCCCTCGTAGCATCTGGGACCTTTTCCTCATAGCACTTAGCACAATATACAATCCCATTTAGTTGTGCCATAACTATTTAATGTCTATCTTCTGAATTTAAGTACATGGTCCTTAAGAAAAAAGACCATGTTTGCTTTGGTCACTAGTAAGCAAATCACACTATCCTTAGTTTCAGGCTTATGGTAAGAACAAGGTCAATATTAGAGGACAGTGAGAGGAAATGAGAAAAAATGAAAATACTAGGCAAATTGGCATGGCTTTTATCATTACTCATTTCTGATAGTTCTGACAAGTTAATATATTTAAATACGTAGTCAAACTGCTCTGCTATGAAAAGTTATTATAATTATTTTACTAAATGAAAAAATTATTATCCAAGTCAGGTATATAATAGCCACATGTGTGACAAAGTGCATATGGCCTCCAATAAGGAAGATAAAATATGAGTAGTTCTTGTTTATTCCTATAAAAGTATTTTTCGCTTAATATTAGAATGTCCAGATAGGCTAAAAATAAACACAATTCCCCATTATCTCACATGCTAAGTGTATTTTAGATAGGGCATTCCATTACTTTTAATAAAAGTAAAGATCATAGTATATATTATTGTAATATTTTGCACAAAGCAAGAATTCAATGAATGTACATTAACATTACTAATTTGAAAACTGTCAAATGATTAGTTTCACTTCTTAAAAAACAGTAATACTAGTTACACTTATACTCCAAAAATTTCTGAAGAACCTTCAGTAGGAAATGCAGTATTCCTGCTTTGCCCAGGTCAGGCAGCCCTATAAATTTTTAGTTTAATAGACTATCAGGAACCACAGTATAATGACTACCTGCCGCCCAAGATATTGTCATTTTGGTCTATGTCCATTCTAACCTGCTAAAATTATTTTTTAATTTAAACAAATTAATGTTAACATTTAAAATTTTTTAATATTTAAAAAGGAGATTTCTTTCAAGCAGCTTTGTATTTACAGCAAATATGAGTGGAAAGTGCAGAGTCTCCTCACAACCAAACTCATCAATACTAATTCTTTTTCTCTATTATGAATAACTTGCATAATGTGATATCTTTACTGTAACTGGCAAACCAATATTAACAGAGTATCATTAACTAAAGTCCATAGTTTACAGCAGAGTTCACTCTTTGCGTTATATAGTCTGTGGGTCTTGACAAATGTATAATGACATGTGACCATATAACAGCAGCATACAGAACAGATCTACTGTCCTAAAACACCCTCTTGTCCAACTATTCATCCCTCTCTTCCTTCCTCTAAACTCCTGGCAACCACTGATTGTTTTACTGTGTCCACAGCTCTGCCTATTCCAGAGTGTCTTATGGTTGGACTCATACAGTATGCAGCCTTCTCAGCTTGGCTGTTTTCCCTTAGTAATAGGCATTTAGGTTTCCTTCCTGTACCCATGGCTTGACACCTCATTTCTCTTATCACCAACCTGCTAACTTTATATTTGAAACTCCCACATAATACTCAAACTAAAATAATACCTTTAAATCCCCTCCTAAAGTCCCCATATATGACTCATCTTATAATATTCAAAAGTACTGGGACAGAGATAACTCACAGACACTTACCTAGAAAATTCATTCTGGCACTGAAACTCTCCACTTTAGGACATGCCTCCAGAAAGTCTTCAGATAAGGATGAAATGTGGTTTTTACTAAGGTTTAAAATCTTCAGTTCCTTCAGGCTCAGGGGGGGACACATTCCTGATATTTTATTTCTAGTCATAAGAGACGAAATGAGGATGAAATTTTATAAACTAATATATACTTTAAGAGAAAAAAATAATAAAAATTTGCCTTCAAAGGAAAACATCACAGCAGATTTATTATTTTTAAAATTAGCTGCGGAAATTTAAGTCAATTGATATAAGCTGCAATATTAGTTGCTTCAATTTTTTTAATCAAATTGCTGTTTAAAACTTATTACTGTAGAAATAATGTCAGCATATCTCGTCAACCTTATGAAGCTTTAATATAAGGTAACCCTCTTGTTTCTAATGAACCCTTCTTACCCCTCTAAAATGAGCTGTTCCAGCTTCTCTACCACATCCCCAAGGTTCTCGGGAACAGAAGACAGCTGATTATATGACAGGTTAAACTGTCTCAAGGTCAGACACTTTACTGCCGGATCCAGAACTACTGAGGGTTCAATGTCATTTCGAGAGACATCAAGGTTGGTGATACAGTTCATTTTCAACAAGTAGGAGGGAAATGATGTGAATTTATTACTGTGTAAATCCAAATGTGTCAAAGACTTCAGTGTCTGGAAAGACAAGATTTGTATTGAATTTACTGGGGTGACATTGATGATTAATAAAATTATCTAAGTTTAGGGATACAACTCTGTAACACATCATCTGTTTGTTGTATTGAGTGTTCACCACCCCAAGTCAAGTCTTCTTCCATCACCATTTATCTCCCTCCTTTACCCTCTTCTACTTCTAGACAGGATTTTAATATTCTAACATGAACCATCTGAGAAACTTCAGCTTAGCTAATATTTCTGCCTTACATAACTCTGGTTATTAGAACCATTAAGAATTTTCCGAGTAATTGAAAACACAATGCACAACAGAATTTCAGTATACTGACTGGTCCAATTATTCCTGTTCTAAAATGGGAAAAACCAGGAAAAATATAGCAGACAGGCTTTCAAAAGCAGGGTCACAAAAATAAGGTTTAGAGTTTAATTCAGCTTTTTTTTTTTTGAAAATTTTTCCTGCAAAAAGGAAAAATGGAAGCAGAACAGGCTTCAACAAATATTTTAACTAATGACTTAATGCATAAGCAGTACAACACAATCCTGGGTATAAATGTTTTTTAAATACTAGCCTTTGGAAAATGCTATACATTTTAATATAAATAAGATTTAACCATAAAAGTAGTCATTGTATATAATACATGTTTTATTTAGAACTTCTTTTTAGAATTTCTGTTTTTAATTTCTATTTTCTATTCAGAAGCAATTTCTAATTCTACTATAATAGTAATCTTCCATTTATATATGATGTCAATTTTTTAACCTTTTATATAAATTATTGTCAAGGGGTTAAAATACAAAAACCAATCACTTCTCTGTGCTCTTTTCATATCAACATATTTATCCTCACATGAAATTCTAAAGAATTTGATGTGATTATAAAGTCTTTTTAATGGATCTTTGCCCCAGAAGTTGTTTATAAATCTCTGTCATTGATTCATCCTACCAGATTATTCGGAAGGAAAGGTTTTAAAATTATTTATTCCCAAGGTTTAATCAGAAAAATTTTTTTGTAAAGAAACAGTAATAAGCGTTAACAAAAACTACCATTTAAGGGTATCAATTTGAAATTTGTTTAAGAGAAGGTTCTGAGTAAGTCCTTTCTGTGAATGCCTTAATATCTCACCTTACCACTCTCTCTTCAAAGTCTCTCTCTCTCTCTCTCTCTCTTTTTTTAGCTAGGTCTGCACTCTAGTTCTCTATTACTTATTTTGAACAAATATTTATTGAAGGACTATCAAGTATCAGTATATAATCCTTTCACAAATTAATTTAATAATCATTGATTGAGTTTTTACTCTATGTCAACCTTCCTAGGCACTGGGGACAGACACAAACAAGCCTGAAACAGTTCCTGTTCTCAAAATGTTCACGTTTAGTGACGACGATATATCTCAGATAAAAATTTATATGCAAATGAGTTAGGAAATAAATTCCAGGGGTACCATGGAAATCTAAAGCAGGTGGAAAATCAACCTAGTCTAGAGGGAAGAGGGGAGAAGAAGTAAGGCAGAAGGTAAGGAGGTGATTTTTTAAATAATACCCTGTGACTTGGAAATTTTAGAAAGGCAAAGAAGAGGAGAAAGAGAAGACGCATTTTAGACATGGTGGTATCTCTCTCTTCAGATATTCAAACTTTAGGAGAAAGATAACACTTAAATATACTTAAAAATCATGCAACATTGCTTTTTAAATGTCTGAAAATTATGGTAAATTTTATAGGCTAGAAAAGGAAAAATGCATTTGCCATAAAACTAGCTTTAAAAAAATACAAGTATATCCTTTATCAAACTTTACAGTTCAGTCAAAGGAATCAGCCTAATAATATAAACATTTATAGTACAATCTTTTAAAATTTGTCAGTCTAACTTCTTTGACTTCTGATCCATGGTACATAAAAATGAATGACAAAGTCAATATTCAGAGGACTATCCTATCAGCAGGGTATTTATGAAATAAAAACTTTAAGCAAAAACATCAAGTTTTAAGTTACATATACTTTGAAAATTCATAAATGCTTTAGGGGCAGTTTAGCCAAGCCTCTGTATTTGGCAGATGAGGAAATAAAGGATTAGAGTAGTCGAAGTAACACATTTTTATAATCACAGAGCTGGTCGCTGAGCCAGAGCCAGTGCCACCAAACCAGGTCTAAGCCTAGTCTACCTAGTTTAAGCAGTTCAAATCATCTCAGAATTAAATACTTGAAGGCATAACCAATGTATCATCTTGAGAGAGAGACTTTAACATGTATCATTAGGATAGAAGCCTGAATTCCTTTTAAATCACTTCTTCAATTCCCTTGCTTGCCCTCAAAGATGTTCCTGAATACCACCCAGATTAAGTAAGATACTTGTGTGAAAACCAGAAGAATGGGGGAATTACTGTCCAATGACACAAAAGTAGAACCCTCTTTTTTAAAGACTTAAACATGTACGGTAAAAATAAATGCAAAAGCTCTTCAAATATGCTGAACGTTATTAGGGTAAATTGAATTTACTTCACATAGTCGTTGAGGAAAACTCGTGAGTCCATTCTGGTGAAGCTCCAGCTTTTTGAGATGCTCCAAATGAACGCTTAAACAGCACTTCTGGCCTAGGGCATCGATATCTCTTAGCTCATTTGCTGAAAGATCTAATGATGTAATATATTCTCTCTCAGAAGCCAGAGAAGAAGAGCTGTCTGAATGCCTCATATGGGACGGAAGTCTTGATGACCCTTTTGTCAAAAACAATGAAAATATAAGCAGGTAATTTAACTTGGTAAATGCTTATTGATCATCGAATAGTGCAGGGTCTCCTTGAGGCACTGGAGGTACAGTGAAAAACCAAACTATGAAATTTACATTCCAGTGCTGGTGATACAGAATAAATAATAAATATTTAATCAACCGATACTAATAGTGTAAAAAAACAACAGACCTGGAGAAAGAGATGAACTGTAGCACTGGTGAGAGTATTATTTGTGCTTCAGAAAAATAGTAAGAAAAAATAAAAGTGTCTTATATAACATTTAAAAAGGTAAATTTTTAAATCATTTCCAACAGACATTGCAATCATTAGGTAAATATAACTTGAAGATTATATAAGATGGAACTGGCACAAAGAAAATTTGAACAATTGGAAGAAATTTAACGAACACTATATTCTGCTCAAAATATCTATTTCCATATACTTACTTTCAAACTTACTGAATGAATCATCTGAAGACAGTATTTTTCTTTTTCTCTTCAATAAATCTTCATGATCAAAAATGGGTCCCTATTAAACAAATAGACATTTATTCTACAATCACTGTCATTTTTTGGAGCAAATATAACATTTCTTATCTGGATTCCTTAGGAATCATTATAAGATTTCTATCTAAAGTATACATGGGGTCAACCATACCGTAAGACAGAGACCTAGCCTGCACACCATAAGAGACATGGAGCGCTGAAAAGAAAACAGCGGTAAAACCATTTTGAAGAGTACTTAATACATACCGGGTGAGGCAAAAGTGCACTTACAGTTGACAGTACACGAAACACAGAGTTTATTCTTGTGTTATTACTTACTAATTATTGTATAATATTCCATACAACTGTAAACCTACTTTTGCCTCACCATGTATATGCCCCAAACACTCTCAAAAGTCTACAAGTATAAATTTAAAATAATATATAATTATTTATTTATATTGCGATATGAAGTTTTCATAGATCAGGGAAGTCTGCACCAGTAGCTCTTAGCTTTGACCTATGATTTCAGTTATCAAGAGAATGTTGGCCCTGGACAGTTGGCTCAGTGGATAGAGCATCAGCCCAGCTTGTGGATATCCCAGGCTCAATCCCTGGTCAAGGTACATATGAGAAGCAACCATCTGCTCTCTTCCCCTCTCTCTCTCCCCTCTTCTCTCTCTCTTTCCCTCTTGCATCCAGTGGCTCTGTTGATCCCAGCGTTGGCCCCAAATGGGGGTTGCCAGCTGGATCATGGTCAGGGCGCATGCAGGAGTCTGCCTCTCTATCTCCCCTCTTCTCACTTAAAAAAAGAGAGGGAAAGAATGTCAGTAACAAAAATATACACCATAGCCACAATTTAACTTACCAAGGAATTGGAATGCCTTTGCAAATTGGGTGAGTAGCGCTGCAAGGCAGGATCTCGGTAAAATTCTCCTACACTAATTGAATTTGACTTCTTTTTCATAAGAAATGAACCTTCACTTCCTATATTTAAATGATAAAATAAAGACAAGTAAATACTCAATCATAAGATACTAGTATCATGGTCAACAATAAAAAATTAAACACATTTTTATTAATGGAAATTGTCCAATTATTGTTGTAATATCTTTAAAATAGAAAACTATGTTGGCTTTTCATTTTCAAAATTCAGTTACATTTTTCTTCATCCTTAAATATTTACTGAATGGTTGGCATAGGTTAGATACTGAGTAAGTATTGAATAAACATAAGCAGGGAGAATAATCCATAACTCATTTGAGCTCACAATATATTAGAAAAAAACAAGTAAAAAATAGTTAAAATACAATAAGAAACACATGCATGAACAGGAAGCAAAGAAAGTTTATGCACAAATATGATCAAAGCTATTCTTTACCGTTTCTCTGAATTTTCCTTGGAAACTTTTCAAATCTTGTTTTAAATATTGAAATCACACTTTAAATTACATTGGAGAACAATTTTTTTTTGATTTTCTGTTGCATGACATTTTAGAATTTTTCCTAAATAGTATTTCTGCATTGCTGATTCCAAATCTGAAATCCATTTTTGGTGCATGCTCTAGTTTTTATGCAATTTTAATTTCTTTTTGTTACAGTTAATGGCATGCATTGGTTTTTAAATTTAAGTTAAAAGGCAAGGACTCTTAGATTGAACATAACCACAATGCAATTTATGTTTTACAAACATCACTTTTACATAATTGTAGTTGTTTTTAAATGTAAAAAATGATTATCTGATAAAAAACACCCTCTTACTATGTTTTAAGATTGAATCATGGCTTCTTCGGGTAGGCGTAACTGTAAGAATACTTATGACACCTTCTGTTATATATGTGGCTGTTACATATTTCAAAGTCAGAGGCGCAACATTTCACCATTTGTGACACATGCATATATTGCCTATTTTCAAGTTCCCCTTGGCAATCAAGACAAGAATTGGGCTCCTCATATTGTGTGTCATAATTGTGAGGAAACGCTTCATGACTGGACAAAAGGAAAATGCAAAGGAATGCTTTTTGGTATTCCCATGGTTTGGCGTGAACATAAGGGCCACAGCAGTGACTGTTATCCATACAAAGGGCATTGGCAAGAAGAAACGACATATGATCGCATATCCTAATATTCCTTCAGCAATAAGACCTATCACACACTCTGAGACACTCCCGGTTTCAGTTTTCAATGGTTTTATTTCTTCTAAGGACAAAGAAAGTGAACATGGTGATCAAGTGTATTTTGATAAGATGCATGTGGAAATGCTTGTAGAATCTGAAGGGTCTTCTTCTGATGCCAAGCAGTCATTAAGCCCTCAGCTGTTTAGCCAACTCAAATTGAATGACTTAGTAAGAGATTTGGGCCTATCAAAGAAAGCAGCTGAGTTATTAGCCTCCAGGCTTCAAGAAAAGAATGTACTTCATCGATCAGCTAAAATATTCCATTTCAGGAAGCGTGAACAAATTTTTGTGGGCTTTCTTTCCCGAAGACAAACACTTTGTTTACTGTCATGATATCAGTAGTCTTCTCAGCCAGCTATGTGTTACCACTTGCAGTCCAATGAAATGGCAGCTATTTCTTGACAGCTCTAAACGGAGTCTGAAATGTGTTTTCCTACACAACAGTAATGTTTATGCAGCGGTTTCAATTGGTTATTCAACTCATCTGTGAGATTATAATGACATAAAAATTGCAAAAAAACTGTAGCTTACAGAGAAAAACTAATGTCAGATTTGAGATCAGCACTCATGAATTAGGTAAGAACAAGTGTTTTTGTGAATACAACAAAAATTTTGTTCCCTGGTGTAATTTAACATTTAACAATCTATATCTCTATTTAAATTTCATGTTTTATGGTTTCATATATGAAGTAACATTAAATTAATACATTGAGTTTAGTTATCAATATTGTATTAAGACAGACGAAAACTACTTTTAAAATTATGAATTTTCAAAAATATAAGGATCAATAAACAAATCATACTACTAATGATAAGTAATGTGGTGGCATTACTGAAAAACTATGAGGTTAAATTCTACTACTCTTTATCTTAGAATCAGAAATAATTTTAAATGTCTAAACAAATTATAAATTCTACATATTCAAAAGTCAACTTTACAATGTTTTATATAAATTGTAAAATTGATACAAATCCTATTTGATTCACCATTAAAATTTAATTTATCCTAAAATATAAATTATGTTATGCATAAGCATTTTAATAAAATAGAAGTCATAATTTAATTATATTTATATATCTAATATTAATTACATTTTTCATAATTATTCCTCTTTGGGAAACTAATTATGTAAGTCTTCTGATCACCCTGGCTTTCTGCCTCAGGACAATTTGAAGGCCTGACACACAGGAAGAAGAAATTTAAACAAAGCAGGCTGACTTTCCAAAGATGAGGAGATGAAGATCAATATTCACAGAGACTAACTTCGCTAGGAATCAGGGGCAAAGACATGGAAAATATGCTCCAGTAACCTGCAAAGGGGGTTCCCACAGCTCTGCACTATAAGAAATGTAAAAGAGGAGGCCTTCAGGATGAAGAAAATGATGATACTAAATGTAAACTTGGATATATATAAAGAGGTAAAGTCATAAAAAAATTATAATCCTTATTGTTTGCATACCCTTTAACAGAGCTTCAAAATACATAAAGCATAAACTGATCAAATGAAAAGAATTAACAAATCCATGTTTCAATTTTATCATTTATTTTCTCAAATCAAGTACAAAAGTTATTGAAGACCTGAGACTTATCAAACAATTTGACCTAATAGACTTGACTCCAAATCGGACAAATAGACGTTCTTTTAAATTTCACATGGAACACCCAACATGATAGAGCGTATGGTAGTCCATAAAGCATCTTAATAAATTTAAAAGGATAAACATTACTAGAGTAGGTTCTCTGACCCAACAAGTTCAATTTAAATCTATAAGAGAAAGTTGTATGGAGAAATCTCCAAATATTTGGAAAATAAACTCTTTCAAATAATCCAGGAGTCAAAAAAAATCACATAGGCAATTATAAAACTTTCAAAAGTGAATGTAAACAAATATATAAACATTGCAGAATGCAGCTAAAGTGGTTCTCAGAAGGATCTGTATCAAATGTTCATATAATAAAATAAGAGAGATCTAATAATCAGTTTTCTAAGTTTCCACATTAAGAATATATAAAAAGCTTGGTGGTGCAATGGATAGAGCATTGGCTTGGAAAGCTGTGGACACAGGTTTGAAAGCCCGAGGTCACCAGCTTGAGCAAGGGATCACCAGCTTGAGTGCAGGGTTGCTGGCTTCAAGAAAGGCTCACTGGCTCGGCGGGAGGCCCCCCTCCCAAGTCAAGGCACATATGAGAAAAAAATCAATGTGCTACAATGTGCACAACTAAGGTGCCATAACTATCAATTGGCGCGTCTCATCTCTCTTCCCTCCTGTCTCTCTCTCTCAAAAAAAAAAAATCTATAAAAAGAAGAGTCAGATAAAATCAAAATAAGTAAAATAAAGAAAATACAGATTAAAGCAAAAAAGTTAATGAAAAGGAAAATGGATCAACAATAGAGAAAATCAATAAAACAAAATTCTGATATTTAAAAAGATCAAGAAAAATAATAAACCTTGAGTTAGACTAAAGACGAGAAAAAGAAGACACAAATTAGCAAGAATTTCAAATTAGATATCACTACAGATATTACAAATACTAACAAAATCATAAGAGAATTATTATAAATAACATCAAACAAATAAATTTGGCAACTTATGTGAAATGAACAAATTCCTCAGTCGCAAATTATAAAAACTGATGCAAGAAGTAATAAAACTCAAAATAATAATAAGTCTACTAAAATTATTAGATTTATAATTAAAACTATCCCTCCAAAATTTACCTATATAGCTTTCCTGGTGAATTCTTTTAAACAGATAAGAAAAAAATACATAGTACCTCGTCTACACAAACTCTATAAGATAATAGTAAACTTGGAAACACTTCCCAACTTATTTGAAGTCTAACGTTACTCTCATAATTGCAAGGAAACATCAACCTTTAGATAAATATCCTTTATAGATCAAAATACTTGGCAAAATTTAGATAAAAATTCAATAATATACAAAAATAATAATACATCTTGAATAAGTGAGATTTATCCCAGAAATGCAAGTATGGTTTAACACAAGAAAATCTATCAATATAATTAACATTATTAACAGAGTAAAGAGGGAAAATATGCCATTTCACATAGAGAGAGAAAAGTATTTTTCAACACCCATCAGTGATAAAAAGTCTCAGCAAAGAATTACCAGAAAGGAGCTTCAACTTTGTGAAGGGTGTCTATGAAAGAAACATGTCACACTTAATGACAAGAAACTGAATGCTTTTACTCTAGGTTTGGAAACCAGAAAGCAATGCCTACTCTTATAACTTCTATTTAACACTGTACAGTGGTCCTAGCAAGTGCATTAAGACAATAATGTTTTTTAAATGACAGATCAGTAAGGAAGAAGTAAATCTGCCTTTATCAGCAAATGGTATAATTGCAAACATAGAAATTTCTGAGGTCAACAAAAAACTGATAGAACTCGTGAGTTTAGCAAGTTAACAAGATATAATATGAAGATACAAATAAGTCAATTGTATTTCCATAAATCAGGGGTGACCTATTGGACACTGGAACTCAAATATAATACTACTTACAATAACTTCAAAAACATGCAATACAAAACATTCATAATAGAAATTTGAAATGACAAATAAATGGAAATATACCACATTAATATGTCAGAAGACTCATATTACTAAGCCATCAATGCCCCCAAATTCAATTATAGATTTAATATAAAGTAATTATTATTTATACAATAACTCTAAGTTTATAATTTAATAATATATTATTTACATATTAATTCTGCATAAATGTATATAAATACTATATTCTAATAAAAATAACTTGATTCAAATAAATATAAAAATGCAAATAACCTAGCTTAGTGAGAACAATTTTAAAAAAGAACATCAGAAAGTTTACACTACCTGATTTCAAGATCTACTATTAAACTACAGTAAACAAGATAAGATGGCAGCTGTATAGGGATAAAACTATAAATCAGTGACATGGAACAAAGAATGCAGAAATAGTACCTCTCAATATGGACAATTAAATTGGACAAACAAGCTATTAATTCAGTAAGAAAATATAGCATTTTCAACAATAGCAAAATAACTGGATAGCTATATGGAAAAAGAATAAATGTCAATCCTTTACTGACACTGTACACAAACAGTAAAATAGATTTTAGACATAAAAGTAAAAGCTAAGATTTTAACACTTCCATGAGGAAACAGAAGAAAATATTTACAAATTTGGGACAGGAAAATATTTTTTAAACGGGATAGAAAAACACAAGCCTTAAGAGAAAAAATTTAAAAACTTGATCAAATTTTTAAAAACTGTTCTTTGAAAAATAATCATAGCATAAAAAAGACAAGCTATAACTAGGTGAAAATATTTGCAGAACACTTCTACCAAAACATATAAGAACTCATAATAAGATAATAAGACAACAACACAAAAGTCAGCAAATCTGGGAACAGACAATTCACAAAGAAAATACATGCACATGAAAATATTTCCAAAATCAATAGTGATCAAAGAAATAAAACTTCAACCCAAATGAGCTAGAATTATGCCTTCACTAGAAAGGCTAAAATTAAATTGATTGACAACACCAAAGGTTGTAGTGTGATGAGGATGTAAAGCAACTAGAGTTTTCATATATTACTGGTGGGAGTACAATAAATATGGTACAACCACTTTGAAAACAGCCAGACATAAAAGTTTATATGCAACTTGAGAATATACTAACGTAATCTACAGTGATGAAAGCAGAACAGTGGTTGCCATGAACCAAAGTTGGGAAAATTCTTTGTGAAGAGACAAAAGGGGACTTGTTGGATGATAGAGATGGTGTATGACTTGATTAGTGGTGCTGATTACATGGATGTATAAAAATTTCAAAGTCCATGAAAATATATACTTACAATAGGTGTATTTTATTCTGTAGTAATTATTTCTCAGTAAAAATTTTAAAAAATAATTGGACTTGAGACATGAGATTTTGAAATACCCTTACTTTTGTCCCCCTCAGATAGATACTTTATTCTATCACCCAAAGTTTTCCATCATACTCTCTTAATTTAAAAAGCACCCCATCCCGTTTTTATCAAACTGTATTGCATTAAATTTGTCAGCCTAAATCACTGTCATTATTTATCTTGCCTTGTCAATTTTTAAAAGTTATCTCAAGTGAGTTATTAAAATATTATTTTTCATTTGAATAAAAGTAAATATATATTTTATTAACTACTTCCTTCCAATTTCCCAAGAAGTCTCCCAGTTTATATACATTTTATCTAATTCTTATAGAAAATCCTGGCAGGGTAGCAATAATACCTTAAATAAGAGTAAGGGGCTTACACAATTCAGAAAGGGATATAATTAGTCATGGAACATGAAATCCAGTTCTAGTCTGTCTTTCTTCATTGCAGTTGTCACAATTCACCAATTAAAGGCAGTATCATAACACTTATAAGTGCAGAGATACATTTCCTTAATGGAGTTAGTAAGCACTATTTCTAGTAATGAACATATTTTTCTCAAGTTTTTTACAAATGAATTAAACCAGAATTTTGTCTTAATTTCTATTTTTCAATGTCAGTGTGTAAGGGATTTAAAACATAAAGGGAACTATTTTTTATATATATAATAAATACCTTCACTATCTAGGTCATCACTTTGACCAAATACACTGTCCATGTAAGAGTCAGGAGTGAAGCTCCACTCATCAAATTTATCAAGTACTTCAGTAAAATTCCCATCACTGCCTGAGGCATCTCCTTCTTCCACAGAACTTTTCATCTGGTATCTGAGGACCATTCTTGCTAGGGTGGATCCTATATCTAAAAATAAAAAGATACACCAGCAATTTAGAAACAACAATTTAACAAACTTAAACATTATAATTCCAAAGTTCTTTTTGTATTCTCATACATCTAGAAAAGTGTTTATTCCTATTCCCAAAGTCACTTTAAAAACTGTGATAATGCATACTTAAAGGCAGTAAATTTTAATTTTCAAAAAAACTCCTCACCTGACCAGGCAATGGCACAATGGATAGAGCATCGGACTGGGACATGGAGGACCCAGATTTGAAACCCCGAAGTTGCCAGCTTGAGCACCGACTCACCAGCTTGAGTGTGGGGTTGCCGTCTTGAGCATGGGGTCATAGTTGACCCTGTGGCAGCTGGCTTCAGCCCAAAGTCACTGGATTGAAGCCCAAGGTCACTGGCTTGAGCAAGAGGTCACTGGCTCAGCTATACCCCCAGGGTCAAGGCACATATGAGAAAGCAATCAATGAACAAGTAAGGTACTGCAACTACTATTTGATGCTTCTCATCTCTCTTTCTTCCCTTCTGTCTATCCTAGTATGTCCCTCTCTCTGTCACAAAAAGAAAACAAAAAACAACTCTTAAAAATTTATACAAAGCTTTGGTATAGATGACAAACTGAATATTTACAAAACTAACTTAATTCAGAAAAGGGCTTGGGGCTTGAAGCCAGACAGGCCTGTGCTCAAATCATAGTGATGCGACTTGTGAGTATGAGCTCCTTAAGTGTCAGTGCCCTCATTTAGAAAGTGAAGATGACAATTCAGACAGCATAATAGGATTATCAATAAGATTAAATGAAATGATATGTATAAAATATTTAGCATAATGCCTAGAATATAGAAGGAATCAATAAATTATATATTTATTTTTATAAACTATTTGCTATGTGATTCATTCTTTTGAGAAATCATATAGGATTTAAAAGTTAAGATCCTTCTTATAAGTTGGCTGAGTCATCACTGCCCTACAAATAGCCTGGAAAATTTCTTCACGCAATACTATCATAGTTCACATTATAACATGAGTATGTGACTCAGCCCAGTAGTACCTGAGAAAATGTTTCAAAGCTGTGAATCCAAAATGTTCTTTCCTCAACCCAGCTGCCATGAAATCATGACTATATCCTCCAATCAAATAATTTTATTATTTTTAATTAGGTGAAACAAGTCATGGTAAAACAAAACAAAAACAAAAATCACTTCCCACAGGATAAAGGAAAAAAGTACGAAAATGGAAAATCTCCCCTCATTTTTCTCCAATGAGCCCATAATCCCTCTCCATCAGGTATCAAAGATTAAAGTAGTCAGGTTGTTTCCATGACACTGGTTGAACTGATGAAATGGGATCCAATGATTTCTTAACCTCCAAAGCCCTCAGAGGCAACTAGGGAGCCCATTTCTGTAGTTTTTCCCTGCCATGTTCTCTTCCATATTCAGACACTTATGACTACCATATCCCAATTGCATGCTCAGCAACAGTATACTAAAAACACTGTTCTATGCCTTTATTTTTTACTTAATAATGCATTCTTTACCCAAACTTGGATTTTCCCCCCAATAATTGCAAAACATTCCACTGCATGAATGGACCATGATAACTTGAAGAGTTCCTTTTGAAGGATACTTATGATTTTTTTACTAATATTTTTGTTTTGCTATTATAAACAAGATTTTAATGTGCATCCTTGTACATATATTTTTATGTACATTTGAGAACTAATGGGAATGTACCATAGATTCTTATTAGTATACTGCTGGGTTAAAAATGTATGCATGCACATTAAAAATACTAATGGTTATTACCAAATTGTACTCAAAAGAAGGTGCTAGTGGAGCAGACAGAAGGACCATCCACCCAGAGTTCATGGGGACAAGAATGTTTTCTTGTAAAAAGAGATATGGTGCCGAGGCAGGTAGAATGAAGAGATGGCCAAGTGAAGAGAGAAGGCAGGGACCTTAGGTAGAGAGAGGAACTCTGGGAAAGCTTTGAAGTAAGAGTATAGGAAGTTTCAAAGAAACCGAGGGAAAGTTAGTCTGATGGGCTCTCCTAAATTTCATCCACAGGTCGGAGACGTCGACTAGGCAGAAGCGCCAGTCTGCGTGGGTGGGTGCATCGGCACTCCAGCACTCTCGGTGAAGGAGAGGAGAAGAACAGCTGTGGGACTCATCAGGAATGGGGGATTGCCAGGTGAGCGTGTCAGAAAAATGACAAGAAATATGTTACTAACAGAAGAGTCCTTAAGGGAAGAGTAAGGGAGTCTGATCACTGCAGGGAAGGGAGCAGGGTTACAGAGGAAAAGCTGGGAACTCAAGCTCTAAAAATAGTGAGAGTAAATGAGAGATAGCTACAAAGACAGAAATGTTAAAGAGGTTGATGATAACCTGTCATCAACATACTTAATATATACAAAACATATATCAACTTGAAAATAGAAAGAGAATACACCCTTAATTGAAATGCAAAGTGAATGTTGGAGGAGACCACCAAAAGCACATGACCACTGGGTTGATTCATAAGCTGGGCAGGGACAGTCAGGAGCTCAAGACCCCTTCCCCTGCCCTTTGATTTACATTATTATCATAGTAAGCTGTCATAAGGATGTTGCCTTTACAAGAGTTGTTGGGACCACCTAGACCCGTGATGACGAACCTATGACACATGTGTCAGCACTGACACGCATAGCCATTTTTGATGACACACGGCCACATGCGGCAGCATACCAGAGAAGTATGGGGCCGCATGCCGAAAGGATGTTTCATCCTCGGCTCCTGCATGGCCAGGTGCAGTAGCTGAGTATAAAACATTTGCTGTAGTGTAGACACTCTGTGCCGGAGGTCTGTAGGCCAAAACAACAGAACTCCGGCACAGAGTGTCTAGTTCTGGGACTTCTGGTTAGGCAGTTTTACTCGAATTGACATACCACCGAGTTACGCTCAGTTTTTTGGCGAATTTTGACACACCAAGCTCAAAAGATTGCCCATCACTGACATAGACTGAAACCAGTTCAGAGCTGTAGATAACCTTTAAGGTTCTAGCAGGTGGATATGGAGATTTACTCATCTTGTGGTCACCTAAGACAAGCTGTGTACACTCAATTCTCTTGCTTCTTAAACCTGTCACATATAATCTGCAGTGGTCTACCTCTTTTTTCAGCCTCCACTGGCCCTCCATGTACAGGGCCAGTTTCAGATTTCACCCAGGAATCTCCCGAGGCAGTATTACAACACTTTAAAGTGCAGGGATGCATTTTCTTGGCAGTCATTGCCTTAACTGGAGTTAGAATCATTGACTGCTTCTAATAATGTATTTATTATTGAAAACAACAGTATGTTAACTTGAAAATGAAAGTATATATATATGTTTCTATATATACATTTAAATGCATATGCATACACATAAAAAAATAGGAAAAAAACTACATTTATTACCTATAAGGGATGAAATACATTATTGTTATTTTCTTCCTTATGATTGGTTCCCTATTTTTAAAATAGCATGAATTACTTTTACAATAAACAAATAAAATATATACAAAAGAAAAGTAACCCCTCAGAAGGATCCCACAATCTTGCACTATCTTTATAAAATATGTATTTGCTAGATCATAAAGAACTTAAATATAATGTCACTTTCAAGCATTTCATGCCAAAAGAAAGTGATACCCAAATGCATTACAATATTTTTTACTCAAGTTGAACCAAACTAGAATAAAAACTAAAAGATTAGTGACTTTAAAATTAAATTTCTAAAACTAAGGCACACCAAACATTCCTTTTCATACTTACTTGTTTCCTTTCTTGAATTTGATGTCTTATCAGGAAACAAAGGACCAAGCCAAGAAGGCTCAATTTTTCCCATACAAAACCCTCCAAGGCATATGCTATTATTGGCCAGGTCCAGGGCGAGCCTCCTTAAGAGCAAACTGATGGTTTGGCTGTCACCTTTGCCAATGCTGATTGTGAGTGCTTTCCGGACATCTTGTTCTCGGGACCCACTATTCAGTAACAGTTCCACCAATTTAGGACTGCTCCCTTTTTCACATACCTATTAAAGAATAAATATATATAACTTATTTAAAACATATTTCTTCCTTTTGGGAAACTGGTAAATTGAACTTGGTGTAATTTTTCTCTGCACCCTTAAATTTAGATAGAAACAAAATAAGGCAAAACTAATCCTTGAAATTGTATTTAGAAAATACATAAGGTTAGCACCATACATATAAGAATAGCATAAATCAAACAATCTGTCACATGAGAGTTAATTACTTTACATATCATCAAACAAGCAACACGATAGGGAGAAAAAGTTGATAAACTTAAGTCAGAAGAACTGAGGCTTACACTTTCTGGGCTTCTGTTTGCTCATTGGAAGACATCTGGCACACTAGTGTTTTAACACAGTAAATGCTTACTACCTGCCTTCATTTGTAACACAGAATGTATATATTATAATGTTTGTTAATGCCACGTGCAAAGGACAGTCACGTTCATTTCTGGTTTTCCTGAGTTCCTCAGGACAAGATTCTGAATTACTACAAAAAAATATCTCTCAGTTTTCTACCTTTTCCTGAATGTTATATTTTCAGAGCTGTGCTCAAGGTGGTTTACCAGGTGCAATAAAAACCAGAGTGCTCCCTGTAAGCAGAGAAAAGCCTAGGCTACCTATAGAATCACACATCGGCCCTACTCAGGAACGGCTTCTGAAAGGCATGAAATGGTGTGCTTTAGAAATAGAAGTTCAAAGTAATAAATGATGGAAATACTATATGTCGGGTGCTGTGGTAAATTGTGTACATACATGATCTATACTCCTTACAAAAATAAAACCTTATGCCACAGAAATTATTACCCCATTTTATAGATGAATATTTAGAAAACGTATGTGACGTGTCCAAACCCTTCAAGCTAGTCAATAAGAGACTTGGATTTGAAGTTGAATCTGCTAGCTCCAAAGCCTGTGCTGCTTTCACTACCCAAAATTAAGGACTCAAAAAGGAAAGGAAAAAGACCCTTAGATCCAAGATATCAGGTCAGCAGAAGGAGGAGATTGGGGAAAAATCCTGTATTCTCTACAATTCAAGTGTATTTAAGGGGTTTAAGAGGACAGTTCTGTGGTTTGATGTCACCAACCTAATTCCCACCGGTCTGCAGCATCCCCCACCTTTAACACATTCTCCCCAGGGCCACAACAGTACCTTTCTACTCTAGATAGGACCAAGTCACTGTCCTATTTAAAACCCTTCTACAACCCCTCAGCTCCAGGACATTCCCTCAAACATAATGTGTACTTTTTCAAACCTCATTACTTTCATTTATGCTATTTCTATTGTCCTAAGTTTCTAACTCTGTTCTTTGCTCAGCAAGAAGAGGTTTATTCCTCAAGGAATAGCTTCAATGCCTCTTGCACAGTAAGTGCTTGCTGCCAACCCTGGCCACACACACCCTTCCTCCGCCAGGTCCCCCTCCCATTTTTTTTACATAGTAATTAGCACACTGAACCAGACCTTTTATTCTGTTTTATAACTAGAATAAAAGGCATGAGTGATACTGTAATCCAAATTGTAGCTCTGCAGCCTAGCACAATGCCTAAGAAATATATGTAATGTAACTAGTAAATTACTAAAATCCTCTTTAAGGACCTATAGGGAGTTTGGGAAAGAGTGAGGTATGGAGGGAGGGATGAGCCAAAAAGTACCATTACAAGTGCTTTCTCTTACAGCCCAGCAAACTTTTATCTACAAATTATGGTACTTACTGCTTATCTTGTACTAAAATGATTTATGTTTTATCCTCCCTCTTCTCTCAATAGATGCATAGGGAAAAAAAATCTTGAATCAGGAAACCCCTTTTATATACTTTAATAATTATCCGGCACTAATTATGCCTTTCACAGAGAAGGTGCTCAATACATTTTTGTAGAGGTCTTTTCCTTGGGGAACCCAAACAACACAAGCCAACAAGCCATGAAGGGAGAGATACAGAAGAAAGTGTATTAAACAAAAGAGAATTACGAAAGTAAGTGCAACTCATGAGAGGAAAATATACTGCTCAGAAATATCCAATTTTGTATTTAAATAATAATTAAAGTCATTCTGAATATAATGAAAATCTATGAAAAGTACAATGTATTATCCTTTGAAATCTTTTCTCTCATCTTCTTTATTTTTTATTTTTTTTATTTATATATATATATATTTTATTATTATTATTTCTAATGGGGTGACACCAATAAATCAGGGTACATATGTACAATGAAAACATCTCCACGTTATCTTATCATTCAATTGTGTTGCATACCCTTCACCAAAAGTCAAATTGTCCTCTGTCACCTTCGATCTGGTTTTCCCTGTGTCCCTCCCCTCCTCCCTATCCCATTCTTCCCTCCCTCCCCCCATCCCAAAACCACCACTCTCTTGTCCATGTCTCATATTCTCACTTTTATGTCCCACCTATGTATGAAATCATGCTGTTCTCAGTTTTTCTTTTTTTCTGATTTACTTATTTCACTCCGTATAATGTTATCAAGGTACATCCATTTTGTTATAAATGATCCGATGTCATCGTTTCTTATGGCTGCGTAGTATTCCATAGTATATATGTACCATGGTTTTTTAATCCACTCATTTTCTGACGGACACTTGGGCTGGTTCCAGATCTTTGCTATTGTGAACAATGCTGCCACGAACATGGGGGCGCATTTCTTTTTTTCGAACAGTGCTATGGTGTTCTTAGGGTATATTCCTATAAGTGGGATAGCTGGGTCAAAAGGCAGTTCGATTTTTAATTTTCTGAGGAATATCCAAACTGTTTTCCACAGGGGCTGCACCAGTCTGCATTCCCACCAGCAGTGCAGAAGGGTTCCCTTTTCTCCACATCCTCGACAGCACTAATTCTGTGTTCTTTTGCTGATAAGTGCCATTCTGACTGGTGTGAGGTGATATCTCATTGTGGTTTTAATTTGCATTTCTCTAATGATTAGTGATGTTGCACATTTTTTCATATGCCTATTGGCCATCTATCTGTATGTCCTCTTTGGAGAAATTTCTATTCATTTCTTTTGCCCATTTTTTGATTGGGTTGTTTCTCTTCCTGGTGTTGAGTTTTATAAATTCTTTATAAATTTTAGTTATTAACTCCTTATCAGATGTGCTGTCGAATATGTTCTCCCATTGTGTGGTTTGTCTTTTTATTCTGTTCCTATTGTCTTTAGCTGTGCAAAAACTTTTTAGTTTGATATAGTCCCATTTGTTTATCTTGCCTTTTATTTCAGTTGCCCGTGGAGAGAAATCGGCAAATATACTGCTGCTACAGATGTCGGAGAGCTTGCTGCCTATGTTTTCTTCTAAGATGCTTATAGTTTCACGGCTTACATTTAAGTCTTTTATCCATTTTGAGTTTGTTTTTGTGAATGGTGTAAGTTGATGGTCTAGTTTCATTTTTTTGCAGGTGGATGTCCAATTTTCCCAACACCATTTGTTAATGAGGCTGTCTTTACTCCATTGTATGTTCTTTCCCCCTTTGTCAAATAACAGTTGTCCATAAAGCTGTGGGTTAATTTCTGGGTCCTCTGTTCTGTTCCATTGATCTATGTGCCTGTTCTTATGCCAGTAACAGGCTGTCTTCAGTATAATGGCCTTATAGTAAACCTTGATATCTGGAAAAGTGATACCTTCTGCTTTATTTTTTCTTTTTAAGATTGCTGAGGCTATTCATGTTCTTTTTTGGTTCCATATAAATTTTTGGAATATGTGTTCTATATCTTTGAAGTATGTCATTGGTATTTTAATTGGTATTGCATTGAATTTGTAAATTGCTTTGGGTAATATAGACATTTTAATGATGTTTATTCTTCCTAGCCATGAGCACGGTATATGCTTCCACTTGTTTGTATCTTCCTTGATTTCTTTTATCAATGTTCTATAATTTTCCGAGTACAAGTCCTTAACCTCCTTGGTTAAATTTACTCCTAGGTACTTTATTTTTTTGGCTGCAATAGTGAAGGGGATTGTTTCCTTAATTTCTTTTGCTGATATTTCATTGTTGGTGTATAGAAATGCCTCTGATTTCTGAGTATTAATTTTATATCCTGCCACCTTGCTGAATTCATTTATAAGGTCCAGTAGTTTTTGAACTGAGACTTTAAGGTTTTCTATATACAATATCATATCATCTGCAAATAGTGACAGTTTTACTTCTTCTTTTCCAATTTGGATGCCTTTTATTTCTTCTTCTTGTCTGATTGCTGTAGCTAGGACTTCCAGAACTATGTTGAATAAGAGTGGTGAAAGTGGGCAACCCTGCCTGGTTCCTGATCTTAAGGGGATTGCTTTTAATCTTTGTTCATTTAGTATTATGTTTGCTGTCGGTTTATCGTAGATGGCCTTTATCATGTTAAGAAATGATCCCTGTATTCCCACTTTACTGAGAGTTTTGAGCATGAATGGGTGCTGGATTTTATCAAATGCCTTTTCTGCATCTATTGAAATTATCATGTGATTTTTGTCCTTCCTTTTGTTTATGTGGTGAATCACATTGATTGACTTGCGAATATTGAACCAGCCTTGCCTCTCCAGAATAAATCCCACTTGATCGTGGTGTATGATTTTTTTCATATATTGCTGGATCCGGTTGGCTAATATTTTGTTGAGAATTTTAGCGTCTAAATTCATCAGGGATATAGGCCTATAGTTTTCTTTCTTTGTGTTGTCTTTGCCCGGTTTTGGGATCAGAATTATGCTGGCCTCATAAAAGGAGTTTGGAAGTCTTCCTTCCTCTTGAATTTTTTGAAATAGCTTGAGAAGGATAGGAGTTAGTTCTTCTTTGAATTTTTATAAAATTCACTTGTGAAGCCATCAGGCCCAGGACTTTTCTTTTTTGGGAGGTTTTTGATAACTGTTTCGATCTCATTTGTTGTAATAGGTCTGTTTAGGTGTTCTGATTCTTCCAGATTGATTTTTGGAAGGTTATATGATTCAAGAAATTTGTCCATTTCACCAAGATTGTCTAATTTTTTGGCATATAGTTCTTCATAGTATTTTCTTACAATGCTTTGTATTTCTGTTGTGTCAGTTGTTATTTCTCCACTGTCCTTTCTAATTTTATTTGAGTCCTCTCTCTTTTTTTCTTGGTGAGTCTAGTTAAAGGTTCATCAATCTTGTTTACCTTTTCAAAGAACCAGCTTCTTGTTTCATTGATCCTCTGTATTGTTTCCTTAGCCTCTATGTCATTTATTTCTGCTCTGACCTTTATTATTTCCTTCCTTCTACTTGTCTTGGGTTTTATTTGTTGTTGTTTTTCTAGTTCTTTTAGATGCAGGGTCAGGTTGCTTATTTGAGCTTTTTCTAGCTTCTTATGATATGCCTGTAGTGCAATAAACTTCCCTCTCAGTACTGCTTTTGCTGTGTCCCATAAATTTTGAGTTGATGTATGCTCATTATCATTTGTTTCTAGAAACTTTTTTATTTCTTCTCTGATCTCATTGTTAATCCATTCATTATTTAATAACACGCTATTTAGTTTCCAAGTGTTTGAGTATGTTTCAGTTTTTCTTTTGTGGTTAATTTCTAGTTTCATGGCATTGTGATCAGAGAAAATGCTTGATATGATTTCAATCTTCTTAAATTTATTGAGACCATTTTTGTGTCCTAACATGTGGTCTATCCTAGAGAACGTACCATGAGCGCTTGAGAAGAATGTATATTCTACTGCTTTAGGGTGAAAAGTTCTGAAGATATCTATTAAATCAAGTTGATCTAGTGTCTCCTTTAAGTCTGCTGTTTCTTTATTAATTTTCTTTCTTGAGGATCTATCCAGTGTTGTTAGAGGGGTATTGAAATCTTCTACTATGATAGTATTGCTGTTAGTCTCGCCCTTTATACCCATCAAAGTCTGCTTTATGTATGTCGGGGCTCCTATATTTGGTGCATAGATATTTACAATAGTTATATCTTCCTGTTGAATTGTTCCCTTTATCATTATGTAGTGTCCTCCTTTATCTCTTACTACAGCCTTTGTTTTAAAGTCCATTTTGTCTGATATAAGTATTGCTACCCCAGCTTTATTTCCATTTCCATTTGCATGAAATATTTTTTTCCATCCTTTTACTTTCAGTCTATGAGCATCTTTTGTTTTAAGATGTGTCTCTTGTAGACAGCTTATGTATGGGTCCTGTTTCTTTATCCATGCAGCTACCCTATGTCTTTTGATTGGATCATTTAATCCATTTACATTTAAGGTTATTATTGATATGTAGTTGTTTATTGCCATTTTAATCTTTAAAGCTGTATTCTTCTTTTGCTCTATTCATTCCTCCCTTTAAACTGTTCACAAGAGGCCCCTTAGTATCTCTTGCAGAATTGGTTTGGTTTTTATGAATTCCTTGAGGCTTTCTTTTTCTGGGAAGCTCTTTATTTCTCCTTCAATTTTAAACATTAGCCTTGCTGGATAAAGTAGTCTTGGTTGTAGGTTCTTGTTCTGCATTACTTTGATTATATCTTGCCATTCCCTTCTGGCCTCAAGTGTTTCTGTTGAGAAGTCCGATGTCATCCTTATGGGGGCTCCTTTGTAGGTGATAGCCTTTTTTTCTCTAGCAGCTTTTAAAATTTTTTCTTTATCCATTAGCTTTGGTATTTTAACTATGATGTGTCTGGTGTAGATCTTTTTGGGTTTCTCTTTAATGGAGTTCTGTGTGCTTCTTGAATGTGTGGAGTGTTTCCCAGCCTTAATTTAGGAAAGTTTTCTGCTATGATTTGATTGAACAATGTTTCCATTTCCTGTCCTATCTCCTCTTCTTCAGGCACCCCTATGATGCGAATGTTGTTTCTTTTCATGTTGTCACAAAGCTCCCTTAGAGTTTCCTCACATTTTTTAAGTCTCTTTTCCTTTTTCTTCTCTGCTTCTGTGCCTTTGTTTATTGTGTCCTCTAACTCGCTTATTCGATCCTCAGCGTCATCCATCCTGCTTTTAATTCCTTCCATTGTGGTCTTCAGTTCTGATACTTTATTTGTCATTTCTGTCTGATTCTTTTTTATTATTTCAATTTCATTTTTTATACTTGTTATCTCTTTATTTAGGTGTTCATAATGACTATCCATTGTCGCTCTAATTTCTTTGAACATCCTAACTATCATTATTCTAAATTCTGCTTCTGGTAATTTGGTTATATCTGGTTCATTCAGGTCCTTCTCTGGGGATTTCTCTTGATTCATTTGGTTTGCATTCCTCTGCCTGCCCATTTTTTCTGTGTATAAGCAAGTTGTGGGCACTGGAGTCCAGTAGGTGTTGCCTTTGTGTTCTCTAGGTGTGGTCTGTCTGCAGGCCCCCCACCCCCTCTGCCGGTGCCTAGGGTGGTTGGGTATGAGCGTTGCCAGCGCCGGCCCACTGTGGCTTTTGCTGTGATTTCTGCCTCTCCTCCGGTAGAGGGGCTGTCACTGAAGCCACAAGACTTAGCACTAAGGGTAGAGGTGAGCACCTTCGCTCACCTCGGACCCAGTCTATTTCCGGACATCCGCCCAGAACCAGCAGTCGGAGCCTGCTCGCTACAGTTCCGCGGGTTAGGCAGGGCTTTTGACGTGCTCTCAGCTGTAAGCTTTTGCCCGTCCAGAGCTTTAGCCCCGCCCTCGAGGCCAGGGCCCTTCTGCGCAGGGTCGGAAACCAAGGTTTATTGGGGCGGGCGTGTTTGCTGGCTTCCGCTCAGCTGCGTACTTCCGCTCATCCCGGACTCTACCCCGCCCCCGCGTTCGGAGCCCGCTCGTGCACGTATGAATTCAATCCGCGGTGTCTCCGGCCGGGCGGGGATAGTAGCGTGAGCTCAGCTGCGAGCTTCCACTTGTCTCGGGGACTACCCCGTTCCCGCGCTCGGAGCCCGCTCACGCATGTATACTGGCCAACCACGGTTTCTCCGGCCCGGGGGGCGGGGGCTGGTAGCGTCAGTTCAGCCGTGAGCCCCTGCCCGTCCCTGGTCCTATCCCGGTCCCCGCGGTCAGTGCCGGCCTGCACAGGGCCTGCCCGTTCCTGGCCTCCCGCTTTGTCCCCGTAAGTGGGATTAAAGGCGGGCCCGCAGCTTCTGGACCGCTTTCACGCGTCCCCTCCGACCCTCTGGGCTAGACCGATCTCCCACTGGCTTGGCCTCTGCCCACGCCGACAGAACCGCGCCTCAGCATCCTGTCGCCCCAAACCCCCAAGCAGCCCTCGGCAGAGTAGGAAGGGACCTAATACTCCACACTGTAGGCCTGGGAGCTCCCTCACTTGTTTCACAGCTCAAAACTGTCCAAACGCCTCTTCTAGGTTCTAGGACTGCAGGCTGGGGCTTGGTTCCTGGGACCCAGGTCCCTCCCTCTCCGCCAAACTTTCCTCCCGCCCCACGGGTCTCTCCGGGCTGCCGTTTGCTCTGGGGAGCTGGGCAGTCCTCTTCACGTTTTCGCTATTCCTACCAGTCTCAATGTGGCTTCTTCTGTGTTCCTTGGTTGAAGAATTCACTTAGTTTAGTTCATAGTTGGTTTATCCAGATGATGGTTCTTTAAATTGAGTTATAATCCACTTTGCTTCTGGGAGTTGGAAGTTGGTACGTCCGCCTACTCCGTCGCCATCTTGCTTCCTCTTTTCTCTCATCTTCTAATTCATAATTAACGCAGCCAACGATCAAAACTAAGTATTTTAGATGAGCGCTTGAGAATGAATGAACAACCCACCACCACCACTACCATGAATCTACTGTATAGACAAGCGATTACAGCAGGGAAGTGGTGTGCTGAGAGGCCTAGGCTGAGCATGCTTCACTACATGTCACAGTGCCACACGCTCAGAAACAGTCAGGTATGATTACAACGCTGAGGAAAATGCAGCACTTCAAAGTGAGTCAGATTATCATGGAAGAGCCTACAATGTAATATAACATGTTTTCCGTTAGTAGAGGACATTCTGCAATCACACAAATTCTGAATAACTCTCTTGCCAAATGAAGACATCATGAGGAAGCAAACAGAACCAAAGATCAAGGGAAGAAGGGGCCAAACAAAAAGACAAGAAAAGAACAAACAGGTTCAAAGACTCTAACTGGAGGATCTGATGCTCAAGACAGTAATCATCCACAACATACTGGAGACAGTGGTGAAGAGAGCGGAGGTCTACGTGACAAAAGCCGTCCAGTGAGCAGAGACTGAAATATCTCTGAATGAGTCTATGCTGGGTTACTAGGTTGACATGCCCAGAATATAAAGCACATTTAAAAAGTTTTAATGATTTTCATTTGAAATATTTAGACTGCTGAAAATTTTAAATTTTTATAAGCACAGGTTTTGGTTTTTAAAACTTGTTTTGAAAGAGAAACAAATGTTTCAAAGCCAACATTGACTAACTGTACATGGGCAATAGTAACAGCAACATTATACAGTAATGTGAGAAAAAATTCATTTAGGAAATGTTGAACTGCTTATCCAGACATTGGCTGTAGCATATTTTCAATTAGTGGGTGTACGTGTTAAATATGTAATTGATATAGACAAAAATTACATTTTCAAAACTGCTACTTGCAGCTTGACCAGGCGGTGGCGCAGTGGATAGAGCGTCGGACTGGGATGTGGAAGACCCAGGTTCAAGACCCCAAGGTTGCCAGCTTGAGTGCAGGCCCATATGGCTTGAGCAAAAGCTCGCCAGCTTGGACCCAAGGGGTGGCTTGGTCTGCTGAAGGCCCGCAGTCAAGGCATATGTGACAAAGCAATCAATGAACAACTATGGTTTCTCAAAGGCAATGAAAAACTGATGGTTGATGCTTCTCACCTCTCTCCGTTCCTGTCTGTCTGTCCCTATCTATCTCTCTCTCAGACTCTCTCTCTGTCCCTGTAAAAACAAACAAACAACAACAACAAAAAAAATGGCTACTTGTATAATAAGCCTTTCCCCTTTTCCCAAATTCCGTGGGTTTTGTACATAGTTTTAACAAATCTTGAACTTATCAGTGTATCTTTTCACTGTTTTGGGGTTTTGTAGAGTTATACATTTGTATGGTAAATAAATTTGTTACTTCTATATAAATAGCCCTTTTTTCTACCTAAAGTTAATCTCACCCATATCTACATGACGGCACATTACCCTCCTGCTTTGTAACATAGTATGATCTGTCTTCCTTTCGGTATGATATCCAAACTGACACTGATCTGACAATTTTATCAGATAAAAAACTCATGTTAACTTTATTTATTTATTTTTTTTACAGGGACAGAGAGAAAGTCAGAGAGATGGATAGATAGGGACAGACAGACAGGAACGGAGAGAGGTGAGAAGCATCAATCATTAGTTTTTCGTTGCTGTTGTGACACCATAGTTGTTCATTGATTGCTTTCTCACATGTGCCTTGACCGCAGGCCTTCAGCAGACTGAGCCATACCTTGCTGGAGCCAGTGACCTTGGGTACACGCTGGTGAGCTTTTTGCTCAAGCCAGATGGGCCCGTGCTCAAGCTGGTGACCTCAGGGTCTCGAACCTGGGTCTTCCGCATCCCAGTCCGACGCTCTATCCACTGCGCCACTGCCTGGTCAGGCAAAACTCATGTTAACTTTAGAAGGTAATTTAATTTTGTGGTGGGGAATTCAGCAAAGTTATACGACTTCCTACAGAGGGCAGAACGGGTCTATACAGGAATGAATCTGGCTCAAGGGGTCAGCCATCTAAGATTCTTTATAGCCACTAGAAGCTGACACTGAAAACTAAATAATGAAAGTTTATTTTGGAGCTATATCCCAATTTTATAACAAGCCATACTCATTAATGAAGTCACTAAGTAGTATTTTCTTAATTGGAAAACAACCCTTCATGCTTATAGTAAATACTATATAATGAAACTAACCTATTTGAAAACGTGGCCATATCAGAGGGGAATTTTTATTTCTGTATTGAACACAGGACATGAATGCAAAAAGTGAAATCATCGGTTGCTCTGAGGCAGTAGGCAAAGAAAAGGAGCAGTTTTTTGATAGGCTGTATATCCACGTATAAGGATTAAATCAGGGTCAATGAAGGTTAACACACAAAATTACGGGTAATTTAACAGATTGCGTTACTTATGTAATTTGATTAGATCGGTGGGTAGTTTTTAAAAGTTAAAGATATGTCTCCTGTTTAGGAAGAAAGGAAAAAGGTTTTCAATACTTACTATGTAACATACATTGTTAGTTCTGACGTCTCAGATAATTGTTTTCATCTATAGATAATTGTTTTCATCATCAATTATTAACTTATTTCATAATTAAAGTTTCACTTTTGAGAGGTCACTGTTTAGAAGAAACTTGCTATCATTTATATCTTTTGGTCCTTAGTACAATGAAAATTGGATAGATTTTTCTAGTTAAGCCATAAATGTCAACATGTAAACTTGTTTTAAATTTTTTTTTTCTGTCACACTCTAAAAAAAATGAAGATTAAAGCAGACAGTCAGGAAGCAGATATCCCACTACTTAGCAGGAGAGTGTTCTTAGGCAAGTGACTTAATCTCTCTGTGCCGCAATCCCTTACCTATATAATGGGGATAATACTAGAACCCATTCGTAAGGTTGTGGTAAGAGTTAAATTGTGTAAAGAACCCTGAGTAGTGCCCAGGTGATAATAAATACCACAAACCTGTTTATCAATTTTATTCAGACTTCATTATACTTCCTCTTCCCACCAGGACCTGAAGAGTTTTATTTTCAGGTTCCTAATCAATGCATTTTCATACCCAGAATTAATCTTCCATAGTCTTTTCTACCAATCGTGTACATTGCATCATTAAATTCCCCTCCGAAAGCCTAACAAGATGAACCCCACCCTTCTCCTAATAGTCCTTAATCGTGCAGCATTGGCACATGACTAAATAGTCTTGATTACCTTATTTAGTACTACTCTATCAATCTAGTCACATATATAGTCAAAATTTATTATTTGAGAGACAAAATAACCTGAGAACTAGGATAAATTCTTTAAATTTAATACACTTATGGATGTAATGATCTGATTTTTTAAAAAGAAAAAATACATATGTAAGCTATCAAGTTTAAAAGAACAAGAGAAGAAAGATAAAATAAGAAGCTTTTGTATAGAAAAAGTTAGATAAATGAGAGAAAAATAGAAAGCCCTTTTTTATGAGAAATGTAGAGTAACTGCACTTAGGTGCTTTTAGGTGCATTGTTTCCAAAGGAAAATCTGAAGGGAAAGTTTCTTCCCAATTCTTTGGCATATCTAAAAAACATGAATTCAATGATCTGCAGCTATTACAAAAGATATACAATAAAAACATATTAAATTATCAAGGGAAATAATTGAATTATCCTTTAAAATAGAGAAGCAACTATTTTTAATGTTGCTTGAATAGAAGAAATTTGACTATATAACTAATTTGATTATTTCTTTGGTTTTCATGCATAAATTAATTGTGCATGAAAATGACTTATGGGTTTTTTTATGTGGATTTCTAATTATTACCTTACAGATAAAAAAAAAAACCATCTGAACTCACAGGCGAGTGAGAAATTAAATAAAGTAAGGCTTTAAAAATAAATTATGAGAAAAGAGTCCTCTGTTGGTTATCCAACAATCTATATTAAATCACTACATAATTTATTGGCTAGAAATATTATTAAATATCTGGAAAATATACATGGTGCAACCTGAGTGCTTTTAAACTAAAATTTACCCAACAAAGACAAACTTGAAATGACATATAATGCACTTGAGTAAATCTTATTAATTCATTCTGTAGAGCAATGAGTTAGATATTGTGAATGATACAAAGCTGAACATTATACATTTCTACTTTCATATAACTCACAAGAGATGTAAATAAAGTGTCATGACCTACAGAAGAAGTCAATCTGTATTTTATAGGAGGTTGGGAGAGTGATAAGGGGCTTCACTGAGGAAAGAAAATTTGGGTTAGATTTTGAAGAAAAAGTAAAACAATCAGTCTGCACATTGCAGGAGGGAAGGCAAAGAAAGAAGGCAGGACCAGGGTGCTACACAACTGTGGGGGTAGTCAATATCAGAAAGTGGCAGTGTGAACGGCATCCCCTAACGTGCGATACCAGCCTACATGGCCACACGCAATAGCCCTGATGAGAGAACTTTCTAGATGAAGAAACTAAAAGCACAGAGAAAATGGTTAAAAAATGATCAACAGTAGATAGAACAATGGGTTGTGTGGAATGCAGCTGGAGAACAGTTTGCACAGAGATGCATAGCAGGAGATACATTAGAAAAGTAATTTATCAACCTAACAAGGCAGGTAAACAAGTAAAATGAAGGATTAGGCTAGATGATACTGAAGGAACCTGTTACATCTGAAATTCTGGGAATCGAAACTCCTACTGCAAATCACAAGCAGTCGTGCAATAATCTGGTAAATTGTCTAGTAAGGAACAATGGGATATAAGTAAGAGCTTATACAATGGCAGAGTGAACAGAGTAAAGACAAAAGTGTCATCTGGAAAATTTACCTGACAAATTAAAGACGTTCCCTCCTTTGCTCGATTGGCATCTGCTCCCAACAGAAGCAAGCATTCAACCATGATGCTGTTATTCTGATCACATGCTCTCTCTAGCATCACACTTTTTAATTCATCATCCATAGCTAATTTTGCAAAGCACTTGCAACAAAGGTTTAGAAACTAAAAAGAATAGAAATAAGGATTAGAGTTAGCTAAATGCCTAACAATCAGCATACAGGTGAAAAACATTGTACCTGTTGATCCTTTTGTTCCATGAGACTGGAAGTCAACTGATGGAATATTACTGAATCAAAGAAATAATGCACCAACAGCTTTGAAGAAGACACTGACAATTCCAGCATGGTCAAGACTGTATGAAATCCCTGAAAGTGTGACCAAAAGCAATAATAAAAACATAAGCAATTATGGGCAAAATAAATAAATAAATAATATAATATAAAACAGAGCTTGTATATAATACTAAAAACCTGAGTTGTGATCAGGTTTTACTTAACTAATTAGATGTACTTAATGGATTTGTACATTAAAATTATAAGCCTTGGGCCTGACCTGTGGTGGCGCAGTGGATAAAGTGTCAACCTGGAATGCTGAGGTTGCCGTTGGAAACCCTGGGCTTGCCCGGTCAAGGCACATACGAGGAGCAACTACTATGAGGTGATGCTTCCCACTCCTCCCCCACTGCCTTTCTCTCTCTCTCTCTCCTCTCTCTAAAATATCAACAAAGATATAAGCCTTGCCTGACCTGTGGTGGCGCAGTGGATAAAGCGTCGACCTGGGAACACTGAGGTCGCCAGTTCAAAACCCTGCACTGCACTGGTCTGGTCAAGGCACATATGGGAGTTGATGCTTCCAGCTCCTCCCCCCTTTCTCTCTCTCTCTCTCTCTCTCTCTCTCTTTCTCTCTCTCTCTCTCTCTCTCTCTCTCTTTCTCACTCTGTCACTCTGTGTCTCCTTTCTAAAATGAATAAAATTAAAAAAATTTAAAAAAATAAAATAAAAAGATATAAGCCTTAAAACAATCCTATAAATATATGTTGCTTTCTCATTACAAATAAAATGCTAGTTAAAAATCATCATGTAGCAAAGCAGAAAAATACCTAATCAGCTATATTTGGCATTTAAAGGTCTCTATCAGAAGCCATTCCTACGGAATGAAAATCAGAGATTAATCAGGATTAGAATTGCACTCAGCAGGGTTACAGACCTGAATTGGCTGGTAAAGTGAATTTTTTATTACAAGAGTGCAGATTAGGTTCCCTAGATGGCCCTGCATTTCCCCAACATTTTGGGCATTCTTCTGAAATTTTCATCGCAAAGAGACAAATGTGAGTTCCTGGATTTCATTCAGGTGAAGTATATCTGAGAGAGCTCTGAGGGCACTCTGAAGTTAATATCCTTGAAGCAAATTACTTATGAAGAATTGATTGGTCACACCATTACTTTTTAGAACCACCTGAGCATATTTTCAATAGCTATCTGGGCTCTCCACCCATGTGACATTTTAAAGAAAAAGAGAACTTCTTGCCTCTACTATTATTTAGTTTGGGTAAATTCACCAAACATCAACTTTAACTTTTTAGATTTTTAATATCTTTCAATTTTAAAATAATGAAATCATCTAAATGTTAAAATATTTTGAGCACTTATGATGCTGAGTTTCTACAAATATTTTCTAACATCTGATAAGAGAAGTAATCTTAATTCATGCAAGTCTAAGGGATGTGCGGTTCACCCATCCCTAGAGCAGAGGTCCCTGCTAACTCAAATGCAGCAGCAAAGAGGTCATGCAAATATGCAGAAGACACATAATTCAAATTTAAAAACTTACAAACACAGAACTGGCCAAATAGCAGTATGCTGGCAGGCCAAATTCAGCCCACTGGTTAACAGTTTACAATCTCTGCTATAGAGATCCTAGAATCTGTGCCTAGACAAATTAACACTGAGAGTCCCACACCTGCACAAAATTTCTTTTCCCTTGGGTTACTTTTAATCAACTCTGCCTTGGATTTACTCTCTCTAGGTAGAGACACATTATAAAAAATAGATTTATGAAATACATTATTTTTAATCTAAGAATGTTGTGTGTTCAGCAGCACTTAAAATTTTAAACTTTATATCCTTTATTTCATTTACTAATACTGTCTCTGCAAAGGTTAGAGCCTAGACACTTTTATTCCTGGTCAATGTTTCCATTTATTAAAATATTTGCTGTGTATGGTTTATGAAAGTTGCAAATTCCATTACTAAAAACTACAACCTAGGCAGAAAGTATTAAAGGAACCACTGTTTTCCCAATATTAGGAGGAAAAAAATATCCTGACACAACTTATTTCTTAAATCTTACCTTAATTAATACTAAACCAATATCTGGGTTCCTAATAAAAACAGTAATTATATATATCACATTTTAATTTTTACTTGATGAAACTGTTTAAAATACTGTTTTACCACAAGGAAAAATATTAAGGGGCAAAACTGCTATAACTAAGCAGCCCACAATGAAATACGGAGAATGACAAACTGCAGAATATTGACTTCTATTTATATAAAACCTAAGCAAATGAAGCTCAGCTACCTGGAATTTCTTTAGAACACTGCTCTTCCACGGAATAGACAAAAGCCAATAAACATGCTGATTTTAGCGATTTAATAATGAAACACAGTATCTTTAGAGAGTCAATCAAATTCTCTTCAACCTCTATTATTAAAATATCATGAAATGATGGATGGTTTTCAATTAACTAGACTATCTCCATTAATGTAAAGTGGGAATTATACCAACTGCTCTGAAAGAGAATCAGCACAAGATCAAATTCCCTTCAAGATAATGCACATACTTTCATCTGTAATTCAGCAATGTCTTTAAATCGTTGTAAGCTGGAAACCAGGACTTTTACCAGCAGATGCCCAGTTCCTGCGAGTAAATTCCTCTTTGTAATCAAGCGTCCTATAAGACTTAAACCCAGACACTGGATTTCTATAAGAATAAAGAAAAGATAAAATAAAATTGTTTAAAATCTCAAAACAGAAAAAAAAAATTTAAACACATCCCACCAGCAGCTAAAGACCTATAAAAGTCTACTCTAAACCTTGAGCTCAAATTGTACTAACCTTGGTCATCTGGATACATCTGCAGTGTTTGAAGCACCAATTCAATACCACCTTCCATAGATAATGCCTGTAATGCATCAGGTAAATGTGCTATAGAAGAAATTACTTTTAATCCACATTTCTGAATCCCAGGATTTCCAATGAACTAGAATCAAAAGGATAGTTAAGAATATTTGCTTTTAGAAATGAGTTCTTTATAGTTATCTTAAAGCCAGTTATAGACTGATTAAATATAAACTAAGTATCTAAATAAAGATTAGTATCCTTGATCCTGCCTCATATTACTAATTACTATTTTTTTTTTATTCAAGTTGAAAAGCAACACTTTAATGCATATTGAGTACCTATTCTGTGTCAGGCACTGAGCTAAATACTTTACATTCTTTTTTTTTCATAATAATCTTACTAAATGCATACGAATTTCATTGCCAATAGAAGATAAGTTCACTAATGATTAAGGGGCTTGGATAAATATTCCTACAGTCCCACAGATTGTGAATTGCTAAGAACAAGTCAAGGATGTTTGATCCCATACTTGCATCTTTAATCAGTAAAGTGCAATACTGCCTGTCCTCACAGAAAATACTAATGAGAGTTTACTCTTTTCTCTAAGTGCTTACATGCCTTGTCTCACTTATTTCCCCTCAGCTGCCTCATGTAATTAGTTCATCAAGCCTTAAAGATGTGGGACCAAGAATGCAAGTCACAGGGCTGAGATCTGAATGTAAGTGTATCCGCCTTAAAAATGCAGAATTGTAATCTATTTCCAACCTTTAATTTCAATTCTTCCAGATAATTTGACATTGCTTACTGATATTTTATATTAGAGGCCACTTCTTTTCCCAGGCCGTTGTACCAACTGAGAAGAATACAGCCAGCACACCTTCCAACAACATGAGAATCACAATCACACCCACCCTTTGATGCCTGTGACATATAGCTAACTCTAACCTGATCATCTCTGCTTTTTCACGACGCTCTTCAAACTTCTACTATGATGTGAATGCCCACCAGATAAATACCGTAGCTTTCCTTGCAAAAATTACATTATCCTTTTCAAGACTTTGTCTTCATGGACACTAGGTTCACAGTGTCTCCACCCCAAGTCCCTGGTTGACCCCAGCACAGGGACACCACAGAATGAAGTCGCCTTAAATCAGACTTTAAGTGCTAGTGGAGCATTTTCAACCCAAACCATCCACCCTGTAACCTTTCTCATATCCATACCATCAAAGAACAGCTTTTCACTCCTTTATCAATCTAGTCCCTCAGTGCCTCTCAACTGTCTTTATGTAGCATCTTTTGTGTACAGGCTGTGGGAATAAGCATCATTTGTTCACCCTGTACCCTTCTCCTCCGTGTGTCTGGTAAGTTCCACCCTGAGTACACTTACTATAAACGCTGCAAACATTTTAATGACACAATTGAATGGCCATATGGAAATTTTGTCATTCAAGAGAAAATAAAAGAAAATAAAAAAGACATTAGAAAGGAACTAATACCACATAAAAAAATTAATTTAAAGAACTTTATTGAAAAAATGAAAATACATTGTTTTGGAAGTCTTTCCTTCACAGTATTATACTTCTCTCTTTTTTGGCTTCGTGATTCTCCTTGTTTAGCATCGTACTTTTTCACGTTTGCTACTATCTCTTCCTTCCTTAAGAGAAGTATCAGTTTCCCACTAGATAATCAATAATTAATGTTCTGAAAACTGTGGTGAACTAGTAGCCACATATTTCCTATTTGCCACAGCTTGGTAAATTTTGGTTTTGACAGATGGGAGGGATTACCAGGCTCACCAAAGAATTTGCAAACTATATTTCCATTTTCTTTTTTTCCCCCCAAAGTCAAATTGTCTTCCATCACCTTCTACTTGGTTTTCTTTGTGCCCCTCCCTTTCCTCTAACCCCTCCCTCTACTCCCTATGCTTCCCCTGGTATCCACCACACTCTTGTCCATGTCCATTTTCTAATATAGTATGCAATCTGGCTTGACACAGAGTTTTGCAGTCTGGTTTCATACATAGTATTTATCATAGACTATTTTAGGATCACTATATCTACTGCTTACTCTAGAGACCATTATAAGGGCTACGATTTATAGAATAAAAAAATGGAATACTGCAAGAATTTAGTCAGTGGAGAATTAAAACCAAACTGACAACTAGCTTAAGTACATTAAGTCTGGTCAACTGTAAACCAAACTATCAACCAGTGTTTTATCTTTGAGAAATTGCCTTAGCACCAAATTTGTCGCACAGCAAAACATGCTTGCAGCAAAGATGTTTATGGCAAAAAATGCTTGTAATGGAAATACCTAGAATCTCTCCTTCACGGCCTCACTGCTCATCTGGAACATCACCTCATCATCATTTCAACAAGGCACTCATATCTTTGCCTCCCTTGGACTTTTTCCTGTCATTATTTCCATCTTTTATATTATTATTGTTACTGTATTGAGAGAGAGAGACAGAGAGCAGCATTCATTTGCTGTTCCACTTAGTTGTGCATTCATTGGTTGTTTCCTGTATGTGCCATGACCGGGGATTGAATCTGTCACCTTGGCTTATCAGGGACAATGCTAGTCTGTCTACATGACTGAGCTACATGGCCAGGGTCCATTGCTTCCATCTTAACAAATCTATTGGTATTAAAAGCTTTAGAGGCAATTAAATTTGAGTTTAAATTCTGTCTTGTCATTTAACAGCTCCATAAATTTAAGGACCATAAAAAATAATTAAATAATATTTTTTCACAAGTGGTATTTACTCAGAAGGTATTATTGAAAAAATATTTTTAAAAATTTAAAATCCTTCAAAGTGAAGCTAGAGGGATGGCTCAGTATCTGTCTCAGCTTCCACTCATCTAAAGTGATCCTTATGCCAGCTGGGTACTTGAAATATCGGGGATAGCCTGACTAGGAGGTGGTGCTGTGGATAGAGCATCAAACTGGGACGCAGAGGATCCAGGTTCAAAACCCTGAGGTTATCAGCTTGAGCACGGGCTCACCAGCTTAAGTGCGGGTCGCTGGCTTGAGCATGGGGTCATAGACATGACCCATGGTTGCTGGCTTGAGCCCAAAGGTTGCTGGCTTGAGCAAGGGGTCAATAGCTCCGCTGTAGCCCCCAGTCAAGGCACATATGAGAAAGCAATCAATGAACAACTAAGGAGCTGCAGCAAAGGATTGATGCCTCTCATCTATCTCTCTTCCTGTCTGTCTGTCCCTATCTGTCCCTCTATCTGTCCCTCTCTCTGTCTCTGTCACACACACACACACAAAGAAATATTGGGGATATTACTTTGTAAATTATGACCGTCTAACCACTATGCTGTTTGTCCGAAACTAATATAAAATAATATCAAATGTCAACTGTAATTGAAAAAAATAATAATAAATAAATAAAATGATCCCAATAATGCTGGGTTGAAATGAGATAACTCATTGTGCAATAAACACTGACTGATGGCCACAGTTCAGACCTTGGACTAACATTCTCTTCTGATATAAAGTACTTCTAAGTGGGAGAGTCACTTATAAGAATATATTTATGTTGGTCTTTCATTCCATCAAGCTACCACTTTTCCTTCATTTCCAAACTTATTAATAAAAAAATCTATACCCACTAACTCCATATTCTCCCCACCCCTTCATTTCATATAATCAGACTTCTGTCCTGACCACTCTGAATTAAAACCATTCAAAGAAGAAAAGTCCTTTAATAACTGAATTGCTATTCTTCCTCCCTTAATTTCCATGACACATTACACCCCTAATTATTCTCAAACTTTAAAACCATTCATTTGCCCATCTCTTTTACAATGTCTTCTTTCAACTCCAAACTTTGTCCAAAGTCATTTTTTAAAAACTCTTCTATTTATGGATGGGATTTCATACACTGACCATGTTTTCAAGTCACCACAACAACAATAACAACAACCACAATGACAATGTCTACACCTATGTAGCACTTGCAATGTGCCAGACATTTTTTTAAGCAATTCATATATACCGAGTCAAATGATCCTCACAACAACCCTATAATGTAGACATATTATTATTTTCCCTATGTTATAAAAAAAAATATTTGAGACAAAGAAACATTTGAGCAAATAACTCAAAGCACAAGTACAAACTCTCTTAAGGTCTCAGCCCATCTTTCTCTTTGCTTGACACAGTAACTTAAATGCAGATGTTTAAAGACAAAGTTTATTATATTTTTTTCCAAAAAAGTCAGACTTCATTCTAAACCTTGTTTGATTAGTAGTAGCATCAGTCCTGCTTCCTAGGCAGGGCCAGCTTCACAGCTGTGCACCTGTGCACAGGGCTCTGTGCTTCAAAGTGCTCTCACTCAGTTCAATGCTCTGCTGCTACCATCCTGAAATTCTTAATAATTTTTAAGCAAGGGTCCTGCGTTTTCATTTTTTAGTGGGCCCCATAAACTATGTAGCTGGTCCTGCTTCTAAACTCAAAATGCATCATAGGCTTATTTTTTGTGCTAACAATTAAATCAAGCTGATATTTATAAAGTACCTATTCTTATCCTTAATACCATCACCTCTAACAAGTTCTACTCAATTAGTGGTTCTGCACCCTTGAGGTCCATTAATTTCTAGAGATTTCAGATGCAATTCAGTGATGACTAATGACTTGCAATAGAAAATCTATGATTTGTCTATACAAAAATAATTTAACATTTTGCATTACTGCATATTAAACTATTTGATAATTTAAAATGGCATTTAGTTTTTGAAAGTTTTATAAATTTGAAATATATATACATATATATATATACACACATATACATGTCAAAAAATATATATATTTATGATATTTACAAACCTATGATGAACTTTTTCCACTTATTTAATGTTATATCTTGAAAATGGGACAGGGGAGGGAGTGAGTGAAAAAGTGTCAAGAGGGACAAATATAAGGTGACAGAAAATGATTTGACTTTGGGTGATGAGTATACATCACAATCAACAGTTCAAATGCTATAGAAATGTTTACCTGAAACCTATGTACTCTTATTGATCAGTGTCACTCTGTTAAAGTTAATTTTCTACATAAAATTTTAAAATTAAAGAAATAAAATAGTGATTTATTTCATTATAGTTCAAATGGGGATGAAAATTAATTTACTAGTTTATACATAGCAAATGTTGACCAAATGAAATTTTTGGAAGTGCCAATGGAAGGACACCTACAAACATTAATTAGGAAGATCCTGTCATCAGTGAGCCACAATATTCTAAGAATTTTCAGAGAATACCTACATAAATAACTGAAATGGTTTCCCTGATGAGAGGGCTAGCCAGCTTCAGGCTATCCTCTTACTCAGCTTCCAGCTAAGCCAACTGCATGTAGTTCAGGGAAGACTTTCCAGGAAAAATATAAAAAATAGGCTGACTGTGCAAGTAGAAAGAAGATACCATACTCAAGGACTAATAATAAGATATAGCCTAACAAAGTGGCTGGATTTCATGAAAAATATTCCTTTGAGCAGACACGTAAAAATATCATCATTAAAAAAAAAGAATTCAGACTTCTTGACTAAAATATTCAGTACTAGAAGATAGTAAAATGCCTTCAAATTTCTCAATAAAGATAATAAAACCTTTATATTTTACAACAAGCCATAATATTTTTTCCAAGCATCCAAGTATAAAACAAAACCACTACCAATAAAAACATTCTAATGTTTAGGCAATAATACTTTATAGAAAGTGAGACAACTAAAAGATAAACAGAAAAATCTATAACAAAAGGACTTTCTATGAGCATTGAACCCATGTAACTATAGGAATAAGCTGTAAACAAACTTAGAAAATATGGTTATAGACCTGAACGTAAATAGTATAAAAGGTCAATTTAAACTTTAACAAAAATTAACATTTATTGAGCACATATTACATGCCATGCGTTGTACTGAGTACTTTACATCAATTATCTCAGAAAAAAATCTTCAAGTAACCCTAAGTGAAAAAATGTTTATCAACTCTTGTTTAGAGACAATGAAACTGAGACTTGAAGTAACTTGTCCAGGGTACATTAGTCTGCATGGCCAGAGCCAGATTCAAACACAGATATCTTAATACAACGGCTCAAAAACTTAACTATCAGAAAATTTGGTACAGTCAAAGCTATAAAAGGAGCTGAAGACATAAGAGAAAATACACTAATTTTATCAAATAGTGTGCATAATGTTAACATACATGAAAGAAAAAATTGAGTTACCTTGGAGATGTGCTCACACTCACGGAAAATTGGAGATTTTTCCATAGAAATGCAAGAAGAGTCTTAACTAGTTGTTTTTAGTCTCTACATAGAATTACATATGGAATTTGGAAGCAGTATAATTTATTTAATTAGGATCTGTTGATAGGCTTTTGATTTTCAGGATAGATTAAATTAAGCTGTAATAACAAGCCAAAAATTTCATAGGCTACATATAGAAAAAGTTCAATTCTCACTCAAGCTTCATGTGTGTCACAGCACAGGAAAGGGGCTCTGCTCATCTGAGGAAGCAAGTGCCACCTCAAACACCAAAGGTCATTGTGCTTGGGCTCTGAAAAGTGTCTCAATTGCAATTAAACATTTGTCCCAGATATGGTGGGAAAAGTCCTCCACTTCCTACTCATTGGCCAAAACTAGGTACATGATCCAACTTAATTCCAAAAGGGTCCATACCTACCATGCCAGAATCCGCAAGAGGTGAAGAACTGACAACATTTGGCAAACAGCACTAGTGATTACCACATAAGGATGCAGTTTGTTGCCATATGTTTCCTTTTATGAATTATGCCACAGTGAACATTCCTGCATAAAAAAACCTTTGTGTACTTGTACAAGTATATGTATGTTATTAATTCTTAGAGTGGAATTTCTCATCAGAAAACATGTCTGTTTGAATTTTGATAGATATTACTAAGTTTACCCACAAATGAAAATTTTAATCTTCATTTCTTTAATAATGATCATACTTAGACCCTTTCCATTTTTTAAAATTTTTATTGACTTTGTTGGGTGGCATTGGTTAATAAAGTATACAGGTTCCGGGTACACATTTCTGTAATACATCACCTATATATTGATTGCATTGTGTGTTCACCACCACAGACTCTTTTCATATGTTTATTTTTACCTTCAAATCTTATCCATCTGTAATGAGTTTTGGCAGAATGAGTAAAGTAAATAGGAATCTTCCTTTGCTTTCCTAAAATGGCTGCAGAGCTACTTATTCCAACACAAGTTACTGAGCTAGCTATTTTCTTATATAAATATCATAGATAAGTTGAGCATTTGCATTTGAGCCTACTTCCTAAATCACTATTATGTGGCACTGATTTCTGCCTTCCAATGCCAATGTCACACCATTTTAATTACTAAAGTTTTATAATGCATTGTATTATCTGTTGGAATTGGGCCATATTAATTATCCTATTTTTCAATATTCTCCTAGTTATTCATGCATATTAGTTATTTAATTAATTTTCTCAAAATTTTATACCAGTTTATCTTGTTCCTGAAACTGTTATTTTTCTTAATGGTTCATATAGATCAATTTTCATTTTTTTAAATTAGTAATTTTATCAGAAAATATGGTCTAAATTTTCATATGTTCAACTCTTATGTGCCTCTCAGTTGAGTTTCATAGTTTTCTTTAATCCTGTAAACTTTTTTTGACTTTCATTTTACATTATTTCCTTTTGTTATCAATACTTCAGTAAACGGGATCCTTTTTCCCCTACATATTATTTACAATTGAAATAAGTATCTTCAATATTTAAACTGGATACATTTTGCTTCAAGGTTTGTGTAAAGCACACAGGCTCTTTGGTCTGTGTCCATTTAATCAGAAGATTAATTTGACTCTTATATGTCCCCTGGCGAAAGCCAGTAGCAATGTCACTGCATACAAAGTATACCCAGCCAGCATGCAGGGAGTTCTATTTTCACTTTCTTCTCAAGAAACAATACTGGGCAAACCGATCTCTCTGGAACAAGTGACTGGAAGTTTTCATGTGTAGAAAAAGCTAAAAGGATCAGGCATAAATGGAACAGTCAATGTCCCTGACAGATTTTAACTTCAGCCTGGCTGTCCCTGTAATTTTATATATCCAAACATCGATTCACTTTAATAAACACCGTCCATAGACCTTGCCTTGTAAATCATCATTCAACTTATTTGGAATTCTGCTCCCCAAGAGTAGACTTATTTTTAATGATAATTCATTTCATTGTGTCTGCAGTATTTGGACCTAAACTCTCTGATGCTTTGTAACTTTTATTCAGGAGACATGTAATCACAGAATTTAAGATCTAAAGAAATATTTACATTTATTTTTGAGAGCATTTTTATTAACCATGGGGAAGGATCAGAGAAATGAGAGATATTTTTTAAAGAAAACATGTTTTCTCTGTTTCCACATGAACTTAACTCTTTACCCTCAAATGACAGTCACTGTGTAGTGAGATGTCATTACTTAGATGTTGGCATTAAAAAAAAAGTAAGACCTGGGAGCCGACTGATTTTCTTGGCATCACTGTATCTACTGGTTGACCTGGGTCTCTTGACTCCTGACTCCTTCAACTCTCTCACACTCATACTCATTAGAAAATATGTGCTAACTAGAATAAGAGATATCTTAAGGCTTTTCTGATACCTCTTGCTTCCCAAAACACATACCAGGAATAAAATTAACTGCTGCCTCCTCCATGTTCCTACAATACTGTTCATAAAGCTAGTACAGCTCATAAATGCTAATGCAGAACAACTGGTTTTAGGTGTGGCTTAATTTTCTTGCTAGATTTTTAAATCCTTGAGAGAGGGTACAAAACATACTCATTTTTGTCTTCCCAGTGCCTACCCCAGTTCCTCCCACATACTTAGTTTCATCAAATATTCCTGGTATCAAATTCAACATATTATATGGCTATATTCAAGAATCATATTAAGGTTTGAGTACAAATGACTGAAATATACCATAGACAATTGCATGATAAAGTTCATTTGAAATTGAATTTGTAAAGGAGATCTCTCTGTAGGCTATTCTAATTAATTTATGACATTTTTCAAAGTATAGTAAATCACATGGAATCATTTCCATTATAGGCCTTGATGACTCTCTTCCTTTCATAAAAACATTAACCTTAATCATTCGTTACTTCTTTCCTTTTACATCTTTTATATAAAAAAAAACATTTATATTATGTGAAACTTCCAAACTTATCTTAATTCCATCAATATGTTTGCCTTGTACAATATGAACATAATTTCACTCTTCCCCTCTTTTTATACTTAGTGCAATTATTGATTGTACTAATTATATTATCACAAACATACATAGGTATTTATCTACCTAAAAATGCCACTGTACCACTCAGAGGCTGTCTCTAAGGAAAGCAACAAAGTCAAGCAAAGGCAACCAGAGAAGACTTTCATGTCGTGCCCCATGTGTCATCATAGGCTGAACCTTTCAGAAGGGGACCAGAAAAGAAAGACAAGCAACTGGAAGGGGAGACAGAGAAAACAGCAGCCATCGCTCCTGACGTTGCTAACGAGGCTTAGCTGTACATCCGGCTCTTCTGATTGGGAAAACATGAGTGAGTGACTTTATGTTACTAGCCATCAAAAAGAATGTGTCCAAGCCAGTAGTTGGGGGTACACTCACAGTGAATAGTTGTAGCTCATAGCAGCAGTAAACTTATCTCCGCAGGCATGGCCCAGTCTTCACCCCTACATCCCTATTGTCATCTTATCACAAAACTTGCTACTATTAAAGTAAGTAGAAAAATAGAAAAATTGAACTAAAAATGCCCAATATCCCCAAATTTCATATTCTGATTAACAGTATAAAGGCAGAAAATCTATATTGTACATACCCTGTTTAAAGATACTAGCAGCAGTTTGTGAATATCATTCTTGAAACACTGTTTTGTAACCATATTTAGCTTGTGTTGATATTCAGTATTTTCTATGAATTCTTCTGGCATGCCTAAATGCAAAATAAATGCAAAAATATATAAACAGATAAATATATACATATATACATGCTTTTCCTGTAAAGATTTAAGTTGAACAGATTGTCACTTGTTAGGAATGACCATAATTAACCCAACAATATACATGTTGTATTTTTTCCCAATATGTGTTTTCTTATCAAAGAAGAAAACCTTTATCCTGGCTTAGAAATTTATAAGAGTAGTTCATTACTTAACATAAAATAAGTACAGTGAGTATGGATATTTGCTGAATGAAAAGTAGCAAGGAGTTATTTTTGGTGGAGGAATTTTCTGTAACAATTTTTTTTGTTTGAGTAGGCGGTACTCATACAAGGAGCTAGGGGATTTTTGTGAAACAATAGACCACTAGAGAAAAGCTGAAAGTTATTTGAACAACAAAAAAGTTCAGATATAAAATGTAGGCATAAAAGAGCAGCTGGAATCACAGTCAAAAGAACAAAAAGATTTGCACTTTATTATTATGCTGGGAAGGAGCATATAGTTATCTGAAAAACCCTTTAAGGCTGAAAACCAGTATTGTCATTTAAGGGAAACATATGCCTTATTAAGTAAGCTACACTGTAGCTGAACTATCCCAAACTGTTGGAAAAAAACTAAGTTGAAAACTTGGTTGCACAACAGAAAATGAAAAAATTATTATGAATGAATGATGTTTCCAAAACCAAAGACGACAGAAATAATTATGAAGTCCTGGTGGGTTGGCTCAGCAGTAGAACACTGGCTTCATGTGTGGAAGTCCTGGGTTCGATTCCCAGTCAGGGTACATAGGAGAAGTGACCCTCTGCTTTTGCACCCTTTCTCTCTCTCTCTTTCTTCCTCTCTCTTCTCTCTCAGACATGGCTGGATTTGAGGAAGCTGGCCCCAGGCACTGAAGATGGCTCCATAGCCTCGCCTCAGGCACTAAAATACCTCAGTTGTCAAGCAACAAGCAGTGGCCCCAGAAAGGCAGAGTATTGCCTGATAGGGGGCTTGCCAGGTGAATTTCTTTCGAGGTACATGCAAAAGTCTGCTTCCCCACCTCTCACTTAAATAAATTAATTAATATAAAAAGAAATAATTATCAATAAACAATTACTTTAAATCTCTCACTTTAAAACATCTATTAAGACAACTTATAAATGGGTTGTACATAACTTTTCATTTTTTTTAACAAAAATACAAATGTTAATTATCAATTAGTAACTATGGTATCAGGAAATTTTCCTACATGTTGGGAATGCCACAGTGAATAAGCGAGGCTGGATTCCCAGACACCTGGAACTTTCAGTTCTTATTTTAAAATTTATTCAAACAGGTTCTGACATTCACTATAGCTGTGTGACCTTGGGCAAGTCACTTAAACTCTCTTTGTCTCATGTTCAGTGACCAAGACCACATTAACTTCTGAGGCTGCCCATTATGTCACAAGTAGGTATGACCACAAAAAAAGCAGGCCTGTTGAGTAGTAAAAACTTCATGCCACATGTAACAAGTCTTATTAAACACCTTTCTTATATGAAGACCAAATGAGCATTTCCAAAAATTTCATCTCTGGTTTTTGTTACATCCCTTGAGGTTCTACTGTGCAGAATGGATATAGTTTCCTTCACATATAATAGTTCTTTAAATTGTATGAACTTCAAACTTAACAAGGGCCGAATCCATAACTTAATCATCCCCAGATCTACAAGTTGCAAGTAAAGTACTTTAGATGCAACTGTTGTTCAATACACTTTTGTTACACAAATGTGTATTTAAAAGTGCCTACTCTGGAGTCAGGCTACATAGATTGAATATCTGGCTCCATTATGTAAGCTGTGACCTTAAAATCTCTGCATTTTATGACTCAGTTTCATCATCTGTAAAAGGATAACAACAAAACGTAGTAAGCGCCTTATGGGTTTCTGAAAGAACTTAAAAGGTTAATAATATACATAAAGCACTTCAAATAACACCTGATACATTTTGAGTCCCTTATATCATTAGGTATTACTGTTCTTAGCTACAAATGAGGGGACTTGAACCTAGTTTGTGTAGCCTCCTGAGTCACCCCTTCTCCAGATTACACACGTTCAGTTCCTCTTACTGTTCTTGTGGATATGATGTTACACTCCTAATCACTATCTTCTGCACATTTTCCAATCTTCCTATGCCCCTTCTTAAAGAATTTTACACTAGGTCTTGAGTATTATTCTTTTTAATCAACTGGCTCAATCACTTCAATAAATTATTGGCATATACATAAAAAATAAAAGACTTGAACAGTACTACTGAAAGAAACTTAGAGCGATAACACCAGAGACAAGACATGGTCTTAAATTGGATGTCGAAATTATACATATTTGCTGAAATGAACAACTTGGTTACAGTTAAGGAAATCTCAATATGGTCTAGTTAATAAAGGGGCACATGTACATCCATATCTTAAAAGCACCTCAACTTAACACATTCAAATCAGAAGCATATTCAACCTCAGAACTACCGGGGCACTGATACCATTGTTACTAACTGATACAAAGAATGGTATGTTAGACAACAGTATTTATTCTACAGTAAGGTATGGTGTGGTATAATGTGAACATGACATGATAGTATAGGGTAAAGCAGAGGGTTAAACCTTTCTTACCTAATAGAAAAATGTATTTATATATTGACAGACTTATAAAATGTGTCTATTAATATGCATTTTCATACATAAGTATAATCCTAAAGTTATAAAATTATTTTCAAAGGCACCAGTTTAATACATCTAAATATCATTGTTACGAAAAATAATTTAATTGATCATTTAAATACACCATTTACTACATCTAAATGATTATTGACTAGCAATGCTGCTTCAGGGTCAATCTAAGAACAGTAAAAGAAAAATCATATTTGAAACTTGTTTTGATCTAAAACAGTATGATTTTATTAACTATAGGATCTAGTTCTAAATGTCTTTTGGTTAACTTTAAAACTGAATTTCACCTTCAAAATAATAAGGTTGACACTTTGCAGGATAATCAAAAGGGTTTTGTTTTCTCTTTATTTTTGCAATCTAAAAACAAAATTTTTTAAAACAGTAATATTTCTGAGCAAATTTATCCCTGTTAAACTATATCTCAAAAGTTGACAACCACGAATGGGACACCATGATTCAATTTGAAGCATATTTATTGAAAAACTATTTTATGGCCAAGGTACCAAGGGATTAAAAATAAATGACCACATAAACACCTACCCTAGAAAATACTTATATTCTATTACTGAGTATACTCATATTGAGAAATATAAAACACCCATATGATGATAAATAACACTGGGAAACAATTGTTTTTCATTTTCCGTTGCATGAGATTTTATAACTTTTTCTATATACTTCTGCATCGCTGATTCCTAATCTGAAATCCCATTTTTGGTGCATGCTCCAGTTTTTATGCAATTGTAATTTCTTTTTGTTAGAGTTAATAGCATGCATTGGTTTTTAAATTAGAGTTAAAAGGCAACAACTCTTGGATTGAACATAACTACAAGGCAATTATTGTTTTACAAACATCACTTTTACATAACTGTAGTTTCTTTAAATGTAAAAAATTATCACTTGATAAAAACACCCTTTTATTTTGTTTTAAGATTGAATCATGGTTTCTTCGAGTAGGCATAAATGTAAGAATAGTCATGACACCTTCTGTTATATATGTGGCTGTTACACACTTCAACGTCAAAAGCACAATATTTCATCATTTGTGACACGTGCCTATATTGCTTATTTTCAAGTTCCCTTTGGTGATCAAGACAAGAATTGGGCTCCTCATATTGTGTGTCATAATTGTGAGGAAATGCTTTGTGACTGGACAAAAGGAAAACGCAAAGGAATGCCTTTTGGTATTCCCATGGTTTGGCGTGAACCTAAAGACCACAGCAGTGACTGTTATTTCTGTCTGATCCATACAAAGGGCACCAGCAAGAAAATACGGCATATGATCGCATATCCTAATATTCCTTCAGGAATACGACCTATCACACACTCTGAGACACTCCCGGTTCCAGTTTTCAATGGTTTCATTTCTTCTAAGGACGAAGAAAGTGACATGGTGATCAAGTGTATTTTGATAAGATGCATGAGGAAATGGTTGTAGAATCTGAAGGATCTTCTTCTGATGCCAAGCAGTCATTAACCCCTCAGCAGTTTAGCCAATCCAAATTGAATGACTTAGTAAGAGATTTGGGCCTATCAAAGAAAGCAGCTGAGTAATTAGCCTCCAGGATTCAAGAAAAGAATGTACTTCACTGGTCAACTAAAGTATCCCATTGCAGGAAGCGTGAACAAATTTTTGTGTACTTTTTTTCCAAAGACAAACACTTTGTTTAATGTCATATCAACAGTCTTCTCAGCCAGCTAGGTGTTACCACATACAGCCCAACAGAATGATGGCTATTTCTTGACAGCTCTAAAGGATGGCAGACTACTGCTGGAGCATTAAATGAGATTGTCCTCAACAAGTACACAAACCCAAGAGCTACAAACACAAATTTTTGCCTGAATAGAATTTAAATAAGTTTTGCGCAAATTTTATGATTAAAATAAGTGTTTAAATTTGTTCTATTTTGAAACTGTAAACAAATTCTGATGCAATCATATCTTTTAGTGTATTAGTGTATTTATTGCATTATATAAATTATTATATTTTCACAAAGATAATGCCCAAGAAGACATTCTACTTCATTATGTTAAACTAAATGTTGAAAATTATACAATAAGATGAAAACCTAAAATCTTGAATTGCCCTGACCAGGCACGGTGCAGTGGATAGAGTGTCAGACTGAGATGTGGAAGACCCAGGTTCGAGACTCAGAGGTCGCCTGCTTGAGTGCGGGCCCATCTGGCTTGAGCAAAAGCTTACCTGCTTGGACCCAAGGTCGCTGGCTCCAGCAAGGGGTTGCTCGGTCTGCTGAAGGCCCGCGGTCAAGACACATGTGAGAAAGCAATCAGTGAACAACTAAGGTGCCGCAACGGCAACGAAAAACTAATGATTGATGCTTCTCACCTCTCTCTGTTCCTGTCTGTCTGTCCCTATCTATCCCTCTCTCTGACTCTCTATCTGTTCCTGTAAAAAAAAAAAAACCAAAAAAACCCCACCTGAATTGCAAAAAAATACTATAGCTAACAGAGAAAAACTAAAGTCAGATTTGAGATCAGCACACTCGAAATAGGTAAGAACAAGTGTTTTTGTGGATGAAACAAAAATTTTGTTCTCCAGTGTAATGGTAGGTTTATGACAGTTGTTCTAACCTGCGTTCTAGCGAACCTAGTGGTTTGATGAGTGTAATACCATAATTTGTTGTGAGTTCATGCACTTTGTTGGTTTTGTTCTTTGAGCAAGGTGATGTTCATGCACGGCTCATTTTTTGCACCAGTAAAAAAACATATACCTGTGTCTTGAATTTGGAAAAAAAAATCATATTTTATTTATCATTAAAGAAGGGTTCGGTGAATGTGCATATGAAACTGGTGGGTTCGGTACCTCAAAAAAGGTTAAGAACCACTGGTTCATGAGGATTTCATTTAAAATGAAAAAAAACTAGGCTTCACAAAAACATATAAATTTTACAGAACCAGAAACAGTAATATCCCTAATATCAATAATCAGAAAGTCACATCAAATGTATCCCCTATGCTTCTGTCCTCTCCTCCATTGCGGGGCCCCCAACCAAGGACTAGCATCACCTTCAGCCCAATATCCCTGTGAGCATGCTCCCCCCGCCACTCATGCTCAGCACCACAGGGCCACTGTTACAGGCTTCAGATCTGGTCTTGACACTACAGTTCGTAAACACCTTTAATAAACTGGAATTGACCTCTATTAATAAAGCTCAAGTTTCTCAGTGTGGCAGTCATGGCCCTTCACATCCAGGCCTTTGCCTGTCCTTTCACAGTCACCTCCGGGCCTGGCTCTCTGCTCCAAGCTTCACTCACCATCACCGCAAACACGGCACATTCTCCTTCTGCTTCAAATGTCCGTGCTGACCTTTCCTCCAGGCCAGCTCTGCCCTCTGCCTTCAACAATATCATAAACGCTGACCTGCTTCTCTGAATAAGTTATTTATGCCTCAGTATCCTCATAGCCTTTATACAAGAATCTATAATGGCTTTTCTCATGCTGTCTGAAAATTAATTCTTAACGTGTATATCCATCTACCTCTCGGCTCCTACAATAGTACAATCATGCTTGTTTTTTTATACTTATCTTTCATTCCGTTGTAGCCATGACAATGCTTAGAACATGATGCACTTAATAAACATGTGTTGAATGAATGCAGGAGCAGTTGTTTTGAGTGGATTCTGAAGGACAAATAGGTCCCAACAGATGTAACTAGGAGGTAAGGGGGGAGGCTGGAAGTTACCAAGGTTAATGAGTAAAAGCCACATGGCTCTGTTTGAGAAATATTAATTCAACAACAAAGTAAAAGGACTAAAAAGAGCCACAAGAAAAAGGTGTGAAAATGAGTTAGCTACTTTCTACTTCAGACAAAAACAAAAATAACTTGGACTCAGCGATGCCAACAGAAATAGAAAAGAATTATAATAATAATTCAAAGGAGATGGACACTCTCCCTTGAAGTAAAGCTCCACACTTCACAATGTAATTATGTCTTGTGTAAATAAATCATTCAATTTTCTTAAGTTTCTTTTAAATCAATCTGAATATTCCATGTCATTTTCCTTTATTTTTGGATTAGTGGAAAGATTTGCATTTGTTTGGCAGAAAATGATCCTTTAATTTTTGCCTAGAAAGTTAATGCTTGTTAAAAATCAGAAATCCATTTAAATTACTATCTCTCCCCAAAATCAATTACATAACTTACCTGGAACTATAAAACGTAAAATAGCTCGAAGTGCCTCCAGCTGCACTGATAACGATGTCTGGTGACTTTTCATAACTGTTATTATTCTGGGGGCTACTGCTGCCATTATATCCAGGGAAGTGTTACTAGAGATGCAATATTGAAATGCTTATTAAAAATACAAGCTTATTTCATTGGATAAGCACCATTTTGAAACTAGTGCACAGAAACAGGCTATATGAAAATGCACAAAAGGCTATATGAAAATGCATTTGAATTCAGTGATATAAACATAGGTGATTTTAATTATTCTTTAATTAAACTACAATCTCAAGAAGTTGCATTCACAGTAACTGGGGAACTCTCTTACTTAGTTTCAAACACTAACAGCTTCCATACAATCAACACATGGGTTAATGGCAACAACCCTGGAAAGTAGCTGTTATTATCCCAATTTTCCAGACGAAGAATTGAGGCTGATGGAGGTTAAATATCAAGGTCCTATCTCTAGAACAGTGGTTCATAACCTGGGTTCTATTGAACCCTAGGGGTTCGATGAGTCCGTCTCGGGGGTTCGGAGAAGCCTCTGCTGCTGAGGCCAGAATAAAGTAATACCGTAATTTGTTGTGAGTTCATGCACTTTGTTGGTTTTGTTCTTTGAGCAAGGTGATGTTCATGCACAGCTCATTTTGTGCACCAGTAAAAAAAACATATACCTATGTCTTGAATTTGGGAAAAAAATCATATTTTATTTATCACTAAAGAAGGGTTCGGTGAATGTGCATATGAAACTGGTGGGTTCGGTACCTCCAAAAAGGTTAAGAACCACTGCTCTAGAAGGTACAGAGCCACGGCTGCAATGCAAACTCATCTGACCCCCAGGCAAGGGTCCTTTACATCAGACCACCTGCCTCTTTCAGAGTAATAGCAGTGGACTTTTTACACAGTGTTTTAATTACTTTTGTTTGCATTTAAATCCTGATTTCTTTAAGGCATTTTAGTTACTTTCTTAACTTTTTTTTCAATTACAGTTTACATTGAATACTATTCTGTATTAGTAATCATATATTTTACAGAGTAGTTCTCCCAGTGTTTCCAGTACCACCTGGAACCAAACATAGTTATTACAGTACTATTGACTATATTCGCTATGCTGTACTTTATATCCCATGACTATTTTGTGACTACCAATCTGTACTTCCCAGTGCCTTCACCTTTTTCACCCAATCCCCTAACACCCTTCCTCTCTGGCAACCATCAGTCTGTTCTGTGTCTACGAGTCTGTTTCTGTTATTTATTTTGTTCTTTAGAGTCCTCATGTAAGTGAAATCATATGGTATCTGTCTTTCGCTGTATTATTTCACTTAGCATAATACCCTCTAGGTCCATCCATGCTGTCACAGAGGGTGAGATTGCATTCTTTTTTAATGCCAAGTAGTATTCAGTAAAAAGAACCATGTTCTTTCTCACTTTGCATGGTGTTCTATGGTCACTGAGATATAGTCTTTCTTTTCCACCTTAAAGTTCCAGTTTAAATACACCCTTCTTTGTTGCTGTGGTGACCCCAGGTGGGCTCTTACTAGTGTGCCCTTTCCACATCACTGCCATTGCAGTATCACCCTGTACTGTAACTATCTGTTAACACATCATTCTCCCCAAATAGACAGTGCGTTTTCAGCAGCAGGCATGCTGTCACAGTTAACTGAATCCCCAGGGCTAGATTTGTATGTATGTTGCATATGAGAAAATAGCCAGAAATATTAATTGCCCAAAATTTACAGAATCTTAAACTGCAGGTTATTCTACTGTGCTTTCATTTCTTTTATAAAGATTCACACACTTCCAGGACCATAAAGATGAACATTTAGAATGAACTTCATTTATATGTTCAAGATCAACATTTAGATGAGAGAAATAAAATGCAAAGATATGATAAATATATACATAAATATAAGTAGATTACCTACACTGATGATAAAAGTGATATAACCCCATTCCTTATAAGTCTATAGAAATGCCTGCTACATACAATTCTTCATGCTGTATGCAAGTCATTTATTCAAATATGACAGCAGCATTAATAATAGCTATGATTTATTGAGTGCTTAAAATGCACCAGGGATTATCTTAATCCCTTTTTAAAAATTAATTCATGCAATTACACACATATAATTTATGACACTATTACTTATCCCTCTTTATCAATGAGGCTCCTAAAGTTTAAAAACAAAATAGTTGTCTCAAATTAGTGGAAAAGCCAGGACACAAAATGAGTGTTTATGGCAATATCTGTATTTCTTTTATTTTTATTTGAAATTTACTCAGACTATGACAAAGCTAATTCACATTCTTTGACATAATAGCATGAAAAAAGGCACTGAGCAATGTCCTGGCACCCCATCACCCACCCCCACATCTGGTCTCTGTTACGTCACTAGCCAGTCATGTAATTTTAACATCCCTGGACCTGGACTACAAGAATAAACTTTCCCCAACTAAGGAATGAGCAGAAAGAGAAGACAAAGTTAATTCAAATGAAGTACAAATATTAGTTGTGAAAAAGCAACAATTAGAAGCCATATCCTGATTTGAACTTTTATACCTTTCACACACAATAATTTGAACTATTTAAGGTGACGTGCTGTGTAACTGCAATTTGGCAAGATGTAAACAGGAAGCAGTAAACACAAAAGCAAATCAGCAACATATTTCTACAATCTCTACCATCCCTTTCAATATTCAGATAAAATAAATCTATGATATCATGACATGAGATTATAATATACAGTGTTCCAATTTTCAAATGCCTTGTTTTTCTTTTCATGTTTAGAAATATGCTTGAGATATTGATATTCTACCTGGTCCAATATTATGTATTCTGCATTAGTTCATAAATCTATATTACCTTCCTTCAAAAAGATGATTGAGCATTTTGCAGCCACTTTCCGCCACTTCAGGAGAATGTATATGCTTCTGCATTAACTCCAACACATTCAGGTATATTCCTTTTGACAACAGGATATTTCTGAAACTAACTACAAGATGTTTTAATGTTACTTGTAGCCATGAGTGCACATTGCAATGACACAGAATACTAACGTAGTCCAAAATCATAGGAAAGTATAGACAAGTACATACATCATTTCTATTTCTTTGACAACTTAAAGAGTATTAATGTTTGTCTCTTTATAATATATACCATTTCAAATTGTTTTTCACTTGTTAACCATTTGTTGAAGTTTTAATTTTAAAAGTTTCATTCACAGAGTAGACTGACCATTAGGATCACATACCCTAGTCCATGTGAAAAGAGCATTTTTAATAGAATAATATATGGCTCACAAAAATTAGAAATATTTCAAAATGAATATGAAGCAATTAAAAAAGAAGCATTTGAATTTTTTTAAACAAGAACATCAGAAAAGCAAACCAACAAGTCAAAGACAATTGTTTGATTATGCAAATGAGATGCAAAACCAACTTTTATTTCATTGGTGAAAATGCACTATACAAAAGGCTGAAAGTACTGGAGAATCTGCATGTTCCCTGATCTCTAATTTTTGTGAGCAGTGCATTTTAAAATAACGCCCTCCAAAATAAGAATGAAGATTAAATGTCATTCTAATATTTAAAACAATTTCACAAAATAACTGTACTTCTATACAGCTAACACTCAGGTATACCTGACATTAGAGATCTGGGGATAAGTTAAAGGTGTGCAGAGATATTGACCATCCTCTCAGCACCTGGAGGATCATGACGTGGAGCCAGGAATGGAACCAGGCTGGATGCCTTCAGCCTTGAGCTACCTTCTCCATTAACCCTAGTGGACTGTACAAACTTTTCATTTCTAGGTATGCCTTCATGTGCAAAGCAATAAAAAACCCAGATATACATGGTAAATAATTACATATTTTCACAAAGTAATACCAAGGCTTAACTTTAACTGCTGCGGTTTACACGTGGGGATTTTAATATTTCATTTTTTTCCTCACAATACAGTTATAGTGAATAGATGTGCATTCTTTTTAAACACACAGACCTTCTAGTTTTCAAAAGTATTTTCTGTTTCAATATTGCCTAACCAGTAAAATTGTCTGACATAAAAATGTGTAACTTTTGGGATAAAATGGCATTCCGACGTTTACGTTGTTTTCCATAGAACTAGAACTTTTGGTTATAATTTCTTTTATTCTTTTGGCTGGTTTGTGTGTGAGACTGTTAACACATCCCTTTAGTTGATAGCACAATAATATTTAAGTCCATATAATACCTATTATAAAAGATAAACTATAAAATATGTGGTTCCCCACTTGGGGCCCATGGAATGTTCTATGTTTAAAATTGACAATATTTAGGTACTTTAGTAATTCAAACTTGTTTTTTTTTTTGCTTCCACAGTTTTCGGGGCAGTATGGCTGCTAGAGAATTTCTTAGTGTTAGAGATATAGAAGAACTGCTCAGAAATGACAAACTTTTTGACCAATTAGAACAAGAAACCATCGATATAGTTGAACTGCCTCCCAATAACTTGGATGCAGTATCAGATTGTGAAGAACTTGATGAAAACATGTTAGAAAATACTCTTCCTCAGGATGTTCCTGGTCAATTAGAAGTACATTCTAGTGCCTTAAAAGAAATTCCATCAACACAAAAAAACAAAACATAAAGAGTTGCCAAAGAGTGACTGGAAAAAAACAGGACAAAAGTTTTGCAGCAGTACATTACAGAACAATAATCTATCTGCCCTGAAATAAAAAATGACTGAACATTTGAAAAATAAATCACCTGTTGACATATTTGAAGAATTTTTTGATGAATATTTGCTAAACTACATAGTAACCCAAAGTATAATGTATGCAAGACAAAACAACAGACATAATTTTGACCTTTCAACAAATTGCCTTAGAAAGTTTATTGGAATATTTTTGTTATCTGGATACCATTCCTTACCACAGGAACAATTATACTGGTGTGAGGATGAAGATCTGAATCTTACCTGTGTTAGAAACTATATGCTAAAGCACAGGTTTTTAGAAATAAAAAGAAATTTGCATTTCAACGACAATAGTTCCATAGTTGCCATAAAAAAGAAAGATAAACTTTTTAAAATTTGGTCTCTGATTGACAAATTGAAATCAAATTTTATAAAGTTTGAAATATTTGCTCAAAAGCTTTCGATGAGCAAATGATAAGATATTATGGACACCACTTCTTGAAACAATTTATAGGAGGAAAGCCAATCAGGTTTGGTTTCAAACAATGGGCCAGGTGCTGCTCTGAAGCTGGGTATTGTTTTCATATGGATATTTATGAAGGAAAACGTGAAGAACAACAGCTGTGAGTGGTATAGGAGCCTCTGTAATAATAAGGATGACTTCTTTTCTGCAGTATCCATCAGAATATGAAGTGTTTTTCAACTTCTTTACCAGCTTTGAATTATTATTGAGACTAAAAAAACGTAATATAAAGGCGACAGGAACAGCATGGTATAATAGAATGAATAAGTGTCCCTTGAAATCTGATAGCATTATGAAAAAAGAACAACGTGGATCATATGATTACTGTTATGATAAAAATAATGACATTTTTGCATTGATTTTGGAATGACAATACCTGTGTCAAAGTTATGTCAAATTATTTAGGAGTACTACCTTTAGAAAAAGTGTAAAGATAACCTAAGAAAGAAAAGAAAGAATGTCGAGTGGTAGACCACGCATTGTAGGGCAATATAACAAATATATGGGTGGTGTTGACAAGCTGGACTGGAATGTCCAAAAGTATCGCATCAGATTTAGAGGGAAGAAGTGGTATTTCCTTCTTTTTACAAATGCCATTGATGTTGCTATTGTTAACGCCCATGCTCTCTATAATGCTTCGAATGAAAGCATGTCATTATTAGACTTCAGACGCAACATTGCAAGAATATATATGAAGAAAGACTCATTATCCAACCCTAAGTCACCAGAAGACCCAGTTCAAGTGTGACAAAGAGAAGCCATGTACCTGAAGGTGTTAGATTTGATCCAATTGAACGTGCACTGGAAAGGACCTGTGAGGGAAAGCAGAGGAAATGTGCCGTATGCGGCACACGTGTCCGCAAGCAGTATAGGAAATGGATGTAGGCGTACATGTTGAATGCTTTTCTGGTTGGCATAGAACCAGTTTGTCTTGTGTGTGTAATACTGGCTGTGCTGTCAAAATTTTTTAGACCAAACGTTCCATGAGCCCCAAATAGGTATCAATAAAAAATTATTATAACCAACTAAATTATTTTTTCAAATACAGACCAATAAATTCCATTTCCTACTTCCATTTTCAAACAAAATACACCAAGAAAATCATAAATATAAACTTGGCATCTAATGGGAAACACAGAGATATGGTTTATAGCTAGTTTTACATTCTATGTAGAAAAGTAAACATATCCCAACAATAATGATTATAGCCTAACCAGGCAGTAGTGCAGTAAATAGAGCATAGGACTAGGACGTGGAGGACCCAGGTTCGAAACCCCGAGGTCTCCAGCTTGAGCACGGGCTCATCTAGTTTGAGCAGGGCTCACCAGCTTGAACCCAAGGTAGTTGGCTTGAGCAAGGGGTCACTCAGTCTGCTGTAGCACCCAAGTCAAGGAGCATATGAGAAAACAATCAATGAACAACTAAGGTGCTGCAACAAAGAATTGATGGTTCTCATGTCTCTCCCTTCCTGTCTGGCTGTCCCTATCCATCCCTATCTCTGTTTCTCTCTGTCCCTTTCATATAAAAAATAATAATAATGATTACAGAATGATTCCCTCCTCCAATAAACATTTTCACTAAATGCAAATCCAATGTTTTAAAGTCTCCATTTACATATCAATTGTTTTGAAACCTCTGTATATAAATATCAATTCCAACATTATACAATATAATTTGATATAGTGAAAGCCGTAGAAAATGAAACTTACAAAGTTTTAACTTAAGTATTTTGAAATACGAGTTATCAATCTTAAATTGAGAAGGGAAAAAACAACTCAGATATAAGTAGTAGAAGTGATATACATATTTTAAATTACCTCCAACAACTGAGAAATTCAGCTAAGATATCACAAATCAAAATGTGACAATTGGTTATTTTACTTGGTTACATCAGAATTTTTAATAACCCATCCTAAGGTGTTAAATTCTAACCAAGGAGATATTTAAAATAAAGAAGTTATTCAAGACAAGCAGCTTTCATACATTAAGTGTGCCTAGAATCACCTGCAGGATTGATAAAACACAGACTGAGCCCCAACTACAGAATTTATGATTAAGTAGGTAATAGGGGACTCTGGAATTGACACTTTTAACAAGTTCCCAGGCAACATGGCTGGTCCAGAAACCTCATTTTAAGAACCACTGTCTTTGCCTGACCAAGTGGTAGCACAGTGGATAGAGCATCAGACTGGGACGTGGAGGGCCCAGGTTTGAAAATCCAAGGTGGCCAGCTTGAATGTGGGCTCATCTGGCTTGAGCAAGGGGTCACTTGGTCTGCTGCAGCACCCGAGTCAAGGCATAAATGAGAAAGCAATCAATGAACAATCCTAAGGTGCTGCAATGAAGAACTGATGCCTCTCATCTTTCTCCCTGCCTGTCTGGCTGTACCTATCTGTCCATCTCTCTATCTCCCTCTCTATCTTTGTCACAAAAAAAAAGAAAACCACTGTCTTTATTTTTATATTACTAATTATATTAATATAATATATAATAATATATTAATAAACATATTAATTGGAAAATTAACCCAATTTGAGACTTGAAAACTGAGAATAAAAATTTCATGAAACACTAGACCTATTAGAAATTACAACATAGAGTCACTTTAGAATTTCTAGAACATTTTATATATTTTATCTCTTTTACCAATTACCTGCATAATACTCTTAATCTCATCCATTTTAGTGATAAATTATCTGCTTTAAAAGACCAACAACAATATGCAATATCCTTTGTGTCTTTACTTCAATAGTCATCTTCTTTCACGACTGCCTCGTCACAATTTTATCTCCTTGAACCCCTAACAAATATCCTAAAAAAATAATTGCTTCATTTTTTTCTTACCCACCTGACAGAGCAAATATTTTTATTTAGTCTTATTATCTATCTTCCCCACTAGACTTTAAGCTCCACAAGCCTGGTATTTCTATTTAATTGATGTATCCCATCTGCCTAAAGCATTGTGTGGTACGTAGCAGGAGTTCAATAAATATTAACTGAATTAACTAATTAAATGAAAAATGTTACACATGATGTTTGGTCCTTTGCCTTGGGGCCAGTGGCAGAACCCAATTCTTCTGGCTTCCAATCTCATCATTCTTCTAGAAAACCATATCCAGCCTTGCACTCCCAATGTCTTTCAACGAGAAGCTGCCGGCAAAGATTGGTGAGCAAGCTGCTCGATGCCTTAATACTTTCCTAAAGCAGAACTGCAAGGACAATAAGACAAAGGGATCTAAGGACACTTTACCTGGCAGATGGCTAAGAGCAAAGAAATAAGGAACCAGAAAAAGCTGAGAACTAGTTCTGAACAAAAATAGCAAGGTTGACTTCAAATGTAACTAACTGATCTTCAGACACCATAATAGCAGTAGCCAAAATCTCACAAAATCATGGTTATTTTGTTGGCGTATCAATGATGATTTCCAGGTGGTTAAGAATTACAGCACCAACACAGTGTTGTCTGTACATAGTAAAGGTCGGTCTCTCTCCTAGATGCCCTACACAAAAACAGTCAAGTCTGGTCCTCATTTTCAGGAACGAGATCCCTATTTAGCCTCTGTGCAGTAGAAGACAGTAATTCAAGAGGGCAATTCCCTTTCTTACCACTACTGCTCTGATTCATCCCCAAGGGCACCCCCTGTCGGTTTCTAAGGGTTCTCGGCAGCCCAAGCCTTATATTCAAGTCCCATCTGAGAGGTGGAGTTAGAAAGGAAGAAGTGCTTCTCCCTCTGGATTTGACTTATATAACAATGTAAGAGAAATGCATGAGGTGGTTTCTTGATTCTTTTCACTCCACCCAGCTTCTCTACTACATTGGTCCCTCTTTGGAGATTTTAGTGTTTTTCTCTTTTACTTTCCTGAAAACATCCTGCAAGAACTGTCAAGTCCCGAAGCCTTTAAAATGAGTTATCCCCCAAGACTGTCTGGCAGTATTTTCTGTTCAGGTGGGAAGAAATCTGAATAGCCTGAGTCCCATTTTTAAACCTCAAGAGTCTTTCCAAAACTCTAACAGCCAGGTTTTCTTTCTCTTCTTCACAACACGAAGCTATACATCTTACATGTGAAGGACTATTTTCTTTTTTAAAAATTATTATTTATTTATTTATTTTAGGGGGAGAGAGAGAGAGAGAAAGAGAGAGAGAAGGGGGACAGGAGCAGGAAGCATCAACTTCTATATGTTACTTGACCAAACAAGTGCAGGGCTTGAGACCGGCGACCTCAGCATTCCATGTCAATGCTTTATCTACTGCGCCACCACAGGTCAGGCCAGGATTATTTTCAAAAATAAAATTTATAATGGACAGTTTCAGCAAACTTTAAAACAATGACTATCTCTCTACCCATTGCATTTCCAGAAAATATTCCTAAGAAAATAACAGGAACAGTGTATAAACCAAAATGAAAAAGATTGACCATTTGGTGTTTATTAGAGGCACTAAAAAAAAATATCCCACTGTACACAAGGTAAAAGTCCATCAATAAGAAATTGGTTTATAAAACAGAATATAGGCATACATTGGAAAACTACACAGCCACTAAAAAATAAATTGTAAGAATTTATATTGATCAACATAAAAAAGTTAAACTTTGTTTACAAAGGGATATAATTCCATTTCTGCAAAGAAATTAGAAATATATCATATATATCATGTGTAAGTACATATATAGAAGTCTAAAAAAAACACATCAAAATGTTTTTCTTCTTTTACTTATATATTTAATATGCATATATTTATATATGTATATACTTTTACATACATATATAAATATACATATCACATTTTTACAACACATTGCTTTTATAATTTTAAAAACACAAAATGGGTGTTTTTTTTTTTAATATATGGTGCACCCCTTACCATTTTGCTCCAAGAGAGTGGACAATGCATTGGCAGATGCCTGGAAGACTTCTTTTGATGAAGAATGCATCAGCATGGACAGCATCACTTCCCTGTGAGCCGGGAACCTTTCACAAATTCAACCACAGTGTTAATAATCATCATTTTAGTACTTATCTCAAATATTCACTTATCATTGTCTAATCTCTCTAAAAAAGTAAGGGCATATTAGCATTTTATATCGCCTCCACTTATAAGAGTGAATTATAATTAAGTAGTTTTATATTTAAATTTTAGATTTAAATCCATTAAATACTCATAAATTAGCATTTCTGTTTCTTCAAAGACGACAAGCAGTAGAGGGGGGAAAAGAGTTAACAAATCTATAAAGAGGTGCTTGGAGTACACCTCTTTAGGTGTACCCCAAGATAAAATGAGAAAAAGAATATAATGGAAGCAAGAAAGGAAAACTAAAAAATTGTAAAGCAGCAGCATGATTTTTTTAATGTAGAGCACAGATATATTTTCTTTTAATAATATGTTTATTTTAAAGATCTCCATGGATACTGAGGAATCAGTGTGCTACAGGAAGTGAAATTTATAACTGCAACATGAACCTACCTTCCCCTAATCTCTTGAAAAGACTGCTCAAAGTGAATCACGATTACTGTTTCTTTTGAAATGGGTATGTTTAATTAAATGGCATATGTGTTATTAATGCTCTTCTGATGGGCAGTGGATAGCTATGCAAACAGGCTGTCAGAATTTGAGATGTAGAATATTATTATTTAAGTTTCCAAGATAAGTCTTTCCAATTTTAAAATTCAGAGCATACCAAGAACAAACAGGACAAATGTGAACATTTGCCACAAGCAATGGTTTGTGACCCTGATACAAATCTGATAAACATAAACCTCCTGTTTACAGTGAATGTCCTTGCAAGAGAATGCTGGGCTTGTGATGCTTGAATACGTTCCCATTGAAAGCTTCCTGAAGAGCTGTCAGCTACAAAGAATGCTCTCGAGAGAAGACAGGTCAACACAGCAACATCAAGTAGGGAATCAAATAACTAGGGGAGACTTCCAAGCACATACTAAATCCTGGTATTGACAACCTGCTGGCTAGTAACTGCAGCAGAAAAGGTCACAGATGGTCCTGCGATTTCTGACACCTGAGATTAATTAACATGGCATTTTTAAACAAACAGCCATAAAATTGGAAGGTTCTTTCTGATGATTCATAGTTTACTGAATGGTTCTTGATTCCAAATGTCTCAGTAATCACTCTCAAATAGGCAGCCTTTTTCTAACTACTAAAGGCAATGGGATGAAAATGTTGTATATCCACAACCAAGCTGTGGCAGGAATTAAAATATAACACCTAGATCAAAAATATTTCTAACAAAAAATCTGCAGTGATGACCTTTTATATAGATTGAAATATAACTAAAATTTTATATCATATAAAATCAAAACCACTGACTGGCCATCTTCATCTCCAATCTTCTCGTGCAAACCATGTTGGTACATAAGGAGATTGTTCAGGGCCCAGCATGCAGCCTCCTGGATTAGCGGAGGGAAAGAAAAACTGTCAAAACATTTCACCAAACAAACAATTCTAATTATAATATTTACGAAGGAGTCCAACCTGCACGTGCTTGTTCTTCCTATGTCCTGTTAAGGCTTTGTAACAGGCTTCTAGCCAAAACAATTTGTCTTCTACCTCCTCATCATTCTCCTGATTCTCATTCTTTTCTTCTAAGTCTTGATTTAAGAAAATGGTCTCAGCTTGAAAAATATATAAACACATGCCTTACTTACAGTTTGAATGACCAACTCTAAATCCATGTTTCAAAACATTAACAGAGAGAGGTATTCTTTAGTAGGGGGTTTGGTTAATTATAAAGACCTTTCTGATATATTACACACCTCATAATACTACTAGTACATCTAGATAAATGATCAAATGAGGATGAGGATGTCAAGCAAAACTAATGGACTAAAAGGTAATTCATAGAGATTAGCTGTCAGCTGTCCCATAACAAAGTCAAATCAAAGATATATTTGCTGATGTATAAACTTGGGAAAGGTTAGTTCCCTTGCAAGTATCCTCTATTGAAAAATGAGTTACAGTAGGATAGAAAGGGCATTTAACAGGTCCTTCTCTAAATATGACTTTCTTGTTATAATGTTATCTGTTGTAGTAGTGTTCTCAGAGTCGATCTAGTTCACCTGTAAGAATGTCTCTTGTCACAGTTACTTACTGAGGAGCGCCAGGCAGCTGAGCGCTGCGATTTGCAACGCCGCATTGTCTGAATACCGCTGCACAGCAACGACCACGAACTCATGCACCTCGTGTAACACCAGGATATTAAAAAAATTACCTAAAAGTGAAGTGAGATATTAGCTGAGTTCTCATCCATGGAACTTAAATGACCACTATTTATATAACAATTTTAAAATCAATAAATTTAACTAGTGATGGATATTTTAATGACATTAAAACAAATATTTACTTTAATTCAAATAGCTTAAGATGATTGCTTAAAGTTTTAAAAATTTACTTCAGGCAGTCATTCAATAATCTTACTTAGACGATGGAACTGACCAGGAAAAATAATAATATGTTTGGTTATATTAACTTTGTGTTCTTTGACTTCTTCTCATGTCCTCATTATATTAAAAAAAAAATGAAGCATCTGTTAATAAGTGGCTACTACATTTTAGAAGAAATGCTCTTGTTTAGGGTTGCATAAATCTGAGTTCTCAGCCTGATTTCACCCCTTACTGACTCCACGATTTTTTATAATACACACAGACTTGCTAAAATGGTCCCTCATCGGTAAGCATGGCAGAACAGTTTACAGTTTTATAATAATGCCATCCAATGTATGTTAGTATGTTACTTTTCCATCAATATAAAACATACATACACTATATATTCTTCCACCATATAGACTGTGATAATAAATGAACCAAGAATTATAACTCACCTAATGTAAGCCTATGGAGCAAGCAGCAACTCACTTCTTGAATTTTTTCATTCATAGGGAATACTTTCATGGCTTCTACCACAATATTGTAACACCTGATGGTGCCACTCATGAGGACTTCAACATTATTGCCTAAATTTTAAAGCATCATAATTGTCAGTAAGGTAATAATTTCCCTTTTGAAACATGCACACAAAGACTTCTATAGATTCTAGGGCAGCATAATGGCTACATTTCCAAATTAAAATATCATGTTCTATCAAATAGCTATAAAAATATTATGTTGATCATTGAATATAGGATTTAGGACTCATCTCTCGCATTAAAGGGAAGTTGTTTTATTCCCATTTCCTGACTTAGAAACTTAAAACAAAGGGAAAATTGAGTGTTTTATGTAAGTATAAAAATATAATGTCTTGGCCATACATTCTCAAATAAATGAATTGAGAGCTTATTTCTTAATGAGCCATTAGTCCATTGGACAATGGCTTTTAATTGTTCTTCTTCCTCAAACCAACAAAAGAAAAATATAGATTATGTTCCTTAATTAAACAGCCAAAATCAGCAATGATCTGTTTTCTGTCCCTCCGGGAAGGTAGCAACAGAGCAGCCAGTGGGTGAGGCAGCAGCACCGAGCTTCCTGAGGGTCTGTGAGCCAGATGGGAAAGAATGAGGACAGGGAGGAGAGGCAGGATATTGAAATATGTGCCTAAGGGACAGACACTGGTGAACCAGAAAGGAAGGAAAGGATCCACTGGGAAAGGCAATTAGTTAATAGAGAGAGGGAATGTGTGAACAAAACCTATGTGGGGAAAACTAATTTACATGTATGAATGAAATGTTGATCATTATTAAGACAAACAAAAAGAGATTTTTGCAAAACATTTTTTTCTTTTGCAGCACAGTCAAACTAACCGTTTACAAAAATATATATTTCTTTTAATGTTTAAGTTGTGCTTAAAGTTTTTTTTGTTTTGTTTTTTCTTGTTTTGTTTTTTTTTTTTTCTACAGGAACAGAGAGTCAGAGAGAGGGATAGATAGGGACAGACAGACAGGAACGGAGAGAGGTGAGAAGCATCAATCATTAGTTTTTCGTTGCTGTTGCAACACCTTAGTTGTTCATTGATTGCTTTCTCACATGTGCCTTGACTGCGGGCCTTCAGCAAACCAAGCATCCCCTTGCTAGTGCCAGCGACCTTGGGTCCAAGCTGACAAGCTTTTGCTCAAGCCAGATGGGCCCACGCTCAAGCTGGCGACCTCGGGGTCTCAAACCTGGGTCTTCCGCATCCCAGTCCGATACTCTATTCACTGCACCACCGCCTGGTCAGGCCTAAAGTTTTTTAATATAGCAAAACATGTTATAATGAAAGAAAATGGCCTCTTAAAACAATTTCCTGCGTTGACTCAGAATAACAAACACGATGTTCTCTAAGACTCAAAGGTAAATGTCTTCCAATTATAACCAGTGTTTAGAACATTGATTTTTTTTATTTGCTACTTTCTTTGACCTTTTCATCATGAATCAACACATTTTCACTGCAGTTATGTCAGATGTGGGTGGAAAAGAATGAATTTCAGAAACAGCCAGCTCCAAATAAATAATTAAATGCATAAAGATAGCCAAGAAAAAGTAAAATGAAGATTATATACAGTTTGTTGAGAGTGGATGACTCAGAGAAATCCAAAAGTATGTCCATTCTCTATAATTGCTCAGTCCCACCTACTTCCAAGTGTTTAACTTCCTATGAATTAGAAAATGATGGATTTTATAATCATCATAATGAAAGGTCTTTCTTTCATGAGGGAATTGGGTTTTTACGGAAGTCTCACATCTGCTGATTTCCGTGTCTGAATTCGTACATGCATATTTATATAATATACTCTACACATGAAATGAGAAGTATGTAATAATACTGTCAATGTTTTTGTAACATTTATTACATAACAGGGACTTGTCTACAATTTTCACATTATTTAACCCATTTAATCCTCACCATTTTTCATGTGTGAAGATGAAAATATTACTAGATAAATGTATGTGTATATCCCATAAACACACACAGGTAATACATGAAATACAAAATGCTCATAAACTTAAAAAAGTAATAGAATCTGAAGCATTATTTTAGCCCATTGACAGTCATGGTAGTATATACAGCAAATAAATTTCTTATCTGTACTTCTTTGTGATAAAAGTGGCAGAATTTTTATTTTATTTTATTTTTTTATTTTTTTAGAGGGACAGAGAGAGAGTCAGACAGAGGAATAGGTAGGGACAGACAGACAGGAACGGAGAGAGGTGAGAAGCATCAATCATTAGTTTCTCGTTGCCATTGCGACACCATAGTTGTTCATTGATTGCTCTCTCACATGTGCCTTGACCCCGGGCCTTCAGCAGACCGAGCCACCCCTTGCTGGAGCCAGCGACCTTGGGTCCAAGCTGGCAAGCTTTTGCTCAAGCCAGATGGGCCCGCCCTCAAGCTGGCGAGCTCGGGGTCTCAAACCTGGGTCTTCCGCATCCCAGTCCTACGCTCTATCCACTGCACCACCACCTAGTCAGGCAAAAGTGGCAAGATTTTAAAACATCAAAAAATACTAAACAAGGATCACAACGAAGTTTAAATTCCTTTCTGTGGCTTTACAAGCCCTTTAAAATTTGGTTATGTCTCCAGTCTCATCTACTGACTGTTATCAAGCCCTTCCCCAACCTCTATTTAATGACACACAAGCAGACAGTCAGGGCTGTGCAGGTGCATACACACACCTGCTTGCACACACTGTACACTCTTAGATAGCTTACTGAGTTCCTTTTGTCTTCTTAAATAAACTATGCTCTCTCTTGCTCTGGCATCTTTAAACTTATGATGTCTCCTCTCTGGGCCAGTTTGCCTACGTTTCCACTTCCCCTCACAACTCTCTACATACAAAATATTCTTCTCATCACTCAAGTCTCTGTGAAAAGATCTTGCCTCGTGCCTTGTTAGTTCTCCTAACCCTAGGTACTTTGGCCAATACATTGTGATCATCTAGGTACAGTGGTGGAATTCAAATAATTTAACAACCAGTTCTCTGCCTTAATGACCATTTTAAGTATTAAAAAAATGACATACCAGAGGTAGTTTAATATATGCATTTAATATTTAAGAACAATAAAAGAGGCACACAAAACTAGGTTATGTTATAAGAAAGAGTTTTAAAATAGTAATAAAATATATTAAATAATACCTGACAGAAAACAATAAAACTTATTTAAGATATTCCCAATGACAACTTCTCATCCCTGGTTTTCTGGCACTTTTTCTCTTTACATTATATGTTTGTTTACTGATGTAAGAAACATGAGGAAGTTAAAATGTAGTATTTCAGCAAAGGTATAATGAGTTTTATGAAATGAATAAACAAATATTACAAGCATAATTTCATTAAATTTTTTTCACCTATGGTCTGACCAGGCGGTGGCGCAGCGAATAGAGCGTCAGACTGGGATGTTGAGAACCCAGGTTCGAGACCCCAAGCTAGCCAACTTGAGCATGGGCCCATCTGGCTTGAGCAAAAGCTCGCCAGCTTGGACCCAAGGTCGCTGGCTCCAGCAAGGGGTGGCTCGGTCTGCTGAAGGCCTGTGGTCAAGGCACGTGTGTGAAAGCAATCAATGAACAACTATGGTGTCGCAACGGCAACGAAAAACTAATGATTGATGCTTCTCATTTCTCCCTGTTCTTGTCTGTCTGTCCCTACCTATCCCTCTTTGACTCTCTCTCTGTACCTGTAAAAAAAAAAAAAAAAAAAAAAAAATTCACCTATGGACGGAATGAACATCACTACAGGTGCTTAGAATATGCTATTGCACAGATGAACATTAAAAAAGAGTGAAGAATCAGCTGAATCCCACTACTGCCTAGGTATTTATGTGTATCTCCCATGGTACTATGGATTCTAAAAAGACAAGACATGTATATATTTTCTGCTACTGTTTCCCGAACACCAAGTCCAGAGCCAGCTGCAGTATAGTGTCAATAAGTAACAAACTAAAAATAAATAAAATAAACAAAGGAATGGGTTTAGCATCCATAAGTTTCTAAATAATAAAAATATTTTTAAAATACTCAGAAAGAAGCTATATTCTAATTTCTCACATACAAAAAGCAATTGTGTACTCAGGCTACTTACAAGGAATTGCTAGGGAATGTAAACAGCACAGCACATAAAGCACGATTTCCTCCTCATCCTTAAAGTTTTTTAACGCACTTAGCAATACCATGTAATCCTTATTCTCAACAAATTCATTCAGTTGCTCCTCTGAAACTGAAAAATGAAAGGCAAAATATTGAAAAGTCTTAAAAATGATATAAAATTTACTCAAAAATATAATACTCATGATAGTTAAAAATTTTGTAGTGGAAAAAAGAGCTTTTGAGACTAAAATAGTTTTGTTTTGACTGATATTAGTTTATCCATGATGTGAAATGCCGAAGTGTTATGACCAAACAGTTCTAAGGAAAACAGAATTATTTACAATTTTATTAGGGGGATTTTAGAGAAAACTGACCAATAACTAATAAAGGTGGCCTATGGATAGTGGACATACCATAGACCTTAAAAAGGGAGTGGTTGATGGTACACTATTGAAGGACAGTCCAGATAAATCAATCAGCTCAAGAGGAATGAAGTTTACAATGACAAGTAATTAGAATTTGAAATACTCTGTCTTAATGGTCTTGATTTCATCAGAGATCAAAAACTTGTCATCCTTAATTTTCATAATTAAAGCCTCTGTTCGAGCAAATGAGCTCTATCCGGAGTCCCTTTATTGGGTGGTAATCTCAAACACACATACAAAAATTTGGTCTCTCCACACTGAGAATGGCACTGACAACAAAGTTAGAAAATGCAGCCCTCTTCATGATCAACCTTACTTCTCATTTTTGACTTTATACTAATAGTCCATATAATATTATCTAATGAGAAAGTGGTTAAGTTCTTCCAGTAAATGAGGTATACCATGAAACTTTCTCATTTGATGGAGTAGCTTCCATAACATACTTCCAAATTTCGAAAATTAAACATCCCAGGTGCGCCTAAGTCCTGGAGAACTTGATACTCCTGGAAAAATCCAGCAATTTTTCAACTCTATATTTACAATCATAATACTATCAGCTCCGTCTCTCTTTCTATGGATTACGTTCACTGGTGCTTCTCCATATGTCATGGAGGGGACCAACAATGCTGGTGAGAGTGTGATGTTAGACCTTCTTCTGTGAAGAAGAATGTGTCCCTCAACTGCAACACAGAAGATTACAGGCCCTGTAAGACAACAGAACATCAGAATGCACTTTACCCAATTCTTAGCAAAAGCTGGGTTGCGAGATAAAACATGTATAGAAGATAGCCCAAAGGACAGGCAGTTCTCCCATTGGTCACTCACAGTTAGCTCTTCTCCCCAGGCATGATCATCAGAGAGCCGGGTAGCAGGCTCTCGCTGTTCTTACTCTTGGTAAAGTGTCTTTCACTGAAACCCATTCTGTATTCCTTGCAAACTGCCTGTACTTTATCACCTCATTCAAGGAAACCCATGGGAGGGTTTTCTCAGTTCTCTCAGGAGACCCACTGCTTGACTCACAAATGAGTTTACTTTGACCTCAAGTGAATTTGTAACTAATGATGTTTAACCTATTTTTTTGCCTTATAGGAAGCAAAGAGCCAAATTTCTGGTTTATCCCTTTGCAAATATACAGGACCTGAAGTAGGTAGTAAAATTTGCCTAGCTTCCCATAATTTTCCATTCACTCATTTCCTTAACCATTTTTTCTCTAGATATCTACAAGCTGTTTAAAGTCCTTCTGGAACGGGATAGAATTTTAACAGTATAAGGTGGTCTCTCCTATTCCTGGAGCTGTCAGAAAATAGAGGAGTAAACTGAGGTAGACACAGGGCCCACATAAATTATTCTTATCCTAAAACCCCAGCACTATTAGTTCTCATAATAGTATAAAAGCTGCTCTCAAAACACATTGGTAAATTGAGCTGCGATGGTGGCAACATGCTGTGTGCCCTCAGGCAGCTGGCTCATTTCACCTCTGATCCATTTCCTGATTAAGCCAGTGGAAGGACAAAAGGTTCCAACCAACTCTAAAATTACACGACAATCCCTGTTACCAATCTCAGTTATTGTGATAAAATACATGCTAGACGTTTTTCCTAAGGGACATTTTGTAAACCTCCTGATCCATTATAAAGAAAACCCTTAGCAATTTCTAAAATCTCTGGTGATGACTCAACATCATAAACCCACATTTAATATATGCTTTACTTCACCGTTTTATTTTTTTCTTTCATAACACCTAAACATCCGGTTTACAAAGTGAACTTATGGTTTATTAAGCAATGGAAAAAAGTATACTACAACTGCATAAACTGAACTCATAAATAAAACTCGTTCTGCAAAAGCAAGCAATATTTCTGAATGAACCCCATTACTTGTCCTTCACTGACAACTCTTACTCCTTGTTAAAGATGGCTTTGCCCACGTGCAAGTTTTAAGAGTAAGGCTTTCCTCACACCCTTGACTGATTGGATGATGTAGGGTGGTGCACTCTCATGAGGAATCCTCCCAGTATGTCTCAGATAAGTGATTTTGTATCAGAGACTTCCTTGTTTGTAGATTGGAGTAAGGGTTTGGATTTCTAAACTATAAAGTGGCACAGACTGGGAGCTTGCTCTCTCGGTTCCTGAGGTTAGTAGCATTAGGGAGGAGAGCAGATTAAGGCCACATGGAGGAGAAGAGAAGCAGCCAAGATGGTGGAGTGCTGAGTGAGAAGCCAGTTTGAGCAGAGTTTGTGCTGGAGAAGGAGATGGGGAAACAGAGGTGAATAAGTCTGGTGAGCTAGAAACCTTTGATTCTAGGAAACTTGGATAAGTCAGTAGCTTTGTGAGCACTAAATGAGTGGGTTTGGAGCCCAGTGTGTGTTTTTGCTTGCCCGCCAGGTGCAAGCTAGAATTAAAGCTGATGGCCCACCAGTTCTTGCCTCCGTTGCTTCATTACCAAATGTCCGAATCAAATGCGAACCTGCATGGGCCAGGTGGCTGTGATGGTGGCCGCGGGCATTAGCTTTAGACTCCTTAATAGATAGTACAACTTTAGATATTTTCCTGTTATAATTATATTCTACATTTCCAATCATAAATCTCTTTTTCTTATGTAAATATCAAAATAAAGAATCTGACATTTTTAAATACCTCTCTCAAACAGCACATGCAAAGTTTTGCATCCAAGTTTCTGGACTTCGTCATTGGCTGAAAATGTTCTCATGGCATCAAAAATTAGTAAGAAAATATCGCTTTCTTCATCCAATATCAGCAAAGTGATTTTACCTATATTGAAAAGAACAATATAGCCCAAGTAAACAGCTGATTTAACATTCAATGTGCTAATTTTAACATGAGGACGATGAATGATATGTGAACTTTTTATTATGATAAACCACTTAATTACCCCAGATATTAGACCTCTTCCATCTTTTTTTTTTATTTTATTCATTTTAGAGAGGAGACACAGAGTGAGAGAGAGAGTGAGAGAGAGACAAAGGGGGGAGGAGCTGGAAGCATCAACTCCCATATGTGCCTTGACCAGACCAGTGCAGGGTTTTGAACTAGCGACCTCAGTTTTCCCAGGTCAATGCTTTATCCACTGCGCCACCACAGGTCAGACAGACCTCTTCCACATTTCTAAATAAGATCGATTCCCAGTATACTTTACTATGTGATTCCCAGTGAGTATCTGTAACCAAGACATCTTGCCTTGAATTCCTTAAACATATTTCTACCTGCCTCTTAGACAACACTAGCTGAATACTCCAAACCTAGGCTATTCCTGTTCCCTATTCTCATCAATAACACAATCGCCTAACAGGTACCCAAAAGAGAAACCACCAAGTCATCTTCCTTCTTCACATTCCCTTCATAGTCTCTGCCCAACCCAAAGATAAACTCATTACCAAGTCCTTCAAGTCTATCTCCTAAATGTCCTGAAAACTCCTTATGAACAAGGCCCCTACCTTACTACTATGTTCAAGACCTCATTATCTCTTCTTGGAGTGCAAACCACAATTGCTTAATTGCTGGGCTTGGCCCAAATTCTTACCTAGTTTATTCCCTGAACTATAGTTCTAATCCACAATTGTAATCCTGTAGACCTCTTGCTGAGATTGTCTGAGGCCTTCTAATGGTCCTCTGTCTGATGAACAAGACCCCTCACAAACTGCCTGCTTTATTTCATTAGTCCCGTGCTCCTCCAGGCATTGCTGTCCCCAAACGGGCTCAGCTCCTTGCTGATCACTAAACATCTTCTTTGATATCCCTTTGCACTTGCTCTAGCTGCGTGGAAATGCCCTCGCCCTTTCCTGCAGCAAACATACTGAACATACTGGTACCATAATTGAAGAAATAACACAAACAGTACCTAGTCTCTCAATAAAAACAGCAGTACTGGAATGGAAGCCGTGGTAGTAGTAGCAAACCCCGTAGAATACATAGCGTGTCAGATGCAGGTGGGAGCGCTGCACTCTAACACATGTAAACCCATCTCAACCCCAAGGGGTGGGGCAATCTCCACAGGAGAGAGAAGAAAACCGAAGAAAGTTGAGAGATAAGTCACCCAGTGACTTATCTTATAAGAGGCAGAGCTAGATTAAAACTTGTTCTGTTTGTGCTCTTCTACAAATGAGTTCAGCTGCTTTCTTCTCTATGTTCCTATGGTGTTCTTCACATGTCTGTTATAGCACTTTTCTTAATAAATTGAAGTAATTTATTTAAATACTCTTTGTCTCTGCCTGGGCTGTCCAATTTGGTAGCACTCATCACATCTAGCTTTTCAAACTCTAATGTAATAAAATTAAATAAAATCCAAATTCACTTTCTCAAACTTTGAATGTCCAATAGCTACTACGTATAGCTAGTAGCCATGATACTGAAAAGTACAGATATTCAATATTTCATTCATTTCAAACAGTAATACTGGACAGTGGTGCTGACCTGTAAATTTCTATGTTGTACAAATTTCACCACCTCTGTCTTATAGTTCTCCAGAAGTGCCCAAAAACTATTAAATCAACTAATAAGCAGAACTATGAAAATGACTCATAAATTAACCTTTAATAAGTATCTGAAATAAATCTAAAACATATTAATAACTTTCCTAGCAGTGCAGAATTGTGAAAGTTGTGTGGAAGAAATTCAATTAGCTAGTCTTTTCAAAACACAGGGCAAATGTTCTGTCTGCACACTGCTGAATTCAATATATTCCAGTGTGGGTAGATTTTTAAAATTCATAAACCCATAGCAGCTTCCTGTCCATTATAAAATGGAGAATGACCTTCCCTGTTGCATCTCCTGTCAAAAAACAGTTCTGCCCTGGCAGGGTTGCTCACTTTATTAGAGCACTATCGTAATATACCCAGATTGTGAGTTTGATCCCCAGTCAAGGCACATACAAGAATCAACCAATGAATGCATAGCGATGGGGAACAAAAAAAATGGTATTTTTCTTTCATCCTCTCTCACCAAACTCAATAAATTTAAAAAAAATTCCCAAGAATGAACTTAAGATAAGTCATGGTAAAAGAAGAATAGTTAGACCTCTTGCTGAAATTGTCTGAGGCCTTCTCATAGTCCTCCATCTATTTTATATCTTAATAAATTTTATTTTAATATTAAATATTTTAATAAAAGGCTGTGGTGAAGTGGTGAGGTCATTCTGGCCTTTCCTTTCCCTCCTCCCTCATACTCTGATCTTCACCTCTTGTCTTCCTCTCTCTCTCCCCTATTGGGTCTTTGTTACTAAGCGAGGTAAATGTACATGTCCATGCCTGTGGTGCTATCCCTGCAGGCCTCTCAGCTCTGCACATGCTATTCTCTGGACCTAAAGCACCCTCCACCATTGTGAAAGAAATGCCTCCGAACCTTCCTATTTAGCTTCCCTGTCAGCAACCTTGCTTCTCAGAACCTTACATCATAGCAGGTTTCCATCACAGCAATGACCACACTCTTTCAAGACATCAAGATTCTTTGTTTTCACCTCCAGGCAGAGGATTCCTCAGGTAAAAACTTGCCACGTGGAATCAGACCCTGGTTCTACTACACATTGACTGAGGTCACCTCTCTGCCTCTGTGCTCCTCACCTATAAACCTGAGATAAAATACCTTGCTCAAGGGATGTTTGGAGGATGATGCTTTTAAAAAGGCATGTGAAGTATTTTACCAGTGAAGCATCGCATCTATCAAACACTCAAGATATAATGCTATAGCCTGACCTGTGGTGGTGCAGTGGATAAAGCGTCGACGTCGACCTAGGAACACTGAGGTCGCCAGTTCAAAACCCTGCACTGGTCTGGTCAAGGCACATATGGGAGTTGATGCTTCCAGCTCCTCCCCCCTTTCTCTCTCTCTCTCTCTCTCTGACTTACTCTGTGTCTCCTCTCTAAAATGAATAAATAAAAAAAATTTTTTTAAAGATATAATGCTATATATTTTTAAAAACATTACTATTCTGTCATACCCTAGAAACTATATTCTATTATAGAAAACCTATTAAATCTATAATAAAGAAAGATATAATAATGACAATAACATGTATGAACAACAATCTAATGGGAATATAAAATGTGGGACCAGAATTTGAAAGTAAAGCTGGGGCTAGAAATACAAAATTGGGTGTCGTACTATGTAAGGTAATATTTAAAGTCAATATATCGGGTGAGATTTTTGAGAGAAAAATTTAGAGAAAAGAGATAATGAGAAAAAAGAGAAACAGAATTTGGGAGTCATCAATATATATGTTATGTGATTAAACTTTAAAATGACATTAAAACACAGCAAATGATTTAAATATTTTTAAATATGCATCAACATTATAAATATATGTGTATATATTACCTGATGTTAGAAGGAGATCTAAGGCCTTCAGGCCAACTGTTGACAAGTTTACACTGGCATTATGAACTGTAAGCATTTTAATAATCAGTCTGTAATTAAAAAGAGATATTGAGATCATTAAAATATAATACTTAGATGTTTGCTTTTTTAGATATTGTTTTTTACTCACCCATATTTTATTCATCTCCTTGTATTTCACTGCCTATGTTGAAGCTTATGTACTTTTTTCTTCCTGTAAACCTGAGCTACACTTATGACAATCAAGAGGGAAGCATTATGAAAGTATAAAAGTTATAACTCAATATAAAAGTTATAACTTCTTCCTCAAAATGTTCAAATTGAGTTATTAATAATTTACACCAAACTCTATATCTAAAATATCATGAAGAATTATATGCATCAAGAGATCAAGTCACTTTTCTATGTGATATAAACATAAATTATATGCAATGCATATTGATATATTAAAATATAGAGATGTGATAAAGTTGTTAGTTTGAATGTATAAATTAGGAATGTTTGAATGTTTAAATAATTGATTTTTACTATTTTTGAAAAATAAATTGGTACTTACAGTAGAAAGTGAACCTGGTATATCAACAGTATTCAATTCGTATTTATTAAATTTGAGTCTCTGAGTTATAAATTCTAAAATATACACCCTTGAGTCTATTCTAACCCAGTGTTGTTTAGCTTTACATTGTTAGGCAGCATTCATAGCTTCACTTAGATCCAAGAAACTTGTCACGTGGTCTCCAGTTGGTGAGGTGAGGAGGTGAGAGACCACATCCTTTGAAACTTTGTGGACTCTCTTTCTTCCATGCTACCCCTAACTCTGCCTGCACCAGTCCCTCTCTTCTAACTTTAGCACCCATGAGATTTCTTCTGCAGTACTATAAACTGTTGCGGGCAGGGGCAGAAGTCCTAGAATATAAGGAGAAATGTTTTACAATAAATTTTTTTCTGGGAATAATCTAATATGTTCCACTGTAAAGAGCAGTGTCTATCTTGTTCACACTACTTCCCGCTTAAGGTGGGAGTGTAATAAACAATTGAGAAATGAAAGGTAAATGAGTAAATGATCAAATGGGTGAAAGAGACACTGAATGAATGAGTGAATGAGACTCTCTACAGAAATGTTTATGTATTTTTTCTTTTTGTGATAGAGAGAGACAGACAGGTACAGACAGATAGGAAGGGAGAGAAATGAGAAGCATCCACTCCTAGTGGCACCACTCTGATGGTTCATTGATTGCTTTCTCATATGGGCCTTGAGCAGGGGTCTCCAGCTGAGTCAGTGACCCCTTGCTCAAGTCAACAACCTTGGGCTTCAAGTCAGAGACCTTTGGGCTCAAGCCAGTGACCATGACGTCATTTCTATGATCCCATGCTCAAGCCAGTGACCTCCAGGTTTCAAACTGGATCCTCAGCATCCCAGGCCCATGCTCCATCTACTGCGCCATCACCTAGTCAGGCCATGTAATTTAATTTGAACAGATGGTTGGTACTAGAATATGATTAGATGCATTTTCCAATATTCCCCTCAGGTTATAGATTGCTAACCTTTAGAGATCTTGGAAATTCTCAACCAGACCAAGAGATATATGACATTAAAATTATTAATTATAGCTATATTTTACATAATTCATCATTGAATGCTGTATACTTTAGAATTAACTAATAGAATTTCAGAGATTAGTATGGAGATGAGAACGTATATCATTTATAAATATGTCTTTTCAAAATACACTATAGCTACAAGAAGCTGAAGAACAGCAACAACTTTATCAACAATAGAAAAATGTAAAGGGACAGATATGCTTACATAAAAACAAACAGGTCTTACTTGTCTATATTTACAGTTATGGCTGATATCAATAATCAACACAAAAATGTAAAATTTTATTCTGCACACATTTTTCACAAGCAATATGTCCTTGGGAGCAATGTGCATTCACTTCTCTGTGTTAAAGGGAAGTCACATTAGATAGAAAGAACCTGTTAATGACAGGAGACAGTTCTCAAATGTGAAAAACAAATTTATTCAAAATGAAGTTTCCTGGAAACAGATTTTTCTTCAGAAAATTTTTTCTTAACTAACTATAGCCAAATAAGTGGTCTCATCTCTGAAGGCATTGATTCCAAACTGCAATGACATAGCCAGTAAAATAGCTATAAGATTTGTGGGGGCAGATGTGCTAAAAGAGAAGTTCTTCTTTTCTCTCCATTTTGAAAGCTGTGGTTTAAGCTCATTAAATATATATATATACATGAATAATCATAAATGTACTTCCTTAAGACAGTAAAGCATAAACTTTTAATTACTATTTACAGAACTAACTTTCTAGTTCCCACATTTTTTAAGAACTAGTGGTTTGGATCAGTTCTACAATTAAAAACTTAAAAAATGCTTCTTGGTTTGAGTTTATAAAGTGTCACCAAAAATCTACAACTTAACTGTACAACTGTATTATTTATATTACTAAAATAATACCACCTTACATTTTACCTCAAATGTTAGTTTTCTAACTCAGATAACATATTTCTGAGTTGAAAGCTCTCTATAAAAATAAACCATTGATTCAAAAGAAAATAACCTGTATTTTAAAGAATTTTACTATGTTGATTTGGATTACAAATATAACATATCAAGAAAAGGATTGTCTAATATAGAAAAATATTTAATGCAGTTTATTTTGACACATCAGTAATACTTACTGGTGAACACCAAGGACTTCCCAATCATGTCCAATATCCTGGGGTCCCGTTAAATTCTGCATTGTATTTGGACAAATTTCTATTAATTTGCACAGAAGTGACCAACCCACCTGAAAGCAAGCAAGCCAAATATCCACATTTTTTAAAACATACTAATGGAATATTTTCAGTCAAACATGAATCTTTCCATTCTTAGATGAGTAGATGAGTAGATTACTTTTAAATAGTTATTTTAAAACAGAATAATAACCTAAATTATATATTATTCCAAAAATCATACCAGAATATCATACATAAAACATTATAACATATTTCTGAATAATGAAGGAAACAGACATGCCTGTTGTCTAAATAAAAAGAAATAAAATAAAGCACACAAAAATAGTTTTTAAGGATTTATCAAGATTACAAAGTGCAAGGAAGGCTATCCTCAGGCCTTAAGACTATTTAAGTCATAGCTACCTGACATGATTTCTTCTAAACATTTAGAATTTTAATAATAGGGAAAAAATAAAGTTGTTTGGAATGAAGGATTAGGGAAGTTATGGTAAAGTGTAAGTTACCAGGAAAGCCTGCTTCCCAGGTAATGGGAAAAACACTGGCAAGAGAAGTGGCATCACCATCTGATGACAATGTAACATCTGTTACAGAAAAAACAGAAAGTCGTTATGAAAGAGAGAGGAGGTAGAACTTCTCAATGAACCCCTCTCGATTTCTTTAGAACATCTAAACATGAGCAGAGGAGGTATATAGATATCAAAATTGTTCCTAGGCCCTTTTCCATTTCCAAACGAAATATTATCTTACTGATGCATTTTAAATATATCTTCATTCCAAGACTGGATGCACTAGTGGAACTGAGTGATGTGGAGAGTCGAATGACAAGATGAGAAGTTTCTATGCCTCCAATAAGGAATAACAGCACAAGTTTCTCACTTGTTTACAGGAAAAGGGGCATTTCACACGATGATAATAATTATACAAGATCTCTTTACAATATCATTTCTGGGTCTTTTCAGGATTAAGCATGAATTGCTTTACTCTGTCATTACTTCCTTTTACATACTTCCAAACTGCTTGCAAAGACAGCAATTTCTGCCATTTATTTTCCTTATATTTAAGTAGGACATCCTCCTCTGGGTAAGCTGAACAGACATTGACAACCCAGCTGTCATAGAAACCGGCTATTTTTGTGCTTTCATAAAATACATTGAGACTATTTCCCCCCAAGTATTTAAGAAAAGAACATTTGGAACAGCTTCTGGTGGGAAATAAATCATAAATCACATTGTATGCTATATTTATTTCTATACCTTCATGCTTTCTCACAGAGATAAGCTGTTTTGTATTGGTTGGGGAAGCAGCAGCATCAAAATTGCTTTCCAGAAAGGTGGAGGCAACAGGGCTTCTATGTATAGACAGAATTGCTGGCAACAAAGCAGGGGAGCAATTGATCCACTAATCTGTTCAATTAAAAGCTTATCTTTCAAAGAGAGAAGGTTCCATGCTGCACAGTTATAACAGAATTAAATTGGTAGTTTCATTTTACTATAATTGTGCTATAAACTCAAGGATCTAAATAATGTACAATCAAAAAGTTTCCAGACGGTTAAAGAAAATTTTAATCACCTTCATTTATTTCGCTTCCTTACCGCATAGGTTGAAACTGTGCATAAAGAGAAGTAATGTAAACTTGAGGAGCACAGAGAAATGGGCCGATGACTGGCAAGAAAAGAAGTCCCAGGACAGCTAGCCTAAGGACCGATTCTCTAAAGATTGTCATTTGTTAAGGAGCATGAATAAAATATGAAAAGACCTTGAAAATAAAAAATTCAGTGTCTGGACTATCATGTTAAATGAATTCTAGAAACAAACCTTAATATTTCCTTTTGAAGAGTAATTTATCTGAACCCCTTAAATTCATCATTAAGAGCTTTCCCTTCAGAATTTCCAGCTAATTCATGATATAAAGCATGAAAAGATATCCATGTTAGTTACACCAGTAATTTGAAGGAAAAAAACCCCACTTTCATTTAAGTGGAGTATTAAAATATCATTGATAGACCCCTTTTCACAGCTCTTTGATAAGACCAATGATAATTAAAATTGATAATGTCATCATGCCTATCATGGCCACACTATTTGCTCAAACCACTGTGGTTTTTACTTACATAAAAACCTTCTGAATTCAGACAACTAGTGGACTGTATGATGGGAAAAGATTCAGAAGTGTGTGATGGCTTGAGTCTTGGCTCTGTGATCCTAAATGAGCTCCTTACTCCGAGGAAAAACTAGCCAGTGAGATTTCTGAGAGGGCAGTGAGATGCAGCAGAGAATCAAATGATGTAATATATATATAATATATATATATATATATATATATATATATATATATATATATTAATATATATAATATATATTTTGCCCTTTGCAGATAATACATTGACAGTAATCATTCTATTAATTTAATTTACCTTTAAATTACCAAATTAACAACCAATTCCTTATTTCCTTATATACTCTGCTACCCACTGGGCAAGGTTATTGAGTGATATTCATAACTACTCCAAGAAAACATGCCCAGGTTTAGGCAATTCCTAAAACTAACAATTAGGTGGTGGGTACGTTCCAGGCTCCCCTGGGTTCTCCCATCTGGCACTGCCTCATCTTCACCCTGCAGACCAAAACCCACTGAGCGTCCAACTGTTCTGAATGGCAATCAGCAGGGGTGACTCCATGAAGCCCAGAATCCAAGGAATGGGCTTTTGAACACCAAAGCAGAGGCAAGTAAGACGGGTGATGTGGGTGGAAAGTGCAATTGGCCAGTGCTAAAAAGTGACTCAGATTTCCTGGGCAGAATTCAGACACTGGATACTAAAAAAAAGCAGTGTCTCTATCATGCCTCCATCTTTGCACAGCTTTGTTTGCTAACAGCCTGAAAGTCAACAGTCAGATGGTAAATATTTCATTTGAAGAATAAAAATAATAATCATTTATTTCAGATATAAATGTTCTTATATAAAAAAAGCTAGCCATATGGTTCACCCAGACTAAACTAGCTAGATACAGACATAAGCATAAAGATAACGGTAGATAGCTAGATAGATAAAGATAGAGATAGAGATAGAGATATGGATATAGGTGATATATAGATATAGAGATATAGATAAAGATCTAGATAATTCTTACATCTCTCAAGCCTCTCAAGTAGGTATCATGGCTAAACCTCAATAAAGTTCAAAGTTCATTCTCTTTCTCATCAGGACCTTAAATGTCATTGACAACACTGATTTCAGTTCTCTAAATCTCAAAATCAACAAAGGAAGTTAACATGCTAGGTAATTTGTTTTGACTGTAAATTATCTTTAATTATATTCTTGGGTCTCTTTTTTAAAATATACCTAATATATTTAGCAAATTTCTGGGTTTCCTATGATGTAGATTCTAAGTTTCACTTCTACATTCATTTTTTATGAAAACATATAGAGGTATCATAAAACATTAATTTCTTTAGATAATACAAGATATACTACAATTAAAGAAGGCTAGAATTGTCTTCAAACTAAAAAAAAAAAAACAAACACCTTAACCCTATGAAAGTTTACAAGTTACTCCGTTTTAATAAGTATTATTAATTTTATTACTGTTAAGTATTCCCATTTTGCAAACTATTCACAATTTTTTTATTTCTAGAGCATGTTGTACATGGAAAAGATTGCTTAAGTGATATGATTTAAATACTGATGAACTCATCATATAGCTGATAACAGAATTAACCCATTATTCTGCCCTTCCCACCACCATCCGTATTTGCAGTCAACTGTATAAAGTTATTTATTAAAGGCAATTAGAGAGCCCTTTTACACCGTTAACTTTTGATAACGATTTGACAACGCATCATCTTAAAATCAAAGTCAGAGGTTTGTCAAATCTAATCTCAGAAATGACCCAGAACTCTCTCTGGGTATATAACGTTGACAGGAAAAAATCAATTTCCAAAGTGAAGTGGAAATGGACGAAATGAAAACTACTTTACCTGCTGCACACAAGCGACTCTCATATACGAGTCTAAGACGATCAACAAAGGCATGTGGACATTCTTGCCTTGAAATAACTTGGAGGCTGGAAAAGAAGGAGATGGAGAGGGGAAAAAAGCAAAGTCACTACTCACGGTGGTAACCCCTTTAAGTCTGAAAAGGAGGGGCTGGGGGGAGCAAAAGAAATGAGCACAAGTCCTCCCGAGAATTCTCAGCTCCTTTCTGCCCTAAGGAGTAGAGTTTGCCACTCCCAAGAGTCCAGGTTTGCGCAAAGAGCGGAGGAGCAAGTTTGCAAAAGAGGTGCTGGGGGAGGGGGGATGGCAAATAAAGGAACAGTTTTCTCGCAAATGATTACCGTTGTCAGCGTAGGTGAACACCAGCATATCGTCCAGAATTTGGACCAGCGTCTCTATCTGCTTTCCTTCCTGGAGATTGTTCAGCCTGACTATCAACTTCTTCAAAGTTTCCTCGTCCTCCTCCTCGCACCCCTGACAGCTGCCACTGGCCATGATGGACCCTGTTCCCAGCCGGCCGGCCCTCCGGCACCAAGGCCGGCTGCTTAGGGAAGGGACAGCGGGTCCGGGCTGCCAGTCCGGAGGCGAGCTCCGCTCACAGCCCACAGCCCAAGCTCCCCGCACGTCCCATGCGCACCCACGGCCGCCTGTTTATGAGGAAGGCGGCGGCTGCTCCGCAGCACCGCCCTGCCCTCCCTGAACCCTCCTCCTCTGCTTCCTCCTCCCCCACCCAGTCCCCAAATTGATCTCAGTGGCCTGCGGGAGTTCGCCGCCACAGGGCGCTGCACCAAGAGCTCGGCTAGCGGTGGGGAGCAGCTTGAGCGGGCCCGGCGGCTGACCGTGACCGTGACCGCGGGCCCTGTGCGCGCCCCGTGCGGGCCCCGGCGGACCGTATCCTAGCGCCCTTGCGGGGCGGCCAGGAGCCAGGCAGGAAGAAACTGACTCAGCGGTCTCTGCGAGTCCCAGGCCTGGAGCCCCGAGGCGGCGGCGGCGGGAAGGGCGCGCGGTTCTGCAGAGCGGCCGAGGGCCACCGCTCGGACCCACAAGCCTGGGCTCCCTCAGCCCCACGAAGGTCTGAGAACCAGAAAGAGGAAAAATGAAAGCGGCCTCCTATCTCCAGATCTAAGAATAGAAATCTGGGCGTTGGGAAAAGGAGGACACCGCCCATTTGGCTCCTTTTGGGAAAACATTCTTTTAGAGTTCCCCCTATAGGAAGATGAGTAATTTCCCCTGAAGGATGGAGAGAAATTTTTGCAATCAAAATGTCTCCATCTAAATTAATATTTTTTTATCGTAGCTGTGACCGTTTGTAATTTAAACGAAAAGGAGAAAAAAAAAATAACAAAACGTTTTTCTGTTAGTTTTTCAAAGCCCTGTTGGCCAAAGGCCACTAAAATAAACTTTTGAAAAATTGAGTTTGCACGCAGTAGAATCCTGATTATTGGGACACAAGAGAAACACCCAGAGCACCCTGAAATGAAAGGTGAAAGATACAAACCTAAACATTGTCCTCTTGGTATTCAAAATTACGAGTATGAGGGTCTGTAACCCTCAAGTTAAAAGAAAAACAGTAGGAAAGTAATGTGTCTTTTTCAGAAAGAGAAACCTGCAAGGGACCAAGTAGACAAGGTTCAAGACATCCATAGCCTTCAGATAATTTGTTCTCAGTGTCATTTATGAAATAGAGGTTTGAACGGGAAATTTTAGTATTTCACATTTTTAAGTGGTTTGTTTTCAATTCTGTTTCCTCATCCTGATGTCAATTCTGAATTAAATAAGACAATTTTTAAGTGGTTTGTTTTCAATTCTGTTTCCTCATCCTGATGTCAATTCTGAATTAAATAAGACAACTACTTCTCTTTCTTTTATTAATGAGGAAGTGGATACTTAGAGCTGATAGAAGAGTATTGTTGGAGTCATACAGATAAGTTGAGGGCCATGACTTAAACCCAAGGAGATCTCCTAAAGCCAAGCTGAAGGTTCTTTGCACTTCACCACTTCCGTCAAGATGAGCCAGGCTCCCTTAATACATTAGGTTGGTAAGATTGCAAATTTAAATCCAACCTGGATACTGTGAATGTGCTTTGTTGTCATAAAGACTTCTTATCTTTTACAGACTTACACTAAAATATATGTAGTTGAAGTGATACAATGGTTAGGAATTGCTTCAAAGTAACCCAGTGGTGGGGAACACCGTGAAATGGGAGAATGTCGAGATGAAACAAAACCAACTTTGAATTGATAATTGTTGAAGATAAGTGATGAGTTCATGTATAATACTATTTCCACTGCATACAATTTTCCATAGTGAAAACAAACCAAAATCTCTCAACCTTCTCATCTTTATCATCCTTGCAATATATCCTTTCCTTACTGGTTTCTGAACACGTTTTGACTTCTGACAAGCATTCCTAGCTATTCTCCCTTTCATTCCTCCATCCTGAAGTTCCTTTGCATCAGTTTCTCCTTCTCAGTGTTCCAGATTATTATCTTGCAAAAAATCCAAACCTACCTTCCTCCCAAAGAAAACTAAATCTAAGTAAAAAGGTGTCTCTTCTTCAATTCATTCATTCATTTAGTGTCTATTTATTGTTTGCTCTCTGTTAGTCAGGCTGGGAGTAAGCAATGTGAAGACCTGAATTCTCTGTTGGGAGCATTTTCCCACACTACTAAGGTAGTAAGTTACAGTATCCTCCTAGCTTTCAAAAATGTTTATTGATTGACTAATATCCAAGACTTAATAAGTCTTCAGGGTAGTAAGACTGAAAAGGAAGGATACAGATACAAATTCAAGATAGAAGCAGTGTCCACTAGAGAATAAAATGGTGTCAGAACACTTGGCTAAATTCCTGAGGAAATAATAAATAAAATGGACATTGCTAATTAAAGCAAACACCAAAACAAATTACAGATGAATTAAAGAATTATAACTATTTCTCAACCACTGGTCCGTGGACTGGTCAACCAGAAATTTTGAGCTGGTCCACAAAAGAGTTAACCACCCTGATATTGTATGAAGGTTATAGGCCCAATCAATGATCTTAGTCAAATTTGCTTCTGCTTAGGGTGATTTCTGCCTTAGCAGTCCCTGAAATAATGTTCCTATTTTCACTGGTCCCCACGTGTAAAAAGATTAAAAACTACTGAGTTAAATGAAAATAACTTTAAAAAGAAAATATAGATTAATAGTTATTTAATCTTGGTATAGAAACCATAATAACTAAGAAAGAAACCACAGAAGATCGGTATATGCGACTTCGTAAAAATTTTAATTTTCTTTGTAAAAAAAATAAATAAATAAATAATAAAACAAAAGCAAATGGCAAACCAAAAAAAAAAAAAAAAAAAAAGAAAGTTTTAGTACATTTAACAAAAAACAAGTAGCCTTAATCTTTTAAGAGTTTTTACAAAATCATTGGGTAGGGGAGACACTCCACATATACCCAAGGAGAAAAATGAGTTGATGTTTTGAACAGGAAATTTGCTGTGAGTGGACAACAGTATAAGAAAAGTATGTTCATATACAATATGAATACAGTATGTTCAATATACAAAAATTGTGTTCCTCAAACTCAATAATGGTTATAAAATGTAATTTTATGTGTATTTATGTGTGTGTACAATAAAAACAAGAGAGAAAACTTGAAAGCCTATCTAAAAATATTTCCAAAACTTTAAGAAAAAATTATTAAACTATATTAAAAGACATTAATAAAGTACAAATAAATAGGTCATATTAATTAATGAGATTAAATATCAAAAAGCATCAGTTCTCCACAAATAAAAAAATATGCAAATCAAATGGAAATCTCAGCAAAGATTTTTTATTATAGATTTCAACTAGAATAGCCAAGACATTTTTGAGGAAAGACAAAACAGGAGAATTGCCTAGTTAGACATTGATTCAGGGGTTTCTACTAGCTTTTATCAATTTCCCAAAGAAAGAAAAAGTCTCCAATCACGTTTTCCTGGTAATTAGAAAAATGTGCCCCTCCTTGCAGGCAGACACAGCCCTATGCCACAGTATACAAAGCAGGAGTTGAAATTCAGACACCACCCGTCCCTTAAACATGGTGAACATGTAGATTATATAGAGAAGGTGTATGGGCCTTTAAGTCCAGGGGCACATGGAACCAGGCCAAGATTGCCATGTGCTCTTGGAAAAGGCTTCTTAAGAGAAAAGACAACCACTCTGTTCCTGACTTCCTCTGTCTTGAATTTTATATATTCTTTTAAGCTTTCCATTATCAGTTATGGGACACACGCATATCAGAGCCAAACTAAGGTGAATAGAACTGGAAGCATCACAAATACTGAAAACAATTTAGGTCAATCCCAAAAGAGATAGATCAGAAAGAAAAATTTTTGATAGAGAAATAGAATAAAATCTTCTGCTGCATTGGCAGTCAAGGCAACCATCTTCTCTAAAGTAAATATTAATTTAGCCCTGTTCAATCCTAAATACTTATTGATCACCCACTCTCTACTGGGAAGATAGTTATAAGCTAGTGAGATTAGTCCCTTTTCTTCGATAATCTACTGCCAAATACTGCCCATATGAAAGTTTACATAGAATATAATAGAATAGAACTAATAGAAAGAATACCTAAATGTGTCAGTCTCTTGCTGACAGCTTTCTTCTTTGACTCTATCTAATTGTTGAAAATTGGCAGATATAAACTGATAAAGCTTCTGTCATATTTACCATAAAAATATTGTGTTGAAGTGTCTTACAAAACAAAATTTTAGAGTTTAAAAACTGGATAAAGGCATCAAAGAATATCTTGATGAAAGATATATTAGGCATCAAGAAATTTTCACCTTTATTTTTCTGACTTGAAGAATAAACAGAAGAAAATGAGAGGACATTTTTATACAACAGGTTAGTAAAAATGTTGCAACCGAAAGATAAATCTCAATGATAAAACATAATAATGATAAATTAAGACAAACATCCAAAGTGAAATTTTATCATCAAAATATATTACATCTTTTAGGAATGTATAGCAAGCTCTCTAAATACAAGGCTAAAAAAGAAATACTAAAAATGCAGTCCCAGGGAGTCTTACAATATAAAAATATACAGTTTGCCATATTCCATTGTAGAGCTCTGGAAAAGATGAAAAATGTAACAGAAGTCTGCTAGCTGCAAAAGCTATATCAGGTGTTTTTAAATTGCTATATATTCTGCACACACATACACAAACACACACACATTCTGTCTATAAGTGATCCCAAAGAAGAGTAAAAACTTCTTTAGAAAGTTAAGATCGTAATGGCCCAGCACTTGCTACAGCAGAAAGAAGGAAAAGAGAAACCATAGCAAATGTCAGCCTAACCATGAGAGAGTGACAGTGCTTCTCTGGTCTGTGACATTTCTTTGTACTTCTGGCTCAAGGGCATTATGTGTCCTGGGTAGACTCAAAGCCTTTTTCCTCAGTGGTCAGCAATGATGATGTAGAGTAGGAAGGATTTCTTGTCACAGTTTAGAATGGTTACCTAGGAAGTAAAAAGGGGGATGGACAGTTGGAAATAAAGGGAGACAGAATTTACTGAGCGCCTAATGAACCCTACTTTATGCAAGATATTTTACATATACAATTTATTTAAGCTCAACAACCCAAAGAGGCTGCTATTGCTCCTATTGTTCATGAAATAGTGTTAGAGAAATTATAAATTGCCTACGTAAGAGGTTCACAACACATAACTATATAACTTTGAGTTTCAAAGGCATGATTGTATTACTTTGAGACAATTCTTACCAGGAAGACTGAGCCATCTAAAGGCAGAATACAGAGTGATACACCCAACAATGTGACAGGTCTGGGACCCAGATCATAATAGTAATGATTGTTGAATTTGCTTTGGCTGAGAGCATAATGGAACCACAGATAAGAGTCTCTCCAACTTTAATTCATGTCTTAAAAACAACAAAATAAGAAGTATTGTTTTCAAAATTGATAACTAAATTTGGATTCATACACAGTTAAATTATATACCATAAAATGTAATCCCCATATCATTGGCCACACCAGACTAGAGGTTCACAGTAGACAGGCAGCAATTCTTGGTAGGTGTCAATATCTGCTCTGGGCCAACATTAGACCTTTCATGGTCTTCCAAACATATCTGGGTCCCCAGGATTTATATCATATGTACCCTCAATGTATTCTTTTGTCTACCATGTGAAAACTTAACTTTATTTTTTTCTTCTCTGCATTGATTGGATTATAAGTTCCCTGATACTGAATGATTTTCTTACTCCTATATCTTCAGAGTTTAGCCAAGTTCCTTAATTCACAAAGATAGTTAATGAGTACTAAGCAAATGGAAAATTGTCCGTTTCTGTCGCAGCAAAAGAAAGATGACTGTTGCTGACCACAGGCCGGAGGGCACCATCTGTTCCTGCTGCTAAACCAGAGAAACCATCTTCCAGTCCCTCCAAATCATCAGCGCTGTCCTTTTATTGTGGCCGAATGCTGCTGATTCCAAAGCTGTATTCGATGTATGCTACGACTACCCCATAAATGATATTGATGATATAGTCATTTTAGTTTTTCTTTACCTGATTTGCTGTTTCATGCCTGAGGCTAGAGGACAAGCTCCATGACAGACACTGTGCTAGTCTCAAAAACAACTCTTCCCTCTGAATTTTGTCCTCTTGTTTTTAAAATAACCCTGTCTCCATAATTCCTTTTTTCTCTTAGAATAACCATTTTTAAGCTTTTCATATATGTATTTGTTATTATATATAAGCTTACAATATGAATACATGCATATGTATGTATATACATATATAGTACATATCACCTGTCTATTACATAATATATAATTATAATATATAACTACATATTATATACCATATAGTACACATATCATATATTGAAATACTAGAATTATATAATTATATATAATTCATTATATTATACTGTATAATTATATAGTTTTCATATACATATATGTAATCAGGGTGGGAAAAAATAGGTTTACAGTTGTTAGTATGCAAAACAGAGTATATTATTATATTATTATTTATTAATTATTGTATTATTATTTATTAATTATTGTATTATTTTCCATAAGAACAACTGTAAACCTACTTTTGTCATACCTTATATGTATATAGAAATTTGTCGTGTGTGTGGGTGTGTGTGTAGGTGTGTGTGTGTGTGTGCGTGTGTGTGTGTGTGAAGGAAAGAGGAAAGAGAGGAAAAAGCCTTTAAATTAAATGAGTAGGTTTGGGGTTTTAATTTCCAGATGTTCCTTTCTAGAAAGTGGTGCTCCCTGTAGCTTATACCAGAGGGAGTAGTTCTGATCTCTGCCCATTTACATTACCTCTGATCCTGTGCCTAAGATTACTCATGTCCTGGACAATCTGGCCCAAATCACCGCCTAGGTACATCTAGAAGAAGCAGGACTTTGTAATAATCATCATCGTTGTTGGAGATCATTTTGGATTTTTGCTCTCAGTGCTTTTCCTTCAACTTCAATTTCTAACTATTCAGACCCTTTGTGTTTCTTGCCCAAGATCTATGAAGCTCAGAGGAAGATTCTTCTCCAGCTTTGCTATTCTAAGTCTGTTCTAAGTAAAAGATAAAGCTAAGTGCCAATAAAAGTGAGGTGTTATCTGGGGGGAGAAGCAGTGGGAGTAGGGGAAGTCAGATTTCCCCCAGATTTTGTTCCTAACTGAGCAGTGGGAGAACTGGGAGGCTTTGAAGCAAAGTAGTTCAGTGTAAGGAGGAAGGCTGGCTTCCCTCTGGTCTTCCTAGCAGCAGCTCAGATTCCTGACCCCCTATAGAACCCAAGAGGAGAGATGGCAGGACTTGTGCGTGCTTGGACTGGAAGGAGGACCAGAAGAAGCCCGGAGTCCTTTCTGCCATTTTCTAAATCACAGATAAACCTCTGATTCTGTGCAACTCCAGAAAAGGCTCCAGAGACTGGATTTCCCACCATTCAGTTGCACAGCTGTTTGAAGTTAGAATTCGGTTCATTTAAAGAAAGTAGTAATAGTGATAATGTTGACACAATCAAGTGTGCCATCAGAGATGTACTTTTGTTATTAAGACTTTTAAATTTTTTTAATGTTTCCTCAATGAACTCATTCAGTCAACAAATACTTATTGAAGGACATGTAAGTGCCAGGCATTCGGGATAAAACGGTGAACAGGACAGATATGCCAGGGTTTGCAGCCCAGCAGCAGAGTAGGCTCATAAATACACTTAAATACAACGTGCTAAGGATGATGACAGGGTAAGTTAATTTCATTAGGGGAGACACAGGGGACCCATTATCCCAGACCTGAGGAGTCAGAGAAGACAATGTCTACCCAGAAAGCGGCCAGGAGGGGAGAGAGTGCAGTGAGTACTGGAGAAAGGAAGATAAACGTGGAATTCGAGGTGGGGAGTGGCTAGAAGTGACTCCATAAAGGCCACCAAGGCCCCAGTCACTGATAGCCTCAAAAGCCATGTTATGGGATTTGGGCTTCTCAGTGACTGCTCCAATTTTTCATATCTAGTACAAAATTTACTTCAGTTTCGAAAGTTTTTTCCCCCCACCCATTGCGTGCCTAGTGGCTACCGCTACTAATGTAGCAGGAATCACCTCTCCGATTTGTAGTGGCTGATTTACGGCTGGTTTATAGCTCTGTTTCTCTCTTACTGTTCAGTAAGCCATGAGAGAAGTTCTGTGAGGCACGAGTGCGTTTCACCAGAAACAGGCAGTTTCCAATCCCTTACCTGAAAATGGCCCTTCCTTGCACAGAATTCCTACACCTCTGTTTTGCTTCCTTTGTTGTAATATCAGAGGCCCCCACAATTGCAGCTGCTCAGGTCTGCTTCTGTCTGAAATAAGGAAGGGAAAATCCACTTCTACTTTCAATTTAGGTTTATATCATCTTTCTTTAATATTTCAGTTCTGAAAATGAGCCTACATTCAGAAACTAACCAGATTAACTGATTTTCTAGGTGAGACGGAAATCTGAGAACCTGCCTGGAACTACATAGGCCAGCGGGCCCAGGCACCGTGAGGCTCAACACTGATGGGTGATTTGCTCAAGGAGAGGATAGAGGAAGCCTTCCTAAAGTAAAAATCGGATGTGGTCATATTAAAGATAAATCTTTTTTCAACTATATATGTCACCCACATTTGGAAAATTAAAGACAGCTGAAACATTAATTTTGTTGTCACTCGTTCAAAAGCAAAGAATGTTACCTTACCCATAGCTAAAATTTTCCACTTTCCAAGGGCTGCAGAAATCCCAGTGAATGCTTTACCTGTTCAAGGAAGTTAGATGACCAAACCAGTATTATTTAGATGAATTTATATTTGCAGCATGCAACAGAGTTATAACTTAAAATTTAAAGGAAGTTACAAACATTGAAGAGAAGACAACGGATGCAAAGAGATCTCAAACCACTGTTTGTACTCCTGAGTGACAAGCAAATTTTTAAAAAGTCAACCTATACAATAATCTCACAGCCAGCTAGAGAGTAAAATCAGTTTATGAGCTGATAGGCTTTTGTATTCATTTAGCTTGATAATTTATCTAATACCTATTATATTTGAACTTCATCAGCTTGGGTGAATTTTATTTGAAATCCATGACATAGACTGCTAAAGAGTTTATGAAAATGCCATATTTTCCCAGCTCTGTTAACGTTCAGTAGTGCCATCTCCCAGGTCCTCAGAACAGAGACTGGTACTACACAATGCTGTCTAATGCCCACAACCACGTGGCCTGTACTTCTCTGAGGAGTCCAGGCAGCCTGTGGGAGAGGCCTGCATGGCCATAGATATTTTATGTGTTTCAGTTCCTCCTCCTTGAAAGCCAGTAAGTGAACTGTTTTGATGGGGTCACTGATGTAAATTAGCAACTCCTCGATTGCAGTTGTGTCAGGGAGCCATCACATAGCCTGGCCCTCTTCCAAGATCAGGGACAAGACAGAATGCATAACAATGCAGCATTGCTGTGTGACACAGGAAAAACTGAGCTTTAATTGACAAGTACTTGCAACTTCATTGTGACTCTCTTAATGTGTGTTCCCGATTTAAAGCAAGAATTTGAAGACAGTGCATCATTGTGACCTCTTACAATAATAAGCAGTAGAAAGGGGGGGGAAATTTTCTTTCATTCTGATAAAGTCACAAGCTTTATAACCTCTGGGCAAAACAGCTGGACACTAGGGGTTTATAGAAAAGTAAGCAAAAAAAATGCTAATTTAGGCTTATATAAAAGATAAATGTTATAAGGAAATACATAATAATATTAAAACATTGTTTACATCATTGCTCCACTGAAGATAACTCAGTTAGTCTGAACGTCAGCCTCTGGTGCTAAAAATAGCTCAGGTGATTCAAGCATCGGCCCAAGCTGGGGTTGCCAGGTAGATCCCAGTCAGGGAGCATACAGAGTCTATCTTACTATATCTCCCCTCCTTTCACTTAAAAAAAATTTTTTAACCTAAGTCCAAAACAATATCAGTGGTTTTATTGTCAGTAGTGGAATTAAATATAATATTTCTAAAAGTTTATCTTAAAAAGTAAGTTTATTAAGAAAGCTAAGACAGTTTTGAAAAAAGGAAATTAGAGGAGAATATTTGCCCTAGGAAACAGACATAAAGTATATTATAAGGCAAAAATAATAAAAGAGTAGACAATTGTTGCAAATATTATTAGACAATAAAACAGAATTGATAGATCTAAAATAGCGCTTCATGTATATCAGAGCTGAGTAGTGATCAGAGAAGCATTATGAATTAATAAAGAACAAATGGATATAAAATAGATAATTCTGAAGAAATTCTAATTATTGAAAGAAGGTGTCAAATTATTTCTCACATTAGAGTATATATCACATAAATTCCAGATGGATTATGAGAATAAATGTAAAAAATTTTAAATGTAGAATTGCTTTCTGAGTACAAGTATTTTAAAACCTACCATAAAGAAGAATATTACATTTAATTAAATTTAAAAAATTTTTAAATCTTAAAAAAAGATTTTTAATAAAATAATTTAAATCCTGTACATAAAAATTCACTAAAACTTTATATGGCAAAGAACAAACAGAATATATTTGTATAATATATTATGGGTAAATGTTCAGTGTCCTTTCTTCTGTCCTTTTCTTTTTTCTTTCATTCAACAAACATGTGCTAAGCTCTGGCCTATATTGTGCAGGAATTCAATATGCAATGGCAAACAATAAACGTCTAGTCTCCATGGCTATTGCTCCCCACAGGGTACCTCTGTGCAAACTAGAGAAGAAGGGGCCCCTTATTGGTTGCAAACCATGGGATTTCAGGCTCCACTAAATTTCCTCAGTTGGTGCTCCTGGGCAAGAAAGGTGGACAGCCCTATACGGGGATTCTCCAGTTCTCCTGCTCACAGCCAAACAGGCAATAATAAAAAGAAGTCACTTGAACAACTAGTGTGTAAGCACTCAGGTGGAACAAAGTAGGGAGCAGCTACCCTGAAATAAAAAGCTTAAGAGGGTAGCTCTAAAAGCAGCAAGAGCTGAAGAGTGAGCAAGGTTGATATATGTGGTACACGGACACAGAATAGCATACATTTAAGGTGAGATCCTCATTTTCTAAAAACAACCAATAAAGAAAAAACTTAGCATTACAGCCTGACTTGTGGTGGTGTGGTGGATAAAGTATCGACTTGGAATACTGAGGTCACCAGTTTGAAACGCTGGGTTTGACGGGTCAAGGCTCATATGAGAGGCAACGACTGAGTTGATACTTCCCACTCCTCCCTGCCCCTTTTCTTTCTCTCTTTTTTCTAAAATTAATAAATAAAATCTTAAAAATTGTTTAATTAGCTTTACAATATAAAACTAGGCAGAATACATTAAAATTCATAGGCTATTAATCAAAGAACATAAAAATTTTCAATCAAATTGAATCAATAGAGTTATAATTTTCCTCTATAAATGTTACAATACTTGATAATACTTTTGTGCTGAAAGTATTCATACACTTTGTCATTTCACTATTAAAATTCTAATATCAGCCTGACCAGGCGGTGGCACAGTGGATAGAGCATCGGACTGGGATGTGTAAGACCCAGGTTCGAGACCCCAAGGTCGCCAGCTTGAGTGCGAGCCCATCTGGCTTGAGCAAAAGTTCACCAGCTTGGACCCAAGGTCGCTGGCTCCAGCAAGGGGTTACACGGTCTGCTGAAGGCCCTCAGTCAAAGCACATACAAGAAAACAATCAATGAACAACTAAGGTGTTACAACGAAAAACGAATGATTGATGCTTCTCATCTCTCTCCATTCCTGTCTGTCTGTCCCTATCTATCCCTCTCTCTGACTCTCTCTCTGTCCCTGTAAAAAAATAATAATAAAGTAAAACTCTAATATCAAATAATAGTAATAGAAATGCAAAGGTATAACTGTAAGATCATTCATTGTTAAACATGTATGCCATCAACTGACAAATGGACAAACAAAAGGTCTATCTACTGGAATAAAGTTCTAATATAGGCTACATCATAAATGGTTCTTGAAAACACTATAGTAAGTGAAATTAGCCAGCCACAGAAGACCAAGTAGAGAGAGTTGCAGTGGTTGCTTAGAGTTTGGAGGTAGGAGGTAGCAGGGAGGGAGGATGGGGGATGTAACTCAATGGTAGAAGGTTTCTTTTAAGATGGTAAAAATGTTTTAAAATTTACTGGTAATAGTTGCACATATTTGTAATTATACTAACAACCATTTAATTTTATTCATAAATGGGTGAATTACATGCTATATGAATTAAATCTCAATAAAACTTTTAACAAAACAGTATGTATGATGGCAAATTGAAAAAGTAATAGTCAAAAATTTTGAAATGATTAAACAACATTATGGAACCAGTATAAACTGAAAGAGTATATGTAAAACACTGCATAATGTAATACTGAGGTATAAAAACACAGTACTATTTATATCTAGGTAACATCAACATTAGTTATCTAGTTATTTCAGGATGGTGGCATTCGTGAGTGATTTTTATCTCTTCTTTATATTTTTGGTTCATTAAAACTCCTTGGTAGCATAAACATCTGATTATTTTTACAATTGAAGAAAATGGTACATTGAGGAGAAAACATTAACACAAATTGGTAAAAAGAATTTTTTCAATGCAGAAAACAACCTCTGGAAGAACAACACAGGACCTAGAAGTCAGCATATTGAAAGTGAGTAGTTCATTTGGCTTTCTTTATTGTGGGTTCCCTTTTTAAAATATGTGTAATATTTTACGTAATTAACTTTATGCCTTATACTTCCTGTGGTAAACCACAAGCTATTTAACTATTTTCTGTCTTGTTAACCATTCAGTCAAAAAGGCGAGCTGTTCACCAATGATATATGTGTGGCTGTAAAAATCTTAAGTCCTTCTTGCAATTTCAACATTTAAAAAAAAATAGTGATTCAGTCAGTGTTCCATAATAACATTTTTAAACTGCTGGTTCCCTTAGAAATGAAAAAAAAATGTAAAGGACTATTAAAATTCTTGAAAGCATAATTTAACTTTTAGCATTATTTAAGCTGATCTTTCCTCCGAAGTGTGGAGTTTAAGCCACTTAGGAGCGATCTTGTCTAAAATCATCACCTTTTCCAAATGTTAAGAACACATTATAGTTATGTAGGAAAATATCCATAATTTTAGAAATTTATATGTAGGGGTGGAATAATATAATGTCTATTATTTGCTTTAAAATACTTCAGCATCAAGAATGAAAAGTATGTGATAGATGAAGCATATGTGGTAAAATTTTGATAATTATTAATTTTGGGTTATTGATGTATTTGAATTGCTTGTGAGTTTTGAAAATTATATAAAAAATGTATTTTGAGTGGAAGAGATATTTTAAATTTCTTAAAAAGAATATAAATATCACCTAAAGAAAGAAATCAATATATTATACAGGGCACAGAGGAAGTTTATACATATTAATTAATATAAATATGCTAAAGACATTTAAATTTGTGTTATGATTCTGAACATCCGTAGTCTATTGCAAGAACAAAAAGTCCAACTCCATATGCAGTTGAAAATTAGAAGAGGTCTCTGTATTATCATAACAGATAAAACTCTCACCAATGGGTGTAAATTCAAGGAAGGCAAATATTTCAGAGATGGCATAGGCTGCCTTGGAAAATTGTAATTTATCCACTCCTAGAAATAGCAACTAGATGTGCTCTCAGAAAGGCAGTTAAAACAAGAATTCAGTCATCAGATGTGACACTGGACTGAGTCCTTTAAACTAACTTTGTTATTCAAACAGGATCAGGAAGTCATAGTAATGAGCTGGTTACTAGTTCTATGATTCCCGGGTCACTCATTGCCAACTTTTAGGTGTTTATGAAATAGTATGTATTTCTCAGGGTTGTTGTGAGGATTAAGTGATAAAATATATATAAAGCATTACAATAGTGCCTGCCATATAGTAGCCACTCAAAAATATTAAGCTTTATTATGATGATGATTAATGTCATAAGCTTTGGAGTCAAACATCTGTTTTCGAACCCGAGCTCCACTATTCGTCATTCTTTTTCATTTAAAATCAGGCAGTTTCACTTTTCTTTAAATCTGTCCATGATAAACTTTGTATAACAAGTGCTAGAATTTGATAAATGATGCATACGTGACACAAGATCAACACTCAACAAATGATACTTATTATATTTTAGTAACAATGACACATTATTTCCTCCACTTCAAAAAATCTATTATTCCAAGAAAAAAATTACTGAATGATATTTTAAAATTGGGTTTTCAACAATATTTTTTGACACTACTATTGCGATTGAAATTTCCTTTGAGAATATAACACAGCACAGAGAGCAGTTGCTGGGAGCCACATGGTCATTAGCAGAGCAGAGGAACCCTTTGATTTTTGCTGGCTGGACCCTCCAGCAGCGCTCAGCCACTGAGCAGCTGGTCATGTGACAAGAGAGGACTTCTTTTCTCCAGAGCAACCATGTTCTGTCACCAGGAGATGTTTCCAGAAGTAAAATCTCAGTGGTGTTTATGAGTTATTTTAATATCTTTGCAAGAAAAGTTAAAAATGAAAAACATGAGCATTGTAACATTCGTAAGACAGGCCATCACAAACTCATCCATATGTAGGAAAAAAAACTATATTTATTGTTTTGATTCAAGACAATAAATTTTAAGATTTACTGCTTTGTAGTAAAAAAATAAAACACATAGTCTTGAATAATGTCTGTTTATTTGTCTCCACATTTCTGTAACTGAAGCAAGGAGTCCTGAACTGAATGCACGTTGAGTCAGTTTTAAATATGAAACATGATATTTGGGGTCAGCGTCTAGCATGATGTCCTTGCGTGGGCAAAAGTAGATTTACACACACCCTCGTAAAGCTATAAGTGTTCCATCCATCTCCTCTTCGAGGTAATACACGTCATTTGTCATACCGACATGAGAAAAAAGCCTGTAATTCTCCCAGTTCTCACCCTGTGCCATAAGATTAGGTTGAAACCATGATGGGAGATAGGGGACCCATCAGCACTCATCCGTGGAGAGAGAGTGTCATGGAAAAACTGATCGCCAATCACCTTGCCTTTAATTCCTGTGTGCCCACTCTGTCAGCCAGGATACTAGAGAGGACAGGCGAACAGCACTCAGCAGAACAAAAGTAAAATGAAAACTTCGCATAGCATGTGCTTTTTTTATTAAGAGAACTTTCTTTTTGTGAGTTGTCTTTGACTGAACTCTGTAGCTAAAGTCATTGGAAATTATAGAACACCAAAACTCAGAGCTAAAATCACTAACTGGAAGGATCTGGCCACAAAAGCTACATTATGCAGTGTTTTTAAAATGTGGCCCACAACCCATCAGTGTGTCAAGCAATTAGTTTAACAGATCAGTACCAGGATTTAAAAAAAATGAACAGAAAAGAACAAAATGCTTCAGAGTGCACTGGGGGTTTTGGGGGGGGGGGAAATAAATCCCAGTGTTGTTAACACTTGTAACCTTTACACAGTTTTTGAGTAACAGTGTAGAAACTTGAATTCAGACCATCTGAATCCATGCCACATGCTTTTGGCTGCATAATGCATCTCACTTTTGCTGGATTTTAATAACATTATCTCCTAAATGCCTCAGTTGGTTGTATTCTTAAACATGACTGTGGTGATTAAATGCATAGATCTTTTTTTTTTTTTTTTTATAGGGACAGAGAGAGAGTCAGAGAGAGGGATAGATAGGGACAGACAGACAGGAATAGAGAGAGATGAGAAACATCAATCATCAGTTTTTCATTGCAACACCTTAGTTGTTCATTGATTGCTTTCTCATATGTGCCTTGACCATGGGCCTTCAGCAGATTGAGTAACCCCTTGCTGGAGCCAGCGACCTTGGGACCATGCTGGTGAGCCTTTTTTTTTTATGCTCAAGCCAGATGAGCCAGCGCTTAAGATGGCGACCTCGGGGTCTCGAACCTGGGTCTTCCGCATCCCAGTCTATCCACTGCGCTACCGCCTGGTCAGGCTAAATGCATAGATCTTGAAGTGCAAATTTCATGCAAGTTAGTTTACCTCTCTGAGTCTCATCTCTGAATATAATGATTTGTTATACACTGAATTGTGCCCCCCTCATTTGTTGAAGCCCTAACCCCTAGTATTATGGATGTGACTGTATTCAGAATCTTTAAAGAGGTAATTAAGTTAAATTGAGGTAGTGAAGGGTGGTCCTAATCCAATTTTACTAGAGATTAGGAAACAGACAGACACTAGGTATATGCACACAAAGCAAAAGCCACATGAGGACACAGTAAGAAGACAACCATTCACAAACCAAGAAGAGAGGTTTCAGAATAAAATGTGTCAACACTGTGGTCTTGGATTTCTAGCCTCCTGAACTGTGAGAAAATAAGTTTTTGTTGTTTAAGCCAGCCAGTGAGTGGTATTTTGTTATGGCAACCCAAGCGAACTAACACAGGTTGTTATAAATACTAAATGTTAATATATGAAAAGTTATTGACAATAGAGTTCTTTATTGTTTCTTGCCTCAAAGTCAATTTCTCTAATTCTTCAATTCTTAAAGCTAACTTCTTCCTTATATGTAACCTTATTCACTTGTTTACTATTTGCCCTTTGGGCTAATTTGTAAGCCTGCAAAAGAGGAAGTACCATGTTGGCCTGTTCAAATAGAAAAGAGTTTGGCACATATTAAGGATTCACTAAATAATTACTCAGTTATTGAAGCCCTTATGACAGGTATCTCTCCCACTCTCTACAGTATAGTTTATAACTATGACAGAAGAGCATTCAGGATAGGGACAGGGGTCATCTATGATTCATGAGTTTGATGTAGCAGGCTCCAAGCAACCCATTAAAAAATCCTCTGTCCAGTTATAGAATCACAGGCACCACTCTCTCTATTCTTGTATCTATCAAGGTTCAAACCCTAGAGTTTACACTGCGGGCTATAATTCTGCTTGTAGCCCAGACCGTCTAAAGGCTTTGCTGAGATTTGTGTTTCCTGAGCATGAAGTAGAAAAACAGATGAAAAGGTAGTATCCAGTGGGAGGAAGAAGGTATGTGCCCCCTGCTTTCTATTTCAGAATATGGCAGTACATAGGAGATAGTAAGAATATTATCAGTGGGGTTGGGCAATGCAGCCAGGCACTGAAGTATCAGCTAAGGTTCAGTAAGGACAAAAGCAACATAACCATTTGAGGTAAAAATAATTCATACTCCATTAATCAGACAATGACTATGACTCATTCCAAAGACAGGAGCATCATTAAGTCTTGAAAATATCAGTGTAAGGTGTTTTTTGGTCAAAAGAATCAATAAAATGCCAGTCACCTTTAGTAAGGAAGCAAATTGTGAAACAGGATGTTTGTTGTGTTTAGTTTCTTTAATATACATCTAGTCTCTAAGGCAGTGCAAAGAAGTTCCAAGTCAAGAAACTTTCAAGATGACTTAACAGATTTGGAGGAGAGACGAACACACAACCAGAATAATATAGGAAGTAAAGGGCTTCTGTATAAGAAAATACCTATGACTATGCAGTCTGAAAAAAAACAAAAGAAAATAAAATCAAAGATTATAACATGAGAACAGGCTAACACAGGACATCTGTAGTGTTCATCAGATCACTGAGTTAGAATGACAGGGGACTACCTTGGTGGAACATCAGGACTCACAGAAACTTAGAAGCCATTCTAATCCAATCCCTTTATTAAAATTTAAGGAAGCCTTACCTGTGGTGGCACAGTGGATAAAGCACTGAGGTCACTGGTTTGAAACCTTGGGCTTGCCCAGTCAAGGCACATATAGGAAGCAACTACCATGAGTTGATGTTTCCTGTTTTTCCCTCCTCTGCTCTCTCTTCCTCTCTTTCATTCTCTCTCTCTCTTCTCCCTAAAAATCAATAAATAAAATCTAAAAAAAAAAAAAAATTAAGGAATTGAGACCCAGAGAGATGAGGGAACTTTTCCAAGGACACCCTGCTGGTAATAGCAATGCAGGGATTAGGCCTTATTTCTTTACCCAATCACTCCTCCTGAGTCAGTTTGCACCCTGGCTGGTAAATGATGCCTACCATGGAACCTTTTTAGGATTGTTCAATTAATTCTCTGTTTACAGTCATGAATCATTCAACATATGAAGTAATTTACTCTAAGGTAAAAAGAGCAGTAACTCTATGCCTTACCTCTACCATGTATTTATATTAAGACTCCTGAAGATGGAAAACCCTAAACCAAAAAGTCAAATGTCTACATTGCCACTTCATGATGTGGGAGATAATGAGAACTAAGGCCATTCTCCAAGACTTTCTAAAATTATACAACCTAGATATCAACTAGGTCCTCTTAAAAACAAGACTGAAGGCTCATAATGGAGTCACTTAGGCTAAGTCTTGCCAAACTGATACCTAATTACAGTTTACGTTCATCCAGAAATAGAAAATTAAACCAGCCAATCAGAAATCACCTGATCAGCATTAATTAATCAGTGTTTTTCAACTTCCAGTCCACGGACCGGTCAGCCAGAAATTTTGTGCTGGTCTGCAAATGAGTTAACCACCCTGATGTATAAAGATCTTAATTGAATTCACTTAACGCTCAAGGTGATTTATGCCTTAGAGGTCCCCAAAATAATTCTCCTATTTTCACTGGTAAAAAGGTTGAAAACCACTGAATTAAGTAATCTGCCTGCTAGATTCCTGTCATCCCCTATTAAGAAGTAATTTTTCAATAACCAATTTGCTGGTTTTGCCTAGTAAAAGTTATTGCTGCTGCTCCCTCTGCCTATAAATTTTTTTTGCTTTATCTAGCTCTTCAGAGCTATATTCCATCTGCTAGAGTGGATGCTGCCAAATTCATGAATCACTGAGTAAAACCAATAAGATTTTTAAAATCTACTCAGTTAAGCTCTGATTTTTTTTTTAACAGTTTTTGTGGTAGCAGTGGTATCTGAAGGTTTGGAGACAATATAAAAACAAAGGCATCAATACTCACTGAACCCTTTGATGTCTCTGTCTTTCTCAATATTTCTGAGAGCCATTTAGCAACTTCCTCTTGGTTCTGAACTCCACTTTTTGTATGCAAGAACTTTACTCCTATAGGCTTTCCAGTGCAGGATTAACAGGTCAGTCTAGACCAGGGGTCCCCAAACTTTTTACACAGGGGTCCAGTTCACTGTCCCTCAGACCGTTGGAGGGCCAGACTATAAGAAAAACTATGAACAATTCCCTATGCACAATGCACATATCTTATTTTAAAGTAAAAAAACAAAATGGGAACAAATACAATATTTAAAATAAAGAACAAGTAAATTTAAATCAACAAACTGACCAGTATTTCAATGGGAACTATGGGTGCGGATGCATCCTGTGCTCCTCTCACTGACCACCAATGAAAGAGGTGCCTCTTCCGGAGGTGCTGCGGGGGCGGAATAAATGGCCTCAGGGGGCCACATGCGGCCCGCCGGCCATAGTTTGGGGAACCCTGGTCTAGACTAACAAGCGGCTCTATCAGAGCACCAGTCCTTGGCCCCTGTTAGTCCCAAGTTACAGTCCGGGGCTTAGCTGATCAGCTGGAGCTGGCAGATGGTTCCATCTGAAACTTCAGTCCATAGCTCCTGGCCAGCCTGCAGTACCATGTCTTTGGTTACTTCTGGTGTCGAAAGTTCCGTTTCCGTGGTTACTGTAGGTTTCTGTTAATTTGCACATGAAGTAAAGAAATAATAAATGTAATGGTAGTGAGAATCTTGGAAACCAAAGCTGCGAAATTAGTGAGGATGGGCTGAGCACTTAGAAATTGTTCGAGCACTTGCCACCTAATTCTAAGACTTTCGTGCTAGGATAAGTTGGTCATACAATGTGTTAGATGACCATTAGGTGACAAGCCAACCTCAAGAAAACCTTCATGCAATGAGGTATACTGTAAAACATCACAAAATCCCCAACCCAGAGGCACATCCCTCCCCTTAGGTATTAATATGGTTCTGAGAGACCCAAGGCTTAACTAAAGAAATCAGAACCTCAAATTCCAAAGAATTAAGTGCTCCACCTTCCAGCACACCTGCTTATTTTTAAAACCTATAGTCTGGGAAGTTGTAGATATCTACAACAGTGGCATAATCTTTCCAACGATGTGCCCTTGAAGGCACTGGTTCCCAAATCAAACAAACAGAATAGGATACCTATTTTATGTATGTATGTATTTTTGTTTGTTTATTTTATTAAGTGAGAGGAAGGGAGACAGAGATACCCAGTAAGCCCCCACCAGGATATTCTCTGCCCAGCTGGGTCACAGCTCTGTTGCTCAGCAACCAAGCTATTTTACCACCTGAGGCCAACACCATGGAGCCATTTTCAGTGCCTAAGGCCAACTTTATTCGAACCATTCCAGCCATGTCTGCAGGTTGGGAAGAGGGGCTGTGACGGAGAAGTAGGTGGTTGCTTCTCCTGAGTGCTCTGACCAGGAATTGAACCTGGGACCCACACACACTAGGCCAATGCTCTACCACTGAGCCAACCAGCCAGGTCCAGGATACCTGCTGAATTCTCCCAAAGTCTTCAAGATTCCAAAATAACTTCATTAAAAGATTCATTACAGCCTGACCAGGCAGTGGTGCAGTGGATAGAGCTTCAGACTGGGGCACAGAGGACCCAAGTTTTAAACCCCTAAGGTCTCCGGCTTGAGCACAGACTCATCTAGCATGAGTGTGGGCTTACTAGGTTGAGCATAGGGTTTATACTGGCTTGACCATGGGGTCATAGATATGACCTTATGATTGCTGGCTTTGAGCCCTTTACCTGTGAACTCAGTCTGCTAGTCCTCTACTGAACTGCCTTTGCACTCTGAAGAGACTGTTCAAGTTACCTTTTTAAATAAGACCACTGGAGGCTGCAGGTAATCCTCTTTAGCTGTTTTCTACTTCTTGATCAAAGACCAATTCTGAGGGCCATGGATAAAATATTTCCTAAACTTGGGGAGGATCCCCAAAAGTTTTCTGAAGCCTTTAGATTCTTCATCAGAGGCTCTCACTCTGGCTGGCAGATGTTTACCAGCTGTGCAAATGCTGGCAGGGCCTGGTGCTGTCCAAATATAAATGTGGGAAGCAGAATGGTAGAATAGCCAAGAGTGATCTTCAAGATCTTCAACTTACAACATGATCCCCTTAAAGACCAGAAAAAGCTCACAAAACAGCAGCGAACATTTTAAAGGTGTTTCCTAGAGACTTCCCTACCCACATTGATTGATCTATTATTCAAATCCACAAACAAACAAAAAGATGAATCTGTGGCAGCCTGTAAAGCCCATCTGTAGGTTTTCTTCCTTTGGCAAAGGAATGGCAGGGAAAGGTAGGCAGGGTCACACCTTGAGAAAAAGTGCCTATTTCTCAATTTTTGCTGGGTCTCTGAGATTTCTTATTCTTGACACAGCCACTGTAGAGCAAGAAGAAAAAGCTGTCATGGCACTGCCTTCTAGAGTGAATGCTTGTCTTTAAATTTCCCTCCACAGGTTCACCCCCTAAGAATGTTAGTCTCTGAAATGCTCCCGACTTGTAGGAAATGGAGGGAGATTCTCACCACAACTAAAACAGAATTTACAATTTAAGCCTGAAAAGGCAAAAAGTAAATGTAAACACAAGTTGAGGTATATTCAATCTTTGAGCTTCTGTTGTGTGTTTAAAGGGATAAGGACCAGTAGAAAACAGAGCTCAGCAATCCCTGAAGCTGTATTAAAGAAAATCTTGGCAGCATCTCATTTCAGCAAACAGAGCTTGAGGAAATGATCTATTACAGACAAGTTCCTTTTACTTTATAGTTGCGTACTCAAGCTTCATTAGCAAGATCTCAAACAAATACTTGTTTGCACTAATAACCTAAAACATTTAACAATGATCTCTACACTCTCCGTTAGTCACCTAAGCACACATATTAGAGATGATTGCAAGGAATCATGTCATCTGTCCTCTCATATTGAAATATTCCCAAAGTCAAGAGGATTCCTTATTTTAAAATATTTGGGGGACTTCATCAGAACTTTGAGTGTGAATTTTCTTGAATTGCACACATAAACATTCTTACTTGTTTATTTAAGAGTTTATAAGTAGATGATTATGTTAAAATAGTCTACCATATAACTATCCTCTGAGAGTTTTGCTAATACCAGGAAACTTTAAAATCATGAGAAAAAAAATCTGAAATGTTACTATCTTTAATAAAAGCATAATGAGGTGAACATTGGAGTAGGATTTTCAGTAAAAATGCGTACATGGTACACCAAGCACTTTTCAAGTGCTCAGTAAATATTTGTTGAATAGATGACTGATGCTTTGCCTTATGGGAAGAAAGTGCCACTTAAAAATAAGAAAATAAACATTTAAAAGTGGAAAATTCCAGGAATTAGAAGAAACAGCCAAATGCCAGTTATATTTTGAAATAGGACTATCAAACTAATATGCAACTGACAGCTTACCTCTCTTGCTCATGTTGAGCCAATTAAAGAAGGCAATGAACCTGCATTAGGAGGTTTTGAGAAGCATTTGGATTTTGATGACTTTGTGTTTATAACTTTGAGATACAGATAAGAGCAACAGAATTAGCTGATTCTTATTAATTTGCATGAGTATTGGTTTTAATAGGTTTTAATGGGCAGAAAAGGTTCTTCCCCAAAGGACTGCTGCCCATCCATCTATAAATGACTCTCTTAGCATGGGAAGTGGGTACTAAATAAAAAGAGGACAAAATTTGCATTCTGACACACCTGGACAAAAATCTCAGCACCAACATTTGTACTTGTGTGGTCTGCAGTTAGACAAGAGCAGAGCAAGGACTATAGGCCAGGCACAGAAGTCCACAAGGAAGTAAAGCCCAGGTGCCTAGCAACGGGCAAAACTGGGAAAACAAGGACCTGGCCCTCAAGGTGACCTTTCCTCCCTTAGCTGGTCATACATGTCGCTAGTCATAAAATTCAGATGCTCCCCTGACCTCTCCTCCCCTGGTATATAGCTACTCCTGGGTGTTTAGATCCTCCAAAGAACAAACAAGAAAGTTGGAGAACAGCCTTAAGCATTAACACATAGAGATAACATCTAGGCCTCAACTGTGTTCCAGTTCTAGGCCCAGAAAAGCAGCAAAGCCAGACAAAAGAGAGCTATGCTGACCTCAGGACCAGCTGTGTGGACTAATGACCACCTGCTCAGCACCAATCAGTGGAGAACAGACCCTAAAAGAACACACCTGGAAAGCTGATGAATATTCTATTGAGATTCTCTCTGTGCCCTCCCCTAAAATCCCCACTCTTAAAATCCCTTAGGATGAAGATCCCAGGGAGCTCTTCCTTCTGGGAGTATGTCTGTGCCCTTCCCTTCCTCTTCCCTCTTCCCCCTCCTCCCTGCTCCTTCTCTTCTTCTTCCCCCCAGGAATGTTTTCCTGCCCCTCTCTTTCTCCTAAATTCTAAGGGACCCCATAAGACTTGCAACCAGGGGAGCAGTGGGCAGCAGCAACTTTTCCTGGGCTAACACCGTGAACCTGTCTCCAAGGCCCCCTTTTCTCTGACTTTCTTCCTCCGTGGACAGTAAACGCTTCCCTTACTTACTGCACTTCGTCTCTTCACTGCATTCTTTCTCTCACAAGACAAGAATCTAGATCTCATCACTCCCCCTATAACAGTTGCATATGACCAAGGGCAAATAATGTGGTAGAGCCTTTCCTTTCTTTTCTGAAAAATGGAGACAATAACATTTACTTTTCAGGATTGTTATGAGGGCTGGTGACAATATATGTAAAATTCATAACATATAAATGTTAACTTAAAGATTGCTGTTATCGCCTGACCAGGCGGTAGCGCAGTGGATAGAACATCGGACTGGGATGTGGAAGACCCAGGTTTGAAACCCCGAGGTCTCCAGCTTGAGCATGGGCCCATCTGGCTTTAGCTAAAGCTCACCAGATTGGACCCAAGGTCTCTGGCTCCAGCAAGGGGTGGCTCAGTCTGCTGCAGGCCAGTGGTCAAGGCACATGTGAGAAAGCAATCAATGAACAACTATGGTGTCGCAATGGCAACGAAAAACTAATGATTGATGCTTCTCACTTCTCTCCGTTCCTGTCTGTCTGTCCCTATCTATCCCTCTCTCTGACTCTCTCTCTGTCTCTGTAAAAAAAAAAAAAGAAAAGAAAGATTGCTGTTATCATAATTATAAAGAATATTCCAAAATGAGACAAAATTATGAAACAACCATTGATTTAAAAATAACATTAAAGACTACAATTCTGGATAGAGCACATGACCCAGAATCTGATTTAGTATTACAGAAGTATTGACTATGTGAAGTACTGACTATGTTGTTTTTTAAAATTTTTTATTTGTATAAAAAAATTCTTATAGAAAGTTTAAAGAACAGCACAATAAACACCTTTGTTTATCTAGACTTCATCTAGACTCAACAATGAATAACATTTTGCCACATTTATTATTTTTTGCACTTCTTTTTTTACCTCTTAAGAATAAATGAAAATATGATAATTCACTCCTAACAACTGCAGCATGCCTTTCCTAAATAAAAATAAGAACATTCAACAGGCTCATTTATTTTAATGCATCAGTGTGAAAAAGGTGTCAGGTGAAAAAGAATTATAATTGTTAACATTACATTTGTTTCCTTTTGCAGGGAATCTCTGCACTTTTCCAGCTACCAATTTGCAGTTATGGGCTTGGCAGACAATAAACACTAATAAGACAACTTCTATAGTAAAGTGTCTTATGTGACAATTTAAAAATTACCTATTTTATTATTAAATTAGTTTTATCATCAGCAATGATGAAAACATGTGCTTAAATATAGCAACAGAGCTGTGGAAAGCTATAAATGATCGTATAAACACATCCAAGACCTGAAGCCCAGTTTTCCAAATTTTATTACGTGCTGTTACCTTTTCCCTGGTCTGTACTCCGTGACATTTCTGGACAATAACTCAGCTGTGCTGGGTTTAGATTATCACCAATAGCCATCTCACCAGAGAACTGTTTTACAGAAATCTGCTTTCGCAATATTGTCCTTTCACCTCAGCCTTATCGCTGTATTCAATCATTTCCTACCTTTATTTGTGCACAATTCTGTCCATTCTAGCTGAGGCCACTTTTCAATATGCCTATTTCAAAACGCCTCAATAAACTCACCTGTGTTAACAGTTTCCTCTCCCATGAATTTCCTCTATTACAGCTTTTGCTCATTTATTGCAAAAAAAACTCACTCCCTTTCTATATCTAGCTTTTTCTGTTTTCCTCATTTAATTTATTGAGAACTAACAAAATCATCCCAACCACTACTAATTAGCTAGTTAACCTTGAGCAAATTGCTTGAATCCTCCTGGATTTTAGTTTTCCTTCCTGGCAGCCAAGGTCGAATGAGTGCTATCTGCAAAACCAGATATTAAGAGCTTCACTTGAGTGAGATTAAGTAGTGAATTCTGGCCTTCACCTGCCTGGATTCAAATTTGCTTCTCAGTTACTAGTTTGATGGCGGTGATTGAGTTACTTAACTTTATATATTTTGGTTTTCTGTCTGTAAAGAAGGAATGTTAATAAGAGTACCTGCCTCATAATATGGAGTTAATACTTATAACCAGGGACACCATCTGTGATTAAAAATATGAGTCATGCTAAGAATATACCCACATCAAAAAAAAAAAAAAAAAAACACTAGAAGAACTGAGATCAGTGTAAACAATAAAGAACTAATGGGATCAAATGTCTAAAAGTATTGGTTGGAGGAAAGCCCCAAAAGTCTAAATTCAGGATTGACTTTGAAGAACTGACATGTAGCCTTATCGAAATTCATAAGAGCTTTAATAGGAGAAACTTACAGGGCAAAGCATCTGCTCCAATAGTGGGCTGGGCCATGCAAAATCCACATCCCTCCCAGAACGGGGTCCCTTTTTATAGGACGTTAATACCAAAACCACATGATGACTTGTCATGTAGACCACCATAAAAAACAATGCATTTATTTCTAAGTTAAAAGATAACATCAGGCAGTTGCTACACTCTATACCTTCATTAACCTCCCTCCTGACAGGATGTTTTCTCTTTGGGCTGCAGCATTCCAGCTAGCCTTTGAAGCAGTCAGCACAGCATAAGGTTGCAGAGTCACAGAGGGAACAACACTTCCCAGATCCCTGTGCTGCTGGAGCCACATTGCATCTGTAAAGTGAGTTCCCCTACTGTACAGAACACATGTGAGATGTCCTATCAGAGCAGATACTTACCAGGGTTTCCACTTACTTTCTTCTCATCCTCTAATCAAATATACCTTCCAGCAGAAAGATAATTAAGGTTAAATTCCTTAACATTATGTTGCAATTACTGTCATTAGTGTGTCAGTGATGGCACAGTGGATAGAGCCTTGACCTGGGACACTAAGATCCCAAGTTCAAAACCCCAAGATTGCTGACTTGAGTGCAAGCTCATCCAGCTTGAGTTTGGGATCATCAACATTATCCCATGGTCACTTGCTTGAACCCAAAGGCCACTGGCTTGAGCAAGGGGTCATTGGCTTCACTGAAGCTTCCGCCCACCCAATCAGGGCATGGATGAGAAGCAATCAATCAACAACTAAATTGTTACAACTATGAGTTGATGCTTCTCATCTCTCCTCTTTCTCTCTTTCTCTCACTTAAACATATATATTTTAAAAATAAATAAAAACAAAATTATAGCATCAACATGTTACTGGGGTTGGGATTCTTGAGTTTCCCAAGATAAAAATTGAGAGGAAACCCTAGGGAAATGTCTGGACAGATCTTATTACGCTTATGCTTGAGCACAGGGAGGTAGTGCAGTGGAAAGAAAAGGCCTCTGTACTGGCTCAGGGGCTGCCTCAGCTTGGCTACTTTTATAAGCTGGGGACAAAGTGACGTTTTCTGAAAGAGTGGAATTTTTGAAAAAGGCAAGCTTGTGGAATTTGCCTTTCAGAGTTGGGTGACTTCCTTCTCCAGCTACATTGCTGGCTAACTATGTTTGGGTCTGTGCTGTGGGGGCAAGATGGGGCAAGATGGCAGACTGCTCATTGCTTCCACTCTAGAAAGGTCGAACATTGGTCAAACCTTGATCAGTAGTTTAAGCAAGAAGTAGCAAGAAGTCAGAAGGGAGCTAAAATCAGCTACTTCTGTGTTTTTGAGTAGGGAGTAGAAGGGTGATGACATTTTTGCAGTCATCTTATCCCTTGTTCCTTCTGACCACCTACTTTTAACTTGGCTTCCTGGACACCTGGTATTTTCTATTCCTGGGCCCAAGTCTCCATGCTGTCTCAAACAGGGTTATGCTCTCTCTCAAGGATCTCAAGAAAAAGTCTCCCTTGCCTCTTTCTAGTTTTTGGTGGCTGCCAGCCATCTTTGGTGTTTTCTGCTTTATAGCTTCATCATTCCAATCTCTGTTTTCATCTTCACATAACACCTCCCCTCTGGGTATGTGGCTTTGTGTCTCAGTTTTCTTTTTTTATAAAGATTCTAGTCATTGGGTTAGGGCTCATCCTAATTCAGATGACCTAATTGTGATGACCTCATCACAACCTGATTGTATCTACAATGACCTTGTTTCCAAATAAGGTCACATTCTGAAGTTCCAGGTGAGAACAGATTTTAGGGGACACTATTCAAACCAGTACAATTAGCAAAGATTTTTACCTAACGATGCATCCAGTATTTGGAGTCACCAAGTCTCATCTCTGTGTCTCATACCACATCTGGTCAGCAGAAAACCTGTTACTCTATGTTTAAAATATTTTTTGAATCTGACTTCTCACCATCATTTCTCCATCTGGACATTGCAGCTGCCACCTACTTTGTTTCCTGCCTTCCTCCCTGCCACCCTACAGTCTCTTCCCCACACCGTGCCAGGGTGAGCCTTTAAAACCTCAATCAATGAATATCACCTTACTGTTCAACCTCTGTCAAGAACTTCCCATCACACTTAGAATGGAGTGCAACCTTCTTGTCAGGTTGTACAAGGCCTTCCTTACATGCTCCAGACCCTTGATTCCTATCTGGTCTCATTTCTAACCCCTCTCTTTGCTCAGACCTCACAGATAACAGTTCCCGTCTGCAGCCATTTTCACTAGTTATCCCCTCTCTCTGAAACAGTCTTCCTCAAGATGTTACCATAGCTGGCCAACTCACTGTATTTAGGTCTGTGCTCAAATGTTACTTTAGCCATGCGTCCTTCCTTGATCGCTCTTTCTGAAATAGAACTCCTTAAGCACTCTCCTTTCTCTGCTTCAATGTTCTTCATGGAACTTATGACTACCTACCTGATATTACTTAGTTATGTATGTACACATATTAATGCACGTGCGATAGATAGTAGTGTGAATATAATTTACCTTATACCTATATATCATAATACACATTATAGCTAATTATAGGTGTACATTTCATTCTGCTTGTCTTACTCTGTCTACCAAGAGATTCTCTGAGCATAACTTTTGTCTTTCCTTTTTAGAAATCTTAATCCCTGTGTAAGTAGGGCTGAACAATTATACAGGAAGTTCTCAATGTCATTGATAGGTTCTTGTAAACTGCAACTTGTAATGAAACAGTGTATAATAAAACCAATTTTACCATCGGCTAATTGGTATAACTTCCTACAGCACATTTCTCATCACAAAACATTAGAAGACCCAAAACACTTCTAATATTAACCATTGAAATACATGTTAGTTATACATACATCTAAAAAAGATGAATAACACAAGTAAGATTATTTGTCTTCCCACATATACAGTTCAGATTAAGGATGGCTGGAGCCTGTCCCGGCAGCTCAGGGCACCAGGTGTAAACCCACCCTAGACAGGACACCTTCTCATCGCAAGGTACACTCTCACCCATCCCCACACTCACTCAGACTTGGACAATTTAGACATGCCAAGCAACTAAACTTGCATGCACATCTGAGATGTAGAAGGAAATCTGGGGATCCAGAGAAAACTAGCATAGTCATGGGGAAAACGTGCAAACTCCACTGAAAGTGGCCCTGGCTGAGAATAGACATTTTTTCTCAACAACATTATAATAAAACAGCATTGAATAAAACAATGTTATTTGATGATCTGCTCTACCATGTAGCCAACCTGTCATCTTAATTTCTAGAGAAGAGATGCTTCAAAAAAAAAAAAAGTAGAAACTACCTTGTGTAAATTATACATATTGAGTATCGTAACATGTAGGATCACAACATATATAAGTAATGAAGTACTCCTTGATTAAACCTGATAAGCGTCCCTCTAAAGTTGATGCTTATGGTAAACTGTATGGGAGAGTGCAGTTGGATCTGCGGCTGAAGTGAGGTTTCCTATTCTCTTTTCTCTGACGTGAAAGTAGTTGATTCTACAGTGGAGGCCCAATCTGAACTGCTCACCCAGTTGTAGAAAAAGTTGTAACTGAGTCAGAGAACAGTAATTCTCTCTCCAAGCCCCAACTTTAGACAAAAATAACCTGCCCAATATTAAATATGCATCAGTTGACGTCTTAATCCTAATTTCCTGTGAATGAGATTTTATTTGGAAATAAGGTCTTTAAAAACGTCAATTTAATGCCTGACCAGGCGGTGGCACAGTGGATAGAGCTTCGGACTGGGATGCAGAGAACCCAGGTACAAGATCCTGAGGTCACCAGCTTGAGCACAGGCCCATCTGGCTTGAGCAAAAGTTCACCAGCTTGGACCCAAGGTCACTGGGTTCAGCAAGGGGTTACTCGGTCTGCTGAAGGCCCCCGGTCAAGGCACATGTGAGAAAGCAATCAATGAACAACTAAGGTGTCGCAACGAAAAACTGATGATTTATGCTTCTCATCTCTCTCCATTCCTGTCTGTCTGTTCCTATCTATCCATCTCTCTGTCCCTGTAAAAAAACAAACAAACAAACAAACAAAAACCTACGTCAATTTATGATGAAGTCATACTAGATTGGGTGGCCCCTATTACAATGACTAGTTTCCTCATAAGAAGAAGAATATTTGGTCACAGAGACACATACATACAGGGAAGAAAGCCATGTGAAGAAGGAGGCAGAGGCGTGCAGCTGTAAGCCAAGTACGCAAGGTTTGCCAGCAGCCACCGAAAGCCAGGGAGATGCCAGAAAGGAGTCTTCTCTAGAGCCTTTAGAAGGCCATGTAGTGCCCTTGACACATTAATTTTAGCATTCTAACCTCCAAAACTAAGAGAGAATAACTTTCTATTGTTTTGGGTCAACGGGTTTGTGACACTTTGTTACCGCAGTCCTAAAAAAATTTCTGTATGAAGGAAAAAATATCTTTTAGGAAGAAAGTCTGGAAGTGTTCCTTCCCTCCCAACTCTCCTTCAGGTGAAGAAAGAGTCTTTGCCCAAAGGGATAAGAGAAGATAAAATACTGGAGACTGAGAATATCTCTATTTCTTGCATGCGTTTTTGCTTCTACCAATAGTGTTGCTAGAACTATAGTTGATAGTGACTTCTACAGAAGTCTTTCTTTTGTGTCTCCCTGGAGCAGTGGGCCCCAGTGATCTCTGAACTTAGTCAGAATAAGATGTTAATTATTTAAGTCTATAGGCATGGTTAACTCTAAGCAAAATATTTGTTTTCTTTTCTATTTTCTATTTCAAATTATGATCTATCATAGCCTTCAAATACTTACTACAGATTAGTTATGTATAGTATTATAATAATATCCTCAGCTTTGGTTTTGAAAATAAACTTTCTGTTCCCAATATTAAATTCCCAGAAAGAAAAAGAAACCCAAAAGTAAAGTGTCCTTCAGTTTGTAAATTTTAATTAAATAAATTAAAGCTCAATATTCTTTCTTTTCTAATTCTCTTATTTTCTCCATCTCAGCATAGGGGTCTCTCTGGTGCCCTTGACCTGGAGTACTGCCCCTTGCAATGGGTGAACTCCTTCATGCCCTCAAGAGTTGAGTTAACCTAATACTAAATCTCTTGTGTCCCACTGTGAAAGTACAACTCTCAAGAAATTTTTGGATCTGAGTTCCTTCAGGGAAGTTATTCTAATGTGTTCCTTGAGAGCTTACTTTTTGTATTATTATTATTATTAGTGTTATTAATATCAATAATAATATAACAATAGCTTATATTATAGAATACATACTATATTTTAGACGCTATTCTAAGGTCTTTTTACATTTTTATCTCAACCCTTTCAACAATGTTATAAAATCACATTTTTATTATTTCTGTCTTATAGTTCAGAAAACTAAGGCACAGAGACTTAAAAATAATAACGACAGCTGAGATTCAAAAGCCAGCATGTGGTTTCAGAGGCCACAGTCCTAACCATATACAATATTGCCTTTACAAACTTTGCTTTATTTTGGGGAGACTCAGTCATACACTTTAATCTAGTCACAAATAAATTTGGCCTCCTTCCTTGAACTCTATAATTTAGAATAATTGTATATAAGTGTATTATATTATCTTTTTCCTTTCTCCTACCGTAACATCAAAACTCTCAAAATTTCTTCCAAAACGTGTTTGCTTCTTTTAGTTCTATCAATAAGCTTTCTTCATTTTTGTTTCACGTTGCTACTGTTTCTAGAACGACTACTTGTCTTTCATATCAGACTTTTTTTTGATATTGTTTCCATGAGATAAATATATGCATATATACTTTATATGAAATTATTTAAATTATCTTAAAAATAATGATCAAAATAAAATTTTCACAATTATTAAACAACCTTGCTTTGTGGTTTTTGTTTGTTTGTTTATTTAGTACAGGTATTTCAGCTGGTTGTACTTGTTATCTTTCTTATAATGGATTGTTATAATGTTCCTAAGCCCTCTTCAAGAAACTCTATTTTAATCTTTGTGGGAATTCCAAGTAGAAAAATATACTTGCTCAGTAGCTCATTTAAAATGTAACCAGTAATAACCTACTTTGGTATGTGCCATTTTTAAGATCAAAGAAACTCTTTAAACCACTTCCTGTAAAAGTCCCTTTAAGAGAAAAACAAATGTGCTTTATTATTAAACTGAAGTTGGCCACTGTCCAAGTCCTCCAGAAAACCACAAAGTCCTGGCAGTTGTTCATATAGTGATATTTACTCATCTGTTTTCATAAACTACGCAGTCATCTTAGTTGGGAAGAGATGGATTAGGAAGAGTCTAATTTTGGAGTCAAGCTTCTACTTATAGCTCTACCGTTATTGGTAAGGAAACTTACACAAATCCTACTTATGCAAACAATTTTATTTCATAGAAGGTATATATACAAATAACAAACAAATCTACCCATTGTTCAATAAGTAAAAACTCTTTTATAGAAGTTGTTTACCAATGTACTTTTTAGTTAGCAGCTTAATTATCTCTTAAAAGTATACATTAACATAAAATAATAGCAAAATTGTAGGAAGGTGCTCAAAAGAGATTAAACAATCCAATTTTATCCAAAACTTATAATAAAACTGTGCTTTCCTTTTTCAAATGAAAATTATTTCTCTCTCTTTCATTAACAGTTAAGTTGATTTTTTTTATATCCAACTTCATTCAGAACAAAATAATAAAGTAACTATTTTATAATAAAAGATTATTAGCACCCATAAGATTTTATAGGTAACTGTATGAGAGAATGCACTTGGATCTGTGGGTACAAGAATTTGATATTTTCTTTCAATTACTGATTTAATAAACCTCAATTTATACAGTTATTCATTATAACATAACAAATTTGATTAAAACTTAGTAATTTAAAACAATGAATATTTACCTTCTTAGTATCTATGGGCCAGCAAGTTTGGGAATAGATTACTTGGGCAGTCTGGTTCCGGCTCTCTTAAGAGGTTGCAATCAGTGATGACAGGGCTGCAGTCATCTGAAGGCTTGCCTGGGCTGTGGAATCCACTTTTAAGGTGGCTCACTTCCATGGCTGCCACGTTGTTGCTGGTGTTTTGGCTGCAGTTTTAAGTTTCCCTGTGACCCTACCCACAGGCTTGAGTGTCCTCATGGCATAGCAGGTGGCTGCCTCCCCACAGAAAATGATCCATATTGAACAAAGTCCAATCTGCTATGTCTTTTATGGTGTCGACTCAGAAATCACACAATGTCACTTCTACCACATTGTAGTTGTTTGAAACCAGTCAATAAGGCTGGCTCAACAGGAGAAAAATTAGACTCCACATTTGGAAGGGATGGGTGTTAAAAGTGTATATAGATGCTTGTTTATTTTTTAATAATGATTTTTAAATTTTATTGATTGATTGATTTTAGAGAGACAGAGAGAAGAAGAGAGAGAGAGGGAGAGAGAACAAAATGAATGTATGAAAATGTTTTCAAAGCACTTACTTTATCCCCTATGTATTTTTTAAAAAGTTTAGCATAAACCTAAACTTCTAATAATAGATATTTATTTTATTTTCAAATATTTCCTCAAATTTTCTCAATGAACTTATTTTTCTCTGTACATCCTTAAAAATCTTTCTCATAATTTTATAGCTATTCAACATATAAGCCTGTTCCCACTTTTACTATTGCTGCAATAGTGGGTAAGCATGAATGCTTTGATGTCCTAGATTGTAAAGTTCTTTCTGATCTTTGAGATTTGGAACTTTTGGATTTTGCTCATTTATCTCCACAGCTTCAGAGTTTCTATTATGTCTGTAACTTGGATAGCACTCAGTAAATGTTTGGTGAATGAATGAAGTAACTATATTCCTCTTTGTTGTTGTTGTTTGGGATTCTTGGATCTAGCATATCCCATTATATTTATAAAGTAATATCAGGGATTTTCTAAAAATAGTATATTTCGTGACCTGAAAAGCTACAGCAAAAATATATATGGTGAATAATTTTCATTAAAAAATGGAGTACAGCCTGACCTGTGGTGGCGCAGTGGATAAAGCATTGACCTGGAAACACTGAAGTCGCCAGTTCAAAACCCTGCACTGGTCTGGTCAAGGCACATATGGAAGTTGATGCTTCTAGCTCCTCCCCCCTTTCTCTCTCTCTCTCTCTCTCTCTCTCTCTCTCACTCTGTGTCTCCTCTCTAAAATAAATAAATAAATAAAAAATAAAAAAAAAATGGAGTACATTATGAAAAAAGAAAATTAATAAGATGATAAAAGCGTTGAGTAGAAAAGAATGGTAAATTGATGTTAACCAATCTCCTTTCTCTTAAAAAAGAAAAGATCTAAGAGAAGGTTTCAAACGCATAAAACACAACATGCTGAAAAATGGAGAAAAGTCAGCACAGTCACCATGTGAAAATAGGGCACATAAAGGAAATTGAAAGTTTGTATAGGAAAAAAAAAGAAAGAAAAATTTATTTTGGAGAGTAGAATAGTGGGGGGTAGGAAGTTAAGAAAATGCAGTTTACTGCAGTTTTATATGGAGATCCCATTGGAATTAGTAGTCACTACTTTAAACTGACAATAATCAGAATGATTATATGATTTTTCTCCAGCCATATTCAGCTACTTGCGGACAAGAACAAATATAAATGCATTCAGTTTGAACTATAACTGGGGTTTTGGCAGAAGTAACTAAAGGGAGAACGAGGCAAGGACTATACAACAGACCATGGATCTATAGTGTGTAATAAGTGAAGACAAAACAGACATGATGAACAGCAAAAAGGTGATAAAATCAGTAGAGTGGAGCTTCGTTTGGGACTGGAGAATTTGGGAGTATAGATGATTTAGCTAGAAAGATAGTGAGTGGCAGTGTGAGAGTGGGATGTCAGAGATTATGACAGGAAAGACTTGGTAATGATAATGTCTAAGCTAAGGCCACAGAAGTGAATGATTGGCATCATGTGAAGAACAAGATATTGGAGAGGTAAAAGAATTAACAGGCCACTGTTCTCATAAGTATGCTATCAGACAGTTTTTGAGAATAATTATTTAAACTTAGAATTCTATATTTACCCAAATTATCAATCAGATATGAGCAAAAATTAAAGAGTTTTGTTTTAAACATAGAAACTTAACCAAAATAACACCCAAATACCATAAATAAAAGTAATCCAGTCTGGAAAAACAGAATAATAAAATATATAACCCTACAGTGAAACAATTGGTGCCTAAGAAATGGTGTTACTCAAAACAGGTGATGGAAGCTAGAAAATGTGAAGAACATCCATTATATTCAAGCAAATAAAGATTTCTCTTCAAATGGCAAATTTAAATGATACGAGATTATATATCTCCTTTCTTTGACTCCAATCCCAAAGTACACTATGAGTTCTACAGTGAATTAATTTTTTTATGCTTTGAACATAAGTTGATTATACAAATTGAAGCCAAATAAGCAATACCTACAATATAAATATATGAATAATAACACTGGGAACATTTTTTTTTCATTTTCTGTTGCATGAGGTATTAGGACTGTTTCTATATGTATCTGCATCGCTGATTCCAAATCTGAAATCCATTTTTTGGTGTATGCTCTAGTTTTTATGCAATTTTAATTTCTTTTTGTTACAGGTAATGGTCTGCATTGGTTTTTAAATTGGAGTTAAAGGGCCTGACCAGGCAGTGGCAGTAAATGGAGCATTGGAATGGGATGCCAAAGACCCAGGTTCGAAACCCCGAACTCGCCAGCTTGAGTGTGGGCCCATCTGGCTTGAGCAAAAAGCTCGTCAGCTTGGACCCAAGGTCGCTGGCTCTAGCAAGGAATTGAAGGCCTGTGGTCAAGGCCTATGTGAGAAAGCAATCAATGAACAACTAAGGTGTTGTGACAGCAACGAAAAACTAATGATTGATGCTTCTCACCTCTCTCCATTCTTGTCTATTTGTCTGTCCCTATCTATCCCTTTCTCTGACTCTCTCTCTCTGTCCCTGTAGAAAAAAAAAATTGGAGTTAAAAGGCAATGACTCTTGGATTGAACATAACCACAAGGCAATTAATGTTTTACAAACATCACTTTACATAATTGTAGTTTTTTTTAATTTAAAATATTATTATCTGATAAACACACCCACTTGTTTTGTTTTAAGATTGAATCATGGCTTCTTCAAGTAGGCATAAATGTAAGAATAGTCCTGACACCTTCTGTTATATATGTGGCTGTTACACACTTCAACGTTAAAGGTGCAATATTTCATTATTTGTGACACGTGCATTTTTTGCCTGTTTTCAAGTTCCCTTAGTGATCAAGATAAGAATGGGGCTCCTCATATTGTGTGTCATGATTGTGAGAAAATGCTTCATTACTGGAAAAAAGGAAAACGCAAAGGAATGCCTTTTGGTATTCCCATGGTTTGGCGTAAACCTAAGGACCACAGCAGTGACTGTTATTTCTTTCTGATCCATACAAAGGGCATCGGCAAGAAAATACGGCATATGATTGCATATCCTAATATTCCTTCAGGAATATTACAATACAACTTATCACACACTCTGAGACACTCCTGGTTCCAGTTTTCAATGGTTTTATTTCTTCTAAGGACAAAGAAAGTGAACATGGTAATCAAGTGTATTTTGATAAGATGCATGAGGAAATGGTTGTAGAATCTGAAGGGTCTTCTTCTGATGCCAAGCAGTCATTAACCCCTCAGCAGTTTAGCCAATCCGAATTGAATGACCTAGTAAGAGATTTGGGCCTATCAAAGAAAGCAGCTGAGTTATTAGCCTCCAGGCTTCAAGAAAAGAATGTACTTCATCGGTCAGCTAAAGTATCCCATTGCAGGAAGCGTGAACAAATTTTTGTGGACTTTTTTTCCAAAGACAAACACTTTGTTTGCTGTCATGATATTAGTAGTCTTCTCAGCCAGCTAGGTGTTACCACTTATAGTCCAACAGAATGGCGGTTATTTCTTGACAGCTCTAAACAGAGTCTGAAATATGTTCTCCTACACAACTGTAATGTTTATGCAGCAGTTCCAAATGATCATTCAACTCATCTGCAAAAAGATTTTAATGACATAACAATTGTCCTCAACTTTCTGAAGTATGAGGAGCATAACTGAATCATTTGTGTGGATCTTAAAATGGTAAATTTCCTGCTAGGACAACAGAGAGGTTTTATGAAGTATCCTTGCTTTCTGTGTTTGTGGGACAGCCAAGCTCTGGAGAAGCACTGGACACAGAGGAGTGGCCAAAACGTGAAGCTCTGGAAGTAGGGATGCAAAATATTGTGAATGAAACTGTAGTTAATCAAGACAGGATCATTTTCCCCCCACTTCACATCAAACTTGGCTTAATGAAGCAGTTTGTTCAGGTTCTGAATAGAGAAAGGGAATGCTTTCAACATATTATTTCTGCTTTTTTTCCTTGTCTTTCGAGAAGATAAAAGCAGGTGTATTCAATGAACCTCAAATTCGAACGCTCATATGTGGTGAAGAATTTGCCAGGAAGATGAATAAGGAGGAGAAAGCAACATGGCAGTCTTTTGTGGAAGTTACAAAGAACTTCCTTGGCAACAAAAAAAGCAGAAAACTATGAACTTCTGGTTCAAAGGATGCTGTTGGCTTTCAGCAACATTGGATATAACATGAGCGTTAAGATTCATTTCCTGAACAGTCACCTTGATAAGTTTCCCAAAAATCTTGGAGCTTTTAGTGATGAGCAGACTACTGCGGGAACATCAAACGAGATTGTCCTCAACAAGTACACAAACACAAGACCTACAAACACAAATTTTTGCCTGAATAGAATTTAAATAAGTTTTGCTCAAATTTTATGATTAAAATTAGTGTTTTAATATGTTCTATTTCAAAATTGTAGACAAATTCTGATGCAATCATATCTTTTAGTGTATTAGTGTATTTACTGCATTATATAAATTATTATTATATTTTCACAAAGATGATGCCCAAGAAGACATTGTACTCCATTATGTTAAAGTAAATGTTGAAAATCTTACAACAAGATGAAAACCTAAAATCTTGAATTGCAAAAAAATCTGTAGCTTACAGAGAAAAGTAATGTCAGATTTGAAATCAGCACACTCAAAGAACAAGTGTTTTTGTGGCTGCAACAAAAATTTTGTTCCCCGGTGTACTTATAGTTACAATAAAAATGTAATCATTATAATTCTAAATAATGTAAAATGATAATAGAACAAAAGATAATTAAAGAGGAAAGTTGGAAGGAAGGGTAAGGTAAGTGTATCAGTTTCTCATCTTTTATGGCTGAAGGTGGTTGCTATTGCATAAGTCAATATAAGAAGGGTGTCCAGACCCTGGCCAGTTGGCTCAGTAGTAGAGTGTTTGCCCTGCATGTAGAAGTCCCAGGTTTGATTCCTGGTCAAAACACACAGAAAGGCAAGCCCTTGCTTCTACACCTCAACCCCTCTTTTTTCCTCCTGTAGCCATGGCTCGAATGAGCAAGTTGGCCCCGGGAGCTGAGAATGGCTCCATGGCCTGGCCTCAGGCACTAAAAATATCTTGGTTGCCAAGCAATGGAGCAGTGGCCTCAGATGGGCAGAACAACAGCTGCAGATGGGGTTGCTGGGTGGATCTTGGTCAGGACACATATGGGAGTCTGTTTCTCCGCCTCTCTGCCTCTCACTTGATTAAAAAGAAAGAGTCCATCCTAACCTGTGGTGGCGCAGTGGATAAAGTGTCGACCTGGGAACACTGAGGTCGCCAGTTCAAAACCCTGCACTGGTCTGGTCAAGGCACATATGGGAGTTGATGCTTCCAGCTCCTCCCCCCTTTCTCTCTCTCTCTCTCTCTCTCTCTCTCTCTCTCTCTCCTCTCTAAAATAAATAAAATAAAAAGAAATTTAAAAAAAAGAAAGAAAGAAAGAGTCCAAGTGTATTATTTTAAGGAGAACTAATGTTGATACTATAATTTGGAAAGTGGAAGTTCAAGTAAACTAAATTCCTCATACCTCATAGCAGATACATGAAACAAGGAACTGAAGTAAATAATTACCATAAATATGTATAAATGTAGCCTGACCAGGCGGTGGTACAGTGAATAGAGCGTCAGACTAGGATGCGGAAGACCCAGGTTTGAGACCCCGAGCTCACCAGCTTGAGTGTGGGTCCATCTGGCTTGAGCAAAAGCTCGTCAGCTTGGACCCAAGCTCAGGTGGCTCCAGCAAAGGGTTGCTCGGTCTGCTGAAGGCCCGCAGTCAAGGCACATGTGAAAAAGCAATCAATGAACAACTAATGTGTCCCTCTCTCTGACTCTCTCTCTGTCCCTGTAAAAAAATAAAATAAATATGTATAAATGTAACCACAAAGAGTACAACAAACTGAGAATGGTTGCCTCTGGGAAACAAAACAGAACCTGGGACTTGGGAAGAGAGATTATTAATCTTTATTTTCTGTCTTTTTAATTATTGGCTTAAAATAATATTTAACTTTGAAAAAATGTATTTTTTTAATCTTTTTTTATAAAGCGCTCAAGAAAAATAAAGAATGTGGAAGGCTATGGGGTAGGGTATATGCTACACATGATTAATTTCAAATCTACTTTTTTGTGTCATCTTAGGATAGAAAATTAATTATAAATTTACTTTGTTTTATAAGGATTTACATTATTTTATCATATACAGACAATAATGAATAAAGTCACCTTTTTTATCTTTAAAAGTTACCTACTGATTTCACTTTTTCTTCTCTTATTCATCATCATCAGTAATGTTTTTATTATTATTATTATTATTATTATTAAGTGAGAGGTGAAGAGGCAGAGCTAGACTCATGAATGCACCCAGACCATGATTCAGCCAGCAAGTCCCCTATCAGGTGATACTTTGCCTGTCTGGGCCACTGCTCCATTGTTCAGCAATTGAGCTATTTTAGTGCATGAGGTGAAGCCATGGAGCCATCCTCAGCACCCAGGGCCAACTTTGCTTAAACCATTTGAGCCATGGCTGCAGGAGAGAAGACAGAGGAGGAGATAGAAGGGTGAGGGGTAGAGAAGCATTTGTGTGCCCTGACTGGGAATCGAACCCGGAAACTCTATCACTGAGCCAACTGGCCAAGGCCATAGGTAGTGTTATAGCATTCTTTTTCTTAAAAATGAAAGAGAAAAGAATAGGAAGAGTAGGGAGTGGGGCTCAGAAGAGAGTAGAGAAACTAAACAGTGAGCCAGAAGTATGAAAGAAGCAAATTTGAAAGTTAATTATATAGAATAGAGGTAAGATGAGCCATATGTAGCATCTATTGCAATAATTCACAAAACTTGTATATTTAAATAGTTTCACAATCAAAATGACTTTTTACATCTTTTGGTAGGGCATCCATAAAGAGATCTACCAAACACTGGCAAATAAGTTTTATATATTAGATGATTCTTTGCAATGTATTTGATGATGGATTACAAATAATTCAATAAATGTAACAAAATGATTAGAAATAATGTAATTCTTCCAGTGAAAGATTACTGATATGTTCAAGAAAATTATTAAAATTTTGACTAAATGTATTAGTTCTGGTGTGTCACAGCACTAATTTGGAGCAAATTGTTCTGCACTTTTGAATTAAGTCCAAAATTTTTTTCCTTAATTTTTGATCCTGTACACTTCCACCTCTCTTTCTCTTTCTTTTTGCTAATTCTTTTGATTGTGTCATCATTTCAAAGTCATGAGTCCATTTGAGTAAAGTAACCAGTGTGCAAGAGCTAACACATGGTGAAACAAGGAGAAATCTTATTTATTTAATTTATTTGTTTATACTCCTCTTCCTTTTTTTTAAGGACAACTTTTTTTATCATCAAAATGAGATCATTCTTTTTTAAAGCATAGTTTTATATCTTTGTGTAAGTATTTCTACAATCTGTAGATGAGAAATAAGGGGAATGAGGGTATTTCTAACACCAGCGATTCTAAACAGCAAAGGGACAAGGAAAAACCTAAATATAAAGCTGATTTCTACCTCTCCTTCTTGCACAGATGAGACCTCAGACAAGTCACCTAATGTCTCCAATATTCAGGTCTCTTGACTATTTGCATTTTCTATAAAATGAGGGAATATGGAGATAATGGGGGAGTTAACATGTTCTGTTTGCATCACTGGAAGGCAGTGAGAATGAACTGAGATGGGCCATGTAAGAGCTATACAAACATTACACAATCTGATAAACCATCATCCTCATTATTATTGTGACACTAGATTAGAGCACAATATGTTCTATGTAACATTGTACTTACCCTGCTCTAGCTCTGTGGAGTTAAGTAATCAGGTTTCTTCTTATATTCTCACTCCAGAATGCATAACACCACACATTTTTTTTTAGAGAGGGATAGATAGAGACAGACAGACAGGAACAGAGAGAGAGGTGAGAAGCATCAATCATCAGTCTTTCGTTGCCATTGCAACACCTTAGTTGTTCATTGATTGCTTTCTCACACGTGCCTTGACGGCGGGCCTTCAGCAGACTGAGCCACCACCTGCTGGAGCCAGCGACCTTGGGTCCAAGCTGGTGAGCTTTTGCTCAAGCCAAATGAGCCCGTGCTCAAGCTGGTGAGCTCGGGGTCTCGAACCTGGGTCTTCCGCATCCCAGTCCGATGCTCTATCCACTGCGCCACTGCCTGATCAGGCAACACCACACATTTTAAAGGCAATCTTTCACTGGCCCTTTGGCAAGGTTATGCACAGACACTCTGAGAACTTCCTCAATGGGGCCAACCATCTTGGTCTTCAAAGCATGAGTTACAGAAGGGGATTGGCTAAATTGGAAAGACCACGTAAGTAACTTGTAACTGTCTTATTTCTTAGACTATGCATGATTACCCTGTTTAAGTTAATGTGATAATTTGAGGAAATCATAAATGAAGCAAAATACAATATATGCAATAAAATCAATATGTAACCTGTTCTGAAATTTAGTAAGCTCATGAAGAAGGGACAGGGTTAAACCCCCAATATTTAGTAAAAATTAAAGAAAAATTCACACAGAATAGTCTCTCTCTGTGGAATTCATAACAGGAGATAGCTAATGGAGACAATGTGTTAATGATCACCTACCAAGCATAACATAATGAGAAAAATACTGGACTTGAAATAAAAGCTTTGTTTACATCCCAGATACATTTCCAATTATAACAAGTTACTGAACAGCTCTTTTCTGTTTTCTCATTTATACAATATTAGTAGCACCTCACCTAATAAAATTGCTATAAAGATAAATTAGGCAAGGCTTATTAAATAAGAGTAATGCATATCATACTCTTGGTTCCTTTTTTTTCCTCCATCTTCCTTAAAATTTGGTTAGAAATCTTGCTTTAAACGACCAATGTGTATATCTCCCTTCCTTGAAGCTAAAACCATTTCTAGTGAGCTTCTGCTCATCAGCTGTGTGATATAAGCATCATTCACTTGCTATGAATGGAGGTCTTTGTAATTTGTGGCATTTATTTACTACCCATAAATTCTGTAACTCCCGATCTCAGACTCTGATTCTAAAATGTGAAAAATATCCTTCATGTACTCACTTTGTGAGCATTCTTTATCATCCCCTCCACATCAGCTCCTATGGTAGAAACCTATATAATTGTAAAATGGTTGCATAGCAACCACATTATCAAGCATCTTTATTCTGCCTCTTCTATCTTAAAACTCCAAACAGCAAGAGGAATATTTTCAGCTAACAATTGTGTTTGATCAAAAGAAAAGAGGATATAAAATCCCATGTTACTAATTCAGTTTTTTAATTTACCTCTATTTTTATATTCACCAGGCTTGTGTAAAGCAAAAATTGAAGTGCTCACAGATGAGGCAGCCATTAACATCTAAACATAACATATGCCCAGAGAGAGCTGTTGTGAAGCTATCCAGAGTTCTCTAGGTTATCACTGACAAATAGCTTCCCCCAGAATATAGGGAATTGACAGCCACCTGCTCCTTCTTGGCTGGTGGAGTAAAACAGACTTTATAATCTAGTAGCTCTGCTAAACTATGAAGTACAGGTGAGCCAAAGCCACTCTGCCAGCCATTGAAAGAAAAATGACATTATCCAGAGGGAGGACTCCCTCTTGCCAAAAGAAAGAAAAGAGACTAGAGAAATCATTTAACCCAAAACCTTCATTGTACAGATCAGAAATTTTAGGTCAAGTGTTTGACCAAAATCACAACAGTTATTTAGTTATAAGAATGGAATGAGTGGAAAAATTTTTGCTTAAATTAAGGATCCTTCCAGGAAGGCAGCATGACACTGTATTTTAAGAACACACTGTCCATACTGAGTGAAACTGCCTTGGTTTATATTCTAATTATCCAATTATATGTAAGCTATCAAATTAACCTTTAGGAACTACAATTTCCTCAATGCTATTTTACAGGATCATTTTGAAGAGTACATGAGACAATCCACATAATATTCTTGTAATTTCACCATGCATAATTTAAGTATGTGTAAGCAATATTTATTATTATTAAATGGTCTAGAAAATCTAAACCTGTCAGGTCTCAAAATATCTTATTGATATCTTCAAAATAAGGAAACATCTTACATCTAGCAGAACTATAAAGTCAAATAAACTTCTAAAATTTTAAACTGTATCTAGATCACCAACTATTCAGTCACTTTATAATTCTCTCTTTCATGTCTTTGGAGTGACAATCTTAAGCTTTCAGCAGATTCAGATGGCCCAGAATGGTAATCACATTTAACACAGAGCTTAAGAAATGAGGATTTTTATTTCTATCTAAACATTAATTTGAACCTTTAAACCAGATTCTAGCTCTTTTATAAAACTAAAAGAAAAGGAAACAAACTATAACAAAAGTTTAATAAGTACGAGCAACTCTATCTAATTGGAGCTTTGAGACATAGTTTAAACATTCTTTGAAAGAAAAGCCTCCATGACTAATTACTCCTAATTATTATTTTTTTTTGTCTAGGACAGTGGTCGGCAAACTCATTAGTCAACAGAGTCAACTATCAACAGTACAACGATTGAAATTTCTTTTGAGAGCCCAATTTTTTAAACTTAAACCATATAGGTAGGTACATTCCTTATCGAGGTAGCCCTCACGTGGTGTTTTGTGGAAGAGCCACACTCAAGGGGCCAAAGAGCCACACGTGGCTCGCTGGCTGCGGTTTGCCAACCAGGGGTCTAGGGCATCAGCAATCAACTAGAAGTAACACTTGGGAGAATCTGGTTTGGTTTGCCTATTAACCTTAGCCAGAATGGTGGGGGAATGTACTGAAAGAAAGGTTTCAAAGATCAGGATTTTCAAAAAGACAAAAGCATGTTTCACCCCACACCAAGATAACAAACAAAAAACATGGAGGAGGTGGGAACTTATACAGCTCCTTTAAGTAGGTTCTTTAAAAAAATCATTTTGCATATTACTCTTTAGTCTGGCCATACTTACCAGTAATAAGATTATTGATTTTGGATACCTTCTTCTACAATCATCTCTTCTTCACCTAGTAAGGACGACCCACTCCTTATTCAACTTCAAAGATCAATAAGTATTTTCAAGCAATGTCATGCTATCATTTAGCTTACCCCTATTAGCAGGTATGTTTCCTCACATGATCTCTAAGTATTATTTTACCACATATATTAAAATAGAGGTTATCAGAAGTGTGTTGTTGGTTCACAACCTTAGAAATTTTCGATGAAATCTGAAACTGGTCTGCACACACAGCGGGCAAGGAAAGACTGAACAAAGAGGCAGATAATTTCAGATTGGTAGGTGGCAGGTTTAACAGTGAGGGAACTGACACAGGAGGCTTGTCTTGGTGGCTAAAAGATGAGTAGATCTCTGCACATGCCCTCCCGAATATTAAACGTTGATATAGATGTCCTAAATTTGGTTCAGTCATCACATATTCAGTCCAGATGGTCTTAACAACAGCTTATTTTCTCAAGGCTGTGCCCTTGAAGTGGCTCCTAGTTCAGAAACAGAGGGCAGAACATCCCAAGGCTAGGGGATGAGAGCCTCTGATTGCCCAAGTCCAGCTCAAAGCCTATTTCTGGTCATGTCCTTGTGAGAACCACCTCCAACTGGCTGAATCAAGCAATTGGAGCACTTAGCTGGAGCTTTCAGATATTTCCTATTTCTTCTGAACTAATTACGCTGACTCATAAAAAAATGGCTACGGTAGTCTCAGGTCAGCTTTATTATAGTATTATAATCTGCTACTCCAAAAATATTTCTTCCGTTTTCTTGATGATGCAGTGGACCCTGAAAAACACTGTGGGTTTTTTTTTTTGTTTGATTATTTGCGTGATTTTTTTGTTTTTAAAAGCATCATTAATGCAGATGATAATAATGAAGACCATGTAGTCTTTATGTATGTAAGGTTGGTTAAAATTTTTCCAATTGGTATTTTCTTCTTTTGCCTGTGTAAAGAAAATTCATGTTTTGTTGTTGTTGTTGTTTAAGGGGACATAGTATAAGGTGAGAAAACTCTCAAAGCAAACTTAAATTCAGGCAGTACCACCACCTTCCTTTCCCCCCTGTTTCATTGGTATTAGATTATGAAGCATTTTATAGTTAATTATGTTTGCATTTTGGTGCTATCTATTCTATGACCATGTATAAAAGTTGCTATTATATATTCAACTGCAAACATGAGATGATAAATCCTTTAAATAAAAAATTGAAGCCCACAGTAAGTTATGAACTTCTGTGATGGATTTAGTAATAGAAGGTGGTATGAATTTGACAAAACAAGTAATAGTAAGTCAATTAGGAGGTTGAGGAATGTGGACAAATGGAGAAAAAATGGTAATGGATCCATATACATCTGGCACAAATATAGAAGGGCTGCTAACATGAGCCTCATGTAACCTTATTTTTTCTAAAACTTTTGGTACTTAGTAAGGGTAAATAAAGATTATTTAAGAATTATTTAAGAATCAGCTGGAATTTTGAAGAATTATGCAAAGTTAGCGAGTGACCCATGAAATGACAAACATGGTATGGTATCACCTATGTGAAATACCAAGAAGAGTCAAATTCATAGAAACAGAGTCTGGTGGTTGCCAGGTGCTGAAGAGAGAGGGAAATAGGATTGTTTAATGGGTATATATTTTCAGTTTGTAAAGATGAAAAAATTCGCCTGACCAGGAGGTGGCACAGTGAATAGAGCATTGGACTGGGATGCAGAGGACCCACGTTCAAAACCCGAGGTCGCCACCTAGAGTGTGGGCTCATCCAGCTTGAAAGCAGGGTGACTGGCTTGAGTGTGGGACCATAGATATGACCCCATGGTCACCAGTTTGAGCTCAAAGGTTGCTGGCTTGAAGCCCAAGGTCACTGGCTTGAGCAAAGGGTCACTCACTATGCTTTTAGCTTCCCGGTCAAAGCACATATGAGAAAGTAATCAATGAACAACTAAAGTGCCACAACAAAGAATTGATACTTCTCATCTCTCTCCCTTTCTGTCTGTCTGCCCCTATCTGTCCCTCTCTCTGTCTTTCTCTCTGTCTTTGTCACAAAAGAAAAAAAAAGAAGAAAGGAAAAGAAAGAAAAATATAAAAAAATTCTAGAGATGGATGGTAATGATAGTTGCACAACAATGTGAATGTACTTAATGCCATGGAACTATACACTTTAAAACAGTTAAAGAGGCCTGACCTTTGGTGTTGCAGTGGATAAAGTGTTGACCTGAAACACTCAGGTCACCAGTTTGAAACCCTGGGCTTGCCTGGTCAAAGCACATATGGGAATTGATGCTTCCTGCTCCTCCCCCCTTCTCTCATTCTCTCTAAAATGAATAAAGTTTTTAAAAAATAAAATCTAAAAATAATAGTTAAAGAGGTAAATTTTATGTTATGTATATTTTACCACAGATATATTTAGTGTTACCAAATTTTCTTATCCTAAAATCTGTTTTTATCTTAAAATGTATAGAAAGCTCAGCAAAAGAGTGCCCCCTTGTGGACCTCTGTGAGGTGGTAAAATATATAATGATTAATCTTAGATGTCCCTCTTAAATTACAGAACTCTTTTGAATTATACATCCTAGTTTTTGCACATACGCCTATGCTCATATTGCTTGCCAGTAGAGGACTCAAAATCCTCCCAAAACTTAATCCAAAATGAAAGACTAAAATAAGGACGCTGATGTACTTTGAAAAGATTCTCTTAATTTTTTAGTTGACAAAGTCAAATTTTCCTGAAAGTTTAAATGTTGAAGCTTGGTGGTTCTTATGCTAATTGTAACCTAGGGCGTTTAAATTTACAATGGGTCACTGGAAGAAGCTTCTTGATAGAAAAAGAGTTATTTTGAGTGTGGTTTTTTTTGGGGGGGGGGAGGGAGGCAGTTTTTGAAGATAAAATTTATTTCATTCATTATTACATTTTGTTCTGTGTCTCATCAGAAACGGCCTTTTTCTGTTACTGCCATCCAACATGGCTATTAAGAAGCAAGAAATTGGCCCTGGCCAATTTGCTCAGTGGTAGAGTGTCGGCTCAGCGTGTGGAAATCCCGATTTTGATTCCTGTCAGGGTACACAGGAGAAGCACCCATCTGCTTCTCCACCCTTCCCCCTATCCTTCCTCTATGTCTCTCTCTTGGAACAAAGTTGGCACAGACGTTGAGGACAGCTCCATGGCCTCTGCCTCAGGTGCTAGAATGGCTCTGGCTGCAATAGAGCAACGCCCCAGATGGGCCCAGTATTGCCCCCTGGTGGGCATGCCAGGTGGAGCTTCCTTGGGCATATGCAGGAGTCTAACTGCCTCTCTGCTTCTAACTTTGAAATAAATAAATAAATAAATAAATAAATAAATAAATAAATAAATAAATAAATAAATAAATAAATGAAGCAAGAAAGCAGGAAAAACAAATATATCACTGCAAAGTAGTATGATCTCCTACCACAACAGATTTTTTTAACAATTTTACTTTACATTACTGTTTGATTACACAATTGTTTCTCTTTTGTATCTTATAGAATATTATCAACTACATTTGTTGGCCAAGGTTAAATTAATTTTTAAAGGTCATTGAAAGAATGAATGGCAAAGCAAAATTAAAATTCTGATGTACTAATTTTTTACCTTAAAATTAACTGATTGCCAATGTTGCTCTTTTAAAAAATGTATATTTTAAGTGGAAACAATTTTAGTTGGGGTTTGTAAAGGTAATTCTATGAGTTTGCCAAGTATCTGTAAACCTACTTAACATGCATAAAATATGACCTATGAAAGGTATCTGAAGGATTTTTTCTATATATAACAAATACATGAATGTATGTGATTGTATTCTTGAAAATTTTGCTTGTTTAACAAATTAAGAAATAGAAATTTCTACCAGAACAAGAAGAAATTATTTTCCCGACATTTTCAATGTAGTTTTTTTAGTAGATGTAATGCTTTTTTTCTCACCATATTTAAAATAGTCATAATCCATAATAAAGCAACAGGGACATCACCAACTATTGCCTTGTGAATATAAACAGTTTTGTGGACATATACGGCACGCTTAATATAACTATGCACAAACCTGAGTAAATTGTGTCAAAAAAGCAATTTCCAAGTATTGACTGTCATAGCAGCAAAAGCTCGTATCTGAAAGTAGCATCCATAAGAACTCATCTCAAATATCAATATGTACTTTCATAAATCCTTATTGATTAAAGAAAATAAGTGTGCTTTTTTAAAGATAAAAATGTTTCTGTAAAATGAGATAGCTAAAAGTCAATATAATTGCAGCATCAGCCTCTGAGGAAAAATGATATTTCAAGAAGTATGTATTTTATATGGAGCCCAGATGTCATGTGGGATCTCCAGAGTTCTTAAGAAAAATTTCCCCCATCATCCCTTGTCATGCCTCATGTTAGTATAAAAAAATTTCTCAATTTTTATGAAAATTTCCAAACTCCTACTTTTTTTTTTTTTTTTGTGGAGGTTCTTTAGGCCTTTAGCTTTTTGTCCTTTGAATTTATTTAGCTGATGAATAATCTTTCCACCTAAAATTATTCTTTCTTTTCCAACCATGTTAACCCAGACAGGAAACCCAGCCATTTATGGTAGTCGCACACACACACAAAATCTAATAGACACATAATCTGTGGAACATAATTTATAAAATTTGGGGAGAGGTAAGGAATAGAAAAGACTTTACAGTGAAGCAACATGAGCATCTTAAATTAAATCATAGACACCCTAACTATTAAAAACCCTCAGCCACCCACCCAGGCACGGATTGTTCCTGCTACCTCACTGCAGGTCGGCCTATGGCTCCTCATTTATCTTCACCCTCCTCGCTCGCCTCTTCCTTGCCCACTTCTTACTAAATTGCCACCCAGAACTCCAAATTCAGCAGAGAAATTCATTTTCTCTTCCTCCAAGTGCCCTAAAAAAAGTCTGAATAAAGCTTCTCCGCTACTGTTTGAGCAGGAAGTGAAACAAGAATGAGGCAAAAAGGAAAGTGAAGCAGAGAGGAAGTGAAGAAAATATGAGGGCGCATAACTGGCCTGTTGCAGTTTCACAAGAAGACAGAACAGGATACCCGGGTGTGGGAACTTTTTGCATCTTTAAACAGCAGCTGGAGCCTGACCTGTGGTGGCGCAGTGGATAAAAGCATCGACCTGGGAACACTGAGGTCGCCAGTTCAAAACCCTGCACTGGTCTGGTCAAGGCACATATGGGAGTTGATGCTTCCAGCTCCTCCCTTCTTTCTTTCTCTTTCTCTCTCTCTCTCTCTCTCTCTGTGTGTGTGTGTGTGTGTGTGTGTGTGTGTGTGTGTGTGTGTGTCTCCTCTCTAAAATGAATAAAATAAAAAGAAATTTAAAAAAAAATTAAACAGCGGCTGGAAGGGAGCCAACTTTATCAGCAGGACCCTTTCTATGCCCTGACTTTCGCTGGTCAGGTTCCTTCCAATGTGACATTAATATCCCTGCCCTTGTGGTTTTAAACTCCAATATTCCTCACCAGATGTATAGGTAACAACATTACTTGATTCCTGGGTATAAATAATACACTCCTGCTTCCGAACCTGAATTAGCCATCAACTCACTGGCATTGATCACCCTCCATTTCAATAACCTTTTACCAGTGTCCTAAATTCTTCTATCCTGTTATTCTGTTGTCACAATATACTGGGGGATAGAGGGGGTGGAAATCCTAGAAAAATGTACCCATATTGAACATCACTAGAGAAAATTGTACATCTGAGAATTCTGGCTATAAACTCACCAACCTTAAGTGGAATGTCCACACTGCCTGACTTGACTGCTTTGTTTCTTGTTCTTCACACAATTTGAAATCTTCACCCTCCTGAAATTTCAGGTCCCATGCTTTTGTCCCGTTCTCAGGAGATGGCTTCATCACCTGCTTCAGAAAGAAAATGAAAGTCTTTTTATGGACAACCCATCGAATTCCTATCACCCAGTATTGAGGTCTACCTGCATTTCTTGTGTCAAAAACAGGGCCTGGCACCGTGTGGGTGCACGATAAATATTTATCAAATAAATGCACACTGACTCTTACCTCCTCCCTCATTCATGAGCAGGAAACGTCTCTTCCACTTGTCTCCAAATTATTTTTCTTCTGCCTTTCAAGAACCTCATACATTTCATGTTTTTACTCTCTCTTCATCATCCCCTCCTTACTATTTCTCATAGACATTTAAATATGCTATAATATCTCTTTAAAAAACAAAAATACTTTCTTTTTTTATATATAGGGAATAGACAGACAGGAGCGGAGAGAGGTGAGAAGCATCAATCAGTTTTTCGTTGCTGTCACAACACCTTAGTTGTTCATTGATTGCTTTCTCACATAGGCCTTGACCGCAGGCCTTCAGCAGACCGAGCAACACTTTGCTGGAGCCAGCGACCTTGGGTCCAAGCTGACGAGCTTTTGCTCAACCCAGATGGGCCCGCGCTCAAGCTGGCGAGCTCAGGGTCTCAAACCTCGATCTTCCGCATCCCAATCCGTTGCTCTATCCACTGCGCCACTGCCTGGTCAGGCCAAAAAAACCTTTCTTACACCCAAGTCTAAGAAAGATGAAATAAATTTCCCCAAGTAATATCAAGTGACTTTGATTATGGTCTTTCTTACATGAGAGACGATAGTTTTTATTTTGTTTTTCCTTTTTGTGACAGAGACAGAGAGACAGAGAGAGGGACAGATAGGAACAGACAGGCAGGAAGGGAGATGAGAAACATCAATTCTTCATTGTGACACCTTAGTTCAGGTGTGGCCAACAGTTTTTGCCCCCGGGCCAGATTAGAAAGAAAACATTTTTCATAAGCCAGATGAAATATTAAAATTTAAAAATGTTAAGTACAAAAATGATTCATTTAAGTAAACAAAATTTTATTATGTAATTTGTTTATGAATAAATGTGAGTGAAAAAAATTTTAATATACAATATTATTTTAATAAAAATATTTTTAATAAAAATATAATTACATACCGTATAAATATCCAACTGTATCACAATCAGTTGAAACAATATTTAATTAATAGAATGAGCTTAAAGGGGTTATATTGCAAATAAAACAATTATTTTGTTTTACAAACAGCCTGGACGGGTTTTCAGTTATCAACTGCAGCTATTGTCTATGCTACAGTGCCGCTTGATTCAGCACACGTGACCACAAAAATAATGAATTGTTTGACCTTGGGTGCGCACTGGCAAACTCTACCTTAAAAAATGTGGGTTTCACATCGCTGCTAAAGGTCGAACAGTTCATATCAAGTACAGACAAGTACAAAAGTTGTAAATCTTTATAATGGAATTTTTTTTAAAAAAAAATAAAGAAGTATCATGAATCCATTTGACCAGTTATTGGAAGTTAACCCTAGATTAGTCACACACGGAATTCCTTTCCATGTATCTTTATCTTCTTATATATCTTGATTTCTAATAATCAAAGATGCTTCTGCTTCTGAGTAGCTGAGATTTTAAAGTAGCAGAGAATATTAAAAATTTAATTGCGGGCCGCATAAACTCATTATGCAGGCTGGATCCAGCCCGCGGGCCGTATGTTGGCCATGCCTGCCTTAGTTGTTCATTGATTGCTTTCTCATATGTGCCTTCATCAGGGAGGGAGTACAGCAGAGTGAATGACCCCTTGCTCAATCCAGTGACCTTGGACTCAAGCCAACAACCTTGGGCTTCAAGCCAGTGACCTTTGAGCTCAAGCCAGAGGTCATGGGGTCATGTTTATGATCCCATGCTCAAGCCAACAACCCTGCATTCAAGCTGGTAAGCCTGCACTCAAGCTGGATGAGCCCACACTCAAGCTGGTGACCTTGGAGTTTCAAACCTAGGTTCTCTATGTCCCTGTCCAATGCTTCTGCACCACCACCTGGTCAGACTGTCTTCCTTTTTGAAAAGATTCTATTTATTGATTTTTTTTTAGAGAGAGAGAGAAAGTTGGGAGAGGAGTGGGAAATATCACTCATAGTAGTAGCTTCTCATATGTGCCTTGACCAAGCAAGTCCAGGGTTTTGAGCTGGCCACCTCAGCATTCCAGGTCAACACTTTATCCACTGCACCACCCCAGGTTAGGCTGTTTTCATTTTCTTTCTTTTTTTTTTATTGTGCTAAAATCACTTCACATGGGCCCTGGAGCATCAGCCCAGCGTGTGGAAGTCCTGGGTTCGATATCCACCCAAGGCACACAGGAGAAGCACCCATCTGTTTCTTCACCCTTCCCACTTCTCCTTCTTCTCTATCTCTCTCTTCCCCTCCTGCAGCCAAGGCTCCACTGGAGCAAAGTTGGCCCCGGCACTGATGGCTCCACGTCCTCCACCTCAGGTACTAGAATGACTCTGGTTGCTGCGAAGCAACGCTCCAGATGGGCAGAGCATTGCCCTCTGGTGGGCATGCTGGGTGGATCCCGGTCAGGTGCATGTGGAAGTCTGTCTGTCTGCCTCTCCCCCACTTCTCACTTCGAAAAAATAAAAAACAAAACAACAACAACAAAAACACTTCACATGATGTCTATATGATGTCTGTTCGCTTAAAAATGTTAAGTATACAATACAGTATTATTAATAATAGGCACAATGTTGTACAGCAAATCACTACAGTTTCATCATCCGGCATGACTGAAACTTTAAGTCAGCTAAATGGCAACTATCCATTTCCTCCTCATCTGAGCCCATGGTGACACCATGTTACCCTCTATTTTTATCTGTTTGATTATTTTAGATAATCAAATAAGTGGAACCATGCAGTACTTGTTCCTCTGAAAGTCTGTTTTAATTTATTAACTCTTTAAAAAAAGAACAAAGAAAAACCATAACAATTTACATAAATTATGTATTTATGAAAAATATATTTTCAAAAATGATTAGCTGAAAGAGCGGCATAGTTTTACATATACCCATCAACCTCATTAAAATGTTTGAGCTATTGAAAAGCATCAAGTTCACGCTGGCCAACACTGATTTTTCAAAATGTAATTTTTCCTTTCAAACTCAAAATTTATCATTGGCAACAAATATACTGTCAGTTGTTTTCCTTGAAATAGCAAACTCACTTTGTTCATTTTCGAGAAAATATTTGCCATATATCCAAGTCTGAATTGGTAGTTTGTCAATGTCCTTTTAAATATGTTATATTCAGTGAGCAAAAGTGACCACTTCAACTTGTAAGTCACTGACACAAATGCTTCTCTTCAAGATAACAATAGTAAGTTTGTGAACAACCAAAGAGTCTTCTTTGTGCTTCCCATTTCATCACAGGACATGTTCTTCATCAAGCACGTACTTAAGTGGAACAGGTTTTTTTAATGCAAGTTTGTGGTTGTGAAGATGCAGTGACTATTAATATATTTTGGTGCCAGTTTGGATTTGGGCTAAGATGCCAGCAGTGTTATTTATTATTGCTTTGGCACCATCAGTGTATAAATCAATACAGTGAAAAAGGCAAATAACATCTTATTTACTTACCATTCATATAGTTTTGTCTTCTTGGAACCCTGAAAGGTTTTGGGGGTTCCCCTGGGTTCCCTAGACTACACATTGAAAAGTATATGAGATTATTACCACAGACTCCTACCTGCTCTTCTCCAATCTGATCTCCCCATAACACTCTAAATTGGGTTGCTTTACCCTTCTGCGCAATACCGAATGGATTTCCCATCTCCTGAATAGCAATAAGGAATGTCCTGATCCTTCTCATCTCAATTCCTACCATTTTCTCAACTGTTCACCTTCCTCACATCTCATGCTGCACTATTGTTCTTGAACTCTTTAAGCACACTTCCTCACAGTGGGCCTTCATACTCTCTATTCTTTCTGCATAGGGCACTTTATCTTAGGATAAAAAATAGGAATAAATCTTTATAACCTTCAGTTGGGCAATTCTCCTTAGATATGATGCCACAAGCACTATAAAAAAAATTGATGAATTGGACTTCATCAAAATTAAATGTCTTGTGCTTCAAAGAATACCATTAAGAAAGTGAAAAGGCAAGCCACAGATTCACAAGAAATATTTGCAAATCATATATCTGATAAGGAACTGGTGTTTACATACTAATAACTACTACAATTCACTATAAGACAAATAACTCAATTAAAAAATTGACAAAGGATATAAAAAAACCAGTTCTCTAAAAAATAGGCAAATGGTCAGGAAACACAGTAGAAGATGCTCCAAATCATTAGCCATCAATTATAAACACATCAAAATCATAATGAGATATTACCTCTACCTAACTAAAATATATATAGCTAAATTAAGAAAATAAAACAAATGTCAGCAAGAATGTAGAGGAATTGAACCCTGGCCAGTTGTCACAGTGGTAGAGTGTCGGCCCAGCATGTGTTTGTCCTGGGTTTGATTCCCAGTCAAGACATACAGGAGAAGCACCCATCTGCTTCTCTACCCTTCCCCCCTCGCTTCTCTCTTTCTCTCTCCTCTCCTGCAGCCAAGGTTCAATTAGAGCGAGTTAGCCCAGGGTGCTGAGGATGACTCCACGGCCTCTGCCTCAGGTGCTAAAAAATGGCTCCAGTTGCAACAGAGCAACGCCCCAGATGGGCAGATAATTGCCCCCTAGTTTGCATGCCAGGTGGATCTCGGTTAGGCGCATGCGGGAGGCTGTTTCTACCTCCCTTTCTCTCACTAAGAAAAATTTTATTTTTTAATTAAAAAAATATTTTTTTAATGTAGAGGAATTGGAATCCTTACATGTTGGTGGTAGGAATGTAAAATGGTGCAGCCACTTTAGAAAACAACCTGGCAGTTCCTCTAAAGGTTAACTTAGAGTGACCAGCAATTTTATTCCTAAAATGAAAACCTCCAAAATGGAAACAAATATTCATTAAAAAACTGTACCTTAGTATTCACAGCAGCATTATTCATAACAGCCAAAGAGTAGAAACAACCCAAATGTGCATCAACAGATTAACGGATAAAAATAAAATGTGGCATATCCATAAATGGAACATGATTGACAATAGAAAGAAATGAAGTACCAATACATCGCAACATAAATGAGCTTAAAAACATTGTGCTAAGTGAAATAAGCCAGTCTGACCACATATGAAAAGTTCAGAATAGATCTGCAAAGACTCTAGATCACCTATGACAAGAGATGAGGGCTTGGGAGAAGCGAAAAGCAACAACCAATGGGTCTGTGGTTATGCAGTTTCTTTTGGAGTTGTTATAGAAGCCCAAACGGACTAAGACAACTCCATATCTCAAATATCTGATTTCCAAACCCTAAGTGTGTCCAATGTATAGTCTTACCAAGCATGTTACCTTCCAAGGTAATAAGGAGAGGAAGCTTTCAAGGAGAGGAATCAAGTGAGCCTCTTGGTTAACTCCTGAGCTTCCTTTCATAGCCTCCCTGATTACTTATGAAAAAATTACATTGTTTTTAAATTATAGCCCTCATTACTTACAAGGTTTATTTTGGCGTAATTTTTAAAAATATATATTCTCTTAAAGTACACTAACTGAGGGTAAATACTGTGCAACACTCAAATACCCCTTAATTGCAACATTGAAGTATTTACTTCACTTTATTTTATTTTCACAATAAAGAAATTGTCTAGCCTAAAGACTATTAAATTGTATAGGGAATTACTTTTTTTATTGAGGTAAAACATTTACCATTTTAACCATTTTTTAAGTGTATAGTTCAGTGGCATTAAGTATGTTCACATATTGCGCAACTATCATAGCAATTGACTTTTATATAAATAGTTTAATGAAAAAGTCAAGGATATAATTAAATCTACATTGTACCCTCAATTATTAAACTAAAATCATAGGTCTAATAAAGAACGTTATCACAAGACTTCAGAAAAAACTAGTAATCTTACTGATAAATTCATGTTTTATAAAACTGCATTTTAAATTTATTTACACTTATAATTTCCTTTTACAACCCAACATTTTTCATCCAGATTTCATATTGAAAATAAATTCATTGATGCATCATGAGATAGATTGCATATTGAGTATATTAAATGTCAGGCTTGTTATTCTATTTTCCATTTGCAAAACAAATTTTCCCATAGGCATGGACAGATGTTTATAAGACAACAGCAGCTGTGGCACAGAATACATTTTCATTAAGGAAAATTGAAAATGTTTTTCTTTAATTGGTAAGATTATCAATAGTACTTTGGAAGTATGAGACAAAGTTGTTCCAGGATATTTTAAACAAAAACATCTATACTCAATAATCTGTCCACTGTGTTTCTTACTGCAATACCAGCTGCTACTGTTTTTTCTCCCTTGAACAGACATCAGTCAGCCTCCAAAGCTATGCTTGCCTGATTGTATTAGGTCAAATCATAGCCCTGCACTTGACTAAGAGAATTATTCAATCAAATCCGACTCTCCTGTTTTCTCTTCTTTCATGTGTTTTCTTCTTTCTGCCTGGATCTTTTATCCATGCCCTCCTGGTCCTTAGGAACTTGCTATCTATCACTTTCCACTCAGCATTTTCACACTTTGAAAAGAAAAAAAAAATCAAAATCCCTTCTCTTCTTTCTCATATTTCTACCTAGTTAGTGTTTAAGATCTCCACTTCATTTCAAAGACAAATTTCTTTAAAGAGAAAATGACATCCCGTCTCCATTTTCTCAACACAATTCACTACTCACTCTACTGGAAAGTTACTTCTACTGAAATTGCCTAGTTGCTCAGACAACTCAGCTCAATGGATATGTTTTTCTTTTCTTACATGACTTCTCTCTGCCTTTGATGGACTTATGCATCCTTACCCTTGACACTCTCCCGCATTGGTCCATGCAACACTCCCTCAGTTCTCCACGTTTCTCACTCCTTTGCAGTTTCTCTTGTGGACTCTTCCTTCCTGTCTTCTAAAGTGTTGATGTTTCCCATGCACCCAACTCCTTACTAAACATTGGACAGAACATTTCAAACTCAATTACAAGATTTAAATTTTTATTTTCTCCCCAATCTTCCCTTCCTTAGCTGTTTTCCACCTCAGTGACGGTCACCATCGTTTACCCACTTGTTCAAGATTTAGCACCACCCTAACTTCTTTTCTTTCCCCTCCTACATAGCATCAACTACTAGGGACTGTTGAGTTCTCCCATCACCCCATTTATGACCTGTTTCCTTCACTACTCTGTGCCTCGTGTTCAGAACGGGTTTACTGCAATAGCCTGTGTCTATCAACTCAGATTCTCCATATTGCTCCTGGTTCATTGTCCTAGTTTTAAATCTGATCATGTCACTTCATCAATGCCTCTACATAAAAGAATAAAGTTTAACTGTGCCTGCTTCCCACTTTCCACTATATCCTTCACTCTTATTGTTCCCAAGAATCACTCTGCATTCCAGCCAAGTGAAATTTAGTGACTTCCTCCAAAGTATACTGCAGTTTTGCTTTCCTTAGACTACTCTTCTCACTTTTCCCTCATCCATTAAAAATAAGCTAGAGGTCCTGGCTGGTTGGCTCAGCAGTAGAACATCGGCCTGGCATGTGGAAGTGCTGAGTTCGATTCCCGGCCAGAGCACACAGGAGAAGCGCCCATCTGCTTCTCCACCTTCCCCCTCTCCTTTCTATCTGTCTCTTTCCCTCCCGCAACCAAGGCTCCATTGGAGCAAAGTTAGCCTGGGCACTGAGGGTGGCTCCATGGCCTCCTCCTCAGGCTCTAGAATGGCTCTGATTGCAGTGGAGCAATGCCATGTGGATCCCGGTCAGGCACATGCAGGAGTCTGTCTGCCTCCCCAGCCCCGCTTTTCACTTTGGAAAAATACATGCACACACATACACACACAAAGCTAGAGCATCACTACCTTCATGAAGTATACTTTGATCTTATCCCACCTCAAATCCCCAGGCATAAACTCAGACCTTAGTTGCCCCTTGTTTGTCCACCTAAAGCTGCCTCAATATACCTCTTCCTAACTGGTTCATATCAGACTAAATTATATTCCAAGATTTACTTTTATTTTTTCTGCTAAATTATCAACTCAAGGGAAAGGAATGTGCTTCACTTTCCTCTATATAGGAAAGCTAAGAACAGTGTTTGTCTTCAGTAGTAAGCAATAAGTTTGTTGAATGAATATAGGAATAAAGTTAGTCAACTAAAGTTTTGACTTAAATGCAAGGCCATCTCTACCATAATATAAGAATCCAGAATTTGCCTTGTCCAGACAGCTCAGTTGGTTAGAGAATCGGCCCAAAAGGCAGAGGTTGCCTATTTGATCCCCTGTCAGGGTACATACAGGAATGGATTGATGTTTCTGTCTGTCTGTCTGTCTGTCTCTCTCTCTCCCGCTTTTTCTCTGGCTGAAATCAATAAATAACTCTTTTTTAAAATCTTAAAAGAAAAAAAGAACCCAAAATTTTTGTCCTGCTACTCAAAATGCTCCTTCATAAATGGAATCTACTAAATGTTTGGTTTTCAGTTTTGTTAATTCTTAGACAAGAAGCCTTATTGTACTATAGAAGTTATTTCATGAAATTTTAGACAGTTTATTTTCCCTCATTTTTGCAATATGTCACATATGTGAACTCTAGTGGAAAAAATATCTGAGCTTGACTTTTACTTGGTTGGTAAACATTTGTTTGGGCATGAAAATAAAAATATCTGGTTACCATAATATCTCAATCCAAGTAGTAAAGCAAAGGGACTTCCAGCAAAGTTGATCACACTGTTATAAAGATAGAGGGTTCCCACCAGCGGCACTCAGGCAGTGGCCAACTGCTGTCGTTGGTTTCTTTGCTTGCTTATGCTTTCCTGGCCTTCAGTGCCTGACAATACTAAGTACAGAATAAGAGCTGAGTAAGCATTTTATTTTATGCTTATTTAGCAATTGATATTGAAAAGTACTTTCTTGTTAATTTTCCATTTTTATGCATTTGTTGTTATGTCCATTTTATTCAATCTTCCTAAATCTTTGATGGCTTTAATAAGAAAAGAAATGGTGGATTCCTTTAACCATGTCTCAACATTAAAATTCTATTTTGTCTGAATGTATTTTTAAAATATCTTCTGTTTCCATTTTGTTTCAATTAGAAAAAATGGCCTGTCTTGTGCATTATGGCATTTTTAAGTGAGCTTAAAGTAATTTGTTTTCTATATAATAAGAATTGGTATTATACAGGGAGATGTACAGCTCAGATCAAAAGTATTCCAATCACTTCTTTGGCTGACCTTGAGCTACAAATTACTTCTTTGAATATAATCTGAAGACTCTGTTGCTCTTTGTTTATCAAAGGACATACTTTGTTCAGCTATTAAAGTAATATGTCAAGTCATCACTTTATTTTGAAGTTACTCCTTATTCTTGCATTATTGTAAGGCTCTTATAAATACCTTTTCTTTAATGGAGGGAAAGCAGAAAATGTTCTTTTTAAGCTTTAGAAATAACTCTCTCATACAAAGAACTCATAAAACTCAATAACAGACAATTCAATAAAAAAATGGGAAGAGGACATGAACAGACACTTCTCCCAAGAAAAAATACAAATGGCCAACAGATATATGAAAAGATGCTCATCTTCACTAGCTATTAGAGAAATGCAAATCAAAACTACAATGAGATACCACTTCACACCTGTTAGATTAGCTAGCATCAACAAGACAGGTAATAACAAGTGTTGGAGAGGCTGTGGAGAAAAAGGAACCCTCATCCACTGTTGGTGGGAATGTAAAATAGTACAACCATTATGGAAGAAAGTATGGTGGTTCCTCAGAAAACTAAAAATAGAACTACCATATGACCCAGTGATCCCTCTCTTGAGTATATACCCCCAAAACTCAAAAACATTGGTACATAAAGACACATGCAGCCCCATGTTCATAGCAACATTGTTCACAGTGGCCAAGACATGAAAACAACCCAAAAGCCCTTCAATAGATGACTGGATAAAGAAGATGTGGTACGTATATACCATGAAATACGACTCAGCCATAAGAAAATATGACATTGGATCATTTACAACAAAATGGATGGATCTTGATAACATTATATGGAGTGAAATAAGTAAATCAGAAAAAACTAAGAACTGCATGATTCCATACATAGGTAGGACATAAAAAAGAGACTAAGAGACATAGACATGAATATGGTGGTTACCGGGGGGGGGGGGGGGGAGGATAGGAGAGGAAGGGAGAGGAGGGAGGGGAGGGGCACAAAATAAACTAGATGGAAGGTGACAGAAGACAATTTGACTTTGGGTGATGGGTATGCAACATAAGTGAATGACAAGATAATCTGGAGATGTTTTCTTTGAACATATGTACCCTGATTTATTAATGTCACCCCATTTAAATTAATAAAACAAAATTTTAAAAAAAGAAAGAAATAACTCTTTCTAGTGTTACCCACAAACCTGAACCTTACTTTTTCTTTTTTTTAAATTTTTATTAATTTTAATGGGGTGACATTAATATATCAGGGTACATATGTTCAAAGAAAACATCTCGAGGTTATCTTATCATTCAATTATGTTGCATACCCATCACCCAAAGTCAAATTGTCCTCTGTCACCCTTTATCTAGTTTTCTTTGTGTCCCTCCCATCCCCCCTCTACCTCCCTCTCCACCCTTCCCCAACCCTGTAACCACCACACTCTTGTCCATGTCTCATAGTTTCACTTTTATGACCCACGTATGTATGAAATCATGCTGTTCTCAGTTTTTTTCTGTTTTACTTATTTCACTCCATATGTTAACAAGGTCCATCCATTTTGTTGTAAATGATCCAATGTCATCATTTCTTATGGCTGAGTAGTATGCCATAGTATATATGTACCAAAGCTTTTTAATCTACTCGTCCTCTGACGGACACTTGGGCTGTTTCCAGCTCTTTGCTATTGTGAACAATGCTGCCATAAACATGGGGGGGCATTTCTTCTTTTCGAACAGTGCTATGGTGTTCTTAGGGTATATTCCTAAAAGTGGGATAGCTGGGTCAAAAGGCAGTTTGATTTTTAATTTTTTGAGGAATCTCCATACTGTTTTCCACAGTAGCTGCACCAGTCTGCATTCCCACCAGCAGTGCAGGAAGGTTCCCCTTTCTCCACATCCCCGCCAGCACTTGTTCTGTGTTGTTTTGCTGATGAGCGCCATTTTGACTGTTGTGAGGTGATATCTCATTGTGGTTTTAATTTGAATTTCTCTAATGATTAGTGATGTTGAGCATTTTTTCATATGCCTATTGGCCATCTGTATGTCCTCTTCAGAGAAATTTCTATTCATTTCTTTAGCCCATTTTTGGATTGGATTGTTTGTCTTCCTGGTTTTGAGTTTTATAAGTTCTTTATAAATGATATTGTATATAGAAAACCCTAAAGTCTCAGTCAAAAAACTACTGGACCTGATAAATGAATTCAGCAAGGTGGCAGGATATAAAATTAATACTCAGAAATCAGAGACATTTTTATATACCAACAATGAACTGTGAGCAAAAGAAATTAAGGAAACAATCCCCTTCCTATTGCAACCAAAAAAATAAAGTACCTAGGAGTAAATTTAACCAAGGAGGTTAAGGACTTGTACTCGGAAAATTATCAAACATTGAGAAAAGAAATCAAGGAAGATACAAACAAGTGGAAGCATATACCGTGCTCATGGTTAGAAAGAATAAACATCATTGAAATGTCTATAATACCCAAAGCAATTTATAAATTCAATGCAATACCAATTAAAATACCAATGACATACTTCAAAGATATAGAACACATATTCCAAAAATGTATATGGAACCAAAAAAGAACACGAATAGCCTCAGCAATCTTAAAAAGAAAGAATAAAGCAGGAGGTATCACTCTTCCGGATATCAAGGTTTACTACAAGGTCATTGTACTCAATACAGCCTGGTACTGGCATACAAACAGGCACATAGATCAATGGGACAGAATAGAGAACCCAGAAATAAACCCACACCTTTATGGACATCTGATATTTGACAAAGGAGGAAAGAACATACAATGGAGTAACGACAGCCTCTAACAAATGGTGTTGGGAAAATTGGACATCTACCTGCAAAAATATGAAACTAGACCATCAACTTACACCATTCACAAAAACAAACTCAAAATGGATAAAAGACTTAAATGTAAGCCATGAAACCATAAGCATCTTAGAAGAAAACATAGGCAGCAAGCTCTCAGACATCTGTAGCAGCAGTATATTTGCCGATTTATCTCCACAGGCAAATAGAATAAAAGGCAAGATAAACAAATGGGACTATATCAAACTAAAAAGTTTTTGTACAGCTAAAGACAATAAGAACAGAATAAAAAGACAAACCACACAATTGGAGAACATATTCAACAACATGTCTGATAAGGGGTTAAAAACCTGAACCTTTGAAACTTACTGAACTTATTCTGGCATGCTATTTACTTCCAATGCCTTCACATTTAGTTTCTGGATGCTATGTAGGAGGTATGCATACTTAAAATGCATACCAAATTGAATTTATTTTAAACTGTGTCTCTCATGAGTTTGGACTCATATAGAGACTGTGTGATTAAGCATAAAATAGTCAACGATTAGTTTTTGATTCCTCCTGTGGGCCAGACATTCTTATAAGCCCTGTCATATAGCAGTGAACAAGCAATACTAATATGCTGCAGTCATACAGAATGACTCATAGTGTCTTACATGAAGCATCTTCGTGTCCATTATTCTGTTTGGAGTGACACCTAAAGTTTTACATATATTGTTCCTACCGAAGTGTTTCTTTGCCCTTAATACCCTTAGACATTATTCTTAATTTCTTGATTTGTATGCACATTTGTATGACACCTCAAATTATTACGTAATGAGCATGACATAAATAACCAAATACCACTCTATGTAGATTTTTTTTAATATATATATTTTTGTATTAATTCTAATGGGGTGACACCAATAAATCAGGGTACATATGTACAATGAAAACATCTCCAGGTTATCTTATCATTCAATTGTGTTGCATACCCGTCACCAAAAGTCAAATTGTCCTCTGTCACCTTCCACCTGGTTTTCCCTGTGTCCCTCCCCTCCTCCCTATCCCACCCTCTCCTCCCTCCACCCACCCTGTAACCACCACACTCTTGTCCATGTCTCATATTCTCACTTTTATGTCCCACCTATGTATGAAATCATGCTGTTCTCAGTTTTTCTTTTTTTCTGATTTACTTATTTCACTCCGTATAATGTTATCAAGGTACATCCATTTTGTTATAAATGATCCGGTGTCATCGTTTCTTATGGCTGAGTAGTATTCCATAGTATATATGTACAAAAGCTTTTTAATCCACTCGTCTTCTGACGGACACTTGGGCTGGTTCCAGATCTTCGCTATTGTGAACAATGCTGCCACGAACATGGGGTCGCATTTCTTCTTTTCGAACAGTGCTATGGTGTTCTTAGGGTATATTCCTATAAGTGGGATAGCTGGGTCAAAAGGCAGTTCGATTTTTAATTTTCTGAGGAATCTCCAAACTGTTTTCCACAGTGGCTGCACCAGTCTGCATTCCCACCAGCAGTGCAGAAGGGTTCCCTTTTCTCCACATCCTCGCCAGCACTAATTCTGTGTTGTTTTGCTGATAAGTGCCATTCTGACTGGTGTGAGGTGATATCTCTATGTGGTTTTAATTTGCATTTCTCTAATGATTAGTGATGTTGAGCATTTTTTCATATGCCTATTGGCCATCTGTATGTCCTCTTTGGAGAAATTTCCATTCATTTCTTTTGCCCATTTTTTGATTGGGTTGTTTGTCTTCCTGGTGTTGAGTTTTATAAGTTCTTTATACATTTTATTTATTAACCCTTTATCAGATGTGCTCTCGAATATGTTCTCCCATTGTGTAATTTGTCTTTTTATTCTGTTCTTATTGTCTTTAGCTGTGCAAAAACTTTTAGTTTGATATAGTCCCATTTGTTTATCTTGTCTTTTATTTCATTTGCCCGTGGAGATAAATCGGCAAATATACTGCTGCTACAGATGTCGGAGAGCTTGCTGCCTGTTTTCTTCTAAGATGCTTATGGTTTCACGGCTTACATTTAAGTCTTTTATCCATTTTGAGTTTGTTTTTTTGAATGATGTCAGTTGATGGTCTAGTTTCATTTTTTTGCAGGTAGATGTCCAATTTTCCCAACACCATTTGTTAAAGAGGCTGTCTTTACTCCATTGTATGTTCTTTCCTCCTTTGTCAAATATCAGTTGTCAATAAAGCTGTGGGTTTATTTCTGGGTCCTCTGTTCTGTTCCATTGATCTATGTGCCTGTTCTTATGCCAGTACCAGGCTGTCTTGAGTATAATGGCCTTGTAGTATACCTTGATATCTGGAAGAGTGATACCTCCCGCTTTATTTTTTCTTTTTAAGATTGCTGAGGCTATTCGTGTTCTTTTTTGGTTCCATATACATTTTTGGAATATGTTTTCTATATCTTTGAAGTATGTCATTGGTATTTTAATTGGTATTGCATTGAATTTATAAATTGCTTTGGGTAGTATAGACATTTTAATGATGTTTATTCTTCCTAGCCATGAGCACGGTATATGCTTCCACTTGTTTGTATCTTCCTTGATTTCCTTTATCAATGTTTTATAATTTTCTGAGTACAAGTCCTTAACCTCCTTTGTTAAATTTACTCCTAGGTATTTTATTTTTTTGGCTGCAATAGTGAAGGGGATTGTTTCCTAAGTTCTTTTGCTGACAGTTCATTGTTTGTATATAGAAATGCCCCTGATTTCTGCATATTAATTTTATATCCTGCCACCTTGCTGAATTCAATTATAAGGTCCAGTAGTTTTTTGACTGAGACTTTAAGGTTTTCTATATACAATATCATATCATCTGCAAATAATGACAGTTTTAATTCTTCTTTTACAATTTGGATGCCTTTTATTTCTTCTTCTTGTCTGATTGCTATAGCTAGGACTTCCAGAACTATGTTGAATAAGAGTGGTGAAAGTGGGTTCCTGATCTTAAGGGGATTGCTTTTAATTTTTGTCCATTTAGTATGATGTTTGCTGTGGGTTTTTCGTAGATGGCCTTTATCATTTTAAGGAATGTTCCTTGTTTTCCCACTTTACTGAGAGTTTTGAGCATGAATGGGTGCTGGATTTTATCAAATGCCTTTTCTGCATCTATTGAAATTATCATGTGATTTTTGTTCTTCCTTTTGTTTATGTGGTGAATCATATTGATTGATTTGCGAATATTAAACCAGCCTTGCCTCTCCAGAATAAATCCCACTTGATCATGGTGTATAATTTTTTTCATATATTGCTGGATCCGGTTGGCTAATATTTTGTTGAGAATTTTAGCGTCTAAATTCATCAGGGATATAGGCCTATAATTTTCTTTCTTTGTGTTGTCTTTGCCCGGTTTTGAGATCAGAATTATGCTCGCCTCATAAAAGGAGTTTGGAAGTCTTCCTTCCTCTTGAATTTTTTGAAATAGCTTGAGGAGAATAGGAGTTAGTTCTCCTTTGAATTTTTGATAGAATTCACTTGTGAAGCAATCAGGCCCAGGACTTTTCTTTTTGGGGAGTTTTTTGATAACTGTTTCGATCTCATTTGTTGTAATTGGTCTGTCTAGGTGTTCTGATTCTTCCAGATGATTTTTGGAAGTTTATATGACTCAAGAAATTTGTCCATTTCATCTAGATTGTCTAATTTTTTGGCATAGAGTTCTTCATAATATTTTCTTACAATGCTCTGTATTTCTGTTATATCCGTTGTTATTTCTCCACTGTCCTTCTTAATTTTATTTATTTGAAACCTCTCTCTTTTTTTCTTGGTGAGTCTAGTTAAAGCTTCATCAATCTTGTTTACCTTTTCAAAGAACCAGCTTCTGGTTTCATTGATCCTCTGTATTGTTTCCTTAGCCTCTATGTCATTTATTTCTGCTCTGATCCTTATTATTTCCTTCCTTCTACGTGTCCTGGGTTTTATTTGTTGTTGTTTTTCTAGTTCTTTTAGCTGCAGGGTCAGGTTGCTTATTTGAGCTTTTTCTAGCTTCCTATGATATGCCTGTAGTGCAATGAACTTCCCTCTCAGTACTGCTTTTGCTGTGTCCCATAAATTTTGAGTTGATGTATGCTCATTATCATTTGTTTCTAGAAACTTTTTTATTTTGTCTCTGATCTCATTGTTAATCCATTCATTATTTAATATCATGCTATTTAGTTTCCAAGTGTTTGAGTATTTTTCAGTTTTTCTTTTGTGGTTAATTTCTAGTTTCATGGCATTGTGGTCAGAGAAAATGCTTGATATGATTTCAATCTTCTTAAATTTATTGAGATCATTTTTGTGTCCTAACATGTGGTCTATCCTAGAAAACGTACCGTGAGCGCTTGAGAAGAATGTATATTCTACTGCTTTAGGATAAAAAGTTCTGAAGATATCTATTAAATCAAGTTGATCTAGTGTATCCTTTAAGTCTGCTGTTTCTTTATTAATTTTCTTTCTTGAGGATCTATCCAGTGTTGTTAGTGGGGTATTGAAATCCCCTACTATGATAGTATTGCTGTTAATGTCACCCTTAATGTCCATCAAAGTCTGCTTTATGTATGTCGGGGCACCTATATTTGGTGCGTAGATATTTATAATAGTAATATCTTCCTGTTGAATTGTTCCCTTTATCATTATGTAGTGTCCTTCTTTATCTCTTACTATAGCCTTTGTTTTAAAGTTCATTTTGTCAGCTATAAGTACTGCTACCCCAGCACTTTTTTCATTTCTATTTGCATGAAATATTTTTTTCCATCCTTTTACCTTCAGTCTATGTGCATCTTTTGTTTTAAGGTGTGTCTCTTGTAGACAGCATATGTATGGGTCCTGTTTCTTTATCCACGCAGCTACCCTATGTCTTTTGATTGGATCATTTAATCCATTTACATTTAAGGTTATTATTGATATGTAGTTGTTTATTGCCATTTTATTCTTTAAAGCTGTATTCTTCTTTTGCTATATTCTTTCCTCCCTTTGAACTGTTCACAACAGGCCCCGTAGTATCTCTTGCAGAATTGGTTTGGTTTTAATGAATTCCTTGAGGCTTTCTTTGTCTGGAAAGCTCTTTATTTCTCCTTCAATTTTAAACGTTAGCCTTGCTGAATACAGTAGTCTTGGTTGTAGGTTCTTGTTCTGCATTACTTTGATTATATCTTGCCATTCCCTTCTGGCCTCAAGTGTTTCTGTTGAGAAGTCCGATGTCATCCTTATGGGGGCTCCTTTGTAGGTGATAGCCTTTTTTTCTCTAGCAGCTTCTAAGATTTTTTTTTTATCATTAGCTTTGGTATTTTAACTATGATGTGTCTTGGTGTAGATCTTTTTGGGTTTCTCTTTAATAGAGTTCTGTGTGCTTCTTGAACGTGTGGAATTTTTCCCCGCCTTAATTTAGGGAAGTTTTCTGCTATGATTTGATTGAACAAAGTTTCCATTTCCTGTCCTCTGTCCTCTTCTTCAGGCACCCCTATGATGCGAATGTTGTTTCTCTTCATGTTGTCACAGAGCTCCCTTAGAGTTTCCTCACATTTTTTGAGTCTCTTTTCCTTTTTCTTCTCTGCTTCTATGCCTTTGTTTATTGTGTCTTCTAACTCGCTGATTCGATCCTCAGCGTGATTCATCCTGCTTTTAATTCCTTCCATTGTGGTCTTCAGTTCTGATACTGTATTTGTCATTTCTGTCTGATTCTTTTTTATTATTTCAATTTTGTTTTTTATACTTGTTATCTCTTTATTTAGGTTTTCATAGTGACTATCCATTGTTGCTCTAATTTCTTTGAACATCCTAACTATCATTATTCTAAATTCTGCTTCTGGTAGTTTGGTTATATCTGGTTCATTCAGGTCCTTCTCTGGGGATTTCTCTTGATTCATTTGGTTTGCATTCCTCTGCCTGTCCATTTTATCTGTGTATAGGCAAGTTGTGGGCACTGGAGACCAGTAGGCGTTGCCTTTGTGTTCTCTAGGTGTGGTCTGTCTGCAGGCCTGCCACCCCCTCTTCTGCTGCCTAGGGTGGTTGGGTATGGGCGTTGCCAATGACAGTCTACTGCGGCTGTTGCTGTGATTTCCACCTCTCCTCCGCGGGAGGGGCTGTCACTCAAGCCACAAGGCTTAGTGCCAAGGGCAGAGGTGAGCACCTTTGCTCAGCTGCGGGACCAGCTCGTTTCCAGAAGATTTACGCCCAGCCCCCGCATCAGAGCCTGCTCGCCACAGTTTTGCGGGTTGGGCGGGGCTTTTGACTTGCTCTCAGCTGTGAGCCTTTGCCCGTCCAGAATTTAGCTCCGCCCTCGAGGCCAGGGCCCTCCTGCGTAGGGACGCAAACTGTGGTTTATTGGGCCGGGCGTGTTTGCTGGCGTTAGCTGAGCTGCTAGCTTCCTATCGATCCGGACTCTACCCCGCCCCCACGTTTGGCGCCAGCTCGCGCACGTAGGGTGGCCACCCGCCGGGATTCCTCTAGCCAGGCGGTGCCGGTTGCGTGAGCCCAGCTGCCGGTTGCGCAAGCCGCTCGCGCACCAGGCGGGGGGGGGGGGGGGTGGTGGGGGGGGGCAGTGGCGCGAGCTCAGCCTCGGAAGCCACTCGCACGCACAAAGGATTTCAACCCACCGCAGTTTCTGCCTCTGGGCAGGGTTGGCAGCATGAACTCAGCCGCGGGCCCCTCGCCCATCCCTGGTCCTAGTGGTCAGGGCCGGCTTGCGCAGAGTCGTAGAGCCGATCTCTGTCCCCGTGGTCAGGGCCGGCTTGCGCAGAGTCGTAGAGCCGATCTCTGCCCGTATTTTTCCCCACAAGTGGGGTCATAGGCGGCCCGCAGCTGTTGGACCGCGCGCATCTCCTCCGGCCCTGCTGGGCTAGACTGAGCTCACACCCTTCCGCTCACACCGACAAGACCGCTTTTCAGCATCTTGCCACCAACCTCCTTTCAGCAACGTTCAGAGAGATAGCAGTGTCTTAAGTCTCCACACTGTAGGTTTGGGAGCTCCCTCCCTCTAAGCAGCTCTGCTCTAATTGCCGCGGGAGAGCTTGTTTGGCTAGTGTCCTGTCTCCCTTTGCTGGTGTTGCTAGTTCCAGGGGAAATATTTGTTTTCGATTAGGGAAATGACTTAGCCCAGGGGTCAGGATGGCTGTCCCTCAGAGTGTTCTCGTTCCTTCAGTCCAATCTCTGTTCCCGCTGCTCTGTTCCTCTCCTCTGTCCCCATTCCCCGGAGCCCCGGGTGCGTGGTTGTGAGAGAGGGTTTCTGCACTGACCCTTTGGAAAGATTCTTGGGTCTGAGAAAACTCTCTTTTTCACAAACAGTATCCTCACTTGCTTCACATCTCAATACTGTCCATACGCCTCTTCTAGGCTCTGGGACTGCAGGCTGGGGTTTGGTTCCTGGGACCCAGGTTTCTCCCTTTCCGCCAAACTCTCCTCCCGCCCCGTGGGACTCTCTGGGCTGCCGTTTGCTCTGGGGAGCTGGGCAGCCCTCTTCGCGTTTTCGCTATTCCTACCAGTCTCAATGTGGCTTCTGCAGTGTTCCTTGGTTGAAGAGTCCACTTATTTTAGTTCAAAGTTGGTTTATCCAGATGATGGTTCTTAAAATTGAGTTATAATCCACTTTGGTTCTGGGAGTTGGAAGTTGGTACGTCCGCCTACTCCATCGCCATCTTGAACCCCCTCTATGTAGATTTTTTAGCATAGATATAATAATGAAGTCACTCTTTCCTCCAAGTGAACAGGAAATGAGTTTGCCTTTGCCTTAGCACATTCAAGAATGCACAGTCCTCAAGTTGGAAATCAGAAAGTCAGCACCAAGGAAGTGGAGAGAGAAATTCTTCCTAGAATAATCAGCAACACACATTTTGCAGAGCAAATGTTTTAGGCAATATATATTAGGTTTACATTTGAAGTGAACCATGAGGGAACAATTAGCCAAACTCAGAATTGTGGAAAATCCTATAGCACAAATCATCCAACTTCTTCAATAAAGGAAGGAAGGAAGGAAGGAAGGAAGGAAGGAAGGGAGGGAGGAAAGGGGGGGAGGGAGGGAGGGAGGGAGGAAAGGGAGGGTGGGAGGGAGGGAGGGAGGAAGGAAAGAAGGAAAGAAGGAAGGAAGGAAAGAAGGAAAGGAAGGAAGGAAAGAAGGGAAGAAAGAAGAAAGGAAAGAAGGGAGAGAAGTAGGGAGGGAGGGAGGGCAAAAAAGGAAGGGAGAGAAAGAAAGAAAGAAAGGGAACTGATACAGATTAAAGGTGTAAAACACATAACAACCAATTAAAATATATGATCTTGTTACAATTCTGATTCCAATAAACTAGCTGTAAAATGATGTTTACAATGCAACTAGAGAAACTAAAATTATATTAGGCATTAGATAATATGATGAAAATATTGTTCATTTGGAGAATGTGATTATGAGATTGTAGTTACATTTTTAAGGTCTTATACATTAAAGTTATATATTTATGTATTTATAGAGGAAATGATATAATATTAAATATTTGCTTTAAAATAATCCAGATTACATATTTTATTTGTGAATAAATAAGTTTATCAGTTTAAGAGTAAGTAAAAATAATTAAAGCAACCCTTGAATTACAGTAAGTTTCTAATAGGTTTTTAAAAAATCACAATGAGATATCAACTCACATCTGTCAGAATAGCTATCATCAACAAAAAACAGGTGTGGAGAAATGGGAACCCTTATGCACTGTTGATGGGAATGCAGACTGGTACATCCACAGTGAAAAGCAGTATGAAATCATCTCAAAAAATTAAAAGTGAAACTGCCTTATTACCCAGTATTTCACTTCTAGAAATATATCCAAAGAGACCTGAGATACCAATTCGGAAGAATGTATGCACTTCTATGTGAATTGCAGGATTATTTACAATAGTCAAGATTTGGAAGCAGCCGACGTGCCCACCCATAGATGAGTGGATAAAAAGGCTGCGGTACATTACACAATTGAATACTACTCAGCTATAAAAATGAAGGAAATCTCACCTTTGCAACAGCATGTATGAACGTGGAGATTATTATGCTAAGTGAAATAAGCCAGGCAGAGAAAGATAAGTACCGTAAGACTTAATTTATATGTGCAATCTAATGAACAAAATACATTAACAGATAAAATAAGAACAGACTCTAGATATGGAGAACAGACTGACAGCTGTCAGAGAAGATAAGGATTGGGGACTGGTTGAAAAAGGTGAAGGGATTAAGTAAAGGAAGATAAAATTTATAGACACAGATGACAATGTGGGGAATTGCAGGAGAAAAAGAGAGTAGAGAGAGGTGGAGGAAGGAAGAGGGGGAATTGATGGTGATGGAGGGAGACTTGACTTGGGGTAGTAAACAATGAAATACAGTGTGTTCTTAAAGTCATGGTGCACTTTTGACCAGTCACAGGACACACTGTATACAGATGATGTATTGTAGAAATGTGCACCTGAAACTAGTATAATTTCATTAACCAGTGTCACCCCAATAAACTCAATAAGTATTAAAAAAATAAATAAATATAAATTACAGGGTGGGGCAAAAGTAGGTTTTCAGTTGTTCATATGGAAAATAATATAATAATTAATTAAATAATACAAGAATAAAGTCTGTGTTTCATGTACATAAAACTGTAAACCTATTTTTGCCACATCCTGTCTATTCCTGTCTCAATCCGGGTCCTTTCAAAAGTAGCAACTGAGAACAAAAAAGCATATTGGAAAGAAATTTATTTAAGAATGTTTTCTCATGGAACAGCCTTGAGAGTCAGAGAGAGTGAAATGGGAAGAAGAGAAAGCCAATAGAAGAATGCATACTGAGTTGGCTACCACTTTTGAATAACATGGAGTTCAGTCACTCAAGGATATCTAAAAGCCTCATGAAATGCATGTCAGAATCATCCACTGGGGGAAGAAAGGAGAAAGCATTTATCAATCACCTCCCTTCTCCACTGGTCAAGAGCTAAGCCATAAGGTAGTAATACATCTGAACTTCTTAGTTATCCAAGCATGAATTCTGAGAGTCCTGTGCAGTGGTGGGAATCAGCCAGTCTGCCCCAGTTTGGCAGAACCGATACCTCATTTTTTGTTGAGGTCAGTGAACCAGTTATTAAAATGTCACTTGTAATCAAGGTTCTCTCTAAGATGGGTGCCTTGGCAGCCACCCAATGTGGAAATTACAGATTTACATTCCTTACTGTTTTTTAAAGTTCGTCTATACAACAGCATATACTAAGTGCCTGTAGTAATGTTCATTCGGTCCATAGGTGAAAAAAAATGCAAATGAGGACACAAATCAAGAAGCAATATGGAAGTATCTTAAATAACAGTTTTATTGTGTGTCAGGTATTATTTAATATTTTTTCATTAATATTTTAAAACTCATGACATAATCTATGTTTGTGTACCTCTTTTATTGTTCTTATTTAAGTATTAAATGCATGAAATAAAAAACTACCTTTCAGTAGATCATTTTTTAATACTTAAAATGGTCATTAGGTCAGACCTTAATAGGTTCTTAACTTATTTGAATCCCACCTCTGACCCAGTGGCATCTAATGACTATTCATAATAGAAGCCCTCCAACAGGAAGTGAGAGGTACCCAGCATTGGCACGAGGCAACGTGTTGTTGGATTACACCTGAATGAGTCTGGTTGAAGTCTTCATGGGAACTAGTGTCCACAGCTAAGATAAGAGGATTAGAAGAGGCACATGACTTGTTCTGATCAGTCCATTTTCATTACCTACTACTCCCTTTACCTTCTATTTATAGGATCCTCTTCAATATGGTGGCAAGTTGGAAACTGGGCAAAAACCGAATGTAAAAAATTCAGTGAAACAAGGTGCAATACCTAATGCTGCACCTGGTTCCAAGGCCATAATAGGTACTATTTATCTCCCACTACCAACTTAGCATTCTCTCATCCTAGACCTGTGCCTTCACTGGCCCATGTTTGCCTGGTGGCATGGCACAGACTTTGATCCCCAACTGGTCTGTGCCCTTGTTTTTCTTGTGATTGTTAAGCTGTAGTTGCTACAATTTTTTATCCACAATTTTCAGTGGTCATGGTAGAACCAAGAGACACCCACTTAGCATCTTCTAGGCACCCTGTAGGTCCCAGATATATACCTCCCTGCCTTCATTTTGTACCAGGAACTAGCCCTGTTTGGGAAAAATCAATAATACTTACTACTACCAATACAAATGCCCTTCCTGCCTACTGTTAGAGTTCAGAACCATCACTGTTCCAATGTACAAGGTTACCACCAATGAGGTATTTAGAGAGTAACATTTAATTGGTAACAGGCAGTGATGAAGGTCACAAACAATCTAATATTACATGCAACAGCTGGTATCATGTTATAATTTTGTAAAATTGATTTCAAACCATCAATTACCTTAAAATGCAAAAAGACAAACCAAACAAAAACAGATGAACTTGTCTCAAAAAAACAAGGTTGTGTTAAATTAGATCTTTTCCCCATAAACCACTTAAAAAACTAATTCCTGTCTTCTTTATTTTTGTTTAAATAATTTATATTTTTTCTCATTCAATAAAGATTCAAAGGAGATGTATTGGATAAATAATTTTTAGCAAGTGTGGACAGAAGCCTAAGAAAACTTATTTAACGGAAGAGTGGAATCTTATCTACCTGGTTGGTTATGCCTATTTTAGATGGATTTGCTTGTTTGATAATAATAAAAATTATTTCATTATTTTATCCACTTATTTTGTGAATATGCAGTGACAGACTCTTACATAAATTGGCCTTACTCCCCACGAAAATCCTACAAAGTAAGAAACTGAAGGGTTATAGGAAGTAACTTATCCAAAGTCAGTTATCTTTCCAGTTCAGACCTGTTGCCTCCAAACCATTATCTGGAGTACTAAAGAAGTCATTCAATTTAAAATTGTAAATATTGTGGGAAATCTGTGTAGATTAGGGCTCTTTGGATTGTCATTTGTGATTCCAAATTAAAAACAGAGGTGTAATGAAGAACAGAGAAATAATTTACAAACTGTTGTTTTCAAACAGCTGCCTTTTATATTATTCCATCATCGTCTATTGTATCATAGGCAAAAGCAGAAGTCCTTATAAAGTTTTTGTGGGTTGTAAATTAAGGTGTCTTGCTCTACCATAGCCAAAGAGTTGTCATTTAACTTAAGATCAAACAGTTACGTTTCCTCTCCTGAGATTTGGACATATGAGTGAAGGGACACAATACGCAAAAACAGATGGAGCCCACTTATTCCAGGGAGCAGCATCCTTACAACACAATCAAGCAGTCAGGCAGCTTAGCCTTAGAAATCTGTTATTTTTGTGGGCAGCTCTTTAATTTTCCCATAGATTTTATAAGGCTATCATGGTCTCCTTCCAATAAAGTTTTTTTCTTATATTAAGCAGAGTCAGTTCCTGTTGCTAACAATCAAAGAACCTAAAATTATGCATACTTTAACTGAGAGTGACCTTTTCTTTCTGTAAATACCAATTGCATTAAGAATCCACACCACACAATTCAGCATCAATGTCCTCTAATTCCACCAGGAATATTGCCTCCCTAGTTTGAATGTAAACCACTTGGATAATTCTATTATTATTCTTTGGGGTGCCCTCATATGACCTAGCACAGGTCTATTACTACACTGATGGATAGATTTTAAAAACATACTAAGATGGATATGAGTGTGAATCATGGGCTGTCAGGTAAATCAGGGGTAAAGAATGAAGATCAGAATGCCAAAGCAGAAGTCCAAAGTCTTCCCCTTATATATCCAGCTTCAACCCTCATGACTCTTATAAAAACACAGTTCTCTGACACTCATTCAGACTAACAATTAAATACATAAAAAACAATCATACTGGTCATGCCAGCTTGTGTTTATGCAAACCCACTCTCTCCTACATGGAGAGATTTGGAATCATTAGATTCCCATGGAATAATGTATGAGTTGTAAACAAATTATTACTGCACAAGTATATAAAAAGTTACTAGAGTGAGCCTGACCTGTGGTGATGCAATGGATAAAGAGTCAACCTGGAATGCTGAGGTCACTGGTTCAAAACCCAAGTCTTGCCTGGCCAAAGCACATATGAGAAGCAACCACAAGGTAATTCTTCCTGCTCCTCCCCCTGCCTGGCTCTCTCTCTCTCTCTCTCTCGCCGTTCTCTAAAATTAATACATAAAATCGTTTTTAAAAAGAGGCTAACTACTACTCTTTCAAGAAGATAACTTTTTTAAAGTTTACTAGAGTAGTATTTTCATCCTTCATCAGCATTAATGATTATTTAAAATATTAAGGAAATAGGAAGAATATATAATCTCTTATTAGATGCCATAAATGCATTATAGTAGTGTCCCCCTTATTCTTGTTTTTGCTTTTTACATTTTCAGTCATCCCCAGTCAAACGTAGTCCACAAAATATTAAATTGAAATTTCCAGAAATACACAATACTTAAGTTTTAAACTGTGTGCTGTTCTAAACAGTGAGATAAAATCTCATGATATCTCTGTTGGGATGTGAATTATCCTTTAGTTACTCTAGCATCTCTGTAATTGCTCCCATTAGTCACAAAGCAGCCTTCTTGCTTATCAATATTATAGTGCCTCATTTTCTTAATAATGCCTCTAAAATGAAAGAGTAGAGATGCTGGTGATTGAGATACATGTATGCTACAGAGAAGCTGCAAACGGCTTCCTTCAAGTGAAAAGGTGAAAGTTCTCAAATTAGTAAGAAAAGGAAAAAAATATATCTGCTAAGTTTGCTGGGATATAAGGTAAAGACTAATGTTTTAACCATGACACTGTGAAGAAGGAAAAAGAAATTTGTGCTAGTTTTGCTGTTGTACCTCAGACTATGAAAGCCACATCTACAGTGAGTGATAAGTGCTTAGTTAAGATGGAAAAGGCAGCCTGACCAGGCAGTAGTGCATGGATACAGCCTTGGCCTGGCATGCTGAGGACCGAGGTTTGAGACCCCAAGGTCGCCAACTTGAGCGCGAGCTCATCTGGTTTGAGCAAGGCTCACCAGCTTGAGCCCAAGGTCGCTGGCTTGAGTAAGGAGTCATCAGTCTGCTGTAGTCCCCCAGTCAAGGCACATATGAGAAAGCAATTAATGAACAACTAAGGTTCTGCAACAAAGAACTGATGCTTCTCATCTCTCTCCCTTCCTGGCTGTCTGTCCCTGTGCCCTCACTCACTAGTGATGGAAAAGACATTAAAATCATGGGTGAAAGACCAGAAGAAAAAACATGGTGCAGTTGCTGACATGTTGCTCAGAAAGCATTGAACCTATTGGAAGACTTTAGGGGGCATCCCCTGAAATGAGTGACACCAAACCATTTGCTGTAAATAAGAGATGATTACCCAGATTCAAACTGGAAAATATAAAAAGTATTAGAGAGGCTGTGTCTGCTGATGCCACATTTCCAGCAGAGTTGAAGGAGTTGATTAGGGCATAGTACTATCTAGTTTCAGGTATTCATAGGGGTCCTACAATGTATCTCTCAAGGATAAGGGGGATTACTACTGTATTTTGAAGATTTTTAAAAATTATACTACAATGATTTATTTTCCTTAGCTTGTAAAACATATATAATTTATTTTACAAAAATCTCAATAGAGATTTTTTAAAATTATATTTTGAATCATTGAAGTGCTTATTCCACAATGAAGTCATTCTGAGATATGAATGTAGAACATATGTTTGTTCATAAGGAATGGCTGTTCTTACCTGAAAATTGAGAAAACAAAAAGAAAGAAAAATCATTTAGAAATAGTGTTTAAATTTTTAGCAAATAGCAGCTCTTCCGGTTGAATAGCATAATGTCTACTATTTCCTCTTTGTTTTTTTCTATATAAATCCATGCCCTTTAGTAAGTACAAAAGGTGACTCCAACTCAGAATGGTTTCATTTACCTAGAGATGAGTCAAACATTACCTCATCATGCCTACCTACCATGCTTTCTTCATTACTATAATTTTCTTTGAAACTTTTCTTAAAGACATGTTATTATGGTTAAGTATATAAGGGAGAACTAAATTAAATGTATCTTTGAAATTTGTGCACAAGGAACATTTTTTTGATGCTTGCTTTGGCAGCACATATACTAAAATTAGAACTATACAGAGATTAGCATGGCCCCTGAGCAAGCATGACACTCAAATTTGTGAAGCATTTCATTAAAAAAAAAAAAAAGAAAAAGAAAAAATCCCTGATCTGTGGTGGCTCAATGGATACAGTGTTTACCTGGAGGACTGAGGTCACTGGTTTGAAACCCTGGGCTTGCCTGGCCAAGGCACATACAAGAAGCAAAAACTGTGAGTTGGTGCTTCCTGCTTCTCCCCCACTGCCTTTCACTCTCTCTCTTTCTTGCCTCTCTCTAAAATCAATAAATAGAATCTTTAAAGGAAAAAAAACCATTTTTTTTTTTTTTTGGAAACTAACAGTTGTCTGTGAAGTCATTTGATTTTGAAGGGTATCATGAATTCTACAAAACTACATAAAAATTATTTAAGGAGTTAATCCAGAAGGTGTGTAAAGAAAACAACAACAAAGATACAAGAAGCAGAAATAACTAAGTCTCATCCATAAGTTTAAATAAATCTAGAGAAAAATTAAGAATATTATGAATCTAAGAGGATTGGAAGATCCCCTTTAGTGTGAAAAATTAAATGATACAAGATTACATTTACTTCTTTACACATCTAACCACATTATTTGATTCAACAGAAAATATTATTTATATAGCAATATTGTATTTGCTGTTTACTGGATTTGGGAATGAATATACAACAGATAACAAATATAATTTAGTGACTGTCATAAACCTTAACTAATGACACAGTAACACAAAAAATCAAAACGAGAAGGAAGATGGGGGAAATGGGAATTGGGAAGTAGGGTGGAAACATCAAATGTGTCATCTGTTGAGCTCGCAATCAACAGATGCTGCCCAATGCTGTTGGTAAATCTAAAAATGGCAACCAAAGGTAGATAGACCCTGAAATAATAAAGTTTAAACTTCTGGAATCTTCAGTGACAAGGGGTTCCTGCAAGGCACTGGGAACAGCCCTAGTAATTTTATATATGTAGTTTGCATTTATTTACTTAAAGGCTTTCCCCCTAAATGTATAAATTTTTAGGCTTCACATAACCTGGACCCATTCCTGGAGAGACCTATGCTTCTGAAGGACCCAAAGCTAAAGTTTCTGTGGCTACAAGGTTAATCCAACATTGATGGTAACCAGCAAAACAATTGAAAGTAGAAATTGTTGACACTCCCTGCTTTTGGGGATAGTCTTGGTAGAACTGGGATGAGTGAGGGAGAAAGGAAGAAGGACATTTGTACTTTTCATAGCCACCAGTGCCATTTAATTTATTATCCCAAAGATGTGCCTTTTAAAAAAAAAAACAGCACAATTCATTTATAATTTATGTGTTACTCAATATAAACTTTCCTCTTTCATGTGAACTGAAATATATTGAAGGCTAAAGATAGGGCTGCAATGTATAGAAGTATATTTTATACATTTTTCCGTAAATCGGTGGCAATCTTTATTTTCTCCTCATAGATACATTTATTCTGGATAGAGTGCTACCTTTCAAGCTAATAGAAATTTCACAGAAAATTCACAAGCAGCAGCAGTGTGTAAGATAAAAGGACATAAGCATATCTGGAATTATTTTCCTCTCCCTAAGAAGAATGACTCCAGAAAGCATCAGTGATAGCCTTTTCCTATCAAATACATGGTGTTAGTGATAGAACTCTTAAAACTATACTAGTATTTTCTTCCAAGGTTTTCTCATGAATGAAATCATATTCTTTCCTAAATACTTTAAAAAAGAAACATGATTTTCATGATAGAATCTCTATAGCAGCATAACAACATGATTTTGCTCTTGTATATATTATTTGTAATATTATAACAGTAAAGTAGTAGTGTTTGGGGCAGATATAGTTAGAGCTTGCAGTACAGTAAGAACAAAATTCGTTTATGGAGGAATCTCAAAGTCTCATGTACTGCCTTGCTAAAATGAAGCGTTGCTTTTTTCGGATAAGCAGACCATTCCCTACCTGCCCTGAACAAGTGCAGCTGCCAAGAGACTCAAACTCCATGGCAACGTGCAGATCAGCGTAAACGTCATTTCTCTGAACTTCTGCTCAGGTATTTATTCTCAGTAACAGGTTAGACAACTAGCAGCAAAAGAACTGTTTAAACATGTTTAAACTAGAAAACAGTATTGGGCCATTCAACTACGCAAACAAGAAAGGATAGTCTTAGCAAATGAAGGGGAAGGAAGCAGGAAGATTCACGTAGATTTCCTCCCAGGCTTGAGTTGAGAGCAGATTGACGGGAAGGTTCCAGCAGGTAACTGGAAAATCGCAACTGCTCTCTTTTTGCTTATCTCCTGAACAGGTTTGCAAAGAATGGCAGAGCATATAATGAGACCTAACTTAATTAAACGACACAAATACCTGGTTTTTTTATTCTTTTTTGGAGTTAGGGATGATTAATACTTATTTCTTTCTGTGTGTGGCTTTAAATAATTTACTTTCAAGTTTTGGTAAGAAGGCCTACATAAACATTAATTATACCAAATGAACTCAAAGTGTTGTGAAGTTAGGCCATTTATTTTTTATTTATTTTATTTATTTTAGGGAGGAGAGAGAGAGAAAGTGGGGAGGAGCAGGAAGCTTCAACTCCCATATGTGCCTTAGACCAGACAAGTGCAGGGTTTTGAACTGGCGACCTCAGTGTTCCCAGGTCGATGCTTTATCCACGCGCCACCACAGGTCAGGCAAGTTAGGCCATTTTAAATGAACAACTAAGGTGCTGCAATAAAGAATTGATGCTTCTCATCTCTTCCCTCCTGTCTGTCTGTTCTTATCTGTCGCTCTATCTCTCTCTTCTCTGTCCCTGTTGCAAAAACAAAAACAAAAACAAAAACAACTACATAAGGATATTCAGAGGTAAAATACAGCCTTGAACTATTTAAAAATTCTAAACTACTCTTGAAAAATGCTAACTTATGATGGCATGGTAGGCTACAGCTGGCATGAGAGGTAACTGGTATAAAAAATATTTCTTTAGCCTGACCTGTGGTGGCGCAGTGGATAAAGCCGTCGACCTGGGAACACTGAGGTCGCCAGTTCAAAACCCTGTACTGGTTCGGTCAAGGCACATATGGGAGTTGATGCTTCCAGCTCCTCCCCCTTTCTCTCTTTCTCTCTCTCTCTCTCTCACTCTGTGTCTCCTCTCTAAAAAAAAAAATGAATAAAATAAAATAAATAAAAAGTCTATAAAAAATGTTTAAAAAAATATATTTCTTTATAAGAATAAGCAAAAAATATGTCTCTTAGAGAAGTAATGGAACAGGAGAAAATATAAGAATATGTAGGCAGGGCAAGATGGCTATGGAGTAGGCAAACGTACAAACTTCCAAATGTTGGAACCAAAGTGGATTATAACTTGATTTTAAGAACCATCATCTGGATAAACCAACTTTGAACTAAACTAAGTGGACTCTTCAACCAAGGAACACTGAAGAACCCACATTGAGACTGGTAGAAAAAGCAAAAACGTGGAAAGGGCTGTCCAGCTCCCCAGAGTGAACGGCAGCCCGGAGAGACTCGCGTGGCGGGAAGAGAGTTTAGTGGAGAAGAAGGGACCTAGGTCCCAGGAACCAAGCCCCAGCCTGCAGCCCCAGAGCCTAGAAGAGGCATTTGGACAGTATTGAGCTGTGAAACAAGTGAGGATACTGTTTGTGGAAAAAAGACAGTTTTCTCAGACCCAGGATTCTTCTTAAAGGGACAGCGCAGAAAACCTCTCTCACAACCACTCACCCGGGGCTCCGGGGAACGGGGACAGAAGAGAGGACCGGAACAGCAGGAAGAGAGTGTGGACTGGAAGGCACAGGGAGAAACACTCTGAGGGACAGCCACCCTAACCCCTGGGCTGAGTCACTTCCCTAATCGAAAACAAATATTTCCCCTGGAACTAGCAATACCAGCAAAGGGAGAAAAGACACAAGCCAAACAAGCTCTCTGCAGCACTTAGAGGAGAGCTGCTTAGATGAAGGGAGCTTCCAGGACTACATTATGAAGTGTTAAGGTCTGAACTGGAGTGCCCCTACCCACACTGCTGAGGGCTTGCTGGAGGGACGGTGGTGGCAAGATGCAGAAACGCGGTTCTGTGGCAGGGGCAAATGCCCAGCTGGCATGAGCTCAGTCTAGCTCAGCAGGGGTGGAGTAGACGTGCGAAAGAGGTCCGGCAACTGCAGGCCCGCCTGCAGCCCCAGCTGCGAGAAAAAAGCGGGAGGCCAGGAATGGGCAGAGATATGCTGCTGAGCAGGGCCCTGTGGGCACGCAGCATCACCTGGCCTCTAAGGTTTACGACCCGGAGCAAGCCAGCCCTGACCGCAGGGGTGGGGCTAAAGCCTGACACAGGAGAAGGCTTGCAGCTTAGTGCAGCCAGCTACCCTGCCCAGACTAGAAACTGCGGCAAACAGGCTCTGACCGCAGGTGATGGGGGGAAGCCCGAGAACAGGCGGGGTCCACGGTTGAGCAAAGGTGCTCACACCTACCATTGGTGCTGAGGCTTGTTGCTTGAGTGCGGCGTGCAATCCCACCTGGGGGGCGAGGCGAAGGCCCAGACAGGCAGAGGCTTGTAGAGCTGGGCACAAGAACACAGCCCCTTCTGTGGAGGAGAGGCAAAAATAACAGCAACAGCCGCAGTGGGCCAGCACCGGCAATACCCATACCCAACCACCCAAGGCAGCAGCAGAGGGGGTGGTGGGCCTGCAGACAGACCACACCTAGGGAACACAGAGGCAACACCCACTGAACTCCAATGGCCACACCCTTCTTATACACAGACAAAATGGGCAGGCAGAGAAATACAACCTAAATGAATCAAGAGAAATCCCCAGAGAAGGACCTGAATGAACCAAATATAACCAAATTACCAGATGCAGAGTTTAAAATAATGAAAGTTAGGATGTTCAAAGAGCTTAGAGCAACAATGAATAGTCATTAAGAACATCTAAATAAAGAGATAGCAAAAATAAAAAAGAAAATTGAAATAATAAAAAAGTATCAGACAGAAATGACAAATACAGAATCAGAACTGAAGACCATAATGGAAGAAATTAAAAGCAGGATGGATGAAGATGAGGATTGAATCAGCAAGTTAGAGGACAAAATAAACAAAGGCACAGAAGCAGAGAAGAAAAAAAAAAAGAGATTCAAAAAATGTGAAGAAACTCTAAGGGAGCTCTGTGACAACATGAAGAGAAATAACATCCCTATCATAGGGATTCCTGAAGATGAAGAGAAAGAACAAGGGTTAGAAACTGTTCAATCAAATCATAGCTGAAAACTTCCCTAAATTAAGACTGGAAAACATTCCACAAGTTCAAGAACCACAGAGAACTTCATTAAAGAGAAACCCAAAGAAATCTACACCAAGACACATCATAGTTAAAATACCAAAGCTAAGGGATAAAGAGAAAAATTTAAAAGCTGCTAGAGAAAATAAAGCTATCACCTACAAAGGAGCCCCCATAAGGATGACATCTGACTCCTCAACAGAAACACTTGAGGCCAGAAGGGAATGGCAAGATATATTCAAAGTAATGCAGAACAAGCACCTACAACCAAGATTACTTTATTCAGGAAGGCTAACGTTTAAAATTGTACAAGAAATAAAGAGCTTCCCAGACAAAAAACCCTCAAGGAATTCATTAAAATGAAACCAATTCTGCAAGAGATGTTAAGGGGCCAGTTGTGAACAGTTCAAAGGGGGAAAAGAATATAGCAAAAGAAAAATACAACTTTAAAGAATAAAATGGCAATAAAAAACTACATATCAATAATAACCTTAAATGTAAATAGATTAAATGATCCCATCAAAAGACATAGGGTAGCTGCGTGGATAAAGAAACAGGACCCATACATATGCTGTCTACAAGAGACACACCTTAAAACAAACATGCACATAGACTGAAGGTAAAAGAATGAAAAAAAAACATTTCATACAAATGGTAATGAAAAAAAAGCCGGGGAAGCAATACTCATATCTGACAAGATGGGCTTTAAAACAAAGCTGTAGTAAGAGATAAAGAAAGACACTACATGATGATAAAGGAAACAATTCAACAGGAAGATATAACCATTATAAATATCTACGCACCGAACATAGGAGACCCGCCATACATAAAGCAGACTTTGATGGATATAAAGGGTGAGATTAACAGCAATACTATAATAGTAGGGGATTTCAATACCCCACTAACATCACTGGATAGATCCTCAAGAAAGAAAATTAACAAAGAAATAGCAGACTTAAAGGATACACTAGCTCAACTCGATTTAATAGATATCTTCAGAACTTTTACCCTAAAGCAGTAGAATATACATTCTTTTCAAGCACTCGTGGTACATTCTTTAGGATAGATCACATGTTAGGAAACAAAAGATCTCAACAAACTTAAGAAGATTGAAATCATATCAAGCATTTTCTCTGATCACAATGTCAAGAAACTAGAAAATACCCACAAAAGAAAAACTGAAAAATACTCAAACACTTAGAAACTAAATAGCATGTTATTAAATAACGAATGGATTAACAATGACATCAAAAAAGAAAAAAGTTTCCAGAAATGAATGATAATGAGCATACATCAACTCAAAATTTATGGGACACAGCAAAAGCAGTACTGAGAGGGAAGTTCATAGCACTACAGCCATACCATCAGAAGCTAGAGAAAGCTCAAGTAAGCAACCTGACCCTGTATCTAAAAGAACTACAAAAATAACAACAAATAAAGCTCAGGACTAGTAGAAGGAAGGAAATAATAAAGATCAGAGCGGAAATAAATGACATAGAGGCTAAGGAAACAATACAGAGGATCAATGAAACCAGGAGCTGGTTCTTTGAAAAGGTAAACAAGATCGATGAACTTTTAACTAGACTCACCAAGAAAAAAAGAGAGAGGACTCAAATAAATAAAATTAGAAATGAGAGTGGAGAAATAACAGCTGACACAACAGAAATATAAAGTATTGTAAGAAAATACTATGAAGAACTCTATGCCAAAAAATTAGACAACCTAGGTGAAATAGACAAATTTCTTAAATCATATAATCTTCCAAAAATCAATCTGGAAGAATCAGAACACCTACACAGAACAATTACAACAAATGAGATCGAAACAGTTATCAAAACTCTCCCAACAAAGAAAAGTCCTGGGCTTAATGGCTTCACAAGCAAATTCTACCAAAAATTCAAAGAAGAACTAACTCCTATCCTCCTCAAGCTATTTCAAAAAATTCAACAGGAAGGAAGACTTCCAAACTCCTTTTATGAAGCGAGCATAATTCTGATCTCAAAACCAGGTAAAGACAACACAAACAAATAAAATTATAGGTCAACATCCCTGATGAATTTAGATGCTAAAATTTTCAACAAAATATTAGCCAACCAGATCCAGCAATATATGAAAAAAATCATACACCATGATCAAGTGAGATTTATTCTGGAGAGGCAAGGCTGGTTCAATATTCACAGATCAATCAATGTGATTCATCACATAAACAAAAGGAAGGACAAAAATCACATGATATTTCAATAGATGCAGAAAAGGCATTTGATAAAATCCAGCACCCATTCATGCTCAAAACTCTCAGTAAAGTGGAAATACAGGGAAATTTGCTTAACATGATAAAGGCAATCTATGACAAACCCACAGCAAACATCATACTAAATGGGCAAAAGTTAAAAGTAATCCTCTTAAGATCAGGAACCAGGCAGGGGTGCTCCCTTTCACCACTCTTATTCAACATAGTTCTGGAAGTCCTAGGTACAGCAATCAGACAAGAAGAAGAAATAAAAGGCATCCAAATTGGAAAAGAAGTAAAACTGTTCTTATTGGCAGATAATATAATATTGTATATAGAAAACCCTAAAGTCTCAGTCAAAAAACTACTGGACCTTATAAATGAATTCAGCAAGGTGGCAGGATATAAAATTAATACTCAGAAATCAGAGGCATTTTTATATACCAACAATGAACTGTGAGCAAAAGAAATTAAGGAAACAATCCTCTTCACTATTGCAACCAAAAAAATAAAGTACCTAGGAGTAAATTTAACCAAGGAGGTTAAGGACTTGTACTCGGAAAATTATCACATTGAGAAAAAAAATCAAGGAAGATACAAACAAGTGGAAGCATATACCGTGCTCATGGCTAGGAAGAATAAACATCATTAAAATATCTATATTACCCAATAAATTCAATGCAATAACAATTAAAATACCAATGACATATTTCAAAGATATAGAACACATATTCCAAAAATTTATGTGGAAACAAAAAAGAACATGAATAGCCTCAGCAATCTTAAAAAGAAAAAATAAAGCGGGAGGTATCACTCTTCCAGATATCAAGGTTTACTATATGGCCATTATACTCAAGACAGCCTGGTACTGGCATAAGAACAGGCACATAGATCAATGGAACAGAACAGAGGACCCAGAAATAAACCAACAGCTTTATGGACAACTGATATTTAACAAAGGAGGAAAGAACATACAATGGAATAAAGACAACCTCTCTAACAAATGGTGTTGGGAAAATTGGACATCTACCTAAAAAAATATAAAACTAGACCATCAACTGACATCATTCAAAAAAACAAACTCAAAATGGATAAAAGACTTAAATGTAAGTCGTGAAACCATAAACATCCTAGAATAAAACATAGGCAGTAAGCTCTCCGACATCTGTCACAGCAATATATTTGCCAATTTATCTCCACTGGCAAATGAAATAAAAGGCAAGATAAACAAATGGGACTATATCAAACTAAAAGTTTTTGCACAGCTAAAGACAATAAGAACAGAATAAAAAAACAAACCACACAATGGGAGAACATATTCAACAACACGTCTAATAAAGGATTAGTAACCAAAATTTATAAAGAACTTATAAAACTCAACACCAGGAAGACAAACAATCCAATCAAAAAGAAAGCAGAAGAAATGAATAGACATTTTTCCAAAGAGGACATACAGATGGTCAATAGGCATATGAAAAAATGGTCAACATCACTAATAATTAGAGAAATGCAAATTAATCACAATGAGATATCACCTCACACCAGTCAGAATGGCGCTCATCGGCAAAACAACACAGAATAAGTGCTGGCGAGGATGTGGAGAAAAGGGAACCCTCCTGCACTTCTGGTGGGAATGCAGACTGGTGCAGCCACTATGGAAAACAGTATGGAGGTTCCTCAAAAAATTAAAAATCGAACTGCCTTTTGACCCAGCTATCCCACTTTTAGAATATACCCTAAGAACACCATAGCACTGTTTGAAAAATAGAAATGTGCCCCCATGTTCTTGGCAGCATTGTTCACAATAGTGAAGATCTGAAAAGAGCCCAAGTGTCCATCAGAGGACGAGCAGATTAAAAAGCTATGGTACATATATACTATGGAATACTACTCAGCCATAAGAAATGATGACATCAGATCATTTACAACAAAATGGATGGACCTTGATAACATTATACGGAATGAAATAAGTAAAACAGAAAAAAACTGGGAACAGCATGATTTCATATATAGGTGGGACATAAAAGTGAGACTATGAGACATGGACAAGAGTGTGGTGGTTATGGGGTGGGGGGAGGGAGAAGTGGGAGAGAGACTGGGGAGAGGAGGGGCACAAAGAAAACCAGAGAGAAGGTGACAGAGGACAATATGACTTTGGGTGATGGGTATGCAACATAATTGAATGATAAGATAACCTGGAGATGTTTTCTTTGAACATATGTATCCTGATTTATTAATGTCACCCCATTAAAATTAATAAAATAAATTAAAAAAAATAAAGAATATGTAGGCAAAAGTATTTATGCGTAAAAAGTTTATTAGAAATGTATTTTAGAAACAGACATTTTAAACCCCAGAGACATTTGATATAGCATAATTAATAATAAAAATGAAATTTAAATGAGTTTTTTAAACTAGAAAAAATGAATAACTATGTATTATACAATACACTATACAATAACAAAGTACTAGCAGGAGCAGAATGCCATGTAAGTATATTAAAGACTAAATAAATGATTTGGTGTCATGTTCAAGAATTCAAAGATCAAGGGAAGAAAAAAAATTGTCAAGAAGGATCAACCAAAAATTTATTAAGAGTTTATCAGTGGAAGACACTCATTCTACAAGACTTTGGGCTTCATCTCTGCTATTTTTCCAAAATCATTTCATTTTTTCTCACCTTTTTCCCAGGCCACACCTTGTGTTCTGGCCACGTGATCTTATTTTACTTATTTGAACATGCTGAACTTCAGGTCCCCTAATGAAGCTGTTTCTGCTATGAATCATCCTCCTCGTAATCTGCTTGACTAGTTGTTCCGCATTGTTTAGAATTAGTTTAAAATACAGCTTGTCCATAAAGTCATGGTGCACTTTTGACTGGTCACAGGAAAGCAACAAAAGACTATAGAAATGTGAAATCTGTACCAAATAAAAGGAAAACTCTCCCAGTTTCATACCTATTCAGTGCAGTTTGATGTGGGTTCCATTTGTAGCCCTACACACATCCAAACGATAGTGAAGTTCTTGCCACACATGGGTAAGGACATCTGGTGTAACAGAGTGAATAACGTTTGTGATTCTTTGTTTTAAGTGATTAATGTCATCGATACGTTCAATGTACACATGTTGCTTCACATAATCCCAAAAGTAAAAGTCTAAGGGCATCAGATCCAGGGATCATGGTGGCCATGGCTTGACAGAACCCCTGCCTATCCCCGTAAAACAGAGACATTTCTTTAACACCTTATGAACTATAGTCTTGCTTAGGTGTAATTGTCGAGCACATGCACGCACAGATTTTTTAGGCCTCCTTAGGTAGCTATTCCGTATAGCCTCTACAGACTCGTCACTGACTGATGGCCTACCAGAACGGGGTTTATCCACCAAACTGCTGGTTTCCTTCAACTGCTTATCCCACCGAGTAATGTTATTCCTATGTGGTGGCGCTTCGTTGTAAATGCGCCGATATTCACGTTGCACTTTGGTCACGGATTCAAATTTAGCAAGCCACAGAACACACTGAACTTTCCTCTGTACCATCCACATCTCGACTGGCATGGCTGTGGGCTGCTCCACTGTATACACAGTGTTACGTCATCATCTGCACATGTGCACATGCTGCCACATTATCCTACAGAAACTGGGAGGGTTTTCCTTTTATTTGGTACAGATTTTATATTTCTATCATCTTTTGTTGCTTTCCTGTGACTGGTCAAAAGTGCACCAGGACTTTATGGACACACTGTACTATTTTGATGCATTATGATTTATATTTCAAAACAACCTAAGCATCCAATGTTAACCCATGACTACTGACTACCGTTATTTTATATTATAGCTATCCTAATATCTGTATCCGATAGAACACATATCGAAAATTGCAATTATTTTATTTTATGACTAGGAATTAATTGTATAACTAGAAATTAAGCCATTAAGGGAAGGGACTGTGTCTGTCCTTTACACTGCTAGGAACCCAAGTATGAAACTAGGCATATGGTAGACACAAAACAAAAAATAATTAAGTCAATTATTATTAATAAAAAATGTAAATAATATGATGTAAAACATAATGTAATAGGTAAACAAACATCTGTTTGAAGGTTGTCTTTTGCGAACCTCATGTTTCTGAAAACTCTTTATGAAATTCTGGTTCAGTTTAGATGATAAGGCTACAGTGTAGCTGCCAGTGATCATAGAGCAATTATCTGGACTTTCTGGTTACTTAACTTGAGGCCCCCAACAATATTGAGCAGAGTAGTAGATTTTCCAAACATCAGAGAGGAGTCAGATATTAAACAGCCAAAAGCTTCCTAAGAAATGTTCACAAAAGCCAAGGACCCTCATCCTGGAATTAATTGTGTATAAGGACTAGGGAAGAGCTCCAGTTAAGAAAAACAAGTGAATTCATTCAACAGCTATTACCAAGATCCTTTTGAGTACCTATTGAAAATGTGCTTTGTGCCAAGCTCACAACCAAGTCCATAGAAGACAAAGAAGAAATTTCTGCTTTCCTGAAACTCAGAGTCTAATAAAAGAAGCTTACATGTATACACACATAGTTTTCTGCTATTTTGAGAAGTATGTTCCTGAAAACTCTATGACAATGATGGGCAATCTTTTGAGCTTAGTGTGTCAAAATTCTCCAAAAAACTGAGCATAACTCAGGTGGTGTGTCACTTCAAGAAAAACGGCCTAACCGGAAGTCCCAGAACTAGACACTGTGACGGAGTTCTGTTGTTTTGGCCTATAGACCTCCAGCACAGAGTGTCTTCTTACACTACAGCAAATGTTTTATCCTCAGCTACTGCACCTGGTCTTGCAGGAGCTGAGAATGAAACGTCCTTTTCAGCATGCGGGCCCATACTTCTCTGGTATGCGGCCGCATGTGGCTGCGTGTCATCGAAAATGGCCACGTGTGTCAGTGCTGACATGTGTGTCATAGGTTCGCCATCACAGCTCTATGACAATAACTTGCATGCTAAAAATGTAAGAATTTAAGAAACAATAGAAATGTGAGAAGAAGTTCAAATGAAAATGTGAGATTTTTATATCCGTAAGAGTGTTGCGGGAGAGCAAAACCTTGGAGGATTGACATTCAGATAACTTATAAGAGGAAAAAGGAAATTTATTAAGCCTGTGGAGCATGTGGGGATATAGCTCCAAAGACACGTGCTCCCCGAAATTAGATTTCTTACATCTTATAATACCCTTTACAGAACATAACTTCACATTCATGGGTTATATGATTCCTTTGTCATTAAATTACATGATTTCAGGATGGGAGGGGGCTTACAGGATGCCAGAGGATAATCATTTGTAAATCGCCCATTATGGAGAAAGAAAGGGGAAGAGGATAGGGGTAGTCAAATCTCCCTTTTCCCTCCTAAATTCCTGGCTGCTTTATCTTCTTTCACCCAGGTACATAGAAGGGAGGGGGTCCAAGCTTCCTTCCTTCTTCTATTCAAAACCTTCTAAGTAAGAAAACCTCTTTATTTACATTATAACAGCCCTTCCTAAACAGGAATATGATCAGCCATCTTGAGATTTTGTAAATTACACAAGTACAAAATTATATTTACAAACTCTCTCTGAATGCTTGACCTTTATTAAAAAATATCATTGAAGCCTCTTATTTAAAGGAGGGGGTCTCCTTTCTCAAGAGCAGATATTCAGTGCAAAAGAAATTATTCAATTATTTTAAGAATGATTTAAGAAATCAATGATATTTTTTTGAAATTCAATTTATTAAGATTCTTCTTTAAAGTTTTAAGTTGAATGCACTAATCTACTTTAAAGTCTAATAATCTTAGCAGTTTCTGAATAATATTTGATAAGACCCATTTAATATTTTAAACTATATTAAGAAAAATAAAATATTCAATTTCGGCCACCATCACAGACACCTGGTCCATGCAGGTTGCAGGTTCGCATTGGATTCAAACAGTCAGTAAAGAAACAACGGAGCCAAGAATTGGTGGGCCATCATCTTTAATCCTAGCTTGCACCTGGTGGGCAAGTAAAAACACACACTGGGCTCCAAAACCCACTCATTCAGTGCTCACAAAACTACTGACTTATCTGAGTTTCCTAGAATCAAAGTTTTCTAGCTCACCATACTTATTCACCTCCCCCAATACATATTAACATAATCATGCCCATCCCAAGCAATCACCTGGGTGACTGGCTTCCACGTGGGCAGTGCCATCTTTAACAAAGTGAGTATAATATATTTTATCTGCCCAACACCTCCTTATGTTCTTTAATTATATGGTTTTAATTCCTCTCAGGTATTGGCCCTAGCCAGTTTCTCAGTGGTAGAGTATTGGCCCAGTGTGTGGAAGTCCCAGGTTCAATTTCTGGCCAGGGTACACAGGAGAAGCGCCCATCTACTTCTCCACCCTTTCCCCACTCCTTTCTCTCTATCTCTCTCTTTTCCTCCCATAGCCAAGGCTCCATTGGAGCAAAGTTGGCCCGGGCACTGAGGATGGTTCCACGACATCTGTCTCAGGTGCTAGAATGCCTCTGGTTGCAATGGAGGGACGCTACAGATGGGTAGAGCATCGCCCCCTGGTGGGTATGCCAGGTGGATCTCAGTTGGGCACATGCAGGAGTCATGCGGGAGTCAGTCTCTCTGCCTCCTCGCTTCTCACTTCAAAAAAAATACAAAAAAATAAAAATCCTCTCAGGTATAGAACAGTTTTTTTATAAAGATATTAAATTAAACTTCTAAATACTTTGATTCTTAATTTCTCTTAAATGTTTCAATCTATACAGTTAATGAGGACTTACTTTAAAAACAAAAGTCTAAATTAATCACAAATTAATTTTAAATTAGAATTAAATGCTTGAGATAAGTTGTTCTAAAAGGCCTTTTTTTTTCCATTACAAGGATCCTCCAACTATGTTTAAATTTCATAACACTGAAATGTCAATACAGTGATTCTGATTTTCTTTTTTTTGTGATTCTGATTTTCTTGAATACCTCTGTACTTAGTCCTAAATCTTCCAATAGTTGAAAAGTGGTTACTTGATAAAAAAATAATTATGTCATCCCAACCAAATTTCAGCATAACTTCAACACTGGTTGGTTTCATAACTAGGGTTTTGGGTTTTGATGCTTATTGGATTCTTAGCAACTGATAAGACAAATTTAGCATGATAGTCATGCACTGCCTAAGGACTGGAATTCATTCTGAGAAATGAGTCCTTGGGTGATTTCATCATTGTGAGAATTTCATTGAGTACTTAAGCAAACCTAGAGGGTGTAGTCTACTACACTTGTAGGCAATATGGTATACCCTATTGCTTCTAGGCTACAAGCAAGTACAACAACATGTTACTGTAAAAAAAAATAATAGAAAAGGAGATAAAATAAAGCCCAAGGGAAAATTATTGAATTAAGAGATCCACATTTAAATGTAAACATGAGATATATGAGGTTGCTGCTGACATAACATGGGCATACCGTTTCACAGAAAACTCTTTTTATTTGTAAGTAGAAATAATATATCCTAAAATAATGGCAAAAAGTATAGCATTGTAAATATATAAACCAGTAATATAGTTAGTTGTTTATTATTACTATCAAGTATTATGTTCTATACATAATTGTTTGTGCTGTACTTCGTAGGAGGTTTGTTTACACCAGGATCACCACACACATGTAATGATGTTATGACTGCTACAATGTCATTGAGTGGTAGGAGTTTTTCAACTCCATTAAGATCATTTGGGACCACTGTCCTATGTACAGTTTGTCATTGACCTAAAAGTCCTTATTCAGTGAATGAATACTTGTACTCCTACAGCATTGCAATTTACAGCTTATGTAAATAACATCTCTGGAGTACCTGAATCTTCTGCTTACTCACAGTAATCTTACATCATGGTTTCTTATATCACATGACTGGGTTTCATAGGTTATAAGCATTTGAGACATGTTCATTTCTTAAGACACACAAGTGTTATGAATATTATAATAATAAAGTATTCAATTTTTAATTTTTAATTGCTTAGTATGACTATTTAGGTACAATTTCTAGATCAGTCAGGATTTTAGCTAAAGTGCTTATTAAAAAAATCCAAAGATTAGTGTTTTTTAAAAATAATGTTTTAAATTTTCTTATACATGTATATAAAGAATATATTTTGCATGTAGATAACCAAATGTTCCAGCTTCATTTATTTAAAGGACTGTCCTTTCTCTACCCAGTAGCCTATTACTAAGTTGAAAACCAGTTGTGCATATATATGTGGATCAATTTCTGGACTCTTTGCTATTAACTCTGTTCTATTGTCTGTTTTACATCATTGTGAAACTATTTTGATTATTATATCTTTGTAATAATACTTGAAATCAAGTAGTCCCTGATTTTAACTGGCCAAATCAAGCGTGCTTTTAGTCTTCCAACATTCTTTTTTCATTTTCAAAGTTGTTTCATATATTCCATCTCCTTCGCATTTCGACGTAAACTTAATATCAATTTGTCAGTATCTTTACAAAAAAAACTACCAAAATTTTGAATTGGATTGTATTTAATCTATGGATCAACTTGGGGAGAATTAATATCTTAATGATACTGAATCTTCAAAATCATGAAAATACTAGGTATTGCCATTTGTTAGGTTTTCTTTCATTTTCCTAGCAATTACAGGTTTGTTTTTTTTTTACATCTTTTATAAAATTTATTCTGAAGTATTTAATATTTTTATGCAATTGTCAATTGTAATTTTATTTTAACTGGTGATTGTTTCAAGCATATAAAAATATAATTGATTTTTGTTAATGATAGTATATCTCATAACCTTGCTAAACTCATTAATTAGTTCTAATAAACTCTTTTGTAGAGTCCATTGGATATTTTAGAGACTAACATTATCTGTGAAGAAAGACAGTTTCCTATCTAGATGAATTTTGTTTTATTAGTTTCTTTTTGCCTACCGTTTATTCAGTACTAAGTTGAATAGAATTGATGAGCATGAACATTCTTACTTTGTTTCTGATCCTAACAGTCAAGCCTTCAGCCTGTTATCACTAAATATGATGATAGCTTGATAGCTGTAGGTCTTTTACAAGAAAGTGGGGTTTTTTGGTGACAGAGACAGAGAGAGGGATAGATAGGGACAGACAGACAGGAAGAAAAGAGATGAGGAGCATCAGTTCTTCGTTGCGGCACCTTAGTTGTTCATTGATTGCTTTGGCATATGTGCCTTGATGGGGGGGTGGGGGTTAGGGGTAGGGGGGATACAGCAGACTGAGTGACCCCTTTCTCAAGCCAGCGACCTTGGGCTCAAGCTGGTGAACCTTGCTCAAACCAAATGAGCCTGCACTCAAGCCCAGGGACCTCGGGGTTTTCAACCTGGCTTCTCTGCATCCCAGTCTGATGCTCTATTCACTACGCCATCACCATCTGGTCAGGCAAGAAAGTCTTTCCATTCCTAGGTGCTAAAGAATTTTTTTCTTTTATCATAAATGACTGAAGTATTTTTTAAAATATATTTTTCTGCTTCTGTTCAGATGATTATATGGCTTCTTTTTCAGATGATTATATGGCTTTTTAAAAACAAATTTTTAATATAGTGAATTATATTGATAAATTTTGAATGTAAAACTGACCTTGCATTCCTAGGACTAATTCCAGTTAGTCATAATGTATTATCCTTTTAGTATATTGTTGGATTTGATTTACTAAAAATTTAGTTTAGATATCTTATATGAGAATTTTGTAGTTTGCTTGTAATGGCTTTGGTTTTCTAATCAAGATAATGCTGAAGTATTCTTTTTCAATTTCTAAAAGAGTTCATATAGAATCATATTTCTTCCTTAAATATGATGTCTTATAGACTTCACTAGTAAAAATAATTCCAGTGGGCCTGAAATTTTCCTCATGAAAACTACAAATAGATATAAGGCTATACAGATTATCTATTTCTTTTTAAATGAACTTTGGCAATTTGTCTATTTCAAGGAATATGTTCATTTTGTCAATTTGTGGCATAGAATGTTTATAATATTCCTTTACTATTTATTCTTTTAATATTTGTGAAATATATAGTGATGTAACCACTCTCATTCTTGACACTGGTTATTTGTGTCTTCCATCTTTGATCCTTGATAACTATAGTGAGAAAATGATCAATTTTATTAATTGTTTTAAAGAACCTCCTTTTAGTCTTATCGATTTTTCTCTGTTGTTTCTATGTTTTTCATTTCATTGATGTCCACTCTGACCTTTATTATTTTATTTCTTCTATTTAAAGTTTCATTTGCTTTTCCCTTTCTTGTATCTAAAGGTTAAAGCTGAGGTAATTGATTTGAGATCTTTTTTTTTGGTTTCTCTTATAGGCATTTAGTGCTATGACTTTCTCCAAAAAAATGCTTCACTGTGATCTTACTAATTTTGATCTGTTGTGTTTACATTTCCTTACTTCTCACTGTATTAAAATTATTGATGAAATGTCAGCTGTCTAAACTATAAAGTAAATAATTTTGTTTTGTTTGGGTTTCACAATCTACTTAGTTTTTACATTTATCTGGTCTATTAGTGATCACTGTCTGTTTTGTCACTATTTGAGGAACCTTAGGTTAGAAGTGGCAAGTTACAACTTCCGTGGTATTGTTGTATATTCATAGAATTTTGCAAGTGCCAGAAATCACAATTGGAGGCTATATTTTCAACCACATCTCAGTTTCTCCACTGGCTGCTGCAACAGACCCTTCTGCTACTGCTGGGTCAAGACCCCACAGTTCCTGTTGTCAAGTTTGAACATGGCTCATACCCACTAGGACTGTTGCTGCTATATTTTCAAGCTATATATCTTTCCTCTGTCCATCTCTGCCACCTTCATTAAGATGGACTTCATGGAGAGCCTCTCTTTTCATGTTATTCTTTTCCAAATGAAGTCTTGTCCAGATGTATTTGATAGGCTGAGCCTGGGTCTCATACCTGCCCCTGCCTCTGAGGAATGCTGAAAAAAAGCTTCTGGCTTCTGGTTTGGTAAATGTAGGCAACTCCTCAAATGGAGAAAGAGTGTTCAAAAGTACAAGGTCAAAAAGTATAATAAATGTCTACTATAAATTGGGAAATTAAAATAAATACAGGTGATTCTAGAATATAATTTTAAAAAGAAAATATTAAAAGAACATATAATAAGTGCTGGCAAGGCTGTGGAGAAAAGTGAACCCTCCTGCACTGCTGGTGGGAATGCAGACTGATGTAGCCACTGTGGAAAACAGTATGGAGATTCCTCAAAAATTAAAAATGAAACTGCCCTTTGACCCAGCCATCCCACTTTTAGGAATATACCCTAAGAACACCAAATCACAGATTCAAAAAAAGAAATGCGCCCCACGTTTATGGCAGCATTGTTTAGAATAGCCAAGATTTGGAAGCAGCCCAAGTGTCCGTCAGTGGACAAGTGGATTAAAAAGCAGTGGTACATATACACAATATACTATGGGGTCATGAAAAAGAAAGAAATCTTACCTTTTTCAACAACATGGATGGACCTGGAAACTATTATGTTAAGTGAAATAAGCCAGGCAGAGAAAGAAAAATATCATATGACCTCACTCATTTGAGAAATCCAGTGAGCAACGTGAACTGAGGAATAAAATAGAGGCAGAGGCAGGATCAAAGGGACCAGAGGGAAAGGTGATGAGAGGATGGGACCAGAGAAGGGAAAGAGGTTGGTGAAATTACATACATAACACAGCATTATAGAAAGCAGGAAAGCAAATCCTTAGGGAAGGGGGGAGGGCGTTGGGGAGAGGAGGGCAAGGGGGATGTTGAGGGGAACACGGGTGGGGGGATGTATTTGCTGGGACACTTGAATCTATGAAAACACAATAAATTTAAATCAACAAATCAATAAATTTAATATCAACAGGATTTTAAAATTATGAGTATTATGTACATTGACTGTTTTCCCATGAATCTCTCATCCATTAGAATGATCAATGAAAGATGAGTCTACACTTAGCCATTACGTCTTGCTCAAAAATTTCTTTTTGCCTTACTTAGTTTAAATGTTCTTATTTTTCATTGCAAGTACTAATGGCTGTTTGTTAATACCATGTAACTTAAATGAGCAATGAGTTACAAAATTTTTATTATCAAATTAAAAGTTTTGATTCTCCTGAGTTAGGAGGATAGTATATGGAGACAGGAATTTATTAATTTATCTAAATAACTTCATTAGCCAACTATAAAATATAAGTAACTTGTTTCAGCTGGATAGTTTACTTAGTTTTAATATGATAGATTCACTCAATTTAGAAAAGCAGAATCTGAATATTACCATGCTTACAACTTCAGACCGAGTCACTCTCACAATTGAGTTTACAATTTGGATTCAAACTGCAAAATAAGGCCTACTGAATTGTTTCAATGTGATTAGTGAGGAGCTCATCATGTTGCAAAACAAATTTGAAAAGTATTTTCCACTACTGGCCAAAACATTGAAACTGGCTGAAGAACTAGTAACCCACCAAATTAATTCTCAATCAGAAAAAGTGAGCTATTGTTTGTTTCATTAGTGTTTCAACTTTGAAATAAATGCTTCCCACTGTTCTCACTTCAAATTACTAGATTCTGCTTAATTAAAAAATTTCTTGAAATCGTAAGCCATGTTTTTTTTTTTTTTTTAAAAGAACTGTTATCATTTGCAGCTACTCACCTGGGTCAATAAAGAATATTCTGACGTGGAAAAGCAATATGGCGATGGAGTAGGCAGACGTACCAACTTCCAACTCCCAGAACCAAAGTGTATTATAACTCAATTTTAAGAACCATCATCTGGATAAACCAACTTTGAACTAAACTAAGTGGACTCTTCAACCAAGGAACACAAAAGAAGCCACATTGAGACTGGTAGGAATAGCGAAAACGTGAAGAGGGCTGCCCAGCACCCCGGAGCAAACGGCAGCCCGGAGAGACCCGCATGGCGGGAGGAGAGTTTGGCAGAGAGGGAGGGACCTGGGTCCCAGGAACCAAGCCCCAGCCGGCAGTCCCAGAGCCTAGAAGAGGCATTTGGACAGTTCTGAGCTGTGAAACAAGTGAGGGAGCTCCCAGGCCTACAGTGTGAAGTATTAGGGCCCTTCCTACTCTGTTGAGGGTTGCTGAAGGCTTGTATGGTGAAGGCAGGACGCTGAAACGCAGTTCTGTCGGCGTGGGCATAGGCCAAGCCGGTGTGAGCTCGGTCTAGCCCAGCAGGGTCGGAGGGGATGCGCAAAAGCGGTCCGGAAGCTGCGGGCCCTCCTATAATCCCACCTGCGGGGACAAAGCGGGAGGCCAAGAACGGGCAGATATCTGCTCTGCGACCCTGCGAAAGCTGGCCCTGACCGCGGGGACGGGGCCAGGACCAGGGAAGGGCGGGGCCTCACCGCTGAGCTCACGCTACCAGCCCCACCCAGCCGGAGAAACCGCAGTTTGCCATCCTATGTGCACGAGAAGGCTCCGACATGGGGGAGGGGTAGAGTCCGGAAATAGTGGAAGCTCACAGCTGAGCAGAAGCCAGCAAACATGCCCTGCCCAATAAACCTTGGTTTGTGAACCTGCGCAGAATGGCCCTAGCCTGGAGGGCGGGGCTAAAGCTCCAGACGGGCAAAGGCTCACAGCTGAGAGCACGTCAAAAGCCCCGAACAAACCACGAAACTGTGGCGAGCAGACTCTGACTACGGGTTCTGGGCGGAAGTCCAGAAACAGGCTGGGTCCTCAGCAGAGCAAAGGTGCTCACCTTTATTTACCCTTGGTGCTAAGGCTTGAGCCTTGAGTGACAGCCCCTCCCGTGGAGGAGAGGTGGAAATCACAGCAACAGCCGCAGTAGGCTGTCGTTGGCAACGCCCATACCCAACCACCCTAGGCAACAGCAGAGGGGGTGGCAGGCCTGCAGACAGACCACAACTAGAGAACACAAAGGCAACGCCTACTGGACTCCAGTGCCCACAACTTGCCTATACACAGATAAAATGGACAGGCAGAGGAATGCAAACCAAATGAATCAAGAGAAATCCTCAGAGAAGGACCTGAATGAACCAGATATAACCAAATTACCAGAAGCAGAATTTAGAATAATGATAGTTAGGATGTTCAAAGAAATTAGAGCAACAATGGATAGTCACTATGAAAACCTAAATAAAGAGAAAACAAGTATAAAGAACAAAATTGAAATAATAAAAAAGAATCAGACAGAAATGAAAAATACAGTATCAGAACTGAATACCACAATGGAAGGAATTAAAAGCAGGATGAATCACGCTGACGATCGAATCAGCGAGTTAGAAGACACAATAAACAAAAGCACAGAAGCAGAGAAGAAAAAGGAAAAGAGACTCAAAAAATGTGAGGAAACTCTAAGGGAGCTCTGTGACAACATGAAGAGAAACAACATTCGCATCATAGGGGTGCCTGAAGAAGAGGACAGAGGACAGGAAATGGAAACTTTGTTCAATCAAATCATAGCAGAAAACTTCCCTAAATTAAGGCGGGGAAAAATTCCACACGTTCAAGAAGCACACAGAACTCCATTAAAGAGAAACCCAAAAAGATCTACACCAAGACACATCATAGTTAAAATGCCAAAGCTAATGGGTAAAGAAAAATTCTTAAAAGCTGCTAGAGAAAAAAAGGCTATCACCTACAAAACAGGCCGCATAAGGATGACATCGGACTTCTCAACAGAAACACTTGAGGCCAGAAGGGAATGGCAAGATATAATCAAAGTAATGCAGAACAAGAACCTACAACAAAGACTACTCTATCCAGCAAGGCTAACGTTTAAAATTAAAGGAGAAATAAAGAGCTTCTCAGAAAAAGAAAGCCTCAAGGAATTCATTAAAACCAAACCAATTCTGCAAGAGATGCTAAGGGGCCTGTTGTGAACAGTTTAGAGGGAGAAAAGAATATAGCAAAAGAAGATTACAGCTTTAAAGAATAAAATGGCAATAAACAGCTACATATCAATAATAACCTTAAATGTAAATGGATTAAATGATCCAATCAAAAGACATAGGGTAGCTGCGTAGATAAAAAAACAGGACCCATACATATGCTGTCTACAAGAGACACACCTTAAAACAAAAGATGCACATAGACTGAAGGTAAAAGAATGGAAAAAAAATATTTTATGGAAATGGAAATGAAAAAAGTGCCGGGGTAGCAGTACTTATATCTGACAAAATGGACTTTAAAACAAAGGCTGTAGTAAGAGATAAAGAAGGACACTACATAATGATAAAGGGAACAATTCAACAGGAAGATATAACTATTATAAATATTTACGCACCAAATATAGGAGCCCCGCCATACATAAAGCAGACTTTGATGGATATAAAGGGTGAGATTAACAGCAATACTATCATAGTAGGGGATTTCAATACCCCTCTAACAACAATGGATAGATCCTCAAGAAAGAAAATTAATAAAGAAACAGCAGACTTAAAGGATACACTAGATCAACTTGATTTAATAGATATCTTCAGAACTTTTCACCCTAAAGCAATAGAATATACATTCTTCTCAAGCGCTCATGGTACGTTTTCTAGGATAGACCACATGTTAGGACACAAAAATGGTCTCAATAAATTTAAGAAGAATGAAATCATATCAAGCATTTTCTCTGATCACAATGCCATGAGACTAGAAATTAACCACAAAGGAAAAACTGAAAAATACTCAAACACTTGGAAACTAAATAGCATGATATTAAATAATGAATGGATTAACAATGAGATCAAAGAAGAAATAAAAAAGTTTCTAGAAACAAATGATAATGAACATACATCAACTCAAAATTTATGGGACAAAGCAAAAGCAGTTCCGAGAGGGAAGTTCATTGCATTACAGGCATATCATAAGAAGCTAGAAAAAGCTCAAATAGGCAACCTGACCCTGCATCTAAAAGAACTAGAAAAACAACTAAAATAAAACCCAGGACAAGTAGAAGAAAGGAAATAATAAAGATCAAAAAGGAAATACATGACATAGAGGTTAAGGAAACAATACAGAGGATCAATGAAACCAGGAGCTGGTTCTTTGAAAAGGTAAACAAGATTAATGAACCTTTAACTAGACTCACCAAGAAAAAAAGAGAGAGGACTCAAATAAATAAAATTAGAAAGGACAGTGAAGAAATAACAACTGACACAACAGAAATACAAAGCATTGTAAGAAAATACTATGAAGAACTCTATGCCAAAAAATTAGACAATCTCGGTGAAATGGACAAATTTCTTGAATCATATAACCTTCCAAAAATCAATCTGGAAGAATCAGAACACCTAAACAGACCAATTACAACAAATGAGATCGAAACAGTTATCAAAAAACTCCCAAAAAAGAAAAGTCCTGGGCCTGATGGCTTCACAAGTGAATTCTATCAAAAGTTCAAAGAAGAACTAACTCCTATCCTCCTCAAGCTATTTCAAAAAATTCAAGAGGAAGGAAGACTCCCAAACTCCTTTTATGAGGCGAGCATAATTATGATCTCAAAACCGGGCAAAGACAACACAAAGAAAGAAAATTATAGGCCTATATCCCTGATGAATTTAGACGCTAAAATTGTCAACAAAATATTAGCCAACCGGATCCAGCAATATATGAAAAAAATCATACACCGTGATCAAGTGGGATTTATTCTGGAGAGGCAAGGCTGGTTCAATATTCGCAAATCAATCAATGTGATTCATCTCATAAACAAAAGGAAGAACAAAAATCACATGATAATTTCAATAGATGCAGAAAAGGCATTTGATAAAATCCAGCACCCATTCATGCTCAAAACTCTCAGTAAAGTGGAAATACAGGGAACATTCCTTAACATGATAAAGGCCATCTATGACAAACCCACAGCAAACATCATACTAAATGGACAAAAATTAAAAACAATCCCCTTAAGATCAGGAATCAGGCAGGGATGCCCCCTTTCACCACTCTTATTCAACATAGTTCTGGAAGTCCTAGCTACAGCAATCAGACAAGAAGAAGAAATAAAAGGCATCCAAATAGGAAAAGAAGAAGTAAAACTGTCATTATTTGCAGATGATATGATATTGTATATAGAAAACACTAAAGTCTCAGTCAAAAAACTACTGGACGTGATAAATGAATTCAGCAAGGTGGCAGGATATAAAATTAATACTCAGAAATCAGAGGCATTTCTATATACCAACAATGAACTGTGAGCAAAAGAAATTAAGGAAACAATCCCCTTCACTATTGCAGCCAAAAAAATAAAGTAACTAGGAGTAAATTTAACTAAGGAGGTTAAGGACTTGTACTCAGAAAATTATAAAACATTGATAAAAGAAATCAAGGAAGATACAAACAAGTGGAAGCATATACCGTGCTCATGGCTAGGAAGAATAAACATCATTAAAATCTCTATATTACCCAATAAATTCAATGCAATAACAATTAAAATATCAATGACATATTTCAAAGATATAGAACACATATTCCAAAAATGTATATAGAACCAAAAAAGAACATGAATAGCCTCAGCAATCTTAAAAAGAAAAAATAAAGCAGGAGGTATCACTCTTCCAGATATCAAGGTTTACTATATGGCCATTATACTCAAGACAGCCTGGTACTGGCATAAGAACAGGCACATAGATCAATGGAACAGAACAGAGGACCCAGAAATAAACCCACAGCTTTATGGACAACTGATATTTAACAAAGGAGGAAAGAACATACAATGGAGTAAAAACAGCCTCTTTAACAAATGGTTTTGGGAAAATTGGACATCTACCTGCAAAAATATGAAACTAGACCATCAACTTACACCATTCACAAAAACAAACTCAAAATGGATAAAGGACTTAAACGTAAGCCGTGAAACCATAAGCATCTTAGAAGAAAACATAGGCAGCAATCTCTCCGTCATCTGTAGCAGCAATATATTTGCCAATTTATCTCCACGGGCAATGGAAATAAAAGGCAAGATAAACAAATGGGACTATATCGAACTAAAATGTTTTTGCACAGCTAAAGACAGAATAAAAACACAAACCACACAATGAGAGAACATATTCAACAGCACATCTGATCTGGGGTTAATAACTAAAATTTATAAAGCACTTATAAAACTCAACACCAGGAAGACTAACAATCCAATCAAAAAATGGGCAAAAGAAATGAATAGAAATTTCTCCAAAGAGGACATACAGATGGCCAATAGGCATATGAAAAAATGCTCAACATCACTAATCATTAGAGAAATGCAAATTAAAACCACAGTGAATATCACCTCATACTAGTCAGAATGGCACTCATCAGCAAAACAACACAGAATAAGTGCTGGCGAGGATGTGGAGAAAAGGGAATCCTTCTGCACTGCTGGTGGGAATGCACACTGGTGCAGCCACTGTGGAAAACAGTTTGGAGATTCCTCAGAAAATTAAAAATCGAACTGCCTTTTGACCCAGCTATCCCACTTATAGGAATATACTCTAAGAACACCATAGCACTGTTCGAAAAGAAGAAATGCGCCCCCATGTTCGTGGCAGCATTGTTCACAATAGCGAAGATCTGGAACCAGCCCAAGTGTCCGTCAGAAGACGAGTGGATTAAAAAGCTATGGTACATATATACTATGGAATACTACTCAGCCATAAGAAACGATGACATCGGATCATTTATAACAAAATGGATGTACCTTGATAACATTATACGGAATGAAATAAGTAAATTAAAAAAAAAGGAAAAACTGAGAACAGCATGATTTCATACATAGGTGGGACATAAAAGTGAGACTATGAGACATGGACAAGAGTGTGGTGGTTATGGAGTGGGGGGAGGGAGAAGTGGGAGAGAGACGGGGGAGAGGAGGGGCACAAAGTAAACCAGATAGAAGGTGACAGAGGACAATATGACTTTGGGTGATGGGTATGCAACATAATTGAATGATAAGATAACCTGGAGATGTTTTCATTGTACATATGTACCCTGATTTATTGGTGTCACCCCATTAGAATTAATAATAATAAAAAAATATATATATATAAAAAAGTGAGACTATGAGACATGGATAAGAGAGTGGTGGTTACGGGGTGGGGGAAGGGACGGAAATGTGGGATAGGGAGGAGGAGAGGGAAACAGGGATAACCATATAGAAGGTGACAGAGGACAATTTGACTTTTGGTGACGGGTATGCAACACAATTGAATGATAAGATAACCTGGAGATGTTTTTATTGTACATATGTACCCTGATTTTTTGGTGTCACCCCATTAGAATTAATAATAATAAAATATAAAAAAATTAAAATTAAAAAAATAATGAGAAACTCACGCTGTGAAAAGAACATTTTAAAAATTAAAAAAAAAAAAGAAGAATATTCTGACGTTCTGCAATCAAGATTGAACTCCACCGCAATTTTATCACTACAACAGTTTCATACACTACGTTTTAGGTATTTTTACATGTGGCCATGTGGTCCTTTTCTACCTGGAATATATTACATTTGAGGATATGAATGAGGTACTATCCTTTTCTGTATAAAGTGGACAAATATGATACCTAGAGATGTTGGAGCTCTCTTACAACTTTGAAAGAAATCAGCAGAGGATAAAACTAATACTCTAAGAATAGCAGAATGGAGAAAAGAATAGGATCCGGATATTTGATACTATTTTTCTAAGACCAATCATACCATTCCTGATGCCAGTCCCTGGACAGTGAGATTTATACAATAATACATTTCTGTAGTGTATAAGATAGTTTTGAGTGTGGAGTTTTTGTTTCAGAATGAAACCATTTAAATATTGACAAGGCATTATTATTTCCCTTCTAGAGAAGAAAGAACTGATACTTAGATAAAAGAAGTTGTTCAAGGTTGCATAGTCAAATAAGTAGTGGAGTAAAGATATGAACTGGGTCCTTCTGCCTACAGCCTTTAGGCTCACTCCTTCTCCCCTCCAAATACTTACTTATTCAACAGAACTTTTTCCCTGTTCTTGTTACTAATATTGTGTTCTTCATTCCCACTCTTCCTTTTTGCTTGCCTTGTTCTCAGAGGAAGAAGTGTTCCTCTTCCTCCTATGGCTAGCTTCTCCCCCAATGATCTTGCTCTTTATCCTCCCTGCCTTCTTTGGGACTTTGCTCTATCAATGATTCAGGCTCTTGAATTGCCAATGTCTCCCTTCCTTTCAGCATCTAAATAAATTCAAGTCAGGCTTGACACCTTCACTCTTTCTCTTGGTTCTGATAACTCTTTAAGCTATTCTCTTCTTTATTATATTAACCAAGAGACTTCTAGAAAATGCAGTGTATGTTTGCTAATTTCCATAAAGTCCTCTTAATTGAAATTACCCTCTTAAAAGTCTGTGAGGTGGAAGAGACATTGCAACCCTCCCCACCCAAAGAAGAAGGTGGTGATATTTAGTTGTGTTACAGGTTCTATTCCTAGGTGGGTCATGGTGATTAGTGGACAAGGTCTGTGTGTGTTAAAACATCACCCATGCCTCATGCATTCTTGTGTTTCCTCACTCCTGTCTCCCTACAGTACAGTTCTTGATAGTGCATTGTCCATTAGGACATGCTGACCAACCTTCCTTCTTACCCTCCAGTCCAGCCTTATCCATCCCATCTCTTTCCTCCTCCTACTTAGAGCAAATCAAAGAAAGGCAAGATCTGGGGAGAACTGCTAAGCACATGTTATTATATTTTATAACTAAGCCATGGAACCCACACTTCATCTTTGTACCTATTGACAATACATTTATTCTGATGTTACTATTGTGTATTATATGTACAGAAAATGAGGAATGATCCACGGGGCAGGATTCTGGTGTTACTGGGTTTTTAAGCATTGATCCTCAGCAGTCACCATTGACTATTTTTCTCTATTTCCTTCCAGGTTTATTGTGGTATGAGTGACAAACAAATATCATATATATTTAAGCCTGACCAGGTGGTGGCACAGTGGATAGGGCGTTGGAGTGGGATGCTGAGGACCCAGGTTCGAGACCCCGAGGTCGCCAGCTTGAGCGTGGGGCCATCTGGCTTGAGCAAAAAAGCTCACCAGCTTGGACTCAAGGTCACTGGCTCGAGCAAGGAGTTATTCGGTCTGCTGAAGACCCGCAGTCAAGGCACATATGAGAAAGCAATCAATGTACAACTAAGGTGTCACAACGAAAAACTGATGATTGATTCTTCTCATCTCTCTCCATTCCTGTCTGTCTGTCCCTATCTATCCCTCTCTCTGACTCTCTCTGAGCTTATAAAAAGAAAAATTATATATATTTAAGATGTGCAATGTGATGTTTTATATACATATACACTGTGAAATCATTACTGCAACCAAGCTAATTAGCATAATCACCATCTTAGAGAATTATCTCTTTTTGGTAGTGAGAACATTTAAGATCTACTCTATTAGCAAATTTCAAATATACAATATAAAATGAACTAACTATTCACTATAGTTACCATGGTGTGCATTAATTAGGTTCTCATCACTGACTTTCTTCCTCCTCCTCCTCTTCCTCCTCTTCCTCCTCCTCCTCCTCTTCTTCTTCTTCTTCTTCTTTTTCTTCTCCTTCTCCTTCTTCTTCTTCTTTTCCAAGTGAAAGAAGGGGAGATAGCCAGACTCCCTCATGTGCCCTGACTGGGATCCATCTGGCAACTCCCGTCTGGGCTGATGTTCCATCCATCCTGGGTCATGCTCATAACCAAACTATTTTTAGCACCTGAGGTGGAGGCTCCACAGGTCCATCCTCACACCTGCAGCTGACACACTAGAGTCAATTGAGCCATGGCTGTGGGAGAGGTGGAGAAGCAGATGGTTGCTTCTCCTATGTGCCTGACTAGGAATCCAGCTGGACATCCACACACCTGGTCAGCGCTCTACCACTGAGACAACCAGCCAGGAAGCCATTGACTTAATAGTCAAATTCAGTGCTTTTATATATATATTGATATCTATGCAATATATTTTATTCTCTCAGCTATTTCCCCCTCTTTAAATGCTTTACTTAGCTTTTATGCCATGTTACTTAATTAGTTACTTTTTATAACTTAAATCTATTGGCTTTATTGTCCAGTATTTATTTGCCTATCTACTGGCAAAATAGTACCCTATATTTGTATGGGAACACCCCAACCATCTCAGCCTATATGATACAATTCCACTAACAGCTCAAGATGTGGGCACTGCTTGGCCCTCACCTAGTCATCAAACTGCAATCATCAAGCTATGGAAATTGGGTCAGGGATGGGTGCATAATTGACATATCAATTAAATACAACAAGAAGTTTGCTAGGGATGCAGAGGAAGAAGCTCTTACTGTACCCCTCAGACATGAGTGGAATAAGATATAGAAAATGGAGTTTTCTTAGCCTTTTGGCCAACACATGGAATTTGAGAATCGAGCCTAAGGAGCCAGAAACAGAATGGAGAAATGAAGTCAAGTCTCCTCTTGGTGGCATCCTGGTGTTTGAATCCTAGATCCAGCTATACTTGAAACCAGTTACTTTAAACTTGTCAGAGACAAGAGTCAATAAATCCTCCCTTTCTGCTATGATTTTGATTTGGTTTTACCAGTTTGATTGGGGTTTTCTTCCTTTTTCAATCAAAACAATACAAACCAAAACAACCTCCATATTTTCCTCTCTATATAGTAATGTGTGTGTGTGTGTGTGTGTGTGTGTGTGTGTGTATATATATATATATATATATATATATATATATGCATGCATAGAGAAAGTTCTGGAAAGATTCATTTTAAAGTAGGAGGGCTTATCTTTGGAACAAAGGGACTGTTATGGTGGAAGAGATGATTGAGAAGGACTTTATATGTTATTTTTTTGTTAGACTGCTTTACAACAAAGATGCATTTGTTGCATAATTAAAAATAAACATCCAACAAACATAAAGAAGACACTCAACAATAATCACCATAATGACTTATTTTGAGTTCACGACTAATGTCCGGGCCTGATATTCAGGATCTGCAGCAGTATAGCTAACCACGCTTCCCCGTCCCCACCTTCTCTCTTCTTTTCCTTTTCTAGAGTAGGCCTTGAGTGTTCCTGCACGTTGTAAAGCAGATATACTTAAAACTGGGGATTTTGAATTTACCTTGTAAACCAATAATGATGCTTAAATTTATTATTTACTCTGCAATAGCAATTAATTATAGTTCAAAAATACTTTTTCATGCTTACTCTAGTTAGTAGTTACAGCACCTTTATATCCTTTGCAAATGAGAAAACAAAGCGAAAGCTAATCAAGCGGTTTGTCAGAAGTTGTAGAGTAAAACAGTGATTGTAATAAAACTAAGGTCTTTTGATTCTCAGCTTGATGGACTTTCCATGAACTTCAGTTGGGGCAGGCTTTGGGAACCCCATGTTAGATTCACACTGTTGCTAAATTGAAGTGGGCTCCCTCCATAGGCTGAGAAGAACTCTGTGTAACTCTCCATGCTCCTTTTCTAAGTCATATTTCTTTTCAGATATAACCTGATTGTATTTAAATACCCTGATGACACGGAGTAAAACTATTTAAATAATTTAGTGTTCTTGTTACACAAAATTGGATTTCCAACAAGGAGATGCTCTGGAAGCAAGGTGCTCCCTACACCTGCTAGTAATAAAAGGCAGCTTGTTTCACCTCAACAACAGAACTTTCATCAAGAACAGCTGATCTCAACTGGGGTGCCTTTCTCATCAGAAGCGTTGAACGGGATTACCACCAGGTGGCGCGGTTTTACTATGTAGGCTTAGAAAAAGGCGCTCTAACCTGAATCTTTTCTGACCCTGAATATTAAGTTCATTTTATCCAGTGTTTAAAGCTCTCTGTGTTTAACTGATTCAGGAGAATGATAGAGCCTTGCTTTGAACCCACATAATAAGTTTCAGAAGTTAAGCCCTCTGAACTCATTAATTTATTTTTCCTTGTTGCTGGACAGGAAAGTGCTATATTATGGGATATAATCATGACTGGTAATACAAATAAAAGCGATTTTGACAAATTCTAATATAACTTTATTAACAGAAACGACAAAATCCTTTCCTCTAAGAGAAAAAAGATCTGGACTACATGAAAATAGGCCTCAGGCTAAGAAATCTTTTGTTCAAACAAGGGAAATAAAAGAGCACCGAAATTGCAAGGACTACAATCATATAAAGCCCTCAGCCCTCCTGCCCTCAGCGTGAAGAATGAAAGCAAATCAGAAAGTCAGTCATGCTTCTTGTCTGAAGTGAAACTGTATGGAACGATTTACAAATGATTTAGATCAAAGGGAAAAAAAATTACGAACGGGCAATTAATGCAACAGTTGAAAAACAACTGGTCGCAAAAATGTTTTGCTTTGTTACAAGCAAATGAAGTCGTTCAGCTTGTCCCTGAAAATGGAGGGCAACATTGGGGATTACTCCGGGGAGAGGACATCCTTCCTTTCCGTGAGCATGTTGGGGGAAGGTGTGAAGGTGGCATGTTAAGTCAAATTAGATTCTTGGGTTTATTTTCTACCACTGGGAACTTCCTGGTTACACAAGAGTGAAATGAATAAATGTGAATTTTCTTTTACACATCACGGAACCATAGAAGAAGCTTTGGGATTCACCTTGGCAGAAACGTGATCTCTGCCTCAAAGAGTCAAGGTGTACCATGTGTTTAAAATAGACAAACTGAGGAAGAACTAGCGATAAGAGAAAATGCGTTATACAAATGGGAGAACACAGCCCTGAACTGCTCCACAACAAACTCACTTATGTCATAATATTATGAAGTGAAGGGTTCTTGCTATGTGCCACACCAAGATACTTATTTTCTAGACCCTTTCCAGCCATGGCCATCACCAGGCGGGCAGAAGGCGGATCAGGATGTTTTAAAGGGTTCTCTCCCTAGCCTCCCGAACTGTGCAATCATTGCAGCCTGCTTCTCCGGTATGGAAACCTATTGCCTGGCATTCCCAAACTGCCCTGCTTCTCAGCTACAACCCCCAGGCCAGGATTTATCCCTGAGAAATGACCAAAGCCCTAAGTGAAGGAGCCTAGATCAGAGGTATCCCCGGACCTGGGGGCGGGGTCGGGAGCTGGCTGAGGCTGGCCCCGCCCAGGGAGGGGGCGGAATGTCTCCGGGTCCCGGGCTGCACGTGACCGCGGCCCCGCCTCCCGCCCGCTCCGCAACGCCAGCTCGGCAGGCGCGGGGCGTGAGTCTCGAGTGAGACCCGCCAGGCTCCAACTCCGCAGCTCCGGTGCTCGGCGGGCAGCAACTTTCTCCCCGGAGCTGCCGCGGCGGCAGCGGCTGCTGCCGCGGATCCGGAGCGGGAACCGGGAGGAGGAAGGCGGCTGCGGTTGCTCCTGCTATCTCAGGCTGCCCAGCCCTCTGAGACAGCCGGCCCGCTGAGCCTCGCCCCCCGGGAAGCCCCGGGCCCCTGCCACCCTATGTCCCGCAAGGCGAGCGAGAATGTGGAGTACACGCTGCGGAGTCTGAGCAGCCTGAAGGGCGAGCGGCGCAGGAAGCAGCAGGAGCCGGACGCGGCGAGCGCGGCCGGGGAGCGCAGCCTCCTGGCGGCCGCCGAGTCGAGCAGCAGCCTGCAGAGTGCGGGCGCGGGCGGCGGCGTCGGGGACCTGGAGCGCGCCGCGCGCCAGCAGTTCCAGCAGGACGAGACCCCCGCCTTCGTGTACGTGGTGGCGGTCTTCTCTGCGCTGGGCGGCTTCCTCTTCGGCTATGACACCGGGGTCGTGTCGGGGGCCATGCTGCTGCTCAAGCGGCAGCTCAGCCTGGACGCGCTGTGGCAGGAGCTGCTGGTGTCCAGCACGGTGGGGGCGGCTGCCGTCTCGGCGCTGGCTGGCGGGGCCCTCAACGGCGCCTTCGGCCGCCGCGCCGCCATCCTGCTGGCCAGTGCCCTCTTCACCGCCGGCTCCGCGGTGCTGGCCGCGGCGAGCAACAAGGAGACCCTGCTCGCCGGCCGCCTGGTCGTAGGGCTTGGCATCGGTGAGTTGGGGCTCTGGCATGGGCACCCGGGGGCTCCTGGCCTCACCGCCCTTGACCCTGGTCGCTGCGCTCCTTTTGCTCCTCCGGGGTCCCCGTGGTGTCTTGCTTTGAACACTCCCTCCACTTTTCTTGCCCCGAGAGCGCCCATCTGTTAGTCCCGCCTCTAAAGGCTCCCTCTAAGAGGGGTGGTGGGTTGCTGTAGTAGTCCCCCCACCCCCATTCCCGGTCCCACGTGGAATCCTTGCTCACCCACGGATAAGTGAATCTGCTGATTGTTGCTTCTCCGGGCACTTCCAAGAACCCCGCTCATCACCGACTTTTTCCTTGATCTAGCCCATCCTGATGCTGCTCCACAGTTTATGAGGGAGGGTCCCTTTACTTTTCTGTATGGTCTTGCTTTGTTTCTCCACTGCTAGCTAGCTCCTTGCCTTTTCTAGATTCCAAACTCCAAACCCAATCAGCCTTAAAGTCACAGAAAGTTAGTGTTAAAGTAATTCAGTACTCAGAAACTATTCTTTGCCATCCCTTCTTTTTCCTTCTCTAGTAATTTCTCTTGAGATATAATTTTTATCTCTTTTTACTTTTACTTTTTGTATTGCCTTTGGCTTTCATCTTCCCAGTATGCATTTCTTGCTCCTCTGTATTTTTCTTTTTCCTTTAAATTCATATTCACCCATTCTCCTCTTTGTTTTGCCTCTCCTGCCTTCCTGTTGGGAACCAAATTATCTATTAAAGGTCATGTTCACTTCCTAAATTTATTTAGGAGCTACTCCCTCTGTGGATAAATGCCCAGCAAGATAGATATTTGCAATTTACTTTCAAAAATGAGGGATTAAGGTTTCTCTGGCATTGATTTTTTTTCACCCTGGTTGCTGAGCAGGGGAAGGGAAATTGGCGAGTTCTTGGCAGATGAAAGCTATTTGGAATGTGGTCAATATTATTAGAAAGCATTTTTGAGGGAAAGTGGGGGTTTGAGACTTCAGTGTCGCTGGTAGTTTTTCTAAGACACACCGCTGATGCTTTTCAAACGTTGCATTTCATAATTCAGTTTTTATTTCCTTTAGAGTGCATTTGATGTATTTCTTCCCTGCGGCTGGGGCTTGAAGAAAGCCCTTTCAACCTGGGGCCCATTCACCATTCATTTGACGTTTATGCTTCTCACCCCTTCTCTGTAGAAGCGAGCCCCGTTTAGACAACTCCTCACATAGGAACCACAAGCCTAAACCCCAGCCCACTGCGCTTTTTATCCCAGAGATGTCATGACCAACCTCCCTTTTGTTTATAGGACTGCTAATTAGTGAAGCGGGACGAGGCTCCCAGCAAAATGTTAAGTTGGCACATTAAAGTCCAGAATGTCCAAAAACTACAGCTGAAGTGAAACCTCTTTTAGAGGAACCACCTGTGCCTTCAGGGCCCTTCAGCAGGTAACCTGGTGTTCAAGTCAATTGATCCAGATTCTTTTTCTTGGCATTCTCTGCTTGGGATACCCAGACCACTTTTTGTTTGTTTCTTCTCACATAGAAATAACAATCTTGTTTGTGATTTTGAACTGAATAATGTTTTTCAGAGATCTCTAAATGAAGTTTCCTAGTGTTCAGCTATTGGCAGGCACAGGGTTTTTGGGTATTATGTTGTTTATCTATCTGTTAGGAAGGTTGAGCTCCCCTTGTGTGTAAGCTCTGTTTCCAGGTGTTGTGAGGAGTATTGATACTCCAGTAGGGGAGTCAGAGGGAGTAAAGCAGGATAAGACTTGCTAAGATCCATAAGAAAGACTCTCAGGGCTGTTGAATTCAAAAAGGTTAAGGTTACCTGGAACAGAGGAAAAGCCAGAAACCTGTCCTGATGGAAATGGTATGTTGATAAGTACTGTAGTATTTTAACAGTAGAAATGAGGAAAGGACCTTCATGCTGGGGAATTGAAATGAAGAAAGGAAAGCATAGGGCATGCTTGGGTGTCAGATTGGATGTAACAAAGAGGGTGAAGCAGGAATTAAGATGGAAAAAGTTGGTGTGCAGAACCTGTGGACACCTCTAGGTCTCAGCCTGGTCCTGTAGCGCCTGGGCTGCCTGCTTGACCGTGCATGCTGTGGGGACGTGGTCCTGACTCAGTCCTGGGAGAAAAAGCCTATGCCCCTGGTTTGGGGAAAGCATTGCTTACAATAGAAACCCTGATACAAAGTTTCCTAAAAGCTCTTCACTTATAAAATGAAGGATCATTTAAGGTCATAAACAGGCTTTAAAATATGCCACTTTGAACAACAGTTGCCATATTTCAGATTAGGATCCTTTAATGGATGCAGTTGTACATGGGAAATCATTGTAACTCACAAAGACTACTAACCTCCCAAAAGAGAAGTCACAAGAATTATTTTTAGCTATAAGGAAATGAGTCCCTGATGTAAGCATGTTTTTAGGGACACTAAATCAGTTTTGTTTGTTTGATTCATTAAATCTGGCTTAATTTTAAGTAGCTCAATTTTAGGTGTGGTCAAGAGTTTTTTGTTTGTTTTGTCTTTTGATCTTTTCGATCCTTAGTTAAGTTGACAAATTGTAGTGATTATTTCTTTCACAGATTTACCTTTGGAAATATAAGGCCTACAGGGACAAGGCGTTTTGTTCTTTTAGTTCACTGATGTAGTCCTAACCCATAGATGATACCTATTTAATAAATGAATTAGATGAATGAATAATACACAGAAGCATTAAAAAAATTCTATTGCTTATTGGGTACCACTCTAAGTTAGAATTGTTCCTTTTTCTTTTTTAATGTATTATACAATATTTGAAAGGCCATCTAAGGTTTTCAGTTGGTCACAATTTAGTGAAATCATTCATTTTTCTGTTGAACAAATGCTAATTAAACTTCCCTTATTGATTCTGTCAGATTTGAAGTAGGCAGTAATTAGATAAAGATCCCAGCCTGGAGGTTTTCATTCTAGTGGAACAGAGAGACCGCCCACAAGCAAGTAGAATGCAGTGGTTCTTTCTCTCTGTGTGGCAGGACAGACTCCCGATCCTTTGGGGAGGGGGAAGTAAGTAAAACCCAGAATTGAGGAGGTTTTACAGTAACAGGCTTACTTAAACTGGGGTGTGTAGTGTGAGCAGGAGTTCAAGAGATGTAGAGGGAGCTGGGGAAGGATATGTAGTGCTTTAGTATGTACTGGCTACAGTACACTGTTACTGCACGTGTGTTGTCTGTCTCCTGTAATCCTGGCTCTTTGAAATAGGCGTGAAACAGGTCCCGTGATGCTGGATGTGGAAATGCATAAATGACAGCAGGTAAATGACAAGGTCACTGGTACACAGTCAGGATTAAAAAAGCAAAACCTCTTTCTGTTGCTCATACTGGGCATTTAAGATGGACTGAGCAGCATCATAAAGGCACAGAAAAATCAAAATAGTGTTTGAAGCATGAAGTGAGTGAAGCTTGGCAATGGGGTGGTCATGAAAATAGAATGAGGTTTTTTTTTGTTGGGTTGGGGGTGGTTAGGCTGACTAGGGTTTATTTGGTCATGCTTATGCTGGGTCAGTCACTGGAGGTTTTTAGTTATAAGAAGATTAAACATCTCTTGAATCTGATCCACCCTCTCCGCCTACCATTATGCTTTAAACTCTACTTCTTCCCTCCCCCTCCCCCCCAAAAAAGCTCATGCCTCCTTAAATGTTGTAGTACTAGAAATCCTTGGCTGAGAGTTAACTACAGAGTGGGTAAAGCATAGCATGTAGTCATGAACTGCTCCAATTGGAAGAATCCTTCAACAGAAACCTCTAAAAAAGATCAAGCAGTTGAGTGTAGTTGTTAATCTGTATTAAATGAGTCATATAGTAAAAGAAGCATCTGAAATCTTGGGTATTTGTATTTGCTTAAGTTTAAGAGTTTAATTTCCTTGATGAGTTACAACAATACCAGCTAATTGAGCCCCTTTTTGAATAGGCAATCTTTCTAGGTTTTTGGTTTCATCAGAGGTCCCTTTGCTTCTTCAGGTAAGTTTTGCTCTTACCCTTGACTTGAGTCCTGGAAACAGACCACTGTCTCTGCCCTACTTCCATTGCCACTAAAACTTTTTGAACTTGAAGATTCAAATTTCTGATAGGACATGGTAGAGGAAGACACTTTCCTCAACTTTTCTAGGTTTCAGCTGGTCTAATCAATATACATGAGACAGGTTAGATTAACAAAACATATGTATGTATGGGAACCCCACATATGTGAAAGAGTCAGATGCCCCACATGCATGAGAGGTTCAGAAACAAAGTTAAAATGGTGTATGTATGGCATTTTGAGTAAACAATGAGGTAAGGTGCCTTGGGGCTTCAGAGGGGAGAAAGGGCATTGGGAGGAATAAGAACAGATACTCAATAATTAGATGTTTGCCCTGTTCTATGGGTAGGTCATAAAAAAGTAATCTCTGACAATATATTTTTATTAGGGGCAATGATCCTAATTTAAGTTATTTAAGGGAGATCTAAAAGTGTCTCTTGAGCTCTCAGCACCTCGATTACCTCCAGCTCAAAGTAATCCATGTGCCAAAGTGGCTCATCTTGGCAGGCCTGTCCTGAACCCCTTCAACACAAATCTATGTTTCCAAAGCTTATTATATTTTATATGGTGATCTTATTTTTTATGTCCTTTACATACAGTCACATGGTTTTGCAGTGTTGTACTGGAATCAAAGTTTTTAGGTATGGTTGGGTACAGCAGAATTGAAGACATTTTGAGCTTTTAGTTTTGTTTTATTTGATTGTTATTTGGGATATTTTATCATGTATAATACAAAAAGTTGTCCAGAAAAGGCAAATTCCAAGAACTTGGTGCTGTTATTACTGTTAGTGCATACATAGCCCCAGAAACAAGCAGTGTAATTTAACCCTTTCTTTGTGGTGTTGTCATTTACTTTAACTGCCTGTTTTAAGCAATGACCTAGTGCCCTGTTTGGCAAACTGTGGCTCGCGAGCCACAGGCGGCTCTTTGGCCCCTTGAGTGTGGCTCTTCCACAAAGTACCATGTGTGGGCGCTACCTCGATAAGGGATGTACCTACCTATGTAGTTTAAGTTTAAAAAATTTGGCTCTCAAAAGAAATTTCAATTGTTGTACTGTTGATATTTGGCTCTGTTGACTAATGAGTTTGCTGACCGCTGAGGTCCTACTGCCTGTGTGGACAATGTCAGGAGGTCTCTAAATTTGGATATTCACCAATATTCAAAACCTTTACTGAGAGTTGAGGATGTCATGTATACAGCACTGGGTTTGTTGAATTAACCTTAGTCAGTTTCTCCTGTCAGCCTCTGTTCCAGTGCTTCCTCTACTGGAACACAATTTGTAGCCGCACAGTGCAGCTTGTAATTAGTATGGTATAGCCTGTTGAGTAATTGTTTTAAATAAATATATCACATTTTCCCCAAAAATAGCACTTTGAATTCTTATTCTTTAATGCAAGGCAAATATATCAAAAAAGAATTTCATTTAAGATAAGCATAGTTAGCTAGAATCAGGCATATTTTAATTAATCAGCCATGCTTCTTTGTTTTTGCAATAAAGTGTGACTTTTCTACACTTTTCCCCCAATAGTTTCAACTTTTTCTTTTCTTTTTAGGGAGGGACGGAGAGGGAGAGACAGAGACAGACAGGAAGGGGGAGAGATGAGAAGCATCAACTTGTAGTTGGGTCACTTTAGTTGTTCATTTCATTGATTGCTTCTCATACATGCCTTAATCGAGGGGCTTTAGCCAAGCCAGTGACTCCTTGCTCAAGCCAGCGACCTTGGGCTCAAGCCAGTGACCATGGGGTCATGTTGATGATCTCATGCTCAAGCCGGTGACCTTGGGGGTTTTGAACTTGGGACCTCTGCATCCTAGGTCAATGTTCTATCTACTGTGCCACCGCTGGTCAGGCCAGTTTTAACTTCCTTTAAAGCAGGATTTCTGTATTGGATTTAGGCTCTCAACTGGTATGAAACTGACACATAAAGTAAAACTTCATTTGACTTCCTCTGTTTCTTTGTTTCATACACATTAACAGTTTCAGTTTATGTGCACTACCTCCCCCATTTTATTTGTGATGGCACTGACATTGCAGAATTATAGTGAGGACTATGACATAGTTGTATTTGTACAGTATTGCAACACCCTCATGTGAGTGGTAATTGAAATGATGGAAGTCTGTTAACATGGATTCTATGAAGTTATTCATGTGACTTCTGTATAAAACAACTCTTTCTTACCCACCCATTTTTCCCTCTTCAGTATTTTAAGCCCAAAGTAAGAATATAGCCTAGTTGAATAACTTCACACTGATGTCTTTGGCTTTAACACCTCTAATGATGTAGAACCTGCTGGTAGACTCCAACTAGCAGGCAGTCGTTGCCATTTTTAATCAACAGCACGTGAGAGTATTTCCTTTTTCTGATTCAACTGGGTTCCTTTGTATGTCCTTCCTGTCTACAATTCTTTTCATTTTTTTACCTTAATTTTTCTCTTTGACCTTCACAGTTACTAGTATCAACACTTCTATAAAGAAAACTTCCATTGTTATAAGGAAAAGCTGTATTCACCTGCAAACCTCAAAACATTTTTCCACATTTAAAATTGAATTTCCCTGAATGTAGAATGAGAAAAAAATAGCCTAGTTTTGTGATATTCTAAACTTGTTGGGAGTACTACGTGCTTTCAGGTTGGGCCTTTTATTAAATACTAGCATCTTGTTTGAATGGTGTGGTCTGGAATATGTGTCAAAAGCTTTATGGCAGGTGCCTCACATCACAGCAAGGCCAAGCAGTATCACGGGATCACCAGTGCCCCCCGTGGTGGTGACCTCTTTTTTATTTTTTTAAAATTTAATTTTTGTTGATGTTAATTTATTGTGTTTGCATAGATTTAAGTGCCCCATCGAATATATTTCATCACCTCCCTGTCCTGTCTTGGGAGGGGCACACAGCATCACTCTTCAGGGAGAATGTGAATTGACAATCCATTTATCTGCCAGTGCCCTGGAAATGATAATAATTAGCATTTGTTCAGTGCTACTTTGTGTCAGGCATGCTTCTAAACTTTTTGCATATATTTACATAATCTTCATAATAACTCAGTGACATAATACTATTTTTTTTTTAAGGTAAAGCTGTCTAGCAGAAAGAGATGAAGTAACTTTCTCTTGGTCACAAAGCATCTGGTGGAGCCAGAGTTCACTCCCAGGAGGAGTGCTTTTGTAGTGGGCCCATGTGCAGTGGCTCAGTGCCGCTGCCACTGGTCCCTGATGCTCGCATAATCATTCTTTACCGTGATATGTGATGTGGACGTTATTTTAAAAATGTAAATCTAAAAAATTTATTGAGGTGACAATGGTAAACAAAATTATACATGTTTCAGGTGCACAATTCCACAACACATCTTTTTTTGCAATGTACTGTGTGTTCACCCCAAGTCCAGTCTCCACCCATCATCATTTATCCCCCCTAGGCCCTCCTTCACCTCTCTCCCCTGCCCTGCCTCGTCCGCAGTCACCACACTGTTGTCTGTGTCCTGAGGTTTTTTCTCTTTTGTCCTCTTTTGGTCAATCCCTTCACCCCTTTCACCCAGCCCTGACCCCCAACAGCTGTCAGCCTGTTCTCTATGTGTCTCTCTGTCTCTATTTTGCTTGTTAGTTTATTCTGTTCATTAGATTCCATATATGTGTGAAATCATTTGGTAACTGACTTTATCTGACTGGCTTATTTTACTTAGCGTAATGCTCTATCCGTGCTGGTCCATCCATGCTGTCCCAAGGTGAGATTTCCTTCCTTATGCCCTGGCTGGTTGGCTCAGTAGTAGGGTGTCAGCCCGGTGTGTGGATGTCCTGGGTTCGATTCCTGGTCAGGACATGCAGGAGAAACAACCGTCTGCTTCTCCATCCCTTTCCCTCTCCCTTTTCTCTCTTTCTTTATCTCTGTCTCTCTATTCTTCTCCTGCAGCGATGACTTGATTGGTTTGAGCGAGTTGGCCCCAGGTGCTGAGGATGGCTCCTTGGCCTCCACCTCAGGCGCTAAAACATGGCTCAGTTGCTGAGCAAAGGAGCAACAGCCCTAAATGGGCAGGGCATCACCCCCTAGTGGGCTTGCCGTGTGGATCTCGGTTGGGACACATGCGGGAGTCAGTCCTTCTGCCTCCCCTCCTCTTGCTAAAAAAATAAAGAAAATAAAAAAGATTTTCTTCCTTTTTTATGGCCGAGTAGTACTCCATTATATAAATGTACCACAGCTCTTTTATTCATTCATCTACCAATGGGTACTGGGGGCTGCTTTCAGATCTGGACTATGTAAATAACACTGCAGTGAACATAGAGGTGCATATATTCTTTAAAACGAGTTAAAATGAGTTTTTCAAGACTCCTGACATAGCATATCATGGAGTGACAATGAGGAAAGCCAAGCTGGTTAGAACATTTCTTTGCTAAGAGCGGTAAACAGGGATGCCTCGAATCAAGGCAGCCATGCTGCACACCCTAGGGCAGTGGTTCTTAACCTTTATTGAGGTACCGAACCCACCAATTTCATATGCACATTCACCGAACCCTTCTTTAGTGATAAATAAAATATGATTTTTTTTTTTCCAAATTCAAGACATAGGTATATGGTTTTTTACTGGTGCACAAAATGAGCCGTGCATGAACATCACCTTGCTCAAAGAACAAAACCAACAAAGTGCATGAACTCACAACAAATTACGCTATTACTTTATTCTGGCCTCCGTGGCAGAGGCTTCTCTGAACCCCTGAGACCTACTTATTGAACCCCTAGGGTTCGATAGAACCCAGGTTAAGAACCACTGCCCTAGGGACTCCATTGACACTCATTTACCGCGTGGGGGGGTGTATTCACATGTAGTGCGGTGGGGCCTCCTGGCATTGGACAACACAGACTGCCATTGATATGGCAACTAAAATTTTAAAAAATGCTTATTTTGCTTTTCCTTTTCAGTCCATGATGTTCTGTGTGCTTGGAATGTGCTTTTCTATAACATTTTCTCTACCCCTGTCCCACAGCCATTGACTGAGTGATGACTTTGTTGGGTGCTAGAGAGACAAGGATAAAATAGTCCCTGTTCTTAAATCTAAGTCTGCTAGGGAAAGACAAACAAGGCTGTTAGTCCTGCCATAGGATTGTCTGAAGAGTGTTGACTCACCCTCCCAGGTCTAGCTTCATCAAGAAAGCTATCTCGGCCTCTGCTAAATGTTAGCACTTTCTCTAAACCATGCAGTCAGGGCATTTAACGGCATTATTCCTTGCAGTATATGGTTTTGGCCATGACTCATCTCTCTGGTAGGTCAGACACTTACAGAGTTAGCTAATTAGGTAGTAATAGTATTTATGTCCTCTCGCTGCACTTACTACCCTACTGTTTATATATTAAGCTCTTAAATATGTAACAAACTAAAGAATGCATAAAAGCAGTACTCAGCAGACCATTGCCATTGTTGAACACAGAACCTCAGGTATACAATTAATTCAGAAAGTGGAATAACATGGTGTGATGCCTGGGCCTCTAGAGTCACACGGCCTGGGCTCGCAGCCTGGCTAGCCACTTCCTGCCTGGGTGCTGTGTCAAGTCTGGTACTTCAGTTTCCTCATCTGTAGAATAGAGAAAGTACTGCCTCACAGGGCAGGGTCGTTAGGATTCAATGAGTTAATATTTGTAAAGTGCTTTTAAAACACCTGGCAAAGTAACCGTCAATGGTTACATGTTAAGCAATCACATGTAAGCTGCATAACCTTTGGCAAATTACCAAATTACCATTGTGTGCTTCAGTTTCCTTGTCTCCAGAGCGAGTGCTGCAATAGCACTTGAGAAGTAAGGCTGTTGTAGAAAGGAGCCGATGCATGTGACCACGCCTGGCTAGCAGTGCACGGCAGCCTGGGTTACCAGGCACCGTCGCCTCGGTCACTGCCCTACCGCCTTCTTACAATCATGGGAAATAGAAATTATGAATTTAATATTTATCATAACTAGTAACAGGTCTGTGAAAATTCCATATATATATTTAATAGGCAGCCTTGAAAGACAGGATGACAAATGTAAAAGGGGGCAACACTCTGTCTTTCCCGTGTTCAGTTTATGTACCAGAAAATAGTCTTTCCACCAGACAGGTGGAGCTTTGAACCTGGTCTGGAAGGAAGTTGTAGGTTGTCTGAGAGGAGGGTCCTTTCCTAGTGAGGAAGAGGAGGGAGGTAAAGGCAAAGCCTTGAGGAGAACAGGCGGTTTTCTTGTCTATGTGGAGGGGTTGAATAAGAAAGAAGTAGAAATGGGAACCTATTTGTTAGAATAGAATCCCTGCTAGTAGTAAGGGACCAGTTGGACCAGTGATATTAGATCTGTCTTGAAATATTTTTACATGCCCATTTATAGACAAAAGATACATCTTTTTCCCAGGGGAAAAGATATACCTGCCTTTTAAGAGGCAAAGAATGAATAGTTTTAATAAAAACTTGAAAGTAATAGCTTTAGAATAAAAAGAATATTAATAATGGAAAAGCTTTCATGTAAAACTCCATAATCATATTTTTGGATTTAGTTTATGACTCCATGTCAGGAACTTATTGCACATAACAGAGAGAGAAAATTGGAAACTAAAATTGTGTGACTAGTATTCAAGGACGGGACAGTCATCATTTAATAATTCAGTTAGCAAGTGCTTGTAGTTTTGAAAGAAAATTATACAATGACTGTATCATATGAAACAATGGATGTCAAATATTCTTGAAGTGTTGGCATTATGATAAATTGATATCAGTAAAATCTGAAGCAGTTATTGTCATGTCTATCTCATTCCAATATTTGCTATAAAATCATAAAGAAAATGGTTACTAGAGCTCCTCCTTCCACTATTTTTCGGTGGAGGGGCGGTATCTGTGTAGTACAGCCGTCTGTGGTCTTGTTGGTGAGGCAGTGTGTGTATCAGGACCATCTCGGAGGCCCTGTGGCACCCACGGGCCTCATGCCACCTGGCAGTGCAGTCACTGAAATGAAAATATGCAAAACTCTCTCTTTCTCTCTCTCTCTCTCTCTCTCTCTCTCTCTCTCTCTCTCTCTGTTGGAGTCCCTTGTCGTGCCTCTTGAAAGTAAACTTCTTGGGAATTACAACATCTTTAATTGTATTCACTCCTATCCTGTATTAAGGAAACCTTTAGAAATATTCAGTTACTGTTCTTTCTTCCACTTGTTGACCCTTTTAAAATGATGTCTGATGTTAAAATTTATCCAGTATGTATTAATCACATACTACAAACATAGAGTTGTAACAGTCTGTCATTTTTCCTTGAATATCTGAAAATCTCTAATCTTTACTTCCTGTGCTATAATGCTTATTAGAAATACTGTAAAAAGTCAGAGTGTGGTAATTCCTAAAATGGCCCATCCTTTACACCTGTGTGTACGTGCATTTTATGGGCATTCATTCACTAGCCGAGGAGGGGGGTGTTTTCCTTACTTTAAGAGTGAGTTACGACATGCAGAGAGGTTAGGTAAATCATTGACAGTGATGAGGTTCAAATCTGGGTTTGTGATCAAGGACCAGTGTGTGCCCTGCCTCTTCATTTTATGATAAATTCAGTTCTTGATTGTGAAAGCTAACTATGTGATGATATTTCCTTGGTTAATGTATATATTTAGTCCACTAGTAATTCAGGTTCCAGTAAGATACTTTATGAATGCTCGTTGAGGGAACAGTGATGAAATTAGCAAAACAGTACTACAGAAAGACAGGAAACTACTTAGATGGAAAGCAGTTACTCCAAATAAAGAATATATAATGTATAATGGCATAATATATTATTGAAAGCAAAAAAGAGATGAGTGGAACAAAATATATCTAGCAATAGATCCAACTATTTATAAGAATTTAGTATTGAACAAATCAGTTAAAATAATGGGGAAAAGAATTGTATTAATAAGTAATTGGGAAAAGGAATGAATATGAATAAAAATAACAAATAAAATTTAGATCTTATTCTCATTAGTATATTTAAGAGTCTAAAGTTTTAAAAAATGTAATAGAATGATTTCTTTTTTCTGTGTCAGTGAAGTGGTTCATTATAATATAATTTTTATTTTATTGTATTGTATTTTTTTGTATTTTCCCAATGTTAGAAGCTGGGAGGCAGTCAGACAGACTCCCTCATGTGCTGCACCGGGATCCACCAGGCATGCCCACCAGGGAGTGATGCTCCTCCAATCTGGGGTGTTGCTCCATTGTGGTGGAGCTATTCTAGTGCTTGAGGCAGAGGCAATGAAGCCATCCTCAGCGCCCGGGAGCCTTGCTCTAATGGAGCCTTGGCTGTGGGAGGGGAAGAGAGAGATAGAGAGGAAGGAGAGGGGGAAGGGTGGAGAAGCAGATGGGCACTTCTCCTGTGTGCCCTGGCCGGAATTCGAACTTGGGACTTCCACATGCCCAGTCAACGCTCTACCGCTGAGCCAACCGGCCAGGGCCATGTAACATATTTTTAAAACTTCAGTACAGATTTTAAAAGCAAAATGACAGATTGGAAAAATATGCTATATTTATTTACCTTAAAGTAAATACATTTATGCTCAGAGCATGTTAAATACAGTATTAACAGCAGGAAAAATGCAGTTAAAAAGTAAACTCAGTAAAGTGTTTAACGTTGTTAATTAGAAGTGAAAATTAAGATAACAGTAAATTAGCAAATTAGGAAATAACTTGGCTAGCTGTTGGAAGGAAAAGATTTTTTTAGGTGTAAAATAAATTTGAATATGTTCTGTAGAGAATATTCTAGATACTAACCAGTCATATTTAACATATTTCATTCGTTATTTTGCTTATTCAACAACCTACTTTGAATAATAATGAGTATCAGATACCAAAGTATATAAATACTTTGGATATAGAAGTTAATATAGTGAGGAGTATGTTTTGTTATTCATTTGTAAAAATGCTAATATTCTTTGATTTGAAAATTTCACATGAGGGATTATAATATATGGCAATAAAAGAAAAACATGATTTTGTATAAAAATGTTATTCGTTGTACAATATGTAATATTGTCAAAACCAGAGTGCAGGGGGAACCTCAGAATGCCTAGGTGTTAGGAAGTGATTAGGTAGACCACACAGAATGTGATAGAACTTTGCATTGCCATTCAAATAAAAACATGGACCTGAAGTACATATACAAGTAACCTAGTTTTACGGACAGCTGTTTACAACCATATGAAAAATTATGGCTGGGCATAGAGTTTGGAAGAAGGCATAAAACTGTATATCATATATGGCAAAATGCTCTTTAAATTTCACATTTTTGTTATTCCCTTTATATTTGTCATTATAACTTTACCTGAAATTCAGATTTTTTAATTTTAAAATACACATACACTTATAACAAAATACTCCCATCAGTAGTTAAGGAACAATGACAAAAATGTTATAAAGAAAATCATGAAAGTTGTGTGGTTGTATTTTTCCCCGGTTTTTAACTCATTGCATGAATTAGCAAGACATCAGGATGTATGATGTACATTTCTCGGATATCTTATTATGTTGTGTATCCCAGGAAAATATGCTGCTTACTCTATCACTGAGAAAAATAGACGCTTTCATCCGAATGAGAGCTCGCATTCCCAAATTCCCTCAGCTCTTTCATGTTTCCTCAAATGTCCCTTCATCCCTGCCTGCACCCTGTCCAGATGTTGTCTTCTTCCTGGACCTCTGGATGTACTATTCATGTTTCTGGCTGAGGCCAGTGCCTTAACTTGTGTCTGAGATGTCATCTTCTATTCAGAGGTATCATTCTAGCTGTTTCCATTTATTTAAAAAAAATTCCCATTCAGCTGGATTATTTCCATAAGCCATGCACATATGCTATTTTTTTCCATTTTAAGACCACCCCCTTTCTACCTCACTTCATCTTTCTATCCTGTTTGTCTCCTTTTCTTTACAAGAAACAGTTGGCTATATTCCTTCTCTTCAGTTCTTCTCACTGTTTACAGCAATACCTTTGCCCTGACCACTCCACCAGTGTTGCTCTTGTCACGTTGATCATGTTCTCTGTGTTGCTCAACCCAAGGACAGTTCCCCCTCCTCATGCTACTTGACCTGTGGAAGGCATCTGACACAGTCATGCCTTCATGAAGCACTTTCTTTGGACTGAGGACGCCATACCCTTCTGGTCTTTCCTTAGGTCATTTCTTCTCAATCTCCTCTGCAGATTCTTTCCTCATCTCCCAGAACTCTTAGCTTTGGAAGGCCACGGGGTCACCTCTCCTTGGTTTACATTCCCTCCTTTTGTGAACTCATCCCAACTCATAGCTTAGAATACCTTGTATTTGCTGACTGCCTAGATCTCAGCCCAGTTCTCTCCTGGTCTCCAGACTCTCAGACCAGCTTCTCACCAGCTTTCACTTATCAGGTAAGTCATCCTTCCTGGTGTTCAGGTCCAGAGCCTTGGTGTTGTCCTTGGCTCTTAACGCGTTCCACGTCTAATCTGTCAAGGAATCCTCTGAATCTAGCTTCTAATTATATCTAGAACCTATTTCTCATCCCTTCTACTTGTCACCCAGATCTAAAATGCCATCTCTCATTTGGAGCACTGCAAGTCTCGTAACTGTTCTCTGCCTTTTCCCTGGCACTCTCCTGTCTTTTCGCCATGTCACCGCCAGAACGATTCTTGTAAATATAAAGCAGATCATGCCATAATTGGGCTCCCCAAAGGACATTGATGCTCCCCAAAGGGCTGCCAGCGGTAGCTCTGGCGCGCATGCAGAGAGCCTGCTGGGCCGCAGTGGTCCCACCCCTTCCCCCTCTGACTTTCCTTCCTGCTGCTCTTCACCAGCTGCATCTGCACTGGTCCCTGAGAACACCAAGTCATCCTTGCAGGCCTTGCAGGAAAGCACTCCCCAGGAATCCACATCATTCCTTCATCTTTGTGTTTCTCTAATGTCTCCTCTTCCTGGATTCTTCCTTGATCATTGTTTAAAGTTGCAGCCCCTGCCATTGCTACTCCCTACTCTTTATTTTTATTCTCATTTGTTTTCTCCCTGCTTTTATTTTTTTCTATGGCAATTTTTACTAATTGTTACATTCTTTAAAATGTTTAATTATTTAGAGAGGGAAAGGGGGGGAGCAAAAGAGAGAGAGAGACAAACATTGATCTGTTCCTGTATGTTTCCTGACTTGGGATCGAACCGGCAATCTCTGCTCTTTGGGCTGAAGCTCCAACCAACCGAGCTATCCAGCCAGGGCACTAATTGATATTTATATTGCTTGTTGTTTCCCTTCATTAGAACCTAACCTCCATGAAGACAGAGTTTCATCTTTCTGTGCTGCTTATCCCTTTCCCACTAGTGCATAGTGTAGTACCTGGCACACAGCAGTTATTCAACAAATAGTTAATAAATAGATAAGAACTAAAACAGCATAGCTCTGGTGAGTAATTTTTGAGCTGAGATCTGATTACGTAGGCATCAGGGATGGCATAGAAAAGTTGTGCAGTGGGTGTGGGTAATTAATATTCTCTTGGATTGCTTCTGACTCATGTCTGTCATTTCAAACTTTTTAAAGTAGTTGGGAGAAATAGATATTTTTAAAGTTTAATAAGACATTTAAGTCTACCAATATTCTTAATACTTGGAACAAAAGATCTCTTCACCAGACTTGCAAATCTAAAAAATGGAATTTGATTCATATATGAAAAATGATTAGACTTTCAGTGATGAACTTAAAGTGACTAAGTTGACACTTGAACAACATGGGTTTGAACTGTGTGGGTCCACTTAAACGTTGCTTTTGTTCGAGGCATGCAGTCAGCCCTTTGTATCCGTGGACTGAAAACAGTATTTTTGATCCATGGTTAGGAAACTGCAGAGGCAGAAGACTGACTGTATATATTGTTCTACAGTACCATTTTATATAAGGGACTTGAACTTCCGAAGATTTTGATATCCGTGGGTGTCCTGAAAACAATCTTGTGTGGATGCTGAGGGAGGACTATTAAATTTGGGGAGAGTCAAAAGTTAATGTGGATTTTTGACTAGACATGGGTCAATTGTTTGTTGACCCATGATGATGGAATCAGCTGGCATGCAAACTTCTTATGTGGTACATGTGTTTTTCCCAATGCTACAAATGCTACGAATATTGTCTCTGCGATTTCCTGGGAGAAAGAGGGATTTTAGTTAAAATGGCATTTTTTTTAGTTGAGCCCAGAATTAAAGCAAGATGGGGATTGGGTTGGGGCTGAGTTTTGGATTATAAAGAGGCCTGAGGAGATTTCCTTGACCTTGAAGTCATCTCTTTGATGACTCAGGTTTCCAAAATTCAGTGAATCTTGGATAATGCAAGATATGGAATTTGAAATCTCTTATTTTCTTTCTGGTGCTCAGTCCATGTTTCAGATTCTGTGATAGATTTTATTAAGTATGTAGTTACTAAGCACTGGACCAGGCACAATGCTAGTATCTCAGGATTCAAAACCATAGAAGGCGTACTTTATTTTTCATTATGGACCTGGTTATAAATATAGAAGAGGACAAAATATAGGTAAATGTATTATGGGCTAAATTTTAAGAGATGTTATTAAGTGTATGGAATTTAAAAAATAAGTATCATGATCTTGAAGTTGTTCTGATCTTTAAATGATCCATATTTTAATTCTGGATATGAAAACTAGGGTTTTACTTCAAGTGAAGCCAGTCTGTAACTTCATAGCAATGAAGTGGCAACACGAGTCCAAATTATGAGAATTAAATGGTAGTCTTATATTAAATTTTAAACTTATTTGAATGTGGGCACTTCTGATAAGTGTGGAAACTTAAATTGTCAAACAAACAAATCAAATTATGCTGTGAAGACCTGGCTTGAGACAGTTTTCCAGTTTATCATGTTAGTTTTTAATTTTGGAAACCCCTCAAACTCTTAATACCTGTGAAATTGTCTTTGACATCCCAGACACACTTTATTATGTCTTTCTCTAGACCTCATCTGTGATGTCCCAAATGTGATATCCATATATCTTTGATGTGTACAGTAATAGAACAATATGCAAGGCAAAGTAGTCCAGATAGTGTCTAACTGGAGCTAGCAAGTCAGACTTTACAAAGAATTTACTTCATAGAGTTCTTGTGTGGGTCAACTGATAAAGTATCTTCTCTTAAAATTGTTGTACTTGTGATTTTTCATGGCTGTATTCTCTGCCATATTGTAAGTTTTTCAAAGTTCAAAGGTGATGTCTTTTGCCACCCCCTGCCCTTTTTTCGTCCCTGTGACCTAGCCCAGTTACTGATAGGTTGCTGGCACCTGCGTTTGATTAATGGACCTAAATTATTGTAGAAAGAAGCAACATCTGTTGAATTGGTGAACGGAAGCAGACTGTGCAGAATAAGTTTTCTTGGCTTGTTAGTAATTAAAACCCTCTGAAGAGCTAGAATTTCAGTATTGGTATGAGTACAGTGGGTGAGTTAACCTAGTTTCACAGCCTTAATTCCTGGCTAAATGCAGAGAAAAGTTTGACATTTTTATGGTGTAATTTGAGCCTTAAAATACTGTATATGGCTGGACAGAAAGAAACGGAATTTACAACAAGTATATATATGAAATGCCTTTACTCTTTCTTGTCAGTAGTTGGCCATTTTCAACTTGAATTGATGTTTAGGAACAAAAACAAGAGATTTTTAACATTATGCTTTAATTTTAAGTCACATTCCTTCCTTATCCTGTGAAACATATAAGAATAAATAAATGACATTTTAATAATAGTCTTAATATAAGTAAATTCAGATGAATGAATTATTTATTGTGAATGAACAAATCTTGAGACTAGAGAAATAACTCATTTTTAAGAACTCTTTTTCTTTAAACGGTTAATCCCCTAATTAAGAAAAAACATGAATGTTAAAAAAACAATTTTGTAATACTCATTTGATAATTATACAATCATTTATCTAATATTTATATGTCATCATTATATTCTAGAGCAGGGGTGCTCAATATGTCGATCGTGATCTACTGGTCGATCGCGAAGGAAGTGTGGGTAGATCGCACGACATTAAAAAGACATTTGTCTTTTGATTGGCATACAGGGTAGCCAATCTGACGTCTGAACTTTTGACACCCTACGCATGCGCGTTAAACTGTGCTAACTTGTTCAGTTACATTGCTGTGTAGTTAGCCTTCAATTTATTTAAACTAAATACAACAAAGGGTATAAAAATGAGTGCCGTAGCTGGTCTGAGTAAGAAGCCTAAAACCTACCACTTTCATACATAATGGGAAGGGATTTTTTTCACTATGTCATATTCTAAGTGCGTTTGCCTCATCTGTCTGTGTGTCATTGCTATTCCAAAGAAGGGAAATGTGGAGCGGCTTTTTCGGACTGTTCATAAAAACTATAACATTGACTTTCCTCCGAAAAGAGAGCTGAGAAGGAGAAAGGTGAAAGAAGAATACACAATATTAAATAGTAATAATAGTAACTTAATGATAATATAGAAGAAATAAATTTATGTTTTGCATTTTTATTGTAGGTAGATCATTTTGAGTTGGTCATCTTATAAGTAGCTCACAAGCTGAAAAAGTGTGGGCACCCCTGTTCTAGAGCATTTTCAAAATATATTCTAAAAATGACATTCATTTTTAAACATGCATTTATATGTATTAAGCATTAAGAATTACAGTTATTAATAAGGATTGAATCTTTGCATATAAATTGTTAGTGCTGTGATTAGCACTACTTTTATTTGCTTTAAATGAACAACTAGCTGACTTAACCTGATTTGAATTAAAATGATTTGTAGTTGTGAATTTAATGCCACTGTTAATAAATTTCAAAGCAGTCATGAAGCTTGAAGTATCTAGAGATAAGGCATTTAGTAAAACATTGCCTTAATTATTCAAAAGAAAATGAATTCTAGGAATTATAGATCAACAGACCTGTGATTAATTCTTAGCAAAATTATAAAATATAAAAGTGAAGGTTTAGGGGCATTTGCAAAAGAATCTGATGATTACTAGAAGCTTTTGTGGATTTACTAGGAATATGTCTCATAAAACTAACCTCTTTTTTTTTTTTTTTTGAAAGCATGACTGGGTTTGTAGATTAGGAAAATTCTGCAGATAAAGAGTTGACATACTTCCTTTCTTTGATTTAGCATATTTGTAAAACCCTTTATACTAGGTGGTGAACAAAATATACTGTTATTAGTCCCATGAGGGATAATGATAAATAACCTCTGAAATTTTGACAGATAATAAAACATGGTTTAGTTGGATACTCTGTCAGGGATGAATAGCAGGGTTTCTAATGGGTTCCAACCTAGAGTTCAGTCCTTCATGCTCTGTGCTCATCTAGCCTGAGGGAGCCCAGAGCCAACCAATGGCTGTTATTAACAAAATTAATATTCAAAATATTTTCAGTATACTACAAAGCTATTAAAAGTCAGGAAAAATAAGCCTGGCCTGTGGTGGCGAAGTAGGTAAAACATCAATCTGGAACGCTGAGGTTGTGGTTAGAAACTCTGGGCCTGCCTGGTCAAGGCACATATGGGAGTTGATACTTCCTGCTCCCCCATTTCTCTCCCCCTCTCCCTTCTCCTCTCTCCCCTCTCCCCTCTCCTCTTTCCCCTCTCCGCTCTCCTCTCTCCTTCTCCCTCCCTCTCTCCCTTTCCTTCCCTTCTCAAAAGTGAATAAATAAAATCTTTTAAAAAATCAAGAAAAAGTAAAAGTATTAGGTAATATGTTTATAATATGTTTGTATCTTTTACATTTTAAATATTTTGCACTGTTTCTTTTGGCCTACACTTAGACCTGGCCAGCAGTGAGACAGACTTCTTCAGTGAGAGTATAGGCGTCTGTACAAGTAGGCAGCCTGCACAAGGTTAAGGTGTTGAAGAAATGTGCATTGTACTCACTGGCCTGACTGCGGGGCCTCAATAGTCCCATCTGCTTCCGGATTTCTAAGGGCTGCTTCAATGATTGCAGTGGAGAAATGGATTCATCAAATATGTGAGGGAACTTGTCCTCTGAAACAGAATAAATCAGCTAAGATACTCAAGATTGCATACTATGTGAAAGGGGAGACGATATCACCTTTTCTAACTCCCTATTTCTATGTAATAAATGTTGGTTGACTTGCTGACAACACCTGAATCATTTTATTATATTTGGCCCCTGCCTATTAAGTTATCAGATTAGCTTAACTTTTCTTAAATATAGTGTGAGTCTTCTTTTTATGAAATCAAGAACATTATTTTATGTTGTTCATTTGAGAAAGAGAATTTGTAAAATGTGACGATGACAACTTTGAAAGCCATATGTCTCTGGCACCCTCAGTGGAGCTCCTCAAGTCTTTCTTGACTCTTTAAATGATTCATTCTGCCACTTGCAGGATTCCTTTCAAGAAAACCAATTATTTAGTGTTCTCGAGTGATTGATTTGCAAATTAGTCTATTTTAATGATGCAATGATAAACATTTGCCTTTAATTTTTTTTTTTTTTTTTTTGCTGTTGTTAAAAAATCTTTTACCAAAGAAATTACTCTTGTGAAAACAAAAGCCAACGATTCATCACCTGCTTTGTCTGGAACTTAGTTTCCACTACTCCCTGTCCTTTCATCTTCCTCCTTTCCCTGGTCTCACCACACTTTGCCGTTTTTATTCTTTGCTAAAATGCTTGGTGTTTCTCAATCTTAAGTGTGAATAAAAGCATTTTTAGACAGCTCCGCTATGTTTATTGGTCTGTAACATACAGTATAGGTAGTGTGCTTGCTATGCCAACACAGCTTCAGGACAAGACCCCTAGCTCTTCTCCAACCACATTAACACCCCCCAAATCCCACCATGTAGGGCTCCTGGCGCTGGGAAAGCTGTCTAGGTATTACAGCTTTCCTTAAGAGGCAGCCATTGTCGATGATTGACTTCGAAAAGGGTTTTGAAGATGGGATTATTTTTCTCTCTAAACATGAGAATGTGTAGCTACCTAGCCAGGTGCAGTTTCTTCCAACTTGCAATTCCTTTTAATGTGTGATGTTGAGGTCAGTCAGAAAGATAACAATTTTAAAGTGGACCAATAAAATCAGGTTAAATGTCATCTTTTTTCAATTTAGATATTGATGAAATAATCAAGTCCTACCAAGCAGTTTGTGATTGAGCAAGAGCTGCCTATACTCTGGGATAGCTTAGCTTTAACTGTTCCGCATATGAGCTGCATGTTCTAAAAGAAATGTTACACTAGTGATGTTACATAACAGCTTAAACCATTTCAGGCCATTTAAAAAAAAATGAGGGACTGTTTCTTTCTCTGCCACCCTCCCTTCCTTTCTTCATATAAATATTTAGTAAACTTTAGGGCAAGGAAAATCCTGGAGGATTAGGAAGAGGTGGTAATATTCTTACTTAAAAAGAAAAATAAAATTCTTGTGGTAACTACATTGAACATGAGAATTATCCTTTTAAATTTTTAAGTTGATAACAATACGTACTATGTTGTACAGCGATCTCTAGAGCTTACTAGTCTTGCTTCCCTGAAACCTTATGCCCGTTGGTTAGCTCCCTGTTTCCTCCTCACTCCAGCCATGGCAACCACTGTTCCACTCTTCTAGGCTATGAATTTGAGTGTTTTAGATGCTTCATGTAAGTGGAATCATGTAGACTTCTACTTCATCCAACTTGAGCTGTTTCTTCTTCTTGAAATAGATTTCTTCTCTTTAGCATTAGTATTCTAGTGTGTAACTCATTTAATCTTCATACCATACAGTAAATACTGTATTGTTTCTCGTGTTATACAAATGATATTTTAGACATAGGGAGATTAAATAACTTATGAAGAATTTACGTCTAGTAAGTTGTGGAGGTGAAATTTGAACCCAGCAGTTTAACCCAGAGTCTGGGCTCTTAACCACTCCACCCAATGCTTCAGGGTGCTAACAAGAATACCTGTTTCACAGAGTTTGTGTGAGAAGTCAGTCAGGCAGACTGTACAGAGCTCTTAGGACAGTGCCTGGTGTGTAGTAAATGTATCATAAACGGTAGTTGTTATTACTGCATTTTAACTTTAATATGTGTACTAGGTATCTGCCTCAGTGAAATACTGTAAAAGGATATTTATACTGATTTGTAGTGTGAGTTGTTCCATGAACTGATGTGATTTATTGAGTCCTTGGTTTCTCAACATTAATGATAAAATAGTATCTACTTCATAGTGGTTTTATGTGTATTAAATCAGGTAGAATTATATCAGGATACGTGGTACACATAGAATACCTAGTGGTGTTGGCTTCTCTGCTCCCTAACAACATTTGTGTTTCTTGGGATAGGAACAATGTTTTATTATTTTTATATCTGCCCCAGAGTCTATCACAGCTCTTGGTACATAGTAGGCATTTTGTAAATACTACTAGAATAAGTGAATCAGAGTGTTGGAAGGAGAAAGAACAGAAGAACAGAAGGAAGGTCAAATGTATGGATATTATTATTATTATTATTTTGTGTTTTTCTAAAGTGAGAAGCAGGAAGGCAGAGAGACAGACTCCCGCAGGTGCCCAACCAGGATGCACCTGGCAAGGTCACCATGGGGCGATGCTCTGTTGCAACCTGAGCCATTCTAGCGCCTGAGGCAGAGGTCATGGAGCCATCCTCAGCACACGGGCCAGCTTTGCTCCAGTGGAGCCTTGGCTGAAGGACGGGAAGAGAGAGATAGAGAGAAAGGAGAGGGGGAAAGGTGGAGATGCAGATGAAAGCTTCTCCTGTGTGTCCTGACCCGGACATTTTTCTAATGGAGGCAACTTTCTCCTAGAGGAAAAAAAATCATTGGAAGGTCACATGGATCTAAAAGTTTAGTTCTTTTTTTTTTTTTTTTTTTTTTTAATTTAAAGGTTAAACTGATCTGGTATTTAATTCTGAAGTATTATGCAACTAAAATGGCCACTTCAGGGCTGGAGAATGGAAGAGAGGGTGAAGGAAAGCAAGGGTAAGAGACCTAGTGCTATAGACGTGTTGTTATACTCTAAACTCAAGTCATGCTCTTGAGCAGTCTTCAATCTTAGTACCATTTCTCGGGGCCTTGGGAAAACTAATTCGATGGTTAGCCTTTATTTTTTAAAAGATTATTTACTGTTTGCTTTTACATTTTGGGGAATCCTTTCTGAATGGAACTACAGCCCAAGACAGTAATGAGAGGCATGGAGTGCGTGGTTGCGACACCAGTAAGCAGAGAGAAGAGCTTGGTATCTGATGAAATCAACCTGAGGACGGGCTACGTGTCCTTCCCCTCCACTGGCAGAACAAAGGCAGTGGCTGGGAGGGAAGGTGCTCCATTTCTAGAGTTGGTTGTGATGTCTTGTCTCAAGGCCTAATTTTACCTCTTGGGATGAGATGGTGAAACTTATAACTGGTACTGGCCTTTGCTAACTGTATGAGAGGACCAGCCTAAATTCATTCAATGTATAGATTTCTTCAGAAACGTGTTGCAGTCTTCAGTCAAGGGAACAAACCAGGATCTGTCCTTGGCTTCAGAGGCACACCTGTTCACTCTGCCCATCAGCTGGGCCCTGGCGCTTAGAGTGCCCTGCTCTTGTGACAGGTCTTTCTGCTTGTGGACAAGGCACTACAGTGCCTCTTTTGTTTCTTCCTTTTAGTTTCTGTTTAGCTTTTAACTGAATTGTCTGGAATATCTTCTGCTGTTGATGTAATAAGGAAAAGCAGGTGGCATTTTTAACCAGTGGGGAAAAGTAAAATATTTCTTCCCGAGAGGGATGAAACAGAATAGACACGTCACATCTTGTTTGCAGGCCTGTCTTACTTCTCGCTTCAGGTTCAATTCTGCCATGTTATCGGTGACCTCAGGTTAAGAAAACAAGTGGCACCAAAAACAGAGACACACTTTCTTTTATCATGGCAACAGGTGTTTACTTTTATTTATGGTTATGAGTAGATAAAATGAGAAGGCTTCAAATTAAACATATTTAGAATGGTGATGTCAGGTGGGGACAAGGAGATTTTTTAAAATATCATCTTCCTAGACCACCTGCATTTTGACTGCCGTGTGTCTGTTGCTGGCGGGAGCGCCAGCTTCCCCAGGGGCTGTTGTTGCTTTGGCAGTTCCCCGGTTTCTGCTCTTGCTTAGAAGGCAGCCTGGCGGAGTGGAGGAAGCTTGGGGCATGAAATTGGAATTCCTGGGTCGCGCTCTTGCTTTTACGTTTTGCTTAAGTATGTGATTTTTGGACAAGTCACTTAACCTCTCTTAGCTCATGTTCCTTTCTGGAACATAAGGGTTTTATTAGATTCTGGGCAAAGTTTCTCCTAACCCTGAAGCTTCCTTAACCAGGTGAGAGGAAAGAAAAAGGAGTGTTGAGATGATCTGCTCCCTACGCAGACCCCTTTCGCACTGCGCAGTGGACAGGAACCCAGGCTGTGTCAGGCCTGCGCAGAGTGAGAGCTCACTCCTATTCTCATGAAATTCTAAGCTGTTAGATAACCAAGGTCATTTTGAAAATGAGGCTTCAAGTTCAGTGCTATACTAGAGTGAATCTTTCTGTCATCACTCTAAAACATTTTAGCTTTTAATAGACTGCTGTTTTCCTCTGTTCAGACTTGGTGCTCAGTTCCAGACAGCTCTCAAGTCAGATGACCAGACTTAAGTTGAATTTTGTTATTTGAGCTGGCTCTGGGAGCAAGCCTGCCTCACTGAGTATTTTTGTGTTTCTTGTTATTTAAGGCATCTTGTTGAAGGTGAAGAGTACTCTTCTCTGAAAGAGTGATTTGTAATGGAAAGCTGTTGCATTGAAAAGTGGCTTTGTGTTTTTATAGACCACACAATTCTAAGCCAACTGACACAGTTTAAAAGTGGTTATTGGCGGGTAGAACACACAGGTGAATACTTGAAAGCCTGGTGGTAGTATTTTGAAGTACTTGTACTTATGAAGAGAAGAAAGCACAAACCAGGTCTGAAGTCTTCTGTTTGATGATTTTTATAATATCTTAAAATAGATTGATGTTTCTGTCTTATCCCGCCAGATGTGTGCTTCATCTTTAATTAGATACCTTTAAATATATCAGTTAAAGAGTGTTTGGTTCAATATCCAGTGTTCGTAATTCTTACTGATATTGTTGGAATGTCTTTTTCTGCCTCCCAAATTCATATTTGTGTCTATATGCTGTAAGTTAAACAATTGTTTTAAATTGTGATGAGTGATATCTGATGCTATTCAAATGGCGAGCGTCCTCCGTCCTATCTCTCCGCTGATTCCAGCTACAAGTTCGGGAATCATGCAAAACACAGCTAAGGGTCCTTGAATGTAAATGGCACTCTCTGGCTCCTAGGGTCCCCTGTTTCCCAATCAGATGCCTAGAAGTTCAGGATTTGTCTCAAAACTTGAACCTGTCATACTGTTCCGCATACTAGGGACTGCCCTTGGGGGACTGGCAAGAGAAGCTGGAGAGAAAAGGCACAGTGATCCCTCACATGTTCTCCATCCCAGAGAACCCTTTCCATCCCAGCACCTGGTGCTGCGGCAGGCCTCCACTGCTGTAGCGGGGCAGCGTTGTGCCATGGCTGGCCTGACGCAGGGCCGGGGCAGGTGACGTGGGGGCAACGGGGGATTTCTTTCTTCCACATCCTCTGGCTCACTAGGAGGGAGGGTCCATTTTCTCAGTTCTTCAGCTAGAAAAAGGTGGTTTCTCCAGAGGTTTTCTTTTCTTTTTTTTTTGCTGCTGTTCACTTGAATAGTCTTAGGCCTCAGCCTACCCACAGGTCAAATCCAGGAGATTAAGGAGGAAAAACACAAACAGTAAACTCACTGCCTTATCAGTTAGTCTACACATTTTGAAAGTAAGCTATGAAAGCGAACTGTTGAAAATCAAAGAGAAAAACAAAACAAACTTGAAAGAAGTGAGGAAAAACCATAGAGTTTATATACACAAGGGACCAATTACACAAATGATTGTGGGTTTTTCCTCAGGAATCGGGAGGCCAGAGACAGAGGGGAGAATACTTTTAAGGTGCTAAAAGAGAAAAACTATTGTCTAAGAATGTGATTGTTAACAGCTCTGCTCTAAAATACTAAAGCAACTACTTCAGACTTAAGGGAAATGATATCAGAAGAAAACTTAGAATATCAGTCATGTAGAGTCTCAGAAATAGGAAATAACTGGGTAAATATAATCTATTTTTTCTCATGAGTTCTATTTAAAATATGTATGATGTTGAAAGCAAAATTCATGACACTGACAGTTTTTCAAGGTATGTGGTTGTAATATACTGTATATGACACCTATAACAATGGGGGAGGTAAAGGGATCTCTATTATTGTAAACTCTGTATTTACTGAAAGTGATAAAATATTAATACTGAGTAGTTTGAAAGTTAGGGATGTATATTATAATCCCTAGAGCAAGTACTAAAAAGTGAGTACCAAGTGATTCTGCCAGGTGACCCAATAGATAAGTTAAAATGGAGTATTGGAAAATATTTTAAAAACGCAGAATAAGGCAGTAAAGAGGAACAGAAGAACATAAAGCAAAGTATACAAACAGAAAACAAGTAATGCAATAATTACATTAAATATGTATGGTCTAAGATAATTAAAAGACATAGATTGTCAGATTGAGTAAACAACAACAAAAATCTCTAACTGTACTCACAATAAGAAAGTGATTTAAAATATAATGTTGAAGACAGATTAAAAGCTATAAGGATGGAAAAAGATACATAATCTTATTCACCGCTGGTGGGAATGTAAACTGGTACAGCCATATGGAAGAAAGTATGGTGGTTCCTCAAAAAATTAATAGAGATACTTTAATGACCCAGCAATCCCTCTACTGAGTATCTACCCCCAAAACTTGAAAACACTGGTATGTAAAGACACATGCAGCCCCATGTTCATTGCAGCATTATTCACAGCAGCCAAGACATGGAAACAACCCAAGTGTCTATTGACAGAGAACTGGATAAAGATGTGATACATATACACAATGGAATACTACTCAGCCATAAGAAACAATGACATACTGCTATTTACGACAATGTGGATAGACCTTGAGAACATTATACTGAATGAAATAAGTAAATCAGAAAAAGCTAAGAACTATGATTTCACACATGGGTGGGATATAAAACTGAAACTCACGGGCATAGATTAAAGTGAAGTGGTTACCAGGGGAAAGGGGTTGTCGGGGAAGTAGTGGTGGAAGGGGAGTTAAGAGATACAAATATACAGTGACAGAAAGTGATTTGACTTTGGGTGATGGATATACAATGTAATCAACTGTTCAAATGCTTACAAAAAATGTTTATCTGAAACATGTACTCTTACTGATCAATGTCACCCCATTAAAGTTTCTAAATAAAATTTTAAAGGAATATTGAATGTCTGTTAATACAAGATTTCAAACAAAAAAATATTTCCACAGCTGTCCTGCAATAAATGAATGAATAAATAAACTGACACATCTATACAATTCATACATATTACTCAGTGCTGAAAAGAAATAAGCCTGGGAAGACATGGAGGAAACTTAAATGCATATTACTAAGGGAAAGAAGCCAATGTGAAAAGGCTGCATACTGTATGAGTCCAATGATATGCCACTCTGGAAAAGGCAAAACTGTGGAGACGGTATAGCGATCAGTGGTTGCCAGGAGTTTGGGGGGATTAGGGTGGGGAGAATGAACAGATGTGGCATGGGATATTTAGGGCAGTGAAACTGTTATGTGTGATGCTATAAAGGTGGGTGCATATTATTAAATATTTGTTGAAACTCAGATTGTGTAACAAAAAAGTGAACTCTGATGTAAACAACAGGCATCAGTCAATAACAGGAATATTGTCTCATCGGTTTTAACACACATACCATACCAGTGTGAGATGTTAATAATAAGGGCACTGGTGGGAGGAGGTGTGGGAGTGGGCGATGAAAGGGCTGTAGGGGAACTCGGTACTTTCTTCCCAATTTTTTAGTAAAACTAAGAATAGATATTAATTTTTAAAAATGATGCTCAATATCATTATTAGAGAAATACAGATTCAAACTGGATACCAGTATACACCTGTTAGAAGGGCAAAAACAAATCTTACAATACAAAGTCCATATGGGTTGCAAATGGGAAGCCCATATGTTACTGTTGTGATTGCAGCGTGGAAAGCAGCGTGGCTGGTCATTCTCCTTTAAACATACTCACCATACGACCCATCAGTCCTAGAAGTTGATATTTATACAAGGGAAATAACTTATGTTCACACAGAAATGTATGTGCAGATATTTATAGTAATTTTATTCATGATCATCTAACACTGGTAACATCTGAAATACCTTCAAATGACAAATAGATAAACTGTGCCATTGTATATCCATACAATGGAATACTGCTCAGCAATAAAAAATATATGAGTCTCAAATGTGTTGAGTAAACCAGACCTAAGGACTACATATTGTATGATTACATTTGCATGACAGTGCAGAGAAGGTAAAACTAGAGGGGTGGGTGAACACTTAGTATGTGTGGGGTTGCCTTCTGACTACAGATGGAGAGATTGAGGGAAGGGGTAATGGTGATGGAAGGGTTTCGCATCTTTATTGTGCTCGTGGTTACACAACCATGTATTTGTCAAAACTCATAGAACTATACACTGAAAGGAGCTAATTTTACAGTATATACATTTAAAAATATACAGTATTAAGTGTTTTGTCTTTTACACAAATGAGGGAACTGAAACTTGTCGAGGGTAAATAAGGTTTCTAAGCTAATACGTGGTAGAGACGGGATTCATTTCACTCCTAACTGAGGCTTTCTCAGTCTCAGCACTATTGCTACATTAAGCTGGATAATTCTTTGTTGTAGGCAGCTGTCTCACATATTGGAAATATTTAGCAGCATCCCTGGCCTGGACTCGATGCCAGTAGCAAAACTCCTGTCCCCAGCTGTGATCAACAGAGTTTCTCTGGATAGTGACAGATTCCTCCACTCCAGGGTGGGTTGGGGTGTGTGTGTGTGTGTGTGAGGGTGATAGGAATTGTCCCCAGGTGAGAACCATTGTTCTAACCCATACATTGAATTACTGCATGTGACCTGTTGGGTCATTTGTTAGCTCCCTCATATAAAAATGGGTTACCTTCTGCTTACTTCAGAAGGTACCCCTAAGTATCAGACGAGATGATAATGTGTAGACGTCCTTTGTCAAATGTGCTGCTCCAAATAGGTTTTATTATTTTAGCTTTTTGGAAATAAGAAATAAAATTGGGGGCAGGAGGAATGCCCAGGGGTGAAGGAAAGTACCTACTATGATCACACCAAAGAAGACATTTTATTAGAGGTTGAGATTGACATTTAAGGGAAGATGCACAGGACTATTAAAACAGGATCTCGTAAGATTGTATTAACTTTAGTGGGGCTGCTCATATCTAGATTCTGGCCTTCCATTTTTTAAGTCTGTAAAGTTGATCCCCCCCCATTCTTACTGAACTGCTTCAGTTTAAGGGTGCTGATTCCTACTAAGCCAGCCTAGAACAGATGGAGGAAGAACCAGATGCCTGCTGTGAATTAAGGAAGGGTAAGAGTGAGAGTCAAGTGAATCGAAGTGCTCAGTTTGGCTGGTCAGTGTTGCTGTGTTTGTTCTGTCTCCGTCAGCCCCACTCGTCCTGATGCAAAGTTGCTTTGGGAAGTAGCCGTCGGTACAAAGGGAGTTAGTAGCATGCCTGGAATATAATTGGTGTTATTTAAGTACTCATTTTCATTCTTCATATAAAGAGAAATCTACCAAATCAAGTGGCATCTTTCACTGGCTTGTCAGGAAATTCTTGGCTCTTTCAATGCCAGAGACACATTGAAAGTCTTAAACTTTGGTTTTTGTTTTACCTTAGATTTCATACAGACCTTCTGTTAACATTCTCATTCAAATTATTAAAAATATGACGGATTAGTTTACGTTATTCTGTTCATGCCTTCCTGAGGGCATGTTCTCATTATCTTGATTAATATAATAGCATTGGTGTTTGGAAACCTTCAATCAGGATATTTTTTTATAAACCACCTCTTATGGAAGGGAGCCATAGCAAAAGTAGAGTAAGTCTCATAATGATTACAAAGAGCTATCTTAAGCTGATTACACAGAAATAATGAGCTTATAAAATTAGGGATGCACAGGAATGTTTAATATGAAACCTATTGGTATAATCCAAAATTTAAAAGTCATAGCAAGTAAATAATATGTGATTGATGCCACTTCTGGAAAAAAGTTTAAATAGCAAATGATGAGATTTTAAAACACGAGGTGTTTATTAAATAAGAAACTATATATTGTATGATTACATTTATGGCATTGTATTAAAGAAGGTAGGCACTATTTTCACCACATTCCTAATTAAGTCACATATTATGCATTTCCATGGAAACAAGATAATATCTCTAGACGCTTGTAATTTAGTAATTGCTAATGGATTTAAATAAAATGTATCATTACAAAAATGTTTGCTATTATGTTGGACACAATAAGCCATTTCTGACTTTTTCCTATTGCTTAATAGGTATAAAATTTATATCATTATTTACACGTTTAATATTTCATCTTAATGGATTCAAAAGGGAGTTGACTTTATTACTGAATACGATAAAAAGAATTCTTTGGAAATGTTTAATAAATATGTATAATAGCAGTTTCTTTAACCTATGCATACTTTTTTGAATATAATATTTCTGCTAGTGATAACCATCAATGCTTTGAGATCTTAGGTAAATTCTATTTTTTTCTCCTTTTCTTCCTCCCTCTTCTCTTCAACAGATATTAAGTACCATATATATATATATATATATATATATAGAGAGAGAGAGAGAGAGAGAGAGAGAGAGAGAGAGAGAGGGAGGGAGAGAGAAAGAGAGAAATAGGGAGAGAGACAGGAACATGAGCTGCTGCTGCATGTGCCCTGACTGGTGAATTGAACAAGCAACCTCCACAATCTGGGACAATACTCCATCCAACCCAGCTATCTGGCCAGGGCTTTTTTTTTTTATTTTTCAAAAGTGAGAGGGAGGCAGACACACTCCTGCATTTGTCCTACTGGGATCCATCTGGCATGCTGGCCAGGGGGCGATGCTCTGCCCATCTGGGCTGTTGCTTCGTTGCTGGAGGAGCCATTCTAGTACTTGAAGCAGAGGCCGTGGAGCTATCCTCAGCGCCCAGGCCAACTTTGCTCCAATGGAGCCTTGGCTGCGGGAGGAGAAGAGAGAGAGGAAGGAGAGGGGGAGGGGTGGAGAAGCAGATGAGAGCTTCTCTGTGTGCCCTGATCAGGAATCGAACCTGGGACTTCCACACACTGGGCTGACACTCTAGCACTGAGCCAACTGGCTAGGGCCTAACCAGGGGTAGTCAACCTTTTTATACCTACTGCCCACTTTTGTATCTCTGTTAGTAGTAAAATTTTCTAACTGCTCACTGGTTCCACAGTAATGGTAATTTATAAAGTAGGGAAGTAACTTTACTTTATAAAATTTATAAAGCCGAGTTACAGTATATAATAATAATTACCAAGTACTTTATGTCAGATTTTTGCTAAGTTTGGCAGAATAAATCTTTATAAAACAACTTACTATAGTTAAATCTACCTTTTTATTTATACTTTGATTGCTCCACTACCCCCCACCATGAAAGCTGGAACGCCCACTAGTGGGCAGTAGGGACCACGTTGACTACCAGTGGCCTAAACCAAAGTTTTTAATTACAACTTTTACTAAAGCAGCGCATTTCTCTAAGCACTCTACTGCTGAGGTAACCTGCCAAGGCCAGGGCTTATTTTTTTTATTTTTATTTTTTATTCATCGGTTGATTCCTGCCTAGGCAGAGAGAGGAAGGGAGAGAGAGGGGAGGGGGAAGGGAAGCATTCATTTGTTGTTCTATTCAGTCGTTCACTCATTGGTTGCCTCCCGTTTGTGCCCTGACTGGGTATTGAACTACAACTTTGTCGTTTCAGGACAATGTTTAACTGACTGAATCTACCAGCCAGGGCCTAAGTACCTAATATTTGCAAACTTATTCTATGTTCTCCTCATACTTTGTTTTTATGACTTGTTGTACATTTATGATGTATGTAATTAAGGGAAACATAAGTGTATAAAAAGACCGTCTTTCTCTGCCTGCTTTATCTAGGCAGCCCTAAACATGGCTGGTCACCAGCCATTTGTTCACCAGGTCCCAGCTCCTTGCAGGTGAGCACTGGTCAGCTATTGTGTATTCAGCCACTCCTTAACACTTTTTTAGCACTTTCTTCCTGGCTCCTGTCTTTGGGTCACTTCACATTTAGACAAGAGAAAAACAAAAAAAGAACTCAGATTAAGTAATTACTTTGATACTTATTTATTATCCCTATCTTTACATTTTGCAATTACTTCTTTAGTTATTTTTAAATTTATGAAAGGTACCTGAAATTCAGAAGGTTTAACTTTCTGGGAAACAAAATACTTGTTTATCATCATAAACAAACAATTTTCACTAGAAGCAATCTGTGTATGAGGCTAACTAGTCAAGAAGGGGAAAGAAGAGAGAAAAACCAATGAAAAAGATTTGTATTTTGACAGATACTCTGAGTAATATAAAGTTGTGAAAAACATGTAGAATCATATTGACGTCAATATTTCTAGTTTCTTCAGTCCTACTTATTATTAAGGTGACCAACTTTTTTACAATGAAAAGGAGGACAAAAATAAATTGAAAAAAGCAGTATGATAAATAAAAGAAACATTTTATTTATTGCAACAGTAATACACTATAATATGATAAATGCATAATAAAAACATTTGTAATACTTTATATTGTAATTATGCTTAATTACATGCCTTAATTATTTTATAGTAATTGTAAGATAATTTTATCTAAATGAGTACTTTCCCATTGAATGAATATTTTTTGTCAATGTATCATCTTGTACCAATATATTGGAAATATCTGAACAAGTAATATCCTTCATATTGAATTTTAGGGTAAGTGCTGCAGCTAGAGTATCAACATTCAATCTCGATTTCTCACTTGTTCAAAAATCATTAGCAATTGAAAAAACTCAACTGCTGCATTAGTTCCAGGGCAGCACAATGTAAATTGAGCAAGAATAAACGAACTTTCACATGGAATATGTTCATTTTTGAAATGGCTGAATATTTCCACCCATCTTTTATCAATTTTGATGTGTTCATTTTCCCATTATATTAATTTTTCAGAATTTAAATATACATTCAGTTTTCTAATTTCTTCAAAGAGACCATTGTCGTCTATTTTGATGTTTGGCATGTCTTTTGATAAAAACTCAAGACAAGATTCAGTATCTGTCCAATATACTTGCGATGAAGTAAAAATACACCATTGAAAGCTGTTATTTCCTGTGATGTTTGTTTCAGATCACCCTTCAATATATTGAAAACATGTTTCGTAAAAATTCTGCACTTCTTTGATAAACTTTTCTATTATGCCCGGATTTGATTCCTCTAAATCTGACATTTTATTTCTTTATAATTAAAGCAAAGAATTTTCTTCAAAATGAGATTTATATTGAAGGATAAAGTAATTCAAAATAAGACTAACTTCCGTAGCTGAAATGTGTTCACCTTCAATCTTCTGAATCAATTTGTGAAAAATGGATACTTGATTATGTACAAAATACATGAATATCTCAGATATCTTATTATTGAAAAATCAGTTCCAGGATTTTAGGACATTTGTCTAAACTTTAAAAATATGAACAGAGAGGCTCAAATAATCGTAGAACACGCTCTCCAAAGCAACCATCTGACTTTTGAATATCCTAAAAGTTCTTTGTATTCAACATTTGTTTCCTCACAAAATTGTTTTATAGTAGCAACACGAATGGTGTTACTTCTACATTAATTGGCATGGCACATGACACTGTATTGATTGCATTTGACAAAATATGTACATTACAACTTTTTCCTAGTATTTTCTTTTGGAGTAACTCTTGTAATTTTACATACACATTATTTACCCCTTTGTGTCTCGCCCACTAAAATTTGTATTTGTATTATCAGCTGTTAGTGCAACAACTTTGGATTTCAAATTGTTTTCACGTATTATTCTGTATAGATAGTTTGACAAAATTTTAGAAGTTTCACCCTCAATGGATTCTAAATGTAAAATTTTTACTTGCATGTCCTTGGTAACATTAAAATACTGTTATCGGATACAATTTAATTTCATTATGACTTGATGCATCAGATAAAGTCGTTACAAATGCTGCAGTTTCCAAGTCCTCTCTAAGTATTTTGTCACAGTAATTTTTAAATACTGATTTCAAAATAGCCTCGCATTTTGTCCTGGCACATGAAAATTTTGCATTGTGAAACTTTTTCAATAATTTAGTTATACAATCCATACTATGAAAACTTTGATTGTGAATTATGGCATGAAATGCAAATGTTCCCTCCATTGCAGCCAACTGTTTTTCATCTTAGAGTAATTTGAAGTTTTAAAAAAACTTGTTACTTTACAACTGGAAGCTGATACATCTAATGATTCTTATGTTTGTTGGTGGCCAAATGTTTTGTTTTTGCTGCTCTGCCCCCAACTGCAATACAAAATTCTTTGCCGCAAATATTGCAGAAAACAATGGTACCTTTCTTTGATATGAAGAATGGAAATTCCTTTTTCAATTTAATCGTTGAAATGGCATTTTCTCTTTTTTGATTTTTCCATCTCTTAAATGAAATTTAAAATTAAAAATAAAATATAGAGCTACACGAACGATGCAAGCACATTAGGAACTGAAAACGTTACATCATTGTAGGCAAATTTTCTGGAAGCTACGTTAACAAAACTAAGTATCAAACAAAACCGCTATTTTGGAGTAATATTCGGGTGTATTTATTGTTTTCTAATTAAAAAATGTCTGTGTTATGCAACTATTAATCAAAATGTATTATTAACATATATGGTTTGAGGTTAGATTTCCACTTTAAAACCAGAATTTCCGGAAAATACTTGTAAATAAAACTATACCTATTAGGAAATTACTAAATAATGAATTAAACATGAATTGTGCTTAACTGTCTATGATTGAATATTCACTGAGAAAGAAAAAATCGTGAGTCTACCGTGTCGTATGTGCCAAGAGTGTTTCAGTAAGAAGTACACAAAGCCATTTGCATGCTCAGTATGTTCCGCATGCTCTCAAGGTCTCCTGTGTGGAGCGCATGCGTCTCATAATCGCGTCGTCTCACTGCACTGTACTGATCCTTGATGAGTCATGTCAAATACAGATACGTCACATGACATGCAATGGATCGACTCTGCATCGATCGAATCTGCATCGATCGAATATGGACATTTACAGATTAGTCTTCCAGTATCAAAAGGAGGACATGTAGGAGGACACTTTTCGAAGCAGGGCGGAATTTACGAAAGAAGGACTGTCCTCCCTATAGGAGGATGATTGGTCACATAATTATCAACAACCCATTGGTGACCCGACTAGACATATAATAGTAATATTAGTTAATATTAGAATAAGTAAAAAATAATAGTTACGTTTAGAGGGACTGTAGAATGATACTAGAAATTACAACTGATGCCATTGAATTAGTACTTGTCTGTAAATGAAAAGAGCTGGTTAAAATAGGATTTTGAAAATAATACCATATTTACTGTCCTTAACAGACCCAGTTTATTGTTAGAGATTAAAGTTACTTTAATGAAACCATTTTGAGATAGAAAAAGCAGAAAAGTTGGTTTAATTTAGACTAAGAATTAGATTGTAAAGAATTTAGATTATTAACACACTTTCTCCAGGACACTAACTGAGGAATCCTAAAGCTTCTTGAGTTAATATTATCACCCACATTTTATAGATGGGTAAACCAAATAGGTAAAATAATTTGCCATGGTTACATTCAAAGTATAATGTAAGTTGGCAAAACTACAAATTGAATATTGTGTATTACTTAAATCCAAATTCCTCATTCTCTCCATATGCCACAAAGCATATGTGATTTGCTTTAGTATTTAAAATACTACGTCTTTAGGATTTTTAAATCTCTGATTCTAGACAAAAAGAAACCTTCCCGACCCCACCTCAAACATGTATCATTTAGTTTTTACCAGTTATGTGACTGGGATTGCTATTCATTAAGATGTATCATTTTCCTTTCATTACCTTACCTCCTTTTTACTTGCAAATCTGGTTCTTCCATGAAACTGCTGGACAAACCCACAGTGATCTTTCCCTCCTACAGCTTCAGGAGTAGTTCTTATCATTAGTGTTCCTTTCATACTTCCTCTTAACGTGTTATTACTGATAGTATGTTTTGTGTCTCCCGCTATATTACAGGTTCCTTGTATTTTATATATCTTTATGTGTAGGCATAGCATCTTATTGTAGTGTGTTTTAAATATTCCCTGAGGGGATGCTGGATTGTTATTGCCCATTTTTACCTTCGTTCTACCTCTGGACCACGATGGGGCATTTCTCCCACTGAATGTTCATTTGGCAGGGTTTGAAAGAGCTGAAAACCTTTGCTACTCTGTCATTTCCTAAAAGAGTGCCTGTTAATTGTTTTGAACAGAAGTTCACGTGATACTAGAGTTTTTCTTTAGACAGTTATATTTTAAGTAAGCAAGAGTGGAAGAAATATCCTCTGGGTTGAAGGCTGGCTTTGGAGCCATTAACTGAATATTATACTCAGCACAGCTTGACCTTCCCCTCAGTACTTTATATTATGAGACACACGCCTAAAATTTTCTGGCCCGACCTCTTAACTGGAGACTCTGGTTGTAGGGACTCAAAGTTACTTTAATAAGTATTTCATCTCAAATGTCTTATGTTTAGTTACATCCATTAGACAGCTCCATTTTTGTGTGTGCATACACGTTTTCTTAAATTGTTTTTAATGTGTAAGTTTCCTAAAACCCTTTTGAAAAGTGGGCTGTGTACAAATGTTTTTAGAGAGACTTTTTTTTCCCATTCATTTTAAGAGGGCCGAGGGAGAGAGGGAGACAGAGAGAGAGAATGGGGGAGGAGCAGGAAGCATCAACTCCCATATGTGCCTTGACCAGGCAAGCCAGGGATTTCGAGCCAGTGACCTCAGCGTTCCAGGTAGACACTTGAACCTGCTGTGTCACCACAGGTCAGGCCTAGAGAGACTTTTTAGCTACATAGTGTAAATACTTGGGTCAGACAGTCCTGTCACTTAACTAGCTGGGTGATCTTGTGTATTTTATTCAACTCTTTCAAGCTTCTGAGTCTTTATCCAGTTGGAAAATGGGACTAACAATGCTTATTTCAAGTGCAGTTGTGAGAACTAAAAAGAAAGCATGGGTATGAAAATCTGACTCATAGTAGGTGTTCAAGAAATTCTTTTTTTGTGACAGAGACAGAGGGACAGATAGGGACAGTCAGACAGGAAGGGAGAGATGAGGATCATCAATTCTTTGTTGTGGCTTTTTGTTGCTGCTCCTTAGTTGTTCATTGATTCCTTTCTTACATGTGCCTTGACGGCTGCAGCAGAGTGAGTGACCCCTTGCTCATGCGAGCAACCTTGGGCTCAAGCCAGCGACTATGAGGTCACGTCTATAAGCCTGCGCTCAAGCCGGCAACTGTGGGGTTTCAAACCTGGGTCCTCTGCGTCCCAATCTGATGCTTTATCCACTGCACCACCGCCTGGTCAGGCAAGAAATTATTCTTCTAATTTACCTTGTCTCCACTATGTTTAAATTTTGTAATTAGCATCACAATTAATATTCTTCTTAAAATAATTTGTATTCCTTAAGGTTGCATTCGAGAAGTTATAGAGTGTGCCGTACATAATTTTTATAGAATCTTAGTAGACAGTTAATATTTTTAAATGGTTAGGTTTTGAGGGGTACCAGATTAATATTCATATGTTAATAAAATACCCAGAAGGCTGTACAGTAGTCTCTTCTCATATACCGGTGATTTCTTCTAAGATCCCCCCCGGATGTGTGAAACCATGCATAGTACCAAGCCCTTCTATGTACTACGTTCTTTCTGACGTATACATATTTGTGATAAAGCCTAATTTATATTAGGCACTGTAAGAGGTCAATAGCAATAACTAATAATAAAATAGAATAATTATAAAAATTTTCATCCTTATTACAGTAATGCTGTAATAAAAGTTACGTGAATGTGGCATTATGAAGTAAAATAAAGGTTACTTGAACACAGGTGGTGCAACACTATGACATGACATTTAATAACAGAGATGGTTACTAAGTGACTAATGGGCAGACAGTGTATACAGTGTAGAGAGGCTGGACAAAGGGATAATTCACATTCCAGGTGGGATGCAGTGGGGTGGTCTGAGACTCCATCTCCTACTCAGAATGGCACTCAATGTAAAACTTACAGATTTTTTATTTCTGGAATTTTTTCATTTTATATATAATATATAATTATATATTATATAACATTCCATTATATTTACATATATGATATATACATTATGCTATATAATATGTATATATAATATATATTATACCTAATACATATATTTTTTATACATTATATGTCATGCTTATTATATATTTATATATTACTTAATATACATACCATATATTATATATAATATGTAGTATATATAGTGTATGTTGTATATATTTTACACATGTACATATAATGTACATTCCATTTATATATATAAATTTAAATATATAAGATATATAATATTCAATTTACATGGATATTTTATATATTCAATTTATAATATTATATATTATATATATTTTTTACTGCAGTTGACCATAGGTAAATGAAACCATGGAAAGCAAAACCCCAGATGAGGTGGGACTACTGTATAATTATTGTATAGTCTCAGCCATTTCATTTCATGCTGATAATCTTGCTTATGAATCCTACCTTGGACTACTGTTACCTTCATCTTTCTTTGTCTCACTTAAATGGTAGTGATTCACTTTTTTATTTTTTGGTAGCTAGGCTTTAAGCTTTTCAAGGTTGAGTACTATAACTTTCTGGTATCATCTGTATAGACCATGCACAATAGACCATTGCTAAATGAATTATATTACAAATTTAAAAAAAGTGGATTGTTTGTTTTGTTATTTATAGTGATATCACTACTTAGTTTTTAAGGTGTTTAGTTTAATATAGAGTGTTCAATTTTAAGAAACATTTTTATTTTTCTGCAAAATAATTCTATTTTTTAAAAACTTAATATATTTATTTTAGAAAAGAAGGGAGAGAGACAAAATATCTGTTTATGTGTCCTGACTGGGGACTGAACCCTGCAACCTTTGCATGTCGGGACAATGCTCTAACCAACCTAGCTGTCCGGCCAGGGCTACTTAGAAATAATTTTATAACAAAGTTTATTTTAATAAGTTTTGATTTAATTAACCAACAAAGTACAAGTTTTTGAAGGATTTCTTGTATTATAACTAATGATTCACCATTATTCCTGCTGTTGCTTCTCACCACTAACACTTAAGTATTTTATGATAGCCTCAAATAGCACCCTTGATGAAATATTAATAGTACTGATTAAATATTTTGCTGTATTTGTTGTGATGGAAACTTAATATACTGAGATAGTACTATGAGATATAACTGGCTTATAATGGATTCTTATTTTAGTAATTTTAATAAGGTGGAAAGCTGTGGGATACTTACTTGGAGTGAGATTCTTGATCATGAAAAAAAATCCTGGCACTGTGGGCATCCATCAGACTCTTTTAGTATTGTCATTTTTATTCTTTCCTTCCTCCTTTCATCAATAAATAATTATGCCATCCTTGGTATTTTTATTTAGGTTGAAATACATCAAAATCACATTTTATTTATTCATTTATTTTCTAAATGTACATATTAAAAATTGAAGACCTTCCTGTTGTAAGAAATGGATTGATATTTTAAAATATATGTATAATTAATATTAAAGATTTTTTTCATTAGAAGTCCACTGGAGAAAAATAACATATGTGATATGTCTTCTAAGCACTGATGTTTAGTTTTAACAAAATGGAAAGAATAGTTCATGAAATAACATAGTCATTGTTTTCCTAAGGTACACTAATTAAAGTCAAGTCCAGTCTAACACTTATGGCCATTATACATCTTAATTAGTTTGTCCTCGGTGGTTTTCTTGTTGGAGTCATCTTCCAGTTATAAATAGCCCAGGCCTGGTAGTCCAGATGAACATGTGTGGCTATTGTCTCATTGCTATAGCAATTGTACAATTGGTGTGAAGTTGCTGGCAAGCTCTTGGGTGAGAGGGTTTTGATGTACTGACTTGGAAGTGAAAGAATAAAACCCTTTCACAGCTGCTGTGTGTTCTGAATAGACACAGCAGCTGCTTTTTTGGTGTGGTTTTTTTTTTTTTCAGTTTTATACTTATTTAGCTGTAGACATTATGCTTCAATGGATTGTTGGCAGGAATATCTCCTATTCTCCTGTCTATCAAAGGAAAACAAATTTGGGCTTAAAGTAAATATTGGGGCAAGTTGTTTGTGAAAGTTGCAGAAAGTAGTCCTGGCACCGAGATTCCTCTTGGATTTAAAATTGAAATGTCACAAATAGTAGAACAATCAATCTATCTACAAAACTTCAGTAGGAGATTTTTTTAGTTACTGAAATGGATAGACTTGTCCCATTTCTTGGGATAAAATTAAAAGTTGTTCAGAAGGGTAAATGAAGAAATTCTCTATAAAAGAACCTGTAAAATACTGCAAAAATGGTAGTTATATATGCATGTTGCTAGCCCAGCTATTAACTTTTTTGGTAAATGTTATTTTAAAACTAAGATATAATGATGTCTCCCACTTGTATCACTAAGTTCTCATAGAGGTAAATGAAGCAGGACAAATAATTCAAGCTTTCAAAGGATAGAATTTTCTCTAAATTTAGAGTGTAATTCATGGCAATATTATCCTCAAAGATTGTAAACAATATTTTTCCTACTGAAGATTAATTTGTAAACTATATGAAACTCTAAGTTTTTTTTAAATTTAACAGCTTTGTACTTTTTTAAACATGAAAACCCAGTCTTATATCTTCTTCAGGATATGAAATATTATACTACGCAGTAAAATTTAGTTTAGCCATTGTTTTCTTTTTTGAAAGTCCTCCTAAGACATTTTAAAGTTGACTTTTTAAATTTCTTTTTAATTTCAAATGTATTTTCTCATTTGTTTCCCCAAATCCTCAAATATATAAGATCAGACACGCTTTTTTCACTGCTCTTCTGTGTTATAAACAAAAATTCAGTTTTTTAAATATCATTTCCATGTTCACAAACTGTGGATCATCTGCTTTATTTCTGAAGCTACGAAAGTAAGGAAATAGTAATTGTTTTCTGTGAATTTGTACCATAGTAATAATCAATTTCTGGTGAGGACGCTACCACCTACCATCAACCAGGGTAGGTTAAAGTGAAGTCTTGTGGATTTTCTCCTTACCAAAGAGTAGCTTCTAAAGATAACCTATCTTGTCTTGTAAAAACTTTATAGGTTTGCTTTTGGTATGTTATTTAAATCATTATAAATTGATTTTTGCCTATAGTGGAAGGTAAGGGTTCAGTTTCATTTTTAACTTGTTGATTTCTAGTTTGCTCACCATGATTCCCCCACCCCCTTCTCATTGAATTAGTTATTAAAACATCCTTCTTTTCCTCCATCTTCGATACCTCCTCTGCTGTATATCAGTTGTTGGCACAGGGGTATGTATCTTACTCTGGGTGTTCTCTTCTGTATTTGGTCTGTTTATTTTCTGTCGGTACCGTGTGGTTATATTAGCATGGTAGTAAGTCTCAGCACCTGGGAATACGAGTCCTCCTGCTTTTCATGTGAAGTGACTATCCTTGGTCCCTGGATTCCCATCGAAATGTTAAATCTTCATTTTATTTTCAGCTTGTCAAGTTAAAAGAAAAACTGAAAATTAGTTGGGATTTTTTATGGAAATTGTATTGAATCGATTTATCAACTTGAAAAAAATTAGGATCGTTATACTGTTGAGTGTTCTAGTCTGTGAACATGTTTTATCTATCAATATTGAGATATTCTTTACTGTCATAATAAAGTTTTACAATTTTCTCCTTAGACTTTTATTTTTAATACTTGATGTTAGATACTTTATAATTTTTGTTGCTGTTGATAATGGTATATTTAAAATTTTTATTTTCAAACTGTTTGTTGCTAAGTGTAGAGATTTATAGTATTCTTTTGTGTACTTTTTAAAAAAATCCAGTGACATTGTTAAACTTTGATTAAATTAAAATAATGCATCTGATTTATTTTTTAGATTTAAAAAATTTACAATTATTTGTGAATTATAATTTTTTCCCTTTCTAATTTTATATGTATTTTCTTGTCCTGTTGTACTGGTTGGAATCTCTAGTGTTGAAAGAAACCTTCCTAATTTTAGATAAAAAGCTTTAATCATTCTATTGTTAAGAATGATGTTTACTATGGATTGTTTTGTGGATAACTTTTATCAAATTAATGTTGTTCTCATTTATTTTGTTTGTTCTTTTTTAAAGCGTGAATGGATGTTGAATTTTATTCAGCAGATTTTCTGCACCTGTTGATAAAAGTATATGATTTTTTAAAAATCCCTTAGTATATCAAATAATATTGTAATGGTAGTCTAATCTTGTGTTCCTGGGTTATGACAAATTTTTATATAGTGCTGGATTGCTATATTTGGTTTGTTATATATTTTTTAGGATTTTGTTTTCCATTTGCTCATGTGTGGTAAAGGATTTACGCTGGCCTTTTTAGGTTTGAGTATGTTAAGAACTGTGAAGGTTGTAAGATGAAAGTTAACCTGCCATAATTTTATGGAATCTGGTAGAAGACATGAGATTATAGGGTTATGTATGAAGGACAGTTTGTAATGCACAGCAATATCCAGAGAATCAATATTTTTGTACCTATTTCTTGAGCCCCAGTTCTTACCTGCTGATGGTAAAAGGACCACACAGTGGATTATGTTAGAATCATTGAACTTAAGGAAATCAACTTTGTCACAGGCAGTAAACACACCTACCTTTTGCTCTGGAGATAGTATTTATATCTTTAAGGCTATATTGAAAACTATCATTTGCTTTGAAAGAGATGCTGTATCTGTCTTACCAGGGTGTTTGCTATACTAAACATCCTAGAAAAGGCTTTATGAAACAAAGAGCGGTCAGTGCCTACTTGTAAGACATGCAAAAAGACAACTCATGGAGAATTGTATCCCAAAACAGCAAAAAACTGGTTAGTCTACAGAATTAGTTGGGAAATACTGCCTTTTTCTAGTACTGTAGGATAGTTTTTGTAAGAATGAAGTTGATTTTTTTTCTTAAATGAGAAGTGGGGAGACAGACTCCCACAAGTGCCCCAACTGGGATCCACCCGGCAAGCCCCCTACCAGGCAATGCTCTGCCAGTCTGGGGCCATTGCTCTGTTGCTCAGCAACTGAACTATTTAGCACCTGAGCCATCCTCAGCGCCCTGGGAGGGCGGCAACTTGCTCACAGGGAGCCAATGCTGCAGGAGGCAAAAGGAGATGGGGAGGGGTCAAGCAGATAGTTGCTTCTCCTGTGTACCCTGACTGGGAATTGAATCCTGGACTTCCACATGCTGGGAGGACACTCTACCACTGAGCCACCTGGCCAGGGACTAATTTGTTTCTTGTAGAAACTTAGTTTAACTAAATAAAGCCATCAAGACTTGAAGTTTTCCTTATGGGAATTTTTTTTTTTTTATCATTGATCTAATTTCCTTGATGGTTATAGGACATTAGGTTTTATAATTCCTCCTGAATAAATTTTTTCTGTGAATATGTAAATTTTATAGGATTGTAGTTGTTCATAGTGGCCCACTTATCTTTTTAATGTTTCTAATTTTTATAGCTATTTTTCAATTGTAAATTTTTTATTTTTTAATTACATTTGTTGGGTAACATTGATTAATAAAATTACATTGGTTTCGCCTGACCTGTGGTGGCACAGTGGATAAAGCATCGACCTGGGAACACTGAGGTCGCCAGTTCAAAACCCTGTACTGGTCTGGTCAAGGCACATTTGGGAGTTGATGCTTCCAGCTCCTCCCCCCTTTCTCTCTCTCTCTCTCACTCTCTCTCTCTCACTCTCTCTCTCTCTCACTCTCTGTCTCCTCTCTAAAATGAATAAATAAAAATAAATTAAAAAATTTTCATTTTTTAAAAAATAAAAAATAAAATAAAATTACATTGGTTTCAAGTGTACAATTCTATGATACATCATCTATATATTGCATTGTCTGCCCACTGCCCAAAGTAATATCTCCTTCCATCTTCATAAACTCAACCCCTCTACCCTTCACTACCTTCCCACTTCTCTTTCCTTCTGGTAACTATCATACTGTTGTCTGTGTCTATGAGTTCTTGTTTCTCTTGTTTGTTCATTAGTTGCTTTTAGCTTTATAACCTACATATGAGTAAAATCATATGGTCTTGACTTTTTCTGACTTATTTGCTTAACATGATATCCTCAAGATCCATCCATGTTGTCACAAATGGCAGTATCTAATTTTTTCTTATGGCTGAGTATTATTCCATTGTATATGTGTACTACAGTCACTATGGAGAACAGTATAGAGTTTTCTTAAAATATTAAAAGTAGAGTTACCATATGACTAAGAAACCCCTCTTCTGGGTATCAATGTGAAAAATTTTAAAACATTTATTCCAAAGGTATATGTACTCCTATGTTCATTGAAGCACTATGCATAGTGGCCAGACATGGAGACAACAAAAGTGTCCCTGAATATATGATTGGATAAAGTTTTTCTATTATTGGTATTGGTTATTTAGGCTTCTTATTCTTTCCCTGTCTTTTCAGATATTTGTGAACTTTAATATTTTAGAAGAACCACCTTTTATTTTTTGAATCCTCTTGTATTTGTTTTCTATTTCATTTATTTCTGCATTTTTTTTTTTCTTACAGAGACAGATAGAGAGAGGGATAGATCAGGACAGACAGACAGGAATGAAGAGAGATGAGAAGCATCAACCAGTTTTTCGTTGCATTGCCTTAGTTGTTCATTGATTGCTTTCTCACATGTGCCTTGACCGTGGGCCTTCAGCAGACTGAGCCATCCCTTGCTGGAGCCAGTGACCTTGGGTCCAAGCTGGCGAGATTTTGCTCAAGCCAGATGGGCCCGCGCTCAAGCTGGAGACCTCGGGGTCTCGAACCTGGGTCTTCCGCATCCCAGTTCAATGTTCTACCCACTGCGCAACCGCCTGGTCAGGCGATTTCTGCTTTTTTTTAGTACTTATTTTCTTCTGATTTTTAATGTTAATTTTCTTCCTTTACTCCCGATTTCTTTGGATAAGCATAAATGATTTATTTCTAGTGCTTGTTATCGTTTAAACTTTTTTTTTTTTGGTGAATCACAGAATTGATAATATGTAATGTTGATTTTTCTTTACTTCCAGAAAATTTAATTTTCAGTATGATTTCTTCTTTGACCAATGAATTATATGAAGTTGTACATCTCTTTTTAAATTTATTTTTTAAAATAGTTATTGATTTTTAGAGAGAGAAGGAGGGCAAGAAGCATCAACTCAGATCATTGTTGCTTTACTTTAGTTGTTCATTGATTGTTTCTCGTGTGTGCCTTGACCAGGTAAGCCCACGGTTTTGAACTGGCGACCTCAGCATTCCAGGTTGATGCTCTATCCATTGCATCACCACAGGACAGGCTGGAGTGGTATTTCTTCATTCTCAAGCATATATGGTTGATATGTTTTGCTTATCTTTTTTTAAAATAAGTTTTTCATGTACAGCTAGTGCTCGACTTACGACCATGATTGGTTTAGACAGACCGGTCGTAACACGATTTGGTCATAAGTTGAGTAAGCTATATGTACAGTACTGTGAAATGATGTTACAAAAATCTTTAAGTCATATTTTATCATAATTTTCTTTCGTTATTGTTATATGTCATTATTTTCTTTGTTCATTTTATGCCATTTGTATCATCTCTATACCATTTTGTTTCTTATCATTTTTAAATTATTTTATTTTATTTTTAATTTTAATATGGTGACATTGATAAATCAGGGTATATATATGTTCAGAGAAAACCTCTGCAGGTTATTTTGACATTTGATTATAGTGCATACCCATCACCCAAAGTCAAATTGGCTTCCATCACCTTCCATCTGGTTTTATTTGTGCCCCTCTCCTTCCCCTTACACCCCCACCCCCGCACCCTGATAGCCAGCACACTCTTGTCCATGTCTCTGAGTCTCATTTTTATGTCCCATCTATGTATGGAATAATTTATTCTTCGTTTTTCCTGATTTTCTTATTACACTCAGTATAATGTTATCAAGGTTCATCCATGTTGTTGTAAATGTTCTGATGTCATCATTTCTTATGGCTGAGTAGTATTCCATAGTATATATGTACCAAAGCTTTTTAATCCACTCGTCCACTGAAGGACACTTGAGCTGTTTCCAGATCTTCGCTATTGTGAACAATGCTGCCACAAACAGGAGGGCGCATTTCTTCTTTTTGAACAGTGCTATGATGTTCTTAGGGTATATTCCTAAAAGTGGGATAGCTGGGTCAAAAGGCAGTTCAATTTTTAATTTTTTGAGAAATCTCCATACTGTTTTCCACAGTGGCGGCACCAGTCTGCATTCCCACCAGCAGTGCAGGAGGGTTCCCTTTTCTCCACATCCTCGCCAGCACTTATTCTGTGTTGTTTTGCTGATGAGCGCCATTCTGACTGGTGTGAGGTGATATCTCATTGTGGTTTTAATTTGCATTTCTCTAATGATTAGTGATGTTGAGCATTTTTTCATATTCCTATTGGCCATCTGTATGTCCTCTTTGGAGAAGTGTCTATTCATTTCTTTTCCCCATATTTTGGTTGGATTGTTTGTCTTCCTGGTGTTGAGTTTTACAAGTTCTTTATAAATTTTGGTTATTAACCCCTTATCAGACGTATTGTCATATATGTTCTCCCATTGCGTAGTTTGTCTTTTCTTATCTTTACATTTGTCAGGTTTAAGTAAAACACTGCACTATTGGTACAACTGGTTTAATATTTGCAAAACATACAAAATTACAAAATACAGGTGCATACAAAAACTGCTCCAGACGCAGAGCAATTGTGGCTAGCAGTTGTGGTCGTAAAGTCAAATGGTCGTAAGTTGCATAGGTTGTAAGTCGATCAATACCTGTAATAGCTTTGAGATTGGAAATCATGGTCCATATCATTTTGGCACTTGGATGTACTGTGAGGACTGTTCTAATGGACAAGTAGATAGCTTTTAAAATTGCTTCTTTTGTGTTTGTAACAATAATGTGTAATTTTACTTGTTGAGTGTAGAGTTCATAAAGTGGATGCAAGTTTTAATTTAATAGTATCATTCAAATTCTCTCTCTCTCTCTCTCTCTCTCTCTCTCTATATATATATATATATAATATTACAGAGACAGAGAGAGAGAGTCAGAGAGAGGGATAGATAGGGACAGACAGACAGGAATGGAGAGAGATGAAAAGCATCAATCATCAGTTTTTTGTTGCGACACCATAGTTGTTCATTGATTGCTTTCTCATATGTCCCCTGACCGCGGGCCTTCAGCAGACTGAGTAACCCCTTGCTCTAAGTAGCGACCTTGGGTCCAAGCCGGTGAGCTTTTTGCTCAAACCAGATGGGCCTGCACTCAAGCTGGCGACCTCAGGGTCTTGAACCTGGGTTCTTAGCATCCCAGTCCAAAGCTCTATCCACTGCGCCACCACCTGGTCAGGCCTCTCTCTATTTATTTTTATCAAACTTGAACTTTTGTTTCCTAGATCTGTCTGTCAATTACTGATTCTGATATGTTACTGTCACCCATTCTGGTTGTTGTGGATTTGTCTATTTTTCCTTGTATCTCTGAAATCTCTTGTTCTCTATATTTTGAAACCATGTTTTTGATTATAAATAATTTGTTCTCTTTTGCTGGTGAATTGATCTCTTTATAATTATGAATTGACCCTGTTGGTCTTTAGTAATACTTTTTGCTTAAATGATTATTTAGTCTGGATGAATATGGCAACCACAGCTTTTGTTTAGACTTTTCCTCATTTATTTTTCTAATTATTTTGCCTTCAGTATTGTTTCTTTTTTAACTCTTCTTTATTTTGTACAAAGATAAATTACACATATTAAATCCAGGCTGATAGCTTTAAATCTAGGCTAATTGCTCTTCTTTTAATTTGGTACATTTGATCCTTTTAGACATTACGATGGTTGATATAGTTGACTTTATATCTGCCTTTGCATCCTTATTGTGCTTTTTCTCTCCCTTTTGAATTGCACTGCATATGTATTTTTTTCTTAGGCAACTTTCAGCTAGTTAAGAGGTTATATTTTGTTTGTATATATTTTTTAGTAGTTGTCATTGAAATTTTACTTGTCCATATTTAACATAGAGTTGAAGTGTCATAATGCCTTTATCCTTCATTCTAATAGTATAAGCAACTTTGAGCACATTAACTAACTCCCTTTATACCCTTTTCTCAATTTTAATTCTATTGTGGTTGTGTTTTGATTTTCCTTTACATCACAAGCTACGGCTACTGTTTTTTGTTGTTGTTGCCTTCCTATAATTTACCACTTTCTGTGGTTTTCATTTCTTCTTGCATTTTTATTCTTCTTGCATCATCCATTTGGGTTCACTTTCTGTCTGAAATACAGTTCGAATCTTTTTTATTTCAGAATTAGTTCTTGAGACAGATTTCTTTCTCTGTTGGACCAAAAACCTAGGTTGATACATTCAGCATAATAAAAACACCATTTTGATGTTATCTGGGTTCCATTGTTGCTGAAGATAAGTCAGCTGTCATTTAACAGAGAAATTTAACAGCAATTAGAGGATTGGAGGTGGTCAAAAAACTGTGAATTTTTCTTGCCTCCTACTTTTGTATTTTCAAAGAAACTAGACATGCATAGAAATTTTGCTTTTTTCCTCATTTCTGATCTCCTGTCATAAATATAAAGATAAACACAAGGTTAATATTGGGCATATCTGGAGAAAGGAACCTTAGGATTTAGGGGATCATTTCCAAATTGTCAAGACAAATGTAACTAAAGGAAGTTTTTAATTTTTTGCATCTAAAACTACGCATTTTAGAGTTTTTTTTAGGTTGAAATTAGTCCGTTAAATACAAAGAATATAAATAATCTTTAGCTACATGTCTGTTACTATTATTTATCTCTTATCTGTTCATTTTTAGATGAATCATTTTACCTTAGCATTTGTCAAAGAATTGGAAATCAGTACTTTATTCTGGCTGTATCAGTGACTCAAAGCTGCTGGAATAGAAGTAAGAGATAATGCCAGCTAATTGGTGCCAGACCCAGGTTCTGTTGAGTCAGAGCTGCCACTAGATCTACAATTAGAGTGAAAAGATGTTTATAAGCTATGGGGTTATTAACAGGGGTTCATTTTAATTTTTTCTAAAAGCCAACTTATGAGAGCTCGTACTGCCCTTTTTACAGGCTTGTTCATTATTTGTCATTTCACTTGGGAGTCTATTCTAAGAGTGTTAGTGAGCCACTTTTTTTTCTTTTTAGATTTTATTTATTGATTTTTAGAGAGAGAGGAGGAAGAGAGAAAGAGAGAAAAAAAGGTGGGGGAGGATGAGGAAGCATCAACTCGTAGTTGGGCAAGTCCAGGGCCTCGAACCAGCGACCTCAGCATTCCAGGTTGAGGCTAGGGAGTCAATTTTATATGCATATTGCTTATCACATGTTGCTTATAATATTTCATAAATGTTAAGGATCCCTGTACCCTCTTTAGATCTTACAAGAAGAGACAGGATTGTAAAATGTTGGTAAATGTTTAACCATGAATGGTGCCTACCATTTCAAAGAATCTACTAAATCATCTTTAAATTATGTGTACATTCCTCGTGTGATAAAGAACAACATGTGATATTTGCTTTGTCTGTTAAAGTAATTCTGACTGTATACTAAAGAGAACCTAAAGATTTCCCCTCTCCCCCTCGCTCTGTTCCCTTTATTATTAGCGAGGCCTTGCTTTCTCATAGCCTGATGGTACAGAACGAGACCTCCTAAAAGCAGTCTCTCTGTTTCATGTTAGGGTGGCTCTTTCTCATTCTGACCATAGTTATTTAACAAACTTTTTTCTATTTCAAACGTCACTTGGGAAATAAGTGCAAGAAGTATACATGTAGAAAATAATTCCATACATTATAGGAATAAAATAAAAGGAAGTAAAAGTTAAATTGGCTATGTTCCTCATCAAACATTTAAAATTTCATAATAGATCCCCATGAATATCATGGATTATTAAAGAAGAGTTTAGGAAAGTGTGTTGTTGATCAGTTTATCTTAAAAATGTGCCTTTTTCCTCTTCCTTTTTACTCAGTAATGATTTTATGACATTGATTTTTATTATTTTTTTCACAGTGAAATTGAGTGGTTTTTTTTCTATGTAAACACAATAAATTAATAAAAAAACATGACATTGATTTTTTTTTTTTTTACAGGGACAGAGAGAGGGATAGATGGGGACAGACAAACAGGAACAGAGAGAGGTGAGAAGCATCAATCAGTTTTTTGTTGCCGTTGCGACACCTTAGTTGTTTATTGATTGCTTTCTCACACGTGCCTTGACAGCAGGTCTTCAGCAGACCCAGCAACCCCTTGCTGGAGCCAGCGACCTTGGGTCCAAGTTGGCGAGCCTTTGCTCAAGCCAGATGGGCCTGCGCTCAAGCTGGAGACCTCAGGGTCTCGAACCTGGGTCTTCCGCATCCCAGTCCGACTCTCTATCCACTGCGCCACCACCTGGTCAGGCTGACATTGATTTTTAAATGTAAGTGGTTTAGGGATATCCATATCTTCTAGATGGAGATAATACAGTGGTACCTTGAGATATGAACAGACCAACATACGAATTTTTTAAAGATATGAACTGCGACTCGGTCTGTATTTTTGTTCAAGATCCGAGCGAAATTCCGAGATACGAGTAGTGATTCGGGAAGCTGCGCTAGTTGGCGCATTGGCACACGGGTCCAGTATCGGCAGTTTGATATATGAGTTGACTGACTTACAAGCTTGGTTACAGAACAAAAAAATTTTTATCTCAAGGTACCACTGTATTGTAAGAGGCTGAGAAATATCTGTTGGTGGGTGGCTTATATAGTTTTCACCACTTTAAAAAACTCAAAAGTCACTCACAATCATTGCATCTACTTTTTAGAGACAAAGGAAATCACTAATAGAGATCTCTGGTAATAAAGATGGACATTATGTTGTGCAATGATTCTATTCCTTTTTGAACATTAAAAAATAAGTAGAGGCTGACCAGGCAGTGGCACAGTAGATAGAGCGTTGGACTGGGATGCAGAAGACCCAGGTTTGAGTCCCCGAGCTCGCCAGCTTGAGCGCGGGCCCATCTGGCTTGAGCAAAAGCTCACCAGCTTGGACCCAAGGTCGCTGGCTCCAGCAAGAGGTTGCTCGGTCTGCTGAAGGCCCGCAGTCAAGGCACGTGTGAGAAAGCAATCAATGAACAACTAAGGTGTCGCGAGGGCAGCGAAAAAGTGATGATTGATGCTTCTCACCTCTCTCTGTTCCTGTTTGTCTGTCCCTATCTATCCCTCTCTCTGACTCTCTCTCTGTCCGTTAAAAAAAATAAAAAAGATTAAAAAATTTTTTTCTTTTTGTTTTAAAATAAGAGAAAAAAAAATAAGTAGAAAAAAATTTTAAGTAGTTACCAAATCATAATGTTCTAACTAAGTAAAATGTTTAGCCATGGTTGTAGCTAAGTGCTAGCACAGAAAAAGACCAGAATATGCTTTGAAGTGGTTATCAGACAAGCCAGATATTCTATCTGTGTAACTCCCAAAGTGTGTTACTAGAGAGGAAATAGGAAGAATGATTGAGTGAACACTCAGTAGTTTACTTACTCAGCTAGATAGCTGTAGTAAAAACTGAGGGCAGATTCTCTGAGTGGTTTATACTGAACCTCCCTATCCTTAAAGTTTTTGTTGTTCTTAATTTTTGTGTTGGTTTAAGGTTGTTTCGGAAAAGTAAATGAGTCTTTTATCTTATGATATTTATCCATCACAGCAGGATTTTTAATGCTGTTTGATTATGAAATTGTATCCCTTGGCAAGATAGAAAAAACTTGGATCATATTCCCCCCATAATTGTCTGCAGTTGTTGCTCGATTTCTTATTGCCTGGTGGTTGTTACTTTTGTAGATGAGCTGGGTTTTTCTTTCTGCCCTATTCATTTGGAAAAAAAATCGTTTTAGTTTACTGTGCAAATCAGGAAATTTCCTAGGATGTGTCATCTAGCTGTTACTACCTACTACCCCTGGGTCCATTTCTTTCTTTTATAATGGTTTTTTTTTCAACAATATCTTTTATCATTTTAATATATTTTGCTTCCATTTTTCTAGAGCATCTCAGATTGATGTTCCATCCTTTCTCAAATTTTACCCAGCTTTATTTTTGTTATTTACTTACTCCAATATGGTATTTACTTTTGTAATTATTTGCATATTCTGCTAATAAACTTTTAGTGTTTGCAGGCCTTCCTTAACCTACTCATTTCCCTGTTCAATTTGATTCTGTTGTCTTTTTATTTAAGCTGATTCCCTCCTTGTAGCTCTCTGTTCTTGACGTTTTGGCAAGACCTTATAGTGAACAGCTTAAAAAAATTTAGAGGGTGTTATACATTATTTTGGCAGCCTAATATTTCCTTTAAGACTTTTTAGAAAACTTCTCTACCCTTAATATTTCTTGCATGAAAATTTATACAACCAAATTCTAGCCCTGGTCTTATCTTATTCTGTACACATTTCTTGTATATTTTATATATACCGTTTCAATTGTAATCTATACTCAGGTGATGTACAGCATTTGGGCTCCTGTTTAGGTCCGCACTGTTTGTTGTCCTTAAACTCTTACCTCCAGATATCAGATAGAGCTAAAAATGAAAAAGCACCACTTGTGTTTCTGTTTGCTAAATTCACTACCTTGAGGAAGCTGTATTGCTGTCTTCTTAAACTTTCTGCATTCCATTTGCTAGGTATAAAAACATACTGCTGCTTTTTATGTGGCATTTTATACAGGTATCTTTCTCTAAAAACCTCTAAATGCTGCTTTGAGTATTTTCTTATGTATCTTTTAATTCTTAACTTGCCACCTCTCCCATCAAGAATTTTTTTCAATCTCTCTTCTTTTCCTGCCCTCTTCATCTTTTTATTCTAGGAATACTTCTCTTCATCTGAATTCTGGCATATTACGCTGTTACTTAAATGATCTTGCATTACAAGGGTGCCAGACCTGTAAGTATCCAGATAGTACATTGCTATACAGGGATGTGTTTGATGGGCTGTTTTCTTTGGCCGACAGAGTTGTTCTGTAGTCAACTTAATACTTTGTATTTTATACTCATTCTGCATCTATATTTCTGGTACCTGCCTAGTTTATGTAAGAAGTTCAAGTACCCTTTTAGGGAAAGAATATTCAAAGAAAAGAAAATGTTTGTAATGTAATGAGTTAAAGTTACAGACTTTTTGAAAAAGTACTGCAAGTTATAACCAAATTTTACTAGTGGTTATCTGTGGGTAGTGTAATTTTTATTTACCTTATTTCTTACCTGTACTTTCCATACTTTCCTTAATGAGTAATGTCTTAGTGTAGAAACCAATAAGTAAACAATAATTTAAAAGGACATGGTATTGTGACCAGGCAGTGGTACAGTGGATAGAGCGTCGGACTGGGTTGCGGAAGGACCCAGGTTCGAGACCCCGAGGTGGCCAGCTTGAGCGCGGGGTCATCTGGTTCAAGCAAAAGCTCACCAGCTTGGACCCAAGGTCACTGGCTCCAGCAAGGGGTTACTCGGTCTGCTGAAGGCCCGCGGTCAGGGCATATGTGAGAAAGCAATCAATGAACAACTATGGTGTCGCAACGGCAACAAAACACTGATGATTGATGCTTCTCACCTCCATTCCTGTCTGTCTTTCCCTATTTATCCCTCTCTCTGACTCTCTCTCTGTCCCTGTAAAAAAAAAAAAAAAAAAAGACATGGTTTTGTGTGTGCATCCCATTATACTAATCAACAGGGTTTGTGCTTGACACTTAGGTGAGTTGTATTTTAGAAGATGCAGGCACACCTGTCCTGGGCAGGATGGCTAAACAAACATGTGCAGTGAGGGATACTGTTTGTTCAATAGATCACATAAACTGATTATTTTCTCTAATCCTCAGAACATCCCTTTAAAGGACATATAATTATTTCCATTTTGCACTATAGGATTATACTTCAGGTCTCACAATGAGTAAGTTATGTGAAAAAACTAGAAGTTGGACCAGACAGTGAGACTCCAGAATCCAGTTTTGAAATCACTAGACCGGGGTCCCCAAACTTTTTACACAGGGGGCCAGTTCACTGTCCCTCAGACCGTTGGAGGGCCGCCACATACAGTACTCCATACACTGACCACCAATGAAAGAAGTACCCCTTCTGGAAGTGCAGCGGGGGCTGGATAAATGGCCTCAGGTGTCCGCAATTTGGCCCGTGGGCCGTAGTTTGGGACCACTGCTCTAGACTATACTGACTGACCACCACAGATGAGGGCAGGCTTTGGAACTAGTGGGCTTAAATTCCAGCCTTGCCACGTACCTGCTGGCTACATCTGGACAACTTACTTAACCTTTCTGGGTCTCCAGTTCCTAATCTATGTAATAGAAAGAAGTAATTCTTTATAGAAGTTGGGAAAATTCAATGAATTAATAGAAATAAAACACTTAAAAGTGTGCCTAGCGCCTGACCATGCAGTGGTGTGGTGGATAGAGCATCAAACTGGAATTGCAAGACCCAGGTTCAAGACCCCGAGGTCACCAGCTTGAGCACCGGCTCATCTAGTTTGAGCAAGGCTCACCAGCTTGAGCCCAAGGTCGCTGGCTCGAGCAAGGGGTTACTTGGTCTGCTGTAGCCCCCCAGTCAAGGCACATATGAGAAGTCAGTCAGTGAACAACTTAGGAACCACAATGAAAAATGGATGTTTCTCATCTCTCTCCCTTCCTGTCTGTCTGTTTCTATCTGTTCCTCTCTCTGACTCTCTCTGTCTCTGCCACACACACAAAAAAGTGTACCTAGCATACTGAAAGCAGTCAGTAATATCAGCAGTTATTTCTATTATTATTATATCACTATTAAGGAGATATTTTAACTTTTTGATTCAGTTTGACCTGTGTTAGGTGCTGGAATTATCAAAATAATAAATAAAATAAGGTCCCTTCCCTGAAGGAAGCAACACACAAACACTACTCAAAAACCATGCAGTTAGATATAAAATTTCAAAATAACAGGATAAGGGTGACAAAACATCTATACACCTGCCTCATATCTCGAGCTGACATTGCTAGGACAGGCTGGGCAGACAGTGCTGCAGAAAAAATCATGACCTTACAGAAAAATGACATGGCACTGGCTTTTCTCAAGGGTTGCACAACAGTGTGAGGCAGGGTATGTAGAGATGAGGTGGGAGAGACAGACAGGAAACAACATCATGGAAGCAGCATCCACTTATCAGTGAGCATCTACTGACCACTTGATCTGCTAGCAGGGCACTGGGGACAGAGTGCTCAGGAGAAAGACATGCCCTCTGTCCTGAGGGTATGCTGAGAAAACTGTGTTTGAACAAGTAATTACATTTCAAGTATGATGGGTCTTACCAAAAAGGAAGTGTGGGGAACATGAGCCAATGGCAAAGGCACTGGAGGAGGTCTCAGACCCGCCTTGAGCGAGGCTATATTTAAGCTGAGATAAGGTGAATGAGTAAGCCAGGGCTAGGTGGTAGTGTGTGCGGAGGGTGAGAGACTTCCGACCATCAGACCAGCTGAGACAAAGGCCTTAAGGCAGGAAGAAATGCATCCTGGTGAGGACCATTTCTGGAGACGTGGGCAGATATTAGCCAGGCAATACAGGAAAGGGGTTGGTACTAAGAAGACTTTGAATAATGTAAAGAAGGAAAAGTCACAATCGTGTAAAAGGATCATTTTGGTTGGTAGTAGGGAAAACTGACAGCAGGGGAGCAATGAGTTCAGTGACAGCACTGGAAATGAAGTAAAAACAAGAAATCCTGGATTTATGTATTTCATATTTAGGCTAAAGATAATTTGAATGTGATGTGAAGGACAAGGAAGGGAAGAATTTGAGGATGATGTTCAGATGTCCAAAATAAGCCACCAGCAACTTGATAGGTACTCTGTACAAAGATAAGGGATACTGGAGGAAAAGCAAGTTTGGGTGAAGCATAATAAGGTCAACTTTTAGACAGGTTGAGAAAGGTGCTCTGTGGAATCTACAAGTATACAGCAAGTAGAGCTCTGTAAATATGCTGAAAATATAGTTATATGTGAACGTTGCCAGCATCCCTCTCTTCTCCTACCCAATCAGAATCTTTGCCAAAATAACCAACCTCTTCTTCAACCTTAGGGAAAATATGGTCTTTGTCAGCCTAGTTCTTGAGCTGTTATCACACCAGAGAAGAGAAAAAAAGATGGAGAGGAAAACATGAGTCCAAGATCTGGTTTGTGGGAAGAAGTTCAGATGCAAAAGGCCAGAGAGTTGTGAGTGCGAGGTTCAAGATCAGTATGGGAAAAACTGGGAGCCTATATAACAAAGGGACTGACTGAGACAACAGATTTTAAGAATGACTGCTGAGTTATAACCTGCATGCTATTATGTTCTTCAAGAGTAGTAGCATTTTTCAATTGCTTTTAGTTGCTGGACTGTTATTTCTCTAAATGCAATTCCAACCTGAAACTGGGCTCAGCAGGGTTTGGGAGTGTCATATCTGCAACTCAGAAGATGGTTCTATGTGGCTAGTGCACATAACTGAAACCAGGGGGAATGGAGACCTCCCAAAAAATGGAAAGTGAGAAGAATGACTAGAAATGAGTCCAGCAAAATTTAAGTAACTGCTGGAGAAGAAAATGGAGAAGGAGCAACCAGCAAGCATCTACCTTACCCTTGAATAGTATGCTATTTCTAAAATCTTTTTTATGTTACCATTTTGCATTACTATGTAAGGTCACCCTAACAATAGGTAGGTGGGACAGATATTCATTATTCCCTTGGGGAAGTGAAGAAACCAAACCTTAGAGGACAAGAAGAAGAGATTTTCAGAAAGGTTATCATAGAAGGTTATTGTCAGAGTGGGTTTCCCAGACTTAAGTCCCCTAATCTTTGTAATGTGCCACTCCAGGACTGAGTTTCATGCCTCTTATCAGAATGTGGTCCTTTGTAAATTCCTCAGAAACCTTTTCTCTGTGGCCCTATTTCCTTAGCTGGCACACATGAACTTTTAGAAGCAGGAATGTCCCATCTCTTCCCTGCTCCTACTGCCTGCTACATAATTTACAGCCACCAGGTACCATGGTATGAGCTCGGATGAATTACTCAGAAAACTGAGAACTAAATGTGATTAACTGTGTCATTTCAAGCTAGATAAGCTGAAACCCACAAAACGGCTTTATGAAACTAGAGGACTGTAAAAGAATGCTAATGATCAGAAAGATCAGTAGACTCATGTTTACTATACTCACGTATGTTCAATATGCATGTAAAAGACCCTATTTAACCTACCTTAGTATTCATAAAACCGTAATTTATGGATTCTCAAACATGATCGGTTTTGAAAAATCCTGGACATTAAGGCTATGTCACCCCAAAATCTCCTTTCTGCTTAGAGAAACACACGAAATTCTGTCCCCAAACGAAATTCACTGTTCAAATGATGGACAGTCAATATTGTATGAGATTCCCCCAAATGAATGTAATTAATGACATTTAAAGTTAAGCAGGTTCTATGAAGAGCTTCTGATTTTTTCTGTATTCTAATGAAGGGGTTCAGAACAGGCCTCACCAGGCTGAGTCCCTTTGCATGTGAATTATTTTGAGCTGGAGGCAACAGAGACCGCCAGGGCTGAAGTAAAGCTTTTACCTCTTTCTCCCTTTAAATAATTTAAGTTAGGGTCCTTGCAACATAAGGAGTTGTTACCAGAGATAACTTTCTGTGACTTAACAATAGGGCAAGGCACTGAACATCTATCTGCCCTCATCCTTTGAATGGCCTTTCTCCCCTCTGAGACCCCAAGGCATCTTACCTCATCCTCAGCTCAGAATGACCTCATTTTATACCAGTGGTTCTTAACCTTTTTTGAGGTACTGAACCCACCAGTTTCATATGCACATTCACCAAACACTTCTTTAGTGATAAATAAAATATGATTTTTTTACCCCAAATTCAAGACATAGGTGTATGTTTTTTTACTGGTGCACAAAATGAGCCGTGCATGAACATCACCTTGCTCAAAGAACAAAACCAACAAAGTGCATGAACTCACAACAAATTACGGTATTACTTTATTCTGGCCTCCTCGGCAGAGGCTTTTCCGAACCCCTGAGACCAACTCATCGAACCCCTAGGTTTCGATAGAACCCAGGTTAAGAACCACTGTTCTATAACTTTGTGTCTCCGAACATCCCCTGTATGTGCAGTGTATGACTCGTTCATGGATGTGAGGTTCCCATACATATGTATGTAATTAGATTTGGTTATTATCTCTTGCAGAAAGAACCTAGAAGGGTAGAATAAATTGTCTTCCTCCCCCGACAGCAATCAGTAATCAAAGAAAATAAATGTTTAATAAAGAATAAATTCTTATTCATCAATACTAAACTCGTAACTGACATTAACATAAGGAAAGTAGTGGTGTACATCTCTGTTAGGGGTATAAGATAAACCTAGGGCTAGAATTTGGTTGTAGAAATTTTCATGCAACAGGTATGAAGGATTGAGAAGCAAAAGAGAAGAAACTATTAAAGAAAATATGAGGATAGTAAAATAATATATGAACAGCCCTCCCCCTCACATTTTAAGTTGTTCACTATACGATCTTGCCTTAAAAGCAGGAACAGAAAGCTACCATGAGGGAATCAGCTTAAATAAAAAGACAACAGAATCAAATTGAACAGGGAAATGGGTAAGGAAGGAAGGACTGCAGGAACACTAAACGGAACCACAAAAAAATCCTGTGGTGGTACTGGTTCTGAATCCTTTTTAAAAGTTTCAGGCAAGAAAAGTTTGTTTCTTACAAAATAAAAAGGTCTACATCAATGAAAACTCATTATCATGCTTCACCAGAAAACTGCACCTCAGACAACGCAGTGAAACTGGACTCACGCTCTCTCATGCTGCCAGGATGATTCACCATAAACAGCACAAAACACTTTTGAGCCCAGAAGTTGGCTTTCAAAAACTGCTGGAAGCCCTTTCAAAGCCCTGAGTCAGAAGTATAAATAATTTCATAACCAAACAGCTTTAGGAAATCCTGTTGCGATGGGTAAATACCCATGAATCACAGCAGCCTCTCAGCATGATAAGGCAGACAGCAACTAATTAGCTTCTCAGAAGCACATGAAGTTACCTTTTAATAATAATGCTTCTTGACCAAGAAGGATTATGCTGTCCTCATTTTATTTTATAAATTATTGCTCTATGATCTCTAAAGAAGCAGTTGTAATAAGGAGAAAGAGAATTTGTCAACTAACTGCACAACTATTGCAGTTACAGAGACTAGAGAGAAATGTCTCTTGTCTAGAATGTGGTAAATAGTACCTTCAACAGCCCTTGTCCAGAAAACACAGCAGCAGTTAGATGTATCTAACAGACTGGAAGCAGTTGTAACAGTGTTAAGTCAATGTGAGCACTCAGACAGTCTTTTGGGGTTCTTTCCAACTCTAAATCCAGCAAGTCTGTGTTTTTTTTAATAGTTTTTAAATCTTTCCCCTCTGTCATTATCTGTTACTTTTCAATGTTGTGGTGTTTATTTTTAAGAATCTTTACAAGGGCTTGGGGACATCTCTGTATTTCCTATCAAATAAAATCTGTGGGCTTCGAGACAAGCATGTGCTGCCTAAGCCCACCCAGATTCCCGTGCTCTGGTCTGCGGGCTGGATGGCTGAGTACTGACCTCTAGCCGGAGTGAGCACCTGAATTCCTGTTTACCACCAGGCCAAAGCGGAAAAAAGAAACCCAGATATTCAATTGCTGTTGTCTGATTTTTTTTAAAAGGTTTAATTATAAAAGAGCTGAAAATTTCAACTTTTGCTGCAAATGTTTCCTCTTTCCAAGTTGGATGAAAGCCATTTCAGGGTAGTCTGTACTGTTAAATTGATTAGTAGTCAGAAGGAAATTTTTAGCTGTTTAGGTGCTGATTTAATTACAAAGACTACTTTTTGTCTACGACCACATACATATATTCTGAAACTTGTAAGATACTTTCTATCATTGCCTGTTTAGACAGGGACTCCATAACATTGGTGGAAACTACAGAGTGTATAGTTCTGAGACTTACTGGTCTGATTTGTGTGCATGTATAGTGACTACTTCCCAGTGGTTATGCAACAATACAGTGAATGTTTCAGAAGCAAACATATGTTACTTAAATAAATTTTGTCTCACTGTCCATTTATTTATTTGCTTTGCTCAAAGACAGAACAAATCAAATAAAAATATAGAAAATAAGTATATCTAAAATAGGTGAAACTGGTTGTGATTGTGACATCAGCAGGGAGTTTAGTTGGCACAATAAATAACATGAAGTCTAAAACACATGATAGAGGTGGGCCTCTCTGCAGGTCTAAAGAGGGACACGAGAGACAGCCCGGTGATTTATAGTGCCGGTAAACAAACAAATCAGTTAACGAGAAGCACAACTATTGCAGTTACAGAGACTAGAGAGAAATGTCTCTTGTCTAGAATGTGGTAAATACTACCTTCAACAGCCCTTGTCCAGGAAACACAGCAGCAGATTTCTTAATGCTGCTACCTTTAATAGGAGCTACTTTTTGGTGTCATGAAGAGCAGTTCATTAAAAGCCATTCTAGATGCACCTGTTATGCAACCCGGTGATGTCTGGTTTAATCTAGGAATCAATTTATAGAATCTACAGATAGAATAAGGTGAACTTTTCTTAGTCCTGCTTCTGCTTATTTTTTTAATAAACTATTGGTGAGTATTGATTAGATCCTAGTTTTAGGTTGACAATTGGAAGTGCCCCTGGAAGGTAAGCTAGATATGGCAATCAAGACCAAGGTTTTTTATTTTAAGAAACAATTCTGGATTAGCTCAAGATTATGGACTATAGAACTGTAGTTTTATAAATATATGGTGAGTGTTAGGATCACCTGGAGGATTTTTAAAAGACAGCTTCATCTTCTAACTTTGCAGCTTTTTATTGACATCGGGGGTGGCTGAGGTGAGCCATCTTTATTTAAAATAACCACATAAATGATTCTAGTGATCAATGAAGTTTGAGAACTACTACCATAGATTATGTTTCATTGATTTTTAGATAGAAAAATATTTAAAGCTGGTATAATCAGATACATATGAACCTGTTTTGTGGTTCAGATCATCTGTTTTTGAAAACTGTCAATTCCCAAAGCAATGTCCATTGTGAGCTATTTCTGAAATGTACACATAGACAATGGAATAAGGTGATTTAATATATGGATTTCTTATCAGTAAACCAATTAAAAGTTTTGGTCAGTCTGCTGGAAATGATGACTTTGAATAGTGAATATGTATTCTGGTATATTTTTTTATTTTCACCATTGTCTGATTATATTTTCAAATAAAGTAAAAATATTTTAATAATTATATGCTGTCTAGAGAGCATTTTCATATATTTAGTTCTCAAACAATTATAAAGCATACTTACATGCATTCTAAAGTTATCTGAGAACTCTAGAGTTCATTTATAGGCTTACAAGCAATAATACGAAAAATGATACTCAGAAACTGGTGTTTGGTATACATCTTTACTCATCTGCAGTAATCAGTAGTTATGAAAAGAATCTTTAAAATATGTGATAGACCTTTGTTCAAAGTAGAATACCAGGCCCTTGTGTGTGTGTGTATCTTAATCTCACATAAATATTTATTTATTTATTAAAGAAGGGACAGAGACAGGAAGGGAGAGAGATGAGAATCATCAACTCACAGTTGTATCACATTAGTTGTTCTTTGATTGCTTCTCACACGTGTTTTGACCAGAGGGCTCCAGCTGAGCTGGTGACCCCTTCCTTGCTCAAGCCAAGTGTCCTTTGGGCTCAAGCCAGTAAACATGGGGTCATGTCTATGAGCCCACACGCAAGCCAGCGACCTCAAGGTTTCGAACCTGGGACCTCAGCATCCCAAGTCGAGGCTCTAATCACTGGTCAGACTTGCATTAATATTTATAACAACAACAAACATCTTGAGTAAATGTCTTGTTTACTTTTCATTGTTTCTTTGCAGGCATTGCTTCTATGACAGTGCCGGTGTATATCGCTGAGGTCTCCCCGCCCAATTTAAGAGGTCGATTGGTCACCATTAACACCCTCTTCATCACAGGAGGGCAGTTCTTTGCAAGTGTTGTTGACGGAGCCTTCAGTTATCTCCAGAAGGATGGATGGAGGTCTGTAAATAGTTCTTACATTTAATTTTCAAATAAATCATGATTGTAGAAGATGGAAGAAGGTTGAGAAATGAGAGGGAAAATATAACTGGGTATTTTGAATCATTATACCTTATGTATAAGTGGGTGGCATTCAGCGAAATTGAAAGTGGACAAGAAGTTGATATTTATTTTAATTATAGACAAGGAACCAACCAGTGAGAATTGATATTTACAGGGCTTTTTTAGCATTTAGGTGACATTTCTCACACTGTGTAATCTTTTGCAGTATTTGTTTTAAAATGAATTCAGCAGTAAATATGCACGGAGTTCTTGAATTGTATCAGTGATTGACAAGCTGTTTATGAACTGCAGATAAAACTAACATCTTCTTTAGAGGCTACATTCTGATCTGAATGGCAGAAAACCCATTGTTTATACTGTATAAAAAGATGTTAACATATATACATTTAAAATATACAGATTATATCTTGATCACTATTTAGTTGATTTTTGAATAAAGAGATAAGAAAGATATTTTTAAGCTGCTTTAAAATGTATATTTTCAAACTGAATATTGTAAAAACAAACTAATCTTACATTAAAGCTTAAAGACAGTATGGACTCTAAATTTTGATATCATACTTTATAGTATTCAAAACAACAAATTCATGTAACTGTTCCAGGGAGGTTTCATTAAAAGGCATGACAGGCTACATTTTCTAACTTGTTTTCTTGCCATCATTTATTACAACAAATATTTATTGAGCATCTATCTACTCTATATAGGTCTTGGAAATAAAATATTGAACAAGACAGATTCTAGTACTTATTTGCATGGTGATTATAGTGTTGAAGTTAGTATTTAAGCTTCAGAAAAGCGTTCAATGCAACGTGGATGTAGGGAATTAAACTTCTGTGTAAGCAACCCTATAAGTCATATGGCTAGAATGAGCCATTAAAGACTTAGATGGAAGTTATGTTAAACATCACAGGGGATAACTCATTGAAGCTAGTTAGGACCTACATTTGTCAGGACTCTGAAAGAGAAGACTCGGTCTTTAATCATCGTTAGCTCTGTCTGTGTTGCTAAACTGCTTTCTACCTTTTTCCACCAAAGTGATAAATTCCTGGAAAAATTAAAAAGCAGGAAATTTCAGCTTCCTTTTTCCCACTCTGTAGAGAACAAAGAGAGGGAGATGATACCCATTAGGAGCATAAGCTGATATTTTGAGTTTTTCTTGGGAGCTCAGTGGAAGCCATTTAATCTTTAAAATCTAAATCATTTATTTACATTTGGTTTACAATTTATTAATGAAGCTAGTATAGAGATATGTGTATACTTTTATTAAAAATCTGTTTTTAAATGGAAATCTAAAGTTTCTAAGCCCAAGTTTTGAGTTAAGTATAGCAAGTTAGATATTTTTCCTCAGTACTGGCTAGGAAAGAGAGAAAAGATTATATACAATAGTGAAAAATGACTTGTGAGTGTGGCGTCCCTGTGAAGAAGTAGAGGCCTTGGGATAAGCATAATGAGGACACTTTTCAGAGGCAGGGTGACGGGGTTATAAGACAGACCAGGATTCAGACTGGTTTTCTTCTGCTCATTCGCTACGAACCCCAGACAAGCAGGCTTCCCTGAGCTTCCCTTTGTCACTGTAAAAAGTGGGGCCAAAACCATTTATCTTGTACAATTGTTGGGGGAATCTGATTATATGTAAAGTATTCAGCCCAGTGCATGGCACATGGCAAATGCTCAATGAATACTGACTCACATTATTACTTACTGTTCTGATGAGTGAATAAAGGATGAGTGCTACAGTAGGTAAGTTGTAAGGGTGGTTGAATGAAAGCATACTATGGCTTCTGTTTTCTTTATCTGTAAAGACAAGTCTTGGTGTTGATAGGTTAGAGACAGAGAAACGAAAGTTAAATGCTTACAGCAGCTGTAGGAAGTATAAAAAGAAAAGCCTGGAGACAGAAATGATTTTTCAAATGACATGGGATTCCAGGTGAAGTTCGAACCATATTATCTTCAGTAAAGACAAATAGTATTCCTCTGTGATTCTTTTCCACAGTCCTGAGAGGACCCAGGGATGAAACAATGAAATAGAGGTTGGGACAGCTGACTTGGCTGGTATTCAGACCAGGGCATCACCACACCAGATCAGTTAAACCTGCTTACTGTTCATACAGATACACAATAGCTTATACATATATGCAAATATGTTTCCTTTTTTTAATGGGTGAATTTTCTGTGTTACTCTCTTTAATTATTTAACATCCTTAGCAGTATGTTTACTTCATCTGACTCCTAGGCTAATAGGACTGTGGTTTCAAGCAAATAAAGATCGAAGTGGTAATAAGCATCAATTTTAGAAAAACATATCTAAAAAACAATTATTGATAATTTTTAAAGTGGCAATCAGATTAAGACATACAGAAGAGCAACTGTTTAATCAGACAGAAAATCTTAGATTTTGATGTTGCTGAGAGACTAACTCACCTTTTGTGCCAGATGGGTCAAAGCTTCTGTTCTCTTATTGTTTGGATGTCATAAAAATAAATTGTTTTCTGCTGAACTGGAAGATTAGTTTTCTCAGGAAAAAGAAAAAAGAATTGCCAGGAGACTATTGAAGAAAGTTGGTATTATTAAGTACTCCAGTGTTACAATATATCCTGTGCTGGGAAGGATGTCATTTGGTTTCTTGATAAAGACGAATAAAAATTTTGAAGATATTGTTAAAGATTAGATTTTTAAATATAACTTTATTGCGTTATAATTCATATACCATTCAATTTACCCGTTTAAAGTGTACACTGCATTACCTTTTAGTATATTTGTAGAGCTGTGCAGCTCTCCTTTGGCTGTCTCCCAGTTCTTCCCAGCACTGGCAACCATTAATCTACTTTTTGTATCCATAGATTTGCCTATTATTGTATTTCATATTGGTCCTTTGTGACTGGGTTTTTTCACTTAGCAGTTTTTCAAGATTCATCCATGTTGCAGCATAGATCAGTATTTCATTTCTTTTTATTGGCAGAATGTAGCTATACCACATTTTACTTATTTTTTCATCAGTTGGTGGACACTTTTTGGCTATTATAGATAACGCTGCTATGACTATCTGTGTTCAACTTACATGGTAGACATATGTTTTTATTACTCCTGGGTATATACCTAGGAGTGGAATTGCTAGGTCATATGGTAACTCTGACCTTTTGAGGAAATGACTGTTCTCCAAAGAGGCTATACTATTTTATAATTCCATTTAACAATGTAGGAGAATTCCAGTTTTCCTATATCCTACTAAACACTTATCTGTCTTTTTGAATATAGTCAATCTTAGTGGGTGTGAAGTGGCATTTTGTTATGGTTTTGATTTTCATCTCCCTGATAACTAATGATGTTGAGAAAGGTTTTATTTTTACCTAGTATATTATACTGCTTATAAAAATGGCAGAGGTAGTTTGACAGTTAATAAAAATTATATAAAGTTTTATTATTGGTTGCCCTTTTCTGTGCTATTTTTTTTTTTTACAAGGACAGAGAGAGAGAGTCAGAGGGATAGATAGGGACAGACAGACAGGAATGGAGAGAGGTGAGAAGCATCAATCATTAGTTCTTCGTTGCCATTGTGACACCATAGTTGTTCATTGATTACTTTCTCACATGTGCCTTGACCATGGGCCTTCAGATCGAGCCACCCCTTGCTGGAGCCAGCGACCTTGGGTCCAGTTGGCGAGCTTTTGCTCAAGCCAGATGGGCCCGCGCTCAAGCTGGCGACCTCAGGGTCTCGAACCTGAGTCTTCTGCATCAGACGCTCTATCCACTGTGCCACACCGCCTGGTCAGGCTGTGCTACTATTTTTTAATCTTGCTTAGTGAATATAGTGAAATTTACTCACCATACCTCAAGCAAGCAAAGGTTTTTCCTCCTTCCCTCCTTCCTTTCTCCCTCCCTCCCTCCCTCTCTTCCTCTCTTCCTCTCTTTCTCCCTTTCTCCCTCCCTTCCTCTCTCTCTTCCTCTCTTCCTCTCTTCCTCCCTCCCTCCCTCTCTCTTTTCCTCTCTCCCTCCCTCCCTCCCTCCCTTTCTCTCTTCCTCTCTTCCTCCCTTCCTCCCTCCCTCTCTTCTTCTCTTCTTTCCTCCTTCCCTCCCTCCCTCTCTTCCTCCGTCCCTCCCTCCCTCCCTCTCTTTCTCCCTTCCTTCCTCCTTTCCCTCCTTTCCCCTTCCCCTTCCCCTTATGTTTTCCCTTCCCTTCCCCTCTTTCTTTTTCTTTCATTTTAATTCCTGGTGTAAAGCCTGACATAGCAGACCCTCAGTAATACATAATAAAGTGAATTTAACTGCCACTACAGTGGTCTAAACACCTTTCTGGGCATGCCACTGCTAAAATACTTCAAATCCTCCTCATTTCCTACAGGGGGGGAATTAAGCTGTTTATCATGGTTTGTAGTGTATTCCGTTGTCCGATGTGTGCCTGGTCCTCTAGATTTTTTTAGCTCATCGTTGCATGGTTATTTTGTCTGTCTCCTCTAATTTGCTTTGGAGCTCCTGAATGTCATTTTGAAATCTAGGAAAGGGCCTGGAACAAGGTAGATACTCAGTAAGTGTTTATGGAACTGAGCTGAATTGATTGGGCTCTAGGGAAGGGCCGGAATAAAAAGATATTGATTATAAACTACAGTGTGTCCGTAAAGTCATGGTGCACTTTTGACCAGTCACCGGTCAAAAGTGCACCATGACTTTACGGACACACTGTAAAATGCCAGTTCACTATTTATGCTGAGAAATACTTTACAGATTGCTAAAAATACTAAATTATTAATCACAGGTATATCTTACTGAGCATAAAATCAGAGAAAGAAAATTAATTTCTGAGCCCATGGACATTTCTTAACCTAAGAACACTTTGTTTTTTCTTGGACGGAGCTGGTTTTCCAATGAATATTCCTATGTTTATAATTGCATAAACCATAACATGATTTATATAAATAAGAATGAGCCTGACATATGGTAGCGCAGTGGATAAAGCGTCGACCTGGGAACACTGAGGTCGCCAGTTCAAAACCCTGCACTGGTCTGGTCAAGGCACATATGGGAGTTGATGCTTCTAGCTCCTCCCCCCTTTCTCTCTCTCTCTCTCACTCTCTCTCTCACTCTGTGTCTCCTCTCTAAAATGAATAAAATAAAAATAAAAAAAATATTAAAAAAAAGGCATTTGAAAAAAAAAAGAATAGAAGAAATTATGTTTAAAAAAAAAGGAATGGTGTATTCATAGAGGGTCTAAGTTCTTCTCTTTCACGTTTTTTTTTTTTTACTAATTTTTACCTTACATTTAATAATTTTAAAACTAGTTCTTTTGTTCTAACTCACTAGCCTTTGCGCAACCATTGGTTAAGTGTCTGAGTATGCTAGATATTTTAATAATTTATATGATGGTTTCTTTTTTTCTTGCTATAGAAGGAAAATTTGAGATGTGTCAAATGAGAAATAGGAAGTATTAGTGCTAGCAACATCCCTATGAGAGATTTCTCTGTAGTATCTCGCTAATGCATGTGAGACTCATGCTAAGCTGCGAAGAATCAGTGGGATGCATGGAGACCAGGGTAAAGCGAGGACAGAGTGGGCTGGGTGAGGGCGCAGTCGTGGGTATGAGGGTGAAGGGATGTGCATGGACGATGGCAGCCAGACTCTAGAGGCTGTGAATTCTAGGCTGGAACTTTCCTCTAAAGGCAAAGGGAAGCTATTATTTTTTTGAGCAGGACATGCAGTCATACGAGTCAATGATTAATATGACAGTGGTGCTCAGAATTTATTAGAACTCTTGGCTCTTGGGATGGACTCAGGGAACCTGTTTATGAGGCGGCTGCCAGAATGTGGGTGTGAGGCAGTGAAGTGATACTATCGGAGACATGTGTTAGTGTGAAAATCCTTCAATCATTTCCAAAAAGTTTTCTTCAGGCATCTACTGTCTACTGTGATGGTGCTTGGTGACAGAGATGAAAGGTCCATAAGAAATGTACCTGTGCTCAGTCAAGCACCTGACAGTCTGAGGGAGAGACTTTTAATGTTAAATGGTGTGAGTCCCTGGGGGCGTGAATAACATAGCTTCCGAATGGAGAGATATTTGACCTGAGTCTTTTTTTTTTTTTTTTTTACAGGGACAGAGAGAGAGAGGGATAGATAGGGACAGACAGACAGAAACAGAGAGAGGTGAGAAGCATCAATCATTAGTTTTTCGTTGCCGTTGTAACACCTTAGTTGTTCATTGATCGCTTTCTCACATGTGCCTTGACCGCGGGCCTTCAGCAGACCGAGCAACCCCTTGCTGGAGCCAGTGACCTTGGGTCCAAGCTGGCGAGCTTTTGCTCAAGCCAGATGGGCCCGTGCTGAAGCCGGTGAGCTCGGGGTCTCGAACCTGGGTCTTCCGCATCCCAGTCCGATGTTCTATCCACTGTGCCACCTCCTGGTCAGGTTTGACCCGAGTCTTTTATGAATAAAAAGAGTTTCAGGCACAGTGAGGGAGAGGGACATTCTATGTGAAATATAATTTTCAAAAGCCATGTGTAGACCATCGTGAGAAGGTTAGAACGCCTGATGGGGGGCTGTGCTTACTGCCTCAGAGTCTGAGGGTGATGGGGAAAGGCCAGTCTTCAGTGGGCATGCAGCAAATTTTAACTACATTGCACTCTCTTTAACAGTACCTTTAGTTTGAGTTTGTTCATGGAAAGTCTCAGAAAATAAATTTTATTTTTTTGTGACAGAGACAGAGAGAGGGACAGACAGACAGGAAGGGAGAGATGAGAAGCATCAATTCTTCATTGCAGCTTTTTTTTTGTAGTTCCTTAGTTGTTCATTGATTGCTTTCTCATATGTGCCTTGATGAAGGCGGGGTGGTCATTCCATAGGAGGAATGACATTTCCGGACTTTGAAGCCTTCCAGGTCAGAGGGGCCAACAGCTTGGGGGGCGGTGCTACAGCAGAGCAAGTGACCCCTTGCTCAAGCCAGTGATCACGGGGTCATGTCTGTGATCCCATGCTCAAGCCAGCAACCCCGTGCTCAAGCTGGTGAGCCCGCGCTCAAGATGGTGACCTTGGGGTTTTGAACCTGGGTCCTCTGCGTCCCAGTTCAATGCTCTATCCACTGTGCCATTGCCTGGTCAGTCTCAGAAAATAATTTTTAAATAATCATACTAGTCTGGGATGAAAATATTAATGAGCCTCTCTCACCCATAATACTTTACAGTTTTAAAACTCCCATCAATAAGATGCTTTTTAAAATGATATTTAAAAGAGGGTGATATTTCTAAATAAGTTTATGCTGGGCAAAGTATTCTTATAATTTAATGTTAATAGGTTAGTGGTATCTGGCTTTATACAAAATATGATATATGAAGCAGTCTTTGTCTTAAATATTTAACTATGCAGTGACCATTTTAAGAAAGATGGATTTGGTACAGAATGCTATGGATTGAACAGTGTCCCACAGCCAGATTCACGTGTTGAAGCTGCTGACATCTATATATTACAAATATAAAGTGACTATATTTGGAAATAGGGCCTATAAGGAGGTGATAAAGGTAAATGAGGTCATAAGGGTGGGCCTCTAGTTAAAAAAAAAGAAAGATAAATTTGGTCAAGAGCCTGATTACAAGGAATACCTTAATTCTGAACATATTTTTAAAACATAGAAGTGTTTATCATCAAGTATCACAGTGTAGTGGGAGGAATGGATTTAAGACTTGCTTCCACAGCACATGAATTAATTTAAGCTCTAATATCTGCATATAGCTAATGCTTCAGCAATTGTACATTGTTGCTGTTAGGATCAGGTGAGTTAAGGGCTGTGAACATACACACAAACTCTTAAATGCTCCTAGGGATTGTTGGCTGTTATCTCCAGACAATTTTAGGTTGACTGTATCTCGCATCTAAACCTAGTGATAGAGATTGCTCTCATGTTTAATTACCTGGATTTTCCAGGCAAAAAGTAAATATGGTTTACTGATGAGAGTGGTGTGATAACTATTGTAAATCATAGACAGAATATAGGAAACTATTTAAGACACTGGAGAGGTCCAGCTTCAGGGGTAGGTCAGAACTGAAAGGAATTTGATCCTTGAGTGAATGGTTCGTGGTAGAGTTTGCACTTACGGCTTTGTCCCTGAGGGCAGCCCTCATCCTAGGGGTTTGGCAGCTAGAACTTCAGCAGAAAACTATGGTTTTCTTGACTTGTGGTGTCAGCGGCTAGAGTTAGCAATGGCCAAAGCAGCTGGAATCTGAGGGGGGAAATCTAGAAGAATGATCCATAGAGGAGCAAACCTCCAAATCTGAATATTTATTCACCACAAATAAGCAGATATTAGAGCTTAAAAATATTTGTTCACCATATTTTTCTGACTTTTGAACTATGAATATATAGGAGAGATATCGTGGAACCTGCAGGAAGTAACAGTTAGAAGATGGTGAAAGCTGAGAGAGGTGTTTCCTGCCCGTAGGAGGAATGACATTTCTGGACTTTGAAGCCCTCCAGGTCAGAGGGGCCAACAGCTTGAGCTTATCAGCAAGACCCCTGAAGGACCATGAATTAGGAGTGAAGACTTTGTTGCTTGACTAAGCATTTTTATTGAGACCAAGTCAAAACTGACAATCATGCTAACCATGTCTAAAACCGAGCCGTACAAATTTAAGGTGCCTGATAGGACAGTGTCAGCCTTCTTTAGGAGAGGAGAAGAAAATCTAGGATCTCTACATTTTATCCTGGACCATAAAAGTGAAATTTAAAAAATGAAATCTTATGGAAGGTGTCCTCTGACCACAGCAGAATTAAATTAGATATCAACAACAATAAGATAACCAGAAAAGCTTCAAATATTTGGAAAATAAAACATGTTCTAAATAACTCATAGGTCTAAAGGAAAAATCAAAAGGAAAGTTAGAAAATAGTTTTGAACTAAAAGACAATATATCAAAATTTGTGGAGTGTAGCTTCAGTAGTGCTTAGAGGAAAGTATATAACTATAGTGATTATATTAAAGAGAGGACAAAATATCTAAGTTTTGGGGTAAGAAGATAGAAAAATGTAAGCATATTAAACCCAAAGAAAACAGGTAGAATTAAATAATAAAGAATGAAAGTCAATGTAAAAGAAAGCAAGCAAACAATACGAAAAATAATCTTGGAGCTTTGAAAAGAAAGTCATTTAAAATTTCTCCAATTATACAATAGTTAACATAGAATATTTTATTAGTTTCAGGTGTACAACATAGTTATTAGACATTTCTATAGCTTATGAAGTGATCACGTGGATAACCCATCTGACACCTACAGAGTTATTAAAATATTACCGGCTATATTTTTATTCTATACTTTACATCCTCATGAGTATTTTCATAACTGTCAATTTGTACTTCTTCGTCTCTTTCACCTTTTTGTCCAGACCCCAACCCCCTTCCCATCTTGTAACCGTCAGTTCTCTGTGTCAATGAATTTGTTTCTGTTTTCTTTTTTTAAGTTTCTATATTGTGGTATACTTGACATATAATATAATATTAGTTTCAGATGTACAACCTAATGCTTTGATATTTATATATACTTCAAGAAGGTAGACACAAAAGAGTAGAATCTCCATGGTTCCCTGTGAAGTTCACCCGCATGAAAAATACGCTGTGAGGACAAATATTTGGTCATTGCTTGTCTATGGCAATGGGGATTAACTGGAAAGAGAAGGTTATAAGGGAACTTTCTGACATCATGGAAATGTTCTCTTTCTTGATTTGGAGGGTATTAATTAATAGGTACAAGGGTATATATATATATATATATTTCTCAAGACTCATAGAATTGTAACCTCAGTTCTCTTTATTTTATTGTATGCAAATTTTACCTGAAAATATTCACCTGAACCTTATGTTGGCTCCCTCCATTGTATTCCATTTCTGCATTGCAGTGGATAATTTATGTTATATCTGCCCTGATGCTTTTTCTTTGAGAAAGAGAGAGACAGATGGGAAGGGAGAGAGATGAGAAGCATCAACTCGTGGTTGTGGCACTTCAGTTGTTCATTGACTGCTTTCTCATGTGTGCCTTGACCAGGGGGCTCCAGCCAAGCCAGCAACATTGGGCTCAAGCCAGTGATCTTGGGCTTCAAGCCAGCAATATTTGAGCTCAAGCCAGCAATCATCAACATGACCCCACATTCAGGCTGGCAACCCGCACTCAAGTTGGTGAGCCTGAGCTCAAGCCAGAGACCTCGGGGTTTCCAACCTGGGTCCTCAGTGTCTCAGGTTGATTCTTAAACCACTGCACTACCAATTGGTCAGGGTATGATGCTTTTTCTAATATCCTTTGTTGAAATCACTTCTCTCCTTACTCTTATGCTATGCCTAAACCTGAGTGTTAGCAATTAAACAATCCTGATGATTACTAGAGTGTAAGCTCCTTGAAACAAGGGATGTCTGCTAATCATTTCTGCACCTCCATAATCCCTAGCCCAGAGCTTTGCATATGGAAAATTCTCAGTTTGAAAAAAAGAGGATATGTGTGTCTGTCCCATTGCGTGAGCATTATTTTCACCACTAGTACTGTGAAGTTAGTCAAGACAGATATATTTGACCATTTTTTAAAAACTATCTGCCTAATATCTATGCAAAATATATTCAGTTTGTTTCAGTAGTACCACATCTTATTCTGTCAAAGCAAGTGTACCTGCTTCTTGTACTATAATCATGACACTCTAAATAACCTTGGCCATACCACCTACCATATATACTGGTATCAAATCAATTTGAGAGTTTCTCCCTAGCTATGTAGGTCATTAATATTTTCTTACGTTTGCATATTTGGTGATGATTATTTTTTACTGTTGACACAGAAATATTCACTGGGTAACACAAAAATTGCCCATTTGTTGATCATATATCACTGCTTTTTACTTGAAACAATTTAACTGTGCCACATTGAATTTTTTCGTATGTGGCTCCAGCCATGACCCCATGTTTACCCACTGGCCACCATCGGATTATCAGGTGCACCAGTCGTCAGGTTGATCTTCTACATGGCCCTTGATGGCAGAGAAAAATTGGCTTACCAGCCTGCAGTCTCAATTTGGCAGTGTTTTCTTATTTTAATTTTTATCTGTTAAAATGAAGTTGTGAATCATGAACTAAAATGGAAAACTATGTTATCAAATGACTTGCGACTATGGTTAAGTTCAGTGCTCTTTTTGCAGCTGAAGTTTTTGCATTAAGTAAAAACATATTACATGTCATATTGTAATTTATGGTTGGTGATCATCATGTAAATATCTTATAATTGATATATAGAGATGATCATACCTTTTCTAAATCCAAGAATAGATATCTTTTGGTAAATGCGTCACTCATGTAATTATTACTTAAGTGTAAGAGAAGTATATGAAGAAAACTCCAAATTCATAAAAACATTGAACAATGGTAGTGCTAGTTGTAGGGCTGAAGGAACAGTGTTCTTGGGTGTGGTTTGGGGTTGGATTATGCCTTTTTTTGAGGGGAAAACCTTTCCTTATTGTAAACAGGTTATAATGGTGAATAGTATTTTAAAAAATAATGTTTTGGAGTGGTGCAACTTGACATTGTCTCTGGTTAAGTTTATTCATGATACTGAATGATTGGCTTAGAGTTTGGCACTTAATAAACATCCAAAAGTTATTAGCTACGTAAAATGCTCAGAAAGAACACAAGAAATTTAGCCATAGCATGCCAAATCTTCATTAGGTAACTGGCTCTAACTGCAGACTTTTCTATTTTCAATGAACTGTTTCTAGGGGGAAAAAGGTTTAGAGTTTATTTTGTAGTTGTAAGTGATAGGATGCCAGTTTCAAACTGTAGAGTTTTAAAGAATAAGGCCTAGCATCTTGTTATTTATACTATTTCTTGAACTTATTCGGGCTATATACAATGGGCTCACGTGGACATGATTTGTAAATCAGTAACTAATATAAACAGAATGCTGGCTGAAAGACAGACAATGGGAATAAAACTATTAGAATGACAAATACAGTTTTGTTACTTGATTGTTTCAGTTTACTATGACAGTATAGGATATTAAGTAATATTGCTAAATCCCCTCACTGAACTCAGGACCAAGTTTCAGAGGTTGTCACTGAGCTAATCTTAATGTTTCAAATATATAAGATAGAGGTTTGGTTTGAAAATGGAAGCTTTTGGTAACATGAAGTTGAGATACATGTGAGGAAGTGGTTATTGAACTGTATGTACCTTACTGCTCTCTGGCCTATTCAGAGGGTAACTGGCTAAATGACTGCGGTGTCCAAAACACCTGCGCAGTGCCTTTCAGAGCGGAAGGTTTCTTTGCTTTGTAAATTCAGCTCCTCAAGAGCTATGAAACCAATATCAAACAATTTGTTTTAAATGTAACATATTGTAATGCAGATCCATTATCTGTGATAGTTTTTCTGTTATAGCTAGATTTACAATTAAAACCATAAATCATACAGCTCTTCTGTTGTGAGGCATTGACAAACTTCATCTGTGAACTTATGGAGGAAAAGGAACAGAGGGGAGGAGAGAGCAGAATGTAGATGCAGGATAGACTTCCTTTTGCACAATTCCTTCTGGGAGAGGAGAGGCTTGCGGAAGCCTGTGCGAGGCAGAGACTGAAAAAGAATAGAGAAAAACAACTTCAGGTCTTTGTGTTTGTTATATAGAATATTTGTAAAAGATAAAATCTCAAATTATATATTTTGCTTCCAGTCATATTTTCAACTATCTGCTTCCTTGTTACCTGTATTTTTCCTACATGGAAAGTTTACTTATGTACATTAAAGGTGAATGACATAAAAATTCAGTTTGTCACAATATTGAAAGCAAGCAACTCATGTTTGCTCTTACCAATGAGATTTCTTTGAACTAGTAGCCAACCATTTTCATAGTAACACACTGCTGTCAAGAGAATAGTGATATTCCATTTGTCACCAGTGGGTCTGTCTTTGTTAATCCAGCTTGTGTGTCCCCACCCATGGGTGCTAATGTGTTAGGAGCTGTGCTTGGCACCATTCTGGGTGGCTGCTCCCAGCTAACCCTTTGTGCTGTTCTTCTCCAGTGCTCTGCTGCATTAAACAGAGGTCAGTGAACAGTAAAACTTCTGAAAGGACCCTTAGAAGTCTTTAAACATGAGAGTAAGATAAATTATTGCCCACTTTTATGAATTCTGCAGAATTAAGTTAACTACTCATTGAACATTTATTACAGCTTCAGTTAACAATAAACATTTGTGCCTGACCAGGTGGTGGCGCAGTGGATAGTCAGATTGGGATACAGAGGACCCAGGTTTGAAACCCTGAGGTCGCTGGTTTGAGCGTGGGCTCATCTGGCTTGATTGTGGGATCATAGACACGACCCCATGGTTGCTGGCTTGAAGCCCAAGGTTGCTGGCTTGAGCCTAAGGTTACTAGCTTGAGCAAGGGGTCACTTGGTCTGCTGTAGTCTCCTGGTCAAAGCACATATGAGAAAGCAATCAATGAACAACTAAGGAGCCACAACTAAGAATTGATGCTTCTCATCTCTCGCCCTTCCTGTCTGTCCATCTCTATTTGTCCCTCTCTCTGTCTCTCTGTCCCAAAAACAAAACAATAAACATTTGTTATAGAAACCAGACTGCCTAGATTTTAATCCTAGTTCCACTGCATACCAGGTCTATATCTTCTTTGTAGCTTGTCTTTAAGTGGAGTTAATAATGGTACCCACCTCAGAGAGTTGTTGTGAAGATAAATTAGTTAGGGTATCCAGCCCTTTGAACAATGCTTAGCACATAAAATGAATCCTGTATATTAGCTGTTACTACTGCTGTTGATGTTGTTAAATGATTTCATGTCCAAGATGCGTTTGTACGTTCAAGTAGATTTGCCTGTACTTGACTCATAATCATCACCCTTGTGGAACTACTAGAGAGTAAGTAACCTGTTTATTGTGTTATCAGGCCATGTTATCAGATAATCATGCTGTTGTACACTCAGAGGAGGGGGACAATTATGAACTGGAAAATTATGTCTGAGATGGCCATCTACTAGAGGACTCTTGTCTTTAGCTTCATAGGTGAGAGCATATGACTCCTGTAAAACAAGAATGATGACGAACGTTCAGTTTAGTGAAGGACCTGTCTGGTTTTGTGTCGTGTACCTGACGCTCTGTTGACGGCAGTGGCAGCAGTAGCACCAGCAGGTCTGCCCAGCCACAGAGGGGAAGGCTGGCACCCAGGAACGCAGGACCTTTGATTCACGGAGCTTCTGGTATCGGCACTGGGAAGAAAGCTTAATGTAAGGTGAAATAACTGGGCTTGTCTCTGTGGTTGATGGCTGGCCGACTGCCCCGTATGACAGCATCGCTCACCATTGGAGGGCCCGTTCTTCATTTTCTGGTAAGCAGGTGCTGGTACTGCTGGCTGGACCAGAAAATAACTGATTTGTTAATTTCGGTGTAGAAAGTTGAAAAGGTGCCTTTCTGTGAGTGATTGTGATGCCAAAAAACATTCTGAGAATTTTTAGAACATTTGAAAGCTTTGCATTTTTGCTAGAGCCAACTTACCTACTCTCCCCTGTGCAGCTTGATGTGCTTTCCTGCCCCCAGGAGGCAAATGACTTTTGCATAAGGTGTGGGCTTTGGGTGCTTATTGTTCACTCTCATCCCCTGGGTTTTTAAAAACACTTAGGTCAGTGGTTCTCAGCCCTGAGTGCACATTACCACCATTCAGGAGCTTTTAATAAAATGGAATTCCTTGGGACTGGAGCCCAGACCAATTAATCAAAATTCCTGGGTTGAGTAGAGCCTGGACACTACTATGTTTTAAAAGCCCCCTGGGTGATTCTAATGTGAAGCCAGGGTTTATAACCTTGGATTTAACTAATAATAATGAGATCCCCATATCAGTAGGGACCTTCTTGTTTGTTTAGGGATTGATCAGTATACTTTGTCATATCAGCATACACATTGTCATTTGTCGGTTGCAGATTTCCTTGGTTCTAGGGAAGTCCCTAATACTGTTTTAAACTGTCTGTAGAGTTTCTGCTCTTTCAGTCACATGATAAAATTCCCTTCAGTGCTACAGCAAAAGTAACCTCTTAGTTGTCTTCTGTCTGCCCATCATCAGAGGAATGGGTCTTTCTCGAGAAAGAAATTGGTTCTACCTACCAAAATTCTGGGAGGATAATACAGCCGAGATGGACAAGTTGCTTTGACTTGATTAAAGGGGAGGGAGTCGGAGGTGAAAACATTTTTTGCTGAGTATTTACTCCATCTTAGGGTCCAACTAACTGAGGGATTTCACCTAAGTATCCCAGCGATCCTATGCAATAGACACCATCCGCTGTGCATTAAATGTTGTAAGTAACTTGACCAGGTTTTGTGGTTAGCATGTCCAAAGCTGAAGTGTGACCCAGGTCTGTTTCTCAAAGGTTGGCAGCAGCGTGCAAGTTCCTTTTGCCCATCCTGACATCAGGACATGGAATTGTCACTTTCAGACATAGGCTCTTGTCACACAGCAGATTTCAGATGCTGGAGAGCTAAAGTACTGTGTCTTCTATAGCTTACTTTAGAAGCATAGGCTAGCTAATATGTATGTTTACATTTTCCTCTTCATCTTTTCTCCTTTTTAAATAGGATTAAACAGTAAATATACAGTATAGTAAAGTGTTAATAACATCAGCATGTTTGAGCCTGAAAATGATTCAGTTTCTATATTCATTTTAATTGCCCTTTTGAAGTATTCTTTACTGCTCTTTAATTTTATTTATCACTAAAGGGTATTTGGAGAACAGAAGGAAAGATCATAAGCAGGGTGGAGAAACAAAACATAAAGGCTTTTTCATTTTTAGGACTTTTAAAACTTAATTCCTGGGCCTAGTTGGATAGCTGAGTCGATGAATGAAGCCTTATCCCTGTGCACTGAGGTCATGGGTTTGACCTCTGGTTTGGGCACGTATGAGAAGCAATCAAGGAGTGCATAACTAAATGGTCCAACTAAGTGAACAAGTTGGTGTTTCTCTCTCTTTTCTCCTCTCTCTCACTCTTCCTTCCTCTCAAATTAGTAGAATAATTAAATAATAATAAAATGTATTTCCTAATCTACTTGTTTACCTTTTCATTGCTTTTCTTTCAAATATTTGGCGTTATATTTATATATAATACTGGCTGTTCCCAGCCACGCATTGCTGTGGCTCAATCTGGTTAAATAGAAAAGAAAGAAAAGAGAAAGCGCACGTTTCTAATATATTTAATTTCACAATGCTTTTGGGTATACAATATTTTTTGTTGTTCCATTGTCTGTGCAGATATAGAGATTGTCTGGTTTGCTGACTCTAGAACACACTACATATAATTGTCCATGTGAGAAGCAATCCGTGTCTAGATCTAAACCGCACAATTCTAAAGATTGGCCCTGAGCTTTGTTGATGGTGATTGCAAACACCAATCGAATTGGGAATTGCAGTCTCTTCAGTTGAAATGGCATATCTGTTGGAATCATAGGAATGTGAGGAATGAGGACATCTTCACCCTTGAAAGGTCCTGTCAAATTGTTGCTTCTGCGACGTTGCTCATTAACTTTTTTACTGCAAGCCATGTGCCGTTGCACAGCTTTGGCTGGTTGATATTTTGCAACATGATAATTGGCACATCGATTTTCAATTGCAGTACTTGTGGTGGCATCCCTGGCAGATCGAGTGAATTCAAAAATTCTGTTGGATAATTAACTGCTTCATCTGCTTTCACAACAGTGTTGACAGACTTATATGTGACTGCCTCGCTTTGAATGTTAGACTGAATAATGTTAAGTTCGTAGATGTCTTTGTTCTTGGCAGCAAGAATAGCTTGTTCACTCAGCCAATCATGATTCTTATAATTGGTTTGAATATTGGGAAATACTTTTGCAACCAATTCTTCTCTTGACGTCACTAAATTGCAGAATTTATGAGGCAATGATATTCGTCCTGAGGTCAGATCAACCGGCACCTTTCTGTTCCCAATTTCCAGCAATTGATGTGAGAATATCTCAGCTGATTGATCATTTTGCAGCTGGACATGCATATTTGTAGTTAATTTTAACGTCTTTCTGTATCACCACAAAGTAGAGTATTTCAGGCATTTATTTCATCTGCTGGTGTTGATCGAGTAATTACAGGTAATGTTTGCCTGAAATCTCCTGTAAGCAATATTGATGCATTCCCAAATGGTCTGATGTTTCCACACAAATCTTGCAATGATCGATCAATAGCCTCGAGCGATTTTTTAGTATGCCATTGTGCATTCATCCCAAACAATAAGTTAAAATTTCTGTAATACTTTTCCATGATGGATGCTTTGGAAATGTTGCATGTGCGAGTTTCAATGAATTGCATGTTCAATGGCAATTTCAAAGGGGAATGAAGAGATCTACCACCAGGCAGCAATGTCACAGCTATTCCGGACAACGCAACAGCTCAGGCTATGTCATTTTGGGATAAAAACACATGCGTATTCAGAGGAGCAAGATGGCGACGGAGGAGGTGGACGTACCAACTTCCAACTTTGAGAACCAAAGTGGATTATAACTCAATTTTAAGAACCATCATCTGGATAAACCAACTTTGAACTAAACTAAGTGGACTCTTCAACCAAGGAACACAGAAGAAGCCACATTGAGACTGGTAGGAATAGCGAAAATGCGAAGAGGGCTGCCCAGCTCCCCAGAGCAAATGGCAGCCCGGAGAGACCCGCATGACGGGAGGAGAGTTTGGCGGACAGGGAGGGACCTGGGTCCCAGGAACCAAGCCCAAGCCTACAGTCCCAGAGCCTAGAAGAGGAGTTTGGGCAGTTTTGAGCTGTGAAACAAGTGAGGGAGCTCCCAGGCCTATAGTGTGGAGTATTAGGGCCCTTCCTACTCTGCCAAGGGTTGCTGAAGGGTATGGTGGGGGCAGGATGCTGAAACGTTCTGTCGGCGTGGCTGGAGGCCAAGCCGGTGTGAGCTCAGTCTAGCCCAGCAGGGACGGAGGGGACGAGTGAAAGTGGTCCGGAAGCTGCGGGCCCGCCTGTAATCCCACCTGTGGGGACAAAGTGGGAGGCCAGGAACGGGCCCAATAAACCTTGGTTTGCGACCCTGCGCAGAAGGGCCCTGGCCTCGAGGGCGGGGCTAAAGCTCCGGACGGACAAAGGTTCACAGCTGAGAGCACGTCAAAAGCCCCGCCCAACCCGCAAAACTGTGGCGAGTAGGCTCCAATTGCGAGTTCTGGGCGGAAGTCCGGAAACAGGCTGGGTCCGCAGCTGAGCAAAGGTGCTCACCTCTACCCTTGGTGCTGAGGCTTGTGGCTTGAGTGACAGCCCCTCCCGCGGAGGAGAGGCAGAAATCACAGCAAAAGCCACAGTGGGCCGGCGCTGGCAATGCCCATACCCAATCGCCCTAGGCAGTGGCAGAGGGGGTGGTGGGTCTGCAGACAGACCACACCTAGAGAACACAAAGGCAACACCTACTGGACTCCAGTGGCCACAACTTGCTTATACACAGACAAAATGGGCAGGCAGAGGAATGCAAACCAAATGAATCAAGAGAAATCCCCAGAGAAGGACCTGAATGAACCAGATATAACCAAATTACCAGAAGCAGAATTTAGAAAAATGATAGTTAGGATGTTCAAAGAAATTAGAGCAACAGTGGGTAGTCATTATGAGCACCTAAATAAAGAGATAACAAGTATAAAAAACAAAATTAAAATAATAAAAAAGAATCAGACAGAAATGACAAATACATTATCAGAATTGAAGACCACAATGGAAGGAATTAAAAGCAGGATGAACCACACTGAGGATCGAATAGGCGAGTTAGAGGACACAATAAACAAAGGCACAGAAGCAGAGAAGAAAAAGGAAAAGAGACTCAAAAAATGTGAGGAAACTCTAAGGGAGCTCTGTGACAACATGAAGAGAAACAACATTCGCATCATAGGGGTGCCTGAAGAAGAGGAGAGAGGACAGGAAATGGAAACTTTGTTCAATCAAATCATAGCAGAAAACTTCCCTAAATTAAGGCTGGTAAACACTCCACACGTTCAAGAAGCACACAGAACTCCATTAAAGAGAAACCCAAAAAGATCTACCTCAAGACACATCATAGTTAAAATACCAAAGCTAATGGATAAAGAAAAAATTTTAAAAGCTGCTAGGGAAAAAAAGGCTATCACCTACAAAGGAGCCCTCATAAGCATGACTTCTGACTTCTCAACAGAGACAAACAAAAACCTCAAGGATTTCATTAAACCAAACCAATTCTTCAAGAGATGCTAAGGGGCCTGTTGTGAACAGTTCAAAGGGTGAAAAGAATATAGCAAAAGAAGAGTACAGCTTTAAAGAATAAAATGGCAATAAACAACTACATATCAATAATAACCTTAAATGTAAATGGCTTAAATGATCCAGTCATAAGATATAGGGTAAAAAAAAAAAAAAAAAAAAAAAGACATAGGGTAGCTGCGTGGATAAAGAAACAGGACCCATACATATGCTGTCTACAAGAGACACACCTTAAAACAAAAGATGCACATAGACTGAAGGTAAAAGGATGGAAAAAAATATTTCATGCAAATGGAAATGAAAAAAAAGCTGGGGTAGCAGTAGTTATATCTGACAAAATGGACTTTAAAACAAAGGCTGTAGTAAGATATATAGAAGGACACTACATAATGATAAAGGGAACAATTCAACAGGAAGATATAACCATTATAAATATCTACACACCAATCATAGGAGCCCCGCCATACATAAAGCAGACTTTGATGGATAAAAAGGGCAAGATTAACAGCAATACTATAATAGTAGAGGATTTCAATACCCCACTAACATCACTGGATAGATCCTCAAGAAAAAAAAAAACACCAAAGAAACAGTAGACTTAAAGGATACACTAGATCAACTCGATTTAATAGATATCTTCAGAACTTTTCACCCTAAAGCAGGAGAATATACATTCTTTTCAAGAGCTCATGGTACATTCTCTCGATTAGACCACATGTTAGGACACAAAAGTGGTCTCAACAAAATTAAGAAGATTGAAATCATATCAAACATTTCCTAAATCATATCAAGCATTTCATCTGATCACAATGGCATGAAACTAGAAATTAACCACAAAAGAAAAACTGAAAAATACTCAAACACTAGGAAACTAAATAGCATGTTATTAAATAATGAATGGATTGACAGTGAGATCAAAGAAGAAATAAAAGTTTCAAGAAACAAATGTTAATGAGCATACATCAACTCCAAATTTATGGGACACAGTGAAAGCAGTACTGAGAGGGAAGTTCATACTACTACAGGTATACCATGAGAAGCTAGAAAAAGCTCAAATAAGCGACATCTGTCGCAGCAATATATTTGCCGATTTATCCCCATGGGCAAATGAAATAAAAGGCAGGATAAACAAATGGGACTGTATCAAACTAAAAAGTTTTTGCACAGCTAAAGACAATCAGAACAGAATAAAAAGGCAAACCACACAATGGGAGAACATATTCGACAATACGTCTGATAAGGGGTTAATAACTATAAAGAACTTATAAAACTCAACACCAGAAAGACAAACAATCCAATCAAAAATGGGCAAAAGAAATGAGTAGACACTTCTCCAGAGAGGACATACAGATGGCCAATAGGCATATGAAACAAAGCTCAACATCACTAATCATTAGAGAAATGCAAATTAAAACCACAATGAGTTACCACCTCACACCAGTCAGAATGGTGCTCATCAGCAAAACAACACAGAAGAAGTGCTGGTGAGGATATGGAGAAAAGGGAACCCTCCTGCATTGCTGGTGGGAATGCAGACTGGTCCAGCCACTGTGGAAAACAGTATGGAAATTCCTCAAAAAAAATAAAAATCGAACTGCCTCTTGACCCAGCTATTCCACTCTTAGGAATATACCCTAAGAACACCATAGCACTTTTCGAAAAGAAGAAATGCTCCCTCATGTTCCTGGCAGCATTGTTCACAATAGCGAAGATTTGGAAACAGCCCAAGTATCCGTCAGAGGGCGAGTGGATCAAATAGCTTTTGTACATATATACTCTGGAATACTATTCAGCCATAGGAAATGATGACATCGGATCATTTACAACAAAATGGATGGACCTTGATAACATTATATGGAGTGAAATAAGTAAAACAGAAAAGAACTGAGAATTGCATGAGTTCATACATAGGTGGGACATAAAAGCGAGACTATGAGACATGGACAAGAGTGTGGTGGTTATGGGGTGAGGGGAGGGAGGAGAGAGAGGGAGAGGGGGGAAGGGAGAGGGGGCACAAAGAAAACCAGATAGAAAGTGACAGAGGACAATTTGACTTTGGGTTATGGGGATGTAACATAATCGAATGATAAGATAACCTGGAGATGTTTTCTTTGAACATATGTATCATGATTTATTAATGTCACCCCATTAAAATTAATAAAAATAGAAGTTAAAAAGAAGGGAAGAATATATATACTATATATATAACCCTTTCTTTTAAGACAGTTCAAACGAATAGAAATTTTATTCTTTTACAGCAGTGATTTTCAAACTTTTTCATAATTATCGCACACGTAAACTAATTATTAAAATTCTGTGGCACACCAAAATATATAGTCTTTGCTTATCTGGTAAAAAAATAGGTGTAATTTTGATTTATCACACTGGATGGCTATTGTTGTGTTGACTGATGTCAATTTTTAATTTGACAGTTTAAGGGAAGAAGAGGTCAGTGCCCCTAAGTAGTTAGGTATAACGTGTTTTAAAATGTTTTGCGGCACACCACTGTGCCCCTTGTGGCACACAGTTGAAAATCGCTGATTTACCTTAATATAACCAATGTTTAAGTAATAGTTTAGTTGTACGGTGTGTCCGTAAAGTCATGGTTTATTTTTGACCGGTCGACCTGTCAAAAGTGCACCATGACTTTACGGACGCACTGTACAAGTTACCATTGTAAGTGGAAGAGGCCAGAAATATGCATTGGTTGGAGCTGATCTTTATCTCTCATCTGAGGAATCTTACCAAGCCTTCTTTAGATGAGTCATCTTCATAAGGGAAGGTCTGGCTGTATCTAGCCCAGTGGTTCTTAACTGGGTTCTATCGAACCCTATTGGTTCGATGAGTCGGTCTCAGGGTTTTGGAGAAGCCTCTGCCACGGAGTCCAGAATAAAGTAATACCGTAATTTGTTGTGAGTTCATGCACTTTGTTGGTTTTGTTCTTTGAGCAAGGTGATGTTCATGCATGGCTCATTTTGTGCACCAGTATAAAAACATATACCTATGTCTTGAATTTGGAAAAAAAATCATATTTTAGTTATCACTAAAGAAGGGTTCGGTGAATGCGCATATGAAACTAGTGGGTTCGGTATCTAAAAAAAGGTTTAAGAACCACTGATCTAGAAGAACAAGTGATTTTATTGGAAGGAATTACTCTGCAACTAAGTCTGCAGAGCTAAATGATCCAGAGTTGCTACATAAGATAATGCTGAATGAGCATGAAGTACAGTTATTTTCTCTTTATATAATACAGAAAGTTGATATATATATATATATATATCTTCTTTTGTATCATTTTGTATAACATTTGCTAAATTCTGTGTTCAGGATATTTTATTAGGTGTTGTGCTGAAGCAATCAGATGGGACAGGTAAATAACTTATTATAATACAAAGAAAGCAAAAAAACATAAATTGAGGTTAAAACACTGTGTATGTTCTGTGAGTGAGCAGAGGAAGGAGTGATTCAGTACATTATATTGGTAACCCAGTATTTTCACAGTCCCCTTGAATATAAAACTCTTCTAAAAACATTTCTTTTAATACTGGAGGCCAATTGATTTTTTTAGTCATTCATTCATAAATGCTTTGTTTACTTTCTAAATCTTAATTTTTTATTTCCATATGTACTTTTAGCTACTGTTTTGAGTAGGAGTTATTCCTAACACCTGTGTGACAATTGTATTCTTTTTCCTGCTGTTTACAAATTAAAATGAAATTGCTTTAAAAATAATGGGCTTTTTCACAAGATAAATATCTGGAGCTATGGATCATTTACATTGGGTTTAATGGAGCTTAAAAGTCAGAATAGCTTTGAAAAGCATATTGAGGTAGGTGACTTTTCACTGGTTTATTAATACCCATGAGCATAGTTCTTATGTAATTGGAGTTTGTCTTCTGAGCTCTACCATCATGAATCATGGAATGTACATAGGGAACTTTTATCAGTTGAAAGCATCTAGGTGTTCTCAATTCATAGAAGTTTATAGTTGAAAGAGACGTTGAAGTTGACTTAATCTAATCCCTCAATTCAAAAGGAATGAGTCCTAAGAATACTAGAAGATTGGTCCAATGGTCATAATAATTTGGAGACATTTTTGATATTAATGTACTCCTGTTACTATTTTCTTATTTTTCTGATGGATTTAAAATGATATTTTATTTGCTATGTAGAATTTTGCCAGCCATTAGGAACAGACATTTGAAAAAGGTGATATATAACTTAAAACAACACGAGGAGGGGCTTACTTATTTTATTTGTATTACTATAATTTTAATAATAATTATTTGCTTCCAATTCCATTTTTCCTTTAATCCCCCTATGGGCGTCTACTACTTTATTAGTGAGGGTTGAACATGATGCTTGATGGCTAAATGAAATAACTGATTATTCACAGAGCAGAAATAACTAAAGAAGTCAATTTGGGCATTTTATTGAAAAGTGTATTTTTTCAACAGATCAGAGAATTGTGTCTTAATCCTATTTTTTCTTGTAGAATACAGAAATATATTACATATATTAGTATAGGTTGGGGATCGTGATTGTGGTGTTTTATATGATGTGTTTTGATCAAAATGCATATACGTAATTATTGTGACCTTTGCCCATTCCTTTTCATTATAATTTGTGTGAGAGATAGAGAAGAATCAGACTTTTCTCATTTTTCAGTTTCTCACTATCGCATAAACATATCCCTTTTTCTCATGACACATATATAATAAAAAGAAAGGCATTCTGACTAATTTAGGTTTAGGTATTATTTCCAAAGTGGCGCTAATAAAAGATGAAATTTCACAATATATGTTGTTGTTGTTTTTTATTGCAGGTACATGCTGGGACTTGCAGCAATTCCAGCAGTTTTACAGTTTTTTGGTTTTCTCTTTCTACCTGAAAGCCCTCGATGGCTTATTCAGAAAGGACAGACTCAGAAGGCCCGTAGAATTTTGTCTCAGATGCGTGGTAATCAGACCATTGATGAAGAGTATGATAGCATCAAAAACAGCATTGAAGAAGAGGAAAAAGAGGTTGGTTCAGGTATGTGGATTTTGTACTTAATAGGAATTTTAAAACTACACAGTGATTTTATTTAGAAATTACATTTTAGTATAATTTAATATCTTTAAATCTTATAAAACCAAAAATATTTCAATTTTGTAAAAGCAATATAATAATGTTATAAAAGAAAGAAGAAAAATAAGTCCCTAATGCAATTTTCCTCAGATAATTACTATTTTAATTTTTGTATAGTCTCTATTATTCTTTCTAAAGCGAATATATTTGACATAGTTGCCATTATTTTGTGTGTATGCCTATTTTTTGAATGCATGTTTACTTTATATATAAATTTGTCTGATATATAAGGATACATATGTATAATTGACTTTCCATATTAATTTAAGTAATATGAACTATTGTCAAAATAAATCACTTTAGCAAAATTAAATATTTGTTTATGTATGTTATATTAATTTCCATACAGACTTTTATAAAGACTAAGAATACCTTCATATATTAGTTTTGAAATTATTTCATATCTTCCTGTTCTTATTAAAATGTTAAGGCAGCCATCTAACTTAATTATTCCATGTCAGAAAACCAAAAAAGAGGCAGATTCTAGTTAAGGTATATTGATGAGTTTATTTTCAGAGAAGAAATCTTGTAGGGATTTACAGTATTCTCAGACAAGATCTATGATCTTGACAGGCTGGCTTGGGTAAATAATATATAGGATTCACATGATGGGAAGACGTAGACATTTACAGTACATTTTTTCAACAGTAGCCTGCCAGACTCACATTTCCCAACATTGTTTTATTTTCTCTTGCCTTTCCTTTTGCCTGTACATTAATTCATTAAATAGTAGCTTAAATGAAGACAGTAACATTTCTATAATTAATTTTTATACCTGAGAAAATGTCAAACAAACACACCTTCTTTTAATTTATTTATATGTTATTAATTTTAATGGGGTGACATTGATAAATCAGGGCACAAATGTTCAGAGAAAATATTTCCAGGTTATTTTGACATTTGACTATATTGCATACCCATCACCCAAAGTCAAATTGTCCTCCATCACCTTCTATCTGGTTTTATTTGTGCCCCTCCCCTCGCCCTCCCCCCTCCATTCTCTCCCCCTACCCTCAGGTAGCCAGTACACTCTTGTCCATGTATCTTAGTCTCATTTTTATGTCCCATCTATGTATTGACTTATATAGTCCTTAGTTTTTTCTGATTTACTTACTTCACTCAGTATAATGTTATCAGGTACATCCATGTTGTTACAAATGATCCGATGTCATCATTTCCTATGGCTGAGTAGTATTCTATGGTATATATGTACTAAAGCTTTTTAATCCACTCGTCCTCTGATGGACACTTGGGCTGTTTGCAGATATTCGCTATTGTGAACAATGCTGCCACGAACAAGGGGGCGCATTTCTTCTTTTTGAACAGTGCTATGGTGTTCTTAGGGTATATTCCTAAAAGTGGGATAGCTGGGTCAAAAGGCAGTTCGATTTATACTTTTTGAAAAATCTCCATACTGTTTTCCGCAGTGGCTGCACCAGTCTGCATTCCCACAAGCAGTGCAGGAGGGTTCCCTTTTCTCTACATCCTTGCCAGCACTTATTTTGTGTTGTTATGTTGATGAGCGCCATTCTGACTGGTGTGAGGTGATATCTCATTGTGGTTTTAATTTGCATTTCTCTAATGATTAGTGATGTTGAGCTTTTTTTCATATGCCTATTGGCCATCTGTATGTCCTCTTTGGAGAAATGTCTACTCATTTCTTTTGCCCATTTTTTGATTGGATTGTTTGTCTTCCTGATGTTGTTTTATAAGTTCTTTATAAATTTTGATTATTAACCCCTTATCAGATGTCGAATATGTTCTCCCATTGTGTGGTTTGTCTTTTTATTCTGTTCTTATTGTCTTGAGCTGTGAGAAACCTTTTTAGTTTGATTTGTTTAACCTGCCTTTTATTTCATTTGCCCGTGGAGATAAATCAACAAATATATTGCTGCTACAGATGTCGGAGAGCTTGCTGCCTATGTTTTCTTCTAAGATGCTTATGGTTTCACAGCTTACATTTAAGTCTTTTATCCATTTTGAGTTTGTTTTTGTGAATGGTGTAAGTTGATAGTCTAGTTTCATTTTCTTGCAGGTAGATGTCCAATTTTCCCAACAACATTTGTTAAAGAGGCTGTCTTTACTCCATTGTATGCTCTATCCTCCATTGTCAAATATCAGTTGTCCATAAAGGTGTGGGTTTATTTCTGGGTTCTCTGTTCTGTTCCATTGATCTATGTGCCTGTTCTTATGCCAGTACCAGGCTGTCTTGAGTACACTCCCCTTGTAGTATATTTTGATATCTGAAAGAGTGACACCTCCTGCTTTATTTTTTCTTCTTAAGATTGCTGAGGCTATTCGTGTTCTTTTTTGGTTCCATATAAATTTTGGAATATGTGTTCTATATCTTTGAAGTATGTCATTGGTATTTAATTGGTATTGCATTGAATTTATAAATTGCTTTGGGTACTATAGACATTTTAATGATGTTTATTTTTCCTAGCCATGATCACGGTATATGCTTCCACTTGTTTGTATCTTCCTTGATTTCTTTTATCAATGTTTTATAATTTTCTGATACAAGTCCTTAACCTCCTTGGTTAAATTTACTCCTAGGTACTTTATTTTTTTGGTTGCAATAGTGAAGGGGATTGTTTCCTTAATTTCTTTGGATGACATTTCATTGTTGGTATATAAAAATGCCTCTGATTTCTGAGTATTAATTTTATATCCTGCCACCTTGCTGAATTCATTTATCAGGTCCAGTAGTGTTTTGACTGAGACTTTAGAGTTTTCTATATACAATATCATATCATCTGCCAATAATGACATTTTTACTTCTTGTTTTCCAATTTGGATGCCTTTTTTTTTCTTCTTGTGTGATTGCTGTGGTTAAGACTTTCAGAACTTTGTTGAATAACAGTGGTGAAATGGAGCACCCCTGCCTGGTTCTTGATCTTAAGGGGATTGCTTTTAATTTTTGCCCATTTAGTATGATATTTGTTGTGGGTTTGTCATACATTGCCTTAAACATGTTAAGGTATGTTTCCTGTATTCCCACTTTACTGAGAGTTTTGAGCATGAATGGGTGTTGGTTTTTATCAAATGCTTTTTCAGCATCTATTGAAATTATCATGTGATTTTTGTCCTTCCTTTTGTTTATGAGATGAATCACATTGATTAATTTGCGAATATTGAACCAGCCTTGCCTCTCCAAATTAAATCCCACTTGATCATGGTGTATGATTTTTTTCACATATTGCTGGATCTGGTTGGCTAATATTTTGTTGAGAATTTTATCATCTAAATTCATCAGGGATATTGGCCTATAATTCTCTTTCTTTGTGTTGTCTTTGCCTGGTTTCGGGATCAGAATTATGCTTTCCTCATAAAAGGAGTTTGAAAGTCTTCCTTCCTCTTGAATTATTTGAAATAGCTTGAGAAGGATAGGAGTTAGTTCTTCTTTCAAGTTTTTGTAGAATTTACTTGTGAAGTCATCAGGCCCAGGACTTTTCTTTGTTGGAATTTTTTTGATAACTGTTTTAATCTCATTTATTGTAATTGGTCTGTTTAGTGTTCTGAATCTTCAGATAGAGTTTTGGAAGATTATATGATTCAAGAAATTTGTCCATTTCTCTAAGTTGTCTATATTTTTGGCATAGAGTTCTTCATAGTATTTTCTTACAATACTTGGTATTTCTGTTGTGTCAGTTGTTATTTCTCCACTGTCCTTTCTAATTTTATTTATCTGAGTCCTCTCTTTTTCTTCATGAGTCTAGTTAAAGGTTTGCGATCTTGTTTACCTTTTTCAAAGAACCAGCCATGGTTTCATTGATCCTCTGTATTGTTTTCTTAGCCTCTATGTCATTTATTTCTGCTCTGATCTTTATTATTTCCTTCCTTCTACTGGTCCTGGTTTTATTTGCTGTTGTTTTTCTAGTTCTTTTAGATGCAGGGTCAAGTTGCTTATTTGAGCTTTTTCTAGCTTCTTATGGTATGCCTTTAGTGCTATGAACTTCCCTCTCAGTACTGCTTTTGTTGTGTCCCATAAATTTTGAGTTGATGTATGCTCATTATCATTCATTTCTAGAATTTTTTTTATATCTTCTTTGATCTCATTGTTAATCCATTCATTATTTAATAACATGCTGTTTAGTTTCCAAGTGTTTGAGTATTTTTCAGTTTTTCTTTTGTGGTTAATTTCTAGTTTCATGCCATTGTGATCAGGGAAAATGCTTGATATGATTTCAATCTTCTTAAATTTGCTGGGACCACTATTGTGTCCTAACATGTGGTCTATCTTAGAGAATGTAACATGAGTGCTTGAAAAGAATGTATATTGTACTGCTTTAGGGTGAAAAGTTCTGAAGATATTTATTAAATCGAGTCGATCTAGTGCATCTTTAAGTCTGCTGTATTTTTGTTAATTTTCTTTCTTGAGGATCTATCCAGTGATGTTAGTGGGGTATTGAAATCCCCTACTATTATAGTATTGCTGTTAATCTTGCCCTTTATATCCATCAAAGTCTGCTTTATGTATGGCGGGACTCCTATGTTTGGTGTGTAGATATTTATAATGGTTATATCTTCCTGTTGAATTGTTCCCTTTATCATTCTGTAGTGTCCTTCTTTATCTCTTACTACAGCCTTTGTTTTAAAGTTCATTTTGTCAGATATTAGTATTGCTATCCCGGCTTTTTATTTTCATTTCCGTTTGCGTGAAATATTTTTTTTCACCTTTTACCTTCATTCTATGTGCATCTTTTGTTTTAAAGTGTGTCTCTTGTAGACAGCATATGTATGGGTCCTGTTTCTTTATCCACGCAGCTACCCGATGTTTTTTGATTGGATCATTTAATCCATTTACATTTAAGGTTATTATTGATATGTAGTTGTTTATTGCCATTTTATTCTTTTAAGCTGTATTCTTCTTTTGCTATATTCTTTTCACCCTTTGAACTGTTCACAACAGGCTCCTTAGCATCTGCTGCAGAATTGGTTTGGTTTTATTCAATCCTTTAGGGTTTTTTCTTTTCTGGGAAGCTCTTTATTTCTCCTTCAATTTTAAACGTTAGCCTTGCTGGATAGAGAATTATTGGTTGTAGGTTCTTGTTCTGCATTACTTTGAATATATCTTGCCATTTTCTTCTGGCCTCAAGCGTCTCTGTTGCGAAGTCTTATGCGGGCTCCTTTGTTGGTTTAGTCTTTTTTTCTCTAGGAGCTTTTAAAATTTTCTCTTTATCACTTAGCTTTGGTATTTTAACTATGATATATCTTGGTGTAGATTTCTCTGGGTTTCTCTTTAATAGAGTTCTCTGTGCTTCTTGCATGTGTGAAATGTTTTCCAGTCTTAATTTAGGGAAGTTTTTAGCTATGATATGATTGAAAAAAGTTTCTTTCCCTTGATCTTTCTCCCCTTCTTCAGGAACTCCTATGATACGATGGTATTTCTCTTCATGTTGTCACAGAGCTCCCTTAGAGTTTCCTCATATTTTTTGAGTCTCTTTTCTTTTTTCTGCTCTGCTTCTGTGCCTTTGTTTATTTTGTCCTCTAACTTGCTGATTTGATCCTCCGCTTCATTCATCCTTCTTTTCATTCCTTCCATTGTGGACTTCAGTTCTGATACTGTATTTGTCATTTCTGTCTGATTCTTTTTTATTATTTCAATTGTCTTTTTTATTTTTGCTATCCCTTTATTAAGTGTTCATAATGACTATACATTGTCGCTCTAAGCTTTTGAACATCCTAACTATGATTATTTTAAACTTTGCATCAGGTATTTTGGTTATATCTGGTTCATTCAGGTCCTTCTCTGGTGATTTCTTTTGATTTATTTGGGTTACATTTTTATTCCTGCCCATCTTGTCTGTGTTTAAGAAAGGTTTTGCTACTGGAGTCCATTGGGTGTTGCCTCTGTGTTCCCTAGATGTGGTCTGTCTGCAGGCCTGCCACCCCCTCTTTCGCTGCCTAGGGCAGTTGGGTATGGCTGTTGCCAGCACAGGCCCACTGCAGCTGTTGCTGCGGTTTCCACCTTGCCTCCACGGGAGGGCTGTGTTCTCGTGCCGGGCTCTATAAGCCTCAGCTGGTCTTGACCTTCACCCCTCTCCCATGGGTGGGGTTGAGCACCACACTTGGGCCACAGGGGGGAACCAAGTGTAAGGGTGAGCACTTTTGCTCACCTTCCGTTCTCTGTCATCCTGTTTCTCCAGCCAGGAGGGGCTGCTGATGGGTGCTCAGCTGCAAGCCAGGCTCCTGTCCCGCCCCACCCAACCTTTACTCCTTGGCCGGGCTTCTGGTTCGCGCTCAGTTGCGAGCCAGGTTTACTCCCCATTTCCGCCAACCTCAACTCCTGAGCTTGGAGGCTGGGTGAGGCTGCGTGCCTGCTTGCCCCTCCCCAGCAGCAGATCTCTGCTCGTTCCTGGCTCCTGCTTTTCCTCCACATGTGGGGTCGCTTGCTGGCCCACTGCCGCTGGACCACTTTCACGCATCCCTTTCGCCCCTGCTGTGCTAGACCAAGCTCACGCCAGCCGGCTCAGCCTCTGCCTCTGCCGATACAACCGCACTTCCACATCCTGCTGCCACTCGCCCTCCAGCAAGCCCTCAGCAGCGTGTTGGGTGCGCTACAGCTCAGACCCTAACACTCTATACTGTTGTCTTGAAAGCTCCCCCCTTCTAAGCGACTATGCTCTAATTGTCACAGGGGAGTCTTTTTGGCTCGTGTCCAGCTTCCCCTTGCTGGTTCCAGGGCAAATATTGTTTCAGATTTGTGACTCAGCGCAGGGGTTAGGGTGGCTCTCCCTCAAAGCTTTTCTCACTGTGCCTTCCAGACCACACACTCTACCTGCTGCTCTGGTCCTCTTCTCTCTCCCTGTCCCCCGGAGTCCCGGGTGAGTGGTTGTGAGAGAGGTTTTCTGCGCTGTCCCTTTAAGAAGAATCCTGGGTCTGAGACTACTGTCTCTTTCTCACAAACAGTATCCTAACCTGTTTCACAGATCAATACTGTCCATAAGCCTCTTCTAGGCTCTGGGGCTGTAGGCTGGGGCTTTGTTCCTGGAACCCATGTCCCTACCCTTCCGCTGGCCTCTGTTCATGCCACATGAGTTTCTCTGGGCTGCCTTTTGCTCCAGGGAGCTAGGCAGCCCTTTCCACGTTTTTGCTTTTCCTACTAGTATCAATGTTGCTTCTTCAATGTTCCCTGGTTGAAGAGTCCTCTCAGTCCAGTTCATTCAATGTTGGTTTATCCAGATGATTGTTCTTAAAATCAAGTTAAAATCCACTTTGGTTCTGGGAGTTGGAAGTTGTTACGTCCGCCTACTCCATCGCCATCTTGCCCCTACGCACACCTCTTTATTGATATGTCATACACAGGTTTTGGAAGGTCTGTTCACTCACTTTTCCTATGATTTTTTGGTGGAGTCAAAGGTTGTGCTTTCCTAAAACAACAGAATGAATACTGCAGAAGCTGGCTACTGTGTCAGCCACACATGGCTTGACTTAACTTATGTGAAGTACAGTAGTGTATACTTTATATAAGTTGCTCAGACCAAAACCCAAACAAACTGAGCCTGTTCTAGGTGAAGGTCGTTTTTAACAGTTTTAGAGCATGTGCCATTTTCCTGGCACTCAGCATTTCCGGACTAGCGCATTAGTACCACTATTAAAGGTAAGTTTGCTTTAACAAAGTAATATACTTTTACAAAACTCAACATTGTGTTCATTTTGAAAGTGTGATTTTAAATTATAAATTACTTCTTTTATGCTTCTGTTTAAATTCCTCTCAGCAGTAGCTTGAATGAAATATGGGGTTATTTTTGTAATTATCAGTCTACTTGCAACCCATGGGCTAATAGCGTGTGAATGAAAAACTTTTCAGAATATTAGGTTATTAAATACCACTTAGAACAAAAGTTTTTATTAATTTATGTAAAGGGTAAGAAAACAGTTTAATAAAAAACCTTCTTGTTTAACAGTAGGAATACCATTGATTTTACTACAAAGCACTGGGCACATATCTTCATTTTGACTACGTAAAAATTAGTTTTTCTAGCCATGCAACTGTTGATGATGCACACTGAGTTCTGTGATCATTTGGAAAGTATAGACAGATGGATTTTAGAAACTTGATTTATATAGGGTTACAGTTATCTGTATCTGCTGTAGTGTTTGTTTATCAGAAGTCTTTGAGAGCTACGTATTAGGGCACTATTTCTTGGGTGTAGATAAAATATATATTTACCTCTTTCCTAATATTGCTTTATATACACATCTGACACAGGTTTTTAAAAAATACTGTTATCCACTGAATCCTAATAACATTTGTCTTATGCTTGGGTGAGTATTCTAAAGTTTGTAACTAATGGGATTAATAATTTTCCCACTTATGGATTTGTGTTACTTGAGTACTCTCATCTTGCTTAATTTAAAAACTAGTCTTGTGTGTTTTATTCTAAAGTACCAAATTAATAGCATCATGGCATGAATGTGTACAGACAGATTGGCCGGTGTTACATGGCACCAGTGTAACTCGGCCCTGTTTTTATGATCGAGAAATCTGGCCACAGGAAAATATGTTCTGCACAGGTGTGAATCTTATTTCAGTATTGTTATGCAAGATTATGTGTCAGGACAGTGGGAAAAAGAGAGACTGCTGACTGGTACTAGGTTTAAACTGATAGGGTCCTGGCCCTCTGTAACCTTACATTTGAAAACAATCGGCTAGATGAACAAATACACGTGAAGAAGCAGCTAACTTGGAAATAATAAAAATGTCCTGGTCCAGAGAACACAAGTCAGCCATTGCGTTAGAGGGTTAGGCAGTAACGTGGGTTGATTGGCCCATGGATGCTGGTGAAGTGAATTCTGAGACATGGCTTCAAGCCTGGGAACTATGGGAAGTGGAAGGCAGCTGCTGGAGGGAAGAGCCTGACCTAGCCACCATGGAATGCTCAGCCATTCCAGGAAGTTAGAAAGACAATACTTATTCATAAGACCCCTGCTTCAGTCAGGGAGAAATGTTTTATTGTTAGTCATGGTGGCTTACTTACTTCCTACCTGTGAGTTTCCAAAAAGGTCTAATTCCAGATCGTAAATCATGCCCTTTTCTCGAGGTTTCCAGAGGATCTGAGACTTGTGACTGTTAATGGCACGTGCTCTGGGGACCCTCTTTCTTTTGTAGATCTTCTTTTCTTGGTCACTTGAGTTTATATTCGATGTCTTTTAGAAAAATAGGCATAGCTATTCAAGTATGTATTTGTTAAATTAATTTTTGAAAGTATGAGATGTCAGTGTATATGGCATTTAGTTACTTGTCCTAGTTTCAAAACATACTTTGAGTTTATCAGTGAATGTGGCGGCCACGTTGGCATCAGCAGCGCTGAGGCTCATATGCCATGCTACCGAAGACTGGATTGAACTGGGCTTTCCTCTCTTCTGTGTATGACATACGATCAGCCTTCTTATCATGTGATTCCCCTACTGTAGCTGGGAGATTTTATGGGCCCTGGCCAGTTGGCTTAGCAGTAGAGCATCAACCCGGCATGTGGAAGTACCAGGTTCGATTCCCAGTCTGGGCACGCAGGAGAAGCGACTATCTGCTTCCCCACCCCTCACCCTTGTCTCTCTCTCTTTCTCTCTCTCTCTCTCTTTCTCCCCTGCTCCTGCAGTCATGGCTCATTTGAGCTAGTTAGCCTCGGGTGCTAAGGATGGCACTATGACCTCACCTCAGGTGCTAAAAACAGCTCAGTTGCCGAGCAATAGACCAATGACCCCAGATGGGCAGAGCATCGTCCCATGGGGGTTTGCCAAGTGGATCCCAGTCGGGGCATGTATGGCTAGCAGTTGTTGCCGTCGCGCCATGTGCATGCAGGTTCACATTGGATTCAGAAAGATGGTAAAGAAACAGAGGAGCCAAAAAATGGTGGGCCATTCTTTATTAAAGTCTCACACTGGCCGATGAGCAACAGACACAGGGAAAATACTTCCCTTTAACTCAGGGCTTCAAAGCCACTGACACATTCTCCGGTTCCACAACCAGGAGAATCTTCTCCGGTTTCTCGTAGAATGAATCAAAGGCCTCACCAGTCTCAGCGGAGCTCACAAAAGCCCCTCACCTCTTGTTCCGCGTTTGCACACTGTCTATTTCTGCACAAACTGACTTCTTCCTCAGCACGGCATTCTCTCCTCTCTCACTCTGTATACATAGTTTCCTTCTCTCTTCATCTCCTCCCTATTCAAAAACTTTCTGGCGTGAAAACCTCTCCTCCAACTAACATTAGCAAGACAGTAACCCTTCCCAAGCAGGAAGGTAATTTGCAGTTTCACAGATTACGTACCTGGTGCTACTCAGCACCATTTTTTAACACTAAAAGTGAGCAAACTCAAAAAATACACATTTTACAAAGTCATTTGCCCAAGAGGGCATATGCGGGAGTCTGTCTCTCTGCCTCCCCACCTCTCACTTAATAAAAAACGAAAAACAGAGTTTATGGGTAAAGAAGCAAACAATTGATTTTTACATGTGTTTAACATTGTTTATATATCCTGTAGGACTAATAAAATGAAAGTAGATGAAACAACAGCTTGGTTTGCCAGGCTCCCTGGAGTGAGACAGGGAAATAAATACTAGTCCTGGCTCCGCCCCAAACTCGTAATCCTACAAGGATTGGGGGGCGGGGGAGAGTTGCTGAGCTTCAGTTTCTTTTTAGGTTTGTAAGAAAAGAGAGCCAGATTATAACAGTTTCACAGTCTGAGTTTTTAGAGTTTTAAAAGTCTGGGAGAAATGCCTATATATTTTAAATTTTCTAAATACATACTATGCAGTAGTTTCTGTTCACAAATACTTATTGACTGACACAGTAGTGGTGGAGCTGTGACAATAAATAAGACAGACAAGGTTCTGGCTCATTCTGTTAGGAAGAGAGAAAGAAATGATATGAAAGATTAAATAATTATCAGGTAATTCAAATTGTGGTAATGTTGAGGAAAGAAACAGGATAGTTACATTTATAGCAGGTCTGGAGAGGGGCTAGAATAGTTAGGAAAGGCTTCTTTGAGGAGGTGAATGTGATGGGTTAGAAAGAATCAGTAATGCAGAGAACTAAAGGGAAGAGTGTTTCAGGCAGAGGGCTCAGCAGGTACAAAATTCTGTGTATCAGTAAGTGAACCAAATTTATTTCCTTGGAAGTTTTGATTATAGTTGTAAAGTGTACATATATCAGATTTTTAAGATATTGCTGAAGACTGTGTATCTTTATTAATCCCAGGTTGCCAAGACTAAACTTTGAATTAGTAGGGGCATAACTACTATTTTTAGAATCAAAAGCAAATTTGAGTACAAAGTAGTATATATAATTTTTATTATTTTGTTGGTAATCTCTTATGACTTGTCTTTTTAGTTTATTTCATGTTGGATCAATGTGTAGTAGAGCTATGATTTGTATGTACAGCAGAAGAAGAAACCGTAAAGAAACCTAGGTTTTACATTAGACAATAATTTGCGAACATTCTCATTTAGCTCCAAAGGTGAGTAGGGATCTGGGTACCTTAGCAAAAGGCAACTGCAGTAAGCTTGATATTTATTTAAATTTTAATGCTTTATCCGATAAATGAAAACAAGTATGTATTATATTACATAATACAGCTACTTTACTTGACTCTAAAAATGTTTCTTTTTAACTGAATATCTTCAGTGATTATTCATTCTCTTTATATGTTCCATTATTCTATTGTGTACACACCCTGAAATATGCATATCTCACTTTGATAGACACAAAGTTACAGTGTTTGGAATTTCTCTTGAGCAAATTATTTAGGCAAGGTGTTACAAGTTGGGTCTGCCTAGATGGTCATCTCTTAATTTATCGGACGTGTAAAAGGGTGGAAAGTCTTTGTCAGGAGCTTTAGTTTAAAACCGTGAAGAATTCTCTTCCACAAGAAAAGTAAGATCAATTAACAAAAGAGACTTGATTCTTCCAAAGAGAGTCTTAGGGAAGAAGCTAAATGAAGGTGGTGTGTTCATATGCTTCATACCACCTGGTGTAATAGCATGCTCTAATTGACTTCTTCAATTTCCTTTTCTTTTAATTGAGTTATGATTGACATGTAATATTATATAGTTTCAGGTATACAGCATAATAATATATGTGTATGTTGTGAAATGATTACCACAGTAAGTCTAGTTAACATCCATCACCAAACATTGTTGATTTTTTTATCTTGACTTCTTCGATTTCTTATCCTGCCCCGAGAACAAGTGTATCCCTGGGAGAAGGTGGAAGGCAGGCAGAGGCACTGCCTGAGCTGAAGAAACCTCATGGGCAGGGCTTAGGGAAAGGCTTCAAAAAGTCACCATCTCTGCCACGCCCTTCTCTGCTCCTCATTGGGGTATTAGAGCAGGATCACTGGAGGGAAGAGTAAACAAGGTAAGCTTCCTTTCCCTAGAGGAACTTGTGGATATTGAGGTTCAAACACTGAGAAACAGGGAAAGAAGAGGCAGCGTCTGGCAGAAGGATGGGGTTAGGACAGCTTCAGTGTACCATGAGGTTGAATGAAGAGAACAAGGAAGGGAGAGGCTGAGGGCTGGTGCAGGGCAGAGGCAGCGGCCTCCCACAAACCTAGTATCGACTTTAAAAAGTGTTTATCCCATTGATTTGAGAGAGAGAGAGAGAAAGAGAGACAAAGGGAAGGGAAGGGAAGGGAGATAGAGAAGGTGCAATTCATTCCATTTAGTTGTTCAGTCTGTGCACTCATTGATTGCTTCTCCTATGTGCCCTGATTGACTGGGGGTCGAACCCATGATCTCTGGCATGCCAGGTCAATGCTTTATTCACTGAGCCACCCAGCCAGGGCCAACCTATTGTCCACTTGCTGCACAGAGTCAATCCAGGGAAGTTAAAAAATGTATATGAGCTTTTTTGGGAAATAGTTTTTGTGTGTGTCCCATCTTCAAATAATTATATACACACTTACACATAGTATATAAAGGGTAAGCAAAAATAGGTTTATAGTTGTTTGTATGGAAAGTAATACAGTAATAAATAATACAAGAATGAAGTATGTTTTGCATCCTCAGAACTGTAAACCTACTTTTGCCCACCCCTGTATATCTTTTAACAGTTAATATTACCTAGATCATAGTTACTTCCAAAACGATTTATTGCACATAAGAATATCAACAGGAAAATTGGCCCTGTCCTTTGATCACTAAAATCTTCATCTTTAGGCATGTGTGAGAAGTAGCCCCCCAGGGGCACTACTTAATGCTTCAGACTACAGTTTCTCCAGGCCCACTGGCTGCTCTCCTGTCCCAGGGCACTCAGATTACCTGTGCAGTGTCTAATGGATGCAAAAACATTCAAGCCAACAAGGTTTGTACTGTTTAACTTTATCAGCTAATCAAATCAGTAATCTGGGTGAATGTGGCTCTGTGTTTTCCCTTTTTCGGGTAGTTTAGTCCACAGCCTAGAAAGGAGGAATGATGTAGGGAGGAGAATTTATTTAAGACCCTTCTGTGACTTCACTTAAAATTAGGCATGATTTACCTCCAGCTCTTTGAGGGTCATGTCTATGGTGGGCAGGAAGGGACAGCTGCATCTTTTCTTCCCACAGTAATTTTGCAATTAGATCATCAAGTCTTATCTTCTTATAAGTCATTTTCTTTTTCTGTAAGTAGATATGCCCTGTGGCCATTTCAACAAATCATATTCTGCAGAGAGGTCAGAGAGGGTAGGTATTTATCATATTTTGATAGAAATTCTTCCAAAAGTTTCTTTAGAAATCTAATTCCAGCATAATGACATTGCAGTAGGATGCTCATCGTGGTTGACATCTGTTGCACTTAGAGGAAAGTTGTCATTTTTTTCTAGTATTTCTGTTCTGCTTGTATTTTCTTCATGTGGTGGTGCAGTGTTTTCTGACCTGAAGCAGTGTGTGTAATTTACTGCAATAAGTTGAAATGGATAATGACAAATTGTTTCTCAGCAAGAGGTTCCCCAACTTATGAATATAGGCGAAGAAAATATTTCTACATTTAATGTTCTCAAGGTTGTGGCAAAATTTCAAAAATTGTCAGCATGATGCTGTTATACATTCTGATGGTAAACAGTAGAGTAATACAAAAGGTCACGTATAAAGTTGCTGTTATTCTCTACCCTGTGTTAAGCTGTAATCTGGAGGAATATTAAAATAATATACTATCTATTCAGTTTTTGGAAAAAAAATTTCTTAAGTGTGCTGACTTATTTGAAAGAAACTTTATTTAACTCAACATGTCTTTAAATAAAGGTTGCCTTCTCTCTTCTAAACCCCAGAGGATTTTTAAAATCTTAAACAGGGTTGGAATCCCTCTTGGATTCTACCGTATTTCCCATGTATAAAATGCACACTTTTTCTAAAAATTTGAGGTCTAAAAACTGGGTCCGTCTTATACAGTGTTTTCTTTACTTGCATTTCCTGCTTTTTCATGCTTGTTTTTGCGCTCATTGTTGAAAACAGTGATTTGTCATCAGACACGATGAGGACAAGCTAACATATGGGAATTTTGACAATGATGAGGAATTGTATGAATTTTATGATGAATAAAACTTGAGTTCAATAACTTTATGTAATACATTTTATTTCAAATTTTGGGCCCCCAAATTAAGGTGCATCTTATACATGGGGAAATATGGGACATTATAATATACTTGATTCCTCTCTTACATGGGGATAAAGAACTGCACAGAGATTTTCCCCCCAACACACTCATGGGAGAAGAAAATGATTTCAGCTTACCTGTAGACTTTCAAGATGTTTTTCTTTTCTTTTCTGTATACACCCAACCAGGGTCCAGCTGGCATACCCACCAGGGGGCGATACTCCACCCATCTGGGACATTGCTTCGTTGCAACCAGAGCCATTCTGGCACCTGAGGCAGAGGCCATGGAGCCATCCTCAGTGCCCAGACCAACTTTGCTGCAGTGGAGCCGTGGCTGTGGGAGGGGAAGAGAGAGAGATAGAGAAAAAGGAGAGGGGGAAGGGTGGAGAGCAGATGGGCATTTCTCCTGTGTGCCCTGTCTGGGAATCGAACCTGGGACTTCCACATGCCGGGTCAATGCACTACCACTGAGCCATCCGGCCAGGGCCTCAAGATGTTTTTCTTGATATGTATTGAGAATCCAGGTTGTCCTAGTAATTTGCTGGATAATACTTGATGGCTTATCTTTCTGCTTTCTTGCGAAGTTGTACTTAACTCCATATCTCATAAAAAGAAGTCCATGCTAGAGTTTTGACTGTATCAAAGTTTTTTGACTGTCAAAGTTTTCTTTTTCTCCCAGCACATTATGAAGTTCACACTGTTTTGTAATTCAATCAAACAGGAGGGAAGGAATTCTAACAAAGTGGAAATCTGAAGAAAAATATAGTTCTTAAAATGCTGATTCAGGGCAGTTCATTTCCAACCTAACGCTACATCCGTCCTTCAGCACTGATGCTCGTTTGCATTGTAAACAAAAGCATAGTCTGGAGATTTTTTTTTCCCCTTCAGAAAAGACAAATTGCTGTATCATTTAATGCTTACTTAGTGTAGTATTTAGAGAAGGTTAGGGAAGATGAAGAAAACCCTGTCTTCATCATCTCAGAGGATTGTGTTCATGGACCACTCTTGGGTATAAGGCATTTTTAGTGTTAACGGGACCATTCCAATGATGGGCTCTAAAATCCTAATATTAATAGCCATGTCTATTTACAAATATCAGAAGAGATCTCTTCTTGAATTAAAAATCAAAGTGTCACTCTTAATTATTTCCTAATATTTTGCATTCAGTTTGCATTTAGGAGATGGCGTGGTCACATACTATTAATTTTCTTTTTCCTTTGCCATTCTACCTCAGGCCCTCTAAAGCTTTTGGTCTAACCACTAAGCAGTATTTTTAATCAGTATCTTAACTGAACACTTATCAAAGATATACATTTCAGTTAATTTACCAGCATCCATCGTACTTGAAATGTAGTGTCTGTCGATAAGGAAATGTGCTAGAAAAAAATTACTAGGTTTATGAAGTTAAAACAATAAATACTGTATAGGCATACCTCTGAGATATTGAGGATTCAGCTCTAGACCAGCGCAATAAAATGTGCATGGTGGCCAAATGAGTCGAAATCTTGCTGGTGGAGGGTCTTGTCTTCAATATGTAAATAACTTAACATCTATGAAGTACAATAAAATGATGTATACCTGTTTCAGTGTCTCACAATTTTGAGTACTGTTTTTTTCCTCCCTGCATTTTTAAAGATAATTTCCTTGAACAATGACTCCCACTGCACATGCCTCAGAATAAAATAAACAATCAAAATAATGTTTTAGACAACTGAGCCCGGTAACTGCTCTTTCCTAAGTGAGGGCCAGAGACTTTCAAAACCAACTGTGTCCTGACCAGGCGGTGGCACAGTGGATAGAGCATCGGCCTGGAATGCTGAAGCCCCAGGTTCAAAGGCCCAGGTTCAAAATCCTGAAGGTGCCAGCTTCAGTGAGGGGTCACCTGCTTGAGCGTGGGATTACAGACATAACCCCATGGTTGCTGGCTTGAGCAAGGGGACACTGGCTCAGCTGAAGCCTCTCCCCCCCCCGCCCTGCGCTGGCACATATGAGAAAGCAATCAATGAATAACTAAGGAGCTGCAACAAAGATTTGATGCTTCTCATGTCTCTTCATTCCTGTTTGTCTCTCTCTCTCTCTCAAAAAAGCTTTTTATAAAAAAAGCAGAGACCTTTTGCAGTTTTATCTTAATATTCATATTCACATTTGACTAATTACTAGTATGAAATTACTGGTAACATTTACTATTTAATGCCTATTTTTGTAAATGAATGTGCACATGCACACATTCTCTCTAATTCTTAAAACAACACTAAAAATTAGCCATTAAGATTTGTATTATAATGAGGAAATGGAGAGCTGCCAAAGTCAAACGTCTAGGAAAGGGGAGAGGCGGGCCTGAGCCCCACTCACTACCTCCCGTTGCTCCTATCTCACTGGACTACCTGCAGCTCTGTCACCTCTGTGCTACGTGGTTTGGGTAGAGATGCTGGAGAAGAGAAACGAGGCATGGTCCTTGCTCTGAGGGAGCTGAGAACCTATCAAATTTCCTTAAGACTGTCCTTGTTTTCTAAAAGGAGAGAACACTATACAACTACAAAATCCAGTAGAAGAATAAGACAGTAAACCTTTAAAATCAATTGCAAACGTTTAGTTCAGTTGAGAGCGTATCTTCCGTCAATTTCCTCTCCCCCACTCTCACTTCACTGTCCGGGATAGGTCTCTGGTTCCTCCTTGGCCGGGGTGGCCATCTCTTCCACTCTTGTCCATGCTTCTAGATCTCGCTCCCCGCCATGGCCTCGAGTTACCATCCCAACACAAGGGTCATGTCCCGCTCCTCTTCAGAAACAAATTGTGTAACGTACTGTTAAATTTCCTTTAAAAGCTGCTTTGACTTGATCTTCCCAGTTTATTTCACTGGAACCAGGACTCCATCATCATTCTAATGGAGAAAGAAGATGTGCCCTCAGTGGCAGAGAGTGCCTCTTGACTCCCAGGATGGACGGAGATGACAGGGTTTGGCACGGTGGGGGTGGGGCGGCACCAGGCGCTCCTGAGCTTCTCTATTTAATCCAGCAGATTTTTAAAATAATTGTCCATCCTAAGTACATCCGGAAAGAAAATATTAAATCTGAGAACTAGTAACATTTTAAGGACTTTTCTGTGCTAAAAGGTTCTTTTGAGACTGTTCTTCATTAGATAGGTACCTTAATGTAATTTACTGTTCAGTTTACTTTTAGAACCTTTTTTGAAAAAGGCTGGAATAAAACGTTGAAGCATTTCTCGCTGTTTAGCTTAGTTCAGTAGATGCTATTATTTTTATTGTGTTTGTTGCACAAGAAAAAAAGTCTACAAATTAGCCCAAAGCACATTTTCTCTGAAAGAAAGAACTGAGAAGTTAGTAATAGGGATATTTCAATTTTTTCTCTATAATAGCTTTGTAGCTGTTTCCTTTGTTGGTAGAAAGGCATTGATTTTGATGCTTTATTCCAAGAGTTGGCAAACTTCTGTAAATAGTAAATGTTTGGCTTTGCGGCCATATGGTCTGTGCCACAGCTACTCTGCTCTGCCCTTGTAGCATGGAAGCAGTGACAGTGTGTAAAGGAATGCATTGGTTTGGTGCCGGTAAAACACAAAACCTATTTGTGTGTGTGTGTGTGCAAGTTACGGTTGAATATTTACAAAAATAAAATGTCTACCAAATTTGGCATGACCCCTTGTTGGGCAAATGAGTTTGTAAAATTTGTATTTTTTTTTTTAGTTTGCTCACTTTTTATGTTAAAGAATGGCTCTGGGCAACCCCAGGTATGTGATCTGTGAAACTGCAAATTACCTTCCTGCTTGGGAAGGGCCACTGTCTTGCTAATGTTAGTTGGAGGAGAGGTTTTCACGCCAGAAAGTTTTGAAGAGAAGAAGGAGGAGAGGCAGAGAGAGGGAAGCCAGTTTTTCAGGGTGAGCAGAGAGAATGCAGAGTGCTGAAGAAGCCATACTGGAGGAGAGGGAAGGTCTGCAGATGGGGAACCAGAGCTTGAGGGGCTTTGTGAGCTCTGCCGAGACTGGTGGGGCCTTTTATTCTAGTAGGAACCGGAGGGAAGTGTTTTCTCTGTGTTTGCTTGTCAGCAGGTGTGGGACTTTAACAAAGGAATGGCCCACCATTCTTTGGCTCCACTGTTTCTTTACCATGTGTCAGAATCTAATGAGAACCTGCATGGGCACGGTCACGATGGCCACGGCAACTGGCCTTACACCCCTTCTCTAATCAGTTATTAAATAAGTTTGCTTTATCAGTTGCCTCAGCTTTTACTCATGGTACTAATTTGGGATGCTACTTACTTGAAAACTATATATCTGCATGAACACCTGTTCAACATAGTGTTCACTAGCAGGCGTGTCTCCTTTGGTGTCTGTGCAGGTGGTGAAGTGTGTGTGCATGTGTGTGTTTGTAAGTATGCACATGGTGTATAGTCACAGTCACAGAAGAACCTAGAAGACAGTGTTGCAGGGAAGCTTCTGGGTAGTTGAAGCAATATAATGAAATCCCTGGTCATATCATATTGCTGTCTTAAAGGCTGGGCCAAAGTCCTGCATTTGTCACAGTATAACAGGCCCATCATGATGCGCTGTCACATGTGACCTGGTGGGGAATCAGGGACGCAGGGATCAGTGGTGAGAGCTGGGTCTCCTCATCTGATGCTGTGGCTGGCTGTCCTGTCAGAACAACTGTTCAAAAGGAAACAGAAGTCCTCAATCCCTTTCTTGGACTACAGTCAAAGCAAGATGATAGCCTTTGTGGAAGACAGTGCACAGGACGGTTAAAGAGATGTTTTTATTTAGGTTGTTGCAATAGGGAGAAGGGTCATTAATGAAGAACTTCTCAAAGAAGAGGAGGGAAAGCTGGGGTTTTGATAGAGCAAATAAACAAGGGAGTCCCGGGACAGGGTGGGGGTGAGTCTTAGCCGGGAATAGTGAGGGTGGGTGCTTTCCCTCACCATGCCCCCGAGTTCATCTCTGTGGCAGTCAGCATTTGATTTTCATGTCCCTGTCTCACTAGTGACTCAGCCTGATTTACCTTTGCGTCCTCCCCACCAGATAGAGATTCTGCTTTATGTCAATAAGGTTTTTAAAACACTCTTGATGGAGCGTGGAGGTGATGTCTGATCTTTGACCCCTGAGATTAAAAGGAGGAAGTGGAGTTTTTACAGCTTGAGAAGCCTGAGCTGTGTATGACTCAGTTATCATGAAGTTTTGGGGAACCCTGAGTGGTGGGTGGGGAGGAGATGTAATTTAGTGCACAGTGGTTATTTCTGAATGACTCTGTTTCCAGGGGAGGATGGATACTTTTTTTTTTTTAATTTCTTTTTATTTATTTTATTTATTTATTTTACAGAGAGAGAGAGAGAGAGAGAGAGAGAGAGAGAAAGGGGGGAGGAGCTAGAAGCATCAACTCCCATATGTGCCTTGACCAGACCAGTGCAGGGTTTTGAACTGGCGACCTCAGTGTTCCCAGGTCGATGCTTTATCCACTGCGCCACCACAGGTCAGGCGAGGATGGATACTTTTAGAATCTTACTGTGAATTTCGCCAAGACTATCTGGAATTTGTGTATTAAGAGTTATTAGTATTTATTCCTAGTTCTATCTCACATGTTGAGTCCAAATAAAAAGCCTAACTTTTGAGGTCAAAAGTTTCATTGGTAAGTACAATGAAATTTCAAACATAGAAGTTATATAATCTTATATGATTTATTATTATTTTAGAATTAATTTTAAAGCAGGCCCTTGCTATGTCTAAATCTGGGAAATACCACTTGCAAATGAATGAATTAGCCTTTGGTTATAAGTATAGGGATTGGACTATAATTCAGAGTAAGCCCTTATATGGGTATGCATACTTTGAGATGTGGCAGACTGTTCTGCTATGAAAGGTGAGCCTTATGAAATTCAAATATATATATATTCACTAGCCATGGCTACAGTGGCTTTGGCGCTCTTAAAACTAATGACAATATTGACCATAGAGTTGTAGTTTATACCTTATGTGTGGAATTCGATGTTTGTTTTGTTTCTGCTATTCTATTAGCTAGTGTATATTTGGATATACTTACTTTAGGAAGTAATTGGAAACATCTATTTCTCAAAAATGTTCTGTGAAAAATGTTTTAATTTTATTTTTTGAAACAGCTTGTCATTAGAGTTTCTGTTCATCCTCCAAGAATTATTGACATAGAGAGGCGTCAAGATGGAGGAGTAGGGTGATCCTGAGCTCATCTCCCACAAACACCCTGGAACTACAACTACATGTAAAACAACAATCACTGAAAGCAACCTGACTGCTAGCAGAATAGATTTTCTCCAACATGATATTAAAAAGCTACATCAATATAGGTAAGAGGAACAGAGGCACAGTCTAGTCAGGACCCACATCCCTGGTGTGGTGGCCCACAAGGGGGAAGGATATAACAACTCTGGAGCTTCCCCATGAGAAGTGAGAGGGCTGACCCTCACATTGGGCTCCTAGCCTGGGATACTTGTACCAGTAAGAGAAACACCTACAACACCTTTTTTTGCAAACCAGTGGGGCTTACGCCTTGAAGAGTTGAAGGAAGGAGACCCACTGCTCTTAAAGGGCTCATGCACAAAATCACAGGATCGAGTCCTAGTGTGCTGGTAGCAGTTTGAAAAGTGCCCAGGTCATACATGGAGGAAATACATTGATTAACTTTAGGGTGAGTGCTGGAGGGGGAGGGATCTGTTGGAAATTTCTTTGGGGATGGAAGCACTGGCAGGTGCTAGTTTTTTTGTTTGTTTCTTTTTTATCCTCTTTTTTCACTTGGCTGTCCAGCACTGACAGGCACCAGTTTTGATACTTTTAATTATATAATACCATAGTTCACTCCACCTTGAGAACCCACCTTGCACAACCTGCTGCACAGACTGTCACCCAACCAAAGAGACTCCAGCTCTGCCGCACCTAGCAGATGGTCTTGGCTGGTCCCAGTGCCCCTCCAAAGCAGCTGTCACTCCAAGGGGCCAGGCCCTGCACATGAGTGTGGGTCAACCACTTACAAAAAAAGCTAGCATGAAGGTTAAAAGACAAAAGTAGTAAAAACAACTGTAACTACAAAAATTAGTTAAGGGATACACAAAAAATAAATGATGTAAAATGTGAAATCAAAAATATTAAATGTGAGGGTGGGGTGGTAAAAATGTAGAGGTTTTGAACGCATTCAAACTTGCTAACAACTTAAAATAATTGTGTTATAGGTGTGTGTGTGTCTGTGTGTGTGTGTGTGTGTGTGTGTATACAGAGAGAAAGAGAGAGAGAGAGAGAGGCTGTAGATGTGAGCCTCATGGTAACTATAGAACAAAAACCCATAGCAGATACACAAAAGGAGACAGAAACCTGAACATAACATTACAGGAACTCATCAAACACTTGGAGATAAAGCAAAAGAAGAAAAAAAGTAACATAAAGGAACTATAAAACTAACTGGAAAAAATAGCAATAAGTACCTATCTATCAATAATTACTTTAAATGTACTTGAATTAAATCAGTCCTCTGCATATGCAGACTTCTAACTGCAGATCAAAACTACCGTTGATCCTTGAAAAACATGATTTGAATTGCATGGGGCCACTTATACATATCAACTGTACTTATATCAGACAAAACAGACTTGAAGGCAAAGACTGTATTAAGAGACAAAGAAGGTCATTATATAATGGTAAAAGGGTCAATTCAACACGACCAGGAGGAAACAAAATGTGCACACATTGGTTAGTGTTAGTCAAATAAGTTTGTAAATATGATGTATATGTTTGCTCGCTTATAGTTTGCATTTCGTGTGGGAGACAGGCTGTAAACTGGCAAGGTCCTTATAGCCTAAGGCTTAGTTTGAAGACTAAGCCTTTCCAACTCTTTTTCTTATTATTTATTTATTTATTTATTTTTACAGAGACAGAGAGAGGGATAGATAGGGATAGACAAACAGGAATGGAGAGAGATGAGAAGCATCAATCATCAATCAGTTTTTTGTTGTGGCACTTAGTTGTTCATTGATTGCTTTCTCATATGTGCCTTGACCGCGGGCCTTCAGCAGACCGAGTAACCCCTTGCTCGAGCCAGCCACCTTGGGTCCAAGTCGTGAGCTTTTGCTCAAACCAGATGAGCCCGCGCTCAAGCTGGCGACCTCGGGGTCTCGAACCTGGGTCCTTCCTCATCCCAATCCGATGCTCTATCCACTGCGCCACCACCTGGTCAGGCGCCTTTCCCACTCTTAATACGAAGATCTTTTCAGCATCCTTCTAATGCTAAGATCTTAAAAATAAACTTTTCCCCACACCCTTGACTGTTGTATGATGTGAGGTGGTGCACTCTTATGAGGAATCCCATTTATGCCTCAGATAAGTGGCTTTGTATCAGAGACTTTCTTATTTGTATATTGGCTTTAAGCAGTGATGGGCAATCTTTTGAGCTTGGTTTGTCAAAATTCTCCAAAAAACTGAACATAACTCGGGTGGTATGTCACTTCAAGGACAACAGTCTAACTGGAAGTCCCAGAACTAGACGCTCTGTGCCGGGGTTCTGTTGTTTTGGCCTACAGAGCTCCAGCACAGAGTGTCAACACTACAGCAAATGTTTCATCTTTGGCTACTGCACCTGGCTGTGCAGGAGCCGAGGATGAAACGTCCTTCTTGTCATGCGACTCCATACTTCTCTTGTATGCGGCTGCATGTCATCGAAAATGGCTACACATGTCAGTGCTGACACACGTGTCATAGGTTTGCCATCATGGGCTTAAAGGCTCTAATTTCTACACTATAAAATAAGGCTGAACAGGGGCCTTCTTGCTCAGATCCTGCCATTAGCTTTGCAGAGGACAGGCAGCCAAGATAGCGGAGTGCTGAAGGAGAAGCCAGTTTGTGCAAAGAGAAGGAGATGGAGAACACAAGTGAATAAGGCTGTTGGCACCTTTGATTCTAGGAGTACTCGGATGAGTCAATGGCTGTGGGAGCCTTGAATGGAAAGGGAAGCGTTTTCTTACTGTGTGTATTTCTTGCCTGCTGGGTGCGAGCTAAGACTAAAGGTAATGGCCCACCAGTTCCTGGCTCTGTTGTTTTATTACTGTCTGTCCAAATCAAATGCGAACCTGCTCAGGTCAGGCAGCTGTGATGATGGCACAACTACTGGCTTTACAGTTAGCAATACCAGTATTGAATCAATAATCAGAAACTCTCAACAAACAAGTCCAGAACCAGATAGCTTCATAGGTTAATTCAAGCAACTATATAAGAATTACTTATACTCCTCAAAATATTCCAAAAATTGAAGAGGAAGGAATGCTTCCAGATTCATTTCATGAGGCCAGAATTACCCTGATTCCAAAACCAGACAAGAAACTGGGGGAAAGAGACAGAGAGAATGAACAAATTATAGGCCAGTATTCCTGGAGAAAAGAGATGCAAAAGTCCTCAACAAAATATTAATGAACCAAATTTAACAATATACTAAAGGATCGTACACCATCTAGTGTGATTTTCTTCAGGAATTCAAAGATGATTTAATATCTGCCAATCAATCAATGTACTGTAACACATTAATGAAACCAAGGGCAAACATATGATCATCTCAATAAATGCGGAAAAAGTATGACAAAATCCAACATCCACTTAACATAAAAGCTCTCAAGAAAGTATGTATAGAGGGAACATACTTCAATGTAAAAGTCCATATATTATATACCCACAGTTCATACTCAGTGGTGAAAAGCTGAAAGCTTTTTCTCTAAGATCAGGAACAAGACAAGGATGCCCACTCTCAATGATTTTATTCAACATAGTATTGAAAGCCTTAGCCACAGTGATCAGACATTAAAAAGAAAGGCATCCAAAATGAACATAAGTAAAACTAACACTATTTGCAGATGACATGATAATATATATAGAAAATTCTAAAGACTCCACCAAAAAAACTACTAAATTAATAAGGGAATTTACTAATGTTGCAGGATACAAAATTCATATACAGAAATCAGTTGTATTTCTACTAATGAAATATAAGAGAAATTAAGAAAAAGAATTCATTCATAATTGCATCACAAAGAATTAAATACCTAGGAATGAATTTAACCACAGAGATAAAAGCCCTATACTCTGAACTTGTACTTAAATTGTAAGATGTTGATGAAAGGGATTGTAGATGACACAATAAATGGATATTTTGTGCTCAAGGGTCAGAAGAATTGATATTGATACAATGTCCATACTACGTAATGAGATCTACAGATTCAGTGCAATTCCTGTCAAAATACAAAGGCATTTTTCATGGCACTAGAACAGGTAATTCTAAAGTTTATATGAAGCCATGGAAGACCCCCAATAGGCAACAAAATGTTCAAAAAGAACAAAGAGGCTTCACACACTGTAATTTCAAAATAAACTATAAGGCCATATAATAATCTAAATAATATAGGACTAGCAATAAAAACAGATTAGAACAAAATAGAGATCCCAGAATAAAACCCATGCTCATATGGTCAATCTATGACAAAGGAAGCAATAATGCACAATGGAGAAAAGTCAGTCTCTTTAATAAAGGGTGTTGTGTAAACTGAACAAATACATGCAATACTCCACAAAAGTTAACTCAAAATTAACCAAAATTCTTAGAAAAAGCAATAGGTATAAAATTCTTTGACATCACTCTTAGCAATGTTTTTCAGATATTTTCCTCAGGTAAGGACAACAAAAGCAAAGATAAGCAAATGGGACTACATCAAGCTAACAACTTGCACATGAAAAGGCATCCTAATAGCGATTTATTTGCAAATATTTTTTTATTAATTTTAATGGGGTGGCACCAATAATTAATTTATCTGATATGCAATTCATCTCCAAAATATATGAAGACTTTATTATACAACTCAATATCTAAATAATCCAAACAATCGGATTTTAAAAATGGACAGAGGAACTGAATAGACATTTCTTCAAAGAAGATAATGCAGATGTATAAAAAACACACAGAAAGCTAGCTACTCAACATCACTGATCATCACAGCAATGCAAATCAAAACCACAATGAGGTACCTATCACCTCACACCTATCAAAATGGCTGTTATCAAATAGACAACAAATAACAAGTCTTGGTGAGGACATGGAGAAAAGGAAACCCTAATGTACTGTTGGTGGGGCTGTCAACTGGTGCAGCCACCATGGAAACAGTAAGGACATTGACCTCAAAAATATAAAAGAAGAGCTAGCATATGACCTAGCAGTTTCACTTTTGAGTATTTGTCTCAAGAAAACAGAAACACTAATTTCAAAAGATATATGCACCCCTTTGTTCATCAGAGCATTAAAGTTAAATGAAGACGTTGTATAGCTTATATGTTAAAAGTTAACCTTACTATTGGTATGTGTATATGAATATGTTGGCTTTATTCTCAGCTTAACTCTCCATATAGGCTGGCAAATTAATTGGGTTAAATGTCTAGAATAGGCTAATTAGTATAGACAATAAAGTTGTAGTTGGCAAGGGATTGAATAGGGAGTGATAACTAATAGTTATGGAATTTCTTTTTAAGGTAATAAAAATGTTCTGGAATTAATGGTGATTTAGCACAACTTTGTGAATATACTAAATCATTAAATTACATATTTTCAGATGGTGAATTTTATGGTGTGTAAATTATGTTTCAGTAATTTTTTAAAAGTAATCTCATCTACTTGGATAGTAGCACACTAGGGCTTAAGAGAAAGTAGTTTGATGTAGTGTGTTATTTAACCTAATTATTTTACTGAGGATAGATTACTTAGGTTTTAAAGCATTCTAGATTAATTTTCTGATCTCAGGCTTATAAAACTCTTGAGTAGGATAAAGGTTGTTCTGATGATGAGAGAGCTAACATTTTGCTAGTGAAGCAGACATATTAACATGTGCACTATTTCTAAAACAAAGTCATGTTGATATCTCTTTGATCTTACGTGAGCTCTAGGCATCATTATGTTTTTACCTATGCCTATGAGATATTTTTGTTTTATTCAATTTTATTCAAAATAAATTTTGTTCAAGAGATGAGACTCTACAATGTAACCATTTAAATAATATTATGATTAAAGATGATTTTTTAAGAGATTTAATCTGTGTGTTGTATTGGAAATTGTTTCCTCTCTTGAGTGAACCAGTAAGGTTATTATAATTCTAATATTTTTTAAATACCCAAATAAGGATAAATTAGAGCCATTTAATAGATTTGTATGTAATGTGAGAAATATTTCTTTTAAAGGTTCTCTGCTCTACTTCATTTTTTGTTGATTTATACCAGCAGCAATACCAGCATTTGCCTAAAAGATGTTTATTTAGTGTCTGGAAGTTTTTACCAATTACTTGATTCAGTTGTCTTAGAATAGTAGTTTTCTCCAAATGTAGTCATTTACATAAATTTTATTATTACAGTGATCTTTGAGACAAAAACTGCTGCATCTAATACAGCTTTATGTTCGTAATCTTACTGCACGTAGGAAGGTGATAGTTTAGAAATATCTTTTGTAAACTTGGATGAGTCTGACACTTGATTTTAAATTATTCAAAAAGAATCTTTATAGAATTCTTAGGTGAATATTCTTTCAACTTGATGTTTTGGTGTATTAGTTTGCTAAGTTTTAAAATCTTACCCTTTTACTAAAGAGATAACATTTTTTTGTTGTTAGATAAATTAGTGAGAGCAAGAGATAGCCAAAGATATTGGTGGTTTATACTTGGCCCTTAACAGGCACATGCTGGATACTCATTCATCGGTTGTGTGGCCAGATACACATCTCCATCCGTTATTTGACATGTTTATCAGGAGTTTGGCATTTGCATGTTAGAGTAGTAAATGTAATGTGTTATACAAAATTATTTTTTAGATTCCTATCTTTAAGAGCTTTTATATTTTGCTAGATGTTGGGCAGATGAAATATATTATGCTCACTTTGTTAAAGATGGCGCTGCCCACGTGCAAGTTTTAAGAGTAAGCTTTTCCCCACACCCTTGACTGATTGGATGATGTAGGGTAGTGCACTCTCATGAGGAATCCTCCCATTATGTCTCAGATAAGTGACTTTGTATCAGAGACTTTCTTGTTTGTAGATTGGATTAAAGGTTTGGATTTCTACACTATAAAGTGGGACAGACCTGCAGCTTGCTCTCTCTTGGTTCCTGAGGTTAGTATTAGAGAGGAGAGCAGATTAATGCCACATGGAGGAGAGGAGAAGCAGCCAAGATGGCGGAGTGCTGAGGGAGAAGCCAGTTTGTGCAGAGTTTGTGCAGGAGGAAATGGAGAACAGAGGTGAATAAGTCTGGTGAGCTAGAAACGTTTGATTCTAGGAAACTCGGATAAGTCAGTAGCTTTGTGAGTACTGAATGAGTGGGTTTTGGAGCCCAGTTTGTGTTTTTACTTGCCTGCCAGGTGCAAGCTAGAATTAAAGCTGATGGCTCACCAGTTCTTGGCTCCGTTGTTTTATTATCGACTGTCTGAATCTAATGTGAACCTGTAGTGGCCAGGCGGCTCTGATGGTGGCCCTTACTACTGGCCTTAAACTAGATAAGATCAAACACCTAAACAAGGAGGCAGAAAATTGGCATTATATAATGTTTTAAGTATAGATATTTTTTATATATATAACCTGGAACCCTGAGATCACTGGTTCGAGACCTCGGCCCTGCCTTGTCAAGACACACACAAGAAGCAACTAAATTCATATATATATGAATGTTTATGTCTTAATACACTACATTTTCTCCTTGTTTCTTTTGAGATTATATGGTTTTTGTTTAAAAATAAGCCTGACCAATTGCTATCTGTGTAAACATGACCAAGTCTCTTACATTTCTTCCTAAGTATTAAGTCTGTTTGGTTGCAAAATCAGGTGCTGCTGTTTGATCTACACCACTGTTGTGAAGTGACAGTGGGGTAGGATATGTACAGTGAGTGGTACAGTGCCTGCTCCTGTGGGGCCACAGACAGCAGGAGCTCGTTCAGAGTGGAGTTCTCATCTTTGTTTTATACATTAGTGAAGTAAGCCTGCAAGAACATGCACACAGTAAAATTATAATGAGCTATTTTTATTATACAAACTAGACAGATATAAAATGTCTTAGCGGCTTACTGTTGTAGGCTTGGGATAATGAGTATTATATAATACAGCGGGATCAGTTTCGCAAAAAGACAGGTTTGAGTGGGTTCAAGGCCAGACTGTAATGTTGGGTGAGTTACTTAACATTTCTGAACTCAATTTTCTTATTTCCAAGATGGCGATAATATCTCAGAAGGCAGTAGTAAGATATAGAAATTCCTGGCAACTTTGTTAAAATATTATTATTTTTTAAAAAGATTTAATTTACTGATTTTGGAGAGAGAGAGAAGGGGGCTGGGGAGGAGAAGGAAGAATGAACTCATAGTCGTTGCTTCTTGTGTGTGCTTGACCAGGCAGGGCAGAGGTCTCGAACCAGTGATCTCAGTGTTCCAGGTCAACGCTTTATCTACTGCGTCACCTCAGGTCAGGTTTGTGAATTTATTGTTGGTTTAGCAGCTTTATCTATTATAAACTCCTGGTCAATCTCTTTAGACTCATACTTCACAGTGATTTATACAAGTTTTCTGACATAGGTGTTGCCTACAAATTCAGAGGTTTCTGTCTGGAGAGCTGTCTGCTTTACTATATGTGGGGCTTGATGATGCCTCTCAGCACTGAGGTAGCAATTATTAAGAGATAAGTATTTTGAAGACCCACACTGATTTTCTTAATTTTATATGAGTTAAGCATAAAAAATGAGGGCATTTCCTTTAAACATCATATTCCCATATAATATGCTCTTTGTTAAGCATTCTGAACATATGAGGTTAAGCAATACCCTAAGGTTATATAGGTCTGGGAGGGAGACGAGGCCAGTGAGGAGGCCGTGCTGATCTCATGTGATGAACTTCTTGGGAAGTACCAGAGGGTCCTGGAGTTGCCTTGGTATTTGTCCCTTTCAGAGAATAAGCTGTAGTGAAGATAAAATGTACGGATTCTTGCTGTAATTTATTTTTGGAGAGTTTAGAAAAGACTGTTTAAAAATATGTTAAAAGAAGCGAAGGAAGTCATAGACTATAATAAAAAACAAGCAAAAGGCTCTTCAGCTCCTCCACTATATTGAAGAAAAACAACACATTAATCTTGTTTTGCTATAACATTTGGCAAAGGATAACCTTTAGATTTATTGGCAACATAAGGAAGAATTTTGTCTTTTTCCAGATTTGTGAAATGATGACATTCTTATTATGAGTGAAGTAGGAAAGTAGTGTTTTTCATGGTACCAGTTTTTCATCCCTGTAGTTTTCTTTTCTTTCTTTCTTTCTTTTTTTTTTTTTTTACAGGGACAGAGAGAGAGTCAGAGAGAGGGATAGATAGGGACAGACAGACCAGAATGGAGAGAGGTGAGAAGCATCAATCATTAGTTTTTCGTTACCGTTGCGACACCATAGTTGTTCATTGATTGCTTTCTCACATGTGCCTTGACCGCGGGCCTTCAGCAGACTGAGCCACCCCTTGCTGGAGCCAGCGACCTTGGGTCCAAGCTGGCGAGCTTTTGCTCAAGCCAGATGGGCCCGCGCTCAAGCTGGCGAGCTCGGGGTTTCGAACCTGGGTCCTCCATATCCCAGTCCGACGCTCTATCCACTGTGCTACAGCCTGGTCAGGCCCTGTAGTTTTCTTTACATGTGTGCGTGGCCGGGAGGCCTGGGCTCCAGGCTGCCTGGGCGTCCATTGCAGCTGTGTAGTGCAGCTTCAGGTGATGTAGTGACCTCCTTGTGCTTCAGTTTCCGCTTTGGTCACATGGAGGTGGTTGTAATATCTCTCTCAAAAATTACTTCAAAGCTTGAATGATTTAATGTGTAAAGCTATGAGAACAGTGCCTGGTCCATTATAAACTCTGTGAAAGAACTATTATTATTGAAGTTTAGCATACCGACAGAGTAACCAAAGGTCTGCTAAGAGTAATTAACTTGTGCACCCTCTCCATTTTTAAAAGTAGATTTTATAGAAGGGACAGGAAGTCAGATTCTAATCTACTATGTGCCAATTTATTTTGCTAGATTTCATTTTAAAAAATCTGATTTTTTTTCTCTTCTTAGTGGAAGTGTTAACCTATTTCATTGACTCAATAAGTCTTTCTTGATTGCGTATAACATTCTAGGCACGGGAAAGAGGGTGGTGAACAAGTTCCTCTCTCCTTTTCCACCATACAGTAAATTTTAGATCTCATGCAGCCTTTGTAGAAGACAGCTCATTTTGCTCCCATTATTTTCTAAAACTACTAGATGATTTGGGCTACCCTTTTTGCAAATAGTTTCTTAGAAGCTCTCCTTTGTAAAACCTTTTAACTATACAGATTTTTTTAAATTAATTTTAATGGGGTGACACCAATAAATCAGGGTACATATTTTAAAAACATTTCTTTTTATTTTCACTTACATCATATTTTTATTAGTTTCTCCTTAGGCCTGAAAGCTCATAGAAATAGCTTTCAATGGGATTTTTCTAAACAACACCTTTGAACTTAGAAATTGGAGAGCAGAGAATTAAAAGTGACATCTTCTGTCAGATGTTCTCTGCGAGTGCTTCTCACATCATTGTCATTCAGTCCCAGTTTTAGAGGTGAACTGTCTATGACTGCTGAAGTGTGACTTCCTGTGGCACTTTCTATTCTGGGACGGCAAAATTGGATTCCAAACACTTGTCAGGAAGCTTGTGATTTTTTGTTTTAAACATTACTGAACCGAAGTACTAACCAACTACTTAAGTTTTGGAAGCAACTTTATCTGTGACATAGATATTTGTTTCCTGCTTGTTTGCATTGGGAATAATGTTTTTTGAAAAGACAAAGGAAAAGAAAGGAAAGACAGTCAAGGAAGTCCTAATGATCTTTAGCAGGTAAGACCAAACTGATAATAGTGAAGCTAGATTTTGGGGTTCCTTGTGGTCGCACACGTGCAATGATCAGAAAACTTCACATCTTTAAGCAACACATACTCTGAAATGATTAGATCTTCTTTGACCATGTCAGAAGCAATGCTAATTTCCACACCTGGAGTCAAAACATTTGCCGAATGCAGAATAATTTAAAGAATTGATTCATTGCCAAAGATAATTTATGAGGAAAGAGTAGCTGTACCCACATGGCAAAAGAATATCATTGATATCTTCTCTAGCCAAGACAGGAGACAGATGCTACTAATAAAATATAATAAACTATATTGAACTCTTCATGGTTTTGTTTCTCATAAAACACAAGTGATTTCATGGTCCTAAAATTTGAAATGTCAAACTAATTTAGTAGGTTTGTTTTGAAAAATCTGGATTTTTAAAAACAATGAGGTGAGAAGCTAATTCACTATTATGTCCAACATTTTTGCTCAGTATAGAGAATATTAGTGAAAAGGTGTGATAAAGACAAAGACCTGGGAAAAAAGAAAGACAAAGTAGATGTCTAAAATATTAAAACCTCTTCACTTACAGAGAGATGTAATAGATATTAGTGTGACTCTGAGTTTTGTGGAAAAGGCACCAGGAATCCTAGGTCATATAACTCCTGCCTTGCCCTGACTAAGAACCCTTGGCAGGGCTGGCTTCCTGAACCTTCTGCACTCAGAGGGCCCTGTGCGGGGTTTAATGCTCTGCTCTTGCTGTCAGGAAATTCTTATTGATGTTTGAAAAAGGGGCCCACATTTCCATTTTGTCCTTCACCCTGTTAATTGTGTAGCCAGTTCTGGCCGTTGACAGGTGACTTCTCTGAATTTCAGTCATGGCAACAAAGGTCTTTCATAGATTACAAAATTTGAAATTCAATGAGTCCCAACAAAGTTTTCTAGACACTGAAATTTCCTGGTCCGCCCTCAGTGGTTCTCAACCAGGAGCAAGTTTGCCCCCTAGTGGACATTTTTCAATGTCTGGAAACATTTGTAGTTGTCCCAGCTCAGGGGATAAGTAGCATCTAGTGCAGGGGTCCCCAAACAACTGCCCAGCCTGACCCGCAGGCCGCATGCGGCCCCGAGGCCATTTATCTGCTCCACCGCATTAGCACTTCTCTAAGGGGCACCTCTTTTATTGGTGTTCAGTGAGAGGAGCACAGGATGCATCCACACCCATAGTTCCCATTGAAATACTGCTCAGTTTGTTGATTTAAATTTACTTGTTCTTTATTTTAAATATTGTATTTGTTCCTGTTTTGTTTTTTTACTTTAAAATAAGATATGTGCAGTGTGCATAGGGATTTGTTCATAGTTTTTTTTATAGTCCGGCCCTCCATCTGTCTGAGGGACAGTGAACTGGTCCCCTGTGTAAAAAGTTTGGGGTCCTCTGATCTAGTGGGTCATAGGATGTTTAATCCTACTTACTAATAATGCTTAGGACAGCCCTCACTTTTTTAACCTCAAATTTCAGTACTTTGCAGGTTGATAGACTCTGTGTCACTCATTATTTGTCTCCAAAACCTGATTCTGGCCCAGGAAAGTTATTCAGTACTTGTGGAACTTGTGGGTACACGTATTGTAGATGTTACAGGGCTGTGTTCCTTATTGTGTTCAGACAAAATAACAAATCTGGTGATTACTAAATACTGTATAATCTAACATGCACATGAAGTGCAGTACAGAGATGCCATTTATTCAGTTAGCTGCTGGGCACCCAACCCTCTTAAACATGCATGCTCACATGGGATGGATGCCTTTCCAGGTGACCTGGCACTTCTGCTGTCACGTGTAGGGCTGTCGGTGCACCAACATTTTTAAGTGTGTTCTCAGATCTGTTTATGGCAGTGTGCTGGTCGCCATACTTATGCAATGTCACCAACAATTATAGGAATTTAGGGAAAGAAAAGTACTAAAAGAGAGAGAGATTTCCGGGAAAATCTAAGTGGAGTGCGTTGGAGAGGTTCAATAAAGGTGTCACTGTAGAAAATTGCTCTTGACTTAACTGTAGGCAAGGTGACTCAAAAAGATTTCAGAGAGAATCATTAAAATTAGATTCTGTGTTGAATATGCATAACTGTTTTAAGTTTGCACCGTTCTTTATAGAGATTACAGATGACTACATCTGTGGTTTCTGCAAGAAAAATAATACTTTAAGGAGCTGATTCATGCTCAGGTAAAAGGCCTTGTCCTGCATCACAAAATGGAAGAATGAATGACATTTATATATTTTAGGATGATATAAATTAATTTGATTTAGGAGGGTAACTTTAGATGACTTTCCTAATAATAGATGTGTCATACAGTGGGCCTTCTACTCTTTACTGGTGACAAAGAAAAAGAATATGATCAGATATGTTACTCGCAGAGCCAAAGAACTGTCAGCTCATTGATGTCTGTAAATAGTTTTTATTTAACACCATCTTGTATCTTAAGAAGATAATTGTTTATTCCATAAACTTCAACCTAAAGTTTCTCTTTCAGATGCAGTACTGAAGTATTCAAGAGCTATTTGCTTCCTTTTTTAGTTCATATATTTCCTTTATTGAATTTTCCATGTACTTATACAGATTAGAGGTAATGTGTCACATTCTTTTAGAATTTAACAGGTATAAATAAATAATATGGCTGAGTGGGTGATGGTCCAGTGGATAGAGCATCACCCTCAGACTCTGAGGATCCAGGTTCAAAGCCCAGGGTTGTGAGCTTGAGCACAGGGTTGCTGGCTTGAGTGTGGGATCAGACATGATCCCATGGTTGCTGGCTTGAGCTTGAAGGTCGCTGGCTTGAAGCCCAGGGTCATTAGGTTGAGCCCAAGGTCGCAGGCTTGAGCAGAGGGTCACTGGCTCAGCTGGAACCCCCAGGTCAAGGCACATAATGAAAAAGCAATCAATAAACAACTAAGGTGTCACAAATATGAGTTGATGCTTCTTCTTATCTCTCTCCCTTCCTGTCTGTCTGTCTCTCTCACTAATAAATAAATAAATAAATAAATAAATAAATAAATAAATTATAAGTGTAGTCAAATCACTTCATTTCAAAATACTGTTGGAATGGAGATAAGAGATATTTGTCAGTCTATGATTTTTATGATGGCTTTTAACTTATTATCTTGTTAGGACTCATGTCCCTGAATTAGATTTGGGAGCAAAGTTCTGAGTCTCCGTTGTTTTTTTTTAAGTGAGAGGAGGGAAGACAGAGAGAGACTCCTACACGCACCCACACTGGGATCCACCTGGCAACCCCTGTCTGGGCTCGACACTAGAACCAGTGCTTGATAAAGAGAGAGAGCGAAGAAAGAGAGGGAAGGGGAGAGAAACAGATGGTTGCTTCTATTATGTGCCTTCATCAGGGATTGAACCCAAGAAGTCCACATGCTGGGTTGATGCTCTGTCTACTGAGCAAGCCAGCCAGGGCCCTAAGTCTCTTAATATTGAACTTGTTAAAAGAAATAAAGTGTATTCCTTTATAATGTAAATTAACCATTGGTATTTTTGTTAACATTTTGAGAGGCTTTATAATGTTTTATTTTCCTTCAGTTGTCATTATTTTGCAGATATTTTCAAACAATTTATAGACATAAATATCTTATTTAGCTATAAAGAGATTTAACATTTATGATAAAAAGTATCAGATTCTTTTTTTAAAGTAATTTAACAAGTAATATATAAATATAGTCTCCCTTTAAAAGGTTAGAATATTACAGATAAAGCTAAATTTCTCTTTGTCCATCTGATAGGGACTTGGAATCCTTCCAGACAACCAACCAACACACACACACACACACACACACACACACACAAACACACACACACATTATTTTTTATAGTTGTGGCATGTATTGTTTAGTTATTTTGGTTTATTCAGTCAGGTGGCATAAATTTTAATCAGCTTTTCTATAAATCTAGTTCATTCTTTTAGCTGCTATCTGATATTTCAGGTATGAATATACCACATTATAGTGTTCCTTCTTTAAAGGACATTAAGATGTTTTGTATTAGTCTTGTAATGAAGCATGTTTTCTTGAGCACATGTGTATATTTTTCTCCAGGGTAGGTCACTAGAAGTAGAATTGCAGACCGTCAATATCATAGCATTACAACGTTGGCTTGGTTTATTTGTTTTAGCGGTAGATTCTTTCTAAATTACATACTACAGAGTACAAAAGTCATAGGATCACAGCCTTTTAGAAATTGAATGTATCTTATGTGTAATTATATGATATGAAGGATTAGTCAATAGGTTTATCCATACTCAATATTTAATATTTTTCACCCTAAAGCTTCCTTTACAACTTGCCCTGTTTCTGACGCCTCAGTCAAATGATACTGGCTTCTCTAGTGCCTCTACTTTTAGTAAAAAAGTTCTAGATAGAATACAAAGTATATTATCTTGTAAGGAATCACTTTAGCAGGTGTTTTACTATATTCAGTCTCAAATTTTGAAGTTCTTTTATTAAAATACTTTCTTGAAATGTTCTAAGAGATTAATTCTGTCAGAATTATACTTACGTTACTTTAACACTTTGGATCTTTGGATAGTGTTTAATTACCTCAGAAGAGGAAAATACTTAGATTTAAAATATAAGTTTTCCCTTAAAATCTATTCTGTGTTATAAATGTAACAGATAAGGCACGTTAGTGTGGTTGAAAACGGTTAGGGCTGATCGTTTCCTATCTTCCTTATTTAGATAGTGTTTGTTCATTTGAAGAATTGCACCGCTGTTCATATTCAATGCCTTCTGTATATGAGGTGCTGTGCCCGATTTCCTTGAATTCTTACAGTAAACCTAAGAACTTGAGAATGTTTTTCTCATTTCATAGCTGTAAAAATTGATAGAGAAGCTAAGTAACTTTTCCAAAGGTCACCTGTTAGGGATTAGTGGAGCTACAAATGCAGAACAAAGCTGATCTCGCGTAGAACCATGCACACTCTTCGATGTGCTGCATAATGCTATTCTTTTTCATCATCATCGTTTCAAAATCATGTGAGTCTGGTTTCTAGAGGTCTGATTAATTTTAATGATCCTAAAAAAGCTTTCAGTTGCTTTCAGGCATAATTGTAGATAAACTAGTTTTGTGCTGGAAAATCACAGTTAAATTTGTATGCCATATATATATATGTATGTGTAAGGAGAGAAGGAGAAAGAAAAGTCAGGAAGGGGGAGAGGTGAGGAGCATCAATATATGGTTGCGTCACTTCAGTTATTCATTGGTTGCTCCTCATATGTGCCTTGACTGGGGGGCTCCAGCTGAGCCAGCGACATTGGGCTCAAGCCAGCTACCTTTGGGATCAACCCAGTGATCATGGGATCGTGTTGAGAATCCCACACTCAAGCCAGCAACCTCAGGGTTTTGAACCTGGGTCCTCAGAATTCCAGGTCAATGTTCTGTCCACTGCACTACCATTGATTGGGCTGTATGCTTCTATTTTTTTCCCCCAAGAAGTCAAAAGAACTTACCAAGCTTTTAGGACATTTGTACTTATTTTCTTTTCTTTTGTATTTTTCCAAAGTTAGAAGTGGAGAGGCAGTCAGACACACTCCCACATGCGCCCAACCAGGATCTATCCGGCATGCCCACCAGGCGGCAATGCTCTGCCCATCTGGGGTGTTGCACCGTTGCAGCCTGAGCCATTCTAGCGCTTGAGGCCAAGGACATGGAGCCAGCCTCAGCGCCTTGGCCAGCTTTGCTTCAATAGAGCCTTGACTGCAGGAGGGGAAGAGAGAGACAGAGAGGAAGGTGAGGGGGAAGGGTGGAGAAGCACATGGGCGCTTCTCCTGTGTGCCCTGACCAGTAATCGAACCCGGGACTTCCACACACCAGGCTGACGTTCTATCTTTGAGCCAACCGACTAGGGCCAGGACATTTGTGCTTTTAATTTTATTTACTTATGAATCTTTTACTTTCTATTACAGGTGAGTCCCTATGCTTACAATTTTCAAATTTTGAAAGCAATCTATGCTTATTATGGGAATTTAAAAAATATCCCAGATTATTAAGAAATGAAAATTACAGTAATTTCATCAGCTCTTTTTCTAACAACAAAATGAATAAATGGCTGCATCTTGCCCCACAGCACAGGCCCGTGTTCCTGCATGCTGACCACTTCTCAGCCAGGTAGCGCAGTGCGAACAGTTCAGGAATTTCAAGAAAATCTTATATTAGTCCAGCTTAGTGAAAAAGAAAAAAAGTAAATGAGTAACGGACACATGTCTGTTTACTAATTAGATCTTACTTATCTTGGTTATGTGATAATTCTGTTTAATTGTTTGGTCAATTTCTTACAGTTTTCCATAGTGGCTGTACCATTTTACATTGTTACCAACAGTACATGGAATTCCAAATTCTCCACATCCTCACTGTTACTTATTTGCTGTTAGCCATCCTGATGGGTGGGAGGTGAAGAAAACTGGCATTTTGGAAAAAGAATGGAGAAGAAGAGAGCATATAAAACCTTGTTGTTCAGGTATAAAATTGCCACTAATAAATTTCCTTTTGTATGGCTGCAGATTGCTTGTATAATAAGCAAGACTTGGGTAGAGAGGAATTCTGTTTTAAAATTGTAATCAGCAATTTCACACTCAGTTTGTTGTTTATACAATTAGCTATATAAAATTTCCTTTAAGATAATCCTACTATATTAACTACACATATTTTAGGGTAGTTGCTATGCATCCTATAAAGTATATTTTTTTAAAAATCTTATGTCATGCCTTTGTGAATGCCCTGGATAGATGTCAATTACATTATTAATTAGCAGACAGTCTTTATATTAACATTTAACAAGAAAAAAAGTAGGTGGAAGTTAGATGTGGTAAGAGTAACATTGTTTTTGAGGAAGAAGTTCTTCAATTATGAATTGTGAAGATTAAATGAGATGTAGTTTGTAAAGGACCAAGGTTGGGGAGTGGTGTAGAATACAAAATTACCAACTGAACTTTGCAGGTTAACTTGTGTATTGAATGCCATTGAAAGGTCTAAGGTTTTTTTTTTTGGTTTTTTTTTTTTTTTTACCATCTGCCTAATAGATGTCTTTTGGCAGCCTTAATTCTAAGACTTGTCAAAGCTTGGGTATGACTTAGATCCAGCCAGTGTGTGTCCTTAAACTTGTTATCTGCTCTGTTGGAAAAAGAAATTTGACACTTTCAATGATTAGTTTTATGTATTTTTTTTTTCATGAGAAACTGAATTTAGAGTTAAATAATGGGATTGACTCAGTTTCCTCATAAATTTCATTGGATTAGTGAGAGAATTAGTTAATGCATTAAATGGCTTGAAACAGTGCTAGGCACACAGTCATCACATAAAAATGCCTATTATAATTATTGTTTGCATAAGTACTGCAGCAGAACAGGGTGGTAGGTAAGGATGTTGCTTTAGAATTAGGCTGCTTGGCATTAATCTCACCTTCACCAATTACTAGCTTTGTGTCTTTGGCTAAATTACATAAATTTTCTGTATTTCAGTTTCCTCATCTATATATAATGGGAATAATTACTTTCATTTTTTTTTTGTTGTGTGATAGTATATGAGATTCTGAGAAAAAATTTTTTGTAAGTACTCAGTAAATTATAGATGCAGTGTATTTTTAAAATTTTTTTATTGAATTGGGGTGGCATTGATTAATAAAGTTATATAGGTTTTAGATGTACAGTTCTTTATCATCTGTATATTGCATTGTGTGTTCACCACATCAAGTCAAGTCTCCTTCTATCACCATCTATCCCCCCTTTACTTCTGCCGTCTCTTCCCACCCCACTTTCCCACCTGCAGTCCCCACACTGTTGTCTGTGTCTATAGGTTCTATTTTCTTTGCTTAGTCCCTTTACCCGTTTTACCCAATTCTCCAACCTCCATCTACTGTGATAGCTGTCAGTCTGTTCTCTTACTTATGAGAGTTTCTTGTATTCGAAGCGGATTTGTTTTTTTATATCGGGAGTTAAGTCATATTAGGGATTTGGGGTGTTGTTAGTCCCTTTAATAAAAAATCTACCTTAGTAGGCATCTCAGAACTAACTACCCCACTGGGCATCATGCCTAAGGTACCATGCCAATCCTAGACTTAAGAATTTAAGAACCTTTATAGATGTTTGCCTACAAGAAAACTCTGACTTTGAAATTTGGTTTTGCTATCAGCTCCTGTTCATTATGTATTTAAGTGTTTGTTCTTGTGTCTCCTTTTTCTTGATCCTTGAAGATAGCCATTACTTTATCAAGAAGCTATCCCTGCATTAAAAATCATAGGCATTGAAATTTATCTAAAATTCTAATTGTTAAATAGGGTAATTCGTAAACTATTCTGTTTGAAGCAGAAGTTAAAGCTGCATAATTTATAAGCATCTCTCCAATAGGCATTGCTTTATTAAAAATCAGTTTTATTCTTGATTATATAACTTTTAATTCACAAACATTTTGGGAGGGTATATCAATTTCTACTTCTGGATTGTGGTTTTCAGACATTCTCTTTGTTTTATTCCCATTATTTTTTAATTGTATTTATTGGGCTGGCCCTGGTTAACAAAATTATACAGGTTTCAGGTGCACAATTCTATAACACCATATTGTGTGTTCACCAACCCCCCTGTCAAATGTCAATATATCCCTATTTATCCCCACTATACCTTCATCCACCCCTGCCTCTTGTCAGCCTACTCTTTCTATGCGTCTGTCTCTATTGATTCTGTCATTCTTCACTAGGGGAGAGGAGGAAGGTGGAGCCCCAAGCAGAATAGTGAACCTGTGACTGATATGCCCATTAAGCGAGCATCCCTTTCTCACCTACAAATTGCAGGTCTAAATTATCGATCCATAGTTTATGTTATGAGTAGTCATACTTGACACTGCAAATTGAAATCTTATGTCGTATATTTTTTGCTCTACTGAATTCTAGTATGGAAGAATGACTTTTCCCCCCTCTGTTAAATCGTTCTGTGGATTTATAAATGTCTATAGGGTAGCATCACAGTCCCAGTTGATTCAATTTATATTGAGACATCTTTTAGAAAATGGTCATTTTTTTTTTCAAAGTAATTTTTATTTTATTCTTGGTGACTGCAGCCTTCAGAGAGTGGGAATCAGACAAATACTGATATGAGAAGTTGCAGAATGAATTAATTAATTCTGACTTGGATTAAGTCAGGAGGCCATTTTTGAAGACCAATTTCAGAATCACTATAATATGAGCTATACAAGAAAGAAATCTAATCCAACTTATAGGAAGTCTTTTGATTTAATGGTGTGGTGGTGATTTGTATTATAATAACCTGAAGTTGTTCAATTTAAAGTGCAGTCTTCTGAGATGATTTTTAGGTTTAGTTAATTCTCTTTCTTTTTTTTTTTTTACAGAGACAGAGAGTCAGAGAGAGGGATAGATAGGGACAGACAGACAGGAACAGAGAGAGATGAGAAGCATCAATCATCAATTTTTTTGTTGCAGTTGTGACATCTTAGTTGTTCATTGATTGCTTTCTCATATGTGTCTTGACCGCGGGCCTTCAGCAGACTGAGTAACCCCCTTGCTCGAGCCAGTGACCTTGGGTTTAAGCTGGTGAGCTTTTGCTCAAAACAGATGAACTTGTGCTCAAGCTGGCGACATCAGAGTCTCGAACCCAGATCCTTCTGCATCACATTCCGAAACTGTATCCACTGTGCCACCGCCTGGTCAGGCTAATTGTGCTTCTATTATCAGAAGATTCTAAAACACTATCCTGAGAGTTTTAATTCATTAATAATGCATTGTTTTATGTTGTTATGGTTTACTATTGGTAAATAATTAGATAGCACTTTTTTTAAATTAACTTTAATGGGGTGACACCAATAAATCAGGGTACATATGTACAATGAAAACATCTCCAGATTATCTTATCATTCAATTGTGTTGCATACCCATCACCCAAAGTCAAATTGTCTTCTGTCACCTTCTATCTGGTTTTCCCTGTGCCCCTCCCCTTCTCCGTATCCCATCCTCCCCTCCCTCCCCCCACCCCGTAACCACCACACTCTTGTCCATGTCTCATAGTCTCACTTTTATGTCCCACCTATGTATGGAATCATGCTGTTCTCAGCTTTTTTTTTTTCTGATTTACTTATTTCACTCCGTATAATGTTATCAAGGTACATCCATTTTGTTGTAAATGATCCGATGTCATCATTTCTTATGGCTGAGTAGTATTCCATAGTATATATGTACCAAAGCTTTTTAATCCACTCGTCCTCTGACGGACACTTGGGCTGGTTCCAGATCTTCGCTATTGTGAACAATGTTGATACAAACATGGGGGCGCATTTCTTCTTTTCGAACAGTGCTATGGTGTTCTTAGGGTATATTCCTAAAAGTGGGATAGCCGGGTCAAAAGGCAGTTCGACTTTTAATTTTCTGAGGAATCTCCAAACTGTTTTCCACAGTGGCTGCACCAGTCTGCATTCCCACAAGCAGTGCAGAAGGGTTCCCTTTTCTCCGAATCCTCACCAGCACTTATTCTGTGTTGTTTTGCTGAAGAGTGCCACTCTGTCTGGTGTGAGGTGATATCTCCTTGTGGTTTTAATTTGCATTTTTCTAATTATTAGTGATGTTGAGCATTTTTTCATATGTCTTTTGGCCATCTTTATGTCTTCTTTGGAGAAATTTCTATTCATTTCTTTTGCCCATCTTTTGAATGGATTGTTTGTCTTCCTGGTGTTGACTTTTATAAGTTCTTTATAAATTTTGGTTATTAACCCCTTATCTGACGTGCTGTCGAATATGTTCACCCATTGTGTGGTTTGTCTTTTTATTCTGTTCTTACTGTCTTTATATGTGCAAAAACTTTTTAGTTTGATATAGTCCCATTTGTTTATCTTGCCTTTTATTTCATTTGCCGGTGGAGATAAATCGGCAAATATATTGCTGCTACAGATGTCGGAAAGCTTGCTGCCTATGTTTTCTTCTAAGACTTATAATTTCACAGCTTATGTTTAAGTCTTTGTCCATTTTGAATTTGTTTTCGTGAATGGTGTAAGTTGATGGTCTAGTTTCATTTTTTTGCAGGTAGATGTCCAATTCTCCCAACATGATTTGTTAAAGAGGCTGTCTTTACTCCATTGTATGTTCTTTCCTCCTTTGTCAAATATCAGTTGTCCATAAAGGTGTGGGTTTATTTCTGGGTTCTCTGTTCTGTTCCATTGATCTATGTGCCTGTTCTTATGCCAGTACCAGGCTGTCTTGAGTATAATGGCCTTGTAGTAAACCTTGATATCCGGAAGAGTGATACCTCCTGCTTTATTTTTTCTTTGTAAGATTGCTGAGGTTATTTGTGTTCTTTTTTAGTTCCATATAAATTTTTGGAATATGTTTTCTATATCTTTGAAGTATGTTATTGGTATTTTAATTGGTATTGCATTGAATTTATAAATTGCTTTGGGTACTATAGACATTTTAATGATGTTTATTTTTTCTAGCCATGAGCACGGTATATGCCTCCACTTGTTTTTATCTTCCTTGATTTTTTTTATCAATGTTTTATAATTTTCCGATACAAGTCCTTAACTTCCTTGGTTAAATTTACTCCAAGGTATTTTATTTTTTTGGTTGCAATAGTGAAGGGGATTGTTTCCTTAATTTCTTTTGCTGACAGTTCATCGTTGGCATATAGAAATGCCTCTGATTTCTGAATATGAATTTTATATCCTGCCACCTTGGTGAATTCATTTATAAGGTCCAGTAGTTTTTTGACTGAGACTTTAGGGTTTTCTATATACAATATCATATCATCTGCAAATAATGACAGTTTTACTTCTTCTTTTCCTATTTGGATGCCTTTTATTTCTTCTTCTTGTCTGATTGCTATAGCTAGGACTTCCAGAACTATGTTGAATAAGAGTGGTGAAAGTGGGCACCCTGCCTGTTTCCTGATCTTAAGGGGATTGCTTTTAATCTTTGTCCATTTAGTATGATGTTTGCTGTGGGTTTGTCGTAGATGGCCTTTATCATGTTAAGGAATGTTCCTTGTATTCCCACTTTACTGAGAGTTTTGAGCATGAATGGGTGCTGGATTTTATCAAATGCCTTTTCTGCATCTATTGAAATTATCATGTGATTTTTGTCCTTCCTTTTGTCTATGTGATGAATCACATTGATTGATTTGCGAATATTGAACCAGCCTTGCCTCTCCAGAATAAATCCCACTTGATCGTGGTGTATGATTTTTTTCATATATTGCTGGATCTGGTTGGCTAATACTTTGTTGACAATTTTAGCGTCTAAATTCATCAGGATATAGGCCTATAATTTTCTTTCTTTGTGTTGTCTTTGCCGGTTTTGGGATCAGAATTATGCTCACCTCATAAATGGAGTTTGGAAGTCTTCCTTCCTCTTGAATTTTTTGAAATAGCTTGAGGAGGATAGGAGTTAGTTCTTCTTTGAATTTTTGATAGAATTCACTTGTGAAGCCATCCGCCCAGCACTTTTCTTTTTTGGGAGTTTTTTGATAACTGTTTCGATCTCATTTGTTGTAATTGGTCTGTTTAGGTTTTCTGATTCTTCCAGATTGATTTTTGGAAGGTTATATGGTTCAAGAAATTTGTCTTTTCACCTAGATTGTCTAATTTTTTTGGCATAGAGTTCTTCATAGTATTTCCTTACAATACTCTGTATTTCTGTTGTATCAGTTGTTATTTCTCCACTGTCCTTTCTAATTTTATTTATTTGAGACGTCTCTCTTTTTTTCTTGGTGAGTCTAGTTAAAGGTTCATCAATCTTGTTTACCTTTACAAAGAACCAGCTTCTGGTTTCATTGATCCTCTGTATTGTTTCCTTAGCCTCTATGTCATTTATTTCTGCTCTCATCTTTATTATTTCTTTCCTTCTACTTGGGTTTTTTTTGTTGTTGTTTTTCGAGTTCTTTTAGCTGCAGGGTCAGGTTGCTTATTTGAGCTTTTTCTAGCTTCTTATGATATGCCTGTAGTGCAATGAACTTCCCTCTCAGTATTGCTTTTCCTGTGTCCCATAAATTTTGAGTTGATGTATGCTCATTATCATTTGTTTCTAGAAACCTTTTTATTTCTTCTTTGATCTCATTGTTAATCCATTCATTATTTAATAACATGCTATTTAGTTTCCAAGTGTTTGAGTATTTCAGTTTTTCTTTTGTGGTTAATTTCTAGTTTCATGGCATTGTGATCAGAGAAAATGCTTGATATGATTTCAATCTTCTTAAATTTATTGAGACCATTTTTGTTTCCTAACATGTGGTCTATCCTAGAAAATGTACCATGAGCGCTTGAGAAGAATGTATATTCTACTGCTTTAGGGTGAAAAGTTCTGAAGATATCTATTAAATCAAGTTGATCTAGTGTCTCCTTTAAGTCTGCTGTTTCTTTATTAATTTTCTTTCTTGAGGATCTATCCAGTGTTGTTAGAGGGGTATTGAAATCCCCTACTATGATAGTATTGCTGTTAATCTCACCCTTTATATTCATCAAAGTCTGCTTTATGTATGTCGGGGCTCCTATATTTGGTGCGTAGATATTTATAATAGTTATATCTTCCTGTTGAATTGTTCCCTTTATCATTATGTAGTGTCCTTCTTCATCTCTTACTACAGCCTCTGTTTTAAAGTCCATTTTGTCAGATATAAGTACTGCTACCCCAGCTTTTTTTTCATTTCCATTTGCATGAAATATTTTTTTTTCCATCCTTTTACCTTCAGTCTATGTGCATCTTTTGTTTTAAGGTGTGTCTCTTGTAGACAGCATATGTATGGGTCCTGTTTCTTTATTCATGCAGCTACCCTATGTCTTTTGATTGAATCATTTAATCCATTTACATTTAAAGCTATTATTGATATGTAGTTGTTTATTGCCATTTTGTTCTTTAAAGCTGTAATTTTTTTTTTTTTTTTGCTTTTGCTTTCCTCCCTTTGAACTGTTCACAACATGCCCCTTAGTATCTTCTGCATAATTGGTTTGGTTTTAATGAATTCCTTGATGCTTTCTTTGTCTGGAAAGTTCTTTATTTCTCCTTCAATTTTTAACGTTAGCCTTGCTGGATAGAGTAGTCTTGGTTGTAGGTTCTTGTTCTGCATTACTTTGATTATATGTTCCATTCCCTTCTGGCCTCAAGTGTTTCTGTTGTGAAGTCCGATGTCATCCTTATGGGAGCTCCTTTGTAGGTGATAGCCTTTTTTTCTCTAGCAGCTTTTAAGATTTTTTCTTTATCCATTAGCTTTGGTGTTTTAACTATGATGTGTCTTGGTGTAGATTTCTTTGGGTTTCTCTTTAATGGAGTTCTGTGTGCTTCTTGAACGTGTGGAGTGTTTCCCATCCTTAATTTAGGGCAGTTTTCTGCTATGATTTGATTGAACACAGTTTGCATTTCCTGTTCTCTTTCCACTTCTTCAGGCACCCTTATGATGCGAATGTTATTTCTCTTCATGTACTCACTGAGCTCTCTTAGAGCTTCCTCACAATTTTTGATTCTCTTTTTCTTTTTTTCTTCTCTGCTTCTGTGCCTTTGTTTATTGTGTCCTCTAACTCGCTTATTCGATCCTCAGCGTGATTCATCTTGCTTTTAATTTCTTCCATTGTAGTCTCAGTTCTGATACTGTATTTGTCATTTCTGTCTGATTCTTTTTTATTATTTCAATTTTGTTTTTTATACTTGTTATCTCTTTATTTTGTTGTTCATAGTGACTATCCATTGTTGCTCTATTTTCTTTGAACATTTTAATTATCATTATTTTAATTCTGCTTCTGGTAGTTTGTTTATATCTGGTTCATTCACGTCCTTCTCTGGCTATTTCTCTTGATTCATTTGGTTTGCATTCCTCTGCCTGCCTATTTTATCTGTGTATAAGCAAGTTGTGGCCACTGGAGTCCAGTAGGTGTTGCCTTTGTGTTCTCTAGGTGTGGTCTGTCTGCAAGCCTCCCACCCCTCTGCCGCTGCCTAGGGAGGTTGGGTATGGGCGTTTCCAGCGTCAGCCTACTGCGGCTGTTGCTGTGATTTCCGCCTCTCCTCCTCAGGACGGGTTATCACTCAAGCCAGAAGCCTCAGCACCAAGGGCAGAGGTTAGCACCTTTGCTAATCTGCGGACCCAGACTGTTTCCAGAAGGCTTACGCCCAGCCTCTGGAGTCAGAGCCTGCTTGCTACAGTTTCGCGGGTTGGGCGGGGCTTTGACGTGCTCTCAGCTGTGAGCCTTTGCCCGTCCAGAATTTAGCCCCGCCCTTGAGGCCGGGGCCCTCCTGTGCAGGGTCGCAAGCTGTGGTTTATTGGGATCGGCGTGTTTGCAGGCGTGAGCTCAGCTGCTAGCTTCCGATCGTTCTGGACTCTACCCCGCCCCTGCGTTAGGAGCCAGCTCGTGCACGTAGGATGGCAAACAGCGGTTTCTCCGTATGGGCAGGGTTAGTAGCGTGAGCTCAGCTGCGAACTTCTGCTGGTCTTGGGGTCTACCCTGCCCCCGCATTAGGAGCCCACTCGCGCACAGAAGAAGGCCAACCGCGGTTTCTCCTCCAGGCGGGGTTGGCAGCGTGAGCTCAGCCGCGAGCCCTTCGCCAGTCCCTGGTCTTAGCCCCGTCCCCGCGGTCAGGGCCGGCTTGCGCAGGGTCACAGAGCAGATCTCTGCCTGTTTTTTTCCCCGCAGGTGGGGTTACAGGTGGGTCTGCAGCTATCGGACTGCTTTCGCGCGTCCCCTCCGCCACTGCTGGACTAGACCGAGCTCACATCGGTTGTGTCTCCGCCCACGCCGACAGGACCGTGTTTCAGCATCCTGCCACCACCATCCCTTCAGCAACCCTCAGAGAGATGAAAGTGCCCTAAGTCTCCACATTGTAGGCCTGGGAGCTCCCTCCCTCTAAGCAGCTCTGCTCTAATTGCCGCGGGAGAGCTTGTTTGGCTAGTGTCCTGTCTCCCTTTGCTGGTGTTGCTAGTTCCAGGGGAAATATTCATTTTCGATTAGGGAAATGACTTAGCCCAGGGGTCAGGGTGGCTGTCCCTCAGAGTGTCCCCGTGCCTTCAGTCCACTCTCTGTTCCCAATGTTCTGTTCCTCTCCTCTGTCCCAGTTCCCCGGAGCCCCGGGTGCGTGGTTGTGAGAGAGGTTTTCTGCGCTTTCCCTTTAAAAGGGTTCTTGGGTCTGAGAAAACTATCTCTTTTTCACAAACAGTATCCTCACTTGCTTCACAGCTCAATACTGTCCAAACGCCTCTTCTAGGCTCTGGGTCTGCAGTTTGGGGCTTGGTTCCTGGACTCAGGTCCCTCCCTCTCCACCAAACTCTCCTCCCGTCACGCAGGTCTCTCAGGGCTGCCGTTTGATCTGGGGAGCTGGGCAGCCCTCTTCGCGTTTTCGCTATTCCTACCAGTCTCAGTGTGGCTTCTTTTGTGTTCCTTGGTTGAAGAGTCCACTTAGTTTAGTTCAAAGTTGGTTTATCCAGATGATGGTTCTTAAAATTGAGTTATAATCCACTTTGGTTCTGGGAGTTGGAAGTTGGTACGTCCGCCTACTCCATCGCCATCTTCCCGTCTAAAATGTTTTTTTGTTTTTTTTTTTTGTTTTTTTTTTTAACCAGGACACAGAGAGAGAGATAGATAGGGACAGACAGACAGGAACAGAGAGAAATGAGAAGCATCAATCATTAGTTTTTCGTTGCCATCGCGACACCGTAGTTGTTCATTGATTGCTTTCTCACATGTGCCTTGACCGCGGGCCTTCAGCAGACTCTAGATAGCACTTTAATAGAATATTGGAATTGCCTGTTTGATAATAAAGGTATTAATAGCTGTCAGAATTTAGAGCTCTTTGAACTAGTATCAGAGATTCACTAGTTTAAAAAGCAGTGAACTTACTAGTTTTAAAATATAACACCCCATCTACCCAATTTCCAAATAAATATTGTATTACTCTCATATATAAAGTGGTAGAATAAGGAAATATTTAATTTGCAAGTCAAAAACATGTTAAATGTTTTAAACCCTCTTTTTAGAGTAAAGGGAAGTATGAATAACAAAAAGAAACTAATAATTGTTGCTACAAGGAATAAAAAACCTCTACCTTCTTTGCTTAGCAGTTTGTTACTCCAGAAAGCCCCCAGAAATTGTACTCTTGCAATTGCTTACAGGTGTTTACCTTCTGATGATGTCACTCCATCTTAAGAGAGCCACCATGATTTGTAAGATTGGGAACATCATGGAAATATCAACTATTTATTTAAAGTCAACAGCTATTTCAAGTATTCCAAGTGAAAATAAATTTAAAAGTGGACACATACCTCACTTGCAGTTTATTTAGTATGAAATGGATATTTGTTAGTGTTAGTAAAATGGAGTAAAACAAAAAATGGCTATTATTTCTTATGTTGTTTCAGGTTTTTTAGTGTTTAAGTTGTTCAAAATAGGGTGTCTTTTTTATCTTTTTTTATGAGATAGCATGAACTGAGGATAGATGAGTAAACAGATATAAACATGATGATTTCAAACTAAGCACTTTCAGTTATCTAGTAAAAATACAACTTTTGTTTGTTTTGCTTTGTCTTTTGTTTTAAGAATAGTTTATTGAAAACTGAGTATTCAGGTGGTACTGTCTATAAACCTTGGAAATATTTCATTCCTATCTATATATTGCAGTATTTATTGAATTTAAACCCTATATAAAGACATGAATCTATATAGCATGAGCCTCAACATAGATATAAAAATGCAAAATTACTGTGCATCATTAACAGTTATACATGTTTCTCTATTCTCAGTAATAGTACTTATTAAGCACCATGTAATGATAGAATTTTATCTTAATAAACCATGTTAGGGAACTATAGACATTGAAACTTTCCTTTGGGTCGGAGCAATGATCCATATAACATTTTTAAAATCTTTTTATTTTTTGGCCTCAAAAACTTATATTTATTTATTCAGTTTTTTAAAAAGAGAGAAATAGGACAATGGTATTTATCCCTGATTCCCTCACCTCTTGCTCCATTTCTTCCTTAGTCCCAGAATTGGACCCTCGCTGGGCCTAACATACCTCTCAGATGATGTCAGCAACATTGAGACATGTCTTCAGTGGATGTATTGTAGATTCCTTATCTCAAGATGTCCTCTTGTCCTCTTCTGTGATTATGTTGATTAACTACACCTTTATGACCAAAATGTTCACTAGGACCAAGTCTGTTGATATAATTTGCCCTGTTGGGAGTAAAGTCATGGTTAATGATTGAAGTAACCTGTTGCACATCAGTGCCTCTGGACCACGTGAAGAACGATGACAACTTCAACATGTGGAGGGGGAGACAGGAGGACTTAGGCATATTTATAAGCATTTGGAGGTCAAAAGCAAACATGTTCTTACTCTCACAGACCTTGGGCATGCCAAATTTTACCCAAGTTGCTGTGTTTCTGGGAAGTTGGAGATCACTAGTTGGCCCCTTTGACAGGGGTCACCTTGAAAGAACATACTATTTAATGTCTATGCATGATCAAATGAGCGTTTCGTGGCAAAGGACAGTAATGTCCTTTGCATGAACATAGTGGAAGTTCACTAACATAATATTTGATTATGACCTTCTTCTCTATAATGTTATATAGTTATTTTATAAGCTCTTACCAGTTTCATGTTTCTTCTATATTGGTTGCTAACCTGCTGAATCACTTAATCAAAGGACTTAAGCAAGACCCAGGGTCTCTAACTTAAGTTCCATCACTTATTTTTATGTTATTTGTACTTGTTTTTTATATTCCTAAAAGCTTCTTTAAATTCTTATGTGCATGTGTATAATAAGGTTGATATAAGTAAATAAATTGTCACTATATAAAAAATGCTAACAGCCAGGGAAAGATGGGCAATGTGATCAGTTATTTTTTATATATATATATGATGTTTGTTTGATTTTAAAAGTATACTAATGATTTAGAAGAAGGACAACTTTTCTGGTATTGAAATATGAGATTCGATATGCTTTATTGGTGCTTATGGAGGAGACATTGTGATGTAGTAGGTTGGCTCATTAACAAATTCCTTAAAATAGTAGAACTTGAATTTTCTCTTTCATATTATGCTTCCAGGTCATTTTGATTAAAATTCTGTAAGCTATAAATTTATTTATCCTACCTAATTTTTTTATCAATAAAATTTACATAGCATAAATTTCACCATCTATTATTTGGCTTGTATAAAGATGATCTCTGAATAAAGCATGACTAACAAAAGTTGTGTATTTGGTTCATATATATGGTTTAGGCCCATCAAGAGATCTGCCATTTTGTAACTAACATGTTACTATTTTGTCATGGCTTGCAAGGAGAGTGAGAAGCCCCCTTCATAGGGTGTTCCTGTAACTTTAGTCTGTGCCATTGCCCGCATGCATGCCTTTTAAAATCTCTTCTATATCTTACCATTCCTTGGTAGACTTTGAACCCATGAAGGGAAAGGATCATGTCATATTATTCACAGACTCTTAAGGACCTACGAGAGTGTCTTGCTTATGGTATGTGCTCAACAATTTGTTGCATGAAAGAGTGAATGAATGAAAATTGTTCTTTTTTTTTTAAAAAAAAAACTTTTAGAGGAAACTCTATAATCTTATCCATTCACTTTATGTTTATTAGTATACACTATTTAGAAATTATATGTATTTTTGTTACTCTACAAGTCCTTTCTTTGCCCATTTTCAGTTGTGAAAGGCAATGTCATTCTTTGTGCTCAAGATCAAGGCAGTAGAGTAAAAAACAACACAGGCTTTGAAATTAAATAGAGCTGGGTCTGAGTTGGGACTTAGCCACGTTTTCAATACGGGTTATTAAATACATGACTGAACCCCAGTGATATCTCTTTATTTGTAAAATGAGTAGAAATACTCCCTGTCATGGAGTAGTTGTGAGGACTGAGTGAAACAGTGTACATAAAGTGCTCAGCCTGGTATGTAGTAAGTGCTTAATAAGACAAGTTTTAGTGTAGTTGATATTGAGATAGTTGGTTTCCCTTCAGACTATATAAGCTTAGTTTATTTAACTAAGTTAAAGTGTACTTGTTCAGTGGTTCAGTTAGTTATTTTCCTTAAATCAGTGAGCTGAAGAAATGTTATAGCCTAGTGAAAATGTGAGCTAGATTATTAAGATCATCTGGTTGATAAAGTCATCTAGCTACTAGAATAAATTTTGCCTTGTATTATTATGGGGATTTCTTTTTTTTATTTTGAACTTTTATAGTATTTACCCAGTTATTTGGCCTAGTGCAATAAATTCACACATATACACACAAAAAAATGCTGCTTTTAGAATTTAAGCTGATTGCCATCTTAATGATGTTACATTTGTTGTAGAAGTGGTCAAATGATGTTTATTTCTGACTAAAATCATTTTGTGGTTATGTGCAGAATTTCAGCAAATTTAATTTTATTTATGGAGTTTACATCCCAGCGGTGCTAAATAAAATGAATTTTGCAAGATTGTAGTTTCAGCGCCCTGAGTGTCATTAAGTCGCAGGAATAAGGAGTGCTGACTTAGAAGTTAGAAGACCTTCATTCTCATTCTGATTCACTTGGTAATGAGTTTGCGACCTTGGGCATGTCTTTTAACTTTACTCCGTTTCATTTTCCTCATCTTTTTCTGCCTCCTCTTTCTCTCGGAGTCATTATGAGTGGGGAAAAGGAGAAAAATATTGGGAGATGGTAAAAATTTAGATATCTAATATATTTTTGTGTGAGGCAGTGTTCTGTGATGTTATTTTTAAAGATGAAATTACAGCACAGGCTATGAGTGGAAATGTGGTCAGTTCACTTGCCTTTTTATTCCAAATCAATTTCAAAACTATTCAAGAACTGCTTTCAGTGATTTTTTTTAATAACTCCCTTTGAAAGACAAATTGCGAAGTCATCACATTGCGGCTTGTTATTTCTGTCCCCTCCCAGTATTTGCTGTGTATTTGGAATTTAGCGGTGCTCTTTTTCTTTTTTAGTTGTAGGCCAGCTTGAGTAAATGCCAACGTTAGTAGGGTTGAGGAAATTTTCTGAAAACGGCAGAACATACCAATGTTTGTCCTTTCATTTTGGTGAGTCCAAGAGACTTCTGTTTCCTCAGCCATGTTGACATTTATGTATGTTAACATAATTTCTCCTGAATGTCCATGCCCTCCCCCACTGTTTCCTCTCTTGATGAGGACCTGGAGCTTTCTGGTCTTGGGTATGTTCTTCAGCCTGTGTGTGGAGCTGGTCGCTCGTTCAGCATTTCTTAATGCTTAGTGTTCTATTGAAAACAAGTAGAAGTGGACTGCTGTGTACAAAATTGTGTCCTTTTAAGGTCACGTGTTAAAGTACTTACCCCTAGTACCTTAGAAAGTGACCTTATTTAGATAGGGATTTTACACAGGTAATTAAGATTAAATGGAAGTCATATGTGTGGGACTACTATGTCTGGTATCCTTGTAGGAAGAGGAAGAGAGAGCAGGGATGTGCATGCCTAGGGAAACACCATGTGGGGGCACAGCGAGAACATGCCCATCAACAAGCCAGGGGGAGGAGCCTCAAGAGAAGCTAAACCCGGCGACACTTTGGCCTTGGATTTCTGGCCTTTAGAGCTGAGACAATAAATTTGTGTTGTGTAGGTCGCCCAGTCTGTGGGGTTTTGTTGTAGCAACCTTGGCAAACTAGTATATCGAGTCCCCCAGATCCCGAGTGTGGGGCACTTCCAGTGCAGGTGTCAGCTACTGGGATCACAAGAAACGCTTCAACAGACCCCAGAATCTGCATGTATATTCAGTTCCAATTTGAATTTAGTAGTGGTTCACAGATTCTGTAGTTTGTAAGTTCTTTTTTTTTTTTTTAAATAAACGTGATGGCAAAGCTACCCCTAGCTTGGACTAGCATGGAAAAGACAAGGAGGACACTATTTAAAATAGTTCATTTAAAAGCTTGCTCTTATTATCTTTCCTAACTTTTTATATTTTTCTACTTTAAAGCTCTGGAAAGATTTGTGCAAAGGCTTCAAATCTTTTTAAGGGACATGCGCAAGGTTAGTTCTTCTTGTGGTTGTTTTTGTTTGTTTTCATCATTGTTTATCTATGTTAATTCACACCAAGTTACTTGCTCTTTTGGTGTTAATATGAATGAAGCAGTGTAATTTATGAGAATCACACAGTAAATTCATGGATCCCACGTTTTTGAAGTCTCCATCCAGAGTTTTTTTTTCCTGTTTCTTGGAGCAGGTAGGCTAAGCCCTGAGGAATCAGGTGTGTGTGTGTTTGAGTGTGTGCACGCATGCACACCATTGTTTCTAGTCCCCTCCTTTGCTCTTCTAGTAATTTTGAAGCAAGTATTTTATTATGGTAGTGGTGATATATGTGTTTTCTTTTTCTTTTCTATGTATGCGCTAGTGTGCATGTGCACATGCATATATGTGCAGCAATATCTCAGTACAGTTTGAAGCAGTGGAACAAATAGTTCTCATTATCAGTAAGTCTGGATAGCATGATGTGTGCAACTTCTGGCTGAAAAATATATTTTAAGGTGTCTACAGCTGTTACTTCTTATTTCAGTGAATACCAGAATCTGTTTATCATAAAGGCTAAGACCCCAAATCTGTGACTTTTGAAAAACGTCCCTGCCTGACCCGTGGTGGCACAGTGGATAAAGCGTAGACCTGGAATGCTGAGGTCGCCGGTTCAAAACCCTGCACTTGTCTGGTCTAAGGCATATATGGGAGTTGAAGCTTCTTGCTCCTCCCCCCTTTCTCTCTCTCTCTCTCTCTCTCTCTCTCTCTCTTTCTTTCTCTTTCCTCTCTAAAATGAATAAAAAAAATTAGAAAAAGAAAAACATCCCCTGTAATCTTCAGCTTTCTAAGGTAGCATCAGTTTATGAAGAAGATGTGTCAGTATATTAGATACCTATTATGTTGGTTCATTGTGCCTCAGACCTAATACTGAATCCCTGTCTTGCACGTTTCCTAGCAACTGACTCACATGTGGAAGATGCAGAAGGAAAGCCATCAGGGACCTGCTCTGCATTTCTCAAACAGCATCTGAGAAATGGTACCCAGACTGCACTGTTTCTCTTTACAGCATCTACTGAAAGCATGCCTTTTATGTTTGTTAGCTCTAAAAGAAGATGGTCATAAAAGTAGAACATGAAAAATTGAGTAGTGATGATAAAACATAAAGTCAAATTATTGGAAATTTTTCTCAGTAGTAGTATTTTTAAAATAGGCATTGCTATTTATGTCTATCTTGAAATTGTGGTTACTGGGGTAAAAAGATGAAATCCTGTTTTATGTTTGAGAATTAAGATCTTTATTATTGTATGGTCATTCCTCTTAGATGCCTAAGTACTTGCTCATAAATGTAAAATAAGATGCATTTTCAGTTTTTTTTTCCTTAAAAGAGAGGAGGGCAATGCATCATAAATATTTTACACATAAATGTATGTGTATGTAACTGTTCATACACGTCTGTGAATTTTAAGCCTTTAGATCAGTAAATTGAAAAATGCTTTGAGCTAATTGATAAATTTTATTGCATTTAAGCAAAGAAAAAAGAACAACAACCTAGCCCCAATTTCTCTTAATGGGAAATTAATAATAGGTTGATGTTGTCAGTTTGAACATGTTTAAAACAGGAAGTAGGATTTTATATTTTTATATATTTTTTATTCATTTAATTGTATCCCTTAATTTTGGTAAAGTAAAATATAACGACTTTTATTAATAATTCTAAGGCATCCATTAGAAAACACTGGTTTTTGGATTACAAGAATCGGAAGTGACGTCTCTTTCTTAACTGTCACTTTGCCGTTGGCTGTAACTGGCTGTAGGAAAGAGGAGGAAAAGTTAGAGAGTGATGGAGGCAGGTGGCCAAAGAGAGCGCGAGGAAAGTGCCAGGAGAGATGAAGAATGAAAAAGAAATGGCTGTAACTGGTGGATGGTGGGGCTAATCCATCTTTCTCCCTACCACCTCTGTACAAAGTATTCATTGGTTCTTCTCCTGTCCCATACTGAGTTTGCTAACTAGGCTAGTTCCTATAGGGGGAAACTGATGTTCTCCATGGACTATGAAAAAAGAATAAGGTAGAACACATAGCGTCATAAGTGTGAGCTGAGAACCATGTTTTCTCCTGTGTCAGACGAAGGCTTGGACTAGATCAGGTGTTTCTTAGAAGCTGCTTGGTAGCCTATGCTGATCCACTGAGAGGTTTTCCTTGACTTGCAGCCAGCTCAGAAAACTAAATATTTTATATCTGGTTCCTTATATGGTGTTTTAAGTTCATGTAGTTCAAACATAAAAATAATTTACTTTTTCTCTCCTCACTGAGCCCAGCTGTGCTTTGTAGAGCTGCTCTTTCTCATAGGTAAGCAGAGTTCTCAAATTCTGTTTCCAAGTTTTTCTATAAGTCTGTGATTGAAAATGTCAGTTTAACATCTGAGTTAAAACGTTGTCTTTCATCGCAGATGAGCTCCGAGTGGCGTTGGTGTTGTTGCCCGGCCACGTAGTAGTTGTTCAGGCTAATCCATCTTCCACCCCCACTCTCTCCCATTTCCCTCCACCACTCTGTGTTTCTCTCCAGTTCTTTTTCCTGCCTGTGCAAGGAGACACAGGAGGCAGGTCAGCAGGGACACCTCACGTGTCCAGGAGGTATCGGGGTCTTTCATTCAGGCACCTCCCATCTTTATGAATGATTCTCTTGACCCCTTATCTATTGGCATGGGATGTGAGGAGCCGCATTACCTCCTCACATGGGAACTCCCTTTAGAATATAGGCTACTTGAGTGCCCCGTGGTTCACCACTACTTGGATCCCATTCACGGCATCCATTCAGAGCAATTAAAAAAAAAACTTCATTAATCATGCTATTATTTTTTTCACATGTGTAGGATAAAGTTGCCTAATGTCCTTTCTGGGGAAGTACTGCTCCTTATATTAACATTATATTCTTACTGCTTGAAATATTAAATATTATTAAATAGTGATAATAGGTTATAGTTGATTTATTTTTATTCTGATGGAAGAATTAAAAGCTGCCAGCTTTTTGTATTTAGCATATCCTGATTTGGTAAGTCCAAATATTCTTCTGGCATTCTTCCTTTCCTTTGTGCTTAAGATCTGAGTGTGATGCATCCACTGTTACCCTAAAGCTGATTTTAAAAGGAGAGAGAATCAACCATTGTAGCACAGATCACAGTTTTATCCAAAACAACAACCATTACTGAGCTTGCAATGTAGCTGACTTGTCTGGCCTTTAGCCTCAACTGTGACAGTGTGTGTGACCTTGTTCAGGGCTGCCTGGTGTGCGGGTCGAGGTGAGGGAGAGAGGTGGCCTGTAAGTTCACAAAACCTGTAAGGGAGCCGTCACTGCCCAAGGGGACCTGAACCCGAGGAGAGGAGAAGGGTGTACCCGGCAGCTGGCTAGCCAGTGCAGAGGGCGCACTTGATAATTACCTGCAGGGGCTGGCAGGGAATCAGCAGGTCAGAGTTCCTTTATTAGCCAGTGAAAATTTTCACAGTGCTGTAAACACAGAGGAAATCTTGTGTGGGATGCTGATAGCTGTTTATGAAATGGGTAACTGGATGAATGCATAAACGGATGAGTGAATTCTGAGGGTGTGCAGCAGACAGTGCAATAGGCACAGGGAAGAATGCTGTGTGATGAAAAAATGGACAAGACCTGGGCCTTGATTCCTAGACATGTCAGTGTAATAAAGTTGAGACTAATTTGAGTGTGCACGTGTGTGTGTGTGTGTGTGTGTGTGTGTGAGAGAGAGAGAGAGAGAGAGAGAGAGATATGAAGAGAGAGTTTCAAAATTTCAGAAGCACTGATATTTTGACTTTTATTAACACTTTATTGTTTTAAGCGAGAGAGAGTAAAAGAGAGGGACAGACAGGAAAGGAGAGAAATGAGAAGCATTAATTCTTCATTGTGCCACCTTTGTTGTTCATTGACCACTTTCTCCTGTGTGCCTTGACCAGGGGGCTACAGTGGAGCCAGTGACCCTGCACTCATGCCGGTGAGCCCTCACTCAAGCCAGTGACCTCGGGGTCTCGAACCTCGGTCCTCCGCGTCTCAGTCCGATACTCTACCCACTGCACCACCGCCTGGTCAGGCTAAAACTTATTTTAAAGACAGTATGCATTGCTTATATTTTCTAAGCTGTGATCATATAATGAATAAACTAGGTATGGCTGGTAGTACATGGAAGTTTCCCAAGTGTAGCTGTCATTTCTCTGAGTCAGCACCACCTAGTCATAGCCCTGGCTCCAGGGTTGGAGGAATCCCTTTGCTTTCTACTGCAGCATTTCACAGACGTTACCACCTCCCTGGTATGTGCTGAGATACTAGTCCCAGAATGCGGTAAAGCCAAAAATGCAAAGTGTGGACATAGTTCCACTTGTACTTTTGATAATGTTTAGGAGAAGAGTTCTTAGGAGAATAGCTAAACCAGATGCTGGAAGTTCAAGTCTTAACTCCCTGTGTGACATATTTATTCATTTATTATTTGAATTTTGTTCATTTACTGAGCACGTCTTGGGTGCTCTGTGTGCTTGGCACTCTCAGACCGTAGGGGTATGATGGGAAAGGTAGATAAGCACCTGCTCTGTTAGAAGGACTTCACCTTCTATGGGGATGAAGATGAGAAGGAAGAAGAAAATAAATATGTGGGAGACCATTTCAGATAGTAAGAAGAGGTAAATTTGGGAAATACGATTCCAGAATGCCTGACCATAGGTGCCGGCAGACGAGATGTAGCTCAGTAGACCTCTGAAGTTGAGTACTGTTTTCTTCTCCTTGGTTAGCTGTTTAAAGTCAGAGCTGTAGTCCCACTATGTAGATAAAATGCTTACAGAATGAAGTAAAAATCTTGTAGCAAAAAAAAAAAAAAAAGGTTAAGACATCAATAAAACAAATTTTTATATTATTTTTACATATAAAACACATGTTTACATTCAGGAACTTAATGTATTTTACAGTAACATCTCGTCTGTAATATTTCATGAGAACAGTGGCAGTTTTCTTGTTGTTAATTCATATCCTGCTCTTTTTCTTAATTTCTTTCCTGGAGATTCTCTCAGCTAAAAAGTTCATTGTCCTCCTTAAATGCATTCTTATGCTTCAAGACTTTGTAGAAAATGTTGTGCATACGGCAGTGATATTTTTAGCCCTTTCTATGTCAGACGAGCTTCAGTCTTTTTCTCAAGACCTAGTTTCAGTGTCATCTGTTTTGAATAAATCCATCCCTGACACTCCGCATACCAGCCAGAGCAAGTCATCCATCTTTGATTATTCCAGTGGTTCTTAACCTGGTTTCTATCGAACCCTAGGGGTTCGATGAGTCGGTCTCAGGGGTTCGGAGAAGACTCTGCCACGGAGGTAAAGACACACTTGTGTAACGTCGTGATGACACGCCCCGCTTGGCCATCACTTGCTGCAGAGGATCATGTTACATTGCTTGGCCAACCAGTGCTAGGGGAATTTAGTGCGCGCAGTAGTCAACGGCTGTCGCAGTTGTACATCGTGTAGTTTCTTTCTTAATATTTTAATCCATACTAAATAAGTCAAACAAAAAAAAGAAAGTGGTCGGACAAATATGTACAACATGGATTCACATGTATCACGGAACGGGATGGGAGTCAGCGTCCTATCTGCATGATATGCAATGCCAAGTTGAGCAACTCTAGTCTCTCACCGGCAAAACTAAATTTGGAAAAAAAAATCATATTTTATTTATCACTAAAGAAGGGTTTGGTGAATGTGCATATGAAACTGGTGGATTCGGTACCTCAAGAAAGGTTAAGAACCACTGGATTATTTATTCAGAAAAATATTTTTGAATACTTGTTGTATACCAGGCACAGTTATGGACACTGAAGTTTTAGCAGTAAACAAAAGGAAGCCTTCACAGAGTTTTCTTTCTAGTGGGGAGAGGTGACCAAACATATGAATGCCAAGGGCTAATAAAAGTTAATGAGTAGATAAAGATGATAGAAGACAGGGGACAAGGAGTTTGCACTTTTTTATAGCTGGGTGCAGGAAGGTCAGAAAGATGAAATGTCGTTCAAAAGGCTAAAATAAGTGAGGAGAGTGAACCACGCAGGTATCTGTTCCAGTGTGGCTAAAACAGAACAACCTGGTATTTTAGAAGGTAGTATCAGAAGAAAAGATTATGTTGAGACTGTAGGGATGTAGGCATTTATTCTGAATGAGAAGGGCAGCCACTGGAGGGTTATGAGCAAGGGACTGACACGTCTGACTTCGGATTAGAAAGTCTCATCTATCTCCTGGATTCGGAATAAACTGGTGTAAGTCAATGGTAGAATCAGGTTTCTTAAAATAGAGGCTATTGGATTACAGTAGAGTCCCCCTTTTTGTGGGGATACATTCCAAGACTCCCAGTGGATGTCTGAAACCAATGGTGGTACCAAAGCCCGTACTGTACATGCTATGTTTGTGCTATACCTGTGATAAAGTTTAATTATTAATATTTATATAATATTATAATGCATAGTAAGAGATTAACAATAATGAATTATAAAATAGAACAATTATAACAACATACTATAATAAAAGTTATGTGTGCTCTTGTGCCTGCTCTCTGGCCCTTTATTGTCATTTTTATATTTTTCAGCCCAAACCTATTCCTGAATCTGTGTAACCACCCCTTATTGCAGTAAATGGCTTGGTGTCACTCATTTCAGGGATCCCTTGCTGAAGTCTTCGGACGGGTTCAGTGCTTTCTGGTATAACATGTTACCATCAGTTTGAACACGTTTTATGTTCATGTCTTCCACCCACAAATGTAATGCCTTTTCCATCTTAACTGAATGCTTTCCACGCACTGGGCCCATAACTTTTGTAGTTTGGGGATTTGACAGAAAACTAGTGAGAATTTCTTTTTCTTTCTTCACAACTTCACATATAGAGAACTTGTTCTTACTGTGGATTTCAGCAACCTCAATATACGACTATTTTCTTTCCTTGTTATTTCAGGAATGTTCACTTTTTCACTTGAAAGAAGCACTTTACAGCTTCTTTTTGGCACATCAAAATTGCCAGCATCAAACTCTTGTGTTCTGGGACCATAACTAAGTAAAGTGAGGGTTACTTGCACACAAGCACTGAAACCAAACTACAAGTCGATGTGATAACTAAGAGGGCTGCTAAGTGACTAATAGGTGGGATTGTCTGCAGAGTGGAGACTGAGACTGGACAAAGGGCTGATTCACACCTAGGCAGGATGGACTGAGAAGGCACAAGATTTCATCACGTTACCCAGAATGATGCACAACTTAAAACTTTTGAATAGTTCATTTCTGGAATTTTTCATTTAACATTTTTGGATGCAGTTGACTATAGGTAACTGAATCCACGTAAAGCGGGGACTACTATAATCCCAGAAATAACCAGCCAGCTTCTACATGATTGCTGGGGAGGGGGATGAGAAGTGGTAGAGTGTGCATTTGACAGTATTTGCTAATGCACTGGAAATTGGGTATAAGAGAATTAGAGGAAATTAGATGACGACATTTTTGGATTAAGTATCTCAAGGATGGGGTAGTCATTAATTGAGAGAGACATTGGAAGAAGCACATTATTATTATTGGGGGTGGTAGAGTTAGGAGTTTGCTTTGGACACACTTAGTTTGAGATGCCTTTACTTGAAAAGATAATCATCTTTTATTTTTTAATTACAGTTGACATCCATTATTGTATTAGTTTTAGGTTTACATCTCAATAATTAGACGTTACATAACTTACTAAGTGCTCATCCCAATAAATCTTGCACCCATCTGACACCATGCATGGTTATTACAATATTCTTACTATGTTCCCTGTGCTGTACTTACATCCCTGTGACTACTTTGTAACTACCAATCTGTACCTAATCCCTTCACCTTTTTCACCCATCTCCCTCCCATCTGACAACCATCAAAATGTTCTCTATATCTATGAGTCTGTTTCTGTTTCGTTTATTCATTTATTTTGTTTTTTAGATTGAATTGTTGATAGATTTATATTGCCATTTTATTGTTCATATTTTTTATCTTTTTTTTCTTTCTTCTTCATAAAGGAGACTCTTTAATATTTCGTGTAATACTATTTTGGTGGTGAAGAACTCCTTTAGCTTTTTCCTGTCTGGGAGAAAGCTCTTTATGTGTCCTTCAATTCTAAATGATAGCTTTGCTCGATAATCTTGGTTGTAGATCCTTGCCTTTCATTACTTTCAATATTTCTTGACAGTCCCTTCTGGCCTGCAAAGTTTCTGTTAAGAAATGAGCTGCCAATCATTTCTTTTTCTTTCTTTTTTTTTTAAGTGAGAGGAGGGGAGATAGTGAGGCAGACTCCCTTATGCACCCTGCCTGGAATCCACCCAGCAACCCTGTCTGGGGTTAATGCTTGAATCAAATCGAGCTACTTTTAGCATCTGAGGCCAGTGCTCAGTCAAACCAAACTACCTTCAGCACCCAGGGCCGACACTTGAACCAACTGGGCCACAGACTGCGGGAGGAGAAGAGATAGCGAAGGGGGAAAGGGAGGGTAAAAAAGCAGCTGGTCACTTCTCTTATGTGCACTGATTGGAAATCAAACCTGGAAATGTCCAAAAGCTGGACTGACGCTCTATCCACTGAGCCACTGGCTAGAGCCAAGAGCTGCCAGTCTATGGGAACTTCCTTATAGGTAACTGACTGCTTTTCTCTTGCTACTTTTAAGATTCTCTTTGTCTTTAACCAATTCCATTTTAATTAATTATGTCGTGGTGTGGGCCTCTTTGGTTCATTGTGTTTGGGTCTTTCTGTGTTTCTTGAACTTATATGTCTATTTCCTTCACCAAGTTAGGGAAGTTCTCCGTCGTTATTTTTTTAAAATACATTTTCAATTTCTTGCTCTTTCTTTTCTCCTTCTGGCACCCCCTGATGTGTTTGTTGGTACACTTGACAGTGTCCCAGAGGTTCCTTATGCTGTCCTCACTTTTCTGGATTCTTTTTTCTTTTTGCTGTTCTGATTGGGTGTTTTTTGCTTCCATATATACCAACTCACTGATTTGATTCTTGGCTTTGTCTACTGTTGATTCCCTGAAAATTATTCTTCATTTCAGATACTGTATTCTTCTCTCCTGACTGGCTCTTTTTTATGGGTTCTGTGTCCCTTTCTATGCTCTTGAAATTCTCACTGAGTTCCTTGAACAATCTTATAATGAGTGGTTTGAACTCTGTATCTATTAGGTTGTTTGCCTCTGTTTCATTTAGTTTTTGTTGTTGTTGTTCTTTAAATTGGAACTTTTTTTAATCTCCTTATTTTGCCTGCTTCCTCATATTTGTTTCTATGTATTAGGTAGAGCTGCTACATCTCCTGAGTTTGCGTAGAGTGGGCTAATGTAGTAGGTATCCTTTAGGGGCATACTGAGATCAGATGCTGCTTGTTTGAGAGATTTTAGGAATGTCTGAAACATGAGCCAAGATAGGCCATTCACGTGGGCCCGCAAGTTAGGTGGGGCAAGATCTCAGGGAATCACCGGAACAGGGGGCTAACATCCTTAGGCAGGTTTATGGCAACCTCCTGCCAGCTCTGTGGCAGGGAGGGCAGGCTAACAAAAGGAACAATGGCTTCTGCCAGCACTTCTGTCTGGGAGAGAGCTGCCCCTCCAACTGTTGCCTTGATACCAGACAATTCTTTCCTTCCCGTATGTTCCTGTTTCCTTTCAAGGTACTGCCCCAGTGCTGGACCTGTGAGGGAGTGAGTCCTAGTAAGACTGTGCACAGGCGCTTTAAGAGGAATGCCTGGGACTTCAGTAGCCCTCTCTCCCTCCCTCATCCTCACTGCCTGATGGCTTTTACAGTCACAAGTTATGGGACTTACATTCCTAGCACCGGAATCCTCCGCTGATGCCTGCCGTGGGGCTGGGGCCCTTCTCCCCTCACAGGGCTCCTCTGCAACTGAGATATCCCTTCTGATTTTTATCTGCCACATGTGGGTGAGGGACCAGTACTGATGTGCACCTCTACCCTTCCTACCAGTCTCAATGTGGCTTCTTTAAATCCTTAGTTGGGGGACCTCCGTTCAGCTGGATTTCAGGCAGTCGTGAGTGACGATTGTTCTGTAGTTCAGTTGTAATTTTGATGTGGTTGTGGGAGGATTCCGTTCAAGATGGATTTTACTTACTGCTTTATAGGAAAAGTCATTTTTCTAAAACATAAAACGATTATACTTTAAAAGCGGCTTAAAGGGGAAATAAGGTTGTTAAATTTACAGTTTATAGGTCAAAGCCTAAGGTTTTATTATTTCTAGTTATTTGAATCTTGCTCTCAATAGAAGTTATCCTTTTGTTCTAGGAAATACATTTCTTTGGTGGATAGACCCACTCAGTACAGTCATACTCCAGGCGTAAGTGGCAGCTTCAACCCAGATAATGGCCCTAGAGGAAATAATCTTTATGTAAACTCAGACCTGTAGCCTGTTCTAGGCACCATAGGTATCCCTGAGACATAATGATCTTTGAAATTGGTCAGCTTGATCAATGTCAACCAAGTGTGGCCCTGTCTGTGAATACCTGCCCCCCCCTTTTGATCTGCTGTGTGTTAAATACAGAAAATGAGAATAAGCATTTAGAAACTTTTATAGCAATGGTCAGATTAATTTTGTGTCTATTGACTCTAATAATAAAAAAAAACTGCTTGTGTTTATATACCTGTTTTTAAATTGTATCTTTCCAGCAATACATTTTATTGTATTTAACAAAATATGAGTCTGCAAAAATGGGAATTTGAAACAATTGGCTCATCACAAATAATTTGAGCAGCTGTATAGTGGTTCAGTATATTAGAAGGCACTGCATTAGTTAGGGACTCAGCTAAGTTAGTGATTCTCACTGGAGGTGGGGTGGATGAAAATTTAGCTAGAAGGCATGATTAATATCAACAGAAAAAATGTGTATATTTTGAAAAAAAAGATCTACTCTATTTTTTACATCATGACTTATTGATAAGGGTATGATATGGCAGCATGAAAAGAGGGTGAAGAACCAGCCTACTACAAGGAACATAAAGGGTTGAGGGATTTGTTTAATTTTTTGTTGGTCCAGTTGCCTGTCATCTCAAGCCTGACATTGTGGTGGGTAGGTTTATAAAGCCCATGGCCACCACTTGGTTTTGTAAATATTTCTTTTCAGCATCCAAACTTCAGGTATGTCTGTATGTGTCAGTATGTTCTATGGTCTCCTAAAAGCAACCCCTGAGCTATAGCTCATCTGTGCACCGTGTCTTAACCTCGTTTCTTAGCTACTGGACATTCTTGCACCTTGCATCTATCTCTTTGACATTTCCAAAGGATGTTATCCGGAGAAACCCTGATTTCATAATCACTTTGGTCAGTTCTTTAATTCTTTCTTTAACTGTTATTATCTCCCATGAATAATTTTATTTCATTTTGATTAAATAAGCAACAGTAACATGCCTCACAGAATGCAAGTAACCTGGTAATATCAGAGAAAGGAATGAGCAGATGTGAGGAGGAGACGGCAGGGAAGCTCGGGGAATTCTGGCAGGCCATCTGACACTGAGAACGGAACAGCAGGATGAGCAATATGCACAGAAAAGCACTGGGGAGAGGAACAAGATCATGACAACTGTGGTTTTTCTAGACTGTGAGGTCTGAAGCTGTTTCCTGTTTTTTATTTTTTAGAACTTCATAAATTATCAGTATGAACCGTATATTAGTATTATAAATATTGTTTATATATAGTCCTCCCCCAAACATGTGAGGAACCTACTTGTAGGTCAGAGAAGCAAGTTGGTGATTTGGTGTTCTACTCTTGCTGGCCATGCTTTTGGAGGAACTGAAAAATTATTGTCAGACTCTTTCTTCTTCATGATTTCCCCAATGACCTTCTGTAGATTGCTTTTTCCATCTTTTGTAAAGATATATGACAGCAAATCCCTGCCAGTTAGCACATAGAAAACTATTTTGTCTAAGGGCTGTTGGTTTTGCTTCTTACAAAGCCATAATGATCTTGGCAAACATTTCTCAATCCCAGTTTTTAGTCATCAAGGACATTAGCCATTTAAAAAATTAACTGGAAGAAATTATCAGCTACCTTTATGCAACATTATTAAAGAAATGGTTTTGATAAAGCAGATGATAATGACATGAACTGATGGTGTGTGCACACTACCCAGACATTAACTCAACAGCTGTTAACCCCTGTCCTGGGTCCTGCATTATTAACATCCTGTTAAATCCCATAATTAATGATAGTAAAAGTTTTCTGAAATTTACTTCCTCTATGTGTATTGTATAGCATATTGAATCCTAGTTTCAGTGCCAGAAATTTCCATTTGAGTTGAGTAGAAACAAAGTTAAATAAAAAATTTTATTTTAATATCCTTCCCCTTTATTCAACTTCTTGTTTATCCAGGCGGTCTGCAGGCTATGAGTGAGATAGGTTCTCTAGTTTTGTTCTTATGTTGAATTTGTACATGAATTGGAACAGGTACACATTCCTATTAAATGCGACTTAGACAGGTGTTTGTCTTAACATAGTATTTATTTTTACCTCTTTGATCTTTGGAAAACTACTTAGCCTCTCAGAGCCTTTGTTTTCTAATCTGTCAAATTGGATTAATACTATAAGTCTCTTAGGTAGCAGTGCAGATTAATTCATAGTTTGAATCTAGTAGGTGTCAAATATTAGCTCATGCCAACCTTTCTCCATTGCCTGCATCCCCCATGTTTACCACGGTTGTCAGACGGAATGAAACCCATTATTAGCTTAAAACACATATATGTTTTCATACTTTCCTTGTATGAGTTTTAAAATTTTATTTTTTCAGAAATCATGTTAGTGTATTATAGGAGGTGGCAGTGGTGGGGTGAAGGGTAGAAAGAGACAACGTGAATTTTTCTAGAAGTATATTTTATTCTCCATCTAATAATAAGGCCAGAAAACTTTAAGAGATGTGTCTAGCAAGGTGGGAGTTTGGGATTTGATAACTGGAAAGTATACAATAAAAAGATCTCCTATAAAGCATTTGATAAGGTAAGTCAATTTGGCCCCCTTCACTCAAATGATATATTTTTCATTAAAGGTTAAAACATTGTTATAAATAAGAAACACCAGAAGTCACATTTATGAAAATTAATCTTTGTAACCTGAAATGAATGATGGAACTAGTAAATGTATTCATAGCCTACTTCTGCTAGAATATCTCTCTCCTGTTCTCATCTCTCAGCTCCTTAGTTCCCCCTTTGTGGTTCTTGCGATTGTCCACTGTGCCATCTTCAGTGTAAGTTTCTTGAGGGCCAGGGCCTTGCCTAGTTTATCTTGGAGCCTCCCAGTTAGTATAGAGTCCTGGTGATGGAGATAAACAACAGCATTTGATGGTAACTGGAAAAAACATGCTTTAGTGCTGTCTTAATCAGTACCTGAGATGGTTGTTCAAGGAAGCAGCTATTGTAAGGTGTGTTGTTTTCAGCCTTATTAGAAGATTAACTGAACAAGACTGACACCTGGGACAATACTGCCTCCTGTGATTCTCATTTCTGAAAATGATCATTGTTTTTATGTATGACTTGTTATATTTTGGACACTTAGCTTAGAAGGCAGTGATCCTAGTGTGCTGTTTCTGCACACGATTACTTAGAGTGTTCACATTTAAGAATATCGTTTGTTGTTTATAACTCAAGATCTATAAGTAAGTATGCAGTGTTGGACATTTATATACTTTGACTCTTGAGAGTTGCTCTATCCATTTGTGATGCATGTTAATAGGAAGTGAAGTAAAAACAGTTGTGATTATTAAAGCACTACATCTGTTCTGTCCATGGATTATTTGAAGTTTGGAAAGCTGTTCTAATCAAATAAATAAATCTTCCGACATGTGCCTTACTTACTTGAATACTTATAACTTATTTTCCGATTCCTTATGAGAAATGTTACATTTGGCTGAAGTCTCTGTAAATTGTTTTATCTGCCAAGGATAACCTGGGAAGGGAAAGCTTCAATTAAAATTGATGAAACTTGTCATGGGGAAATTTAGAAAATTGCCACTATCTTTCAGTGGCACAAATATAGTAAAAATACAGGCAATGTCCAAGCAACGTTTATTACATGGACTTATTTTTATATGGGAGTTCAAAATGCAAGTAGATTGGCTTTAAAGGGATATATGTGGTTAAAATTGCTGTGTTGGTTTAATATTAGGGAGTATAAAATTTTCTCATTTTCCTCCTTGAGCATTATCTTCTTCCTATTCCATAGCAGATAAACAAAATAAAGTGTAAACTAGTTAAAGGAAGTGATTTTTTATCTCTTCCTCAATTATCTAAAAGAACTACTTAAAGAAAGTATATAGTTTGTCTTGGTGAAATTTGCTCTAAAAATCTGTTAAATGTCTATCTACTCTGGAGGCATTTGTAGAAATCACAGAGTAGGTAGCAGTTCAGTCCTTTCTAGCCATAGTAAAAGCACTTAGTCATGTGACATAAGAGAAAGATCTTGTACAGAAAGAATACATGTTTTTTGTTACTAGATGAGTTTTAAGATTTCTAAATGGTAACATAAAATTGAGTTATAACTCAGTTATTACACATCTGTGCCTGAACACACAAAACAATTTATTAATTCAGCATTTAAGAAATGTTGACAACAGCAATAAATTTTGCCTCTAAGTTGTCTGTGAAAAATTATGTGTAAAAGTTTACAAAGAAAATTTATGTGTAAACACATTATAAGGGGAGTAGCAATTATCAAGATTCATAATGTAAAACTTCTCAGCTAGTTTACAGGCAAGTGATATGCAGTGAAATTCACATTGTTGCATGCAATTTTTTCTAAAATTGTACAAATTGTTATATATATGATAAATTATAAGTTTAAGCATATCTTGTAAAATAATTTTGAAATATTTACATTTAATTTCATCATGAAGAAGTACTTCAAAAATACTGCAATAAAAAGTAGAGACTAAAGAAATATATATTTTGTAAACAATATGAAGCTCTAAAAAATGTAGTCAAGTGCATAGAGGCGTCAGTACTCAGGACGGAGCAGCAGCTGTTGGGTATGTCTGGGCAGTGTGCACACATCGTCGGTTTGTGTCATGACCACCTGCTTTATAGATGAGGACACTGATTACATCAGCAGGAACATGAATAGATAACATATCTGGCCTGGAGTTTTCTCTGTAGCAATTCCTAATTATATGGGAGACTTTGGAAATGTTTAGGTTTACAAAAGGGTCTTTAGCGTTTTTCCCTCAGCTGAGTCCTAGCTTTACCAGTTAGCAGTTTTGTGATCTTTACAACAGGAATGATAACACTCGCCTCACACATTTGTTGTTAGAATTAAATACAGTGCGTAAAGAAGTTATAACATAGTTTGTGGTGTTGAAAGTTAAGAAACAATAAAAGTAAAACCAATGAATGACCAAAGTCGTAGTTAGCAGAAGTTTATTGGGCACACATCAGAGAGTGAGTTTGGGAACTAGAAACACTCAAATTAACACATGGACTGAGGGGGCTCAAGGGTATCTGGATATAAAGCAGTTAATACAGTGGGAAGGCAGTGACTTTATTCTTCACAGTGATTGGTTATAATATCAGAATTTTCTTAACTGATAGGGAATTGAACAGTGGTTACCTCCTGTCAGCCTTGGGAAGCAGTTTTAAGTTCTGCATATGGTTTTCAGAGGCGTACGCAAGAAATGACCCAGGTCAAGTCAGTCTTGCAAAATAAGCTAAAGCAAGCTTTGTGCTGCTAAACTGCTTTTATCTGCTCGGAAATTTTCAAGACGGTCCTCTGTTTTCTACACTAACAGTGGACTGTAGTGAGTGCCTAATAAACGATGTTGATGGCAAGGATGTTGCTGCTGGTGGGGTGGGTGGTAGGGCAGAGCTCCTCTAGAGACCCAGGCGTGTCTAATTTCAGGTCACATGCTATTTCTACTGCCTCTGGTTATGGCAGAGATCAGACAGAAATGTATGCAAGTGTGCCTTGAATCAAAAGCAGTTGTAGTTTTTGAAGCAGAAGACTTCTTTCAACAAACATGCAAGGCACGGACTGTTCTAGGGGTGAGCATGAGAGATGAGGACACCAGCCACATGGAAAATAGTCCAGTGAGAGGGCCAGACAATAAACAGAGAAACAGATGCATAACCCGACTTCTTACCATTGTAAGTGCTATGAAGAAAGAGCGGTCTAAGTGGGTAAATTTAACTGCCAGGTGTGAGGGGAAGATGACTCTGATTGCTTGAGCAGCTGAGTGAATGGAGACTTTATTTTATGGGGGAGGTGGAGGGGATGCTGAAGGCCAAGTTCATGGGTCAGGTGTCAGGAGTATTGGTTTGCCCCTAGAACAATTTGAGATGCTGGTTATGTATGATAGTGTATTCAAATACAGATGCAGATTAAGAAGTCGGGCATGTGAGTCTGGAGCTCAAAAGTGAGGTTAACATGGCAGTGTTAATTTGGGATGCACGAGATTGAAGGAGATCCAGGGGGAATGCACCTATGGAGAGATAAGAAGGAACTTGGGGCATTCCAAGTTTTGGAGGGCTGGTCTAGGAGCTGGGTCCAGCCAAGGCATCTGAGCAGAGGCATCTAGTGATATAGTATAACCAGGGCGGAGTGGTTTCTGGAACTAGTGATGGAAGTGTTTCAGGAAGGAAGAAAAAAAGCAACTGTTCCCTGTGTTGCTGTTAGTTGAAATTTGAGCATTGGATTTGCAGAGTGAAGGCCGCTGGAGACCTTCACAAGAACACTTTCAGTGGATTATCGGGGATGAAAGCCTCTCAGGACAGGGTTGAGAGAACGGGAGCTAAGGTTGTGGAAACAGAATGTATAGGCGACTCTTAAGGAGATTTTCTCTAAACTGCGACAGAAAAATTAGATGTGAACTAAAGGGTCATTTGTATTATTTAGAAAGTTGCTCTTTCATTTTTATTTTACTGTGGATGATACTATATAATACATTAAGATTATATGCTGATGGGAAGGATTCAATAGATGAAGGAACTGACATTGGGAAACAGGGATATATAATTATTACAGGAGCAATATTCTCCAAAGATATAAAGGACTAGGATTCAGAACAAAATTAGAGAGGTGAGCCTTATGAGTCAATATTGCCATTGTGGTGCTGAGAAGATGAATTAGTTTTCTTCTAATAGCTTCTATTTTCTCAGTGAAATAAGAACGGAGGTCATTAGTAAGTGCAGTGTAATGGATGAGTCATGTTAATTAACCAGCATCTGCATAAACTGCATTCTTGGGCAGAAGGCTCTTGGGAGATGTTTCCCAACAGAAGGGCTTGGTTGGGGCTTTGTGGGCTATGTTCCCTGCCCTACTTTAGTCATAAATACTGTTCCTGTGTTTCTACCATGTGATTCTTACAGAGTTCAGTTTAGCAGTAAGGTGTCAACAAAAGGACCCAATAAGGAGCCTACTTTATACCTTCAGTTTTTTGCTGCATTTTATCAGTTAACTTCCTAAGAAGTAGGGCATCAACAGTCAATTTTTATGCATAAAAATATTTTCATTTTTATTATAAACATGTATATTGTTTTAAACCCCTACTGTAAATTAATGTGGTTTATGACTATAATGTATATAGTGAGTCAGATGGTATGAAAGGAACCGTCACTGCTATAAAGCAACTATAGCATTGGAGAAGAGAGGCTGATACGACCCAAGCCAATTTTGAAATGATGGAAGTAGTTCATGGTTCATAAACTTCTCACACCTTCTGACAGAAGTGGTAACATTTCAAATTATTTGTTAATATGAGACCTTAATGGAAAGAAATGTTTGGTATATGAAAACAATTTAAAGGAGATATTTTATATAATCAAATTATCGTCTAGTTCATCTCGATAATTGTTCACTGAGCACTGGGGAACAAAACATGTGCATAGCACATGGACTCAGCTGATAAGGGGCTTAAAAGCCTGTTGGTAGATAAACAAATATAAAAAATAACCACAGTACAAAGTCAAAATATTAGTGATAGAAGAAAAGTGTGAAAAAACAGGATTAAGCAAATAATTGATATATGAGTCAAAGTAGGGATAAGATAGTATTTGAGCTGGACATCAAAGGATGGGTAGGATTTGGGATGAGGAGTTTGGGGATGATTTCAGTGTTTCCTGAACATAAAGAACTTGAAATAAGGCATAAAAATATGGCAGTACATGTGTTCACTGAGTAGTGTAAAGTTCAGTGCTACTGTATTGTGGGAGTTCTATTTGAAGCCTGATACCAGATTCTTTTGAGCACCGTAATAAAGAGCCTCTAAATGCTGGGAAAGCATTGAAATTATGTTTTGAAGAAGGGAATGAAATGATTATGGCAATTTATTAGTTTGATGATTAGTCACAAAGGATGAACTAGAAATAAGGAATAATCTGAGAACATTTGCCAAGCCTATTTGTTGATCATCCAACCTCAAGTAGTATATAATGAGTAAAGAGAAACCAAAAACTGAGCTAATATTTTCAGAATGATTTTTAATACCCTTTATCAAAGAGAGAGAGAGAGAGAGAGAGAGAGAGAGAGAGAGACTAACCAGGCGATGGCGCAGTGGATAGAGCATTGTACTGGGATGCTGAAGGACCCAGGTTTGAGACCCCGAGGTCGCCAGCTTGAGCGAAGGCTCATCTGGTTTGAGCAAAAGCTCACCAGCTTGCACCCAAGGTTGCTGACTCGAGCAAGGGGTTACTCAGTCTGCTGAAGGCCCGCAGTCAAGGCACATATGAGAAAGCAATCAATGAACAACTAAAGTGTTGCAACGAAAAACTGATGATTGATGCTTCTCATCTCTCCGTTCCTGTCTGTTTCTATCTATCCTTCCCTCTGACTCTCTCTCTCTCTTGTCCCTGTTAAAAAGAGAGAGAGAGAGAGAGGGATAAGAGACAGAACAAGTATATCATATTTATTTGTTTTGTGTGTGTGTGACTGTGAGTGATTTAATGACTTTGATGTTGAATTTCTTGAGTATCTACAGTTGTCCTACATTATTATTTGCTTGTTGGTTTAGTTATGACCTGACTTATTTCCTAAATGATATGGGGAAGTTGACAATAAATACATCCAATAAAATAGTTTAAATAAGAAAATAATGATGATGAAATTAAAAATTAGAGAAAGTAAAAAACATTGAAGAGAACTAACACATAGATATGCATTATTGACCATGAAGGCATAAACACTTATTATCGATTGGTTGCATATTTGATTCTGGGTTTCCTGTTAGCCATTACAGGAAGAATAATGCAGTCAGTTACATGATTCTCACTGTCCGAGGAAGAAAAATGAATTAATACCTTCACTGTCATTTACATATTGTTTTTATTTTTCTTTTTATTGAATGTATGGAATGGCATCAGTTAATAAAATTATATAGGTTTTAAGTGTGCATATTTTATAATATATAATCTGTGTATTATATTGTTTGTGACACAAGTCAAGTATTTCATTACCATTTATTTCCCCTTTACCCTCTTCTATGTTCTACTGTGAGACTTCATATAGATATGAGTAATTAAAAATGTCCTCCAAAATAGAAAATGCAATAATGAGATTTATAAAGTTGTTGCAGCATCAGCACACTTACATATTACTTTGTCGATCATGAAGGAGGACAGGATTCTAGATAAAGTTTTTATGTACGTCTGCATGTTTTTTGTTGCATTTTTAAAAATTAAAAGATGGAATTCTGGAAGTAAAAGAAACTTGCTACAATAAAATTTAAAGGACATGGGTGGAATAAAACCTTGGAGAATGCCTGCATAAAGATAACAAAAGAAGATCCAGCCAAGGTTGCAGAAAGGGAACAAAGAAATGTTAGAGGAGAAACAAAACTCTCTAGTGTCAGAGATCGCAAGGGATATGAGAACTTTACAGAAGAATCACTCCTAACATGAAATACAAGGAGATTTTAAAAAATGGCTAGAAGTTGTAGTTTAGTGTACATAATTGGGATATAGGGATGGGGGGTAGGAGAATAATGATATGAAAGACCCCAAAGGAGGGGGGAGACAGTAAGATAAACCATGTAAAGGGGGTCAGAGATGAAAGGATTACTTTTACTGAGCAGGAAGGGAAAGAGAAATGGGTTATGATATTGAGCAACTTTGCATTGGAAGGGAGGTAAGTTACGGAAAATATCTGATATCATCTGATGGCTTCTGAATTGGTTAAAGATTGAGGTAATTTGCAAAGTGAAGTTGAAAGTATTTGTTGTTGAAGAATCTATTTAGGATGTGACTCTAGGTCAAAATACCATTTTAGAGCAGACATTTTTGAGGTAATGAAAATGCCACTTTTTCTGGTTTTGAATATCTCAGTGTTTTGTTTGTTAGAAATGATTTAGCTTGCTTGGCCCCTTTATAATCATTCAACTCCCACACAGATGTATTTCTTTTCATTAAAGGAACAAATGGATGTATAACAATAAAGTGAAAAAACTTTGTATCAATAGGCTAAATAGAATATTTATGGATAGTGCTTTTTTTAGAAAAGTGGTGCTGGGAAAATGGCTTTTAACTATTTTCCTAAAACATTTATAGTAACTTGATGAATAATGAATGGGAATAATTTATAAAAGCTACATATCTCATTCACATAGAACATTTGTTTATGCTCCTCCATACCTACATAACAGTTACACCATGGCTGTGTTTCACATAAAGAGCCATATATTTTAAAATAAATGTTGCTAAAAATGATTTTATTCAGTCATAGAATCTTGGTGTTTTCAGGGATCTCAAAGGATGGGATATTCTAGAATATCCCTAAGAAGCATTCATCTACACATTGCTTTACTTCTGCTTAAATTGTGCATTCAAATTATGAGTCATACTGGGATATAAGTCATGAACAAGTTGAGTAATGAGATTAGAATCATTTCCACCTCTGATAATGAATAGAATGTATGCTTTCTAAATATGCACAACTGAAAATATATAGAAATGACTTTTGTTTTGTAATTTAATTTTGCAGCCCGTAGGCAGATTGAGTTTTTAAAAGACTAAGCTTCAGCAGTCTGAAAAAAGTAGATGGATCAAAGCATTTCTAAGGAGAAACTCCCGTTTCAGTCAGTATTTTAAATAGACACATCCTGACTCCCTTCACAGAAGATCGCTATTGGCCATATGGTAACTGCAGACATGCCTCAAAATAAAACAGCCATATGTAGATTTTCAAATACTGACCTCATCCCTAGAGAGCCACATTTATCTAGAAGATCATCTCAACCCATAATAAGTAAAATTATGGTTTATGTCATGATAAAAGATTAGAAGAATCTGCTTAATGAAAAACAATCACACATTAAAAAGAAAGATGCCAAGGAAATATGGTTAAATGCCCATAGACATTGAACAGCAAAGGCATCTGGAGACATGTCTTTTGAATTCTCCTTGCCCCGTTGTTACACACCGTAGGATAACACGTGATAGCTGCATTAAAATCGATTCTGTGTTGTCATCAAATGGATTTAGTGAAAATGCTTAAGGCCTGATCAATAGGAGTTGAGTGACGTGTGTATCTGTTCTTGGCTAGCAGGCACTGAATGCTAATATTGTCTGTCTGCTGGGTATGTTCATCGAATACCAATTTTTATTTTTTTCTGATTCCTACCATAGAGTTTCCAGAATAGGACAGGTGGAATTCATGTCTCCCATTCCCTGCTACTGGTCATTCTCTGTTGAAATTCTGGCCAGCTTTTCATAGCTTTTAGACTTGTGGGCATGTGCCTATGCATTAAACAAAAACATGGAAGAAGGGACAGAATTGCTATAGCAGTCTTCAGTGATATTGTCCTCATCTAAGTAGGAGTGGAGAAGAGGCATCAGAAAGTGAGGGTCTGAGTGGTAAGAGATTCTGTAATGGTGACTGAACTGCAGGACAGTTCTTTCCTTTTTGTGTTTGTATCTATGTATATACACATATATGTATACATGTATATACACATATATACCCATAGATATATAGACATACAAGTTCACACATATACATAGGACACATTTGTATCACACACATTATTTATATACACACATACATGCCTCATGGTGTCCAGGCAAGTCCTGTTTCCCATAGATACTGTGTTTTGCTAGCAGATCTCATGTTAGTGTTTTGTTTAAATCTGGGTACTCAGGGATATGTTATTTGCCTAAGGTTAACAAAATAATACTAATCACTCCTAAATGCTATTGAAGACCTTTATTTATCCTTTGCTTTCCTTTTTTCTTTCTTTTTTTTTTTCCAGGGACAGAGAGAGAATCAGAGAGAGGGATAGATAGGGACAGACAGACAGGAATGGAGAGAGATGAGAAGCATCAATAATCAGTTTTTCACTGTAACACCTTAGTTGTTCATTGATTTTCTCATATGTGCCCTGACCGCGGGCCTTCAGCAGACCGAGCCACCCCTTGCTGGAGCCAGCGACCTTGGGTCCAAGCTGGCGAGCTTTTGCTCAAGCCAGATGGGCCTGCGTTCAACCTGGCGACCTTGGGGTCTCGAACCTGGGTCCTCCACATCCCAGTCCAATGCTCCATCCATTGCACCACCGCCTGGTCAGGCTAAACTGTGTTTGATTTTGGGAAAAAAATGATTATATTTTGTCATTAGTGTCTAACAATTTATTAGTGATTGTTTTCTTCTGAAAATTTATAAGTTAAGAAAAGAAGACTAAATGGCTTTTCTAATCAAGTTTATATATAGAGAGAGAATCCAGGTTTTGATTTAGACTTGCTATTTGTACCAACTTCTCCTCTACGGTCCGCAAACTGACTAGTATTCTTTACTGTCTCAAAGCAAGCTCAGCAGTCACTCAGAACTTTGCTTGAAAGACCTTAATTGTGACAACAGCCAGTGTGTAAAGCAGCCCTAAAAAAAGAGATTTATTATACATGCTACAATCTATAAAATTTTGCATTGCCACTGTGAACAAAATTGATCCTGGAATCTCTCAACCACCCTGTGGACTCCAGGATTCTGTGCACTGGCTTTCCTGCATTTAGTGACCAGATATGTGAACGGAGCTGCCTTGTAGGCTCTATTTGTTGTGTTCATGGGATGGTAAAGACAGTCTTAAATCTCACATGTCCTAGCACATGTGAACAAATGGGAGATACAGTTATTGCCCTGTTTATTTTCAACAGCATTTACATTCTGATATGTTATTTATTTTGGGAGTTGAACCTTTATAAGCGAATGATGAGAGTACTGGGAAATCTATATTGTGAATTGTTGAGCCTAGTGTTCTAATTCCTGCCCCACTTTAGAGAACTCAGGACTCAGTGTTTTATAAAAAGCACTCTATAAAGAACCTTTTTGTTTCTTCCTCTGTATCTAACATCTGGCACTGATGTTATGTAACATGTAGGAAATCATAATCTTTCGTCTTTATTTTTTTGGTGGAGGTAAGTGAAGCAAGCGTTGGAGAGGAAGTTGGGGTAGGAGAACTCACTTGGGATCAGAGAGCACATTTATAGCCTCCTGTATTTGCTTCATTTTTATATTTAGTCCCTGGGTATTTTTGGAATAATTGTGATTTTTATGAGAACTATGCTGACAGAAAACACAGTCTCTTTCCTTTAAGAGGTTATATTTCAAGACACCACATACGTCTGCAGCAGTCACTCTCCCGGAACCTGGCAGAACACTTGGAGAGTTTAGATATTCTGCCGCACCTGAGGCTCTGCAGCCATTTATTCATTTGGCCTGGCTCTTACTTTCTGGTATCTTCATTCATGGGAACTTTCACATGTAAAGTCAAATATGGTGAGAAAGAACGATAGAGAATACATGAATCGTGGTTACATTTTCATCTTTATTCTCAATGGTGCTTATTTATTGACTGCTTGAATCTGTAAAAGGAACGTGCTCAGAGAATATTATTCAGATATTCATATAAATTTCAAATAGGCATATAAATACATACTTTTTTAAAACCAAGCAAATGATTTATGTTTAGAAGCATGCATATATCTTAAAATGTTCTAACCTGATAGAGATATATGCATACTTAAATTGTACAGTCTAGACGTGATCGAAAATGAAGTCAGGGAATGAATAATTCTCATTTATCTATCTATGCCTGTATGAATGGTTTAGCTACATATATCATTAAATCTGATAGAACTTAGTACATACTAAGTGCCACTTATTATGGGAGTGTACTGTTAATTATAAAAGAAATAGAAAGTATAAGTACAGAATTCATTTATTTTTATGTTAACGAAGCTCTTTGAATTATTGTGTTGCATCTCAAAAATGAAGACTGATTATTTCCATAGGGGAACCCATGCAAATTGTTGACAGTTTTTAATTTAAAACTTTCAAACTATATTTAGATATGAGAAAATTCTACTAGAGAGCTGATAAATAAAATTATATCATCATTCTTTGAGTTTTGTTGCTGTGTGCTTCATATGCATTACCCCTTTAATTATCAAAACACACCTATGAAGTAGATGTTGTCACACAGGAGGCATGTGAAGCTCGGGGTAGGTACCCTGTCCCAGGGCAGACAGCTTCTGCCACTGACGTGGATTCAGACCTGATTGGAGACTCTCACTGTTTGCACTATTGCTTGTGAATGTAAAGCCTGAAGAAAGGACAAGTCGTAGATAGCCTTGTATATCTCAGTGTATAATAACTATTGAAAAATTAGGTAGGTGAGAATTTTTTTATATCATTAAGAATGACAACTTGTTGCCTGACCTGTGGTGGCGCAGTGGATAAAGCGTCGACCTGGGAACACTGAGGTCGCCAGTTCAAAACCCTGCACTGGTATGGTCAAGGCACATATGGGAGTTGATGCTTCCAGCTCCTCCCCCCTTTCTCTCTCTCTCTCATCTGTGTCTCCTCTCTAAAATGAATAAAATAAAAAGAAAAATTAAAAAGAATGACAACTTGTTTTGAAAATACTGTCAATTTGACTTTGGGTAATGGGTATGCAACATAATCAAATGGCAAAATAACCTGGAGATGTTTTCTCTGAACATATACACCCTGATTTATCAATGTCACCCATTAAAATTAATAAAAAATAAACAAACACAAAACAAAAGAAATAGCCCCGAAAAATAAAGAAAATACTGTCAGAATATCATCAGGTTAGGAGTATGTGTCCTGTCATTAAAAAAATTACTTTGTCGCCTGACCAGGCGGTGACGCAGTAGATAGAGCTCCAGACTGAGATGCGGAAGACCCAGGTTCGAGACCCCGAGCTCACCAGCTTGAGCATGGGCCCATCTGGCTTGAGCAAAAAGCTCGTCAGCTTGGATCCAAGGTCGCTGACTCCAGCAAGGGGTTGCTCAGTCTGCTGAGGGCCCGTGGTGAAGGCACATGTGAGAAAGCAATCAATGAACAACTATGGTGTTGCAACGGCAATGAAAAGCTAATGATTGATGCTTCTCACCTTTCTCCGTTCCTGTCTGTCTGTCCCTATCTATCCTTCTCTCTGATTCTCTCTGTCCTTGTAAAAAAAAAAAAAAAAAAAAGGATGTCTTCATTTGCTCAAGAAAGTTTTCTAAAGTAGTAATTCTTCCCCAGCCCCCCCCCCCCCATGGCTGTATACTACACTGTCATAGCTGCTGGGGAGTTCAGAGATCTCTTGTGTGAGAATTGGAGAATTGCTGACCTAGAGGACGTGTTTTATGATTGCCTTTGTTTTTGTAGATGCCTTTGATACAATAAATATTTTAAACTTTTGGAAGAATTCTTGATAGTAGCAAAACAAAGTTCTTGAAAACAGCATTCTAGTAACATTAAGCACTATCATCATCTCTCCTTAGAAGTAGAAAAAGGTCTTTAGCAACCTGGAATAATAATGACTAGATTAACATAGTCAGTGCACACAGGCCTTAATGTACCATGGTCAGCTCACAAGCACGCATCTATAGACAGCCGGCCCCACACAGCATCTTGGCAAATTGACAGCCTAAGAAGGATTTCAGAGGTATTGGCATAAGTGCCAGACTGAAGGAATGATTGAACCACATGGGGCTGAATTTATCAGGAGCAGCAGTCCATTCTTTCAAACAGCATATGTGCCAAGCACCAGCTCGTCATCACAAACATTATCTGCTGCATATTGAAGAGAAGAGCAGCCTGTGCGTGCTCGCGATCTCAGTGGTAGTTTATAATTAATCACAACATTGTTTAACAACTTGCAGTGTATTCAGACTGCTTCAATCTTGAGTTCGCAATAACCATTATTTGCTCTGGTGTTTCTTTCTCGTTCCTTCCCTTCCTTCCTTCTTCCTCATATTCATGGAACAAATATTTATTGAATTTCTTCTATTTGTATGACCCTAGGCTAAGTACAGTGGGAAGTAAAATGATAAAACCTGAGCCATCCACCCCACATTCAGTATGGAGGTCAAATCCAGTACAGAAGCGACGTCAGCTACATAACCTGCAAAACGAATTAGCCAGCAGCGAGAGCATAAGAGAGGTATAAAAGTGACACCATGATTCAGGTGACAGACTGTCTTCTTTTGGGAGTAGGGCTGGCCTCATAGAACAGGAATATTTTAAGAAACGGAGATGTAAAAATATGAGGTTGCTTTTTATAAAACAGGTTGCCTAAAGATTGTTGAAGCATTGTCTGCTAGTGGAGAAGTAGCATGAGATAAGTCATGGAGGATAATCTGGGGCAGGAGTGCATCCTTTTTGAAACAGGTTCTGATGAGCTGTTATCACAGGCTTTAGGCAAGTAAGTGAAGTAAGAGGTCAGTGATGTGCATTAGTAGACGACGAGGGTGGGCAGTAAAGTGGAGAGGCTGGATCAGCTAGAGATTGGGGATGTACAGACCGTATGCAGTGCTTTGCTGTTGGATATCTTGTATTAGTATTAGGATTCTGCAAAGAAACAGAACGAGTAGGGGAAGGATTGATGGAGAGGGAGAGAAATTGATTCATTCACCTATCATTCATGAGGATTGGGCTCACATGATTATAGAGCAGTGGTTCTTAACCTTTTTTGAGGTACCAAACCCACCAGTTTTATATGTGCATTCACCGAACCCTTCTTTAGTGATAAATAAAATATGATTTTTTTCCAAATTCAAGACATAGGTATATGTTTCTTTACTGGTGCACAAAATGAGCCATGCATGAACATCACCTTGCTCAAAGAACAAAACCAACAAAGTGCACGAACTCACAACAAATTACGGTATTACTTTATTCTGGCCTCTGCGGCAGAGGCTTCTCCGAACCCCTGAGACCGACTCATCGAACCCCTAGGGTTTGATAGAAACCAGGTTAAGAACCACTTTTCTAGAGACTGAGAAAATGATATAATCTACCCTCTGCTAGCAGCTGAGGACCTAACAGATCTGACAGTATAAGTCCCAGTGTGAGTGCAGGAAAAGACCAGTGTCCTGGCTCAAACAGGCAGGCTGAGAAAACAGACTGTCCCTTCCTACTCTTTTTGTTCTATTTTGACCCTCCGTGGGTTGGATGCTGCTCACCCACATTGAGGAGGACAATCTGCTTTACTCAGTCTGCTGATGCAGATGCTAATCTCTTCCAGATACACCCTCAGAGGCACACCCAGAATAATGTTCAACCAAACATCTGGGTCCCCTGTGACCCCAGCAAGTTGATACACAAAACTAACTGCCACATATAGTGTATGCCAGGAAGCGTATTATCTCTAATGCTCCATGGCAAGTACTCCTGTTACTATATCCACTTGACTAAAGAGGAGATAGAGGCTTAGAAAGGTGGAATAACATGCTTAACACCCCACAGCAGCTAAGCCACGGTGCTGGAGATTCAGCCTTGGTATGCAGAGTGCTGCCATGCAATCTCACCCAAGAGATAGGTGCCAGGCAGTCAGGGCAATCGTGAGCTGGGAGTCAGAGAGGGAGGGCCCTGATACAAAAACAAGACACATTTTTTAGAAAGAAGTCAAGCTTATATACATGAATTTTCCTTAGAATTTTGCAACTTTCTGGATATAGAAAGTAGGAAGAGGGAATCAATAGCCCAGTGTCACCTTCTTTCTAAGTTAATATGAAATCAGGTATCACGGGGTCAAGAGCAAGTTTGCGAGGAGAAAGCGTGGCTTCTATCTTATATGTCCTTGAGCTGGTACACCCTTTCTGTGGATCCTTCCCTATTCCTCAGTCCCATAGTACTTTCCATGCACCTCTGTGAAAGCACTGAAGCCTTGAGTTGCTTGTTTTGTTTGTGTGTGACTCCCTCCCCATGGGATACAGTGAGCCCCTCTGGGCTTCATAATATTTCTGTACCTGATGCAGGGCAGGCTCATACTAGGTGCTTCAGGTTTGATAAGTGGGTGAGCGAATACTGGTCAGAGAGGCTGGAGAGAACAATGGAAATTCAAGGGGGATAAATGTTTGAGATGAGAATAAGATTGGCAGTCAACTGGAGGTGAGTGAAGTCTCCTCGGCTGCATGGGGGACCTGACGCTTGCAGATACTGCCGTTCTAATGAACCAGGGCGGCCCATTTTCCTAATAGTTTGTGAACAGTGTTCAAATCCCTGGATATCAGAAGGGAGAAAGGAGTACAATGAAATAGATGTTTTGAAATAGATAACTTTGGAATTAAAGCTGGGTGGGGATGGTGTCAAGTGAGGCCATAAAAAAGAAAGAAGTTCAGAGATTTAAGTCAGGATGAACAAAGTATGTTTATTCCTGTAGCTTGAAAGTGCTGCAGTTTTGTGTTCTGTTACTCACACTGTTCATAACTGTTGATTCGTTTATGCTGAGAAAAATCAGCTTACTTAAGTATACATATAAAATTTCTTGACATTTATGGCATGACCAAGAAGTCAGCTCAAGTCCTAGCTTTCACATGCTTCTTCGTTTGTGCTTTGGGAAAGCTGTCACGTCCCTCTGTGCTTCCTGTCCTCATCAGCAGCACCTGCTCTTCCTCACTTTGCGAGGCTCTTACGATGATGAAAAATGGTTCATAAAGCTTGAAGAGCTATTGAAATATTAGAGAACCGATTGAGATTTGAGCAGATGCCTAATACCCTTGGTGTTATGGGCTGAATGTTTGTGTCTCCCCCAAATTCATACACTGAAGCTCTAGCTCCCCCCCCCCCAATAATGGTATTTGGAGATGGGGCCTTTGGGAGCTAATTAGTTTAGAGGAGGCCATGATTTTGGAGCCCTCAGGATGGGATTAGTGCCCTTAAAGGAAGAAAACAGATCTCTCCTCCTTTTCTCCCCTTCACCCTTCCCCTCCTTTCTCCCCTCTTTCCTCTCTCTGCCCCCCCACTTCCCCTACTCTTCTCCCCCTCCCTCTCTACCACTTGCCCCCTCTATCCTTCTTCCTGTCCCCACGGGAGCACACACTAAGAAGCTGGCCATATACATATACAAGCCAAGAAAAGAGCCCCACTGGGAAGGAAACCTGCTGACACTCTGGTCATGGATTCCCCAGCTTCCAGAACTGTGATAAATAAATGTCTGTTGTTTAAGCCCCCAGTTTATGGTAATTTGTTCATCAGCCCAGGCTGACTGAGATATTTGGTGACTGATAAAATAATTAAAGTTAAATGACTGTCAAAAACATGTGCTCGTGGTTAGAGCTAGATATCAGGATGTCAAGTTGTCTTGGTGGTGGTGGGAAGATGGAGCAGAGAAGGCTTGAATGGCTCACTGATCTTTCGCACACCCTGCCTCTCCCTGAGGGCCTGGTGTGAGCATGCCCCCCTCCCCAGCCTTCAGGGGAGGGCCATGATATTGGATCCTGCTGTGCTTGATTATGGTCCAATCCTAGGGCCTCAAATTGGGGTGCAGGGAGAGTAATGTTTGAAGCTGAGCAGTGATTGTCTTGCTCACAACAAGGGCCCTGCTTTGCCCCTGAGGCGGCATTACCTAGAATAGAGAATTGAGTCTGCAGAGGCCCTCAGCAGTGAGGATGGTTTGCATCTTGTAATTCATTAGTTATAATGTGTTCTATTTTTTCTTAAGTTTTCTTTAGTACATGGTAAACTCTAAAAATGAAACAAAAAGAAGGGGAAAAATAAGAGCAAAGAAGACCTTGAGGAAATTCTAAGGGTCCTGCATCCTGGCTGGTCCCACTTAGTAATCTTGCAGTCAACCTCACTGGTCCAGTTTAACCAAGTACTACTGGTGCTTCTACCCTCTGTGTCCTCCTTTAAGCGAAGGTCAAGGTTTATGAATGTCTGAATTTTCTTCTTATCCATTTCATCATTTCAGCTCTTTTGACATCTAATTTCTTATAAATTTTTTTAATCACCTCTATTGAGGCATAATTTATATAAAATCAACAGCATATGCAGGATGGGGCAAAAGTAGGTGTACATTTGGATGTGAAACACAGAGTGTATTCTTGTACTCTCATTTATTAATTGTTATATTATTTTCCATATGAACAACTGTATACCTCCTTTTGACTCACCCTGTGTTTAAACTTTATACTTGTGTTTAAACTTTATACTTGTGTTTAAACTTTATACTTTGACAAGTTTTGACATAAGTATATGCTATGAAATCCTTACCGCAAGTAAACAGTGAACCTATCCTTGCCCCTCAAAACCTTTCCTCTGTTCCCCTTTGTAACTTTTGCTTCCATAGGCAGCCACTGGTTTGCTTTCCGTCAGACCATTCAGACCTGGGAGAAAGTTTTTAACTACAGATTCAGTATTTTTAGTAACTCACAGGGCTTTATATTTAGTCTGTTTCTTGAGTTTGCTTTGGAAGATCCTGTTTTTTTTAGGGAATTTGCCTGGTTACATCTAAAATGTTGAATTTAATGCGATGAACTTGTTCATAACATTCCTTTATTATTTTTTACTATCTGTAGATTCTGTACTGAGTTCACTTCTCTTATTCATGATATTGATAATTTGTGTCTTCCCTCTTTTTTTCCTGATTGGTCTGGATATTAGTCTTCCATGGCTGCTGTAACAAACGACCTCAAACTTGGTGGCTTAAAACCAGAGAAATTTAGCCTGACCAGGCGGTGGCGCAGTGAATAGAGTGTCGGACTGGGATGCGGAAGACCCAGGTTCGAGACCCTGAGCTCGCCAGCTTGAGCGTGGGCCCATCTGGCTTGAGCCAAAGCTTGCCAGCTTGGACCCAAGGTCGCTGGCTCCAGCAAGGGGTTGCTCGGTCTGCTGAAGGCCCCCGGTCAAGGCACATGTGAGAAAGCAATCAATGAACAACTATGGTGTCGCAACGACAACGAAAAACTAATGATTGATGCTTCTCATCTCTCTCCGTTCCTGTCTGTCTGTTCCTATCTATCCCTTTCTCCAACTCTGTCTGTCCCTGTAAAAAAACAAACAAACAAACAAAAGAAACACAGAGAAATTTATTCTCATAGTCTGGTGACCACAAGTTCAAAATTAGTTCACCAGGTTGAAATCAAGATGTCGGCATGGCCATGGCTCCCTCCGGTGGCTCTAGGAACGCTCTAGGAACTATCTGTTTTTTGCTGTTTCCAGCTACTTACTGGTGGTAGCCAGCATTCTTTGGCTCTATTTCTGCATTAATCCGGTCTTTGCATTCCTGGTCATGTTGCTTTCTCATATTCGGTCCTGAATCTCTCTTTGCTTCCTTCCCATAGGTACCCCTTGATACATGTGATCCTATTTAGGGCCAATTGGAATAATCCAAGATAATCAAAATCCCTAACATAATCACATCTGCAAAGTCCTTTTTGCCATCTAAGGTAACATTAACGAGTTCCAGGGATAAAGACATGCGTATCTTTTGAGGGGCTGTTATTCAGCCTTCCACAGCCTGGCTTATAGTTCATCAATTTTATTGACATTTTCAAAGAACCAGCTTTTGGTGTCATTGTTGTTTTCTCAACTGTCTTCTTACCTGTTTCAATGATTTCTGTTCTGATCTTTATTATTTTTGTGTGTGTGTGCTTTTTTTTTGGTTTCATTTGTCCCTCTTATTCTGCTTTTGTAAGGTGGGAGCTAAGGTCATTGCTATAAATTTTCCTCTATTTTACTTTTATTTCATTCCACACTTGTTTTTTAAGAGAGAGAGAGAAATAGAGAGGGACAGACAGGATGGAGAGAGATGAGTAGCATCAATTCTTTGTTGCAGCACTTTAGTTGTTCATTGACTGCTTTCTCATATGTGCCTTGACCATGGGGCTCCAACTGAGCCAGTGACCCCTTGCTCAAGCCAGTGACCTTGGACTTCAAGCCAGCGACCTTGGGCTCAAGCCAGCAACCCTTAGCTCATGTTGGTGAGCCTACGCATAAGCCAGATGAGCCCGTGCTCATTCCATTGACCTTGGGGATTTGAACCTGGGTTCTCAGCATCCCAGGTCAATGCTTTGTCCATTGTGCCACTGCCTGGTCATGCATTTCCACAGATTTTTATATGCAGTGTTTTCATAATTTTTTCAATTCAGAATATTTTCTGATATCCTATTATTTTATTGATTCATGGGAATGTATTATTTATTTTCCAATTTGGGGGAAACTTCTTCAAATATTGATTTGTATATTTTATTATGGCCAGTGTACATTCCTTTGTTTATCTTGTATCCTTTTAAATTAATTGAGACTGGTTTTAGACCTCAAAGTGTAATCTATCTTGGTAAATGTCTCAAGACATTTGCCATACATTTACTCTGAGAAAGAACGCATGTTCTGCTCTTGGTCACATATGTTGTTCACATATCAGTCAGGTCAAATTAGTTGAAAATGTTGTTGATGTCTTCTGTATCTATGCTAATTTTCAGCCTACTTTTTCTATCGGTTATTATGAAAGAGATATGCCCTTTCAGCATATCCACTGATGAAATATCTGAATATATTTGTGGGATTTTATATTTCCCCTTGCAGTTGTGTCAGTTTTTGCTTCAAACGTTCTGAAGCTCTGATTAGGAGCATAGACATTTAGGGTTGTTCAGTCTTCCTGATTAATTAATCCTTTTATTGTTACAGGTTGTACTTTCCAGTCTTTTCTACATGCCTCGTAATTTTTATTGCATTTCAGACACTGTACTTTTATTCTTCCTGTTGAACTTTGTTTTGGGACACTATGCAGTTACTTGGAAGCAGTTGGGTCTTGCTTTTAAGCTATTTTAGATGCTATCTACACAATGTTTAAGACTGAATTTATAACATAACTGAGGTAAAACTCTTCTGAATACTTTTCTTATGGTCTAGGTTTTTCACTCTGGTTGGGAGGAACAGGTCCGGTTCCCAAACTATGTGAAGTCCTGGGATTGATTTCTTTAATCCTTCCCTTTGTCTCTTTCCCTGCCTCAGTAGTTTTCTCACACAAATTCACTGATCAGTGCTCCACTTAGTACACGGGGACTGGATCTCTGCTGTCTTTTCCTGTGAATCTCTCTCTTGGACACTCTGCCCTTTGAACTCTAGTCATCTTGGCCTCCCTGGATTCTGAACAGCATCTTTTCAACTCAAGGAGACCACCAAAGTCTGCCTGACTTCCTCTTCTTCTGTTGCAGTCGGGACATTCATTTTTTTTCAAGGCATTAAGCTAGAATGGTTGTAGATTTCATCTCATTTGTTTCCTGAATCAGGAGTCACTATCCTTTGTTCCATTATCATGAGAACTATTATTTCATTCATTCTTGCATGATTTTTTAGTTGTTTCATGTTGGTGACTGTTATTCTATCTTGGCTGGCAGTGCAAATGAAAAAATAGGTTCTTACACAAAGTCCATTCTGGTACATTTTTAAATCACACCTGGAGAAGCTTCCATAGGCTCAGCACCCTCACAGACCGCCTGTCCATAGGAGGGGCTGCTCTGTGGGACTGTCCTTGTCATCTGTGCTGCCAGAACCCCTGCCACACCTGGACAACTGGTGTGAAAGTTACTTAGGAGGATGTGTTCAGAATGAAGGAAAAGATGAACCCATTCTGAGTTCTTGCATTTATTGTTTTATATTATATTTTGAGTCTTGCATTTCCAATCTACTTGAGTTATTTAGAGGTTTTATATTTTATTGTGTGGGAATTTCTGCGTTACAGAGGCACAATTTTTTTAAATTAAGAATAAAATGTTTTTATGCACAAAATATTTTTAATAATAAAAATCAGAATTGTAAGTAGAGCATGACATTTTAAATTTTCACTTACAAATACTTAACCAATCTATTTTTCTTCTGCCTCATAGCTTCTAGGATATCAAGATTAATGATGGTTTGCATTAAGTTTTACTGCCTAATAAAGCTAGGTTTATGATTTTAATGAAAGGAAATTCTTTAGTTTGGTTTATGCATAATCAGATGTGGAGCTGCTGTGACCAAAATACTTTTTTTAAAAATCCAGTCTTATAAGGAACTACCATTATGTTTATATTTAACAGGAAATTTAAAGCAAGAGAAAGTCTGAAACCAGATGATCAAAAACTAGAAAATAAATGTGATGTACATGCAAATACTTTATCAGCTAATATTTTGTCAAGTCAAACTTGAAGTCTAATATGTCATGTTTTTTTCTTTAATTTTCTTGCCCTTTAAAATCAGTATTACCTAGTCTGTCCATCAAATTATGGAACAGTTTAATAGTAAATGTAGATGCTGCTGCCCAAAGATTATAATAGATTTCTTGTGGAAGGGCAGTTCTCATCTGTGGAAGCCCTAAAAGCTGAAAAGGGGTTTTGCTTGTTTTAGTTTGGTTGTCAATCATTCTGTAAGTTTTTACGGTATACAAGGTGAATGACAATCTTTTTTATTTGAATTGTTTGGTGTATGGGAATAGGTAGATATTTATAGGATATTGTGTATGCTTTTATTTTGTTGCTCCTTTATAGATGTGTAAATTTGTTGACAAGCCTGCTTATCTTTCAAACAACTGATCCAGATAATATATTAATACTGTCACAGTCAAGCTCTCAAAATCTACCCAATTCAGATAACCTTTCTGATATATTAGGTTTTAATACTGCTTTACCTGAGTCTAAAGCAATTTGACCTTTATAATACTCTCAGCCTGCTTTCTAAGTGGGTTGTTGTCACTGCATTGAACTTTGAAAGATTATCGGTGCTTCTCTGTTTGGGTCCTGTCTCACCATTTAGAGACAAAATCATTTGCAGTAAATCAAGTCTTCACGTGGTTATAATCATACCCACGTAGAGATGAATATGCTCACTCCTGTAATACTCAGTTCTAATCAGTGCCCTGGCTTGACATCACACATTAAATTTTATATTCAAACAACAGCATGTTCTGTTCCATTTCTGTGAACTAGAATGTTAGATTTCTAAAAGATTCCTGAAATGATAAAACTTTCTTGGATTTTAATTTACTTGTCTTGGTTTAGAGTTTACTAATGAGACTTGGCCTCCAGGAAAAAGGCCTCTAATTAAGCAATTAACATCCGAGTGATATCAGACAATCTCCTCTAACAGCACAAATATCATAATTCCTTGGAGTCAATTCTGGCCTCATAAGGAACATTATATAGAATACCTCTTAAGGTTAAGATCAAGGTTAAAGCACTTATGAGACTAGTAGCGATACTTCATAATTATGCACAGGCAACAGACATCAATAGAATGAGTCACCTTTTAAGGCCTCCGTGGTTCATATGTACAGATAGCCAAAACTGATCTAGAGTTCTTATCTGGACACCAAGGCATCTGGACCATTTTGAAAGCCTATTTATATTTTGAGATGATCACTGAATGCCACTTGGGGAACTATTGAAAATCTAGAAATATCATACACCTAAACATAATACACATTAATTTTCTTTTATTATTTTTGTTAACTTTTATTAATATCCATTGTAGTCATAATAAAGTGTGATATCATACCCAAATTTCTTAACTGTAGTTGAGTAGATTAGAATGAATTTTGTTACTTTAGTTGAATGAATTCTGTTCCTTGTTTGTTTTTAATGAATGCAATTTTTTTGAATGATTAAAGGGATTTGTCAGTGACTTTGTAAGTTGTCCAGCATTTTTCGGATTTTAAGTAATAATTAATTACCAAGGAACTGGAAGAACAAAGAGTGGTTAACACAGCTCATAGGGATTTAATTAAGAATAATTTCTGACACTGTTATATAGATCTTCCTAGAGTTCACAAATTGCTTTAACTTGAATTCTCTTATTGCTTTTACAGTTTGACCTCATATATACTAAGTCTGTGTGTGTGTGTATAGTGCCCAGATTTCTGTAAAAATGTATATGTTCTATTTTGAAATTCCCAAACATGTTGATTTCACAGAAATTTGGGGACATTTATCCTAATGGGATAAATAACTGTGGCAACTTAAAATAATAGATGTGTCCTTCTTTTTCTTTCTTTTTTAAAAAAGCTGGACCCGTGATCTGCAGGATGCTGAGTTACCCCCCCACTCGCCGCGCCTTAATTGTGGGTTGTGGCCTACAAATGTTTCAACAGCTCTCAGGCATTAACACCGTCATGTATGTATTTCTCTCTGGCTTCTTACTCAAAAGATTGTGAAGGTATTCTTTTACATAAGAGAAGAATAGGACTCTTGGCGATGTGTTATAAAATATGTAGGATTGTCCTTGTGGAAGATACTTTGCTAATATTTTTTATGCTATTAGTTTGTAACTTGAAGAAGTTAATTTACTTTATTTGTTGTCATTATTGACTTTATTTGATTTCATACAATTTCTCTTTTATGCCATCCAGTACTTTCTTATATTCTGAACTAATGAATATATCATTTTCATAAACCAGTTCTGGATGCTAGTTAGAAAGTAAAGAAATGGGAGTCATCTGGCATTGCCAATTAATGGGCACCCATGTAACTAACGTATTTCCTCTTGGGGCAGTCAGTTACAGTGCAATGTGATAAGAACGTTGATAGAAATATGTTTGTCACAACCAGAGTACAGTGGACTGGGGAGGGATGGGGAGCAGGGAAGTGGAGCAGATGCAGAAATTCCCTGTTTTCTAGTTTTCAGAGGAACCCCAGAGTTACATGTGTGTTGGGTCAGTAGTCTGGGGTTCTGTGGTCTTTCGGTTATTCAATTTAAACCTGTTTTTTGATGGCCTGTTCTGTACTAGATACATTAGCAGTGCGGAAGGTAGATGTGGCCTTGGCCCCACAGAGTATACAGGCTGGTGGAAGAAATACATTAAATAAAGTCACAGTTTAATATATACTTTCAAATTGTGATCAGGACTATATAGTACTATTCCAGTTCTTCATAGAGTAGACGTTAAAGATCCCAGATAATAGAATGTAGGTTAGGAAAAAGTCATGGGTTTTTACTGAGAAACTGGTCATAGGGGGAAAAGCTGCTAAGTCTTAGAAGCGTTTTTCTTCTACCTATTGTTTAATATTATTTATTTAAAAATACAAATTATGTAAAATTAATATTTACATGGCAACCATTTATATTTAAGACTCTTGATATTTTCCTTTAAAATTACTTGGGATATGATGATTCCTTTTTTATATATATTTTGAGAAGAGTGAATTTGCTTTAAATGATTGTTAAAGATAATAATTAGGATCCAATGCCTCATTAGATGGAGACAGGATCTGTTAAGAAACTGCATTTGAACTACATCTACACCCTTGTTGAATTTGACTTTAATCATGATCCTTGTTAGACTACAACTTTCTGGACATCATTTTTTTTTTTTTTTTTTTTTTTTGGTGGCAGAGATAGAGTCAGAGAGAAGGACAGATAGGGACAGACAGGAAGAGAGAGAGATGAGAAACATCAATTCTTTGTTGTGGCTCCTTAGTTGTTCATTGATTGATTTCTCATATGTGCCTTGACCGGGGGGCTACCGCAGACCTAGTGACCCCTTGTTCGAGCCAGAGACCTTGGGCTCAAGCTGGTGAGCTTTTGCTCAAACCAGATGAGCCCATGCTCGAGCTGGCGACCTCGGGATCTTGAACTTGGGTCCTTTGCATCCAAGTCAGATGCTCCATCCACTGCGCCACTGCCTGGTCAGGCTCCATTGTTCCTAAGATTCAGTAAATACTATCCCAAATTTTGTGGGGGGTTTTTGTTTTAAAATAATCTCTTAAATGAAGCCTAATAGTTGTTATTTTTGTTGATTTTAGCATAAAGTATTAACTCCATTATTTCTTATTTTAAAAATGTTTTTTTTGTCAACTCAGAGTTCTGTTTGTATTGCTGTTTCATTATGTGTTTTCTATTAGTCTTGCTCTTTCTTTCCAGCTTCTTCCTGAAATTTTTAGTGGGAAGTAAGTAGGCAGTACTCTTCTGTATTTACAAACCAAATCTAAAAGTCTCAAGAAGTTGAAATGTGTTTTATAAACTTCATCCTTTACTCCAAAGTTTGTGTGAACCTGAAATATGAGGAATTTTGAAATCCGTATCTCACCATGAAAAGTTCATAGAAAGATCATAAGGATGATTTATCTTTCAATATTTTTCTTTATGATCTTCTCCTTCATAGGATCTGTATTTCTATCTCCTTGACCTATTTAATGCCCTATCTCAGTCAAGTAAATAAATTTTCTTCTTGAAATATTTAGTTTTCTTATCTTGTACCATGAAAATATAACTAACTGCTCACAAAATTAGGGGATATTTCAAAATGAATATGAAGCTATAAAATATCCCCTAATTTTTGTGAGCATAATATATATGTATATATTATATCATGTGTATGTATATATGTCTATGGTTTATTTGTATAACTCATATTTATATCTTAACCTATATTTTATCATCCTTTATTTATTTATTTTTAAAAAATATTTTTAAGACTTTATTTATTCATTTTAGAGATGAGGGAGAGGAATAGAGAGAGAGAGAGAAAGGGGAAGAGCAGGAAGCATCAAGTCCCATATGTGCCTTGACCCGGCAAGCCCAGGGTTTCGAACCGGCGACCTCAGCATTCCAGGTTGACGCTTTATCCACTGCGCCACCACAGGTCAGGCTATCATCCTGTATTTTATTGACCAGAGGACTTTTAAGTTTTTAAAACCATTACATACTTGAGGCAACTACATTTAACTTTCAGAAGAGGCAGTTACCTAATATGACTTGAATTACTAACTTCAAACATGCAGTGAATAGATTATTCTTTATTTACAGGAGAGAAAGAACAGAGCAAATGGAGTACTAGCTTCCCTGATATAAAAGTGTCAATATTGTTGCACTACATCTCATAGACAGATAAAATATTTTCACATAGAAGGAGTGATAAAGAGGATGATCATTAATGTGAAGAAAACTCTCTTTTAAGAAATTCTTTTTTGCATGATCTATTCTAAACCCTAGTTATAATTTCCCATTTTATATCTAAAAGTTTTTTATCTGGTAGCTACTAATAAATGAAGCCTTTCTCCAATATTACAACAACAAAAGTATGTGAGTGTATGTGCATGTGTGATTAGGTAGGAAGGCAGAGAGAGAAAGAAGAAAACATCTGATTCATCTAGGTTTATTAGCATTTTGCTTCTTTTGAGGAACCTTATGATAAGCTATGTTCTTTTGATTTTTTTGTTTTTATTTGTATTTTTCTGAAGTGAGAAGGGGGCAGCGGCAAACAGATCCTTGCATGCACCTGACCGGGATTCACCTGGCATGCCCACCAGGGGGCCATGCTCTGCCCATCTGGGGCATTGCTCTATTGCAACTGGAGCCATTCTAGCACCTGAGGCGGAGACCATGGAGCCATCCTCAATGCCCAGGCCAACTTTGCTCTAATGGAGCCTTGGCTGTGGGAGGGGAAGAGAGAGATAGTGAGGAAGGAGAGGGGCAGGGGTGGAGAAGCAGATGGGCACTTCTCCTGTGTGCCCTGACTGGGAATCAAACCCAGGACTTTCACATACTGGGCTTATGCTCTACAACTGAGGCATCTGGCCAGGGACAACCTATGTTTTTATGTATTCTAAAAAATATACAACCAATCCATCTTAGACAGGTGGACGATATCAGAATTTTACCTGGGAAGAGCGCACAGCTAAATAACTCATTTTAAGGTGACACAGAAAATCAGCAGTGAACAGGAAGGAGAAAAAAGAATGGTGGAGTAATTAACTGCTTCTGGATACTCTATACTAGTCCTCGACTTTTAATCTATTCTACTTTGACATTGTCACTTCTGTATTCGTCTCTGCTTACTCGTGCCTTTCTTACTAACGCAAAGTGTCGGGGTAAGAAACAGGCAATTATATTGATTGGGCAGATGATTCTTACTTCCATAACTGCTTTGCCTTAATCCTCAGGCAATCACTTCTTCTATCGTATTTACAAGAGATGGTAAAGACCTTTGGATAACATGCCATTGTAATAATAATATCTATAATTTATTGATCATTAAATACAAGGTACTACTTTAGCATGTATTAAACTAATAATAAATATTAACAGAAAAGGAAAAAATAGGATAAAACTGTTAGCCCCTCTAATGGTATGATTATTTTTATTGTCATGATAAACATTTTTACTCCTTTACATGTATAACACCATAAAATGATTTTATGGACATGACCTCTCTTGATCATCATAAATATCCTTTCAAGTAGGTCTTCTGTTTATTCTCCTGGTAAGGAAGCTAAGACTTAACGATTGAAGTGACTTGGTCACTGTTCCACAATTAAGTTTTTGAGCTGAGGGTAGAGCCCTGATTTTCTAACTCCAGATTACATGGGTGACCCTTTAGTTGTAGAACACCAGACATGCTCAGAGCTGACTGTTTAAAGCTGTTTGGGGGTAATGTAAGGTTAGAAATCAAAGTTAGTGGAATTCAATACTATCCAAGGATAAAAATTTTAAATGACTGTGTGCTAATAAAATTGCATTCATATCAAGAATCATTCTCTTATCTACTGGCATCTAGGTAAAACGTTTGCTAAATACCCTCATTTAGAGTTCCTGGACAAGCCAGCCTGGTGGTTGGATGAGTCGTTTATATTTATTAATCATATTTAATTAACTTAACTTGATAAGTGCAATATTTTTTTCATCTTTTCCATTCTTGTGGAGAGCTCTTTCAACAAGTACTTCTAGTATAAAAACATTACTATGCAACCAGGAAACATGGTACAACAAGCAGGCGAGACCAGATGGTGGTAAAAATGGAGAAAAATAAAGGTGACAAAAAATGACAGAAAAGAATAAGCTTATATGCATTCTTGTGTTGTGAATGTGAGCCAGAGGTGAAGTTTTCCTCTGTCTGCGATAGGCCGCAGGCTTGAGAAATGGAACAAAGCACCAGCTCACTCATGTGAGGTCCCTCCTCCTTCACCTCCTCAGTATGGCTCTGAATATAATCCAAATGGAATGTTTCCATTCAATGGAATGTATCAAGATGAGCATATTTGTAGTCATTTGTGTTTATTGAATGAACGTCATTGAGTAGTGGAGAAAATGTTATGGTTCATGATTCACCCTTTTGAAAGATGAATTTAATGTGCTTGGAAGAATATTGACCCAGGAATCAAGAGAATTAGCTCCAAGCTCTGTCTCCACTGTGGGACTTTAGGCATGCCAGTTAATTGCCTTCATTCTAATTGCCTTAAAGTGAACAAGATGGACTTTAATGTGCATTTGAATAAGGAAAAATGGAATTTCAAGTAGAAGTGGAAGCTAAAACATTTGAAGTACCTTAAATCTTTCTTGGATGAAAAAGTTATTGGATTGTAGGAGATCAGTTTTAGTATAAAAAAGAAAAATGTATTTTGTTCACATAATTTTTGGAAGATTTATTAAATGCTTGGCACATGCTGATAATTGTCCTAGATGGTTAGCTTCTTATATGTTAAGACTGCATTTTATTTTCAAGTCATATCTTTGAAGAAGAATGGTTTTGGTGATAGCTGATGTGGTCTCTTTAGCCTAAGATTGTGTAGTGGCCCCATGACCTGATGATCTAAAAGAACTTTCCTTGGCTTCCATAATGATATAGGGTAGGCTCTAGCACAGTGAACTTCACTGGCCTCAAATTATATACATATGGATTATAATGGAAAGGATCTACCTGTCACCTCTAGAGATTATAGCCATTTTTGGTGGCAGACAGAGATCACTGTCCTAACATACAAAACAAAGAGTTCTCATCAGGTGAGTCTCTAAACAGAATGGCTGAAGAGGGAACCATCAGAATGTCCTTAATTACTTTCCATTTTCCTGTGTATATGTTGCACGCCTGTCTTAGTTTGGGTTCACAAAAAAAAAAAAACCCTATGGCAAAGATTTGGATGCAGATGATTTGTTGGTGGTGGTAGTGAGTGATTCCAAGAAGCATGAGTAAGAGAATGTAAAAGTGTGATGAGTGAGGAGTGGGGGAGTGTCACAGGGTGGGAAATGCAGTCACAGTTGCCATTAGTAAGCAGAGATCTCAGTAAGCAATTAGAGCTTAATGCTGCTAAGGAATAGTGGAGAATATGCTTCACAACTGTTCCAGGAGTATTTATTCATGGTCCTCTGTCCCTCAACATAAATATCTCCCCTATAGAGAGTAAATCGAGTCCTTCCAGGCTTCCTGAGCAATCTTTCATGGTGCCAGAGTTCTCAGACAGAAAAGTGGAGAGATACAGGAGTTTGACTAGAAACCATGAGATGCTATGGTAGGTTGTCATGATAGCTGCAAGGGAATTCAGGGAGGGACCCAAAGGATCTCAGACTGGCAAGACTTCAGTAATGTGCAAAAATAAGTTTATACAATAGGGACATTAACTTCCGTAGTACCCATGTATGTAACAAATTATTTTTAGTAACATAAGTCAATAACTATAGCGAAAGTAAGCAATAAAATGGGAGTTTCATAAGAAATCTTGAAAATATATTTTCTTGAATATTACATTCTTTTATTTCCTTTGTATAATTCACAAGTAATTTTGTTCTCTTTAAAGAAATGTAAACTTCCTCTGCTAAAGTATTCATTCATTTACTCAACTAACATTGACTTGGTTGTTGATAGAGCTTCAAATATTTGGAAACTATATTCTTACCTTTGAGAAGTCTGTATTGTACCTGAGCAGATAGAAAAATAATTGCAATGCAATATTATAAAAAATAAATATGCTGTAGGAACACAGAAAAATGAGAGATTAATCCTACCTAAAATGTGAAGAGGGCACATATAAGTGATTTTTTTTGGTATATTTTTAAATTTTTCTTAATATGGAGTTGTGTTCTGGGGCAGAAACTAGGTACACCAAATATTAATGCAACCTTTGGTATTAGATCTGAATTTGAATCCAAACTCACCACACTTGATAGTTGTATAAACGCCAAAAGCTAGTTAACTTCTCAGAGCCTCAGTGATCTGGAAATCGGGAATATTACTTCCTGCTGTTCTTGCAGTGATTAAATGTGATAGCAGATATGGTTTGGGCCCATGAGAGAAACCATTCCTGGTTAATTTCCCTTCTGCTGACTGTACTGCAGTGTAGAAATCTGAGGACATTGTAGACAGCAGGGACATTTCACAGAGAACCCATCCTCTTTGTCTCACACCTAGCAGCCCAGGGTTTGTGGCATCCTCTGTAGACACAAAATTGTTACAATGCCTTCTTACATGCATCTCTCTATTTTCACATTATAGAAAAGAGTCAGACTAGTGGTTTTCGTCTAACTTACTGATGTAGTAGAAGTGTTGTCTGCTTCAGTATGTGGTTGTGTTCTTTTTATATCAAGTTTAAATCAAAGAGAAAAGACCTCTAGCACCTTTGAATGATAAGAGCTAACGATGCATTCCTAGGAGGTGAGGGAACTGTATGTAGCTAAGTATACCCTATGTGGCATGACTTGTGCTTTACATCAAAAGATTGCCAAATCCTTTTGGCATGCTTTCTGAATCCGATGTGAATTTAAGGTTTGTGGTAATGGTTGGAGATTTATCTCCATGGTTTGTACAGTTTCAGCAACCATGATTTTGGATTCCCCAGAATATCTTTGGCAATGTGAAAACATGATTTCCTTGCCTGCCCTCTCTTTTATGCCCATGTTTTCTGAATGGTAAGTAGAAAAAATTGAGATGCTGTTAATGAGTTGAAATTGTAGCACGAAATCCAGGGATGTGCCCCAGGAAATAGGCTCTTTGTGTCAATAAAGCAGAAACTTGTCCTCCCCGCCCCAAGTCATACGGGAGGTTGAGGGTAACTAGTCTGGATAATTCCAGGCAGACTATTACAAAAGTGTAGAAATGCTTGCTTCTTCATTCATTTTTAAACAAATAGGTGGCAGGTGCTCTTAGGGAACTAGAGATGCATAATAGGACTTAGCCCATCCCCAGGGAACTTTGCTCCTTTTCCCTTATCTTTAAAAGAATATGCTGTCACCTGCCTTGAAAGGGTGCTTTGAAGATGAAGCAAGATAGCAAAATGCCGCCCGGACAGGAGCAACTTAGAGGGTGTTGGGGATTTGGTTTTTCTCTTCCCACACCCACGTGCGTTGTCCTCCCCTAAGTCAGCTATCTGAACTCTCCTCACTTGGCCATGGTTCTTTAAAAATCTTTTTGTCCTACTGACACATCGTGGCATTTCATATTGAATCTCCTTCTTGGTTTTTCCTGCTCAGCTTAGACCTTGGTGTACAGTTCTCCCGGGAGATTTTGTCTGCTCCTGTGGCTTTGATGACCATCTACATGTTGGAGGCAATTGCAGCCACATGTCCAGGTCAGAACTCCTCAGAAATGCATGGTCATCTCTGCCTGCTGGACTCTTTTACTTGGCTATCCTTCTCTTACCAGTCTCTGCATGCATAAAGCCGAATCCCTGTCACTTTGCACCAACTGGGCCCCCTCCTGCAGTTGCCAGGTCGTGACGGGAGTGACCAGTGGTGCCCAAGACTGTAGCCAAGGAGCCAGCACACCCAGTTTCAACCAGTTGCAATTCTCTTCAGTTTTACTTTACTAGCATCACTTACATCTTGGCTGTGCTCTCCATTTTCATTGTCTGTCCAAGTTCAGGCCTGGATTTAGTCAGGGTTCATTGTATTTGCCACTGAAAGAATTCCACTTGAACCAAGCTTATGAAAAGTGAAGGAGGTTTACACTAAGAGCATAGGGACTGAAGGCCGGAGGTGTGGCTGGGCCTGGCCCGGGGCTGGAACCAGACACTGGAGTCACTTGCTGAGCCTCTGTGTCCACCTGGTGTTTTGTCCTTGCTTCTCTCTGGCTGTATGCATCCTCTTCCCTTCTTTCTCTTTGAGCTCTTCCTCTATTCTTGTTCATACATGGATGTGCTGCCACCATGACCACTAGAGATAGACAGGAATTGTCCCAATTCCCAAGAGCAAAAAACCAAAGTAGACTCACCTTAGCCCAAGCATGTGGGATATGCCCAAACTGGGCAGCACTGTTGGGATATACACAGAGGATTTTCTGTCTTAAATCATACCCCCTTCAGTTTATCCTTCTTTTCTCTGCCTCTGAACTTCTTGAAACAAAATCAAATCATATCCCTGGCTGATTAGCTCAGCGGTAGAGCGTTGGCTTGGCATGTGGATAATCCTGAATTTGATTCCTGGTCAGGGCACACAGGAGAAGCGACCATCTACTTCTCCACCCCACCCCCTCCCTTTCTCTTTCTCTTCCCCTCCTACAGCTATGGTGCAATTGGTTTGAGCGAGTTGGTCTCCCATGCTGAGGATGGCTCCGTGGCTTCTCCTCAAGCGCTAAAATAGCTCGATTGCTGAGAAACAGAGCACTGGTCCTAGATGGGCAGAGCATCTATCACCTGGTAGAGGGCTTGCCAGGTGGATCCCAGTTGGGGCACATATGGGAGTCTGTCTCTCTGCCTCTCACTTAATTTTTAAAAAAATCAAATATTCCATCTTTACTTAAAGTCATGTAATGGTTCCCACAACTTTAGCAGAGCTCAAAGTCTAGAGCCCTTCATGGCCTGACTTGTTCATTTCTGCACTACGTCGTGTCCAGCCACTTCCCATATGTCCTGCGTCCTGCTATACAAAGCATCCTATCTTCTGGTGATGATTAAAGCTGATCCAAGCTTCCGTGCCTTCACACATACCACTGTCCCACGTTGAAATATCCAGCTTACTCTAAAAGACCTCGAAACTCAGGTCACATGCCTTCTCCCTACACCAGAGGCTCATTTAGGTGATTCTCCTCTAGCCTCCTATAACACTCTAGTAGATATCTCTCATAACAATTATTATACTTTATTATTTATGCAGATTTATGTATATATTTCCGCCAAAGACCATACAAATAATAAAATTTTCCCCCTTAAAGTACTCCCCAGGGAGAGCCAGCTATACTACTATTTTCTTTTGTTGTTGCTATGTTCATAGGCAACGTTGTAACGTGGTGTTACTGGGTTTGTCTCAGTCTGACTGTAGGGGTGTGTTCCTACACTGGTTTTCAGATATGACCTTAGGAATATAAAAGCCCCAGCATTCAGGATTTGAGAACAAGATCTTTCAAAATTGCTGCCAAAAGAATCCTAATCTTTAGGACAAGCTACAATGATATATCTAATGACTTACAGTATTAGATAAATGCTCTTTAAGTGTAGTTTGGGATTCAACACTGAAGATCCCATGACAAAAATTGTGCAAGTCAGACGTCTTAGTTCCTTCTTTCTCACATCAACCGGAGAGCTAAAGTTAGTGCCTTCTATCCAAGTTTGCGATTACTTTTCCTATGGCTGATAGAATTACAGGATTTCAAATGCTATTAAACTGCCTAATGCAGGGGCAAATAGTCTGATGGCAGTTATTCATGGCAGAGAGAAAAATGACCAGTGTCTCTTGCTGAAACATCATCATTTATTTTGATAAGATTAGTTTTTACTGGACCCATTAAAATATACAGAATTAAACATAAGGTACGCCTATTTCCAATTCTGTAAAAAGACACAGTACTAGAAAATGCAATAGTAGATTTAATCATGCAGTTTTAACGTCAGTTTCCTGCATAGAAGATCACTTTTCTAATGACTTTCTTCAACTTCTTGAAGGCTGTCCCTGCAGCCACTTATCATAAATACATTCAAGAAATTTAGTCCTGTACCTAAGACTGTTTGTAAGACTGAACTTAGCCCCGAGGCACGTTTCCTTTACAAAGTGCAGAATTCTGCACTTGTCAAATTTCACATTAAAGCGCAGATTTCAATGGTCTCCATTGCCTCTTGGGGAGTGTGTTCTCTCCTTGTCCCCCCTTCCCCTGCTACTCTCCAAGTCTGAGCCCCAACGAGGCCACTGGGGTTATGCCCTAAGAAATAGGCTGTACATTAATAATCTGCTTAGAACTTTCCCTGTGTCTGTCTTTTTAGCATCTGGGTTGAGATGAGGGCAGGCAATTAGATTGCTCTGATTTTAGGGATAGAAATAGAGTCTGGTTATTGCAAGTACAGCTGTGGACATTCATAAAATGTTTAATTTTTCACTCCCAAGACCTTCATTTCATATTAAAAAACGATATTATGACTGAGTGAGACTGCCATTTGCCAACACTTACAATCACTTTTATCAGCGAAGAGGGAGTATGTTGTAGGTGTCTTTGGAATCAGATCTACTCATACTATTGTTAGAATTAAATTAGATATTGTATTTAATATACTCTGATGTGACTAACTGATGCAGCTTATTATTTATGATTAATTCATTTGGAATCAGACAGACCTGGAGTCAGATTTTATCATGTTTCCAACCAGTTAGTTGTGCAATGTTGAGTAACTTCTATAGCTGCTCAGTCTCAGCATTCTTGTTTATGAATGAGGAGTAACATAACTACCTTTCAGAGTGCTTGTGTTTTCCTTTATTCTCATGCATCTCAGTGGATGGCAATATTGTCTAGCTCCTTGCTCAGGCCTAAAATCTAGGGATCACCTTTGATTTGCTTTTATTTTTGTGCCTCACATCTTCAGTAAGTCTTAGTTCCAAAACCATAATTCCCAGACTACAGAGGCATGAGACACTCCCCACAGGGGAGCCATGGGCTATTTTAAATGCATAAAGGAAACTTTGACATGCTCAGACTGCTACAATTAAGTACTATAGTTAATTCTTTAATAAACAGAACCATGAGGTTTTTTTTTTTTTTTTTTTTTGGCTTAAGGGTGCCGTGAAACAAATTACTGAGACAATGAGAGCCCTGTGGAAGAAGAAAGTTTGAGGAGCTCTCTCTATCATATAGCATATAGCTCTTTCCCTTTATCTTCATCTCCACTACTGTCAGCCATCCTCACCATTATTGCCTCTTGCTTGTTAATTGCAATAGCCAGTCTCCTAACTGGTCTTTCCATTTCCATGTCTACCCGCCATAAGCTATTTTCCACAGAGCAACCAGACTGGTCTTTGAAAAATAAAAATAAAATCTTAACTCTTTGTTACTCAAAACTTCTGGTAGCTTTCCTTCCCACTTAAAGTCAATCCAGCTCTCCGCGGTGGTCCACAGACTACCCACGTAGTCCCCTCTTGTCCACTATTCTCTTCTCCTCTCATCAGCCCACCGTCCACTAGGTCTCAGCCACATCGGCTCTTCTCTTACTGTGTTTCCACCTTCGAGACCTTGCAGTTGCTTTTCCTTCTGCTTGTGTCTAAATTTAAATGTCACCACCTCAGATAGGCCTTGACACTATTTGAAGTTGCCACCTTCTCCCAACAATATCACATCACTTCATTTATTTTCTTCACAGTATTTATTCTACCTAAAATTATCCTATTTGTTTACTAGTTCATTAAGCTCTTGAGATTAGAGCCCTTGTCTGTCTTGTTCACCTTTGAACAGTGTCTAGCACACAATAGGCACTCAGAAATTATTGATTGTATTGGAAATGCGGACAGATATCTGATTTTCCCTTCATCATACAATATCATTAGTGATCATATGTCCATTGCTGCTTTTATATCACAAAGCCTTACTAAAATTGTGAAAGAGGAGAAACTGTTTGCAAATTTAGTGGAAACACTGGATTATTTACTCATCTCTCTTCTATAGTCAACAAAAGAAATGTAGCCATATTCGACTCTACCTTCATTTGAAATGCCCAACTTTTCCAAATCCTTAGTAAACTGATTAACCAACTGAGAGAAAAATCCCTTTTCTATTTCTCTCTTTACCTGAATCTCTCTAGAGTGGCAAGCCTCACAGTGGGAGAAGCACTAGGGTAATACATAGCAAACTCAAAGTCACCCCTGTGCACCACTCATTCCAGTGAAACGCAGGGATGAAACAGCATGGGAGGAAGGTGTCAGTGTAGCCTTCGGGTTTCTCTCTGCACTTGTTCTAGGAAGTGGATGAGCTGAATTGCCATTATATTGTGTAGAGTCTGTTTGCAGTTCAATAAGACGAAACTTCCAACAATCAGTAGGAAAGAAAAGAAAAACAACATGAGGAACAAAATGAGGACTCCATGAATTAACCTCAAGAAAACTATGATATTATAATAATATTATATACAGTAAATGGAAACTATAGTAATATTTTAGTAACTAGGACAAAATGCAAACAAGTAAATTTGAATAAGTGCTTACTAGTGTAGGTATTTATATTCTGGCAATTTGATTTGTGGGAAGAGTATTTTTCTCTTTCATTAGTCTTTATAGAGTTCACTTCCAACTCATTAACTGGCTGTTTTTTAAAGAATTTACAGTAATTGGAAATACAGAAGAATAGTTTCCCAATGGAAACTCTGTGGCTGTGTTAAGCTGGTACTCAAATTCCCCCGTGCCTTATCATATTGGAAATATTGAAACAATCATATCGTTGCTGTTAAAGGAAAACACCCAAGTTACAAATCAAGGCTAAGTGTTATTTTTCCTCAGCCCCAGAATTCCCATAACACTGGCTTTCAGTGCTCAAAAGGCCCAGGCTTCTCAAGGCACAAGTCAAGTTTGGGTATAGGGACATCACAGACCCTGTTGGCAGGTGACTCGGTGTGCAAACGAGGGGCAGCAATAGCAGAGGTGTCTTCAAAGGCAGAGTTGTAGTAATGAGAATGAGAACTCTGATCTTAGTAGTGTGTTCATTTTGTCCCTGGTAGGGGAGGAAAGAAGTAGATGATACTTTTAGCGATTCTGATAGCAACTGTTAGAGATGAAAGGGGCACAAGATCATTCCTGGGTGTCAGTTGTTAACTATATGTTTGTACATAAATGATTTATCTCTAATATGGATATATTAGTTTATAATTCAAATGGTTTTTAGTATCAAAAAATCTGAAATGACCAGGACTTCTCAGCATGAATTATATAATAATCCTGTATTTGTATTCACAAGTTTATTAGAAAGCTAATTTATGAATTACTTTGGTTAAAAAGCATTACTAATTTAGGTTGCATGTATAGAAGTTTCAACAACCAGATGGAAAATGGTTTGCTGGTACTTTCATTGGTAGAGTATGAATCAAATGCCTTGACTGATTTGATTTGAAGATTAATCTATTAAAGAATAGTAAAACAAGGTTTCCTAATTTGTTGATTTTAACTTTATTTTCAATAAACAATAAACTATGCAATTGAAGTTTGTTATTTATGTGGTGTGTTAAAGTCTCAGCCTTTTTTCTAAGGTTATTCATATTTTTTTATTTTGAGCTTAGTTTTTATCCTAGTGTTACATAAACAAGAGTCAAGTTACTGGCTTGGGTAAAAAATTATAAAGTTTGTCGTGAAAAGTTTCTCCCTTCATCTGCCTCAACTTCTGCTCTACAGGGGCAGCTGCTTTCATGCCTTCTGGTTATTTCTTGCCAGCATAACAATTCTATTTCTAAATAAGTAATATATATATATATATAAAATTTAATTGGCTTCACTTTTTGAAATTCTGTACTGGCTTTCCATAATGTAAGATGAAATACTTCTAGTTGCTGTCCCCAGCCATTCACACTCATACTTACACTCGCACATCCCCCCACTTACAAAGTTTTTCATTTTTTTTTTTTTTTTTTTTTTTAGAGAGAGAGGAATGGAGAGCGATGGGAAGCATTAACTTGGAGTTGCTTCACTTTAGTTGTTCATTGATTGCTTCTTATATGTGCCTTGACTGGGGGGCTGAAACTGAACCAGTGACCCCTTGTTCAAGCTGGCAAGCCCACACTTAAAGCCAACAAACCTGCACTAAGCTTCCATGTGTTGATCTGCCATGAGAAATTCTTAGCAATTTTTCATTACAGAGGGCATTTCTTTCTCTTTTTTTGTATTTTTCTGAAGTGCAAAACAGGGAGGCAGAGAGACAAACTCCTGCATGTGCCCAACCGGGATCCACCAGGCAAACCCACTAGGGGGCGATACTCTGCCCATCTGGGGTGTTGCTCCTTTGTAACCGGAGCCATTCTAATGCCTGAGGCAGAGGCCATGGAGCCATCCATAGCCCCCCAGGCCAGCTTTTGCTCCAATGAAGCACTGGCTGTATGAGGGGAAGAAAGAGACAGAGAGAAAGGAGAGGGGGAAGGGTGGAGAAGCAGATGGGCACTTCTCTTGTGTGTCCTGGTCAGGAAGCGAACCAGGACTTCCACATACCGGGCCAACGCTCTACCCCTGAGCTAACCGGCCCGGGCCAGAGGGCATCTCTTTTATTTATTCTTCAACATGATCAGGTCTTTGAATTGGACTTATGCAAGGCTGGGTGGGACAAAGCGACCTTGTGTTTTCCAACCAGGGATTCCAGCGTTCTGGGTCGACGCTCTATTCACTGCTCTACCACTGGTCAGGTCTCCTATTTATAATTTTAGTTCAAGTGTTTGGATTAAGTAGTATTCACTGTTTTTACATTATGACTGCAGGAATATTGTTTCTAATTAAGCACCTGAGGTTGCTGTGATTTCATGGACTTCCCTATTGCACTTCCCTATTGTCTTCTGGTTGCTACTCTAGTGATGTCCTCCAACCTTCTTTACTTACTCTGTGCCCCGGAGTCTGACCTGGTGAACTGACTGATACATATATACCAACATTTATTTCCTCTCCTGTATGTGGTAAATAATTGTCTCCCCCTTTGATTTGCTCAGAGCTCAGGGAACCCCTCCCTAACCCTCTCCCTACGCTCTTCAGTGAAACTGTAAAACCCCTCTCTTCATGGTTAAAGCTTAATGAGAAACACCAGGCCCTCCATCTCTGCGGTCCTGCTTCCTCACCCTTTGCCTTTCTTGCAGACCTGCCTCCCCGAGCCTCCATGTCCTGCACTAGTTGCCTGTGAAAAGCTCAGTGGGAAGGAAAAAATGTGAGACCATAACACATTTTATCCTGCGCGCAGACTAGATTGTTGTTCTCCCTCAGAATTTTTTTGGCGGAGACATTGATTTTCAGGCCATGCCTTCCAGCTGACCTTAACTGTGCCTGCTATCCTCGCGGCTGAAAGCCCAGTCGCTCATTGTCTCTGGACAGTAAGCCTGTCTCCTCTCCTGCTGTGAGTAGAGGAAGAGATCTGGGAGGGCAGTGAGATGAGGGGGGGCAGCTCCAACTGATTCTTATAAAGACTTTCAACAAGTACTCTTGGTTTTAGCTCCTGTCTGTGATATCTGCTACCTCCAGTTCTTGGCCCTTTTCAGAGTTCTGCAGTATGAATCATCGTGCCTCTCTGTAGTTTCCCCCTGTATGTTCTGCTGTTTGACCAAGTCAGCACTTGTCTACTCTCTTTCCATTGTCCAAAACTTCTAGTCTAGTGTTTTTTATCCTTCCATATTTTAAAACACATTATTATACTCATTTTAGTGGAAAAGGCGAGAGAATAAACCTGCTGATATCAAAAGGATGTCTTGCCTCAGTTATTTAAAACTATTAAGTAGACACAATATAGTCAAGTTCATAATAAAAAGCTTCTCTGAGACTTAAAAACGTGTTTATTAATGATTAGTTCTATCTACACTTAAGAGCTTCAGAAGTTTTAAGCTTTTGATTTTTAAACTGCATCTCCATAGTCGAGAATCTAGCATTTTGGCTCTGTTTTATTTATTCTTCATTTATTAACACGAGTACTCTTGGCCCTGCACCCACACAGAAAGTACAGTCAAGGCTGAATGCAGGATGGGCAGTCTCTCAAGTCAGTACATTTACATATTAGAAGTGCATGGATTTACTTCACAGACTCCTCTCATATGAGTTTGAGCGAGATTTTTTATCCAAGCCAGTAGGCAAAAATTGAGCCAAAGGATTCCAACCAAATATTAGTGCTTGGAAATTAAATGTTTTCTGATGTATGAAATACATTGAATAATTTTTGAAATAGATGTTAGGTAAAACATTATTTCCCTTTAGAGGTAATGTTGCTATAGAAAAGAATCCAAATGAAGTAACATAAGTAACGAACTCTTAAACATATACCAGGCTCTTGTTACTGGAAATTTAATTCAATTCAGCTAAATGTTCATTTGATGCTAAGCTTACAATTACCATATGATTTCATTTATACTTCAACGTTTGTGTGTCCAGTTTACTTAATTCATTTAGTTATGTGTGTACTATTTATCTTTGTATTCCACACATCATAGGAACTGAATAAATGTTAAAACAATCAAATTTTGTATATCTAGCATAGTGCTTTGAACATCTGAAGCTTAATAGATTTGTCAAATTAATCAAAACATATCCCTTTCTAAATATCTCTTAAAATAAAAATCTCTGAATAGGAAATAAACCAGATTTAGCCAAGATACTATAACTATTGCATCAACACTTCTTGGTTTTGAAAAAAGGCTTTGAGGGTAACAATAAGAAACAAAATATCCTTTTCTTGATTAGTATTTTATTGTTTTAAAAAAGATAAATTCTAACTAAATGTAGGTCACATATAATGAATATGCTATTTGAAGTATTAAATGTTTTGTTAACTTTATTAACAGGGCATGATATCCTGAACTAACTGGTATTATTTAGAATTTTATATGTTAAATCACCTGGGGCATGTTGGGTGGGGGTTTGGAGGAAAGCCAAGGACATGCTTTGATTAATATGTTTATATGCTTTCCAGGAAATCTTTTAATTCATGTGGTTCACCAATTTTCAATTACTTTCTACTTTCTCAATATTCTATATCTGGAAAATAGTTAAACAACACAAATATTTTGGTATTAGGGATCAAGGGTAGCAGTAAACTTGCCAAGTTTAACTTTCTGTAGAATTCTATAAAATGCACAAAAGTGTATTGGAGCATTTGATAAAGAGAATGGGAAGGAAACGTTATTACTGGATCCATCAGGCCATGTGATTATGATACATGAACTGTAGACTTTTGGCTGACAAGAATTTTATCTGTTTAAAATGCTCAGTGCAAAATCTATTACTGTTGCATTTCTGTGTGAACAAACTTAAGTGCTTTGGTTCTGAAGGTGCCGTTAATTACAACGCCACCTTGATGGATTGCTGTATCAACTGAGCTGCTTTTCTCACTCTGGTAGCATCAGGAAAAGATATTTCTCTATAAATAAAACCTATAAAGAAGCTTCACTTTTTTAAGTTAGAGGTATATTCAATTTATAAAATTGTAAAAATAGCGTTATCACTGAAATATTGACCTGGCTGTTGAAATAGCAGTGAGAGATAAGCCAAAATGCTAAAGAGCAGTTTATGAAACAATGTTGTATTCACTCATTATAAGATGCTAACCATGCAATTTATTGTTCTGCTCTGATTTTTATAACTCTCAGAACTATATACATCTGTTTGAATTTTTTAAATTTCTCATAATAAAAGTTTCTATTATGTTTCCTGCTTGCACTTGCTATGCATTTGAATTGAATGCATTGAATGTGAGAGTTCCACGCAGGATGTTCTTAAAAACTGACTAAAGGGATAGTAATCAGTTCCTCAGAGTAGTTATGTCACACTTCCAAAACATATTTCCCATGAGAATAATTATTTAAACAGAAAGGATTACTACTGCTCACGTATTTTAATAAATGTGGGAATTTTTATTGTTTTGAGGAACATTTTTTTTCTTGCTGTTTTAATGTTCTGAACATTATTTGAGTTCTCATCAACAGATTCCAAACAACCTTTGTTTTGGTATTATGAGTATTTAATCAGCCAAATAAAGAAGTTTACCAAATCCATGCCCAGATGCAAAATAGGCCTCATTTTTGTTTTGGAATCTATTTCATGAAGTATTACATAGCATAGTCTAACGACTGGGTGAGAGCCACCAAAGGAATTAGGGTGGATAACTTAAGTAAAATAGAACTATATTTTTATATTAAACTATGAACCTGACCTGTGATAGCACAACAGATAAAGCATTGACCTAGAATGCTGAGGTCACCGGTTCAACACCCTGGGCTTTCCTGATAAGGCACATATGGGAGTTGATGCCTCCTTCCCCCCAGCCCCCGTTTCTCTAAAAATGAATAAATATTACAAAAGACCCCCTATGAACTACTAGGAAAGATAAGCAAGTATTGATAAGTGACTTAAATGTGATATTAGCTGATTGGATTTTAAATATTTTAAACATATCTTTTACTCTTAGTTTAGTTTATGATTTATCTTCCCATAAAACAGAATTGATGCATTCTATGAGAGAAAGAAATATGCATTTGGTTTTATTAAAACATTGAGTCCGAGGAAGCAAGATGGCGACGGAGTAGGCGGACGTACCAACTTCCAACTCCCAGAAGCAAAGTGGATTATAACTCAATTTAAAGAACCATCATCTGGATATACCAACTATGAACTAAACTAAGTGGACTCTTCAACCAAGGAACACAGAAGAAGCCACATTGAGACTGGTAGGAATAGCGAAAACGCGAAGAGGGCTGCCCAGCTCCCCGGAGCAAACGGCAGCCCGGAGAGACCCGCGGGGCGGGAGGAAAGTTTAGCGGAGAGGGAGGGACCTGGGTCCCAGGAACCAAGCCCCAGCCTGCAGTCTCAGAGCCTAGAAGAGCCGTTTGGACAGTTTTGAGCTGTGAAACAAGTGAGGGAGCTCCCAGGCCTACAGTGTGGAGTATTAGGTCCCTTCCTACTCTGCTGAGGGCTGCTTAAGGGTATGGTGGGCGGCAGGACGCTGAAACGCGGTTCTGTCAACGTGGGCGGAGGCCAAGCCGGTGTGAGCTCAGTCTAGCTCAGAGGGGCAGAGGGGACGCGCAAAAGCGGACCGGTAGCTGCAGGCACGCCTTTAACCCCACTTACGGGGACAAAGCGGGAGGCCAGGAACGGGCAGGCCCTGCGCAGGCTGGCCCTGACCGCCGGGAACGGGCTAGGACCAGGGATGGGCAGGGGCTTGCGGCTGAGCTGACGCTACCAGCCCCCCACCCCACCCCCAGCCGGAGAAACCGCGGTTGGCCAGTATACATGCCCGAGCGGGCTCCGAGCACAGGAACGGGCTAGACCCCGAGACAAGGGGAAGCTCGCAGTTGAGCTCACGATACTATCCCCGCCCGGCCGGAGAAACCACGGATAGCATTCATACGTGCACGAGCGGGCTCCGAACGCGGGGGCGGGGTAGAGTCCGGGACGAGAGGAAGTCCGCAGCTGAGCGGAAGCCAGCAAACACGCCCGGCCCAATAAACCTGGGTTTGTGACTCTGCGCAGAAGGGCCCTGGCCTCGAGGGTGGGGCTAAAACTCCAGACGCGCAAACGCTCACAGCTGAGAGCACGTCAAAAGCCCCGCCCAACCCGCGAAACTGTGGTGAGCAGGCTCTGACTGAGGGTTCTGGGCAGAAGTCCGGAAATAGGCTGGATCCGCAGCTGAGCAAAGGTGCTCACCTCTACCCTTGGTGCTAAGACTTGTGGCTTCAGTGACAGCCCCTCCCACGGAGGAGAGGCAGAAATCACAGCAAAAGCCAAAGTGGGCCGGTGCTGGTAACGCTCATACCCAACCACCCTAGGCACAGGCAGAGGGGGTGAGGGCCCTGCAGACAGACCACACCTAGAGAACACAAAGGCAACACCTACTGGACTCCAGTGGCCACAACTTGCTTATACACAGACAAAATGGGCAGGCAGAGGAATGCAAACCAAATGAATCAAGAGAAATCCCCAGAGAAGGACCTGAATGAACCAGATATAACCAAATTACCAGAAGCAGAATTTAGAATAATGATAGTTAGGATGTTCAAAGAAATTAGAGCAACAATGGATAGTCATTATGAACACCTAAGTAAAGAGATAACAAGTATAAAAAACGAAATTGAAATATTAAAAAGAATCAGACAGAAATGACAAATATAGTATCAGAATTGAAGACCACAATGGAGGAAATTAAAAGCAGGATGAATCACGCTGAGGATCGAATAAGCGAGTTAGAGGACACAATAAACAAAGGCACAGAAGCAGAGAAGAAAAAGGAAAAGAGACTCAAAAAATGTGAGGAAACTCTAAGGGAGCTTTGTGACAACATGAAGAGAAACAAGATTCGCATCATAGGGGTGCCTGAAGAAGAGGAGAGAGGACAGGAAATGGAAACTTTGTTCAATCAAATCATAGCAGAAAACTTTCCTAAATTAAGGCTGGAAAACACTCCACACATTCAAGAAGCACACAGAACTCCATTAAAGAGAAACCCAAAAAGATCTACCTCATGACACATCATAGTTAAAATACCAAAGCTAATGGATAAAGAAAAAATTTTAAAAGCTGCTAGAGAAAAAAAGGCTATCACCTACAAAGGAGCCCCCATAAGGATGACATCGGACTTCTCAACAGAAACACTTGAGGCCAGAAGGGAATGGCAAGATATAATCAAAGTAATGCAGAACAAGAACCTACAACCAAGACTACTTTATCCAGCAAGGCTAACGTTTAAAATTGAAGGAGAAATAAAGAGTTTCCAGAAAGAAAGCCTGAAGGAATTCATAAAAACCAAACCAATTCTGAAAGAGATACTAAGAGGCCTCTTGTGAACAGTTTAAAGGGAGGAATGAATAGAGCAAAAGAAGAATACAGCTTTAAAGAATAAAATGGCAATAAACAACTACATATCTATAATAACCTTAAATGTAAATGGATTAAATGATCCAATCAAAAGACATAGGGTAGCTGCGTGGATAAAGAAACAGGACCCATACATATGCTGTCTACAAGAGACACACCTTAAAACAAAAGATGCACATAGACTGAAGGTAAAAGGATGGAAAACAATATTTCATGCAAATGGAAATGAAAAAAAAGCTGGGGTAGCAATACTTATATCAGACAAAATGGACTTTAAAACAAAGGCTGTAGTAAGAGATAAAGAAGGACACTACATAATGATAAAGGGAACAATTCAACAGGAAGATATAACTATTATAAATATCTATGCACCAAATATAGGAGTCCCGACATACATAAAGCAGACTTTGAAGGATATAAAGGGCGAGATTAATAGCGATACTATCATAGTAGGGGATTTCAATACCCCTCTAACAACACTGGATAGATCCTCAAGAAAGAAAATTAATAAAGAAACAGCAGACTTAAAGGAGACACTAGATCAACTTGATTTAATAGATATCTTCAGAACTTTTCACCCTAAAGCAGTAGAATATACATTCTTCTCAAGCACTCATGGTACGTTCTCTAGGATAGACCACATGTTAGGACACAAAAATGGTCTCAATAAATTTAAGAAGATTGAAATCATATCAAGCATTTTCTCTGATCACAATGCCATGAAACTAGAAATTAACCACAAAAGAAAAACTGAAAAATACTCAAACACTTGGAAACTAAATAGCATGTTATTAAATAATGAATGGATTAACATTGAGATCAAAGAAGAAATAAAAAAGTTTCTAGAAACAAATGATAATGAGCATACATCAACTCAAAATTTATGGGACACAGCAAAAGCAGTCCTGAGAGGGAAGTTTATTGCACTACAGGCATATCATAAAAAGCTAAAAAAAGCTCAAATAAGCAAACTGACCCTGCATCTAAAAGAACTAGAAAAACAACAACAAATAAAACCCAAGACAAGTAGAAGAAAGGAAATAATAAAGATCAGAGCAGAAATAAATGACATAGATGCGAAGGAAACAATACAGAGGATAAATGAAACCAGAAGCTGGTTCTTTGAAAAGGTAAACAAGATTGATGAACCTTTAACTAGACTCACCAAGAAAAAAAAGAGAGAGGACTCAAATAAATAAAATTAGAAAAGACAGTGGAGAAATAACAACTGACACAACAGAAATACAAAGTATTGTAAGAAAATACTATGAAGAACTATATGCCAAAAAATTAGACAATCTTGGTGAAACGGACAAATTTCTTGAATCATATAACCTTCCAAAAATCAATCTGGAAGAATCAGAACACCTAAACAGACCAATTACAGCAAATGAGATCGAAACAGTTATCAAAAAACTCCCAAAAAAGAAAAGTCCTCGGCCTGATGGCTTCACAAGTGAATTCTATCAAAAATTCAAAGAAGAACTAACTCCTATCCTTCTCAAGCTATTTCAAAAAATTCAAGAGGAAGGAACTTCCAAACTCCTTTTATGAGGCGAGCATAATTCTGATCCCAAAACCGGGCAAAGACAACACAAAGAAAGAAAATTATAGGCCTATATCCCTGATGAATTTAGACACTAAAATTCTCAACAAAATATTAGCCAACCGGATCCAGAAATATATGAAAAAAATTATACACCACGATCAAGTGGGATTTATTCTGGAGAGGCAAGGCTGGTTCAATATTCGCAAATCAATCAATGTGATTCATCACATAAACAAAAGGAAGGACAAAAATCACATGATAATTTCAATAGATGCAGAAAAGGCATTTGATAAAATCCAGCACCCATTCATGATCAAAACTCTCAGTAAAGTGTGAATACAGGGATCATTCCTTAACATGATAAAAGCCATCTACGATAAACCGACAGCAAACATCATACTAAATGGACAAAGATTAAAAGCAATCCCCTTAAGATCAGGAACTAGGCAGGGATGCCACCTTTCACCACTCTTATTCAACATAGTTCTGAAAGTCCTAGCCTCAGCAATCAGACAACAAGAAGAAATAAAAGGCATCCAAATTGGAAAAGAAGAAGTAAAACTGTCACTATTTGCTGATGATATGATATTGTATATTGAAAACCCTAAAGTCTCAGTCAAAAAACTACTGGACCTTATAAATGAATTCAGCAAGGTGGCAGGATATAAAATTAATACTCAGAAATCAGAGGCATTTCTATATACCAACAATGAACTGTCAGCAAAAGAACTTAAGGAAACAATCCCCTTCACTATTGCAGCCAAAAAAGTAAAGTACCTAGGAGTAAATTTAACCAAGGAGGTTAAGGACTTGTACTCGGAAAATTATAGAACATTGATAAAAGAAATCAAGGAAGATACAAACAAGTGGAAGCATATACCGTGCTCATGGCTAGGAAGAATAAACATCATTAAAATGTCTATATTACCCAAAGCAATTTATAAATTCAATGCAATACCAATTAAGATACCAATGACATACTTCAAAGATATAGAAAACATATTCCAAAAATTTATATGGAACCAAAAAAGAACACGAATAGCCTCAGCAATCTTAAAAAGAAAAAATAAAGCAGGAGGTATCACTCTTCCAGATATCAAGGTTTACTATAAGGCCATTATACTCAAGACAGCCTGTTATTGGTGTAAGAACTGGCACATAGATCAATGGAACAGAACAGAGGACCAAGAAATAAACCCACACCTTTATGGACAACTGATATTTGACAAAGGAGGAAAGAACATACAATGGGGTAAAGACAGCCTCTTTAACAAATGATGTTGGGAAAATTGGACATCCACCTGCAAAAAAATGAAACTAGACCATCAACTTACACCATTCACAAAAACAAACTCAAAATGGATAAAAGACTTAAATGTAAGCCGTGAAACCATAAGCATCTTAGAAGAAAACATAGGCAGCAGGCTCTCCGACATCTGTAGCAGCAATATATTTGCTGAATTATCTCCATGGGCAAATGAAATAAAAGGCAAGATAAACAAATGGGACTATATCAAACTAAAAAGTTTTTGCACAGCTAAAGACAATAGGAACAGAATAAAAAGACAAACCACACAATGGGAGAACATATTCGACAGCACATCTGATAAGGGGTTAATAACTAAAATTTATAAAGAACTTATGAAACTCAACACCAGGAAGACAAACAACCCAATCAAAAAATGGGTAAAAGAAATGAATAGAAATTTCTCCAAAGAGGACATACAGATGGCCAATAGGCATATGAAAAAATGCTCAACATCACTAATCATTAGAGAAATGCAAATTAAAACCACAATGAGATATCACCTCACACCAGTTAGAATGGCACTCATCAGCAAAACAACACAGAATAAGTGCTGGCGAGGATGTGGAGAAAAGGGAACCCTTCTGCACTGCTGGTGGGAATGCAGACTGGTGCAGCCACTGTGGAAAACAGTTTGGAGATTCCTCAGAAAATTAAAAATCGAACTGCCTTTTGACCCAGCTATCCCACTTTTAGGAATATACCCTAAGAACACCATAGCACTGTTCGAAAAGAAGAAATGTGCCCCCATGTTCGTGGCAGCATTGTTCACAATAGCGAAGATCTGGAACCAGCCCAAGTGTCCGTCAGAAGACGAGTGGATTAAAAAGCTATGGTACATATATACTATGGAATACTACTCAGCCATAAGAAACGATGACATCGGATCATTTATAACAAAATGGATGTACCTTGATAACATTATACGGAGTGAAATAAGTAAATCAGAAAAAAAGAAAAACTGAGAACAGCATGATTCCATACATAGGTGGGACATAAAAGTGAGACTATGAGACATGGACAAGAGAGTGATGGTTATGGGATGGGGGGAGGGAGGGAAGAGTGGGATAGGGAGGAGGGGAGGGACACAGGGAAAACCAGATCGAAGGTGACAGAGGACAATTTGACTTTTGGTGATGGGTATGCAACACAATTGAATGATAAGATAACCTGGAGATGTTTTCATTGTACATATGTACCCTGATTTATTGGTGTCACCCCATTAGAATTAATAATAATAAAATATAGATATTAAAAAAAAAAACATTGAGTCCTCCATGATGTGAATCTAACTATATGCAGCTTTTCTAAAGAAATGCGTTTTTATTTTTTTATTAATTAATGTTTTGTAGACAACCCCAGAATGACCCAGATGTTGGAGTCATTAAATATCAATTTAAATCACCTGTTATAACTATGCTCAGAGAGAAACGGCAATGTTTATAATGAATGAAAAAATAGGGAATCTCAACAAAGAAATGGAACTATGAAGAAGAACCAAATGTAACTTTTAGATCGGAGAAGTGCAATACCAGAAGTAAAAACTTACTGGTCCTAATAATATAATAAAAATAATAAATGCCATTTAATATGAAAAAGAGAGAGAAAGTATTTTTTTTTTTTTTTTTTACAGGGACAGAGTGAGAGTCAAAGAGAGGGATATAGGTAGGGACAGACAGACAGGAACGGAGAGAGGTAAGCATCAATCATTAGTTTTTCATTGCCGTTGTGACACCATAGTTGTTCATTGATTGCTTTCTCACATGTGCCTTGATCGCGGGCCTTCAGCAGACCGAGCAACTCCTTGCTGGACCCAACGACCTTGGGTCCAAGTTGACGAGCTTTTTTGCTCAAGCCAGATGGGCCCGCGCTCAAGCTGGTGAACTCGGGGTCTTGAACCTGGGTCTTCTGCATCCCAGTCCGACGCTCTATCCACTGCGCCACCGCCTGGTCAGGCAAGAGAGAAAGTAATTTTTTAAGTAAAGAAATGTGAGACAATTTCAAAATGTCCAACTTATGCGTAAATGGAGTCCCAGATGGAGAGGAGTGATATCTGGAGCAGAAAGTAAAATTTGAAGACATAGTGACGTTAAACCTCTGTTATTTAGTAGAAGATACACATTTACAGATTTATAGATTCAATATGTTTGGTGTTTTGTTGTTGAATTTTAAGAGTATTCTATATATATTCTGGATATTAATATCGTATCAGATATATGATTGCAAACATTTTCTCCCATTCTGTGGGTTATCGTTTTTATTCTATTGATAATGTACACATTTTAAAACTTTTCATGAAGTCCAATTTGTCTGTTTTTCTTTTATTGCCTGTGTCTTTGATGTCATATCCAAGAAATCATTGCCAAATTCAATGCCATGAAACCTTTGCCGTTTTCTTCTGGTTTTTTCTTACTTTTATTAATTTTAATGGGGTGACATTAATAAATCAGGGTACATATGTTCAAAGAAAATATCTCCAGATTATCTTATCATTCAATTGTGTTGCATACCCGTCACCCAAAGTCAAATTTTTCTCTGTCACCTTCTATCTGGTTTTCCCTGTGCCCCTCCCCTCCTCCCTATACCATCTTCCCCTCCCTCCCTCCCACCCCGTAACCACCACACTCTTGTCCATGTCTCATAGTCTCACTTTTATGTCCCACCTATGTATAAAATCATGCAGTTCTCAATTTTCTTCTGTTTTACTTATTTCACTCCGTATAATGTTATCAAGGTCCATCCATTTTGTTGTAAATGATCCGATGTCATTTCTTATGGCTGAGTAGTATTCCATAGTATATATGTACCAAAGATTTTAATCCACTCATTCTTCTGTTTTATAGCATTATGTTTTACACTTAAAATTTTGACCCATTTTGAGTTAATTTTTTTTATTTGGCATTACGTAAGGATTCTATATCCTTTTGCACGTGTATATCCACTTTTCCTAGCACCACTTATTAAAAAGACTGTCAAGACATTCCACATGAATTTTAGGATGGGTTTTCTGTTCCTGCAAAATATTTCATTGAGGGGCCCTGGCCAGATACAGGATGTCCTCAGGTTACAATAGTCTGAACATATGACATTTCGAGTTTGTGATTCTCAAAACTTAAAAAAATTGAGACATGAGTATTTGGGCTTACGCCCTTTGACATCGTTCTTAAGGACTACGTGGGTGAACTAGTTTGATTGCATGCAGCAGCAGAACACAAAGTAACATGGCCTATGAGTGAGGGAGTTTACCTATGCCCGGTATGCTTACCCACGCCATTTAGGACTGTTAAAAGCACAAGTCACAAGTGTTCCATTTTTGTTAGGCAAGGGTGTGTTTCATCTTAAACCAAAATTCTGGTTACATTACTGTCATAAGAATGAAACTGTGTTGTTACCTGAGGACCCCCTGTAGCTCAGTTGGTTAGAGCATTGTCCCAATATGCCAAGGTTGCAGGTTCGAACCCTGGTCAGAGCACACACAATGATCAACTAATGAATGCATGAATAAGTAGAACAATGGATTGATGTCTCTCTCTCCCCCTCCATCCCTCCCTGGCTCTCTCTTCTCATGCTCTAAAAATCAATGAATAAAAATTAAAATATTATGGCCTGATCTGTGGTGGCACAGTGGATAGTGTCGACCTGAAATGCTGAGGTCATCGGTTCAAAACCCTGCACTTGTCTGGTCAAGGCGCATATGGGAGTTGATGCTTCCTGCTCCTTCCACCTTTCTCTCTCTTTCTCTCTCTCCTCTCTAAAATGAATAAATAAAATAAAGTTTAAAAAAATTAAAATATTACATATAGTCCTCCCTCACCATATCGTGGTTCACTTTTTGCAGTCTCACTGTATTGCAGATTTTAAAATTGTATATATCTAATTTTGTATCACGGATTTTTTGCTATATCGTGGGATTTTGCAGTCTAGGTATTTTTATATATTTATTATCTTAATTATTTAGAAAGTGTTTCAGAGCATAGGAAGTGTTTATAAGAGTGTGGGAAAAGGTTAATAGTGTGGGAAAGGTTTATAAAAGTGTGGGGAAGGTTTATAAAGCCTTAAAATATATATAAATAATAAATATAAGGTCACTACTTCGCAGATTTTTGCTTATTGAGGGGGGTTCTGGAACCTAACCCCTGCAATAAATGAGGAACCGCTGAATATTTATCTCTTTGAGATTTAGTTAGGGATCACATTGAATCTGTAGAACATTTTGAGTAGAATTGACATCTTAACAATATTGTCTTCCAATCCGTAAACTTGAGATATATTTCCACGTATTTGAGTCTTTAATTTCTTTCAGTAAAAAATGTAATTTTTATTGTACAGGTCTTTCACCTCTTTGACTAACTCCTAAGAATCTTAGTCTTTTTGATGCTATTATGCATGGAATTATGATGCTATTGTACATAAATATGATGTTTATTGTGTTTTTTAATATGGTTTTTATTATATTGAGATAGATTCATCTATTCCTAATTTGCTGAGTGATTTTTATTACAAAAGAATGTTAGGTTTTGTTAGATGCTTTTTATGTATCAACTGAGATGGTCATTTTTTTCTCTTGTTTTGTTGATATGGTATATTACATTGATTTTTATATGTTGAATTGAGTATTATATGTTTATATATTGAACCATCCTTACATTCCAGTAATAAATCTCACTTGTTCATAGTATATAACATTTAATATGCTACTGAATTTTGTTTGCTCGTGTTTTGTTTAAGATTTTTGCATCGATGTTTATCAAGAAAATTGATCTTTAATTTTCATATCTGTTTGGATTTGGTATCACAGTTATGCTGCCCTCATAGAATGAATTAGAAAGTGTTCCCTCCTTTAAATTTTTGGAAAAGTTTGGGAAGGATTGATTTTAGTTTTTCTGTAAATGCTTGGTAGATGTTTCATTACTGATTCAGTTGATTTCCTAGTTATAGTTCTATTTTTATGTTCTGTCCTTTTATGATCTAGTCTTGGTAGGTTTTATGTTTCTAAAAATTTGTTTCTACATCTAGGTTATTCCATTGTTGCCATAGAATTGTTCATAGTACTGCCTTGTAATCTTTTTTATTTCTCTAGTAACTGCAGCAATGTCTCCACTTTCATATCTGATTGTAGTAATTTGAGTCTTTTCACTTTTTATTTATTTATTTAGCTAAAGGTTTGTCAATTTTATTGATCTTTTCAAAGAATCAACTTTTGATATTCTTTATTCTTTTTTTTTCTTCTCTATTTTGTTTCTTGATGCTCTAATCTTGATTATTTCTTTCCCTCTGCTTGCTTTGGGTATAGTTTGTCCTCCTTTTCCTAGTTCCTTAAGTTGTAACGTTAGGTTGTTGATTTGGGATCCTTCTTACTTTTTACAATAAGTATTTATAGCTATAAATTTCCTCTTTAATACTGTTTTCTCTGTGTATCATGAGTTTTGGTATGTTGAGGTTCTGTTTTTATTGATCTCTAAATATTTTCTAGTTTTCCTTGTAATTTCTTCTTTTATCTGTTGGTTGTTTAAGAGTGTGTTGTGTAATTTTCAGAAATTTATGAATTTTCCAGTTCTTATGTTATTGATTCTAACTTTCTCCCACTGTGGTCAGAGAAGGTGCTTTGTAAAATATATATTTTTTAAATGTTTTGTGACTTAGTTTGTGACCTGTTATATTATCTGTCCTGGAAAATATCTTCTGTACACTTGAGAAGAATGTGTATTCTGTTGTTGGATAGACTTGTTCTGTATCTGTCTGTTAGGTCCACATAGTTTATTGTGTTAAGTTCTCTGTTTCCTTGCTTATCTTCTGTCTGGTTGTTCAATTATTAAAAAGAAGGTATTGAAATTTCCTGGTTGGAGTATAAAAAAGGTTTCCAAGGATTCTCCTTGAGGAAGATGAAAATAGTGAAATTCTTAATGAGTGAATGTTGTGGATTTAGATGAATGACAAAGAACTTGAGATTGAATTAAGGAAAACTCATAAAAACTAAGCAAACAAAAACTTATGGCAATCATTCTGTCCATGGATAAAAGCTATTGTGTAGGAAAGGAATAGTAATAATAGTGCATGCAGTATAAGGCTCAGCTGCCAACAGCCTAACATATTGGACTTATTGGAAACATTGAATATTCATATAATTGAAATTACAATATAACAACATTGGGAGGCTGAGAGGATGAGCAGGGTGCTTATGTGGGTGGGTGAAATGAGCAGTAAGAGGGAACTAAATTTCTGTCTTTAAAGGGAGGTAATCAGTAGGAATTACTGAAAACATTTTATCAAAAAATATATAGATAGATATAGAAGTAAATACCAAAGGAAAGTAAAGTGGCAATGACTTGAGAAATGGGTGAGAAATAATATAGGGGACTAGTATTTTAGATACCTGTATCATTTTTTAAATAGTAAGAATTAAAATAATTTATATAAACATGACTAAGTCATAAAAGAAATAGAAAACTTCTGAACCATACTTTAGGCTTTTAGGTATTTCTTTACCATCATTTAAAAGAAGATAATTATTTTATTTAATATTTTTTTTAAATATACAAAAGAGAATGTCAGTGTATTGTCAGTAGATATGCTTAGCTGTCATAAGTAAGTGCAACCATTGAGATATGTTACTATGGTTTGTTTGTTTTTTTTTTAAGGATGATATCAAGTGGTGAAAGAAATGACAGAAGTTAAAAGATTGAATTTCATTCAGTTTTTCATCACTTTATGATTTAATTTAGCCAGGTAGTATAAGTACCAATAATGTATCAGTGTATAAATAGGACAATTGACCTATTTATTCATGTGTTACGTGTCATTCCCTAACATATATGGTGATTCTAAATGTTGAAGAATAGTTTTAAAGGAACAGCTCTTGGCAGACTTTCTACAGTATATTAGGATAGATGAACAAAGAAACTTGCTTTTCCTAATCAGTATGGAGTCAGAAAAAGGTAAAGGCCTTTTAACTTGCTAAATGACTAATTCAGCTTCCCACATATCTTCCTGACACCCCCTCCCCCAAAAAAGAAATCTCTTATGCTACAATTTGGTACAGGTATTCATTTCAAGAATGTTTTCAGTTTTCTGGCAGTCTTCAAGAAAAAAATAGAATTATTATAGCTTTAGTGGAGAAATGAAAATCAATAGCATGTTTTTGGTTTTAATTTTTCCCCACATTTATGCAATAGTGTATCTGATGTTTTCATTCACAGGATACAAATACACATATTTTACTTTATAATCATACTTTGAGGTAGGCAGAATAATGATGAGATGGTAAGCAATTTGGAAAGTTGTGTAATTTTTTCATTTTTTTATTTTACTATCTTTTTAGTATTTTTTATTAAGGTAACTATCACAGAATTTGATGATTTTATTATTTTAAATATACAATTCTGTAGCATTAATTACAGACACGTGCCATTTAATAGTAGGAATACATTATGCAAAATGCATTGTTATGTGATTTTGTAGTTGTGAAAATACCATAGAGTATAATTAGACAAACATAGATGTATAGCCTACTACACACCTAGGGTATATGGTATACCCTATTGCTCCTAAGCTGCAAGGCTGTAGAGTATCTCATTATACAAAAGAGCATGGAATTATAAATGAAGCACAAGCACAGGAGAAATGATGCAATCAAGGGACATGATAAACATAAGATCTGTAAGGCCACTGCTGGAAGAACACAACACACTGTTTTACAGCAAACTTTTTAATAAATAGAAATAGTACATTTTAAAATAACAATAAAAATGCTTTAGACTTTTCTAAAATTTCTCAAAGAGGAAGCTCCTAGCCTCAGAGTATCCTGTATAAGGGGCCCCAGGGCAGCACTAGCAGCAGCCAGTCTTGGTTTGCAGCTTGGCCTCTCCTGGGTAACTCCAAACCCAGAACAAGTAACAGCCATCTGAAGATCACTTTGTAGTTCATGTCAGTGTTCACAGACAGAGACAGGTTGTGGCCAACTTTGGCCTGCACTTCCAGAGAGGCCCCAGAGCCAACACACCTGGCAGACAGTGCAACACACATTAAAGCACCACCCAACCACTCCCACAAGTGACACACAAGGTGTACCAGAGCCCTACTGAAGTAAGACATACTCTGTGGGTTTGGCTCCTGCACAGCTGATCCTCCATGGTGGTCACAGCCAACCTCCACAGCTGATCCCTCCCAGTGATGTGCTAACAGCAATCAAGGCTCAACTAGAACAGGAGGGTATACACAGCCCACATGGTGTTGGGGGATATATGGAGGGGCACACCTGGAGTGCCCCGCTCAGGTGAACAGGGAAGTTGTGCCACTGGACCTTATAGGACACCTACTGCATAAGGCCAACCTACCAAGCCCAGGAGAGGTAGCAGCTGTACTTAATACATAGAAATAGACACAGGGAAGCAGCCAAAGTGAGGAGACAAAGAAACATGTCCCAAATGAAAGAACAGAACAAAACTCCAGACAAAGAACTAAACAAAATGGAGATGGGCAGTCTACTAGATGCAAAGTTCAAAACACTGGTTATAGGGGTGCACAGTGAAATTAGGGGAAGAGTAGATGAACTCAGTGAGAACTTCAACAAAGAGGAAACATAAAAACGAAACTAGGAAACATAACCAGTCAGAAATGAAGAATTCATTAATCCAGTGTTTTTCAACCACCAGTCCACCATAAATTTTATGCTGGTCTCCAAGAGTTAACCACCCTGCTGTTATATGAAGATTATAGGAGTCTATAATCATTGGGTCTACAATCTTCATACAGCATCAGGGTGGTTAACTCTTTCACGGACTGGCACCAATACACAGACTAGCAGTTGAAAAACACTGAAGAATACATTACAGAGAATCAATAGTGGAGTATATGAAGCAGGAGATCAAATCATGGATTTAGAAGATAAGGAATCAGGGGATACCCAGTTAGAACCACAAAAAGGAAAAATCCAAAAAAAGAAGCATGATATAAAGAGCCTCTGGGACAACTTTCAGGCATAACATTTGTGTCATAGGGTGCTAGAAGCAAAAGAGAGAGAAACCTCTGTGAAAAAAAATGACCAAAAAGCTTTCCTAACCTGGTGAATGAAATAGACAAGTCCATATAGCTCAGAAAGTTTCAAACAAGATTAACTCAAAGAGGCCCAAACTAATCATAATTAAATTGCTAAAGGTTAAAGATCGAGAATCTTAAAAGCAGCAAGAGAAAAGTAGTTACCTAAAGGGGAGCTCCCATAAGACTGTCAACTGATTTCTCAACAGAAACTTTGCAGGCCAGAAGGAAGTGGCAAGAAATATCCCAAATGATGAAAAATAGGGACCTATAATTAAGATTACTCTACCTAGCAAAGCTATCATTTAGAATTCAAGAACATATAAAGAGCTTCCCAGACAAGAAAGGAGTTTATCACCAACAAACCAATATTAGATGAAATGTTAAAGGATCTGCTTTAAAAAGGAAAAAAATTAAAATATGAATTATAAAGTGTCAATAAATATATATCTATCAACAATTGAATTTAAAAAAACAAAATAAATGAACAAGGGGAACAAAAACAGACTCATAACATTTTGTCGGTTGCCAGATGGGAGAGGCATGGTAGGATGAGTGGATAAGGTGAAGGGACTAAGTACAAATTGGTTGTTACAGAATAATCACAGGCCTGAAACATACAACATAGGGAATATAGCCCATAATAGTGTAATAAATATATATGGTTTCAGATTGGTACAAGATGTATTAGGATGATCTCTTAGAAATTTATATAATGTCTAATCACTGGATTGTATATCTGAAAGTAATATATTTTATGTCAACTATAATTGAAACATAAAAAATTATTGAACATAAAAAATAAAAATAACAATAAAAAGTATAATAAGTAAATACATATGCTAGTAACATAGTCATTTATTATCATGATCAAGTATTATGTATTGTACATAGTTGTATGTACCATACTTTTTACAGAAACGATTACACAGTAGATTTGTTTACACCACTGTCACCACAAATACATGAGTAATGCATTGTGCTACTTCCTGACAATGGCCGCAGCATCACCAGGCGATAGGAAATTTCAATTCCATTATAAACTTCTTAGACTACTGTTGTATATGTGATTCGTGTTAACTGAAATGTTATGTGTCACATGACTGTACATTCAAAGTGTTGTACAACCGTCACCACTATCTACTGCCAGAACTTCTTATCACATCAAACAGGAACTCTATCCATGATGCAGTGGTTCTCAAAGTGTGCACCAGGGCATACTGGTGCGCCCTAGAAGATTTCCAGGTGCGCCCTATGGTAGTCCAGAGAAATATGTGCCTGTTGGGGACCAAAAAACCAACAGGGTTTTTGGAGTTTAGATTTTTGGGGGACAGAGGTGTGGGGAATTGGCTGTAAGCTGACAGTCTGCCCAACCCCCACCTCACTTGCCTGATTAGGTTGCAAAAGGCTGTTAAGCTGTGGTGCTGGATTGTTTACACTACCCCCATGTTCCCCAGAAAGACTGGAGGCAAGTTTCTTCTATCCTTTGTTTGGTGTAAAGTTAAGATGGTATGTATGGTGGCGGTTTTCTGCACTCAACACAAGAGTAAAAGGAGAGGAATTCTTCAATGTATTGACCAGGAAATGAGAGCTTGCCTTTCAAATATATGCCCAAACATTGAAGAAATTGCTAGGACACATCAGGCTCATGTTTCTCATAAACACAAGAATGAAAAAACTTAACACATTGGCGCTGGGACCTGCCAATTTAACTAAATCTTACTAGGAATATATCTATATCTATCTATATATATCTCTATCTATATCTATCTATATATATCTATATATAACCTTTTTGTCATTTTTTTATTTTTTAACCCCCTTTTTATTTTTTAACTCCTCTTTTTTACAAATTCTAAAAAGCATAACTCAAAAAATGTAACGTAAAAATGTTTTTTAATGTCAGAATAAATTTAATTTTGTCATATTTATTTAATTACATAAAAGCACACTTGGACTTTATGATTTTTTCTTTAATATTTGACTTAATTATTAAAACATATTTCTCAGAAATTTGTATATAGTGTGTCTACAATTATTTGTAGGATTTTAAATGTGTCCTCACTTCAAAAAGTAGGCGAACCACTGCCACAATGTAATAAAGGTGTATTCACCCTTCTCTTCAGTCCCTTATCATGTCTAATTTATTTTTTATTTTTATGACTACTTATTCTAGATATTTTATATAAGTACAGTCATATAATATTTGTTCTTTTGTGTCTGCCTTGTTTAAGTATAATATTTTTAAGGTTCATTCTTATTTTAGCATGTATTCTTTTTTATGCTTGAATAATATTCCATTGTATGGATACACTAGTTGATTTATCCATTCACTTGTTGGACACTTGAGTTTGTACCTTTTGGTTATTGTGAATAATGTTGTGAATATTGGCATACAACTATCTGTTTGAGCCTCAGTTTTCAATTCTGCTTCCTTCTTTTATTTTTTATTTTTGAGAACAATGACAAAACTTACCTACAACAGAGAGTTTTGGAAACAATACCAGAGTAAAAGGACTGGCAATATAAGGTGCAGCAGGCTTGACACTCTGTCCTGCGTAACAAAGAAAAAATATTATTGTCCTTTATAAGTGAAAAGTCCAAGGATATCTTGATTCTCCAGGACTCAGAGACTGTCGCCGGGACCCTGTTTCTTCTCTTCCTTTCCCATTTCTAAGTTGTTCTTCCTTTATATCACCTCAAAAAGAATATCTTAAGAGGAGAGCAACTCTTTCCCAACAGCTAGCTCAGAGTCTTAGTCCTGAAGGTGGAGCTCATTGATCTGACAAGGGACAAAGGCAAACACCAAATACCAATCTCTTTTTTAGGGAGGTATGGTACACTCTGATTGGTGTGGCTTGGACCTTTGGCTATCCCAGGAGGCAGGATTGTGGGGTTCACCCTAATGGAATGAGAGGACAAGAGTGGAAATTAATAGAGGCCACACCCAAAAAGATTGCACAGGAAGAATGAGAAATTCTTTCTCTCAGGATCAATAGATGAAAACGATTCTGTTAAATATGGTTATCCGGGATTCCTTCTGCTTTTCATTTTCAGTTAAGCCAATGTAGAGAGCAATAGAGATTTAAAAAATATTTGTAAGCCTTAACAGTATATAGTTCCTATACACTTTAAGACATGTTCCTGATCTTAAAAGTTCTCATCACATGAAAAAAAAGTAGAACTATGTGTGCTTATGGACATTGACTAGATTTATTATGATTATCATTTTACAATGTTGTACATCTGAAACTAATATCATGTTATATATCAATTATATCTCAATATTTTTTGTATTTTTTTGAAGTGAGAAGCAGGAAGACAGTCAAACAGACTCCCACATGCGCCTGACCAGGATCCACCCGGCATGCCCACCAGAGCATTCTCTGCCCATCTGGGGCGTTGCTCCATTGCCACCAGAGCCATTCTAGCGCCTGAGGTAGAGGCGTTGGAGCCATCCTCAGTACCTAGGCCAACTTTGCTCCAGTGGAGCCTTGGCTTTGGGAGGGGAATAGAGAGACAAAGAAGAAGGACAAGGGAAAGGGTGGAGAGGCAGATGGGCGCTTTTCCTGTGTGCCCTGGCCAGGAATCAAACCCGGGACTTCCACATGCCGGGCCGAAGCTTTTCCACTGAGCCAGCCAGCCAGGGCCTTAATTATATCTCAGTTTATAAAAAATCTTCAAATTATTCTTTTACTCTTAAAAAGAAAGATTACACAGTTTTTGATCAGTAAAACGAAGACTCAGTCCCAGATTACTTTAACTCCAAACCATGTATTTGTGACTGTTATGATCTAATTTACTATGAAACACAATAAACTCTACTCCTTCACTAGAAATAAAGTCAGGAAAATGGGTAATTTCGTACCCATTTTTAGAGAGGACCACAGTCCGTCCTTAACCTGCCACCATTAACCCCAGCAAGGTGTTTTTTTGTTTTTTTTTTTAAGGGAGTGAATGGGGGAGAACAGACAGACAGGATGATAGAAAGATGAGAAGCATCAATGTTTTGTTGGGGCACCTTAGTTGTCCATTGAATGCTTTTTCATATGTGCCTTGACCAGGGGGTCTCCAGCCGAGCCAATGACCTTGGGCTTCAAATCAGCAACCTTTGGGTTCTCAAGCCAGTGACCCTGGGTTCGTGTCTGTGATTTCACACTGAAGCCAGCGACCCTGTACTCAAACCTCATGAGCCCACAGTCAAGGTGGCCACCTTGAGTTTTCAAACCTGGGTGCTCAGTAGTATCCCAGGCCAATTACACCACTGCCTGGTCAAGCAAGGTGTAATTTTTTTAATGAAGGAACTGATTATACTCAAATATATCCCTTTGCCTTTGAAATCTCAATAAAGAATATTTTCTCTGAGGAAACAATAAAAGAAATATTGCTGTTAGCACTTTTATTTTTTGCAATGTTTATTATATTTAAATTAACTGTCTTTATCATGTTGAAAAGTTGATTTCTCTGTTGTTTTAGCTATTATTTAAATTAGTCTTTACATTGCATTCTAAATTATTATATAGTAATCTAACTTTGTTTTTTATTTATTTTTTTTAGTTTATTTTATTCATTAGATTCCACATGTAAGTGAAACCATGTGATATTTGTCTTTTTCTGACTTAATTCATTTAGCATAGTAATCAGCAGGTTCACCCATGCTGTCACAAAATATAAGATTTCCTTTTTACGGCTGAGTAGTAGTATTTATTCCATTGTGTAAATGTACCACAGTTTTTGTATTCACTAATGGGCATTTGGGCTGCTTCAAAATCTTGGCTGTTGTAATGAACATAGGGGAGCATATATTCTTTTATACAGTAATTTAACTTTAAATTAGTTTTTTTCCCTTTTTCTGGAATGTTTAAAACACACACAGGAATTATTTGCATAACCAGTATGCTCAGTTAGGTTCCTTCAGTGCAGGTATTTGACTCTTAAATGTTGTCTCATGGCCAAATCAGACTTTGAATTGCCAAATTAAAGTAGAATGTATATACTCATACCTTTTGGAGAATGTTTTGTTGTTCATCAATCTTGGATTCTTATATACAATAATATTTATCACTGGTGAACAGTTTGCTCAAGTTAGACAATTAGAGCTGTTGGGAGCTACCATGACTGTTCAGTGCAAGCATGGCCGGGACAGTCCTGAATATTGAGACAAACTAAAGGTCCTGACTGGGGGGAAGCGGTATGTGACAGGCAGGAGAGAGCTCCATTTCTTTGTTATTGACATCTCTGAACTAAGGGGAACCTTCTACTTCAGAAGGATTCTCCAGCTGTTATTAATAACTGAAGATGATCATTTTCCAGGAACAGGAAAAGAGAAACTCATGCACCTGTAAACAAGTTCAGTCCTTGCCCTTGAAAATAGCCCCTTTTGCAGTCCTATATAGGCGATCCCAGTGTAGATATCCCATTTAGAAACCTATGCGCATACAACCCAAATCGTTAGTCATGTTCTCAATTCTGTTTTATATTTTAGAATCCCTGTTAATGTTTTCTCAGATTTGTGGTTTATTGTATTTGAACAGCTCTTTCTTTGCAAAAAGGAAAAAAAATGTTATGCAAAGCACTGAAGAGCTTAGTGCTCATGTTGTTGAGGTCAGCTTGTTAGTTGCATCATCTAATGAGGACAGGAACCAAGTTTCCTTTCATTATCTGTAACTAGCTTTGGCATCATACCCAGCATTTTGTAGGCATTGTAATGATAGCTGAGGTCTGTTCATTTGGGTTTGTGTGCCAGAATGTTTTGCACAGATGACTTTATTTAATCCCCAGAATACATTTATGTGGTTGATATAATTACTATGCTGCTTTTACAGACAAGGAAGCTGAGCATGTGCAGTGTGTTACCTGGGGTCTTAGAGCAGTGATCCATATAGCTAGCTGGAATTCATAGCCTGGGCCTCGCCCCAGAGCTCTTAACCGTCCTACTGTTCTGTGCTTACAAATGGTCACTGAGCAGATACTCTGTTAAATAAAGGTAGGAGCCAGCAAATATTCAGCTGTGCTGTTCAGTTCATTTTCAGCTTTGTACCCAGTTCTCATCAGGATAGAAGGTAAGATGTACCACTTAGCAAACCTTTCTATCCTAACTGCACTCTCTCCATTGTGCAAGCCGTTATCCAATCAGAGGAATTCAGTTTGATCTCCACATTGGGTGGAGCATTTACATTGCTTAGAAAAATACGCTAGGTGTTCTGGGAGGTAATTAATATGTAGAAATTCACAGCCCCTGGTTATAATACATACATACACACATGCATACATGCATGTATGGTATGACTGATTCTAGTTAAGAACAGAACAAAAAGGTAGGTAGAACAAATAATATGTATACACATACTCTCTCCTACCACACACACACACACACACACACACACACACACACACACACACTGAGTGTCTGAAGGGTTTAGTGTTAAAGATGGTAAGGTGGTAGCATCTTAGCTGTGTCTTAGATGATGCAGAATGTAAGAAGATAGATTTCCCTCCGTGAGCACAGGCCAGATGGAACTTTCCGCGAGGGATTAGTTTGCTAATATTTCACAGCTGTACTCCAAAGTAACAAAGGGGCTAATTATAATATTATTCAGAGGTAATAAGCATATCAAGGGGACAAGTTCAGTTTAGGAAACATCATTTAAGATTTAACATAACACTTTTGGGGACAGAAAAGAGGCTGAGGTAAGCACTGTAGAACTTTTCACATCTGATCATTATTACAGAATATGTATGCATGTGTGAAGGATTCTCCTTAAGTAAAACTTATTATTGTAAAATGATGAGTTTTATTAACATAAGACCATCAGAAAAGGTAAAACTAGCCATTTTATAAAATATTCAGCATGTGTAGATTTTTTTGTTATATTTGTATGTGTGTGTCCTTTTAAGTTTTTATATTATGGTCTAAAACATATTAATTATACTTTTATCTCAGAACATGTTATGATAACTATATTTTGAGACTTATCAGTTAACATATTTTTTAAAATAACTTTGTTAATTACATATCAGAGAAATTTTAGACATATGAGTAAATAAACCATTCCTGAAAAACAGAAAAGGGAGTAAAAGTATCGGCTTATTTTCATTTTACAGAGCACCTCTGTATCTTAGCATAAAACAAAATATAAAGACTTCAATATTACTTTGCTATCTGTAATGTAGTTATCTGTAATCACAAAATTGCCTTTTTTAATGTTAAAATACTAATATTTTCTTTTATAATAGTGGCATTTTTCTTAGCATTAGCCAAAAGAAATATTTACAACATATACAGTTTATTATTTCATATTAAAATATTCATAGTCTACAAATACCTAGAAACCTCATATCTAGTTATAACTAAAATGTTGTTTCTTAACTTGTTCTGAAACTCTCTGTACATGTGCACTCACCACCCATCCTATTTTGTAGATCCATGTAAAGTGTGGTAAAATTAATTGAATATTTCTTTCTGATGAATGATGGTTTACTACATGTCAAGTCAGCTTTCTGATATTTGCAGTCTCACTGCTTAGTATGGGACAGGTGTTTGAGGTTGAATGGCATGTCTCTGACCATACTTGACAATAACTATTAAACTTACAGCAATGGGGATTAATGTCTGAAACAAAATTATTTTATGGGCATTAAATTCTTTGTTTTAGAGGTGAGGATGTGAAAAAAGTTACTGTTAATCAAAATACGGTTCTAATTATTCCAGTAATTTTTATATGGGAAAGACAATGGTAACTATGTAAAGAGATGTATACATTAATTAGCTGAATTTGGTGATTATTTCACAATGTATATGTATATTAAAGCGTTGAGTTGTATTCCTTCAGTATATACAAACATAATTAGCACATGCACTATATTTAGTGCCAGAGGAATACAGTAAAACATGGTAGCTGAGATCCAGGAAAGAAGAGCACAGCATCTTTTTGAGCCCCACTATGTGTCAGGTAGTGTTCTGGGCACTGGGGAACCCTTGGGAACAAAACAGGCAAACTTACCTTGATGGATTTTAAAATTTAGTAAAAGATAATAAACAACATACAAAATGTATTTTAGAAGGCAGTAAATACTATAGAGAAAAATAAAACAGGCAACGGATGATGGAGCAGCAGGAATCGGGAGGGGTTTGAATTTTAAGTAGTATTCAGGGGAGCCCTCACTGTGAAGGTGACATTTTAAAACAAGTCCTGAAGGAATTGGGGGACTGACCCATGAGTATGTCTGGAGGGAGAGCAGAAAGCAGAGAGAGCATGCCAGAACTCTTAAGAAGTGCCTGGTGTATTAGAAGGACACCAAAGAGTCTGTTGGGGAGAGGAGGAGGAATCCCAGTTTGCACAGATTGAGTAGTCTATCAATACTGCTCATAAAAATTAGGGAATATTTTATAACTTCATATTTATTTTGAAATGTCCTGTCATTTCTGTGAACAGTATATTAATGTATCAGTAGCAAGAGGATTTGGGAAAAACTGTCCAGTCTGAGGATATGAACCTAGGAGTCAGCAGTAAGTAGATGGTATTTAAAGCCATGCAGCTGGGTGTGATCAGCAAGGGAGCTAAAAGAAAGATCCAAGGGTGTCTCTGGAGCACTTGGTGTAAGATGGATCCCACCAAGGAAAAGGAGCTGCCTAGAAAATTTTGTGGAAAAGCAAGGTGTGGGGGAACTGATTTCAGGGAGGAGGAAGTGATCAGCTGTATCAGATGCTGTTGGTAAGCCAAGTAATGGAAGGACTAAGAAATGGCTATTACGTGTAACAGTGTAGAGGACATGGGTGACCTGGAGATACAGTGATACAATCAAAAACAAATTACAAGAATAAGAGGAGAATAAGTGAGTAAAGCCAAGTCCTTTCAGTCCTCCCCTGACATTTTTGAAGAGATTTGGGATCAAGAAAGTTGCATGAGTGTATGTGTGTATTAAATTTTTGTCTGTTGATGGGAATGTTCCAGTAGAAAGGAAACAAGTGGTGCAGGAGAAAGAAGGAAGATTGCCGGAGGGGTGCCCTTGAGTAGGCAACATGTTTTCATATGAGCGGAAGAGCACGAGTCAAGTTGCAGCTATAAGCACGTCTTGTTCAAGAGAGAGTGAAAAGTACAAGTTCGTGTGAGAATCAAAAGGGAATAGGAGACAAAAGAGAATTGAGCTTTATTTTGTAGGTAGTAGAATGCTGTTCTGAGTCAGACTGACAAAATACTCATTTGAGAAAACTGGTCTGGCAGAATGGACAAGATCAGTAGGGAGTGCAGAGATTGTATATAATATATAAGGGAACAGAGTAAAAGGACCTTGCAGATGTATGTCTCAACAATGAGGAAAGGGTAAACATGCTGCAGCCCATAAGATGGGATATCTGGACATCTCTGGACTACACGGTAAGAATGAATCTGATGCTCCTGAGTTTTCCATCCTGGTAACTGATACCTGACACATTAGTCATAGGTAAATAATGTTTACAATAAGACTAACAAATATCCTTTCTTAATGGGCTTTTTGTTTATATTTTAATTATTAAGGCTGTTTAGTTAAGAATATTAAATAGTAATTATCCATTATATGGGTGAACACTTGAGGTCCAGGGACAGTTCCTGAGGTTTGGCCCAGTTTCCTCAGATCCCCCTTGATTATCATTGTACATCATTATTTTATAATTATAATTTGGCTCCTAGTCTATACTACTTGATTATTTTCAGTCTTTAACTCTTATAACTAAGAGCAATGTTGACTTCTTATTTGTCTCTATAAATGAACAGAGTAGACAATAAATGTAGAAAACCATAAATCTTTTTTAAGCCTCCTTTAATTGGTTAACCTTGAGACAATTGAGGATATTTGAGTATGGACAGTATACTGTATTAGATTATATTATTAAATTATTTTTTTTCTTTGGTGTGTGTATAACTGTCTATGTTTATGTTGTGGATTGAATCATGTCCCTCCCCAAAATGTTGAAGCCCTAACCCTCAGTGTAACCATATTTAGAGATGGGGCCTTTAGGGAGGAAATTAGATGAGGTCATTAGAAGTAGGATCCTGATGTGATAGCAGTGAATCCTTCTAAGAAAAGGAGGAGACACCAGAGAGTATTCATCTCTGCACATGCATGGAAAAAAGGTTTTGTGGGAACACAGTGAGAAGGTGTGTCTGCAAACCAGACACCAACCCGGCTGGCACCTTAGCTTGGGACTTGCACACCACCCCCCAGAACTGGGAGAAAATAAGTATCTGTGTGAGCCTGTGGTATTTCATTATGGCAACCAAAGCAGGGGCAGGAAGGGACTGTGTTTATTGTTTTTTAGAAAAGTATTGAATCTAGGTGAAGAGTTGGCAAACCATTTCTATAGAGAGCCAGATAATCCGTATTTTGTCCCTGTATCTATTTATCTCTGTCATGACTACTCAGCTATACCATTATAACACGAAAATTAGCCACAGGTATAAACAAGTGGCAGGGCTGTGTTCCAATAAACATTATTCACAGACACTGAAATTTGAATTTTATAACTTTCACGTGTCAAAGAATTTTATTTTCTTTTGATTGTTTTCAACTTTAGAAAAATGTAAAGGTCATTCTCAGGTGGTAGGCTATACAAAAGCATGCGCGGACTAGATTTGACCCCTGGGCCATATAATTTGTCAACCCTAATCTAGATGAGGAGTCAAACAATATTCATTATATTATATTTTAAAGTTTTCTGTAGAATTTTGAAAATTCCCACAGTAAAAAGGTGGAGGAAAGTGATTAATCTTGAGAATAAAAACGTAAAACCAAAAGACAGTTTCAGATTTGCTCATTGTTTTATACTCCTGAAGCACAAGGTAATAAAAACTTTCTCAGGAGATCACATCTCTGAGAAACCTGGCTTTAGTGGAGAGAGAGCACAAGTCACATAGGGGATGAGTGGGATGACCATACAAGTGGGGATACTTTTGAGAATAAAAAGAGCACAAATAATAAGTTGGCAATGGGTACCAATCAAGATGTGTGCTCACCCTCGATGTAGTATTAAGAAGGTTGTGTTCATTGCGCTATTAACAAAGTGCTGTAAATGGGGTGGCTTACAACAGAAATGTATTCTTTAACTGTTCTGAAGGCCAGAAGCCAGGTAGGTATCAGGGATCAGCTGGGCCACTCTCCCTTTGAAGGTTCTAGTGAAGACTTCCTTGCCTCTTCCAGCTTCTGGTGGTTGCCAGCTCTCCCTGGCATTCCTAGGCTCTGACACATCACTCTCGTCTCTGCCTTTGTTGTCACGAGCTCTTCTTCCCTCTATGTTTCTGTGTCTAAATCCTCCTTCCATTTTTCTTATAAAGACTCAAATCATTAGGATGAGAGCCCACCCTAATCTAGTATGGCCTCAAATCAATCTTTTAAGTCACTATATCTGCAAAGGCCCTACTTCAAAATTAGGTCACATTCTGAGGTTCTATGTAGACACTATTCAACCTTGTACAAAGTTTTATTTTGTAGGTTGTTTGGTTAGGTTATTATTATTATTATTGATTTTAGAGAGAGAGAAAGAAACTTTGATCTGTTTCTTATGTGCTAACCATTGCCTATTTGGATGAGCTTTCCGGCCAGGGATTGGCTAGTTTTGCTGTAAAACAGGAGAGACTCTGGTATGCTCAAGGAATGAGGGGAAGCAGCTAAAGTGATGGAGATAAGGCTATGTTTTCTAGTCAAGCCTCTAGTTCTCTGGTTTGTATTAGACAAAATCCACTTAAACTAGGTCAAGAAAAAAGTCACCAAAAGGCTACAATAGCCTGACCTGTGCTGGCACAGTGGATAACATGTCAACCTGGAACATTGAAGTTGTCATTTCAAAACCCCGGGCTTCCCCAGTCAAGGCACATATGGGAGTTGATGCTTCCTGCTCCTCCCCCCCTTCTCTCTCTCTCTCTCTCTCTCTCTCCCTCCCTCCCTCCCTCCCTTCCTCCCTCCCTCCCTCCCTCCCTCCTCTCTAAAATAAATAAATAAAATCTTTAATTAAAAAAGGCAACAACAGAAAATTGCACAGCATCTAAGCACTGGAAATCATGTGTGTCCCTTCAGCCCCTTTATTTTCTGGCTACTTCTGCACAAAGAGGGAGGGGTTAGTGTGTGACTGTTGGTAATAATGGGGAAGGGGTGGAGATAGCACAGGATTCAGTCAGGTGAGAGCCGGGGTTATTTAGTCACAAAGAGTGGCCTGGGTAAGGAATGGGTTTACCTCACAGGCCGTTTATTCTGTATTCTGCTGCGGCACGTCTTGTCCTCTCAACATGTCAAGCATATCTTTTCATGCTTCTCCACAGAAGGTCATGTCGATAGAGTTGTGCATATCCCTGGGGATCTTGCCGGAAGTAGTTCTCCATGAAGACTTGTATATATCCCCCTCACAAAAAATTGAAATCTTATATTCTATACTGTAGCATATCCATTTTAATTTTAATTTTCTCCCCTTCCCCAAACACTGGAGTTAAATTAAAGCCATGTAAGATGTATCACATTAATAACTATTGGGGTTTTAATACTCCCTGGAACAAGGTTCTTGCCCCCGGGGTCTGAACACCAACAGTTCTAGACTGTTAACACTGTTATATCCAGGATATGTGACTGTCATAATTTGGAAAGCATGGCTGTAAGACTGTTCATTATTATTTAGATGCACATGGGCAGTGACCATGTTTATTGATCCTAAGGGCTTTACATGTAGTAGGCAGCCAATGAGTGTTTAAATGAATTTATATTTTCGTTCACATTTCTTCCTTGTTGCTTAAGGGTTTTGCTAATTTTGTGGGGGCGAGTTGCTTTTTTTATGCTTTACTTCAGCTGCTTTTTTATCTTTGGAGTAAGTGAGAAATAGTTAAAGAAAAAGGGAAATTGAGATAAACTGAATACTAGAGAAGGGAGAGGAAGAGGCTGATGAGGCTGCTTTGCTGTTCAGCCATGCTGGCTTTGTCCTGGTTCTCAGCACGTGTTGTTTTGCCACACAGACCTTTGCATTTGCTGTTTTCTGAGCAGACATCCTTTATTTCTGAGTTAACTAACTCTTAAGAACTTTGTTTATCATCCCTTCATCAGGAATGACTCTTCTGCCACCCTGATTAGATCATATTCTCAAAGCTCCATATGTTCCTCTGGAGTCTGTCACATCATAACTTTACAGTTATTTGTACATAGTTGATGGATGTGTGTATCCTACTCTAAACGAGAACCTCGGGGTAGAAAGGGACTATATTTGGTTTTGCTACAGCATAGTGGATGATCCGTAGCTGGTGCTCAGTAACTATTTGTTGAATGGACATGTGAAGTGTGACACATTTCACTTATATAATTACAGAAAGGAATTCTTGTAATCTCATGAGATCATCTAAAATGGAGGAAGAACACAGCTGTTTTTGTGGTCTTGGGTGCTAGAGAAGATGATGACATTTCTAGTAACTGTGCATAAGCCAGTGAGAAGAACAAACCGTTTTCTGTTTCCACCTTGAATACTTAAATTATACTCCTTCCCCAGGACCATGACCAATGAATTGGGAGGAAAAAGGTACTAAGTCTATTAAGTACTTAAACACATGAACTTGAAGTTCTTGTCGAGGTCAGATTATGCTGTGATCATGATAGATGTTTTTAATATATTATGATGGTGTGAGCCACAGCTGACCGAGCTGCTTGGTGAGGTTTCGTGGTCTGTGTTCCAAGTGGACATTTATGGAAAACATGATTAATTTTTAAAGTGTTTTTCTCCTCACATTAAAAAAAGAGAAAATAACCTTTTTATTGTTAAAACCGTTTAGGTTTAAAACTTGGCGGTGTCCTCAGTTGGCACTTTGATGAACCAGCTTGGTCTAGGTATTTTTAACTCTAGGATTTTCCTTTTTTTTTGCTGTATTTCTCTATAATAATCAAAAATCCTTTTTCATCACTTGCTATTTTGGGGTTCTCTGTGAATGATGACAATAAATACCATGTCCTTTACTCCTTGAAATTAATAGGCTACTTATTTCAAAATCTCTATGTTCGAGTTTCTTTTCAGAAGGAAACTTTTAATTCCTCAGCCATAGTTTGTCTCTGTGACTGAATCAAACACCCGACCTTGCCCTCCTCCGGAGGCTACTTCCATGACTGTCTTGTGCATCATTATTATTGCTGGCTTAATCAAAACCTTGCTCTTGACTTCGATTCAGTCATTCATTTCATGTCAGTTAATCCATTTGTCAATATGATTAACTTTACTGAAACTTTTCATATTATCTCATACTCATTTTTATGCCAATATGAAATATATGACAGTCCTGTCTTAGTTTTTGTATGTTATCATTGCTATTCTATACATGGCTCTTAATTTTTTTTATTAATGCATTTCTCCCAGTCTTCCTTTCTCCATAGGAATTCAGTGTACCTATGAATTCAGTACTCAATGTGTTTAACATTCTTTCAATCTAATAGTACATGTTTAGTTTATTTTGTTTTATTCTATTGTCCTAGAAATCTTGTTCTCTAACTTATCGCCTTAATATTAGGCTGTTATATGCAATTTTAAATATTTTGATCACTGGCCTGACCTGTGGTGGTGCAGTGGATAAAGCATCAACCTGGAACACTGAGGTTGCCAGTTCAAAACCCTGTACTTGTGTGGTCAAGGCACATATGGGAGTTGATGCTTCCTCGTCTCTCTCTCTCTCTCTCTCTCTCTCTCTCCTCTCCAAAATGAATAAATAAATTAAAAAGCTTAAATATTTTGATCACTATATTTTATTCTAATATATTTATATAACATATTTAATACATCTTTATTCCTACTGATGGAAAATCTAAGTGTCTTCAACTCTCAGCTTTATTAGACAGTCGTGCAGTGAACATTCTCTTACATATCTTCACATAAACCTCTGTGAGGATATTTCTGAGGTACACATCCAAGAGTGGAGTATCTAGATTCTAAGATATTACTCTTAATTTGACCAAGTCTTTTTAGAATGTTCTCAAAAGTGGCTTTATTTCTTTTCGTTCTACAAATTTAAGGGTTTCCATTCTCAACTCCCACCTTCCTTAACACTTTATATTATACAACTTTATAAATTTTGGCACTCTGGTAGGTGTATATTGTTATCTAGTATTTTTGATTTGCATTACTCTGATTTTAAGATTACTAGTTATTGATCATTTCTTTTTCATATATGACCATCCATATGTTTTACCCATATTTCTAATGTTTTTCCTGGCTCTTTTTGGCTGATTTGAAGGTGTATATTATATGTTACGTATATCAAGTCCTTATGGTCTTTTGCTCCTGAAAATAATCTAACCCAAGTCTGTCATCCACTTGTTAACTCTGAATTACCCGTATTTCTCCATGTATAAGACGGACCTTAATTTTGAGGCCGGAAATTTGGAAAATAATATATATATTACATAAAGTTATTGAACTCAAGTTTTATTCATCATAAAATGCATACAGCTCCTTATCACTGTTAAAACTCCCATCCATTAGCTTGTCCTCATCTGTGTCTGATGACGAATTACTGTCTTCATATATTGCCTCGTCCTCAGTTCCATCTGTGGCATTTGTAATGCCACACTTCTTAAATGACTTGACAACTACCGACCTACTGTAATATAACGGTAACAGGTGTGAAACAATGAGCACAAAAACAAGTGTGAAAAAGCGGGCAATTCAAGTAAAAAAGTACCTACAACCATTGTATAAGACGCACCAAGTTCTTAGATCCCAAATTTTTAGAAAAAATGGTGCATCTTATACATGAGGACATATGGTACCTTTGTTTGATAGTCAACAATTTTTTCCTTCATAATTTATGCATTTTAAAACTTAAAGATATTTTGCTTTTTTTTTTTTTTTTTTTTTACAGGGACAGAGAGAGAGTCAGAGAGGGGGATAGACAGGGACAGACAGACAGGAACGGAGAGAGATGAGAAGCATCAATCATCAGTTTTTCGTTGTGACACCTTAGTTGTTCATTGATTGCTCTCTCAGATGTGCCTTGAACCATGGGCCTTCAGCAGACCGAGCAACGCCTTGCTCGAGGCAGTGACCTTGGGTCCAAGCTGTCGAGCTTTAGCTCAAGCCAGATGGGCCCGCGCTCAAGTTGGCGAGCTCGGGGTCTTGAACCTGGGTCCTCAGCATCCCAGTCCGATGCTCCATCCACTGTGTCACCGCCTGGTCAGGTGATATTTTGCTTTTTACTGAAGTCACAAAGATATTTTGTTACATTTTCTACTATTAATTTATAATTTTGTACATTTAGGTCTTATATTCATTATGGTTTATTTTTCTGTAATGTATGGTAGAGAATACAATTATCTGTGTTGAGTTGGTATATGCATCTCTTACTGTATTTTAAATTTTACATAATTTCATTTCATTTTTTTATATTAATCTCTTCCATTCAGATATTTCCATTCAGATATTCAAGTCATTGGTTTATAGTTGTTTATAATACTCATCTATTTTGTGCTTAATTTGTGCAATAGTTCATGACGGTAGCTACCCTATGTTTCATTGTATGATTATATTTTTTATCCTTTTGATGAGTCATGCCAAAAATTTGTCTATCTTATAAGTCATTTTCTTTGTAACAGAGAGAGGGACAGATAGGGACAGACAGGCAGGAAGGGAGAGAGATGAGAAGCATTAAATTCTTCGTTGCAGCTCCTTAGTCTCCTTAGTAATGTTCATTGATTTCTTTCTCGTATGTGCCTTTACCAGGGAAGGCGGGGTTTGCAGCAGAGCAAGTGACCCCTTACTCAAGCCAGTGACCTTGGGCTCTATCTAGCCAGTGACCTGGGCTTTAAGTTAGCGACCTTGGGCTTAAAGCCTGCGACCATGGAGTCATGTCTATGATCCCATGCTCAAGCCTGTGACTGGTGAGCCCGTGCTCAATGTACATAAAACTGTGCTCAAGCCACCATCCTTGGGGTTTTGAACCTGGGTCCTCTGCATCCCAGTTTGATGCTCTGTCCACTGCACGACCACCTGGTCAGGGCTATCTTATAAGTCTTTTTAAAGAGTCAATTTTTGTTTTGTTAATCATTCCATTGGGAGGGGCTATTCAACTTTAGTGAAGTATATAGTTTATGTAAAATTCACCACTTTTAAATGAATAAGTACATGAGTTTTGACTAAGATATACAATCATAATAAAGAATAATTCTATTACCCTCAAAAGTTTTTTATGATACTTCTCAATTATAATAATATAAATGGAAAAAATAGTTTTTTAAAGAAAGAAAAATCCACTGATAGTTTTATAGGAGTTCCCTTGTAACAAGTTGCTTTTCTTCTCCTGATTTTAAGAATCTTTCCTTGTCTTTAACTTTTGACAGTTTAGTTATAATGTTTCTCTCTGTGGATCTCTTTAGCTTCCTCATTATACTTAGAACTCTCTGGTCTTAGTAAAGTTTTATTTCAAGTACTCTAGTTCAAGGAAGTTTTTGGTTGTTATTTAATGGAATAATCTTTCTGTCCATTTCTCTCCCTGTCCTCTTCTGGGACCCCTATTGTGTATATGCTTATACACTTGATGATGTCCCATAAATCCCTTAAGTGATCTTCATTCTTTTCCAATCTTTTGTTTTGCTTCTCAGATTGGATAAAGTCCACTGTCCTGTCTTTGAGTTCTCTGGTTCTTCTTTTCACTTAATCTAGTTTATTGTTGAAACCCTATATTGAATTTTGCAGTTTAAGTATTGTGTTCTTCAGCTTTCTGATTTGTATGGTACTTGTTTATGTTTTCTGTTCCTTGGTTGAAATTCTCATTTTTAATGTATTGCTCTCCTGACCTTAGTGAGCCTGTTTATAACCATTATACTGAATTCTCTATCAGGTAAATCACTTAATTTCATTAAGATCAGTTTCTGGAGATTTATCTCATTAAATTGTTTGAAACTTATTCCTGCTTGTTTATTTTCTTGACTCTCTTCATTGGTTTCTGCAAAGCAGTTACCTCTCCCAGTCGTGACAGATTGGTTTTGTGTGGGAGATGAAACTTGCCAATTAGCATGGCGTGATCTCCTGGTTCCCTCTGAAACTTTTGTGATTGTGAAAACCACTGTTTTTATTTTTAGTGTCTTTTAGTACTATAGTTGAGGGTGTCCTAAGACCCATCAGTGTCCCAAAGAGATGACAGTCAGCACCTAGCTGCCTGCTGTTTAAAGGACCAGCACTGGTGTTGCAGATCGTAATGTGTGCAGTCAAACCCCTTTCAGGGAAAGACTGTGAGAGGGGCATTTTGACCTGCTTCTGCTAGAGTGAGCCCTGGGGGAATGGAGGTGGGTGGATAAACCAAGGCAAATGCTTGCATATCCATTAACAACTGCCTCTTTTTTTTCTGTAGTCTTGTGGGACTAATGAATGTAAACTCTGTTGGTTTTCAGAGCTTCGTCATTTGGGGGTTCATCCCTTGAGTTTCAGCCATAAAAGTTGGGGAGCTACATGTGTAGTCCAAACCCTTTGCTTCTTAGAGAAAAGCTGGGAGTTAAGGGTTTCTTGTCAATTGTGTGGTGTGCTGCCAGGAGTGGGGATTCATGATACGGGTATTTTCTCAGTCACCCAATCAGTAGGAGTCAGTTTCTGGGTTCTCAGAGGAACTTACTATATTTGTTAGCTGTATATTTGATGTGGTTATAGGAGGAGGAAAATTTAGAAGCCTCTTGTGTCACCATCTGGGTCTGGACTCCTGCACTTTCTTGCCCTAGAGTGTTGGTCCTCCCATTGTTGGGGGAAGGCTCCAAAAGTAAATTCAGGATTAATTCTGAAGAACTGACTTGTAGCCGTATCCAAATTCATAGGACCTTTAATAGGGGAACTCACATCCACATGGGCACAGTAACTGCTCGCTTTCGGTGGTTGTTGGCCAGGTAAAAAGTCCATACACCTTGCAGAACGAAGTGCCCTTTTTATAGGGTGTTAATAACAAAACCATATGATGGGTAATCATCTAGATCACCAGAAAGAACAATGCATTTCTAAGTTTTAAAGATAACACCAGATAATTGTTACACTCTCTACATTCATTAACCTCCCTCCTGGGACATGATGTTTGTCTTTGGGGGAAGCATTCTGGCTTTTTGTAGCAGTCAGCACCACATGGGGTTGCAGAGAGTCACTGAGACCACAGCACTTCCCAGATGCCTCTGCTGCTGGAGCCATATTGCATCTCTGTAATAAGCTCCCCGACAGCCAACCATAAATCTTTCTAGATGAATTATTTTTTCAAATCATATGCCCTTTATTGCATTGTATGTTTTGTTGTAATTGTGTTATAAGGGTATTTATTTTATTTTTTTTTACCAGCTAAAGGGCCATTTCTCAGGGTGGTGTTTGCAGTGAACTGCCTTGAGAAATAGGTAACATCTCCCCCAGACAACTTGCTTGCTCCCACTTGTTATAAAAGTGGTGCATTTCCCACCAGTTCAGTGTTCATCTCCTACAACGCAACCTTCTGCATGTGCGGGCATTCATATAGGCCAGTGTTTGCCAGGAAGGAATAGAGTTCAAGTGAGAATCACTGCCAATTGATGTGATGTCCGTGCCTCTTGCTTTCCCTTGAGTAATGGAGTTTGTCTCTGGCCCAGTTTTGTCTGTGTCTTCTGCCAGCATCTCTGAGACAATAATAATCTCATAAATAGGGTAAAAGTCTTAAACCCTTCAGAAATCCTGACAGGTCACATACTTCAGTTACCTGGAACTAGTATGGTCCTTTAAAGACGTGCTTTTTAAAAGCTTTATCAGGGCAGTTCCGAAACTAGTTTCAATATGAGTCCAGCTACTGAAACAATCCCTTGCTAAGGGCTTTACTCAGTGTCCTGGGTGTCTGCTCTGGCTGATGTACACAAACTAGTCCTGGCCCCAAGTGATCTCCAGGTGATTTTTTTCCACCTGTTCTTGTGGTTCTTTCTGTAACCCCGGTAGTTTCTTCACACACACGCACGCACGGAGCATTACCCATGAAAGGCTCTTGGAAAACCAATGAATGCACTTTCCTTCTGTGCAGCCCTCCTCCCCACGACTCTGACTTACTCCCCTCGCCCCGTGTGACCATCTGGACTCTGGCTGTTGTCCTTGCAGAGCTCACCTCTATTCCTCCCCTCCTTCAACGTTCTCTCTCCTGTGCTGCCTCTTATACAAACTCTGGAAACCCAGGGTTTCTTTTTTATTTATTTTACCGAATTTTCTGATTGTTTAGGGTTGTAGGGTTGGTTCAGCACCTGTCATTTCATCATTGTTGTAAGCAGATGTCCCATTTCCTAATTTCTCATGATGACTGCTTAGCTCGCTTGTTTTCATTCTTTCATTTGATGTGAGAAATCTATTTAAATCTCTACACTGCACCCGACTGCTTCAGATGCATCTCACACAGCCTTTGACATGTGGAACTTTGGCTGTCATTCAGCTCTTAAGTGTTTTATCATTTGTCTTGTTACTTTCAGTTCATTGAACTATGAGTTCATGTAACTCTTTAGTTTCCTGATATTTTTAACCTTCCTTTTTTATTATGGATTTAAAACTTTATTTAATTTAATGAAGAGCTCATGATGCATAGATTGGTTTTTTGAAATTTGTCGAGATATCCATTGTGGTCTAATATTCTTGAAGAGAATGAGCATTTTGTGTTTATTGGGTAAAGTTTTATTATGTATACTTTTTGATTGAACTTGTTAATTGTGTGACTCACATTTACTGTGTTTAACTTTTCTACTCAACCTACTCATTTCTAAGCGAGGTGTATTAAAGTTTCCATTGAAAAATTGTACCTATTTCTATCAGTTGTATTAGTTGGATATTTATTTATGAGCTTTATTGCTTATTAAAATGTTATTTTATGAGCAAATTATCTATCTTTTCTCTTTAAATTGCATGGTCAGTATTTAAATTTTTATTTAGGTTTTCATTTGGTAAAATTTTACCTTATGTATTTTTTTTCATCTCCTTCATCAACCTTTTTTTATGGACAATTTAATGTTTGTTTTCTTGTTGTTTGTTTGGAAGTTTTTTGGTGAATCTTATGTGAGTTAGTCCTTGGATTACAGAATTTGACTAATGTATTTTTATTGACTTTATTTTTATATGGAGACTTTATTTCTGCCATCTTATTTCATATTTTTATTCATTGTGTTTTTTCCCCTCCTTTCTTACATCTATTATATTGACAATTCAGGCTTTATTCTTTTTGTTCAAAAGTCACAAGTACTATTTTTCTTCTGTCATCTCTAACTTATTAAGATTCATTATTTGTTTTTCCCTTCTAATATGTAAATTTTAATTATCTCTGTCTTCCCCCTTTGACAACAACCTTAGCAGTTTTCCAACTTTCTCTACTATTGCCTCCCTTTCTTTTTAAGATATGTTTATTTATTGATTCTTTATTTAAAGAGCAGGAGAAGAAGGGGGCAGAGAAAGATTGAGGGGAAGGAAAGAAACATTAATTTGTTGTTCAACCAATTCACGCACTTATTGCTTGATTCTCCCCTGACTAAATATCAAAGTCACAGCCTTGACTCATCAGGACAACTGAGCTACCCAGTCACGCCTATAAACTCACTTTTCTTCATTTTGACATCATCTGGAGTTATTCTGTATTTTTTATGTTTATTCAGGCAACAATAATTTTACTAAGTTATGATGCAGCATTGATTCCCTTATCTCTTTGCTTTGGCTAGAATTCTTGTTGGAACACATCCTAGAATTCTTGTTGGAACATATCCTATAAGAGTTTTCAAAGAGGATCTGTCATTGTGCGATATACTTTATGAGACTAGTCTACTTCTTCCTAATTATGCATCTGTGGTCACATCCAAAACCACTCTATATTTTTCTTTACTCATTTATTCAGCAGGTAGGTAGGTTACCTACTGTGTATCAGGTATTACCCTAGGTCTGAGGAAGGAAACAGAACCAACAAAAACTCTTCTTTACACAAAGTGCAGAAGAGAGGAGTAGAGAACTCCTGGAGCCTTCTTGGCGGTCCTTGGAAACACCCCCACACCCCAGAAGAGCCCGGGGCTGCCGGGATGCTACCCTCTGGTCTCCGGATAGTACAGAGCAGGAGATAGAGGCTGCTTTCTTTTCACAGCGTGATGACTGCAAGTGATGCTGTAACCAGGGAACTCTTAGAGAGAAACAGGGCCTTCTAGAGTCTGTGGCTGATGACTCTTCCTCTTTAGATTGTAACTTTTCCATTCATATTAGGACAACTTCTTCCTGCTCCCCAGGGTTTCTGGCTTGTTGTTCTTGTTATTTGTTATAGCTGTTATTTGTTTGCTAAGGACGGAGGGTGTGAAAACCACCAAGACCCAGTGTTATAAATAGGGCTCTGGAACTCGTCTGCAGAAGGAATCCAGCATCCGTGGTAGTTTCCGTCTTGTCTAGAATTGGTCACCCGGTAGAATTTGTTGTCATTTATTACTATTATTAACTGTTATTATGGGATGTGGGTGCCAGTGGAAATCAATGGCAAGAGAGTTCTCACAAATGATTATCAAGCACGTCCTTAATTTAAAAGAGAAAAACGAGGAAATTTAATTGCATATTTGGTCCATCCATTACCCTGTAAGTTATCAGATTCTTAGGAAATAGTTATCTGTTGAGCTAGGAGAGTTAACCACGGCTGAGAAGAGGGCCTGGGGGCGCAGCTGAGGTCTGCTCAGTGGCCCCTCTTCAGTTCCTACCTGCAGGCAGAGCTAGCTCCTCCGTCCAGCCCGGCTCATCACAGAAGCCAGGAGTGAGTGAGCAGCTCTGACTTTCTGCAGAAGCGGGACAGGACGCTCACAGAGAGCAGCTGCTGTGACCAAGCCACGCTGTCCCTCTGACAGTACCCTCGCCATGTGCCTTGCTCACCTTTGATCCTAAATCTTTCTTTCTCCTGTTTGTGCAGTCCTGATTTTAGGACAACCTCTCCTCCTACTGTCTTTGGGTCTTTTTAAATTTCTAGTTAAAGGACTTTAATATTGGATTCATGTAATTTCCTTGATCCCTGTTTCAGGGAAGTGGGCCATTGTGAGGAGTCATCAAAAAAGAAAAAAAAATGTGATCTGGATGGGCAGTTCTCACATTAAAAAACAATCCATAAGTTGGAGGCCAGAAGAAGTGAAACCCAGAAAGGCTGAGGGCTGTATAAAATTCCTTTTTCTATAAATCCTCTTGTGCTGTTTCTTTTGTTCCCTCATTTGTATTAACTCCAGTATCACAAAGGTAGACAGCAGCGTGAGGTAACAGCGCTTTAAAACAGCAACAAAGCAGGTTCTATGCTTAATACACTGTATCTGGTAACCAAACAAAACAGTTGACCTTAAAATAGTATCAGTAAGTGAAAGGAGCAGGACAGTGGTGATGTTCTAAAGACAGCTCAGTAAATAAAAAGTGAGCATTAATTAAAAATAAAGTGGTATTGTTATTTTAAGCTACATTTAGTCACGTCCTTACCAAAATCAAATTGAACATATTCACTGTGCTGTGTGCTCCAAATGTTGTAACTGGAACATACAATAGAGTGTGATGTTATCTTAAGCTCATGAAAGATCCATGAGCTATCAATTCTGATTAAAATTTAAAACATGGGCCTGTTCTTCTTCCTTTAGCCAAACTAATTATTTAAACTATACATATACACACTCTCATACTTACACAGTTACACACTTGCACCCAGCCCCACCAGGTTGTAGTAGTGAATGTTTTTTCTGTCAGAGAGTCTTAGTCATAATTTGTTGAACTGAGAATCTGAGTCCTGCAGCTGTCAGACGTGTTCCGTGTTCCGTGGGTTCCCAGAGTTGTTGATTTCCTCTGCTGTAACAGATGGAGTGCAAGAGAACAGAAGAGAAATCCATCTCGCAGGAGGCGAGCCTATTAGTATTCCAACTGTATTCATGTATTAAAGCCAGGCACTGGTTATGTCTGAAAACAATTACACTTACCCAAAATACGACCTATGACACCTTGGTGTCTTGATAGTGGTTATAACCTTTAAAAAAAAAATTACTTGAGGCTCATCCAAGTTTTAACTATCCCACATAGGTGGTACAGGCATAAATACATTTTTTTTTCATAAGTATAGACCAAAAGACCATTGATTCAAAGAAATTATTCAATTATATATATTCAGATATATTTATTTAAATGTAGCAATTATTAAAAGTTTACCCACTTGTATAATAATAAATATCAGTTTCTAGGATTATTAGTGTATTTGTACTTTATTCAAGAACTATTTGCATGTAACAGTAGTCAGTATTGCATAGGGAGGCAGGTCATGAGATTTTAGTTCTTTCAAGGGCTATTAAGAAACTCATATAACTCTAGTGGATCTCAGGGCCCTTTTTATTTTATTTATTTACTTTTTAAATGAGAGGAGGACATAGAGACAGAATCCCATATGCACCCTGACTGGGATCGACCCAGCAACCCCTGTCTGGGGCTGATGCTCAAATCAACCAAGCTATCCTCAGTTTTGGGGGCTGATGCTCAGACCAACTAAGCCACTGGCTGCAGGAGGAGAAGAGTGAGAGAAAAGGGAGAGAAGCCAATGGTTGCTTCTAATGTATGCCCTGACTGAGAGTTGAACCTGGGACGTCTGCACGCCAGGTCAGTGCTCTATCCACTGAGCCATCAGGCCAGGGTCTAAGGGCTCATTTTAAAAAGGGGAAAAGTATAGTACCTTAACTATCTCCCAACAGAATAGTAAGCTAGAGCTCCTTCTCCCCTCTGTATTGTCTTATTTTTGTTAATTGAACGGGGAGAGATGAGAAGCATCAATCATCAGTTTTTTGTTGCGACACCTTAGTTGTTCATTGATTGCTCTCTCATATGTGCCTTGAACCATGGGCCTTTAGCAGACTGAGTAACCCCTTGCTCGAGCCAGTGACCTTGGGTCCAAGCAGGTGAGCTTTATACTCAAACCAGATGAGCCCACGCTCAAGCTGGCGACCTCGGGGTCTCAAACCTGGGTCATCGGCATCCCAGTCCAACGCTCTATCCACTGCGCCACCACCTAGTCAGGCACCAGAGCTCCTTTAAACTTGCCTTCTGTTTCAGACACCTATGTTTTTTTTTTTTATTAATATAACCTGGGGACAATGGACAGGGATGGAGGAGAGAGCTAAGTATTTACGGATTCCTATGTCTAGGGCAGTGGTTCTTAACCTGGGTTCTATTGAACCCTAGGGGTTCGATGAGTCAGTCTCAGGGGTTCAGAGAAGCCTCTGCCATGGAGGCCAGAATAAAGTAATACCATAATTTGTTGTGAGTTCATGCACTTTGTTGGTTTTGTTCTTTGAGCAAGGTGATGTTCATGCACGGCTCATTTTGTGCACCAGTAAAAAAAACATATACCTATATCTTGAATTTGGAAAAGAAAATCGTATTTTATTTATCACTAAAGAAGGGTTCGATGAATGCGCATATGAAACTGGTGGGTTCGGTACCTCAGAAAAGGTTAAGAACCACTGTTCTAAGGAGATATCTCTGTGTTATTTAGCCTCAAAAAATTAAAGAACAGAAATGAGAAGAGACTTGATATTCTCTGAATACCCAACACCATTCAATTAGCTACATTTTCTTATTTAAATTTCAGTGAAATTTCAGAAGTATGTTTCATTCATTAGCACCATTTGCACAACTTGGAAAGATTAAATATATTGTCCAGCACAACACACAGTTAAAGCTGTGAGCTGAATTTAAAATCAAGTCCCCTTGAGTGCCTTGCCTTTGCAGCAGAAACTGTTTCACATTGACAGTCTAAGTGGTCATTATTTCTGTAACTTTAAATCTTCATTTTTACTCAGAGATTTGCATCTATTTATGGAGGCAACATTGTGTTTTAATTTTTTTTTTAACTTTTGGATCTGTTCTATCAGGCCTGCATGTATATAATGAGTATTCAGCAACATTATAGCAGTTAATTGAAGACTTGCCCATTCTTCTGCAATGTTAATAGTAAGCAAAACAAAGAACACTGAATCCAGAAAATTGAATGGTAATTTTTTTTTGCCACATTATTGACAGATGCAAGCTGTTCATATTTTGTTATTGGGTAAATTTGTTAGTCCTATTGTAAATGTCATCCTTCTCACCCTGTAAAACTAATTTCAGACAAGAAAAGCATATTTAAAATATAATTTTAAAAAAAGAAATGATCTCACAGCAGTGTATGATACAAAGGTTTTAGTATATCCATTTTTGAAAATTATAAGCAAAAATATTGTTATTAATTTCTATCCTGGAGGTTTCCAAATATGGAAAATATATGTCACTATATGTGTTGTGAGCACTAGTTGGTTCAACCCCCATGAATTTACCTGCTTTATAATATAATCAATTTTAAAAATAAAACCGTTCTTTGTGTGTATGAATTTTCAAGTCCTGGTATAGCTCATCTCTGTTTTATCTATAGTGCTCAATTATACGTGACCCTTCAGATCGTATTACCAGCTTTGCACCCATTCTGAATTGCCCCACAGGGTTTCCATCTTCCTCAGACAGACAGTCTGTTTTTCTGGCCCTCCCACATAACAAACTCTTTCTGCCTTTTGCCTTACCCTGCTACCAAGGCTTCGCAGTGGTTAGGGTGTAGGAAGTATTGATTTGGAGTTTATGATGATGGGTGAAGTCAAGTATGCACCTTTCTCACTCCCATAAAACTCATCCTTGGTGCCACTGTCCCAATATTTTTGCAGTCCCAGCTTTGTGCCCTTGACCCTCATCTCATTCTCCTCAGCCACATCCTGCTAGTTTTTCCCTCCCTTCCCTTCCTCCTATTTTCTCTTCTCTTTTCCTCCATTAACCCAGTCTGTTGCTTCAGCTTCAGATCGCTCTTCTTCCTTGGTTCTGAGGAACATAACGCAGCCACATAGTCCCCTTTCCCTGCAATCTGGAAGTAAGCTCGCAACTCTGTGTGGTTGGGGTGGGGTGGGGAGGGTCACTATTAGAAACACTAGGGCAGGGGTCCCCAAACTTTTTACACAGAGGGCCACTTCACTGTCCCTCAGACCGTTGGAGGGCCGGACTATAAAGAAAACTATGAACAAATTCCTATGCACACTGCACATATCTTATTTTAAAGTAAAAAAGCAAAACAGGAACAAATACAATATTTAAAATAAAGAACAAATTTAAATCAACAAACTGACCAGTATTTCAATGGGAACTATGGGTGCGGATGCATCCTGTGCTCCTCTCACTGACCACCAATGAAAGAGGTGGTGCCCCTTCCGGAAGTGCGGCGGGAGGCCGGATAAATGGCCTGGGGAGGGGGGGGGGCACATGCGGCCTGTGGGCCATAGGTTGCGGACCTCTGCACTAGGGTGTCCAACAATAGGTAGAGATAACAGCAGTAAGAAAACATTCACATTTCAATGTATATTTTGCTCTTCTCACAGTTGAAAGTTGTTACCTGAGACATTTCTTTCTGTACCCAAAGATCCACCTTTGGAATCTATATCACCTTCATGCACCTCTTCCCTCACTGTTCTCAGAAATAAGAAAGGAAGAGAAATTTAAGAAGAAAGGGGTCCCTCAGTCTCCAGTTCCTACAATAGATGATCTTGGCAGTTCTTGTGATTGGTAAACTTTACAGAACACCCCACCTCCGCCCCTTGCTGGTTGGCCCCCACATGGCTTCCCAACAGGGCTCCTATACACTGAGACATTGGAAGGTGTGATTGTAAGGGTGGAATGATCGGGGAAAGAGAATGGTTGTTGGTCAGGAATGGTCTAGGCTCCACTGTTTTTCTAATACCCAGCAGAGAGCATATGGACTAGAACAGAGTTAGAATCAGGGAAGAAAACATTGGGTAGGCTACTTTTAATGGCATATAAATTATTCCCAGACAAATATCCAGTCCACATACTATCTAGTCCTTTAGAGCTTCCTATTTCATAGGTTATCAGAGAGTTTTCTATAGAAGGGTGATTAGTGAGATGTATCCGATTTTACAGTGTGTCCGTAAAGTCATGGTGCACTTTTGACTGGTCAACCGGTCAAAAGTGCGCCATGACTTTACGGACACACTGTATTTCCAAGATAACTTGTACAGTATAGGTAACCTTAGGACTCAAAACTGGATCATTTAACATAATTTCCTCATTCATTAAAATATCACTCTACATTGTAGACAGGTTTTCTATTTTATTAGTAGTATATATCAGGTACATTGTGGATTGTGTTTGGTTTTGTGAGAACTCTGGGCTTCTCACTTTTTTATGGGAAAATTCATTCTGAGTACAATACAAATTCATTTTTAGAATCTTATAAACTAGGGATCAGCTTGTAAAGTCAGTGAACAAATACTTTGTTTCTCAATTGAAAAAATTAAATAAGGAAATCAGCATAAACAGTTTAAATTTGCTCACTATGTCTATCTATAACATATTCTCTTTCGTCATTTTATATCTTGTGTTTTTTCATGAATATGTAAATATTTCAAAAATTAAATACATACTCCTACTTGTATGAGTCAATAAAATAAAGTGGCTTCCCTATGTAGGTTTATATATTATTTTAGTTATCAAAAAAATATAAAGGATTACTAAAGTGAGATAATTAAGCAATAATATAGCATATATATATAGTAGAACTTCTACTCATTTATGTTGATACATATGTTCACTTGTTTTCCTTTTTTTTAATAGCTCACTATATACAATGGACAAAAAATTAAAGCAAGTAACTTTTGTATTTATACAAAGAATGAAGTAAATATATACTTTTATTTCCTAATGGACATTGCAAAACAAATTTTATCTGACCTACTCTGTCTTCCCTCATAATGGTTTTTCCTACTTTCATACTTCAAGTATAGTAGAGAAAAAACATTACTGCAATTATCTCTACTTTATCAACCTTTAATTTAAAATAATTACAGAAGACCTATGAACCCCCTATGTTTAAATAGGTCTGACTGTAATAAGAATTTTAGTAATTGTTTTCATATTTGCTTGTCCTGAGTAATGCATCTGAAATTCTCTGCCACCACCCCATCCTCATCCTCTTGGTTGCCTGGCAACCTAGAACAGAGCAGAGATCCAGCAGAACAACCACCAAAAAAAAAAAAAAGACATCTTTAAGTATCAGGGAAACTGATAAAATGAATTGAGTTCTTTCAGATTAGATGAAACACTGGAAAAGTTATCTCGTGATTTATGTATCTGTGTGAGTTTGCATGTACGTACATATAAATTTAATCCTCAGAAACAGTATTAGTGACAGCTACCTCTGATTTAATATAGCTAACAAACTTGCTTAGTTATTCAAATATAGATTCAGTTTATTTGCCCATAGCCTTAATTTCTTTCCTTAGGATAGAAAATGAGAACTGGAGTTATTCAGGGGTTAAGGAATAGGGGTGGAAAAGCCAATAAAAAAAACTGTTCTTTATAAAATGGTCTCAGTTGAAAACAAACAACAGTTCTTTGCATACAAGAACTGAGAGCTTATCTAACATTGGGGAATTTTATCACAAGTTTGTAGCAATAGAGTTGAAGTATATTTAGAATTTAGGATGTTTTTCAGATACGAATGTTTTTTTGTTTGTTTGTTTTGTATTTTTCTGAAGTGAGAAGCCGGGAGGCAGGGAGACAGATTCCCACTTGTGACAGACTGGGATCCACCCAGTATGCCCACCAGGGGGCGATGTTCTGCCCATCTGGGGCATTGTTCTGCTGTGGTCTAAGCCATTGTAGCACCTGAAGCAAAGGCCATGGAACCGTCCGCAGTGCCCAGGCCAACTTTGGAGCAATAGCACTTTGGCGCAGGAGGGGTAGAGAGAGACCAAGAGAAAGCAGAGGGGGAAGGGTGGAGAAGCAAATGGGCACTTCTCCTGTGTGCCCTAGCTGGGAATCAAACCTGGGACTTCCACACTCCGGGCCAATGCTCTACTGCTGAGCTAGTGGTAGGGGCTCAGATAAGAATGTTTTTAATTAGCTGTTTGATTTTGAGAAGTAAATTATAAGTATAGTATTTAAGCCAGATATAATTTAACTTAACGTTTATTATTATTCAGAACAGTCAAAGAGATTTTGATTAAAAATTCCAAAGGGTGGATACAGCAAGATGGCGATGGAGTAGGCGGATGTACAAACTTCCAACTCCTGGAACCAAAGTGGATTATAACTTAATTTTAAGAACCATCATCTGGATAAACCAACTTTGAACTAAACTAAGTGGACTCTTCAACCAAGGAACACTGAAGAAGCCATATTGACACTGGTAGGAAAAGCGAAAATGTGGAAAGGTCTGCCCAGCTCCCTGGAGCAAACGGCAGACTCGCTTGGTGGGAAGAGAGTTTAGCGGAGAGGGAGGGAACTGGGTCCCAGGAACAAAGCCCCAGCCTGCAGCCCCAGAGCCTAGAAGAGGCGTTTGAACAGTATTGAGCTGTGAAACAAGTGACGATACTGTTTGTGAGAAAGAGACAGTTTTCTCAGACCCAGGATTCTTCTTAAAGAGACAGCGCAGAAAACCTCTCTCAAAACCACTCACCTGGGGCACCAGGGAACAGGTACAGAAGAGAGGACCAGAGCAGCAGGAAGAGAGTATGGACTAGAAGGCACAGGGAGAAACACTCTGAGGGACAGCCACCCTAACCCCTGGGCTGAATCACTTCCCAAACCAAAAACGAATATTTCCCCTGGAACTAGCAATGTCAGCAAAGGGAGACAGGACACCAGCCAAACAAGCTCTCCTGCGGCAATTAGAGCAGAGCTGCTTAGATGGAGGGAGCTTCTAGGACTATAGTATGGAGTATTAGGGTCTGAGCTGCAGTGCCCCTACCCACACTGCTGAGGGATTGCTGGAGGGACAGGGCGACAGGACACTGAAACGCGGTTCTGTTGGCCGACGGGGGTAAAGGCCCAACTGGTGTGACTTCGGTCTAGCCAAGCAGGGGCAGAGGGGATGCGCGAAAGCGGTCCAGAAGCTGTGGGCCAGCCTGCAGCCCCACCTGTGGGGGAAAAGTGGGAGGCCAGAAATGGGCAGAGATCTGCTGCTGAGCAGGGGCCCGCAATCACGCAACATAACCTGGCCTCCGAGGTTTGCGACCCTGCGCGAGCCGGCCCTGACCGTGGGGGTGGGGCTAAAGCCCAGGACAGGCAGAGGCTCGCAGCTGAGTGAACGCCAGCAGCCCCGTCCAGCCCGAGAAACTGCAGTTTGCAATCCTTTGCAAGCCAGTTCTGACCATGGGGGCTGAGCAGAAGCCCAGGAACAGGCAGGGTCAGCAGCTGAGCAAAGGTGCTCACCCTTACGCCTGGTACCGAGGCTTGTGGCCCCAGTGTGGTGCGCAATGCCACCCATGGGAGAGGGGCGAAGGCCGAGACCAGCTGAAGCTTGTAGAGCCAGGAATAAGAACACAGCCACTCCCACAGAGGAGAGGCAGAAATCACAGCAACAGCCGCAGTGGGCCGATGCCGGCAATGCCCATACCAAACTGCCCTAGGCAGTGACAGAGGGGGAGGTGGGCCTGCAGACAGACCACACTTAGGGAACACAGAGGCAACACTCATTGGACACCAGTGGCCACACCCTTCTTATACACAGACAAAATGGGCAGGCAGAGAAATGCAACCCAAATGTATCAAGAGAAATCCCCAGAGAAGTTCCTGAATGAACCAGATATAACCAAATTACCAGATGCAGAGTTAAAATAATGAAAGTTAGGATGCTCAAAGAGCTTAGAGCAACAATGGATAGTCATTACAAACACCTAAATAAAGAGATAACAAATATAAAAGAGGAAATTGAAATAATAAAAAAGAATCAGACAGAAATGATAAATACAGTATCAGAACTGAAGACCACAATAGAAGGAATTAAAAGAAGGATGGATGAAACTGAGGATCGAATCATCGAGTTAGAAGACAAAATAAACAAAGGCACAGAAGCAGAGCAGAAAAAAGAAAACACTCAAAAAATGTGAGGAAACTCTAAGGGAGCTCTGTGACAACATGAAGAGAAATAACATCCGCATAGGGGTACCCGAAGATGAAGAGAAAGAACAAGGGATAGAAACTTGGTTCAATCAAATCATAGCAGAAAACTTCCCTAAATTAAGGCTAGAAAATGTTTCACACGTTCAAGAAGCACAGAGAACTCCATTAAAGAGAAACCCAAAGGAATCTACACCAAGACACATCATAGTTAAAATACCAAAGCTAAGGGAGAAAGAGAAAATCTTAAAAGCTGCTAGAGAAAAAAAGACTATCACCTACAAAAGAGCCCCCATAAGGATGACATCGGACTTCTCAACAGAAACACTTGAGGCCAGAAGGGAATTGCAAGATATATTAAACGTATTGCAGAACAAGAACCTACAACCAAGACTACTTTATCCAGAAAGGCTAATGTTTAAAATTGAAGGAGAAATAAAGAGCTTCCCAGAAAAAAAAAAAAACCTCAAGGAATTCATTAAAACCAAACCAATTCTGCAAGAGATGCTAAGGGGCCTGTTGTGAACAGTTCAAATGGGGAAAAGAATATAGCAAAAGAATAAAATGGCAATAAACAACTACATATCAATAATAACCTTAAATGTAAATGGATTAAATGACCCAATCAAAAGACATAGGGTATCTGCGTGGATAAAGAAAAAGGACCCATATATATGCTGTCTACAAGAGACACACCTTAAAACAAAAGATGCACGTAGACTGAAGGTAAAAGGATGGAAAAAAATATTTCATGCAAATGGAAATGAAAGAAAAGGTGGGGTAGCGATACTTATATCTGACAAGATGGACTTTAAAACAAAGGCTGTAATAAGAGATAAAGAAGGACACTACAGAATGATAAAGGGAACAATTCAACAGAAAGATATAACTATTTTAAATATCTATGCACAAGCCTGACCAGGTGGTGGCGCAGTGGATAGAGCGTCCGACTGGGATGCGGAAGACCCAAGTTTGAGACCCCGAGCTCGCCAGCATGAACTCAGGCCCATCTGGCTTAAGGAAAAGCTCGCCAGCTTGGACTCAAGGTCGCTGGCTCCAGCAAGGGGTGGCTTAGTCTGCTGAAGGTCCACGGTCAAGGCACATGTGAGAAAGCAATCAAGGAACAACTAAGGTGTCACAGTGGCAATGAAAAACTAATGATTGATGCTTCTCAATCTCTCTCCGTTTCTGTTTGTCTGTCCCTATCTATCCCTATCTCTAACTCTCTCTCTGTCCCTGAACAAATACAAAACAAACAGAGGAAAAAAATAATTAAAATATATATATATATCTACGCACCAAATATAGGAGCCCCGACATACATAAAGCAGACTTTGATGGATATAAAGGGCGAGATTAACAGCAATACTATAATCGTAGGAGATTTCAATACCCCACTAACATCACTGGATAGATCCTCAAATAAGAAAATTAATAAAGAAACAGCATACTTAAAGGATACACTTGATCAACTTGATTTAATAGATATCTTCAGAACTTTTCAAGCTGCGTGGATAAAGAAACCAGACCCATACATATGCTGTCTACAAGAGACACACCTTAAAACAAAAGCTGCACATAGACTCAAGGTAAAAGGATTGAAAAAAATATTTCATGCAAATGGAAATAAAAATAAAGCCATGGTAGCAATACTTATATCTGACAACAGAAACACTGAAAAATACTCAAACACTTGGAAACTAAATAGCATGTTATTGAATAATGAATGGATTAACAATGAGATCAAAGAAGAAATAAAAAAGTTTCTAGAAACAAATGATAATGAGCATACATCAACTCAAAATTTATGGGACATAGCAAAAGCAGTACTGAGAGGGAAGTTCATAGCACTACAGGCATATCATTAGAAGCTAGAAAAAGCTCAAATAAGCAACTGACCCTGCATCTAAAAAAACTAGAAAAACAACAGCAAATAACGCCCAGGACTAATAGAAGAAATGAAATAATAAAGATCAGAGCAAAAATAAATGACATAGAGGCTCAGGAAACAATACAGAGGATCAATGAAACCAGGAGCTGGTTCTTTGAAAAGATAAACAAGATTGACAA